>CM032418.1:0-2400000 GCA_019049465.1 Dryas iulia moderata
AGTTTTAATTTATATGGAAGCACCATACTTTTTACAAAATTTTATAACTCAAGTCTTAAAGGTGAAATTATAAGACATGTGTGATATTTGTGTATGGTGTAATCATATACTTGGCTATGATATTTTGTTATTATAATAAATATGACATTATTTTTAAATTACACATTTACGAATCTGTCTATAACACAAGAGCTTTTGTTTTCAAAGTTAAGTCTCAGGTTTAAATGAAGGCCGAAATCTATACATTGTAACACGTTATATAATGAAGCACTATCGCATTTTCAATTGAATCGATATGTCACAGGAAGCGACCAGGTACTAATGGTATTTTAAAATATAATTTTACATTAAAATTATAACAACGATAAGCTTTCTTTATAACCCACAACAGTGTTAGTAATATACAGCAAAGAACACCCGACATCGACTTTTTTACTAAGTAAAAAAACGAATACTGTTGTAATTATTACACCTTATAAACACTAGACGATATCGTTAAATTGTATTCACCTTGTTACGCGCATAATCAGATGCATTTCACACATACGCTTCAAACGCACCGACCAAAGTGTTACACTTTGTTCTATTCTATGAATTAGCTTCTAATGGGTTTTTTATGAAAATATCTTTTGTTCATTATTATTAATAAATTATTAAATTACAACAATAAATCTTGAAATGAAAACATAGTTGCGATTTTTTTTCTTCAATGAAAGCATACAAGTATGTTCACGGAAACTTATACTCACTATGTGTTTTTTAAAATTATTTTACTATTGTATTTTTCTGCCGCTATGCTTGCTACTGCTGTAAATTATGCAAACCTTTACTATTTGAGAATTTCACGAGTAAAGAGAAGAAATAAAAAGAAGGAACACCAAATAAAGTCTAACACCATAAAGGTTTTATATTAAAGTATAAGCTGAGAAACCCATTATCATCTAATCTTGATTTCTATAAATAAATATGCATTTGCTTGTATTGAAGGCATTATGAACTATTTTAGAAATAACTTTTAGAATTTTACACATGACGATAATTAGATCATACAATTGAACCAATTGCATACTTTGGCTGACAATTTGAAGTAATCTTATACAAATTAGATTTCTTTATTACAGGAATTAAATAAACACAACCCGGTTAATTTAAAATTGTATTTACTGTTGTATTTAATGTAAAACTGTATACACTATAGTACTCATATTCTATATTATTTATACGCTTGGACATTTCATTTTAAAGGAACATACTCGAAGTAAGCAGTCAGGGGAATGAAAATAATTTTAACAAAAATTCACATCTAGAACACTCGAACTTGAAAACATCTAGCGGATTTGTAATCCACAGCCATCACAGTTGCCTGATCGATCAGTATATGCAAATCGCATAAAAACACGTGAATGACGTAAATTTATTACATATTTTCCCTAAAACATTACGATAAATAAAGCTAAAGGCCAAATTGTATAAACACGGTATTAGTACAAAATATGATTAATAGCGAGGAGCGAGTCGAAGGGCGATCAATCACGTTTGATGGATGGTTATCAGCGCCGTGTCGCATTTACATACATGTCGTCGGCCGACGCGCGCGACATGCTCTCTATTATATATTTTATTCCGCTCCACACATCTCTCGCTAGAAAGAACTTAGCTAACTCCCCCTTCTCTATTTTCTAACTCCATCCAATATTAAAGACAATACGTGTTTAGAGATATCAACGCCGCACTTTGTCTCCCTGACTGTTTAGATATAACATCATGTCAAACACTTGTCAACTGTGTCACGATGGTGTCATTTTAATTTATTACCTAGTAGGTAAGTAGCTAGTGCTACTTCCTGCAACTTCGTTTTCTTAGATTTTAGACCTTTGCTATAATATTATTTAGGTTCTCCTGGTATATTGCTAAAACGTCGTTTCATGTAACAGATCCTCTTATTACTGCATCACTTATGTCTCAGATCTTTTAATATTTCACCCCTATGGCTCTTACTACCTCAAAAAAATGGTTATATAGCTAAACAGTATAACTTTCATTGTTAATTGTCAACAAAAAGTTCTCATCAAATTAAGTAACTTTTTCAAATGCGTCGTATACTTTAGTTTAAAGTGTAGTATTATTTAAATAATAGTAAAGCTACACCGTAGCGTAACTATATTATCCTTTTCACATTTGATGGATACTACGAAATGGACCTATGTAAATATAAGCCCGGTTCTTATAACTGTGGAATAAAAAAAAAGCAAATTTGTCCACTATAAACATATAAGGAAAAATTCAAAAAAACAGGTCGTATTTAATTTTTTTTTTCGTCCTAAAATATATAATATACCTACAGATAGACTTGTTACTGTTTTATTATAGTATAGAAGTATAGATTAAGTGCTATTTCCACGGTAAATTTACATGTAATTAATAAATGCAAAGATTAATGACACAATATAAAGGAACAATTGCATTATAAAAAACTGTTTGTCATTGATACTGACGACGCGACGGAAAACGCGGGGCGATTATGAAGAACATGCATAATAAAAGTCTAACAAGTTATCCTTATCGGTGGTGATTAGTTATTTTATTGACACTAAATATACATATATTTACATATAGACATGTACCTTTACGCAGCTTTTACGCTTTGTGCAGAGAATAAATAGTATTAAGAAGCATATCTTCCGTCTTGGTTTGTATTTTACTGACATTACATGTAGTTTTTAATGCGACTTCATAAAAGTTTTACAAGTGACTCTTCGGAAATGGCTTATTATGTTTTGTTCTTAGTTCACTTGTTATAAGAATAATATAAACTGTAGTAATTATTAATTCTAAGTATAATCAAATTAAATATAGTAGTAAAGTCGGTAGATGTTGATTTTCTTTTGATTTACTCAGTAATCTTCGTACATAAACAAAAAAAAGTTATAAAATGTACGTGCATCATAAGTTGGTATTTAGTAGACTAGCGTAGGTTAATCACAATTAAGTACGATTTTAAAAAAATGATTAAAATATGATTTATGTAAAAAATAACTTAGTTATTTATTACTAACTTTGCTGTAAAAAATATAATATTATTTCTGTACATTCTTAGTAAAGCTCTACATTTAACTTTATTAAACAGCGATACAATGATTAATAACATCCTATTACAGAGTGCACAGCACTGCATTGTGTTTAGTATAACGGCCAAGAGAACAGTTGAAGGTCGATGACGTGGAGAGATGTTCTGATAAGGATATCCGCGGTCAATCTTTGCCTGAAATCGCCTCTACAGGTGTCTCCGGGACGCGGGACGCGTGGGACAGTGATGCATACATAGGTGCATTTGCATTCACTGCATGTATTCGTAGATGATGATATCAGTACTTATTGATGCTTATTTGATGTAAATGATTTTTACTCGTATGTTGACAAATATTGTAATAGTTTTAGTTGTGTTTTAATAGTGTAACCTTAGAAATTATATTCTTTTCAAGTTTTGCTTCCCCGCACACGGCAGTGTAGGCAGAGGGAAACTAGTGTTAAGACACCCCGTTCCCCACTTTCCACCGAATTCGGAG
Organism: Dryas iulia moderata; assembly: GCA_019049465.1. Taxonomy (NCBI): domain Eukaryota; kingdom Metazoa; phylum Arthropoda; class Insecta; order Lepidoptera; family Nymphalidae; genus Dryas; species Dryas iulia. The sequence continues at coordinate 3,567 of CM032418.1, forward strand.
GCATTGCGTGTTGAGTGGTTGAGCTTAACGCCGCGCTTTACCTCGACACCAGAGCGAAGAAAATGGAAATATTAAATATTTCCACTCCTCGAGTGGGAATCGAACCCACAGCCAGTCGTTTACAGTCACACGCTCGTGCCACTAGGAGACGACTGGCCACTTCTGATCGATCTAAAATCTATAATTAAATTTATATTTAAAATATAATTATTATTAATGTAAATTTTTAATTCATAGTATAATCGTTTTCTGGTACTTAATACACACAATATCTGCAAATGTAGTGTGAAGAAAGTTATTTTTCTCCCATTTCTCTCTATTATCTGCGATAATGAAGAATACGCGATGATTCATTAAGCAAAATTTCGGAAATAAAACTTACTGTATACGTAAATAAATACAATAAATTATCATAATGTAACAAGACGTCAACGAACTACGGAACTACTAAGAAAGATGAACATTTTGTTTAAGCATATTCAAATGATACTTCCGGTAATAAATGAATGGATATTGTAAATGAACCGATAATGAATAGTAATAGTGAAAAATCAAATAATCAAGTATGTTTCAATACGCACTTGCAGCGATATGCCGGTCACGAGCGGCGCAGGTGTGCGGCGCGCGGCGCGCATCGCAAGTGCTGACACTCTACCTACCCTCTATCTATACCAACCAATAACGACCAACAAATTCGGCTCTATCTACTCAGAACAAAGCAATTCGTCCAATAAAATCAGAAACAATGATCAGTGCAAAGTTTTTTCGTAATATATTCGCTGCAAAATTCAAACAATTTATGAATATTTATAAAGGATACGTGTTTTTTTGGTTAAGTAGCTTGCACATTATGTACTGCTCTTTATTGCTTATTGTGACATCCCTTTGCGAATAATACAATGATGTATTAAGTCAAGTACCTAAACTAAAAACATTGATACATTGTCGCGAGTGTTGATGCTTAAATGTTTAAACATGTGCGAATATTCGTAGTAATTTTTATGTTTTATAATCCACTAGTTAACAATTTAACTGCAAAAATGTGAATAACTTTTCTTTACAAAAGGTTACTAGAACAGTATGAAAGCTTTAACAATAATAATCATAAAACTAAGATGATTCTCATTATCACTCACGCAGATCACGGCGCGGCGTCGGCCGGGGCGGAGAAGGCAGCGCGTCCCGCGAAGCCGTGCACCGACAGCACTTGAGGCACTCCACTAAATATGTTACACCACAAAGAATCTTATATATTAATTGTAAAAGTCTTCTTTGTAAGCTTTCTTTATTCTACTATGATAAAATCTGAAATAGCCTAAGAAAAGCTCACTAGTGGCAATAGAAATCACGTTAGCAAACACTGTAAAAGAAGCGTTTTTAACGTCCCTGGTTTCTACGAATACTACATCTATTACGTTAAACTATGTCATGTACGTCGTGTAAAGATTAAAAAGTTTGTATAAACGCGTATGTAGTCAGTTATCCATACTTATATTATAAATGCGAAAGTCTGTGTGTTTGTCTGTCACGCTTTCACGTCTAATCTACCGGTCCGATTTGGATGAAATTTAGAATGAAAGTAGTAAATAACCATGGGTCTAATATAGGCTACTTATTTTTTCAGCAAATAACCGGTTAAGGGTTGAAATAGGGGATGAAAGTTACATGAAAAAACTAAACCGCTTGACCGATTGTATTGAATTTTGGGATAAATATAGTTGAAAATCGAAGGTCAAACATAGCCTACTTTATTTCTCAAAAATCCACCCCCAAGAATTTTGTTGATGTTGCAACATAACGAAACAATTAGGCAGTCCGCGCGGCAAAGCCGCGAGCGGGCCGCTAGTAATGTATATATATGGTATGTTATGCTAATTCGTTTGTGTAAAGAGCTAAACTTGAAAAGGCTAAAATTTAACGTCAAATAATATATTAATACAAGAAATACGAAGGATATTAAAAAAACGATAATCAAAATAAAAAACCTATTCTGATGCACTATTACAAAAGGTCAACACAACAGACAGTAGAGTTACAGGCACACCAGAGTCTACAACACATTAAAACATCGCTGATATACATACGCGTATGCAAACAGGTTCCAACAGTGTAATAAAGTAAAATTGAAGCTTGTTAATTTGAAAGAGCACGGAGTATAATGCGTGACCCGGCGCGGGCGATGCGGCGATGCGGCGATGCGGCGATACCGCAGTATGGCGTATGGTAATATTTTGCGCTCGTGCTTGCAAAGTGGCCAGCTTAATTATATCATATCGGCGCATCGGGAGATAAATCACACGGCACGCCATAACTCACCTCGACATCGACACTGTCCCTACAGCTGATCTGGCCGCGATTATGCAAGCTTCTGCTTTGTTGGGACCCACCAGCCCATTAGCTCGCCGGTTTGTACAAAACTTAAGAGGTTATTGCCCAAAATATCTTATATTTAAGTTAATAATATGATGCGGTTAAGTCGATAAACAGTGATATCAACAAAAACCTAATGTAATGAAGTAACTATAAGCAGATAGTATTTGGTTATTACAGTATCGGGTTATTGGCTATAACCAATCCAAGGATTGCATACTCCAAAAATTGTTTGCTCGATCAACTTAAGGTTGCAGTTTTTGGATTAGCATCAATTATTGATATTGTACTTAAAAGTTTAATTTTAGTTTATATACCGATAGTGTAAAATATAAAACTTAAAAAACTTAAGAAGTGAGATATAGGGCTAAGCTGCTGGGCTGTAGTTCGCACGACGCGGGCGGCCGCGAGCGGTGTCGATATCTCACGGCGATCAGACAAGCCGATGTCGCCGAAATATGCACCGCGATATAAGATACAATGCTAAGTGTTTAGCCTCTGTTGGGAATCGACAGGGCTACCCAAACGGATCACTCTATAACTATTATATTTATAAAAAATCTATTAACTCAAAGCTGTGTAGCTTCTTCTATAGAACAATATTCTACAGAAGAAGCTTCCCAATTTTGACTGCAATTAGTTCTACAGAACAATATTTTAACATAATTATTTTACACAAACCATAACGTACAGTAACGTATGTCGTATATACTTGTAGTAATGTGTTACTATTTCCTTCATATAAGATATACCTAAGCTCCAAGCTGATATCATATAATAAGGAGCTTCACGCATTTTCCCGCATGGTACCAGTCACAGAGAACCTACATTCAAGACATTCTGTTCTCCACTTTCGAAATCGAGACATTGCCTACTGAATATGAGCAGAACCCAAAGCCGCCGCAATCGTGTTTACAGCCGGACTTTGTCCGTCAAAAAATAATACTTACGTAGTCAGTAGTGTGAACAACAGCCCTGCCTGTCCCCAGCCGAGACGGCATCGTGCCGATACCTACATCTACATACTTCCCACGCGATAGACACTTTCCTCGCATGTTAATCAGATGCATGTGACGACGTGTGCCGACGTGTGCCGCCTCGCAGCGGCGAGACTGCAGGATAATCAAATAAACCATCGCGTTACGAGAAATGAGTTCGACGAAAAGGTCACGTCATATCACGCGATGGCTCGGGACTCCAGTAATTGCGTATACATGTACAATGAAAATTAGAATTTTCGTTTCATTCGACTTTTATGGCCACTAATTTGTTTAATATTCATGTTTTGGTTTATGAGGCCGACTTTGCGCATTGGCAGAGCGTCGGACTGTAAACACGGTGGTCATGGGTTCAATTTCCACTCGAGGGAGTGATTATGTAATATTTTCATTTCTCACCTCTGGCACTTAGACAAAACGCGTCGTTGATCTCTGCCACTTGATATCTTAACACTATATTTTCCCTAACTGCCCTGAGGCTGGTTTAGCTTACGATTTGTGACAGTTTATGTCAGCAAACGTTCATTATTAATGTAAACAACAAGAACTTTTCAAATATAATTAAATATTTCGTGCAGAGTGTATCCTTCTTAAATATACAAATGTAATTGAAACTTTAAATGATGAAAATCACGTGTGCTTTTTTTTATTATTAAAGTAAAGTTTTTTATATTACGTTAAAGTCAAACTTTCAAAATAACAACGTGTTGTTGTTTGTTTTGAACATGAAATAGGTAATTTAGCACTCGTCCTTTAAACTTAGACAGACCTCAAACAGACTATGTACGAAACGGCCTCTATAGACATTTTTTTAGTTTCACGCCGTATCCCGCACATAGCAGGGTAGGCAGAGGGAACCTAGTGTTAAGACACTCCGCTTCCCATTTTCCGCCGAATTCGGAGGCATTGCGTGTTAAGTGGCGGACCTTAACGCCGCGATTTGTCTCGACAGCAGAGCGAAGAAGATGGAAATATTAAGTATCCCTATTAAGTATTCCTTAAGTGGAAATGGAACCCACAACCAGTCGCTTTAGAATTACACTTTGTGCCACTGCGCCACGACTGGCCGCATACACATTTACTAATACTAATAAATGTAGTTTTTAGGCTTAAACTTCTCTGGAATTGGAAAAGAAAGTGACATACACATATGCCGAGCCATATGAGTATTATTGTTATAACAAAAAAGAAAACATAATAATTTATATGCCGTATGAAAGGTCAGGGGTGTATTGTAAAATGATAAGAATATTAATTATTACTGGTAACTTACAATATTAAAATGATAGTTTTAGATTAAAATCGATTGTTATATTGTCTAGACTCACTCACTCACAAACTAGATTGGTTTAGTGGTAAATCTCTCCGTTCTTTTTTTTTCGTTATGAGATAAAATCTTTTGGATCATTCGTTTACAACAAAATGAATATGTAAGTATTTCTCTCCAGTACTCTTACTCCAGCACATGTATCTGACGTCGATGTATAAAGTCTATAGCTTCAAAATTCTATAACGTATAGCTCGATAGACGAGGACTCGTGTGATTTCCCAATTTTGAAACATTGCGTGTTGGTAGACGGAACCCAACGCCGCACTTGATCTTACTGAGGCCATAAATAAAATGAAGTTAAATAAGACTGTATGTATATGTTTTTTAGAACAGAAATCAAACCCACAAGCATCTCACATACAAGTACAGTCACCGTCCCACTGCGCCGTGTATGCTATGGCACGTATGCATGTATATTGCGTATATGATGATAACCTTAACGGACGACGGCGCCGCTGCGTTTCGCTTCACGATTTTATCACTTTTTAAATAATCCCGCATTAATTGCTCTCTCCACGTTATGATACATTTATTAACCCCAAATTGCAAGCAAGTTGTAAAATTTACATCGAAATAATTTACTTGCATGTGAATAAATCCACTTAAATAATTGAATAATCGTTGCGTGGAAGTTTTTAACATGTAATGGGCATTACTAAATGACTGCACTTTGCGATGCATGCCATTGTAAAGTTAGTTTTGTGAACAAAGCTTGAGGTAACTGTATTTATGTAATTAACATTAAGAGCTATAAATGAATATTCAATGCAATGAAAACGAGTAATATATGATCTCTCTCAAATTGTGCGTCCCATCCATCTGTATGTTTTCAAATTTCGACAACTCTTTTAAGAATATTAATATTACTTTTACCAAATATATATTCGCGTTAAGACTGTTATGGTGCAGTGACTTAGTACATGTCACGGTTGTAGGTTCAATCTCACCCAGGGAAAACATTATATTAATTCGTCGTGGCGCAGTTGGATAGCGTCTGACTATAAAAGCGATGGTTGTCGGTTCGATTCTCACTCGGAGAAATGTTTAATAAAATATTAAAGTTTGTGTTTATTCGCTCTGGCGATGATCGAAGGCAAAGTGCGATTTCGGCTGCAAAGTGGAGAGCGGAGTGTCTTGTCACTAGGTTTTCTACGTCGGGAAAGTTGTGAAGCAGTTAATTTACTGAGGACGACGTGTCAGTTTTGCTACTCAACACGCAATATTTAATAGGACAGAAAGTTCTGAACAAGGTGTTAAATCTAGGTGCTTCCTGCCTCTCCCACTAGATCTGGAAAATGGGTAAACGCTTACAGTCATTAAGTTTTTATTGGGGTCTTGTTATTGCAAATATTGTACAAATCGGTAACGAATAACGACACGACGCGCGACGCAACTATCACGCGCGTGACAGTAAATATGAAATATGGCATTATAATAACCGCATATTTTATGGACTACCGTTAACTACCGATTTCTTTTACATTAAGTATATATATTTCATTAGTCTTAATAAATATATAGAAACTTAAATTTAGTAATACTACTAATATTGGCTTGTAATATCTTTAGTTTCTTTGCGAGGTAAACAATCAACTGGTTATCAATCTGAGATAAATACACAATCAGTACTTTTAATACACGAAAAGAAAATTTCCTTAAACAATCGTGCAAAACTAGTTATAATATCAATACATAATACTGGTAGTGCGTACCGTCTGTTACACATCGCTAAATAACGTGGAAATACAGTTCCGGGCAAGTACGCCGTATGTATATGTGTACTAATCGTATATGATTAGTTTATTGATTTACGAAGCCAATTATCTTTAAGTAAGCTGCAGTTGCATTATCATATTAACATTTTATACTAATGGTTGAATTTGAATAAGAATAGCGGTTTAAAATTAAAGGTAGATGGAAATGTGCCGAAAGTTAATGCAAAAGCATATCATACTAACGATGTCCTCGCAGTTCCTAGAGCCTATTTGGTATTTTCGGCTGTTCGAATTTATAATTTTATCAAGATATGCATTTCATAGAATTATATGAACGCTAGGGAACGCACAAAAAGATTTTTGATTGCGCGTTTTCCCAGTTTGCTTCATAAGTGTTACTTGATCTGGTTGAAAAATAAATAAAATATACGAAATCAATCGATCAAAAGAAATATACGTAATATAGATTTTTAACAGTAAAAGAGTTTTTGAATAAAGATCAGTAGTTTCGGAGATTACCTTCTTCAAACATACAAACTCACAAACGCTCATTATAATCTTAATATAGGATTATATCAAAATTATCACCTTTCTTTAACAAGGCGCACAAGCGGCGTGTGCGCGTGCGCAGGTGCGCGGGAGTGGCACCGCCCGCGGGCGCTCCACCGACAGCAGCCTCTGCGTTTGACTAAGCTCATTTTATTTAAATTGTGCGTTTATCTGAACCCACCTTGTAATATTACCAATATTATGATGCCCTCACAGTTATCACATTAAACAATCTAATTGCTGCTATTAAATTTAATGATGTAGAAAAATATGTGCTAGAAAAAATTGTAGATGCGAACATATTAATTTAATCGTCAATATTTAGTTGTAATAATTGTAATAATTATTACTGCTAGTCAGCTTCACACTTTTTTCCCCCATAGCGCTTAGTGTCAAGACACTTCGTCCTCCACTTTTCGCCTGAAATTAAGACATTGCGTGTTAAGTGGCGGAGCTCAAGGCCGCGTTGTATCTTAGGTACCTATCAGAGCGAAAAAACGAAAATATAAATACAATCATTCTTCCGAGTGGGAATCGAACCCACAACAAGTCGTTTACAGTCACACGTTCGTGCCACTGCTCCACGACTAGCTCCAATTTCTTCATTAATATTGTTCTATTATCTTCTAGCTCTATCTGTCAAACAAATTAACAAAAACTTATCCGAACATTTATTATATTATTTTAAACGTTATAGTATATTTTAAACGATTTTATTTAATTAATTGAGTCACTAGAAGATACATACTCGTATATAAAAATCTTATTTTTATATAAACATATAATATTATCTGTGTTTTAAATTATAAGCCATACCTCTTTATTAATTATAGGGATAACTGTTAGTCATTTTATGTCATTGTTTCATGGGATGCGTTTCTAGATATATATCGACGAAGACAATTTGCTTGAGTTTAGACTAACGTGCATAAATCTAGATTTAGAGGAGCTAGCTAAGTAGCGGCACGCGCGTGGTGCATGACCTAAGGCAGATGAGATGGATGTCCGCGCAAGTGGGTCAGGAGCGATGCTAAGCGAGATAAACGAGGTCCACGTGTCGCTGTTCTCACGCGGCGGTGCTCATTGATATTCGCGGGACAATTGGCGGTGCCTTTTTTAATTCCCACTTTTGCTCGGACTAATTACAAACGCCATGTTTCCGACATCCGCTGATTCGAATGACTTTAGACAATGATTTTTGTTTATTAACTGAGACATTACAGTTAATGGACACGATTGGACATTATGTGCATGTTAATTCGGGGCCAAGGTCTTGGAATGCGGTCGGCCTGAATATTATTCACGTTACACACTTACATGCTAAATGCCATTGGGTACGGGTTGTCTATATTTTTCGAATAGAGATTTAAAATGAAAAGCAGAATATATTTTTAATAGGATGTTATATATAATAACTTGCTATGAACATAGAACAGTTTGTTTTAGGTGTGTAACATCTAGCGAAGCCAGTTCTGATCAATTAGAAGGCAGCAGTGAGAAGTATCTCATTGTATGCAAATACCGCGACACCTCGCGCTATTAACGCGCCTCGACGTATAAGGGGATACGTCACGGCGTATGATAGCATCGCACAATGCGCGACAATTCAACGCTGCATATTTAAAGTGGCGATATGAAAATACTTGTAATAATATATCTTTTCTCGAGCATCTGCTTTTGCAGCAACAAGAGTGTTGCAAAATATTAAAAGGATAAATGCTCAAAATTGAAAACTATTACGTTCAAAATTATTTCCTTCATTATCAATAAGTGAATAATTATTATATTATAAAGGAGGTGGAATAATACTTATCTGATATTAATCAATTACTAAATAATTAAAACGTGTCCAGCAAATAATTATTGATAATCCTATTATGATATGAAAAAGTAATAAAATATTTTGAATAATGTATTTTTCTATGCGAAATTTATCTCTCGCACTCCCAAGCAGCACGACTTACAGAATTTGTAAACGTACAATTGGTAGAAATGTTCGAGTGCATATAGATAAGCTAATTTGAGTTTCTACTGCATTAAAATTGATCCCCATAGAATATTTAAAATTGATAAAGGATTTATTCGTAGTGTATGAAAGCTGTAGCGGTGGCGCGCACGCTCCGTGCCAATTACAGCAACGACCATCAGATATCGCTAACAAGACGATGCGTATCTGTCCAGCGCCCGCGCACCACCGCCGCGCCGCCCGCACCGGCGCACCGGCACACCGGCGCAACATGCACCGCAGCACATTCAAATTCCGATAGCAAATACTGTACACCCCCGCGACGTAACTCGAAACCTTCTCGACCGATATACAACCTTAAACGATTCCCCTTGAGTCGGTTTCACTTCTCCCTCGCAAATGCAGTCGCTTTGCATGATGAACGCAGTGGCGTGAATTACGTGGCCGCAGGTCGTTATTGTTCCGCCGAGATTTGCCTTCGCCGGATCGCGCCAATCTGATTCGTATTACATCGCAGCAAGTGAGCGCGCTCGTAATAATGAAGCCTGTGAATAAGCGGAGCATTGTGCTGGAGGTGGAATATTTCACGCAGATGTCGCGATAGGGCGGCGGGCGATTGTGCGCGTGCGACGATACCACTATCACCTGACAGAGAGCAGGAAGGACGCCGGACACACGGACACGCGGACGCGCGGGCGCTATGAATCAACGTGCCACAGTAACTAGTTCCGCCTGCGCCTTGCGCTCGCGACTCTGCGAACAAAGGGGCGCTGCGCCGATTGTATTCCGTGTCCTAACATTTGTTTAGAAGATGAATAGAGGCTCGTCGGGGCCGCGGCGCCTTTGAATAATTCGCAGATGATTCCTTTAGATTTATGGCCACTAAGTATAGAGCGGGCGGCGAGCGACAATTAAATAATTTGCGTACGGAGCCGGCGCTCCGGTTTTTTAATCGTGATTTGTGGGTTTAGTTCTACTCTATTAATCATAGTCCCTACGATTTACGAAATTATGAGCAGCAACCCAATCATTTAGAAAACATTTACAAATTTTAGTTTTTGTTTTTGTGGCGTATCTTCGATCCGCAGGCAGAAACCATCATAGTGGATGGTTAGTGTTTAGCAGTAGTAGTATTAAATACTAAATATGAGTCATTGATAATAATTTAGAAAAATAGATAAGAATAGTAATTATTTGACGGCAGTTACACTGTAGACGGGACACAATTAACAGTTCCCATGGCAGGAGGCGAGATGAAGACGAGTGTTGTATAAAGTGGCGTAAAGCGGACAATTGTCTAATTGGAGGACGATCAATTGTCGGCGGCTCCGCGCGGCGGCTCCGGACTGCGGCGTCGTGAGAATCTGAACTACATGTGCTTCTCGGAACCTTTGGCAAATGATTTTCTTTTACTTTTTCTTATTTTCATACACGTTCCCACATCCGAGGAGCATGTAGACAAACTAGTGGCAAATTGTTTATCATCCTATTTCACATTATATATTTGCTAACTGCGTTTCAACTCAATAAGAGCATGCCCTCTTATAAGATGTAAGCCCATAATCATCTCTTACATTCTTGGTAATATTTTTGTTTGTTACTTATTAGTCTTATCATTCTTGTATCTAAGTGCATATTCGTATAAACAAAAACTAAAGAATTTCTAATTTTACATAGTTATTTCAAATTGGTAAAAATAAACTAATACAGGCATGTGAACTTTTCGTATGCCAGAAACTAAATTGTGACCGCTTATATAGAGTGACGCGGCTGGTTCCCACAGGCCTCCGCAGCCAGTCTGCTAATGCGTTACTCCTCGTTATATCGCAGTCCCACCTCTGTTTCTGCGTCTGCGCCTGCGCATTCCGATACTAATTTCTCATAAATGGAACTTGCGCTTATTGGCCTGCTTTCTAATTTGATTTATTTTTTCATTTTTCACGTATTGGTGTAAAGTTCATTATACTTATACGTTAATCGTCGTATAGTGTTAGAAATTTGTAGTATCTTATACACTTTTAAACAGTAAAATCATAAAAGGTATCAAAATAGATTTCTTTGGCCATCACTGCCGAGATGTATTGAGGTGCCGTGCGGAGTAGTGGCGGTCAGTGACCGTTCGAGCATCGATATTATTTAAAACGATCTAAGTTCGTTATTATGGCACGAGCACCGTCGCGACCGCGCCCGCCACGCCGCCCGCCCGCCCCCGCGCCGCCCGCCACGCCGGAATGCTACGCTTATCTCAGATGAGTTACGATTAGTAAATTGGCGAGCGAAGAAGGGCGCGATCGGCTTTCTAATAAATTTAGCTCCGTGCGGAATTACTCGACTATGCCTCGACGGGACCATATTCTAGACACCCGGAAAGAATATTATATAAGATGTGATTTAGATAAACTAAAGAATCATTTCTCATATAATGTTTCTACTAGACAACTCATGGCTATTAGTTAAACTATATAAAAATACGTCAATGTAGACATTTTGTTTCCTGAACATTTTATTAAGTTTTTAAATTCTGTTAGCGTATAACTAAATCGTAACAGGCAGTTATTTTAAAACATTATCCTTTTTCGACGATTTCACTTCGTAAAGCGATCGGTTCACACAACGATTATGTCTTTACAAGGCGTCTATGAATCGAGAACCGTGACATATAACATTTTTTAACCGAGTGAATTCCGCACACTAATATGGTTAAAACATGCATTCAAATAGAATATATAGTGGGAATATTTAGTGGTATCGTGTGAGCACGGAATAGGGCCCTGGCTCTTGCGAGATACTATCATCGGGCAAAGCAAAATGATGTAACGACGCGGCGCGGCCCGGCGGTGCGGCGTGGTGGTGGCGCGGCGCGGTGGTGGCGCGCTCTCGCCGAACATCCTCCGTGATTGATGCGCGCTCTGCCCTCCAATACACTTAATTCTCCAGCGAAGCACCGAGCCAGTTAACAATCTCATTACACTCGTCTTGTAAACTTCCCTGCATCCTATGATTGAGATGTAAGTAAGCATTTAAAATCTTTACCGGCTATCTATACGATGTATCTAATACGATGTTTCTAAATTGCAGATACCTACGTGTTTTGTGACTTATTCTTCGTGGTATTTAAAAGACGTTTGCACAACTAGAATATTGTGAAAGTATTGTATCTATATTATAAGTATGTCAAAAAGTGTATTAAAGTGTTATAAAACGATAGGAGTGGCTAACGTTGTTTGTATAATGTATGAAGTCAAAATTTTACTAATGTGCTTGTAATAATTGATTGTAGACGTTGATGTGTCACTGCCACTGAACTAAGTGTGTTGATACATTATTATATATATTTATACAAGTCTAAATGTACAAAAGTTCAATGATTATAAAAAAAAATAATGAAATTGAAATATTTTAACATTTTCAAAGTGCTATTTATTTATACATTTAAAATCGAAAACCAATTGTGCAAAACGTATAAAAATTTAAATGTAGCAAGATTCAAACTCGCTCCTCTTGCAAGCTCCCTGGCGACTAAACCTTCTAAAACTGGGATTTTTAACTTATGTCTGTTGTTAGCCTAATATTAATATTGAGATAATTTTGAGATAGAACCGGGAGTAGAACTATTGGCAGTCAGAGTACCTACATAGTTACCTGTGTCCACGAGTCACGGGTTTGAATCCTGCTGCGTTCAACATTGCCATTTTCTTTTCTAAGAATGTTTAATACTAAAATATTCTTAATTTTCTCAGTTGTTGTTTTCATTATACATCTTTTTCTTTATGATACCACGTGACCTATACAATAATTTAGAGTGAGCAATAACACAAAAAGGTAACAAAACATAATACTCCTCGCATAGCGATTCAAATAAAAATAATAAAATTGGTCATTACTAAGAGATTGCGTAAAACGAGAGCAAAACGATCCGACGACATTCTATAATATTGTAGCAAAATTAATTTGCAAACGCAAGATTACCGCCGCTGTACTCGTGGTGCGACGGAGCAGTCGCATGCACCCGCCCGCATGTAAATTATTCAAATGTCCGTAAACAATTGTCAGCGCAAATGTGTTTATAATGACCCGCGAATGTGCCGAGAACGCGCCGCCGCTGCATCAGGGCAGGGCTGCGCACTTTGCTTTGTGAAATTATTCTTCTTAAGAACAATGTAAAATTAATTTCGAAAAATTTTAAAGATATTGTAAAGTTTTGAACTTTTACACGATGATATTTACCTATATCAAGTGACACGTCATAGCTGTAAAGTGTATTAAATATAATATAATGATTTTAGATGTATTATTCCAATCAATTCTCTTTTGCCAAAAAAATATAAAATTCTTTACATTGTAATTATTCCTTAAATGTGTATGAAAGCAAATATTTAGTGTAAGTTTAAAGTCAGCCCTGCTTTATGGTGTGGTAGAGTGGTCATTAGCGATTTCACAGACAAGCGTGCGCCCGCGCCCGCGCCGCGCTGCGCCTCGCCGTGACATTTCAATCAGCCGCCGACAAGTGCGACTACCGCCACGCTCGTCGACACGCCACACTCTACACTATCTATTATGTTACATCCATACTTATATTATAAATGCGAATGTCTGTCTGTTTGTCTGATACGCTTTCATGGCTAATCTACCGGTCCGATTTGGATGAAATTTAGAATGAAAGTAGTAAAAAATCCGGGGTCAAGCGCAGGCAACTTATTTTTTCAATAATTCACCCCCGAGGGTTACAATATAACGAAACAATAATGAGGTTCACGCAGCGAAACCGCGAGCGGGCAGCTAGTATAACATAATATCGTAAAGCTACCCGTCGTGGACTTCATCAGCACGCTTTACGTGAGCAATATCATTTTTTCTGTAGACATTAATCTAATTTGTTGAGATTGGACGTTGGAGGTCTGATGCGACGCTTGTGGGAGCGTGAGGAGCTTTCATTATCCTGTAATAGCAAACTTAAATATGTAAGGTACAAACTATGTAATATCTAAACTTATCTTGACCGTATACACTTTAGTAGTGGTTTCAATTTAATTTTAAAAAATATCTTTATTTGAAATGGTTACGCCTGGTCTGCTTAGTAGTATCTTCAAAGCAACCAAACATGAACATTATCATCCCCCTGTGTTAACACTGAACGTATGTTAAAGTTCATACATTCTCATGAATATGATATTTCATGTTAAAAAGTAACGTTTTTCAAGTCACTTTATCTTCATAAGTTATGCTCGTATATAGATACGGTGAAAGCTCACTCCAAGTCCGGGTGTAGAGTAAAGTGTAGCAAAATGCCTTATGCGGGGGACAGCGTAGCGTGACACCGCGTATTACTAATTGTATCATAATTAATGTGATTTACATGGTTATATGTAAAGCGAGGCAAAAACACAGTTGCGAGGCAAATCGAAAGATAGCCAATAGGAATGAGGGCAAGATATATATCTTGCCCTCACTTATATAAAGCAGAAAGAGTACCTTGCATAGGTATTACCTTATATACTCGTAAATGATACGAGTTTCTTTACAATACGTATAAATATGACAGATTGCAATTTTACATCTTCCAAATAAGACGATTGACAAATCTTATTATTTAAAGCGCGTTCGCAAGTCGCTTTGAAGCCACATAACAACATCAGGCCGCGCGTCGCCTGTGTGTATATCATTTGGCGAAAATTTTGTTAATCTAAAGTAGATTAGTGTCGACGGTATTAAATTTTTATGGGATAAAGATTTGCATACTCTTGAAAGACAGGAAATGAGGCAATTGCATAGTATCCAATTGTAACAATAGTTGTTATGAGTTTGATCACTGCTGGAAAAATGCTTTTACATTAATATGTAAATAGTTTCACTCCCGTAGTTGTAGCATTGGGTTCCGCCACTCACGAAGCAAGGTCCATAAGCTTAGAGGATAGAGGATAGTAAAGATCTTTTGTTTTTCTCAATTTTTACACGTCCTGAAATGAAATTATTTGAAACAGACATTTTTAGAAAACGTATAAAAATTTGAACGTTTTACTACCAGCTGCGAAATTCTAGTAAGTTTTTTATTACAATTTATATATGTTGTTAGCATATCTGTAGAGAAATTTTTACAAATATCTGCTACCCAAAGATTATTCTGCGAACAATCGTTTGGCAAGAGAGAATGATATTTATTAAATACTTCTAACATTGTATACGGTTAATAAAAATGTCTTTTTCAACATGCTAAGTGTGTGAATAACACTTTAAAATTTTAGAAATATGAAACTAATTGAACGCAATAAAGAAAATAAACGCAAATATTTATTTGCGTAGATTTTTAGTGCTCGAAATGACATTTTAGAAAACTCGACATATCAAACTCTTCACAGTGGCCCGTGATCACAAGTACATCGTCGTCGTCTATTCGTGGATACAAATTATTATAACAAAATACCAGCAACGATATCTTAGTTGCCTTACTTACTGCCATGGACTTTTTCATCATGAGCTAATCCACCACACCAGAGAGCAAGATACAGTCAGCAACAAGATGAAAAAGGCGTGAAAATAAAATCACTTGTAGTTTATTAAGGCGGAACCCTTCACCAGAGCACTGTGCGCGGACGACACTATGTCCATGAATTCCAGCGAATATCAGAGGTGGCATGCGAGGAATGTATTGTAGGGATTTTAATCGATAAATAAGGCGTCAAGAGTAGTCGTCTGTGCGTATAAGGCCACGTTTTCATTGCCCCACTGAGTTTCAGAGCAGATTGAGCGATTTCTCGATTTCTAGCACCGCGATTTATGTTGCAAAAACAGTATACAGTGCACAGGGCACCGTGTACAGCAAGCAGGGCAGACCGCGGTCACGTCGACGTGAGATCATACGATACATCTTACGAATTTAGTCATTTAGACTTTATAAGGTGCTAATACGTTTTTAGATTGCATTAGTTTCTTAATCACAATTGTAGATAGAAATCTAATTGTAAATATCATTAACGCGACATAAAATAATTATATAATATGTTTAATTCCTTCACACTATAAAACCACTGCACAAAAAAAAAAAAAGATGTGCAGTGCGTTTATTACAAATGGCTTTAAAACTAGAATGATTTTAGAAGTTATTATCTGGCACCTGCGCCAGTACTGGAATGTAACGTTGTTATTATATTAAGGTATTACTTTTACGTAATATATAAAACTGAACACACAAAGAGAAAATATTTAATACTATTTTTTTTTACAATTTAATTTATATCACTACGGGCGGATAAGGTACTGTACCTTTTTTTAAAATATTTTTTTTTATATACATAAATTCCTTTTTTTCACAATATCAGAGCTTAAAAGTAAGTAAGCTTTAACTAAGTTTATAAAATATACCATAAGAGAATCCAGTTTCCTTTAGTTTTTCAATACTTTTAATTTTACTAATTTTAAAGTCTCCGTTATCTGGTGAAACAATGTGCATAGTTGCGCTCCGACAGACAACATTCAATGTATCAGAATGGAAAACAGAGTGACATAGCACTGCTTTCTCTCTTCATACTCATGTCACAAAGTGCAAAAATATAGATTATGCGAATTTTAATTGAATGATAGTGAATACGTCTGAGCACCGCCGAGCACGGGGTCGCGTCGCACACGTCGCTTGACGAATGCGCCGCGCGGAACTAATGTCCACATTACACTCCCTTCACACTTCATTATCAAAGCTTTTGTTTTGCTTTTTATTACATCTCAACCCGCGTGTGAGCTGTGGACCTGCATCTACTACTTGTACTTGCCAACATATACATACCTAATGTTCATATTTTAAACCTTAATATTATGAGATCGTCGTGACGCAGTAGGGCAGCATCTGACAGTAAACGCGACGGCTGTAGGTTTGATTCTCATGGGAGAATCATTATATTTTAATAATTTTTATTTCGGAATGAAAATAATGGAGGAACGACAAAACACAGTGTCTCGATTTCAGAGGGAAAACGAAAAACGCAGTGCTTTTACACTAGGTTCCCTCTGCCTGCCTGGTTCCCCTGCTATACCTAAAAATGCGTAAAGGTAAAAATAACAAAATTATACACAATTCATATACTACAATTCATAAAGTTTTAAACAGACCTTCCAAAGTTTTAAAGAGACCTTCATGTTTCAAAACAGTACTTTTTTGGGTTAAATCTTTGTAACATAATAAATATTTCACTTGGTCTAATCACTATTGTGTTTTTAAGTGTTTATTAGGTTACTTATTTTGTATAATATAAAATGCTTAAAACTTTGAAAAATAAATAATCATTTTTACTCAGGATTTAAAAAAAAGAGAGGAAACTCCTTTGCATTCTAAGGATTTACCGTGTAGAGAGAAAGGAACTTGGAGCAGTGCCTGGGTGCGCCACTTGCGAACAGGTGTGGGAACAAAAGTCTATTTAAATAAAGTATTTAAATAAAGAATATTTTGAATTTGAATTTAAAATGCATTAACATCTGCCTCCACTCCATAGGCTCTCTACCTTTACTAACTTATGGTCAAGTTTTACCTGATATCTTGATTGTACAAAAGTATGTTATGAAGAAATGGATGTGTTCCTAAATTATTAGAGGAGAAGGAAGTTCAAATTTCGAATAGAAATTGAGGAAAGTTAATAAAATTTGTTTTACCATTATTATTGTAGTCTTAGAATGATCACCATCAAATGATGGTAACATTCAAAACCTCCTATTTTGCGCACTACTATTATGCGATATACAATGAGCAATTATTTGCATGAAACATTTTTAATGTTTAAAATAATTTACAACATTAAAAGTTGGGTTGCTTGCTCAGCTTTCCCCGCCTACATACTGTAACGAGTACTAGTATTAGATTTCGTGTTCCCCTTTATCTGATGGTAAGCTAACTATAAGAACATATTGTTCTTCTAACGTCCAATCATTACATACTAATTTAGATATTTCTACGTCCTAACAGAGCACAACGCTACAATAACATTAGTTTAAACTTATCACTCATATATTTAAGTAAATTAGCTGTAATTGAATGTTTGCACGTTTTTCAGTTTTAGATTCGATTTAGATGAGTAATATATTAATAAAAAAACGATATCGTGCGGGTGACGAGAGCGAGGGGCCGCCTCTCGGGGCGACGGCGGCGGTGACGGTGACGGTGACGGGTGGCGGTCAATTAGGAAACGTTTAGACTATTTATGTTGTTAACTGTATAAGATAGGGCTGTACTAGTTTTAAAGTATTAAAGTATATATGTATGTGTAAAAAATAGTTGAAATTTTAGTTGGAAATATTACTTATTTGACACCTGTAGTTTTCTAAGTCACACTAATTATAAATTTCGTACTAAGTTTTTACTTTATTGTGTAATTAAATATATTAAGCAGTAAACAAATAATACTCTATTTGATAGTATATTTAGCAGTGCCAGTGCCTATATAACACAATTATCATTTATTTGCCTACTTTTTATGAATTATTTGTCCAGGGGCCTTTATATTGTTTTAGCAACGACACATTTCTACAGAAATTCCACAGTTCGCCACTAGCATTTAGTATTTATCTCGTATCTGTATGTAGTTTTAAAAATGTATTAAATCAACAATATGCTAGTATTCTTAAAATACTATAATAGACATACTTGTTCTATGGCATGGATGTGTTCGTTAGAAAGTAAATCTTCTTATTTTTATTACTTACATATTTTGAATAATGACGATTATGATGAATTTGTTACTTGTGATTTTGTATATTATTTGATTTTTTTTGTTTTAAGTTTCTAAATTGTCTTAACACTACTGTTTTCCAATTCCTTTTAAAAATTCTATTTATTGTATGCACGTTGAATCAACCTAAAAATGGAGTATACAATTACTAAATTACATATTTTAGGGATGTGCAATTATAAATAACAAAATTCTATACAACTTATTAATAAAATAAAATAAAAATAAAAAAGGGCAGTAACAACCCTAAGGGCGACCCGCATGTCCACTGAATAGGTACGCAGTTTAATTTCTGTCAACGGTAAAGCACGCGACTACTTCAATAAAAAACGTCAACAAATACGCCATATTGCGTACACTGTAAGGGATGAGATTGTAAACGAAACTACCCCTTCTTGTGAAATATGAGAGCGCAAGGGGTTGAATGTCATACAATATGTTTATGAGGCGTCTCTAGGTGATGTTGGATAACGTGATGGATGAGGGTCTTTACTGCTTACTGCTTAGCCCTTTATGTGAAAGGAACACAATTGAGTAATAGTGAATAATATTTACTTAATATGATATATTGAAAAATTATTTAGATATTAGGTTAAGCAACCTTAACTCCTGACGGAATGCGATGGGTGTGCAAATGACTTCTAGGAAAATTATAAATGACAGTGGATCTTTTATTAAAGTATTTGTAAAGACATTGGACATTTTAGATAAACTTTTAAACTTCACTTTAATTTAAACTGCTTGTTTGTTTATTTTTAACTTTTGCGACGAAGCTCTGAATCTGGTGATGAATGACTAATGTGTCTTATGACGAACATACTCTTATATATATATTCTGTATTTACAAATATGTGATCAAGTGATCGATATACAGACAGTACTAGATACGTTTTTATTACTAAACTTTAAGTTATTTAAATGGACTTCTACAACATTTAAAAAGAAAATATTTGAGATACAATTAATTGGAAACCAATCAAAAGGAATTACGAGACAATATAAATTTTCCATACAATTGTTCGTCCAATTTGCGTCATTGTGTCGTCGATTTATGTATATTGCGGAGAAACATATCTTACTATATATTTGTCGATTATGTTACCTTTCCCTAAACAGCTTACGAGTGACAAAATAGACAATTACCTGTCTTCATTAGAGATGACAGTTTAACACTTTTGTAAGTATCCTTCACGCATCTTCACTTGTAGTTGGGGCATTGGGCAGAGACAATCTAAGATGAAGCTGTTTCGATCTCCACTTTCCACTCAATTCCAAGCCTATATATGTTAAGGGGAGGAACTAAATACTGTACTTTGGCTTACCAGAACAGGAAAATGAAAATAACATAAATATTATCTTTAATAAATTCTATGATTGTAAATCGAACCCATAACCATTGTGTTTTGTTGCTATCATAATAAATAACATATGAAGAGGACATTATGTTTTAAGCTTCACTTAAATAATTGACTTAAGTTTGATCATTCAACTAATAAAGCATTCATATAGTATGTTGAACGCTTCGTATGAGACAGTGTTGGTGCTACCGTTAACTAATAAAACAACAGTAACTCTTTGAAAGATGCCGACGTAACAATAAACTGTATGTTATATTTACTAGCATCAAAATACTTAGCACGACACAATATGTAAATTAGATATATTTATGTTCATCATTAAAAGACCAAAGTAATGATGTTTGCTTTGAATTATCGTTTCGATTGCGACGTCCCGGTGGTCGTGGGGGCACACAGGACGCACACAGTGTACACAGTGCTTGCAGCATCAGGATCAGGATGTATGTGATAGAGCTGAGTAGAACAATGGCTCGGGTTGTCATCGCACCGAGTGTAACGAAGAGGAGGAGAGTAAGGCGTGGCCGCGAGCCGATTGGCCGCCGCATGCAAATGCGTCTGCGCCCGCGCAATCACTATCGCGACCATTGTCCGGCAAAAACACGCCGCGCCGAGACAAAACTACTCGCAAAAACCTATGGTAACAAGAAATGGCAAAAAATTAGCTTTTTACCGAAGATTTATGTCCCTCCCGCCGCACGCGTCTCTCGCTGCCAATTTTTTCAACCGCGCAAAAACTCGATGCGCGACTCCTGGACCCGTCACCGCCAAATGAATAAATGTATCGTCGCGAAGCGCGGACTTGTTAGTCACGCTGCCGCAGGGGACTTTATGTTAATTATGCCCTATCCGATCGTTTTTTGTCCTAGTGCAAGTATTTATTTGCTTTTAAATTTCAATCAGCACAGTCTGACGACTGATATGTCTATGTGTATATGATAGTATCTAGGGATACGTTACCTAATATTATTCTTAAGCTCAAAATTATTCTTAGCTAGAAATACTATCAATACCAAGTGTGTGTTGACTATATGTATGAGCGTACAGGATCCATAGCGTCAACTATTACCAACGACTCGCCCGCTATCGCCCCTCATGCAGGTTTCGTGCGAGTCCTCCGTAAATCATTCAGCTAGTGCCGTAACTGACGTTAGAAATGCCAATTAGTGAGTCTATCACACGGTAACTATAAAAATATGCAGAATTAGCTGTGATTAGTGGCGCAGTGGCGTCTTGATGCAGAGAGGGAGGAGAAGGAGGAGAGAGGGGAGGGTCGAGGAGGGCGGAGGGCGGAGGGTGCGCAGGCGCCGACGCAATTGCCGCTGAGGCCATTACTCGTGCGCTGCATTTACATTGAATGCGCTGACACCGCCGCGCCGAATGTCGGGACGTACTCAATTAAAATACGCCGATAAATTAGCAGATATACGCTTTACACTCGTGCAGTACAACAAATTGAGCACAGTATATGCGATGCCGGCTCAAGTGCTTCAATATTGTAATAACTGTAGGAAGAAGAAACTGTCCAGCTTAAAATGACAACCTGTTTCGTGTGGGAATATCTGTACATTATGCGGGCACGATATATTGATGTCGTCACGAACCTGTTGGCTTTCAGATTATTTTTTTCCGTTGGCATTCTTCGTACTAGGATAAGTTAGTTAAAGTATTGAACCGTATTTCTGCATACTCTCTAAACGTCTTCTGAAGACAAAGACGCAGAATTGAGTATTGAATGTTGCACAGATTTCCCCGTCTCTACCGAAAAAAATGAAGTCAGGCTTTTCTTAAAGTACGCAATAATAACAGCTCACCCACTATTAGTGTTATACTGATATTACGACAAATGCTTTTTGCAGCGGCTTCATATTTATGAACGATTAAGTTAAGTTTTTACTTGAATACAGCGGCAAAGTCGCTAGCGACTAAATTGCTAGTTAATATAATTAAAATAACAATACACACAGACTACCAATGCGACTTCAAAGCGAGCACGACTATCAAGCGTGCCATTCTCAATACGAGTTCGTGAGCGTATGACAGTAAGACCTGATATTATTTTATAGTCGCTCTTCCCACGCCCCTTTCTTCCATCGTTAAAATAAAATCAATATACAAACACTTGCTGGGACATTATTAAGTAGGCATATATTATAAAATCAACGATTTGAACTCTTTGAACGTTTTACTTTTACTTTGTGGTATAATGTGGTTAAATTTTAGCTTTCCTAGATTGTCATCACTCATCAGCATAGATATAGTGATATACGACGCAAGACGTCGCCTCGCAGCCGTAAGCCGGAGGAGCGTCACGTCGGTGCACATTGGGACTGTAACGGCGCAGATAAGCCGACTGCAAGCTCTAATGCGTGCCGGTGTTATCTAAACGGTGTGATCGCCTCGTCTAGACCGCAGGCAAATTGCTTTCATCGCATGTGATCACTACTTTACATGTACTTTACATGGTATTTTGCCAAATTATCTGGTTCTTAATTTTTTTCTCAAATGTATATTATGTTTAACATATGTACATATATAAATGCAAGTATGCATGTGTACCTTAAAGTCATACCAAGATATGGCGTATGACGTAAGGAGATGTTAAGATAAAGTTGTAATTATAAGTTTTTGTATACTACCAATGCTTAAACTATACAAATAATTATAAAATATACCCCAGTATTTAATTTAGGTCCTTTTTTATGAAATGTTATTCTTTGAATGTCTACTTTTAATTTCTATAAGTCTATCTATTACTTTAGTTATAATAATCGCGAAATCAAAAGATCTTATCAATTCACGCTTTACGCATTCTCACAACTTTAAAGAGACATTTGCGTTAGGACTTTGTTGACTTTTCTCCACTTTTCGCCCAATTTCTATACATTGCGTAAGATATAACGGAAGCCAAAGCCACTTTTGTCTTAAATTGAAATAATTAAATAATCTGGGAAACTATTCTACACTTTAATTGTACTATAAAAAATGTTATAATATATAAGATTTCATATAATTAAAAAACGCAAAAGTGTATTTTAGGGTACATACTATAATAATGATGTATATTTTTATTGTAGAGAAAGATATTACATCTACTAGTGTGAACTAATTAGAATGTAAATCAAGACCAGTCCAAACAAATGCTTAACTTTATTAAGGTAAGCATACAAAGCATACAAAGTAACAAGAGTATCTTGTAAATATAAAAATTTACATTCAGATATTCTAATCTCACTTGTACTTCTACGTCACATGCAGCAGTCTGTTTCGACGAAAGGGTGGAAAATCTTCGTGTATGTTCTTTCTCAAACATTCGGAAAAACAATAAAATAAAAAAATCTATTTTATAGAAAATATCAATATAATTTCACAAAAATATATTCTCAAATCTCAACGAATGCCCCAGTGGTGCCGCCCTGCCGTCCTGCCGTCCTGCCGCCCTGCCCCACTCAGCGAGCAGCTGCAACATTTCTAAGATGCCAGCAAAAAACCCTGGCGCTGGTCCAGCGGAGGAACGTTCACACTTACACTGAAATCTTTTGTCGCGCAATCATTGATTTATACAACTAGCTTTTACAAGTAACACTATGTAATAGACTTGGTAACTTTATAAAATCTTAATTATTAGAAAAATTAGAAGAAAATTTAAAATTCATTGAAAAAATAACGTAGTGGTGCATTGGAATGTTGCCTGGCTGTAAGTGCAACTGGTTGTGGGTTCGGGTCCCGCTCAGGTGATGATTATAACAAAGATTATATATAAATGATTTTCATTTCTACGTTCTGATAAAATGAGTTCCGCTACTAAGCACCTAAAATCTGAATTTCAAGGGGAAAGTAAAGGACAGAGTCTTGATATTAGAATTTATCCGACTCTTCTATGAGTTAGAAGGAAAAAAGCTCAACGATGAAAACAATAACAAAGTAAATCTAATAGAAAACAACGCGACGTCAGCACTCAATACTATCCTATCGTATCAAGACAATGGTATCCTCATAAAATAACCATTATAATTATAAAGTGTAATTAGTCGACAAGCACAATTAGTTCTAGCGACGACGGACGCAGTCGCATGTACGCGAGATAAGCGCAGGCTCATTACAGTGACGTGGTCGCATTAGACGCTACCCGCCATTCCTATTCAATTATGCGATTGCACAAAAAGCAGTCGCGCATCTGAATGAGGGCGGCCAGGCTGCGCCCGCGGACGTCTCGCGCCCAATTTACAAATAAAACGCGGGGAACGTCCGGCCGAGCAAAAACTAACCACACTCCTCCCTGTGCATATGAATGGGGCACTTTTTGCACGTGGATAGTAATATGCTGCTGGGTTACAAGCTATCTCAAAGTACTAATCTTTTACTAATTTCGTCCTGAGTCCTAAGTATGATGATTGGTCATGTCAATAATATTTTTAATACTAATGAAAATACTTATTATAAGACTAAGCTAACACACAAACTTATAAACAAAATTACAATAAATATGTCGGTCAACGCTACCAACATTTTTATATTATATTTAATTAATTAATTTAAGCATCAATTCACAGTAGGATGTGTATTTTTTAAAAAAGGCATACATAAAGCTCACTAAAGTCACTACAAATAAAACATGTAGTATAAAATGTAATTATTTGCGAGTACAAAAACCGAAATTAAACAAAAGTTGCATAAAAAAGTACAGGATGGGAGAAAAGCGCCATATTAGGGCCGTGAGAGCGTCTGATTATGTAACGAAGAAGGGATTCGCCGCCGGCCGCTTTTTGCTCGCGACAATGTCCGCGGAGATGTGGCATGGAAAATTCAACAGATTATCTGAGATGCCTCTGTCGCAGCCTCCACTCGCCTGAGGTCAGTCGCACCCGGGCACTATGCCTTGAACGCTGTGCGCTGAACACTGTGCTCTGAACACTGTGCGCTGAACACTGTGCGCTGAACACTGTGCGCTGAACACTGTGCGCTGAACACTGTGCTCTGAACACTGTGCGCTGAACACTGTGCGCTGAACACTGTGCGCTGAACACTGTGCTCTGAACACTGTGCGCTGAACACTGTGCGTCTCACAAGACCACGCCGGTCCTCCATGCATCGCATCTACATCATCCAAAGTATCCCTTTGTTATGACTCGAAAATGTGGCACAAAAACTTGCCCAATGCGATGTGTTTCCCGAACTGAACGTGTCACTTTCTGCTCTCTCTCGACTCGGATCATACGCGCTTTGACGGCTGTGCTGCGGTTTGACGCTTATGTGTTTTTAAGCGGCCTCTCTGAATGGTTTTTTTGTTATACAATTAATTACCGCTATTACTTTTCTATATCCGTAGTGTTGTGAATAAATAATTTTTATATAATAAAATAATGGTTTGGTTATTGATAGCTTTACATACGTATTTTTATCATTAATAAAATGTCATCACATCTTTAACTTTTAACTTTCGCATACTTAATTTATTCTTTAAGCTTTATATTTTTATTTTTAAATTTCTTTAGTTACACTACTAGGTTGAAAAAATCGGATTATCATCATTGTCTGACTTCGCATTCTACAATACTAGAGGAGTTAACTTAATTTGCCCTTCTATAATGCAATTTTTCAATAAAATATTAACTCAGGGTAGGTTATTATAAAATCAGAAAACATGTAGATAAGCTGTTGGTACTGGCTTATCCTTAAGATCCTCCAATTACCAATCTCATGATAGATATAAATAATATCATAATTAAATAAAAATATGTATATAGCGGCGTCACGACACGAGCGGCCCGCGCCGGCGATGCCCCGATACCCTAAGTTACGAGTCTTGCAAAGCAGGCGCGGGGGATTATTGTAGCGGTCATTAAATTAAACTAGATCAAATATGTGATAAAACATTATGGAGCACCTTGCAAATATCAAGATACAGATATTGTAAAATGAATTGCATTTATATCAAAAATATATATTATAATGTTAGCGTGACAGCAAAAGTTGACGACAATGGTATAATTTTTTTTGGATAATTCATTAAATAGATGAAGATATCCATTTACTCTGAGTCCTTTAGAGAAAAAATATTGTTAAATTAGTACACTTTATTTTACATTTATACACCACTCCCACTCGAAATTGCGACCGTTTTTGACTGACATTCTCTAACTAGACAGTGTTTAGTAGAAAAGTAACAGTAACAGTACAAGTAGAAAACTCATATAAATTATTAGAAAACATCGAATCCAAGGAAGTTTGAACCTATTATCCCTAACAATGAGCGTCATCGTCTAAACTGCACCGTTTTTATACTTCCTACAAAACATAAATAATAAAAGTGTATTATTTAAAACTGAAATATAATTTATAAAGTGTCACGAGCAGTCCGGGCGACACGTCGTCACGCACTTTCAACAATTACAGATAAGCAAAACGACACCTAAATTAATTCGAGTTATTTACACCGTTTTGTTTCGCGAATGAATCAAGCGTGATATCTCGATATCGCTAATCGAATCGACGAAACATCGACCGTCTAATTGACCGTGTGGTCTTTCCCTGTTGCCTTTAAAATAAAGTCGAAATTAAAAAAAGTGTGGCAACAGCTGGACGTCACGTGGCCGGTCGGGGATAAAGGACACTGGAGTCAGTCACGCAACACGAATAGGGTCATTTATTTGTCATTAACACTTCAAATTAGTATTAATGGGACAGATATAAAGTGGTATTGAGGCTCTCGTAGCGCAGTGGGCCAAAGGTTAACTGTAATCACGATTGTTGTGGGTTCAATTTCCATTGGGATGATTATGTATTATTTTCACTTATGCCACTCTAGTACCTGAGACAAAGCGCGTCTATTTAACATACACTGCCTTGATTTCGGACTAACAAAGTGTCTTGACACTAACTCCTCTCTGACGAATAACCCGTGTTAGGGGGAAAATGATTGAAGCTGCAAAAATGAAATACACAACCTACAATGCTACAATGTATAAAATGATTTGAACCATCATCAAATACCAAGATTAATATTCAATAAAAAAACGAACTTTCTAGGAAAAGCTTGTCTTTTCTAGAAAAATGATAACCCCCAGTCTATATTCATAGTTGATTTAACAAACAAAACAAAACAATGACAAACATGGCAACTTTCTAAGAATACCAAAACAACATTACTGCGATGCTTTTACATTTTATAACCTTTCTATTTGTATATCTGTAAGCGCGATTTTTTTTGTGCGTGTATTTGGGTCGGTCCGAGGGAAGTGCGCCGTGAACCGTCACTAACTGTCTGTCTGTTTGTTTTTGCTCCCATACAGGGCATTCCCCGCAACTTTCACCGTTGACCGCTTGTTAGAGCGTAGCAAAATAGCTTATATGATCATTTTTACCAAAGTAAATAGTAATTGCTATTAAGCATAACGGGACCTTTGCAAATACATGTACTTATGTAAAGAATAATATATGTCGGATTAATTATTGAGGTTTGTATTCAGACAAAAAATTAAATTTATATGTGTTATAATGAATTAACAAGCTCTTTACAGTGTTAACTTATCTCCATGCTCGTAAATCTTAAACAATACATTCGACTCAAGTGCAGTCAGCGTACCGAATGTTGAGTTTGTAGTCTCAAATAGATTTATTATCTGTGTGAAATAAAAACTAATTTCATAAAATTCGTAGCTCCAGCCAATAACTTATATGTTAAAATACTGGTCTATAGCAACAATGTTACCATACGTTTGCAATTTTTATTGGGATAATGGAGATATCATAACATTTTGTTATAGATGATCTAATCTTACATGTTACAGTCTAATTATTAAATTTTGGCAATCTAATAATAACATAAAAGACCAAAAAAACACTCGATTTCGTTGCGTATTTTAAGACATACTGCAAAAAAATTAAGTTACGAAAAATATAATCATTAATCTTAAACCTATTAATTACATTTTTCATAGTCCTTCTACTTCAAAACCTGAAGACATACGAATCTGCAAAAATTGTAAGCAAATATAAGTAAAGTGTTAAAAGGAAGCGAATGCGTGCGCGCAGCGGCCGGAACCGCGAGGCATGCGCCGCGGACTTGCCCACCTAGATATCGATAAAGTAGTTCATTTTGTGTCTCGGTTAAATAATATTTTGATAATTAGTTATTTTTCTACTATATATATTTAAAAGCATAATTTCAAATATATATAATAGTCGTGGGATCGTCGGGGCCAGTCGGGGCGCAGAGTCACAAATTGTAACTGTAAAGCGACTGATTGTGGGTTCAATTCCCACACGAGGAGTAGAAATATTTAATATTTCTTTTTTCCTCGCTCTGATGCATTGCAAACCGCAATGTTAAGTTCCGCCACCTAACACGGTAAGGGGAACGCGAAACAAGTGTCAAGTGCAGGATACCGTGTGAAGCTATTAAATATAATAGGAATAACGAAGGAGTGTGATATTATTACAACAGATATATTTATGGGTTCATAACATTATATAATCAACTATCATTTAGTATTAGAATTTTGATAATATCGTAAATATTTTTTAATTAAATATAAAAGTAACTAATATCGATAACTACGCTTCACGAACACATTAACGTCTATTGTAAACACGTAGCGTGTAACAAAAACGCCACGCCTGCCAATTACAGTAGCATCAAGTTTTTCAACCAAGAGAACTTTCTTCTATCTCCATATTCATGGAAAGAAAGGGTGAAATTATAGACATGAATATGCTAACGGTTGGGTAAATGCTAAAGTTGAATAACATCGCGTGTTGCAGTCTCTAGTCGGCGGCCGGGAGCCGGTAGCCGGTAGCCGGTAGACGCTTTTGACAATTTATTTATTAATTACATTTCGCTCTTTCAATTTGAAAGTACTTATAGCATATCAAAAAAATGTACGTGGCCAGTCGTGCACAGTGGCACAAACGACTGTAAACGACTGGTTGTGGGTTCGATTTTCACTCGAGGAGTGGAAATATTTAATATTTCCATTTTCTTCGCTCTGGTGTCGAGGTAAAGCGCGGCGTTAAGTTCCGCGACTTAACACGCAAGCCTCCGAATTCGGCGGAAAGTGGGGAACAGAGTGTCTAAACACTAGGTTCCCTCTGCCTACCCTGCTGTGTGCGGGATACAGTGTGAAGCTAAAAAAAAAATGTAAAACCTTATTTATTATGAAAATGCAAATTTATTTCTATATTTTAAAAGACATCCACTGATTTTGCATCTTAAAACACAAAACTATACAACCGTTGCTGTCGCTTTTTGGCTTAGGACACGCGAAGGATTCGCACAACTACATCACGCACAAATATTGATATTTTAATCCTTAATTGACTTTAAACGTTTATTACTGCTACACGCTTCTAGCGGTATATCAAACTGTACCTACATATTTACTATTTAAAAAGTATTCAACAAAATCACTTTTTTGTTAATTAGCTCTCCCGGAAACAGGTGTAAATTTGACTTGTAGTACTTTTGAATTGCAAGAGTGCTTGTCTTTCATAGTTAACCAATTGATTTGTAATTTGTATATCACATCAAACATAAAACAATTTAATAAAAATATAACTTATGTATTACGCACGTGTTAAAAAACACACAACATGAAAAAATATATTATAAAAAACGTATTAATCTACCAATATTGCATTGGTACATGTAGGCACATAGTGCCCTTCTACACAACGGCCGCCACCGCGCTAAAGTAGACAAAGTTACCACTCGTAGCTGATAGCGTCCACGAGAGCTGCATCTACAAGCATCTACATAACGCCGGCGACGTCTCCACATGCTCCTCTAACAAACTAGTATTGTAGTCGCGGGGGGTCGCGGGGGGTCGCGGGGGGTCGCGGGGCGTCCTCGGGTCAAGTAATGATACATTCGCACGGGCTGAGGCTGAGGTGCGAGGTAATAATGAGTTATGTACGTGATCCAATTATTTGGGCGCGCGCTCATTACGCGCTAAGTGTGAAATATTGCCGGCTTTATTACTACCATCGCTGACTTACACCCGCCCTACCCCCGCCCGACCCCGCCGCCCCCCGCGCCGCCCGCCCTCGCCCACCTGCAGCCTCCCGGGGGGATCTGCAGTCCTGCAACTCTACTAAATCATAATAATGTAAGGTGCAGAGCGCAAACGAATCGTGAGAAAACTTGCTCCATTTAACTAAAGTATGTGCATACTATATACATCGGTGCTCGTATAATATGCTCGCTTTTAAATGCAAACGCAAAAAGCGCACCAATGCGTGTAACTTCAACCGAACATGTTTCAAGAGAAAAAGCAATATTCTAAGAATCCGCTGGAAAAATATTTAATTACATCTGTGACTGCGCGTTTTATTTGAATTATTTATTTTAATAATGCACTCTTGCGAGTAGGCGTGTACTCTGTTGCAATGCCTGACTGTTGCAGCCGTCTGGACCGTCGGCTATTAGAGCCCTGTGTACGATTGTAAGGGTATAAAGCTAAAAGAATGCACCGATACATTTCATATTAATAAGTAATCAATTAATTAGCTGAACAATGCTCGATCATCTACACAACTGGTTCCGGCCATCACACTTTACGAGGGGTCCTCGAGACGCTGGCGCGGCTGATTTCACACCTCGTAACACTTTAAAAGCTGTGGTTTTCTCAAGAACTCTTCAAATCATATACTTTGATATTTATTATATTTAACGCTTATTATGTACAGAAAAATATGACATTATGTAGTTATCGCAGGTGTTACATTTACACTTTTATAAAAAGCAAGAAGCTGGTTAGTTACGAGAGAGCTGGCTTTGGCGAGTAAAATATATATCAATAATTTTATCAATATGTCTTATTTAATATTACAAAGTTAAATATTTTAGCGTGTATCGGTGTGATAGGGAAGTGCAGACGGGCGGCGCGGGCGCGGGGCTGGGCGGGGGTGCGGGTGGAGGCTGAATACCGGGCACAGTGTTTCAGTTATTCCATTAATTAAACTGTGTCCCGCGACACCCTCGCCGCCCGCCCACGCCGCGCCCTCGCAGACTAACTGCCATTCCTATTTTACATGCTAATTTGTTAAGAAAATAATTTGAATGTTGCTTTTCAATGAAATCATGTATATATTTTTCAATGAACAGACAGAACATCATGATAACTCTGTAAGTTACAAACGCTCAAGCATTGAGGCTGTAGGAAAATGAGTATTGGCAACAAGGACATTTATAGAAATTATTTATTTACCATAAGTACCAAACGACCAATGTGGCAATCACCCTTTGTAGCTAACTTGGCGAGTCTCTTACCTGACAGAATAATTATAGGCCTAAAAATTTTTTCACTTTTATGCTTTTATTTGCATGTAATACCTAAAGACAAACCGCAGCTTTTGGCTCCATCATCCATCGCGCAATATATCTACGTTGAACGGCAAACATATGGAAAAGTGTTTTAAGACTAATTCTCTGTAAGTACACCCCTAAGTATGGGAGATGCGTGGAGCTTAGAAAAGTATAGATATGCATATAAATATATGACTGATTATCATGAACCATAACAGACTACTTCCAACATAATAATTTTATAAAAATTCAGTTGACTTACTGGCATTCTCTACACTGTAGAACAAAAACAAAGCGAGGTGCGCTCTGTTCAGGGCTGTCGAGGAATGCGGATTTATGAAAAGAGTTACCCCTGAATGGGATGGCGAAAGTTGCCCGATAACGTCCGCTCCGGCGCGGAGGCAATTACAACTGCTCCGGAAGCTATAAGTCATTTTTTATCAAACGTGATCAATGCTGTGACGCGAGTTTATATGGTTTTCAAATAAATCGTAAAGGTAATGTGCCGCGTATGACTTAGCAGGTAGACTTAGGCTTAGCTCATATTAGGTGTAGGTACATTGCACGATAAAAGTAATTGCATAATATAATTTTATGCAAATAATATAGTAATAAAGTTCACCCCTAGCGTAGGCGCTGGGCGCTGGGCGAGGGCGGGCGGCTGGAGGGTGAGAGGTAGCCGGCGAGATCGCACGCTGTTAGAATAAAACATTATTCATAAATAGGATATTGCGGCAGGTGGACCTCCCTCCCCTCCCTCCTCACTCTCCCCCTGCGGTCCCTCCTTCCTGAAGCCGCCCGCGCCCAGCTCAGAGCCACAATGCAATTTTAACAAATAACAAACCTTAAAACAAAATTTAAGGAAAGCTAAGCCTTCGTGCTGCTGAAAATTTATACACTCTAACTATTGTAAATGTATTCAAGTTAATATCAGTATGCTGTGCAGTAACAGTGTACAGAGACCACAGATATTGTGTGATGGTTTATTGTAAAAAAATCATGATAACTTTTTAGACCTTCACGCCTTGGAGGGTAGTAAAAATAAAGAAAATATCAAGACATTCCGTTCTCCACTTTCTGCCGAAGGTCGGAATATTGCGTGTTCAACTGTGGAACTTAACGCCGTGTATTGTCATAACTACCAAAGCAGAGAAATGAAAATAAGAAGAGTTACACTTTACAAAAGATTATATATACATTATACATGTATCTACAGTACAATGTATAACATTTATGTTTGAATTTATATGGAAACTGAAAAAGTAATCCAAACCAAACAATAAATATAAACTATTTCTCACAATTCAAAAAATGTGTTTATAAAATAATTAAATTCAACATAGTTATGTGATATGCTGTCCAAACACAATGTAGTCGTATACTACACAGTACAGAGTTGCATGCGAAGGCGTCGTTTATTAATCTCTTATTAATTAACAAACTTGCATCTCTAAGTAACGTCGTTAACCGTTGTACTTGTAGTTGTATTTGTAGTTATAATTGTATTTTCGTTGTATAATTAAATTAATTCCATACGAATGACTATATTAATGATAACTTTAGAATAAAAAAATGATGAATTGTTTATATTTCATGTGCACATAACGATAATTGTAATCACGAACATTATATATTTGGTTAGATTTATTATAATACATACAATTATACATTTATGAAATCATTGTGGCTCAGTCGGGACTACGCCTGACTGTTAAAGTATTTTAAATGTGAAATTACTATATTTATATTATTTAGTTTTCTTCCTCGTTCAACATACAGTGTTATTGCTTTCGGGCAGAAAGTGGAGAATGGAGTGTTTTCATAGTAGGTTCTGTTTACCCTACTATTTATAATTATTGTTCAAATCTGCATTGTTGTTTTGCAGACGAAAGATATTTATAACAAGAAGTAATTCTAGGTAATCTTTATCCGATTTAGCAAAATATACTAATTGACCATGAAAATATGGCATACATGAAAATAATGGGTGTGTCAAAAACGCTGGTGTCATATCCATGGATCAGTACAGATGATGTTCATTGCACACGATTGTTGTGGATTCGATTTATATTAGGAGGAATCAAGTTTTCCACTTTCCTCATAAAATGGAAACATTGCGTCCTTAGTGACAGAACTGAACGCCGCGCTTTGTCTCAGGTACCAGTGTTGATAAACTAATAAATAAACTAAACTAATAATATAAATATAACCATTTCTCGGCGTGGGAATTGAACTCGGAACCACGTTTACAGTCAGACACTGCCTCAACGTTAAATGGGCAAAATATGGGACAAAAGACAGAGTTGTCACGTGGTCTCTGTTCCCACCGTGCCGTACGAAATATACACGATGTATAAAGATAATAAACATAAAAGCAAATATGGACAAGGAGTCATAAAATATAACGATTTAAAATGTGCTAATTAATTAAGTAATTATTCCTAGTTCTGTGTTGGAGGGTAATTACGTGCACGCACTTCTGCAACAGGTAGCTAACATATATCAAAACAACTCGCCCTAGATCATATACCTAAGCATATGTACATATATATTATACATTCATGCAAATGTACGTTACTAGAAAACAATTACTTGTAATTCATTTTAAAATTGTACATTAATAAAAATGATAATCGTAAAATAAGAATGAAAATCGGTTCCTTCGTAGGGGGTGTGAAATCAGCAGGATGATCAGTACATATATTACGAAAAAAAGTTATTTAAAGATGAAATGAGAGACTTTAAGCGAAGTAGATTGTTGTTGTTGTTAGTAGTAGATTGAGCGGAGAGCGAAGATTGAGAGGTTATGAATAATACAAGTGAATGAGGTATGCTGTGACCTGAGAGCTTTG
This sequence comes from Dryas iulia moderata, assembly GCA_019049465.1. Classification (NCBI taxonomy): domain Eukaryota; kingdom Metazoa; phylum Arthropoda; class Insecta; order Lepidoptera; family Nymphalidae; genus Dryas; species Dryas iulia. Next base: position 37,717 of record CM032418.1, read on the forward strand.
TGATCCGTTCTCTATGTCTACTTCGATATTAGTTATAAAAGAGAAACGCGGTGTTAACTTACGTCATTTAAACCACAAACGCAAAGTACAGTGTACCAAGGAGTATCAACATATGCATGGAATACAACTTTTTGTATTAAAAAAAATGTAAAAAAATTGTAATTATTTGCAGCGTTAAGTATTCAACTGACAATTTATCAACGTTGAAATAGACAGCGATGTCTTCCGCCTCCATAATAGCGAGAGGAGCGCTTTTTATAAGCACTTATACCAATGTATAGAGTCAAACTGTCAATCTATCAACGTACCCCGTTGACGGATAAATATAGGCACATCTTAGTACAAGTACTGCATAAGCAGTTACAACTGTACGCTGTCAATTAATTATACATATTATGTTTAGACATCACCGTTTAAGCTACTTCTACTTTAATATAAGTTTATTTATAATTCAAATGAATATATTTTATAAATATCTACATCATACTTGCCTCGACAATAATGCGTTTGAAGTCATTAAGTCGATGTATTTTAAAATAATGACTTTTTGTTTTGTATTCTGATAAACAAAGCTAAGAGTGTATAAAGTAATGTTCCTTTTGTGTTGAACAGTGTTTTGACACGCCGTACAGTTGTGCAAGCTTAATTATTAAACAAATACACATGTTACAGCCGCAGTCGTCTAAATATGGCAGATAAAGGCGCATTTAGAATATTTATTGGGTGGACGTCGCATAATCTGAGCTCATTACAGCGCGGATTAATTACGCGAGGCCCGCGGTAAGGACAACTGTGCCGTGGGAACCGGCCGGCCCGCGGCACTGCACCGCTCACTTTACTTACATTGCTGGCTTATTAGCAACAACACTTTAAAGCCTGCGTGCACAACGAGCAATGTATATATGAAAAATGAAAGCATTAGCGACCATGAGGTCACTACCATTTGCGTGACAATTATGTAAATGTCTAATGTAAGCGGCGACACTGCCTTATGAGACGTTTGATATGAATGCAACACAATTACCATACGCCTGGTTTTTGTCCTCGCTCTCTGAACCCGCACATGCGCGTGTGCGCATACGCATACGCGCATGTGCAGTTTCCGAATCATGCATTTCATTGCAAAAAGCCAACTCTAACCTGGCTCTTAATTGCCCGAGTGAAAGGCTGTTATAAATAAAGAAACACGTTTTATAAACGATTTATTAGTCGAATGTTGATTGTAGCTGACTTCGTAATAACCCGCGTAGCGCGCTCTGCTATCCTGCACACTGTGTATATCTATGGGAACAACCGCACACACAGATGTGTCTTATATTAATACTAATAAGTAGAATTCTGTACAAATGATAATAAATGACAATATTATCTCATGACATATTTCAAGAAAAAAATAAGGACACTTCCATCTAGAGCCGCCCTGTGCAGTGTACAGGTACACAACTAGCTGAGGCGAGGCGACGCACGTATAGTAGTCCAGAGTGCTTCCTTACAGGGAGCGCATAGAATGAGTGATAGAATGCGCAATTTACTGTAGGAAGTATCATAGAGAGGTTCTCACCGCGAGGCGCCGCAACGGTGTCGTCGATCCCGTTGAAATCAGGGCCGCGCCGGCGCCACCTCCCTACCTCCCTACATAATACATATGATTGACAGACGCTAAAAAACTAGCGAATGTTGCCCGGCGGGTTGCACTGTGTGCTATCGGAATGGGATCGCGAATCGCCTGCGCGGTAAAAAGCGCTATTTATTATTTTATTACTTCTAATTTATATGGAAATGACCGTACGCACCTACCCGCGCACCCGCGCACCCGCGCACCCGCTGCACCCGCGACCTGCGCTCGTTACATTCATTATATTTGCTTTTACGATTAATATCACAATCTGCCTTTTCGAGTATCAGCAAAGTGAATTGTAAATGTTGTGAAGTTGTCAAGTGGAGCAATAAATTATAAAGCTTAAATAAACTTACGCGCGCCTTAATTTATATGTCTCTACGTCGCGTCGGCTTACTTTTACACTTTACCTTTTATATTTTATAATAGGTACACACATTTTCGTAAATAGCAACATCTTGGTTACTTTATATTATCTCCATTAAGTTGAATTTCTTCCCAAAACACTGCGTTACTTTGAACAACATCGTTGTTTAATATAAGACTTTTTGGTGGTATTGGAATCAAAAGTTATCGTCTACATAGGTATATTAAGTTACACCGCCACGAGAGAAATCATGACTTTACCATGAAATAAATATTCATAAAGGAAATGAAATACAATTATGGCAATTTCTTCACGTTATCTAAGATGGTACACTACAGTATTCATGTACTTATTATGTTTGTTTTTTCACAACTCGCATACCAGACACCGGTATAATAAAAATATTAAAAAGTATTTGATATACAATTGTAGCCCATTTAATAATACAAGTTAGCATATATCAACGCTAAATGCTGCGCTCCACATTCGTTAACTTAACTCATTGTGTCTTGTATTTGTATACACAATAACAAGCACAGTCGCACTCGCACTCGCACTCGCGGTATAGGATATGGTCATTCTCATGTTATGTATATCAGTGTATTGTAAAACACTTAGCGACGGCTTGCATTCTTAGACGTGGTTTATTGCTTTAACTCAATGGGCGTATAAAAATGTCATTGATGCAGTTTCTATGAAGCATCTCTAGGAGAGTGGGAAAGACGGCAATTATAAGTGCGGCGTCGCCGAGTTTTTCATACCCGGTAACGATGAGAATTATGAAAATGCATGAATGTGGCGGCCGCAGCGGCGATACGTGTCGTCCTGGCCCCTGGGAAGAAGCTTTGTGTTCACTTTTTATAAGCTTCTAAGCAGAACTAGAATTAGCCTCTCAAATCTTCTCTTAAGTATTTACAAGCCATGTCCCTCTAATGTATTTACGATTTTGTGTTGGCGTTTTTTGTCAATATATTATACGTTGTAACTACAGTTATGTGTTACAAAGTAACGACGTCTAAATGTACATACATAATGCATTTAGCATGAACACCATACTTTGTCTAACGACTGAGGTACGTCAAGATAGACTTTGATCTTCATTAGTGTTATTATATTTTAATTTATTTAATATAATGGGAGAAATCTGTAGCGTTTGTAATGCATTTTTAATTGTATGAACGTTAGAAATGAACCAAAACATCTTTTAAGGATGTCTTAGAAAGTAATGTCAGTTGTTAATAGACACATACACGCACATTCTCGTTTTTGTTAATGTTAAAATTAACCATAGGAATTATTTTTAGTGACAAACTATACATTAAGTTAAAAGAAGCTGTTTCAGGTCTTTTCCCACGTAGTAGTGTGGTCAGAGAAGATCTGGTGCCAAGACACTCTCTTCTACCGCCATACGAAATCTTGAAATTCCATGTTAAGTGTTGTGATGCAACTCCAGTTTTTGTCTCCCTTCCAGAAGGCAATGAAAATATTTTAAGTATACTAATTCCCCCGATTAGGAATCAAGCCCCTAACGAACGCATTTACAGTCAAAGGTATAATAGGTAGTACATGAAATTGTAAATGTATATTCTGCGGACTATCTATGAACTTCTGTAAAGTACGTGAATTGTTTATAACAAAATTGGTTGTAGTTTTCTCAACAACATCTTTTTTTATTTAAAAAAAAACTATTTAAAGAGTGGGATCCGAAATTGAAATTCTTATAATATGTATTATGAATAAAACATTTTTGACTCTCGGCGGTCTAAAGGATGTATTATACTTAAACAAATAATTGAGTTCGAACACTCCCTAATTACTGACAAAGTCGCTGTAACGTTAGGGTATAGATTAGTGAGTGAGTATTAATGAAGGTGTTTAAGAGGCGTTATGTTTGCAGGTAATTGTTATAAATTAAGAGCCGCCGCGGGTCGGGCCAAGGGGCACTCATCAAATACAGCCTGTGTTCAGTTATACATTTCTTGTTGCATGAACAGGCGAGGTATGGTGCACAGTGAGATTGTTATTGACTTTTCACAAAGATTTTTTATTAGAATATAACTACGCAATATAGAGAATATTAAATTAAAATATATTTGTATGTAATAATGTGGGTTCGATTCCCACTCGAGGAGTGGAAATATTGAATATTTCAATTTTCTTCGCTCTGGTATCAGAAATAAAAACGCGGCGTTAAGTTCCGCCACTTAACACGCAATGTCTCCAATTTTGGCGGTGCGTGGGGAACGAAGTGTCTTAACACTGGGTTCCTGCCCTGCTGTGTGCGGAATACAGCGTGAAGCTAAAAAAAAACAGAAAAATGTAATAATCGATTAGAGCCATTTATTATGTTATAGTTCTTAAAATGTTTTAGTCTGCGTGTCTACAATGATTTCTTTTGCAGCTTCATGCTTATGCTAGAAAAAGATAATCTAGTGTCAAGACACTTCGTCTTCTACTTTCTATCTGAAATCGCGTGTTGAGTGACTGAATTTATCATTGTTTCTTAGTACCAGAAATTGAAATGTTTGAAATTTTCCCATTTGAGAAACAAATCACAGCCAATCGTGTATACAGCCAAACGTTGTCCCACTGGGCCATGATGGCCATATTTTTCATGTATTTATATTTTATAGATAAACTACTAGTGGCCAGTCGTCGCCCAGTGGCACAAGCGTGTGACTGTAAACGACTGGTTGTGGGTTGGATTCCCACTCGAGGAGTGGAAATTATATTTCCATTTTCTTCGCTCTGGTGTCGAGGTAAAGCGCGGCGTTAAGTTCCGCCACTTAACACGCAAGCCTCCGAATTCGGCGGAAAGTGGGTAGCTAGGTTCCCACTGCCTACCCTGCTGAGTGCGGGATACAGCGTGAAGCTAAAAAAAAAAATACTAGTCAAAGACAAATTCGTTTTCATTATCCTTGTCACACAAATCGCTATGTCTCTTACTTATATGACTAAGCTCTTATTTATATGGTTTCATTGTTTCGAATGGAAAAAGTCAAATTATTTTTTCTCTAACCATTAAAGAAATCATACTATATGCTGAATTTCAGCTTTTCATTATGATATAATGAGACACTATTTATAAAGACATTTGCTTATGGGTTCAAATTCCAGCTAGAAGAGTTATTTTATTTAAATTATATTAATACGTCCGCTCTGGTGACCTTAATACAAATCACCTGGAAAGTGGAGAATGGAATGTATGGAAGAATTTACACTTGATTCCCTCTGACTACTTTGCTATGAGGCAAAAACCGGGACGATGCTTCCTTTTTCACCCCCAGTTGTTTTGCCTATGCCTTGTGTTTCAATTACTTCCGACATAACGAAAGAGTTATATCTGCATATTTTGTAAGAAATTAGTCTAAACGATATTTAAAACTGTTTATTAAAAATGATGTGTGTATTCTTTAGGGAAATGTCGCACAACAGCAAGATAGGCTGCAGATCGGGGCAGGGGGTAGATTGCCGTAGATGATTGATGAGAAGAGTGCGCAGGCGGTAAACGCGCGGCGCCGCGGGCGGGACCTCCCCTGTAGATACACTTATAATTGTTCTAACTAAGTTATCAAATAAAAAATGAATGTGTTACGTTTAAGGAGATAATTAACTTTAACTTAACATAGCGTTTTACATTTTTTGAAATAAAATTACTTTTATAAACTTTGTTAAAACCAACATGAAACTTCTATGTTGTTAAAATAACATGTCGCAAAATGCATGGCAAATCTAAATTAAATATGTAATTTTGTTATTAATATATGATCTAATTATCTGGTTAAAATGATAAAAATAAAGTAGCATAAAGAGAAAGATGAAAATATACTAATAGAAGCAGTCATTTTGTTATTCATATATCACGTTCTATTAAAAGCTTGCAAAGACTTTATCATCCCAATCGTGGTCCGGTTGGCTAATTTGTGTTTTCGTACAGGACTTTTTCCTAAAGCTTTCAAACGTTCACTAGTGACTCCAATTTTTAAAGGTGGTGATAATAGTGATGTTAATAACTATCGGCCCATTTCTGTGCTGACTAGTATATCTAAAATTATAGAAAAACTATTAAATAAGAGGCTACTTAGTTATCTAACAAAATACAATATATTGTCTGCATCGCAATATGGATTTAGAAAGGGGATATCAACGCAAGATGCCGTTATTGATATGACAAGTTTAATTACAGAAAAAGTTGACAAGGGCGATAAATGCCTCACTGTATTTTTAGACCTAAAGAAGGCATTTGATACAGTTTCTCCGGCAATCTTAATTAAAAGACTAGAAGAAATTGGGGTGAGAGGTGTTGCTCTCTCCTTGTTCAAAGATTATCTAAAAGAAAGAAAACAAATAGTCAAAATAGATAAATATAAAAGTAATGAAGAAAGTGTCTTACATGGAGTCCCCCAAGGTAGTGTGCTTGGTCCGACGCTATTTTTAGTTTATATAAATGACTTGTGTAGGCTTGGTAATTCTGTCGGACGCGTTTTCTGTTACGCAGATGATACTGCCCTTGTTTTTTCCGGGTGCTCATGGGAGGCTGTTAAAGCCACTGCCGAATTGGGTCTAGCTGAAGTGTGTAACTGGCTTAATAGTAATTTATTAACTCTTAATACAGCTAAAACCAACTACATCTGCTTTGCCCCTAGCCAGAGATCACAACCATTAGAAAACTTTTATATTAGCTTACATGGATGTAAAAAGGACCCATTCCAAAGTGACTGTAACTGCCCCCGTCTGATAAAAGTAACTAATACTAAGTATCTTGGTGTTTTTGTGGATCAACGCCTATCTTGGCATTCGCAGATTGATTTAGTTATAGAACGAGTTAGAAAATTGAAGTGGATTTTCAAGTCCCTGCGACATGCTATGAGTAGTACACTTTTAAAAAAAATATACATTGCCTTAGTCCAATCAATAATTACTTATTGCATTCCCGTGTGGGGTGGTGCTTCAAAGGGTAAAATGCTGGATCTTGAAAGGGCTCAAAGATCACTTTTAAAGATAATGTACTTTAAGCCTCTTAGATCCCCTACTGAAAGCCTTTACAAATTTTGTAATCTGCTTTCCATCAGAAAATTATATATATTGCACACAACACTTAGAGTTCATAAAACCCTGTCCTATAATTCCAATAAAGTCTCCAGAAGAAGGAGTCCTTTCTTCCTTAAGTCTCACTCCCAACCGACTCGTACCGAATTTGCTAGACGTCAATATCCCTCTCAAAGTATTTATATTTACAATTTAATAAACAAAAAGTTGAACAACAACATATATACTAAATAAACTTATGACTGCAAAAATATCTTAACTGACTGGCTAAACACACTTGACTATGAAAAAACTGAAATTATTCTAAAAAAAATTATATAATTTAATTCTAAAAAGGTTTTTTATGGCATTTCTCTATTATAAATATAACCGTGCATACTTACACATACACACACACCCATTCACACACACACACTCACACACACACACACATACACACACACACACACACACACACACACACACTCAAATTCATGTAATATATCAGTAATAAGTATGTAGTATATAGTGTTATAAATAGTTCCTAAATTGTTACTGGTCTTAGGCTAAGAGCGAGTCATCCTAACACAAGTATAATAATTACTTCCTGGGATTGTCTCACTATTCACATACATTTGTATAATTTGGGAAATAAAGAAAATTTTTATTTTTTTTTTTTTTTTTTTTTATATGTTCTTATATATTCTTAGCTCTTGAACATTTCTACAGAGAGCTAGGACTTGTTATAATAAAAAACCGTCACATTAGTGATCTGACTACTGAGAAACACAAACATTAATATAAATACAATAACTTAAAGTGCTCCAAAACTTTTAAAGTAGTATTGGATTCGCATTCGCAACACATGGCTTAGTCGTCAAAGTGATTTGACGGTTTCTCAAAGGAACAGGTCTCAGTCCTACTGCGTTCAATTTTTTATATGTTTTCTAAAAATGTTTCTCAAATACCAAAAATGCATTTGTAAACTCCGATTTCTCGCTATATTTGTCATGCATAGTGTTTTAACTCATGACTTGCAGGTCTGAGAGCGCTACGTATGTAGTATAAAAGTATAACAATCAAGTATTCACTTACAAACTACTAAATTAATAGATTAGAGCTTAAAATCTTAAATATTGCATAGGAAGCGATTTTAACTAACTTTAGTTCAACTAAGGAAATAACTTTCAAATACGTTTAATAGATTCATTAAGCACGTCTAATACAGCTTCCACATTAGCAACTAGGCAGAAGAAAGGAACTCGCGGCACTTGCCGGTCCATGTAAACGAAAGCGTCAAAGAAACGATCAAATGAATACTCAGTTCGGTAATCGTCTGCAAGTAAGTGTCGATCACCGCCGACACGTGTCCCGAATCCAAATCGAGCCACGAATTATGTACTAAAGAAATATCACATTGTGTTTAGGCTCTAATGTACGAATAAGACAATGGATAACAGGAATGGGTTTTTGCAACTCCCTTATGACGGTCGAATCTTATGCAAAGCTATGCTCCGCGGCCGGACGAAGATGGCGCGATACCGATTTGGATGAATAGCAGCGGAGATTGCTCGCGAGCAAGATGCAGAGATATGGAAATCATTCACTGAAACAGATTACTTTTTCTCAACTTCAAGTTTGAGTCATAAAAATTTTAAGGATATCATTAAATCGCGTCCAAAAAGCCAAGTTTCAGAATATTATCGTCGCATCTCATAAAGCTTAGAATACTAATACAACATGTTAGCGCTAAGTTGACAAAAACCCTGTAGGGAGCTGCTACGTAACCGCGTTGGAAGTCACTTTGCCGAATGGGCATTTGGAATATGAAAAAGGATATTTAAATGATCCGCTGTTTGAGGAGCAGTCACCGCCGTCGCGGCATTCCATTCCTTCGCCTTATATTTATGTTGGACTAAATTAGACTAAGCGTAGCGAGAAATGTTATTTTTTAGGAAGATCGTCTATTGTATCAAAGGTCTGGCAGATTATATGCATCAAATAGTATCTAATGTCCTTCGCAGTTTAATTAAATTTACATGTCGCAATAAATATTACGAATTTTAGTAATTGCTGAAGAACTGTTCACGTGTTATTTATATACCTATTTAACTAGTATTATTAATACGAGAGGTACAGATTAATAAATTAACTGTGAATTTGTAAAGAATTTATTTAAACCAAACACTTATTACCTGAGATATATGCCCTTCTTGATATTAAGAAGATATTAAGATGATGATTCCTAAGGTGGACGTAAAAATAGAAGATAGATGACCCACTGCTTTCAATTGTTACAAAAGAAAAGTGTAGTGTATACAACATTATAGTCTACACACCAAGTTTAGTAAACGACGTATTTTAATTAGCGGCCGGGACTGTGCGGGAAAAAGCTTGCAGCTGTATTTTAATTAAAACCATTTGGGTATATTTGCATTCATTCTTTTTTGGCACACGATTGGAATGAGTCTGAACAATATTCAAAGAACAGTGATTTCCATAATAACATAACTCCGAGGGATCCACAGTAATTACAACGGCATGCGATAACGACTGTAAATTCGTCGGCGCAAAACCCGGGGAATAAAAGTTTACGATCCTTGCGCGCTTCTAACGATCGGTATTGTTTCTCAAAGAAAAAATAAAATGTATCGAATAAGGTTTAATTGCAGATTTCATTTGGTGGCTGCGTCCAGGTGTGTGAATGAAGCCTGTCCGAGGACAAAGCGCGGTCTCGTACCCGCGGCGGGGGGGGGGGTGCGGGGGGACGCGGCGGATGCAAACACGTCCGCACTCGAATCGTTCGCCAATTTTTTTACCAGTTTTGAATAAATGAAATATTCATCGCGACAGAGACCTAAAATACGTCGATGCGCCCAAATATATTCATTATCTAAATTTTTCATCACTTTTTATTTGGCAAATGTGAGCAGAGCTTTTGAATATGTGCATACGAAACGGATACGGACGAAAGAATGTTTCGAATTTCCATATATTCGAAAGCGTATTATATTCAAGATAGTCTCGGACGCGAACAAAAAATTATTAGTCGTCAATCCGAGAAACGGCCAGCGTGAATACTCGACTGATCGTTTTATTACTCACTGCTGTCATCAAGCAAGACGAAGGTACTCTAATCAATTACATTACAAGACATAATAAGTCTCCGCGTAACAGGATCTTATGTCCCGGTTTCAAGAAATACTTTACATGTCCAGTTAATGAGAGGAAAATATTCAAGCATCAGGCAGCTTCTAAGCAACGAGGCTCCCACGGCCCGACGCAGGAGTGCGACAAAAACGTCGACCGGGAGTGTGCGGGGGCGAGGGGGAGGGGGCCCGGGGCTGAGGGGGAGGGAGGCCGGGGGTGCGGGGGTTGCAGAGGGGTGCGGAGGGTGTGCAGGATTGCGCGCGCGTCTGCCGCATGCATACAGATGCCGCGTAATTGTCGCGCGCAAAAACTGACCGCATGATAATCGAGGAAATGCCGCGCCTGCTCCGGACACTGCTTCATTCTGATTGTTATCGTTCTATTCGTGTGCGTTTCAACTCGAAGTACCCAACTACATTACCTGCAGAGGGGCTTAATTGTTGCGACACGTTTAATTTCGCTTATACTTTTATTGTTACAAATTATCCCCGTATGGATAGGGGGAACGTATCGCCGAATAATTTCTTTACGATGTACTTCCTTTGCTATTTTGATGCTTATCAATATATATTAAGTTCAATTGGGATCCCAATTGAAATTAAACTCTCATGTCACTTTACCTATAGAATTAATTATATAATGAATCTAGTTATACGCCACTTCAGGAGATCTAATTATGTTATAACGTTAGGCGGTTACTATTTCACTCCTATTATCTTATCTATCAGTATATTTCATCAGAGTACAGTTTCAAAAAAGCACAATATCTGGATTTCAGATGTAAAGTGGAGTATGGAGTGTCTTGGCACTATGTCCCCTCTGATTACTCCGGAATGTGGGATAAAGCATGAAACTATAATAAAAATAACAAAAAATGATACGTAGTTTTGTAAGTTACTTAGAACAACACAAAGAAATAGTAAACTGTTATAAATAGTTGTATTCAGATAATATTCAGAAAGCAATAACAACGAGAAACGTTTTAGATATTGAATTAATAACAGCCGCAATAATTTCTGTGTGTTTCTAATAATATTTGTAAATGTTACACGATTTAGTGTTACAGATTAGCTTCACTCTGGGCTCTTGCTGGGGAGGAATAAGGTGTATTTTGAGATGGTTTTAGCATTTAGTATTGGCTATGGCCTGGGCAGGAAGCGGCGCGTCTTCTCACGCGGGCCAGACCGGCCTGAAGTATTGTAATTGCGTGCGGCGCGAGTGCTATAAAGTAAGTATGCATTGAATATCGCTCGCCGCCTGCGGACGCCGTGTGGTATGTAACTGGTATTCAAAAATATAAGTTTTATAATTTCTATGGTTAAGGAAATAATTTACACAGCTTAAACCTGTGCGCCTTAACATGTATGTTATCAATGTGAACTGTCACTGTGAAGTTGAAATGTCAACAGCAATCATATCAGGTTAATTTAAATTTAAATGTTAATAACAAAAGTAAAATTATTCAGTACGCAAATCATTAATAAACTTTTTTTAAGATATGCACGATGTGATTTTTAGTGATATCACTATTTCATATGAAATAACCAATTTTACTCTTATTTTTTTACATAATTACATAATTTATGTACTCATATATGATACACTTCTGTACCATTTTATAAAAATTCTCTTATTGTAACGAAAACTATGTTTTAATATAAATGCAGTGTACCTGTAGGCTTACCGTCGTTCAGATAATCTGGCCAAATTTATTGACGACGGGCGCAGCGCCCGCCGCGGCCGCGCACCGGCCCCACACCGGCCACACACCGGCCACACACCGGCTATCGCAAATTGAACAAACTTACAAATAAAACTACGTTTCACTAAGTAATTAGCGTTATTGAATATTCAAACTCGATGACCTTAGTGTATAAGACGATAGGCTCGTTAGTCAAGTCTTTATATGAATAAAAGTTGCCAAAGATAAATATTTAATTACACAATTTTATGAATGCAATGATAATGATATGATTTTTCTATTTCCGAAATACTGGGTCTTTTATAACTGTATATAAGAGCCACAAGTTAAACTAAATGTGTAGTATAAAAAAAACAAAAATATATAAATAAATCAATAAAAAAGAACTAAATGAAAATTTGACCAGAAAATGACCTTTTTCTATGTTAATAATATACAGAATTCATACTCGGGCACGTATGCATATTTCAAAATTTAAGGAAATGAGGTAACAATTTAAAAAGTCAAGGTAGCCAAAACAAAGTAACAAAATTTTCTTAAACTATTGATATAAATAAACAGACAAAAGTGTAAAAAGCGTTTCAAAATATAGAACTCAATAGTGTTAGTGCGGAAATATCACTGCATATTTGCTTCTTTTTTTCATTTTCGTTTTTTTCCTACATAACCCACAAATACTGTGCTCTCTGTGCCTAGGACATAGAACATAATGTCAACATACTCCGTTCTCTACTCTCCGCCCGAATCGCAAGCATAATTTGTTGTGTGGTAAAACTCAACCCTGTGCTTTGTTTTTGTATTGTTAACCAGATAGGAGAAATGAAAATAATAAAAAAATGATCAATCCACCGAACGGGAATTGAACCCATAATCAGTAAAGATTAAAGACAGGCCAAGACTGACTCACTGGGCTAGAATGGCCTCGTGGAATGGACTCGAGGCACGGTAGCCTCAATACTATTACTTAGGTTACTTTAATATAATACTTATTATGTTTTTATAATAAAATAAATTATATCAATGATTCATTTACACCATATTAGAATTTTATTTGAGCTTTACGCTATATTCTGCACACAGCAGGGTACGCAGAGAAACTTAGTTTTAAGACACTCCGTTCCCCACCTTATTTCTAAACGCAAATTATGTTTTTCTACACATTATATTAACAATTAATGTGGATTTTACTATACACTTACGATACTTGATATCTAATAAGTAGATATATTACATCACAAAAATATTACATCATACTAATATATCATTATAATATATATAAATAAAGTGGTTATAAAATATGCTCACGTAAAAGGAAATCGACTGACTTCCTTTTAAGCTTGCAGTAAATATAATCTATTTATTTATTTTTTAACAAAAAACTGAGTCTGTGTCTTGACACTTACATAATAGAGAATAGGTATGTATATTACTTACATAATATACGATTTATTAAATATATTAAATAATAATATAATGTTTCCATTTTCATGTGTTTAATATTTCCATTTTCTTAGCTCTGGTATCGAGGCAAAGCGCGGCGTCAAGTTCCGCCCCTTAACACGCAATGTCTCCGAATTTGGCAGAAAGTGGGGAACGGAGTGTCTTAACACTAGGTTCCCTCTGCCTACTCTGCTGTGTGCGGGATACAGCGTGAAGCTAAAAATAAAAACAAAAAAAATAGGAAAAATCTTAATATAATTCTAGTTTTGTTAATATTAACACCAAATTTCACAATATAAGATATGGAGTATGCGTAAATCCGAAAAAAGTCTTACAAAACATACTCTCACCAAATATAGAACTGCATGAAAATATTTAAATTGTATTAAGAGATTTTATAGGTTTTGTTCAATTGTCCTTTTTATCGTTATGAATAACAGCCAAAGCTCTGCGTCACCGCGCGTCACGAGCGCGACCGGTAGAGAACCTAATAACTAATAACACATAAAATTAATTAAAATATGCGCAAATGCGTTAATAGCTAGGAATTGTTCTGAAGCTCCTCAAAAGGAAACTCGTTATGTATCTAACTATTTCAATACTAATCACTTACAGCTTCCCACGTCGCGGCTCCTCCTACCTCACTACCTATTAAAATACGCTATAATGTCTGTTCATTGCTATTTTTCTTCGAATATATGGCTATTTTGTTACTTATGGGATTTTGTCCCAAGATTTGTTATGCTTACACGACGCGTTATAAACAGAATGTGTAAATAGTATTCAACAAAATGAGTAATAAATATAAATTGTTTTTATTTGTTATGTTTCAAGAAGCAAAGCCAGATGTCAAAACTAGTAATATGTAATTGGTCTTTTCAATATTCAAGAGGCTAGAGGTAAAATTTTCCGTTCTAGGTAAATACTAAGGTAATATTATTCCACGAATGTCGCATAACTAAACTAAAATTACTTATATGGATATATTAAACAATAAAAACTGTTTTATTATAGATCTTTATGCTGTATCTATATAGGTACGACAATTTGGCTAATCACTATCTTGATTGTACTAATTAAGAATTGAACACCACTATTGTCACTTTGTTGAATGGTTTTACCTTCCGAACTGAGACAGTCGTATGTTTACCCGTGAACATTTTACTTTGAAACATTTTATAAGCAATGTATTTGGTCAAAAATATTTTATTCAGTGCTTCTAAATGCCAAAAACAAAGGGTACAGAACAAAAGAAAACACAGCTCTATTGGTGTGACTTGCTGGCAGGAACAGCAGAGTTAGCAGGTGGAAATTTGAGAATAATTTAGGTTCTCAATATTAAATATATTTAGGTAATGTTATATTTCAAAGATGACTTCGACCTTAATATATATTTATAACAATACCAAAATTTATTTTTAGGTTCACGCGTCTTTAACGCTTTAGCGGAACACAGCACCGCGCGTTGTCTTATCATACCGCGGAAATAAAAATAATTATATTCAAGGCATCGAGTAGTGATCGAACCTGGACCACAATCATCACTCGTACAGACACCTTCCCACTACGCTTCAGTAGAATATTTAACTTATATTACAAAGCGAAAAAAAAATGTCGTCGTTGCCAAATGTAAAATGCATAGTTTAGTAGACAAAGCGCTGATTCGGTTTCCAAGAGGCTCAAAGAGGGTTCAAGCCCCGAAGCTTTTAAATCATGAAACGTTTTCTATTAATAATTTTTATATCTTAAGTAAGTGAATAACACTTTAGAAATGCTAAAATAATATAATATTACTCAAGTACCACCCTAAGGGCTATCGGCACACACTCTTATCTGTGTTGCGATATAAACAATGAAATCGGTCAAAATCTGTTTGTTTAATCAATGAATGAGCAAAACAAATAACTGTACTAACTACGTGTCCGATATGGTGATGGTAGGTGATTAATAGTGTACCTAGTGTAGTACCTTATATGAATAACGTTCCCCTAATGTTTTTCAAAGTTTCAATTAAAAAACTGGGAACAGTAGTGGCGCAGTGGCACAAACGTGTGAAGCGTGGCGTTATGTTTCGCCGCTTAACGTGCAATGTCTTTCAAATTCGGCGGTGCGTGGGGAACGGAGAGTCTTAACACTAGGTTCCCTCTGCCTATCCGAATGTGTTGCGGGATGCAGCAAAAAAATAATTAAGGCTTAATACAAAATTATTGAAATTTACAAATATTCCCATACATTATCTATATTGTTATTAAAATTATTTATAGGAAACGCAAGATACTATAGACACTTTTAGTATGCTCAAATTTATGTTTATATCAATAATGTTACAACGTAAACAAGAATCAAACCCGCGATCGTAAAAGATGAGTGGTGTCCAAGAGGAGTGGGGTCGATTCCCGCTATGTTCAAACATTTTATAAAATGATTTTTTTAATTATTATTAAAATTTCTGATTATTCGGCTGGTTGAAAAACTATCTATGTAGATATGTAGTTTTAAGAACAGAATTCAAATGATAGTATATTTTAGACGATATGCCTAATATACATACTTACATATATTTTTTTAGCTTCAAGTTGTATCCAGCACACAGTAGGGTAGGCAGAGAGAATCCCGTGTTTCGAATCACTTTCCGCAGAAGTCCAGAAGTCTCGCGGCATTGCGTGTTAAATGGTGGACCATAACGCCGCGCTTTGCCGCGAATAAAATGGAAATAATAGATTTTTCCATTCGTTATTACAAAATAAATATATTCTCTTTTTCTAGATGAAGTCAATATTAAATAAAAAAATACATTATTTGCATTTAAGAGTATTTAAATCAATTTATAAGATATATAATTTCCGTCGCTGACCGATATGCAATATGCAATATGCAAATCACTCAGATCTCAATTACTCGGCTTTGTTCCCTCGCGTAATGCAACACGCCTACACTCCGGAGCTGGCATTAAGTTTTACATTATACTAAATTGCCTGTTCGTCGCTGGTTGTTGGAGCAACCTGTATTATAATATCTTTACCAACTTATTAGGGGATATATGATATTACAATTAGGTACAGTGTAGCCCATTTTAGAAAAGAATAAGTTCGCTTTATAGGGACAACTGCAATTCAAATTCAAAATATCTTTATTCAAATAGACTTTTGCAAACACTCTTGAATCCTTGAATGAACATTCAGCTACCACCGGCTCGGAAGTCAGTTAGATATTCTATATTACAGTTAAATTTAATTTAAATAGAACGTTTACAAAGCTGTATTCGTAGTGCACTCTATTCTAATTCGAGATATATCGATGAAGATGTCTATGTATTTGGCCACGTTACTCTTTTGTCAATCATCTATCTACATTTTCATCTCGACCATGTTTTAAATTTTTATATAACAACAAATTTTCATATAATTAAATTAGCTTTTATATTTTTTCCATTATACTACAATAACTTGTCATATTTCATTAAACTCAAAACACTCATAACATAAAATACGTGAGAGGAGCGCATGCCCGAGTCGCTGCGCTCATATTGTACCGAAATAACCGTGAATTAGTATTGCACAACTAATATTACATATTCTGCATCGGCTTTATCCCTCGTAAAAGCATTGATTAATAATGTAATGAGCTCGATACCGGCCAGCGACTGTGGCATAAAACGACAAGCATCACCGTCTCAGCCTACATTGAAGCTTCCAAAGCCTTGCAGCTTAAAAATCTCCTACAAAGTTTTCAATGAAAACGCACTACAACATAACAATGGTTAGAAAGTCATAGAGTAGCCTACAAAATGGGGATCGGTAATTGTGTATAGTTTGAGATAATATCGGCTGTAGAGTCGCGGGTGCAATTATTTTTATCCGGGCGGTGATTTGCGTACGCTTACATCGCGTAATAACACGATGCGGCTCCACCGCCGCCCTGTCCCAAATTGTGCTTCGGAGTCGTTACTATAATGCATGCGTACACAACAGTAACAAGAAACGCAATACTATATTCTTAAGAATGTAATTTAGCATACATATAATTAGCTTTCTAATTTTACTTTCAAATTCATATTTATAATTGTATTAGTGATCGACTGTAAGTCAATTATTATTTATAGACATATTGTCTTCTTCTTCCTCCTGGCAATTATCTCTGCCTTCCTACTTAAACTTTGGTAAAAAGACGTATTGTACGAAAGTTTTTTACCATGGAATCGTTTTGCAGATGAACGTTTCACTATAAAGTGCAGTTATATTTTGACAACATTCGATTAGTGGAGGAGTAGTTATTGCGGGAAGGAGACAATAAAATACAAATGTCCCACAAGCAAATATAGGTTCAGTAGTAATTACGCGATCCACGGGGCGCAGGCGCAGGCGCAGGCGCATGCGCGGGCGCACGCCGCTATGAAAGGGACCGCGCCACGAACAGTGCAGTCTTCATTTTCTTATCGATACATAAGATACGGAAATAGTATTAAATTAAGTTAAAAGTTTTTGTCATGTACGTAGTACTTTAAAAATATTCTTCGTTAAATATCTCCCGGTTTGGAGGGCTAAGCAGCTTTTGTTGTCAGGAAGTAGCTAGTGCTGAGACACTGCGTATTACATTTTCCGTCCAAAATCTCGACATTGCATGATTAGAGGGAGTAACTTAACGCCATATTTTGTCTTAGGTATTATTAGAACGGGGACATGTATTAAATAAATATTATTGTCATAAATACAGTCCTTATTCCCCAAAGTATTAAAATCATTTACGCGGCGTTGAATACTGATTTTTGGGGGAAATTGACGAACGGAGAGTCGTGGCACTAGGCTCTGTGTACTTATTCTGATATATGGGAAAAAGCTTGAAACACTTCATATTACCGTAATTTGATCGACACAAGATGCTCATGCCTAGCTGGAAGTAGCGCAACTGATTGGATTTAGTTTAATAACAATAAAACAGAACGCTCGCTATGGAAATTGCGTATACTTGCTTATACAGACAGGTAGGTACAATACTGTGGAAGTACTCACGCATACTAAAACCTGCTTACTGATGAATACATACAGTTAAAATTAATTGAGTATATTAAATTAAAAAAACTTATCTAAATGGTCTCCTATATCAATATAAGACTTATTTAAGTTTTAAGCCATAAAATTAGTTTTATATTATATATAGAATAACCATTCGAGAGATAGAGGGCTCGTTTGCCTCCTTTACTGAATAAAAAAAAAGAAATATTTATTAAGACGAATATGTATGAGATACAAAGTGAAACTAAAAGAAATAAACAACCATAACACAGATACCAATAAAAAATAGTAAAATAATAGTTTGAATATACTGAAGACTAGGTAAATGACAAACAGAATACCGTTTCCCATCTCTTATCTAATAATCTAATATCTCGTAAATAATGTTAGTATTAAAAAAATGATAATATGGTATTCGAATGAGGTAAATCGCAATATATACAAGAGCCATAGCGAATTAAAACATCGATTTAAATCAAACACGACATTGACACATTGTTATGAATTGATCACGTCAAACTCAATTGTCGTGGTGACTTCGTAATAAATAGTTAGAAAACATTATCTTATAATTGAGGTAATTTAATTGTACCGTATAATTTACAAAATTCTTCCGTTATTAAACTAATTAAGAGTGATAAACATTTATAAAGTCTATATGTAATGCTGATTTATATATATTTTAAAATCACGTGGCGCAGTGGATCAACATCTGACAGCAAAGGCAATTGGTTGTGGGTTCGATTCCTGTTCGGGGCACTGATTATATATTTATGTTATTTTCATTGCTCCGCTCTGTAGAAGATATAGTATGGCTTTGACTTTCGCCACTTACACAATTCGAGGAAAAAGTGAAGACCGGAGAGTTTTGGCACTAAGTTATCTCTGTTACACAATGCAGGAAAGTACGTGATGTTTAGAAACTACGAGTTTTCGGGAGCAAAAACTCAACGCCGCAGTTAGACGCAGTCACATTGCGCCACTGTGGCTTCTTGTTGGTAGTCTCCAAGAATGAATAGAAAATGACATATGAAGTGTCTCAGCATTATTTTCTTCTAAAGTACCTTGCATTTGAGGAAAATGTTTGACAGTAAAATAATATTAAAAGCTTCTTAATTATCATCTTTATAAGTCTTAAGTAAGTAGGTACAGGTATTGAAATACCGCAAGATTTAAAAAAAAATTACAGCATACATTTAAGGTCGAATATACATAGAATAACATCCCATAAGATTCACATATACATCGTTTACTGCATATAGCGTGGAGATAGCGTTAGTATTTACAGGAAACCGTTTCAAGTACCATAACAATATTTGGAGAAAGGCACATAATAATAGAGCAGGGCATGCAGCGCAGGCACTGCAGGGCTCTCACTTCCGAGGTCCTCAACAGTGGGCAGGTAATGGGCGCAATCACGCCGATCGTCCGCGATTAGTATGATTATTTGATTGGTTAATCATACTCCGCTATCGAAGTCTTCTGTGCTCTATCATTTTGTTGAGCGTTTGTTTTAAATAAAATAATCTAAGAGAATCTAGTGGTTTACTTTGAAGTATGCAGTATCGTCTTTATAGATAGGGACTAGTCATATTATGTGGTCTGTTTACTAGATTAATCGAATTTAAATTTACATATAATGGCGCAATAGGGTCAGGGCTGGCTGTATATGAGGTCTTCGTGGGTTCGAAGCCCACTTGGAGTAATTAATAACTGTATTTAAAAGATATTTTTTTAGGTTTACGCTGTATCCCGCGCACAGCATGGTAGGGAAAGGGAACCTAGTATGATGACACTCCGTTCCCCATTTTAAACGTTTTTATTCATATTGCACCTTGCATAGTAGATGGTCAGAAAAAAACTATAAGATATCAGATACTGTATTGGATTCATTGCCTAAGCATACTGTACATGATGGTGAAAGTCGAAAGCGGACTAAGTAGATGGAAATATTCTTCCAAAATTCAGTTAATGTTAGTATTAGCAAATTGATTTATGAGTATACGAGTATAAGTAATCTGTAGCTGTTACTCTCTAAGGCGCGAACATGTAACTTGAAATCATAATAGATATACCTGACATGGGGTGGTCCGCACTCACGTCACCGTGGTGTCAGCGCATTTATCCAATAGCATACCTCGGGATCGAGATCGAGATAAAAACCGATCAATTAAACTTAATAACACGTACGTTTAGAATAAAACTTATAATATTGCAAAGCTCTAATGAGAGCTGCCAATTATAAGCAATAATTTAAGTATTTCAAACAACATTAATACCGAGATTTGATTTTAAAATATGATCGTTTCTGTCGCAACTGTCTGCTGCATAGCTGTTAGCTATGTCGTGTATTAGTAGAACTGTAACTATTCGCTAATGAACGCGTCTACTTATGAAATATGAAATAAGCATGAATATTAAACTGAATAATCTCAAATGATGAATGATTACAAAACTACTTATTTTATAAAAATGTTCCATTAATTTACTATAATACAATAATGAAAACGAAAGTAGTATGGCAACGTTGCACGTCGGCCTGAGAACTGTGTCGGAAGAATTTGCCTTAATATGACTGTCCCGGGAGCAAGACCCC
Organism: Dryas iulia moderata; assembly: GCA_019049465.1. NCBI lineage: Eukaryota > Metazoa > Arthropoda > Insecta > Lepidoptera > Nymphalidae > Dryas > Dryas iulia. The sequence continues at coordinate 58,630 of CM032418.1, forward strand.
CAGGGCGCCCAGGAAAGCGATGGCTGGACACCGTGAAGCAGGATATGAGAGCCAATGGACTTACCACCAAGGATGCCAAAGACCGAACAAAGTGGAGGAGGTTGAGCAGGAAGGCAGACCCTGGCTAAAGCTGGGATAGTTGCCAGGTAGAAGAAGAAGAACAATGAAAACGTAGGTAGGTAGATACTAAACATTTACGATCAACATTTCTGGTATTAAACTATGAGATAGCGACTTAATTTTATTTGAGGTCAGCTTCAGAGGCACCAAGCGTGGCGTTGAGTTTCGCCACTCGATACGCAATATCTTGAGTTCAGGCGAAAAATGAAGGACGAAGCTTCTTGACACTAGGTCTACCCCGCTATGTGGGAAAAACCGTGAAGCTGCTATGATATAAGTGTTAACATGAACAAAGTACCAATAACAAAGAACACTAAACTTTATTTTTCAATTTCATACTTTATAATACATAACAGAGTAGTCAGAGACAACGTAGTGTTTTGACACTCCGCTCTTAACTTCCCATTCGAAATCGAGATACCAATATAACTTTTGAAGGCTATTTAAGTTGCACATGTTATTACTACCGAAACAATTGACGTGGCTATTAAAACTCGGTATTAATCAGTTCCAATCGTATAAAATTCCTGAACATCCGATGTTAAGATACGCTCCGTTGTGGGCAGTGTGTGCGATTTCCCGATGCTCGTGTGACATATTGAAAATATTAACAGCCTCATTACGTTAATAGTGAAGTTTCCCGTGAGAGAATACAAGCACACATTCACACTTGATTTAAATAAATAAATATACTTATTTAAAATATTTTTGAAGTGTTATATACACATTTAGAGAATTGTTAAACATTTTTAGAAACCACATAAAAATTTGAACGCAGCGGGATTTAAAATAATCTTTGATAGCGATAGAAATACGAAAGATTTTTTATTGTATACGTTTTCTAAAAATCTTTATAAACATGTTTATTTCATTTACAGATTTACTTATTTCTATCAAAACCAAATAATTCAGTATCTATAGTTGTATCTTATCTGAAAGCAGTCTATTGACTACATATTCTTCTCGTATAGGTCTGATTACTACTCGGATAAATCTTTAAAGATATAAGATTTAAATATTATATATATTAATTTCAGTTGTTAGTTTCTCGATGTCTTGAAAAAATGCAGAAAAGATATAGGGTATATTTTCACTCAAAATTTAATCATACAGCCTGCACGTTGCTTCTACCTCCCATATACAAATATTAGAAGATTGCGCAACACGCAGGCTATTTGACAAACAAAATGCAAACGTTTTAGAATGCGAGGACGATATCGGTGGTCTAAGTTCAGCGTCTCGGCGGAAACTCGCCAGATATTCGCAGGGGGTCCAAGTACTGCGCTTCTCGGTAGCGCGACGCGAGACGGGTGGCCGGTAGATCATTCCTAGGGGTTTTTTGATGTTGACAGAATTAAAACTCTTAATTAAACTATATGTACGCAGAATACGCAAATATATGTATGTTAATAAGTGTTAGTTCTGAAAACAATCGGTAAATCTCCATAGTTCTATTCCATAAGTGAAAATATGAAGCTTTAAGATAATTATTACAGTTTACGATACTATTAATAAAATAAGAACAAAAAAATACGTAAAAAAAAAAATTATGCACTGTACTTGGGCTTAAATTAATAACCTTTTATCATATGAGTAACCTGTGGAACATACACAAAGTGGGACATAATTACTCCTTTAGTAACTTTAGTGACCCATCACTAACTTAACCATTAATTAAATATAAATTTGGGCAATTAACATATAATCGTGTAAAATGCATATTAATATAGTTTTTCTCGCTGCGTAGCTCAGTAGGTGGCGGTCGGAGGCGGTCGGGCCCGCCGGGCAAAAAGCCGCAACGCCGGTGCATGAGATCTTTGTATTAATCAACAATACCGCGCCCGGGAAACTCTGCTCCCACCCACTACGTAAAGATTATGTTCCAACACACCTTTACTAACAGAATTATTGTTTAACCGTTTCACGAGTTATACATCTAACTAAAAAATGCGTGAAGACAAAGGGAGGCGTTGTGTTCCACCAATCAACACGCAATATCTTTAATTCGGGCAGAAAGTAGGGAATTAAATATCTTGAAACTAGTTCTCTCTGACTACTCTGTATGAGGGAAAAGCGTAAATATCTGCCTTTACCCAGGTGAGCACCAAATAATCTTTATGTTAAGTCATTATCCTTATGCCACCAACTCCATAGTGATTATATCTGAGAAAAGTTTACATAAACTTATACGTTTAAGAATTCAGAACACATCAAACTATACCTACTTGTCATTAATGAAAATAAATAATTGAGAGTCCAACGTGACGCGATCATGCAGTGCCTATTTGATTGTACGTCAACCACTTGAAGGAAAGATTAAATAATTTTGGTTTCGCCACTAAGGTCGGTACACAAATCGCGGCCATAATTTACTAACAGTTTGTCTTAATGCTAATGCATTACTGCTTACCTTGTGTCATGTAGATGTGTTCAAGCTCTAAAAAATATAGCTAAATTTAGTCTCAAATTTGGCAAACACACTCCACTGGAGGCAGAACCTTAACGGCTCAATTTCAACATGACAAGAATGTTCAACAACACGCCTCGAATACAAATGCTAATAATAAAAGCCATACATATACATTATACATATATAAAATTATTAGACATAAATGTAAATTCCGCTTTTTACTCTGCGCATGATACTCGTACATACTAAATAACAATTGCACATCATACATACATATGTTCATTATAATTTTAAACGAACAAGAAGCAATCAGACGACGTGTATGATATGTTTAAATACATCATTTGAGTCATTACTTGCTCGGTCATTTATAATTCTACAATAAAACCGAGGATGTACCGCCGATATCTAATAATATTATGAGGGAATGCCGTTTTAATGAGATGATGCTCTCAAGATGCGACGTTGACTGTAAACAAGTATCGACACTGTCAACTTATTATACTTTCAAACTTGCAATAGCTACGTACATACATAAATGTAATGTATTCTCAATAACTATTAAATAGTCTGAATTATGTATATATCCATATCGGTAAATCATTAATCATTTTCCGATAAATTATGCATAACATTATTTCTGCGAAAAAAATTAAGTCATAGTCGTACGAAGGACGTTTTGTGTTTTACATTCATTTCGTGAAGATGCAACGTTACTATAATAATATCTGAATATATGTTTGTGACTAAATTTAAAGAAAGGACTGTAATTTGTAAGATATTATTAAAAAAACAGTTTTAATCTTTTTCCCGTATAAATGAGGTAGTTAGGGAAAACCTAGTGTGAAGACACTCCGTTCTACACTTTTGGCCTTAAATGGAGACATAACGTACGTGTAGGTACTATGTGTTGATATCCTGAACTCAACAGTTTTTCTTCTTACCAGAGGAAAGAAATGACAACCATTTGGATATACTCGTACTTTTTGATTATTAGTATTTTCTAAAACCGTTAAATTAGTTAATTGATTATTAAATTTCTTTAATTTGATTAATCATAAAGATGAGAGATTTTTCCTGGGATAATAATATAGTTGTAGCGCAAGGACACAATGTGTGACTATAAAAGCGACTGATTGTGGGTTCGATTCCATCTAGAAGAATTGAAATATTTAATATTTCATTTCTTTCACTCTGTCCACTCTGCTATATGTGAGATACAGTGCCACGCTAAAAAATATTAATAAACTTAAAATATTCTTAATTCATATTTTGTTTTTTTTTAATTTTTGCATGGTACGGCATGGAATAAAAGTACTTGTTTTCGTTGATTTTACATATATTATACATTACTTGTGTATTATAAGTAAGTATATATATAACTAAGACGACTGGTTGTGGGTTCGATTCCCACTCGAGGAGTGGAAATATTTAATATTGACATGTTTTTCGCTCTGGTGTCGAGGCAAAGCGGGCGTTAAGTTCCGCCACTTAAAACGCAATGCCTCCTTTGGCGCAAAGCCGGGGAACGGAGTGTCTTAACACTACCCTGCTGTGTGCGGCATATAGCGTGAAACTATAACTAAGACCATCGTGGCGCAGTGGGATAAGTCAAAAGCGTCGAATTCCGCCACCCAACACGAAAAATCTTGTTATCAGGTAAAAAGTGGAGAATGGAGTGTCTTGACACTGGCTTCTCTCTCTCTCTCTCTCTCTCTATGCCGTAAAAAAGCGTAAATGTTTATACATATAACTGTATAAATTCCTCAAGTTTGACGACAAATAATTTGAGCACAGCCACAAAAACTGGTTTTATTTGGAGGACAACAGCACAGCGGAGCGTCAACTTTTGAATGACTCCATTCATTATTTCATTCACCGACCGCTTTGACACCTGTAGTCGCGACAAATTTCGACTAATGATCAGTTTTATAATATGCGCTTTACAACCTAGCATTATAGCTCATTAAGTTAGAATGCCTAGGTTTTTTAAGTTACAAACTAAACTAATAAATAGTTGTTAGAAGTATATCAGAATATTGTTTTAAAGTGATTAGAATTAGATAATGATAGTAAACTCATTATTTTGTTATATTTGAAAATGCTATTCGCAAACTAATTTAATTATTTTCTATTTGCTTAATTAAGTGAATAGTAGTTTGTCCTCAGATTATTTTCTTTAGTTAGTTTGAGTACACTATAATTAAATTTAATAATTCTTCTTTTATATGAATATGTAAACAAATAACTTATTTGCTTAAAGTGCTTAGTTTAAAACTTGAACCGAACGAGAACGGAGTGTCTCAACACTAGGTTCCTTCTGCCTACCCTGCTGTGTGCGGGATACAGCGTGAAGCTTAGTTCTAAGACGCCAGTTCAAGTTCAGCTGTGTCCAAAATTGTATGACAAAATCTATATATGATTATGATTATGTTTTTACTTAAAACTGTGTTTCTAATTTCAATAACTTGAATCGAGCTGCAGTAAGCATTGCGTGTATGTTTATTGGCAAGCCTTCACTGTAATTACGTGCCGCGTCCTGCCGAGGGCCTGGTTTTAAATAAAATTAGCTAATTAGTGCCTAATTTCCTGTAATATTTAAATGTGCAAACGCAAACGCGAAGGCGAACGCCTACATTGTATCACAATGTGTCACGATGAATCAGCGATAAGCACGCAACTTGCCCGTTTCGCGAGCGCATACATTACGTACATATTATGAGGAAAGTTTCTTATTGCTTTAGTTGCAATATTTTATCTACTAATCTACTGCAGTGGTGTGCAACTACGTTTATTTATATTGTAAATATTTCCTCGCTTCTTTTCAAATACGATTAAGAAGTGTGATATAGGCCCATCAAAAATTATTAAAATTTGGATAAGCATGTGCAAAAAAGTCGAGGCAGATTGAATCTAGTACAAATACCATTTCGTTTTTCATATTATATCATTTTCTTTTTGTGTTTTGGAAATTCAGTTTTTATATTAACTCAGTTGTCATGTTATAAGTACACCAAATTTCACACACGTTGGTAGTGGGTCAGGGTATATTATTCAACCAAAAATATATATTAAAGTATTTATTTAATTTTACGATTTCTACCCTCATTACACTAAATGTGATATAGGATTATTAATTGTTAATGCATGTAATGAAGTTAGTGATATAGGGAACATTAGGAACATTACAATATATTTTTATGTTGCATATTTTGCCATATCGTAGTTAAATCATAAGGTTTGACGGATGTAAATTAATTGATTTTATAAATTTTCAAATTGATTTTAGGCACGGCAAACCTTGATGACTGACGATTCTCGATTGTGGGACATTTTACATAGAACAAAATAATGCGCGTTCATAAAATTTTTGTCAGCGTGATGAGTAGTTTTAAATTGCGGCAGCTACTAGCAGGTACATAAATTAAATTAATTTGCAGTAAAGTGAATAAAATTAGTTAAAAAGTATGTTAAATGTTAATGAAATGTTTTTCACAAGAACAAAGCTTTATTGTTACTATATAAAACTTAAATGATATATTGTACATGCGTATTATATGGGTACATTTATAACATAATATACTTGCACAATGGGTGCTTAAACAGTATGAAAATATGACAAGTCTATTAAAGTCCATGTTTAACAAATATATGGAGCAATTAACTACTCAATTTATTTTGTATTTTCCAAAATAAGTCAATATTGAAAGCTTTTTTTGTCATTATACGTATAAGATGGAAAAGGACGTATTATATATACGACTTGTTTGACTACGACTCGTCTTAAGTAGCCTAAACAAAAAATCTAATTGTTAAATGAAAAAATAGAAGGAAATCCTTTTTTACCTAAATAAATGATGATGATATACTTTTTAAAAAACGTGGGACGCGCATACTTCTGACTTATACAGTTAAGTAATGTAAAATGAACTTCCTTATCACATACTAAACTTTTAGGTTATTGTTATAAAAATACTTCACAAATATACAACACTTATACAATAATCTCGCCAGCATAGTCAAAAAAATAACTATACATGGATATGTAAAACATGCTAAAGTTACGTGAGTAACGTAGCCAGTATCTAATAGGTCCCACATAAACATAAATGTCTAAGCCAAAGTAATGATTGTACATAGAAAATAAGCAATGAGAACTATATGCTACGTTAACACAACACATTTAATTTAAAAAATATAATTTAAAAAATATAATACATAATTTTGTCTTTACTAAATGTAATTTACAGTAGTAGAAACAATCAATTTAAGGGTCAAAATCAATTGATTTAGAGGAAAAAATGAACACTTAACCATATGTCTATAGTGTTTAAATAGCTAAATACAAAAAATACTTAAAAATTGTGGCCAGTCGTGGCCCAGTGGCACAAGCGTGTGACTGTAAAACGACTGGTTGTGGGTTCGATTCCCACTCGAGGAGTGGAAATATTTAATATTTCCGTACTCTTCGGTCTGGTGCCGAGGTAAAGCGCGGCGTATATATATATATATATATATATATATATATATATATATATATATATATATATATATATATATATATATATATATATATATATATATATACTTAAAAATCCGTTATGTTTGCCCGCACCGAGACCACATTAGGTTAGGTACATACATACCGACAGTCATTCAGAAGGGTGTTCAGATGTCCCCCGCATTAGCGCATTAGTATCAATTGATCAGGAATTACAGCAACGATACTGTCGCGACAGATGCGCTACATCTGATAACGCTTATCAATAAACGTTTTTTTATTAATTAATTTATGTTACTTTATAACAGGGGTCAGTTCAATAATTCTATGCGGCCCATGCGCTTATTAATATTATAGATATTCTCACGAGAAGAGCGACATAATAAATAAAAATTTAAATAGGATAGTTGCTATTTTACTTTATTTATCTAGTGTTAAGACACTCTGTTCTCCACTTTCCGCCGAATGCTGGAGGCACTGTGTGTTAAGTGGCGGAAAATAACGCCGCGATTTGCCACGACACCGGAGCAAAGAAAATGGAAATATTAAATATTTCCACTCCTCGAGTGGGAATCGAAACCACAACCAGTCGCTTTACAGTCAAACTTTGTGCGTCTGCGTCACAACTGGCCCACTACTACTTTATATAATAATGAACTATCGTAGTGCAGTCATAGCTATATCTCATAACTATATATCATTCTGGGTTCGATTCCCACTTATTTCAATTATATTCACTTTTTCACTCCGGTAAGGTTCTGAAGGAGACGGAAAAAGGAGAAGAGCGTCTAACACTACTTTTGCCATTCATAATAAATGGGAAAGACTAATTATTGCTTTTATATTATACATTTTATTTTTACACTATCTATAAGTATTTATATAGTAGTTGGTTGCTTGACACAACTTTAACGAGTGCCATTTAACCAAATGAAGTCATTTAAACGTGCCGTTGCCGTATTATGAAAAAAGAAATAATCAGATTTTATTACGATATTTACATTTTCCTTGTGTTTAATACGTGATATAATTAAAATATACACGAAATAAAAATATCTTATGTATTTTAAATATATTTTAATGTAAGTAGTACAGGTTGTGTCGTTGCCATATATTGCTGTTACCGATTCTTAATTGACACTGTTGTAATGCCCAATTAATGTAATATAATTAATTAATTAAATGTTTTTGGGGGCGAGTGTACCAAAATATCTTTAATGAGGTATACATTATTTATGAATAAGTGAATGAGTGTAAGTTTAGTGTGGGTATTAAATACGACAACATTTATTAACCATTAAATTTTATTGGTTGTTGCTCCAGTCTATTTCAAATGTATTTTTGTCAATACAATCGTATCTGTAAATTGATGAATTAAAAAAACCCTGCTGAGTTTCTTGTCGGTTCTTCTCAGGTCTTAAGTATTAACTTTAGTGAACCTGTGTCCGGTGGTAAATTGTTAAACGTACAAAAAATGAAGCATGTAACTTATTATTTTGAATAAAATTATTCGACTTTGACTTTGTTGGTTAGATATGATCCCCATTCAGGGAAATCAATCTATTAAATTTTTCCGCTCTGATGAAGCAAAATGTGGCGTTAACTTCCGCCACTTGACACGTAATGTCTCAATTTCGGATAGAGAGTAAGGAACAGTATCTCGACACTTTGACTACCTTTTTGTGCAAGAAAGAAAGTAAATCTAAAAAGAATTTTTTTTTTTTAGCTTCACGCTATATCTTGCATAAAGCAGGGTAGGTAGAGAGAACCTAGTGCTAAGACACTCCATTTCCCACTTCCAGCCAAATTCGGAGTCATTGCATGTTCCATGGTGGAACTTAACGCCGCGCTTAACCTCGACACCAGAGCGAAGAAAATGGATGAATATTAAATATTTCCACTCCTTGAGTAGGAATCGAACCCACAACCAGTCGCTTTACAACCAAACTTTGTCCCACTGCGCCACGATTGGCCCCAATATTTTCTAAGTAAAGTAAAATTTACAATATGAATTATTACTATTTTTATGTAGGTATGTGATAGGAAACATGTAAGTTATTGCCAAAATATAGGTATTAAAGTTATTTAAAAGTAAGTTTTAGGAAAACTGTGTTTTTAAATACACCACCGTATAACTTTAATGATTTATTTAAATTTTAATTACAGAAATATAATTTATAGAGGCTATAGTTGCGCAGCGGGACTAAATCTGACTTTAGTAGATGTTGTTGGTTCAAATCACTGTCGGTAAATTGATCTTAATTTGATTTTCATTTCTCCGCTCTGGACTAAATAAGACAAATCGCGGTGTTCACGCCTGCCATCAACACGTGATGTTTCAAAAGTGGAGATCGGAGTGTCTTGATACTAGGTTGACCCCCGTATGGGGGGAAAAGTTTGTAGTTAAAAAGATTCTCTCAGAAAGACAATGACTCTATCGTCGTGGAATGGTCGTAAAAATAACTAGAAAGTGAAGAGATCATCAATAATTAGTTGAAAACTTAGCTCTTACTTTAAAATAGATAAACGATTCTTATGTAAATTCTGATTAATGAACACTAACTTGTATGAAAATATCTACTAATATAAATGTCATGAACTGTCATAAATATATTAAGCTTCACACCGACTTAATCATAAATGTATATTCGTAAATTTAATTCATAAGTCTTTATCTAGATACAGTTATCTTTGAATATATCTCTGCAATGAATAACCTAACACTATCTGCTTACTTTACACGTACAATACTAAATTAGATGCAAAATTAAGAAATCGAATTTTCAACAAGTAATAAATTTACCATAACCGCTTACTAATGAGCGTCGTAAAAACAATTTAAAAGCTAATTAAATATAACTGTACATTTTAATTGCTCCATTCAGCAATCAACGAGACAGTGAGGCCGGTGTCTATGAATAGCAATGATATAAAGGAAGGAGATAGCTATGTTGTATTTGCATTGAATGCGGCGACGCGGCGGTACATGCGCCTGCGCAGCCGCGCGGGCCGGCCCCCTAGAGCCGACGCGCAGACCACGCCCCCGGCCGGCTCTCCTCTCCCTCTCGCCGACTAGTTTTAAGATCTATGACAAGTACTTAGCCGGCGTCGTACGAGATCAGCTTAATCGACAAATCTCGAGATATATCTAAGCATAATAAGCTGTCCTCGCCATACAGTGTGGGCTCAGACGGAAGCCGCAGGCGCCGCTGCCTTATTCGGCGATAGTACCTACTTAAATATCATACATACATAAATCCTAAATAAGTTTCATATTCATTTGCCATATTTCTTGTAGTCTACGGGGAGAGGGCCGTCGCGTTTCTCATTGTAGACTATCGTGTAGATTATCGAAGATTTACTTGTGGATTATTTAATAATGTATTGGTACGTGGAGATATATAGGTGGGATTATACTCTAGCTCTTCCGATAATTAACACTTTCAAATCGATAAAAAATTTATATGTATTGAGTAATCCTTTCTTTTACGATTTGTCATACTGTAATGAATGTAGAAATCGTAAAGAGGTTCTTCGCAAAAACTGAGTCCAATACACCAGTTACACCGGAGTTAAAATAAACACTCGCTTACATATTTAAACATTCCCTTAGCAACGCTCAGGACTTAAGTTATTTAGTGTTTTTCGTAGCAATTGAAAATAAAAACAATATAATCAGTCACGTAAAGTAGATCTGATACTCGCCGCGCCCGCGCCGCCCGCGCCGGCCGCGCCCGCGCGAGGTGTAAATTGATCGCCTCCAATTAGTGTGAGCCTCCCGCTTTACATTTACATGTAAATGACACGTGATCGAAACAGAGATAACATCAGTTAAGGCGATTTCACGGCGTTTTAAGTCGACGCCGCGTTAAGCAACCCCTGCTGTCACTGCGTTAAAAATATACAAGGGGGCTTTGTGATACCTGTCGTCGGAATGGGTTTAATTTTGAAGCAATTATGTTATAATGCGTGAATATTACCCTTTTCATGCTTTGTAAGCAGTTAAAGATACATATTTATGTGGTGGGTATGTGTATGTCATACAAAAACAATTACTCGAAAATTAATTTACAATTACAATACAGATATTTTGATAAATTTTTGTTTTAAAGAAACTTTTGTAAATTGTGATATTGGTAGATACGAGCGCGAGTACGAACGATCGCACAAAAACAGCCGGCAGATGTTGCCAAAAGTTTTCTCTTCCAACTCGACATTTTCAATGCGATGTTTTAGTTTAAATTTTAAATTGCTTTACTTGTTTTTTCGTTTTTGAAAACCTTTAATTAAATCATCAAATTATAACATCGTTATACTTTTGCCAAAAATAAATGAAAATTATAAGGAAAGTGTCAGAAATTTACTCAATATTACATCGATTTCAACAAATAAATTCAGTTTCACTAAATTAATTAATTATCTATATTAACAATGTCACATTATCTTTGTGGTAACATAGAATAGTCAGAAATATTACATTTCTTGTATGCATACATAATTTACTGATACGAAGCTTCGATAAGATATACAAATCTCCGCAGGAAAAACCCAAATTATGCAAAATACTGATAAAGAATCATCATAACCACATTAAACTATGTACCCACTATCTCACTTCCTGAGCCGAGGAACGATCGATAAAATTAATCTTTGCAAAATAACATCGTCTCTATATATACATGTCAAATACATTGATATTCAATAATAAGGCATTTAGGAGTGATAAACCGCTATCTGATACATCGTCGGATAAGCAGATTATAATAAAACTTTAACCTTTAATTAGGTATTTAAATGATTGATGTGACAAGTTGGCACTTACGTGTCATGACTAATTTACATATGTATACGTCATATATCTGCAGTAGTATAAAGATTACTAAGAAATGTAGACCTGCAGAGACAAACCGAAATATGTAAGATAAACAATATAAATGATATATTTTTTCAAAATACAGTAATTTTTGCAGATTTTGAAGTATTGAATACACCTATGTATATTATAGTATATGACTGTGGGAGATAGATTCAATTATTCTATTAAAGCATATATAATGTTTAAAATATTTTGTCTTTGTTAATATGATAATTTAATGTAGTTTTGAATTGTCTAACCTCACAATACCCCCCCTAGGGCGCGATCGCGTCACGCTATCAATCTGATAAAATCTGAAGTAAACCTTACAGCAAAATCTATATTATTACAAACAAATACCGCACACAGCAGGGAAGGCAGAGGGAACCTAGTATTAAGATACTCCTTTCCACTTTCCGCCGAATTCGGAGGCATTGCGTGTTAAGTTGCGGAACTTAACGCCGCGCTTTACCTCGACACCAGAGCGAAGAAAATGGAAATATTAAATATTTCCACTCCTCGAGTGGGAATCGAACCCACAACCAATCGTTTACAGTCACATGCTTATGCCACTGGGCCATGGCTGGCCACTAAGAAGTTAGGTCATGTAAATATGACTGACAAATTAAAATGCTATTATTAAAGAATTTTATTTTAATTTATAATCAGTAAAAAAAGCTGTCATAACACGGCGGGACACCGTCTGACTGTATTTGCGATAGGTTGTAAGTTCAATTCCCGCGCGAGGTAATTCAACTTGTGATATCTCAAACCTGACGGAAAGTGTAGAACGCAAGGCCTTTACACTAGGTTCTTTCTACTTACCCTGCTATAGAGGAAAAAGCTTTAAAATGTATTTCATCTACAAAAAAGTATAATTATCAATATAAGAATAAAATCATATAAATCAAACGACGGTAGGTAAATACCTACTAGTACTCAATCAGCAGACGCTAACTTATACCTAATTAATGAGATGCGCTCCTTGACATGGCGAGTGAGGTTACACTTGGCACACGCATGTTCCACTCAGATCGTTTTTATATGACAATGCGCTGTAAATGGCGTCCAAGTGCGTCGCTGACAAGATTCTAACGTCTATGTTACGTCCACAAATGGCGCGTGTTTTCATTAAAACTGCATATTATAAAGCTTATTTCAATATTGTACGTCGCAACTCGCTGGTTCACTTTGTACTGAATTTACTGGCATTAGTCAAGAAGTCAACTCAAGTAAATATTGACTTGAAGTATTGATCAATTTTCGATTAAATTTACATCTATTTATACAAAACTAGCGGCTCGCTCGCGGCTTCGACGCGTGATCTATGTATCTGTTTCGGTATATTGCAACGCTCGGTGGTGGATTTTTGAAAAATAAAGTAGCCTATGTTGGTAGTTAGTACCTTGGATTATCAAGCATATTGCCAAATTCATTACAATCGGTCAAGCGGTGTAGATTTTTCACATAAACTTACATCCCCTATTTCAAACCTTTAGAGATTGATTTTTGAAAAAATAAGTAGCCTATGTTAGACCTAGTTATTTTTACTACTGTCATTCTAAATTTCATCCAAATCGGACCAGTAGATAAGCCGTGAAAGCGTGACAGACAAACACACAGACATTCACATTTATAATATAAGTATGGATATCATTTACATAATATAAAAGTTTTGTTATTTTTTATAAAGTTAAAAATCTACGAGATATGTGTAAATGCGTAAACGTTTTATCTTTGGTATACATACGTAGGCCTAAAATTCAATATCATATTGAAATTAAGCTTAAAATATAGGTATGATTTGCAATATGAATAAGTATTATTGATAAGAGAACCCCCAGTTTTATTATCAATTTAATTACCGGACGAGACTCGACGTAAGAAGTCTCCGCTTCGCATTCTATAGCCGGAACGTTTTTCAGTCAAAGCAGCTTTTTCGTAAAACTGCTTTTTTATCACACATATAAAATAAAAATAATTGCGTGTAACAAAAATAAAGTGGCCACTCGTGGCTCAGTGGCACAAGCGTGTGACTGTAAACGACTGGTTGTGGGTTCGATTCCCACTCGAGGAGTGGAAATATTTAATATTTTCTTCGGTCTGGTGCCGAGGTAAAAGCTCGGCGTTAAGTTCCGCCACTTAACACACAATGCCTGCGAATTCGGCGGAAAGTGGGAAATGGAGTGTGGACACTAGGCTCCCTCTGCCTACCCTGCTGTGTGTGGGATACAGCAAGGTTAATTTAAAACAGTGTTACTTAGGTCGTGACAGAAAGTTTTTGAAGAATCTAGTGAGTGCCAAGCAGTATGTAGTGAAGCACGTGCCTGGATGCGTCACGATGGCGTCACAGATAATTTATTGCATTTGAAAACTATTTTCCTACAAAATTATTCTTATCACCAGAAATCATATATATTTTTATTATGATAATACTACGTAATAGACAGATAATGAAAATGAAAAACAATATTATATACATTATTTGCATATCATAAATATACATCGACTATATAGCTGATATATCTACGTAGAAATAAGTGGCCATAGTCAATATTTACATATATACCTATACACACATTCGACAATATTTGACTGTAAACTGAGCTCCTTCTCCGCTCGGGAAATGAAGACTATATTGAATATGTTTACGTTAAGCCCCTTTGGAAAGGTAAAGAGAAAAATGATGTGTTGTTCACGTTGAGTGGTGGAACTCAACGCGCAGTGACGAATTTTATCCATTGAATTCTAATAGATAATTCAATTTTGCCTATGTATATTATATAACACATAATTTCTTTTTGGTCTAAAAGTCAGTGTAGGCATTACATTAAAATGGCTGAACAGATTTGTGACAAACTTGTAGAACTTTCAGTTATCCTATGATACTTACTTTCCTTCGTAGTGGAGCAGTACTGGTTGTACAGGTGACTGTTTTTTGATTTATTCCCTCTCAGAAGAATAATTGTGTTTTTAAAAATGATAATTTATTATGTGCATTTTCCGGTGGGATAACACAAAGCGTGGCTTTTTGAAATCTCCTCATTCACTCATTCATTATCTCTTAAAATAGGCTAAAAATGGAAAAAAGATAATCTTGACACTAGATACTTCTGTCTAGATGCTGAATAAACTTGAAGCTAATAAAAGGTTGCTATTGTTGCTAACAAAGGGAAAATAGTTTTTTTTTGTCAACACTAGGTCATGTTGTCCTAGAGCTTGTTTAAATATATTTTTTAATTTACATACGAGTATATTGATTAATCTTTAATTTGTTTTGATTAGCTTTATCGTATGCACGTATTTGATAACGGTAATAATAAATAAATGATATATGTAAAAGCATACCGGATTTGAGTCAGTGCCTAGAATGTAAGACTATTAACCAAGTTTTTAAGCTTTTATAGGACTATTAATATTAAATATTTTTTTACAATTAAATAAATATTAAAGGGGCCAGTCGTGGCGCAGTGGCACAAAGTGTGACTGTAAAGCGACTGGTTGTGGGTTCGATTCCCACTCGAAAGGTGGAAATATTTAATATTTTAATTTTCTTCGCTCTGGTGCCGAGACAACCCGGGGCATTAAGTTCCTCCACTTAACACGCAATGCCTCCGAATTCGGCGGAAAGTGAGGAACGGAGTGTCTTAACACTAGGTTCCCTTTGCCTACCCCGCTATGTGCGGAATACAGCGTGAAGCTAAAAAAAAAAATATATTATATTTCATAGTTGTAATTTAATTGTTGTATACTAAAGAGTAAAATCCAGACAAAATCGGGACGAATTTCTAATAATATGATAAATTTGTAACACTTAACATAAGCACTCGACAGCAGTGACCCACATCTATCTGTTTTCGCGGCTTTAACTTCTTTATCATAAGCAAATAACTTTCGCGTACCTATCGCAAAAAATTCTATGGAAATTCTGATGGGCCGTCTATATTGTACATACATATTGTTATCGCTTGAGCAAACACCTCGATAAAGTCAGGTGTCTGTATGTGGGTCAGAGGCGCACCTGTCTTGCCCGTCTTGGGCTGGCGGCATGCTACTGCGACAAATTAGTCGTAGTTAATATTATAAGTGTGTTTTATGTGCATACATGCACATTTCTTAAATAATATGTTTTAATGTTAAATTATACTGTAGTCAATTCCCTTTATTATGTATTTTATATATGCACATATGTATAGCGCGCTCGTCAGGACAAATGTTGTAATTGTGACTCTTTAGGCATACTACGCACTGCGTGACAAATAAAGGGGCATATTGACAACTCGGGGCATATTGGAGGTTAAGCAGGAAGGCAGACGCTGGCTAAAGCTGGGATAGTGCCAGGAGGAAGAAGAAGATTGACAACATTTAACATATGTACATTTTAAAAATGGTTATGGTAACATATTGACATTTTAAAAATGGCTTTCGTAGTGTCTGTAGATTCGGTGAACTGAATATTCGATGATTGTATATATTTCTTTTTACATTTGTCCGCTGATAACATAACGCGTGATATTGGTTTCACCTAATCAATACACATTGTAATTCAACAAGAAATAGACAACAAATTGTATTAACATTGGGCTCTCTTCTCTTATCCAGCTAAACGGGAAAAGGTGTGAAGTTACATATCAATATTTAAATTTGATGTTAAGTTTATTAACTAATTTAAGTTTATAAATTAAAGTAAATATTTAATCAAAAGAGATATTAGAATCTCTCTCTGCCTATTCTGCGGGATGAATCGTAAAATTAAAAAAAAATCAATAATAATTAAACATTTTGTCTAATGTCTGCGCTACACTCGCGCTCCGTGATGGCTTGTTGTCCGGTCGTCTAATAACGATATTATTGATAGTGTTTCTTGATTTCCACGTCGCATCGCCTCGGAAGTAGACTCCAGACGGCGGACACCTTGTCAACTGACACTGAACTGACACTGTACACACCCCACCCTACTTAGGCAATTAAGCTACATAAAGGTGTAAACGATCAACCTAACGATCTAATGTTTATATTTTTTCTAATACATCGTTTATTATAAAATGTATGAAGAATAAAGGCATTTTATAGTGTTTAAACATTATACACATACTGTATTAGGTGTGTTTACTATTCTTGCATGCTGTACCCACCTGTGAGTGTCCACCTGTGTCTTATACCCAGATTGAGTTCTGTTTTGTATGTGTTTTTATTCTATGTAAATAAACAAATGTTGGTGTAACAAATAAATTAATAAACTTGTAACTTTTTTTTGTAGACTTTTATCACTTCTGGCCATTTTAACGATGTAACATTTCAGATTGGATACGGATAAAGATATAGAAAAATACTATGTCGGTTTCGGTTTCGGTTACGCATATAAAATGATTTTGGATTATTCGTTACTTTCCAATAATTTAGATATTGTAATTTTGAGGAATGTAAGTAAATTTGGTCAGTAATTATCAATTTATTTTAGTTGATATTACGTATTGTCAACATATTCACCTACTAAATAGGCCTCATAATCAATTTCAATCAATTCGACCGGAAACTGGAGAACGGAGTATTTTTAACACAACTCTCTTTGCTATGCGGAAGACATTTTATACTTCCGAATAACTAAAATTAAATCAATTTTAAATACTTAAATGATAGTTATTTACCTATAGGTATAAGTCTTCTTTTATGTGTCAATAAAGAAGAAGACTTATATATGATTACGTTTTTTGTAACGATATTTTATTACTTGAATATCAATGTTTTACGTATTTGCGTTCTGTCTTACAGGAGTATCGCCGTGGGCATTTTTTTAGCTTCACTCTTTTTCCCACAAAGTAGGGTCCCACTCAGGGAGGACTCAGTTTCAAGACACTTCATCAACTTTTCGCCAGAGATCATGACCTTGCTTGTTGAATGACACGACTAAACGCCGCGCTTTGTCTTAGATACCAGAGCGAAGATATGAAAATTTAAATAAATCATTCCCCCGACTGGAAATTGAGCCAACAACCATCGCCTTTACAGTCAGACTCTGACACACTGCGCCATGATGCCCTCTATATGAATATTCATTGTTTATACATATTACGTAACACCTGACTATGAACACACAAGGACGCCAAGGACATCTATCCATTTGGTGTATTGTCAATCGTGCGTTCAGTTTCCGTCTTAACCAAAGGTGTATTAATAAAAACATGAGTTTGAAATCTTTTTTATTGTTATTATTAACACATTATGGACATGTGAGTATTTATTTTAATATGGATTTTTTTTTAATTGTATTCTTCCTTACATTTTCAGTACTTAAAACTAGACTCATACTTATTACTTACTTATACTTATAGAGAGATTAATCTCTATGTATAAACTAAGAGACGACAGTTGCATTCGCTTAAATTGAATAAGTTACCTAAATTTATTATCCATACTTATATAATAAATGCGAATGTCTGTGTGTTGTCTGCCACGTATTCACGGCTAATCTACCGGTCCGATTCGGATGAAATTTAGAATGAAAGTAGTAAAAATGACTGGGTCCAACATAGGCTACTTAGTTTTTCAAAAAATCAATCTCTAAAGGGTTGAAATAGGGGATGAAAGTTTATATGAAAAATCTACACCGCTTAACCGATTGTAACGAATTTTCGCATATATATATATAGTTGATAATCCGAGAATCCGAAAATTCGAATTAAACATAGGCTACTTTATTTTTCAAAAATCCACCACCGAGGGTTGCAATATACCGAAACAGCTACGTAGATCGCGCGGCGAAGCCGCGAGCGGGCCGCTAGTATTAAATAAATTTATCGATCTAAACTGCTTTTGCCTTGCTGTAATTTTAAATTTAAAATATATAAATAAGCGGTGCTAAATAGTGAAAACATATACAGAATGTAGATTGCTTGGAGTAAAATGATCTAGAATATATTATACATTTTTCTACAACTGTTACTAATAATAAAGTTCTTAACAATAATAAAATACTCTAAAATAAGCCCTACTACAATGATTCTGCTCATTAAAACTCTACATTCACCACATTTTCTTCAGTATTTTGACTTTAAAATTGACTTGCTTAGATTATGCGTGTGTATGAGTGACTCAGTTATACGCGTTGGAATATTTATTGCTTACATCATATCACGTTAAGACATCAGATTAAATACCGGATATTATGAAATACCATCCAACAGCGCTCGCAGAATTGTACTTACAAAAGTATTGATAATTATTTGTTTCTCGCCGGCTCTTCACAGCAGAACTGTCTTCAGAGCCGGTGATAGCTTTATGTTCACGGTGATTCAAAAGAGCTTGAAAAAGTCTATTTGAATAAATATAATTTGAATTTACAAACATGTTTCTACGATTTTACTTTTGCCCCTTCCAAGGAATATCGCTTAGCTACAAAACTCTATCGTTATCATTCTTGTATACTCGTATGCCTGTCTAAAATAATTGTAGTACACATAATCCACAATATTTAACATAAAAAAATAAAAACAACATTTTAGATATGTATTTAGCTTTAGCCAGACATTTTTAGTGTCATCAACTTCGCCTTAAATGACCTCCAGATGGTCAGCATATTTTACCTGACCTTCTTTCAGAAGAGATCACATCTCATAATGACATTATTTATGGCCACGGACTACTAAAAATTATTTCCAAGCATTGAATACGAATAATATAAGAATACGTAAATACTTCCATATATATTAAATTGATAGATCGAACAGTTTTTACGCTACGCTACGGTTTTTTGCATCAAGTAATTTGTACAATTCCAAAAATTGTATGAATTACGCGATGCAAAAGGCCCATCGGCGTTTCATATTAAATTTACTAAAAAATAAATATCTGAAAATATTTAAATAAAATACCTTATACATTTCCGTAGAGTTGTTAATATTTAGATTTGTTTTCATTATAGAAACAAATTTTATTCATTAAATAATATGACAAAATAATATTCATGTTAATTCTTATAATGTAGATACAAGATTTTGAAATGAAATTATTTTTTTTTATTAACCGTAACACTCGCGTTTTTTTTTTAGAAATTACATTTTAGAAAACCCGACGTTCCGAACAGTTTCAAATAGTCCGTTGTCACAGGTTATAGTTTTGGTAATGGTGTCCAACACTGAAAATATGCGCGGTCAATCCGTTAAAATAGTTTCACTTCAAAATATATTTTTTTTTCAGCTTCACGCTGTATCTCGCATACTGCAGGATAGGCAGGAGGAACTTAGTGTTAAGACACTCCGTTCCCCACTTGATTGAAAAAACAAAAGATCTTATTTATCAATACAAGATGTTACACCTGACAGCACACATACATACATGTAAGTAAAGCGCTATGATAAAAGCTTCAATAAGTTAACTTTTTCAAATATTTTTTCTTCAATTACAAATACCATTATAAAAACGTTAAATATAAATAACTTACAATTCTTTTATTATTATTAATATCTTATTTATTACTAGAAATTATTTACTTGAAAAATAAATATTACAATAACTTAATAAGCCAAACTAACCTGACTGAGATCCATCGTTCACACTAAATGTATATCAAAATCGATCACCAAAACACAACACTAAATAAAATCAAAGAATATTATAAAAAAATCCACAAAAAAACAGTTTAATTTTACAAAAGTTATTTAAAGTGTTGACTTGAAATCGTATATTTAGATATATTAGTACAGAATAGGTAAACTAGAATTCCCCGGCATATTTAGCAAGTCGCGGTCTCACGTGGAAGGTGAGCGAGTGCGCGGGCGCAGTTCACATCCCGCCCACTTATTTTCCAACCCGTACTTGATACGTTACTGATAATATGTATCACTTATTATAATCACAATTGCCGTCTCTACGCGAATTTGTCTGTCTCAATCGATATATTTAATAGGAGATTATATAAAATTAATTATTTGTATACTGGAATCTTGAAATTATTTAATTACTAACAACATTTGATTAAAAGATTCTTATTAAATATATTTACAATAATCTTTTGATAGCCGTCCTTTCGTTATTTAGAAACGTTAAAATTTTGTTTCATTTACCATTTCCTAAAGTGAAAATAACCATCAAAGTTATAGGTTTAGTTAGTTTAGGTTTATTTAGTTAGTTTAGGAAATGAAGAATAAATTATATTATACAAATGTTACAAAAAATGGTGAATTTATACAATCATACCACAATATAAATATAGAGACGTCCTTTAAACAATGGTCAAAAAAGCTTTCGAGTATTCGCTTAAAAAGCTCATATATATTTCTTAAATTTGCATATTAAAACAATAAATTATAGATATATTATAATGCCAATAAAGAAAGCAAAAGAAGCGCAGCGTTGAGTTTCGTCACTCAATAAGCAATGTCTGGATTTCAGACAGTGCATGGAGAACGGAGTGTCTTGACACTAGGGTCTTTGCGGAGAAAACATTGAATCTGTAAAATAATTACAATTTACCTTTTATTAAAATCGGTTAACCGGTGTAGTTAGTTACCAGCACACATCGATAGCAGTGTTTGCTTTACGATAGCGATACGTGAAAGTTATCGTAAGCAAATACGATAGAAAGTGTAGTATTTGTATATTTTATACTATCGACTGTAGACTATCGAATATCAAATCGTTTTCATAAGAGTTTGTATCCGTTCTATTAATTACTTCAAATGTTCTATACAAAGATGTTTGCTTGTCTGTCGTTATACCTACTTCATTCTAACAAGATTAGCTTTTATTCTTCAGAGAAATTGAATTTCAAATTAATAGTATATTTTTGCTTATTCGTAACATAAGGAACATATATTTCTACATACTTTTAAGTAAACTAAATATAAGGTACACATATTTTTGAATATATCACGTGTACCTATCTAAGTATTTATCTATTTATCAATGCAGGAAAAACCCATCCAATTTAATTGATAATTGGCAGACGTGTCTAGATCAGATGACAAGACAGTGCAACATTTTCATAGTATGAACTTGATGCCTTATGTGTGACGTCCACGATGATGAGGAATTAAGTTTAAGTATAACTTTAGCAGCAACTCTGTAACAGCAACAGCAACACGCAATGACTCCAGAATTCGGGGGTGTGTGGGGAACGGAGGCTCTTAACACTAAGGTCCTTCCTACCCTGCTGTGCGCAGGATACAGCTTGAAGCTAAAAAAGAATGTAATTTGTCATTCTATTACGCTTACGAATATAAAACATTTAGTTAATGTTAATAAGAGACGATTACGTTAAGACTTTCCATTCTTCTCTTTGCTATTTTGGAAACATTTTGAGAGGTGGATTCTGTGTTTCCACCTTCATACAAATGATTTTTTTATTAAAATACTTGAAAGATTACTTCTTTGAAAACCTCAAACGGAATTCAAATTCAACACTAAGGCTTGTTACACACACTGGCAGACAGGGCCATATTAAGTCAAATTTCCAATATTAAAATTACTTGTGATGTGACATGTACATTACTGAAATCACTTACGTATAAAAAGCAATAATATAAATGCATTATGTGTCGTGTGTCCTGTGTAATATATTTATTAGGAATCAGGTAACTAATTCAATTACTTTTGTAAAAATCTGATTTAGAGATAGTCTGTGTAGTTGCAACAATTGAATAACGTGTATAACAGTTTCATATTCATCGTAAAAGATAATGTATTTAGATAAAAGAAAAATATTTGTAAAAATTACTATATTTCTCTTTAATTACTTCTAGTGAATCAAATAAATAAATAAATAATAATGTAACACAAAAGTAACTCTATGTAAGAAAAATAAAGTCCAAAATAATATTAAATGCAATAAATTTTTTGGCAATTTTACACAACTTGATCGATCTTGACTTGAATTAGAGTTACGTTACTAGGGTGCGATATACCTATTATATCTTTTAATTTATATCAGTATGTTATATTTTAATTATAATAAATAATATAATAAATAATATATATTTAATTGTAATTAAAATAAAACAGTACAGTGTTTTCTGAAGTATGCCAATGAGCTTAAGTGGAGTTATTGTCCTCAGGGCCGTGGAGCGATAGCTGTCACAAATATTTGCTTTCACTTCAATAATCAATTATACACTACTTATATAATATTATCATTAATTTATCAAAAACAAAGCAATTATATTACAAAAAAAAAACCTTATTACGTCATTATAATAAAAATAAAAAGCTTATTGTCTAAAAGCATGAACAGAGAAAGAATTACATATTTAATTTACATTAATTAACTCTGGTAATAATTAACTCTGGTACCCATAAACTTTAATTAATTTAAATTAAGATTTAACTTATAAACATTTTTGTCTGGTTCGTAATGTATCCATTATTGATTTACTAACTGAACGCTAAGCATCGCGTTATTTCGATACTACTGTGAGAATAGTTACTTAAAAAAATAAAAAATATATTATAGAGAAGAAATACGAGTAGAAAATAACCCCAGGAACAATACACTGCCAAAGTACTAAATGTGTTCGAAATGAAGTATATTAAACTATTATAACCAAATTACACACGCTTAATCTCAATAGCCATTACAGCGTTTAATAGATACTTATATCGTATTATACCATGATGGCTACTTATGTGTACATGTATAATACGCACACAATAAAAAAAACATAACTAAATAAATCATATCGTATTTACAACTTTAAAAAAATATCACTTAAAGAAATTTTGTAATCAACTTATTATATTAATTAGCTTAAGCGCAGATATTTACAGCACAGGGACACAAAGTGTGACTGTAACCGCAACAGATTATGGGTTCCACTCAAGGAGTTGAAATGTTTAAATTTCTATTTCCTTAGCTGTGGTATTGAGGCAAAGCGCGGTTGAATTCATCCACTTGACACGCAAAGCCTCCAGAATTTGGCGAATAATAGAGGAACGGAGTGTCTTAACACTAAGTTTCCTCTGCCTACTCTGTTGTGAGCGGGATACAGCGTGACAGTACAGTGTTAGTGTCCGCGCGTACGTTACCTTCAGACATCAGTTTACTTTTTTCTTTATTTCAGTTGTTTCTTTGTCAAGTAAAAATCAATGGCAAAAGAAAAACATGTTTTTGCCTTTAGTTTCCACTTTTATACTTTCACGCATATTAAGAATAACCCGCTTTTTTCCTTTGATTAGGGTTCAAAACCATACTCATCGTGAAAGTTTAAACTAAAAATAAATATGACGAATAAACAATAAGTATAACTTCTATTGAGTATCTGCTACAATTTAGAACTTGGTGAGCACAGATAAAATGTATGATTTTGTTTGAAACCTTATTTTAGTACCAGTCGTCGCGCAGAGGCACAATAGTGTGACTGAAAAGCGACTGTTTCGATTCATGTTTCCATTTTCTTCGCTCAGGTTAGCGTGGCGTTAAGATCCGCCACTTAACACGCGATGCCTCCGAATTCGCCACAAAGTGGGGAACGGAGTGACTTAACACTAGTTTCCCTCTGCCTACTCTGCTGTGTGTGGGATACAGCCTGAGGCTATTTTATTATGAAAATCGATAAATAATATAACATATTTTATTTAACTTTTGTTTAAAATAATTTTAGAAAGTAATATTTTTAGAAAACATTTAAAATTTTAACGCAGCGCGATTCAAAACTGCGCCTTTTGGAAACCGTCCAAGGTGTTGACTAATAATGTTGATAAAACTAATTTAAATGTGAAATGCTGCGAGTGTTGAATCTGATCTCATACTCTGGATGTGCCTTAAAAATCCTATTTAAAAAAAATGGAAAAAAATATGCATATTTTGGACGGTTTCCAAGAGGTGAGGGTTCGGATCCCGCGACGTTCAAATGTTTATATGTTTTCTAAATGTCTTTTTCAGTGTCGGAAGTGTGTGAATAACAACCATTTTAAAAATATAAATATATAGTTTTCTGGAGCAGTTGTTGCCCGCGTGTGTGTGGTCTGTTTGACCCCTGATAAACTAAACAAAACAAAAAGTCATTAATGTGCTTATAATTATTATCGTAGAAATTGATTAACATACCTATAATAATAAAATATGAAATATTAAAATGTAATTACATCTTATACTGAAGTTGATATCTATATGCGATATATATGTATGTTATGATTTTTGAATGGTGGACGGAGTGTCATTACACTAAGTTTTCTCTAACTAGCTATGCGGGATAAAGCGTCAAGATGCATTTTATAATATTTAGAAAGGGATAGAATAAAAAATAGCTTCACGCTATATCCCGCACAGAGCAGAGTAGACAGAGGGAACCTAGTGTTAAGACACTCCGTTACCCACTTTCCGCCAAATTCGGAGGCATTGCGTGTTAAGTGGCGGAACTTAACGCCGCGCTTTACCTCGACACCAGAGCGAGGAACATGGAAATATTAAATATTTCCACTCCTCCAGTGGGAATCGAACCCAAAACCAGTCGTTTACAGTCACACGCTTGTGCCACTGGTTAGGGTTAGGATGATGTAGGTTATTCTTATTATCCATTGACTTTGCGAGTAAAGTCGCGAATAACAGCTAGATTACATTTAAACCCTATAATGGCCCTGTTTGATTGAAATGAATTCAACACAGGTGTGTTACTGTATGCAAAAGTGTATACTGTGTCAAACTTACAATTTAATGTATTTCTTATGCATAATATTTGCTTTTTGTACTTTTGAACTTAAATCTTAATTGTGCCACATTTCATATTTCTCCCCCACATTTTTATTAGAACGAATCCAATGTTTTCCTTAAAATATTAATATAATGAAGTAATAAAGTTATATTTCTTGTTATTTTTATTGTTTTTTATGAAATAGTACTAAGTATCATCGTCACAAATACTAAGAAATAAACAATAACAATTAAATACACATAATATTAAAAAGTTTTTCAATATAAAAGAAGAAATAAATGGAATATTCTCGTTAATTATACAATTTTCCATAGAAAAATATAATAATAATATAAAGAAAAAAGAAAAATATATATAACCACAAAGGCCCCGGCGAGATTCGAACTCGCGATCTCCTGTTTACTAGACAGGCGCTTTAACCAACTAAGCCACGGCGCCGATGACATTAACGCCAAACTTTGCTATCCCTATATTTAAAAATACTAATACTGTTATTTTTAATCCAGATTATTTTCTTTTGCTATAGAAGAAGATATTTAAAATAGTTTTAACTTGTAATCGAAATTTATCTAATAAAGTATGTCCAGGGTCAAACGGACATTCAATCAATGTTTATGTGTGTAATTAGATATAATCATGACCGTGACGCAGTTAGGGAGTTTTTTTTTTTTTTTTTTTTTTTTTTTCCTTTGTTTTTTTTAGTCGCCACAGACTCGAGGTCCGTGTACTTTCCAGCTTTTATTACTTATTCTGTTTGTGATTTTGTTTTGCATTTAATTTAGCGAGTGAGTACACTCGGTCACACGTTTCTTAATTTATTTGTGTTTCTTAATTTATTTGTTATGTAATAGAGAGACTGTAGCAGTCCCTCTAAGAGTCAGGTCCGGTGATTGGTGGGTCGTTATCTTCCTCTCAGCCTGTGCAGATAGTGCCAGAGTATAGTTCCTTGTTAATTTTCATGGCTTCTGTGTCTCTATGAGAGATCGACATTTTAAGGTTATACCCCACTATGTCAATCAAGGAAGATTCCCTTGCCCGACGGATGAATCTGCCGATGGCGTCTTCTTCGGCGTCGGTGTAGTACATACATTCGACGGTGTGCCTGGTGATTGCGACAATAGCGTGTGATACGCTCTCGTGAATGGCACTCTTGGTAGACTTTGTTTGAATGATGACTACAGACTCGTAAGTGAGTCCCTGGGACTCGTTGATTGTAAGGATGCGCGAGTTTTCTCCCCTTCCGTACCCTCTGCGTGTGAGGTCCGCCTTCTCCGCCTGCGTGTGGACCAGGTACAGTGTATTTGGGGAGTCTGTTGCGATGAGCGCGCCCGTGTATCTCGATTTTCCCAGGGAGCGAGTTCTCGTTTGGGCTGAGAATATTCCGTGGTAAGCCTCGTTTAGAGCATATGTCACGTCTTGTGGACACCTGTATGATCTTGTTAGCTCTTGGTTGATGCTCGCCACGAGGCTCGGACTGACATAATGCATTTGGAAGAGGTTATGCCGATCAATGAATGGCAGTTGGTTGACATCTCCGACTAGTGTAAGTATTTTGGCCTTTGATAGGATGGTCGCCATTACGATCGCTCCAAAATGGTTCATTAGGGCCTCGTCCACGATTAGTCTTTTGGGACTTTCTGAGACACCATTCACCAGAATTGAGGCGATCGTACGAACTCTGGCTTTTGAGTCCCTTGTGCAACTAAAGGTGATCCTACTCCTGAGATCCTCCGCCGCTTCAGTAGTAGTAGTTGCTATAAGATCACTGTTAGGGACAAAGTTGTTTACTACCCAGGTGGACTTTCCGCATCCAGGAACGCCATTGACCCATTGTATTTCCGGTGCCTCCCAATGCTCCCAGGTGGTATACTCTTGAATGTTGCGCGCCATACTAAGGATTCTATGTTCCAGCGCGATTTCCGTGCATCGGGCTACGACTACAATTGGGTCATCCGAGGATGTTGTGTACCTGGGCGGGTCATTTTGTCGTTGTATCGTGTCGTCTTTATACACGTAGCCGTGTTTTCTGCTGTAGGCCGCCATGTGTGGGGATTTGGGTGGATTTCCCCGTAGATATTCTAGCTTGTTGTTGTCGCAGTTAGGGAGTTAGCTAGTACTGAGTATTTAAAATATGTATTTTTACTTCTACTCTATTAAATCATATATTAAACAAAATAAGGCATTGGGTTCCGTGATTTTACAGACATTACCTTTGCTTTGACGGAATTATAGAACAGAATTGTGGAGAAATCCACAATATTCAAAAAAATATAGCAATAATTAATAGCTGTAAATTACGTACACTGGTATTACAGATTACATATAAACAGGGGGGATATTTTTGTAAGCTTCACTGTTTTTTCCTCTTGGTATGGTGAGAGAGTCAGAAAGAACCTCTGACACTTCAAGACACTCTGTTCCTCTCTTTCTTTCTACTTTACACAAACTTTAATTTTGCCGAATTTCATACTCCTAAGTCCGTATCATTTTTATAAGGAATCCAACTAAACTATCAAATTAAAAAAATGTAAATGTAAATATCTCTCTATTGAGCACTGTCTCGACTACCCTGAAACCTTCTAACTGCGCATCGCGGTGTTCACGCTACAATCTATCTCACCTGTCCTTACATGATATCTGCCTTAGTGCTACATTTCTAAATTAAGTATGTATGGTCATAATTAAGTATGACCGAGTGTACTCACTCGCTAAAATAAATTAAAAAAAAATCATAAACAAAAAAAAGAAAAAAAGCTGGAAATCACATGGACCTTGATTCTGTGCGTTTAAAAAACAAAGAGAAAAAAAAATTAAGTATGTATTTATTTTTTTAAATACAAATTCGAATTAATACAGTATTCTAATATGATTCTAAGTCATTCATGTGTAATAATGGTTCTTTTTCTCTTATGTTAATTGTAATGTGCAATATATTTTAAATATCTTCGTCTGAATTGTTCCAGAAATGTATTATTTATGATTTACTATTGATTCTTCTTTGATGGTTGTTCTCGTTTATTATTTGTTTAGTTATTAAGTAGAAACTGTGTGTGTTTTTTTATGTTTAAATGTTATTTACACTATACGTACTGTATGTTTCCCAAATAAGAATAAATTAGAATAAAATATCAAGGTATATCCAGAAAGCGTAAACCTACAGCATACAACTTTAGCTCAGTCTACGTATTGTTATAGCCGTGAACATCATCTGGGCAACGTGCGGTGTGCAGATAAATGAAGTACTTATTAATTTTTTGCCCTCTTAAGAGCCTTCCCCCCTCCCCTCCCGCTCTCGCACTCCCCCGCACCCCCGCGTGCGTGGCTCGCATCGTAATACGGAGACTAATGCTCTCCTCAGGTCTATTATTGTATGAAAAAATATTTGATTTATATTTGAAATGTATTGGTAGTATATTATAATATAATTTTTTAGTTAAGTGTGCCATTAGCCCTGGCCATTTTGGCTCTGGGGGCCAGTCGTAGCGCAGTGGCACAAGCGTGTGACTGTAAACGACTGGTTGTGGGTTCGATTCCCTCTCGAGGAGTGGAAATATTTATATTTCCATTTTCTTCGCTCTGGTATCGAGGCAAAGCGCAGCGTTAGATTCCGCCACTTATCACGCAATACCTCTGAATTATGCGGTGCTTTGGGAACGGAGTGTCTTAACATTCGGTCCCCCCTACGATGCTGGATTTGGGATACAGCGTGAAGCTAAAAAAAAAATATTTAACATTTTAATATTTTATCAAATATATTAGCTTTCCTAACGCTTGGAAGAGTTCAAGAGAAGCGGATTGGTATCCGACTGTATTCAATTATTACTAGTTTCCTAAAAATGTTTTTTAAACTGATGTTATTCATAAGTATGTCCTATTTTCAGATGGTCACGGTAGTTTCCGCCTACAAGCCTACTTTATATCTTGTAGAGGACAACTAGAAAACAAATGCATTACTTTTAATAATGTTTTGTAGTCATAAGATGAGTAATATATTTTTTACACTACCATATACTAAGGTAAGCAGGTAATATACAGCAGCCTAATATTACTATACGTCATTTTATTCTACATTTCCTATCTGTTTTTTTTTTAAATATAGCATATAATCAGGTGGCGGAACTCAACGCACTACCAAGTCTTAGAAGACCATGGAATATGAACGTAATTTATATGTTTCTATTCTATCTATGTAAGATTTTACCATTTATTGTTAGCACATGAACACCAAGTGGTTAATTGCTCGTTTCTCTTCCTGTCTATCAAAAATATGGAAAATATTTAAAATAAAAAAAAACCTTATAAGCTATTGTTTCTTTTCTTTTCGTACATCGGCTTTCAAAAATTGCCTGTTCACCAGGTCTCAAAGCAAGAAAGAAAATCTGAGATTGGATGATGAGTCACTGAACACAACGCTGCGTTTTGTCTTGTTACCAGAAATGAGAAATGAAATATTAGGTATAATTACTCCCCGAGTAGAAATCGAAACTTACAATGATCCTGTATACAGTTACACTCTGTCACTGTGCCATAGTGGCTTCAAATATCTTAAAAACGTATAATATGTAGGTATAATGCGTATTCCGATTAGCTTTTAGCTACGATGCTACGTATAGTGTTGCACTAGGATAATGTCTAACTGTACAAGAAGATGTTGCGCATTTATTTTCCATTCTGTGTTATAGGTATTATACCTTTGTATCATACGTAGTAAGTATATGTGGTGTAAGTTAAGAACACTGTCATTTGCTTACTGCAGGCTGTTGCACAAGTGTCTTGGAAATCACTTCTACTGGCCACATAGGGCACATAAGTTCCTTGATAAATTATGGAAGGATGCCAATAGTATCATCATCATAATTTCATGAGATAAAACAAAAGTTAATATAAAACTAAGTAAATTTTAAATAACCAATGGTGAAATTTATTTCCACTCGGTGGAATGATCATACTTAATTGTTTTCATTACTCTGCTCTGGTAACTAAGCATTGAATCACATTAACTTCTCCACTCAAAATTAGATTTTAAGCAGAAAATAGGAATCAGTGTTTTGTCACTAGGTTCTCTCTGACTGCTTTGCTATGTGAGAAAAAGCGAGAAGCTATAAATCATTAAAAATAGAAAGAAATTAAATGACATAGTACACAAGTACCATCGCTGACTAACTACCAACATCAACATGCGTATCGCGTGTAAGTTTTCTCAGAGGTTTCTCAGAGGTATGCGCTAGAGGAGGAAAAAGGGTGGAATATTAAAAGCAGTCGCATCGGCGATGGGGAATTAAAAGTAATTTTATAGCTACATCTGATCGCCGCGGGGCGTCGCGCGCCGTCGCCGCTGATCAGTCAATCCTGATAGCGGTGCGCCGTACGGGGCTGCCAATGTGCGGGCTTAAGTAGCATTAAGTGGATTCATTATTTTGTATTGTTTGTGTTTGTATATTATGGAGAATAAAGAGAGAAAATATAGTGACTAATTAGTCTGTTTTCTATTTTGTTATTTGTAGATACTAGAGGAACCCTGGACACGTAAAATTAGGATTTTGTTAACGATGTAGTTTAACGGTGTACTTAAGTGTTTATCACATACGTGGTAGTGTATTTTTTATTTTCGCAAAAACGCCTTAAATATTGTTGTTTAAAAACAAACTTCATTCAACAAACAATCTTTAAGCATGACATCAGTGTGAATGTTTAGCCACTTTCACACTGATCTCATATTAGGTTATAGTAAAATATAAGCAAGTTGGCAAGTTGAGGCGTTAGACAACAGCTCAGCTACACGAAAGTGTAGAAATTAGGCGGAAAGAATGGAGATATTTGACGCGTTTCCTGATTAGCCTACCCTGCTACGAAAAGTAAATGAAGCTGAAAATATATAATAGAACAAGAGTAAATTGGAACTTTCCCATAGCATATATTGTACACTCATATGTATGAAAATAGATTTTACTAAATATTTAAAAAATAATAATAAGTACATATAGCATATTACTTGATTACTTATTAACTATTATAGAAAAATATATCAATTACATTAATATTTTAGAATAGAGCTAGCCTCTTTATGCTAAATTACCCTAGACCTACACATTATATCAAATTCAAGTTGCAATATTCAACCGTTTATATCCCTTTAAAAACTTATGGAATGGAATAAGTCTCAATGGCTAAAGCCCGTTAAGTCATCATTAACCTCAAATCTACCTAATGATAGTAATATATTATATAATAATGACAAAAAATGGATCTTGTTAAAATACTTGCGTCGCGCACTCGTTATCCCGCGTATCCACCGCTCAATCTCCCTGTTGCAAACTGCACCGTTCTTGTTATCAATGTTTTCATTCATGAGGTATTAATGACGTACATTTTTATTTTATTATATAGTTTTTATATTTAAGACAGTAGACTTACGTATAAGGAGCTGTGATAGCGCCTACCGTTGGAAATACCGATTTTTTTTGTAATAAATCCTCATGTGAGATAAGTTATAATAATTGCGAGATAGACGACTACCCTCATTAGAAAATTATTAGAATTTTTGTATATTTAAGTTTTTTGTATATTCTGTGTTATGATTTGTAAATATTTATATACAAAAATGAGCAATTCCTTTTTCTTAACATACATATTTATTATGTCTCAGTATCACAAAAAACAGATGGAGCAAATATTATTAAGACCTAGTAGCTATACACGTATGACCTTTGTCCATACTGCTAGTAGTATGACCTGGATTCAAACCCAAAACTATGGCGTTTATTAGCAGAGAATATTTCAATGCGGCGCGATGACGCAACTAATGTAATATTTATACATAATTAAGTTCGCTTTTTTGTTTTAATACAAATAATGCAAGTAAAAGGTTTAGGGGTTGATATTTAAAAAAAGTAGTCTATGTTTGACCCCGTGTCATCATCTATTTTCATTCCGATTTTCATCCAAATCCGTCCAGTAGATTAGCCATGAAAGCGTGACAGACAAACAGACAGACTTTCGCATACGAGTACATATGCGTGCATTATGTATACTGACGCAGTTTTTTTTTACAGTATCTACTGAAAGAGGTCATCATGGCGTAGTGGGACGGCGTCTGATAGTTACGTGATAGTTGCGAGTTTGACTCCCACTCGGGGTAAACATTATATTGAAAATATTCATTTCTTCGCTCTGGTACCTAAGACAAAACGCGGTTTGATTTCCGTCACTCAACACGCCTTGTCTTAGTTCGGTCGGAAAGTCGAGTACGGGGTGTCTTTACAATAGGCACCTTGTCTTGGCAATAATTTGACTACCCGCTATCCGGGAATTGTCGTGAAGATGCTTTTTTTACTGAAAAGTCTCAAGTGTATTCGTGTGTACGTACTATGTGTACAACACGAGCATAGCCTATGCTTAAAAACAACATTTTCTCTAAGCATTTTATTAAACTTACATGCCATTTAAATAACGGTACGGTTACTATTAATATTAACCGCACCATCATTGCATAAAGTGACACTTTGATTTTAAAATTCATTAAAAGTATTCAAAATAATTTAAAACCAGAAATAAATATAATATTAAAAAATATATCACCAGTATGAGGTCTCTACACAGCAGAGTTCGCAGAGACCCTTGCTTACTTAACTCGTTATTTTCTCATTTTTTGCTCCTCTTGGAAAACTGTTTGTAATACAAATATTTGCTCTTATTTCTTTATACGTTTCGACATTTCTGTAATAAATTCAATGTTAAATAATTTTATGCGCTTAATTAAGAGATTCTTTAAATCTCTGAAACCGTCGCGTGTATTTTGGACATGTTGACAAAAACAATATAAGTCTTCTGAAATCGTATATTACCAACTGTGATAAATAACATATTCATATGCTAAGTTACAATATATTTATATTTCAAATACTTAAGTTACATAACTATCTAACCTACGTATACGTTCCTATTAAACTTCTGAATAAAGTGTTAAGTATTTCTTAATACTTAACACTTTTTAAGTATCTAAACGATTTTATAAAATTGACAATAAAACCTTATTATTCTTATTATTGTATTATTATAAAACCTTATTATTATATTAAATTGTTACAATTTAAAAAGTTTAATAAATAATATATCAAACTTATAAAAATTACATACCAACACCCTTCACTTATCTCATTTTTTTTTATTAAGACTCAATTATTTTAAATTCAAATAACCTAAGAGATTTCCATTTTGATCCCCAAGTCAGCATTCGTCGTCACCTCGATCTCTCCACCTGAAATATATGGAAGAGAGATTATAAGCGTGGGAAGTGCTGCGTCAGAACCACTAGTAAACGGAGTCGACTAAACAGTAGTAAATGGGTGTAGCGACATGACTCGTGGTTTTTGCTATAATTTATAAATATGTGGCCATCATGGCGTATTGCAACAACGTCTGACTGTAAAAGGTATTTGGGGGTTCTATTCCCACTATGAGAAATGATTATATTTACATTATATTTACATTTTCTTCGCTCTGGTATCATAGACAAAGTGCGACGTTGAGTTTTGGTACTCAAATCGCAATGTATCGATTTCGGGGAATGGAGGACGGAGTGCACACTAGGCTTATAACGTATACCGACATAGCTGCTTATCTTACCAGAGCAGGAAAATGGATTAAAATTGGAATATATTTTATTGCACATAAAAAGATAACAAAATGACAAATATAAAATGTATGCACATGCCCTGTATGTTGCTTCAAGCAATCGTTTACAAACAATTTTGGAAATCAATAGACTAATTATAATAAAAAAAAATAAGAAATAGCAGTGCAAAAACAATCAGTGAAAGAAAATCAAAAGCGAGGATCGAAATTATTGAAAACCAATGCAAATGACGACGGTACAGTACGTACCCAACAACATCAAAACTATGCGATATAACACTACATTCTCAACTTCTTTTCAATTTTGTAGATACCGTAGGAGGCGGAACCCAACGCCGTACTTTGTCTTACTTAATAAAATGTGAAAAATGTAAATATACTTCTAATGGGAACAACAAAAATAATTAGAAATTGTTATAAATTTCATTATTTTTTCATACAAGTCTACATATTCATTGTGTAATCTCTTAATACAGATGATTATACGTGTTAGGTTTCTATAGAACAAACTTCAAGAAGTAATAGTATTTTATAATTATCTATAATTTACTGAAAGTGGGCAAGATTTGAATCCTCATTAATAATATACAGTGTGCACGCAGAGGGATGGGACGAATTCTAGAGGCATTGCGTGCTGTGTGGCAGAACTTAACGTCGCGCCTCAACACCAGAGCAAGGACAATGGAAATATATAATATTTCCATTCCTCGAGTGGGAATTGAGCCCACAACCAGTCGCGTTTACTATGTGCCTGTGCGCCACTACTATCCTCTGTTCGCTTTGACCATATGCTTAAATGATTCAGCGGAAAATTCGTATACATAGACAAAAAATGGCATACTACTTATTTTTTATGCACTACTACAATTAAGATATCAAATGAAAAAAACTAGTTGAGAATAACTCGAAAACAGCTTGATTTTTAAAAAAAAATTACTATTAACTTATTTATCAAAATGTTATTCCCTAAAAACATGTAAGGATTTAAATCGACACGCGTCTATTTATTCATAATCACAACGAAAACAGCAAGTGGGTAATGCTCTCTAAATCAGTTTTATATGTTGTATAATATCGTATACGATTGAGTAATAAAACAAATGCTATATTGTACAGATATTCGCTCGCACATGGTTACCATTTCATTGCTCAAATTCTTAACAATACGTATTCTCCCACGATCCGGTTAATTGCAATTAAATACTGCAAAGTTGTTTTGAGTAAAAAGGATATCCTCAAATGAAATAAAGTTTTATTGACTTAAGTATTTAATTCTCTTTAGTTTTGTGTTTTTATTATTTGTTCTGATATCTTAAATATTAAAGGGCTTATGTATTGGAATACTATAATAATTATTGATTAACAAATTATTGATTAAAAGTTTTCATAAAACGACCATCCATTTAACCTCGAAAATCGACTGGAAAGTAGTTAAACGGAGAACGAATTAATTTTCTCTTCTCTGTTTTGCGGGAAAACATGTGAAACTGTTTTAATTTAATAGTTTAAACAAAAATGTTATATGGAAAAAGTAAATGTATGCTACGAATGACATGAATATTATTAAAATAGAAAAAAACCTATGTTAAGAATGCCGTCATACTAATCGAACGCCATCTCACTAAACGAAAAAACATTTTAAGTACTTTTAAAGATATCATATTTAAGATGCAAACTGACTGCACTCATTTTTCGCTGTGTTTGTTTATACATAACTTTTATTCCGTTTAAGTTGTTTTTTAATTTAGAATAGTTAGGTTGTGATCAACTGTCTTTGGATATGATTCTTCCTGTGTTGGATGACATTGCGCCAGTTATCACCCATATTATAAATTTCTCTCTGCGTTGTAATGTTTTTCCCACATTATGGAAGAAGGCCTCCGTTATTCCTCTACCCAAAATCTCCAATCCTTCGACTCCCAGTGAATATCGTCCTATTTCCATACTCCCGATCCTATCTAAGGTACTAGAATCTATTGTCCACGACCAATTATACACTTTCCTACTATCCAATAATCTCTTGTGTGATTACCAATCTGGTTTTCGCCCTTCTCATAGCACGGTTGGCGCGCTGCTGAATATCACGGAGGACATTCGATGGGCGATGGATAACACCAAGCTCACTGTAATGGTCTTGTTGGATTTCAGCAGTGCTTTCAACTCTGTTGACTTTGACATCCTTCTTGAGACTCTTCGTTCAGTTAATATTTCTTCTGGCGTTCTAGCCTGGTTTCACTCATATCTCTTCGGACGTCAGCAATGTGTTATAGCGAACGATATATCATCGGATTGGCTAGACATAACAGCTGGCGTACCACAAGGCGGTGTAATTTCTCCTTTGCTTTTTTCTATTTTCATTAACAACATTTCTCATGTCCTCTCTTCTCCCTTTCATCTGTATGCAGATGACCTGCAATTGTATAGGCACTTTAATTTGACTGAGCTATCCGAGGCTGTTACCTGCATAAACGACGACCTGGTGGCTGTCAAATCCTGGGCCGAAGGATTCAGCCTTTTAGTTAACCCTAATAAGTCTCAAGCCATCATTATTGGTAGTAATAGGATAAGATCAAGAATAAACTGGGAATCAGTACCTAACATAAAATACTCAGGGGTTCAAATTCCATTACAAGACAAAGTAAAAAATCTGGGTATAATTATGGACTGTAGCATGACCTGGGTAGCTCACATTAACGAAGTTAGCCGACGTATGCATTTCTCCTATCATTCTCTCAAGCGCCTCCAATATTTTCTCCCCTTCAAAACCAAAATTATGCTCGCACAATCTCTACTCTTGCCAATTCTTGATTACGCCGATGTGTGCTATTTAGATGTAACTGAGGAGCAACTTAATAAATTAGAGCGCCTACAAAATCTGGCCATTCGTTTCATTTTTAACCTACGTAAGTATGATCACGTTTCCCACTTCCGTGCTCAACTTAATTGGCTCCCAATCCGACTTCGTCGTGATATGCACATCCTTTCTGTTCTTTTCAATATTCTTAATAATCCTTTTTCCCCTTCTTATCTTAATTCCCGATTTACTCTTCTTCCTAACCCAACCCGTTCCAGACGGCCTTGCCTCACGCATATGCTGGACATACCATTCAGCAACACAAAATTTCGGAAGAACTCCTTTTCAATATACGCTGCCGCACTCTGGAATAAACTACCTAAACCAATTCAGAAGAGTACATCTATAGAGATATTTAAGAAAAGAGTAAAACAACATTTTCTCAGCCAGGTCACCGTTAGTAGTATATAGTCATTCATTACTGTATATATTTGAATCATATATTTGATAATACATATGTATGTATATATTTGTGTTATGTATATATTTATATTTATTTGTATCTATAAATAGTATTTGTTTATTTTTGTGTAAGTCTATATATTTATAAGAACACATCTGCACTTTTAGACCTGCAAAAGTATCACTCTCTCTCATACCCATAGGTTGACTGGAAGAAATCTCTGTCA
The DNA here is from genome assembly GCA_019049465.1 of Dryas iulia moderata. Classification (NCBI taxonomy): domain Eukaryota; kingdom Metazoa; phylum Arthropoda; class Insecta; order Lepidoptera; family Nymphalidae; genus Dryas; species Dryas iulia. The sequence continues at coordinate 96,276 of CM032418.1, forward strand.
GAGATAAGTTCACCTTTGCCAACAACATTGTAAATTTTTTTTTATTTTGATGTATGTTACAAAGTGCAATAAAGGATATATAGATACTACATGTAGTATCAAAATAAATATATATATATATATATATATATATATATATATATATATATATATATATATATATATATATATATATATATATATATATATATATATATATATAGTCTGAAATTCAAGACATTTATTGTATTTTCTTAACTGATTTTATAATATAAAGTTGAAAACAAATAATTTTATTCAAAATTTAATTTTTAATTTATTTGTTTAGCTCACACGTAAAAAGAAATAGCGCAAGAAGCTCAGTAGGATTTTTTTCATATATTAACTTGCCAATTGACTTATCAATTTCATTAAATTGAACAATATGTGATCATAACAGTATACAGTGTTGTTTGTTAAACATGCACAGTAACACAACATAGCATCAGATCGCGGCAGTCGGACATCACTGGGCGATGACAAATTTATCGCGCGCGGGCAATAAAACTCGCTCGTAAAAATATTACTAACCCGCCGTCCCACTTAGCCCTCCCCCCAGTGACCCCGCTCTCCCGCCCGCCCTGCGCCGCCCTGCGCCGCCCTCCGGATCCCGCGAGAAATAACACACTTTGTCTTAGAGAGAATCGCGTTCAATCGCGATACATGCAGCTGGGAAAGCTATCCCTGTATTATACTGTGGATGCGGTTTGTTTAATAATGTCAAAATTAGGCTTCAGTTTCAAGTGTTTTTCGAATGACAGGGTATTAGACAGAACCTAGAGTCAAGATACTCCGTTTCCCCTTCCTCCTGAAATCGAAACTATTTGTTGAATGCCGGAACTTAATTTCGCGCTTTGTTGGTACTAATATGGAAAATTGCAATTACTTTAAATATTATCGTTTACCCGAATGAGAATCGATTACACAAGCTTTGCGTTTGCAGTGAGGTATTGTGATACTGCGTGAGGACGGCCTCATGAAAATATTATTTTAATCTAAATGCATAATAGTCTAAAAGATTCTATGAGAAGAGTAGAGCTCACAGAAAGGTAATATATTTTATTCTTTTTATTTTGTGCCCTTGGTGTCTGGCAACTACAAATAGTGCTCAATGACTTCAAAGTATTGTGCTTGTTGAACATGTGCTTGTTGAATACATCTAGTACCCTAGCCGTAGCCGTAGATTATGCAGTAGGTACATTTTAAAAATTTATAACTTTTCGAATTATTTAATCTAAAAATAAATTTCTTACTTATTTTAAAATATATATAAACATTCTTCATAGCAAGTAAATAGTTATCGAGAAAGGTAGACATACCACATCCACAAAAATATATTGCGTTAAGCAAAATACTTTCAGAATTCTTTGTTAAAATATAGTTTGGGAGTTACGATATTGAAGCTAAAGCGGGATCTGCGGCTTTTTGCGTTTACGATACGCTTTCATGTACATACATACATACATACATACCGATACTACTACTACTTGCCTACATCAAATACTTCTTGTGGTACACAATATAATTTATTTTAGATTTGATTTATATTTTTTATAGCTTAGAGTCAAATTATATCTCTAGATATATGTATTTTCTAAAAAGAATTTTTGGGTAGCAAAAACAAATGGGATTAAAATAATTTCATTTGAAACAAAAGATATTATTACACGTACATATATCTTCATTTATATGTTTATCTTTATCATATTATGTATGTAGTGGTTAAATGTCGAATTTTATCTAACCAAAGCGGAGAAAATTTTAATCTCTAATTTTAATTTCTGTCTGCTAATTATATGCTTAACGTAATATGCTTAAACCCATTATAGTCTATAGCTGTCCTACAATTGAAATGGGATATATTTGCACGTCGAAAAACTTTTTTAGAATTAGATAAGGGAAAATAGTTTAGTTAGTGGAGGGAACACTTAGTAGAGCCTAGAGAGCAATAGTGGACCTCAACGTCACGCTTTGTCATAATAAAGGAGAGGCGTAAAAATAATTTAAATATATTTATTTCACGGGATTCTCTGTTCAGCTGAGCCATGATAGTCTATTAATCAGTTTAAAAATACCAGTAAAAAGTCAAATAGCAATACCTATTATACAGCGTTCCTTCTCCTCATATATGTAGCTTGTAAAGTTGATCACACTGGCCACCCTTAGTCGGCCTCTGAAATAAGATAAAACTTATGTTAAAATATTTTTATTTACTTCAGACTGAGAAAACAATTGCTTACATTAAATTATATCTTATGTAATTCATATTTTGCGAAGTTGACTGACTGACTGAATTCGATTGTTGTGGTTTAAATTTCAAATATATTTAAATTTCAAAAATTATGATATAATATTGTTTGTTTAAACTTTATTGTCTAAAGTGTAAAGTGGAGAATACATAGAAATTCTACCCGATTCTCTTTGCTTACTTATTTTAAAAATATATACACCTACAAAAATAACAAGTTCAAAAGACGTATTTCAATAAGCAAAGCGCAGCATACAGAGTCACGCTTTTCATATTCCACTTTTATAGGGACAGTGAAACTTTTATGGGTATATTTTATTACCGCTCGCATCAAACATCATAATATCATACGAAAAATAATAATGGAAACAAAAACACAGGCCCTCCCCGTAAAGCCCCGAGGAAAACAATAAATAGCTACTAAAGAGAGCTGATCATGCAAAACGGCGGACGCGGGACGCTCCGTAGGGTCCGGCCGGCTCACTGAATACTAAGTTACGATCGATGCCACGTCAATATCTATACTATATTTTAGTCTTACAACTACTTTGAGTTACAGTTTCTTATAGTTTTTGTATAAAAATTAAATTATATTTGTTTTAGAAAGGATGACAGATTTTTATCTGGAGTTTAAATTAATTGTGAAGTTAAGCATTTTTTTTTTCAATTTTGAACTGCTTAAAAGTTTCGTCACTCAATACGCAATATCTCGATTTGGGGCGAAAAGTGAAGGATGGAAGTGTTTTGACACTACACTATACAGGTCCTCTCTGACTACCCCGGCACGAGGAAAACGTACGAGGCTACTTTTAAGGTCATAAAGCAATTGAAGTATAAAAAAAATAAATTTACAAAAAGTTTTGTCATAATTAGGCATTATAATATCTTTCTACATATCTAAGTAGAGGCATCGCATGTACCGGCTCGGCGGCAGGGCTGCACACAGACACACAGGCACGACCGCTACACGTTCTTTACGACCATATTTATAGCTCACTCGGACACTTCTCCGTTTTTTACGATAAACATAAAAGCTGCCGTGAAAGATTTACGCCAAATATATTCGGACTAATGCTGATTGCCCCCCGGACTCGGGCCCCCCCGGCTCGGGCCGCCAGCTCGGACCCGCCAGCTCGCGCAGGCCCCGCCAGGCCCGTATGCAATAATGTTATTGCACGTCGCGTCGTGTCGCACTCATATACTTAACTTTTATGTAGATTAAATTGATTGTGTTATTATCATAATATATTTTTTACGTTGTTTTTTTCTTTTGTTTGTTTGTTAACGAATAGGACTCTTTGTAAATAAAGAGCTTTAAGTCTTACAATCGCGTGTTTATTTTAAAAAGAAGGTTTTTTGCAAACTATGTGCATTATATGCAGTAGGCATTTAATTATTTAGTTGAAATTAGTAAAATAAATCAGATATAAGTATTTACTAACTATGTAGCTTGAAATCGTTACTCTAAGTATATAATACTGGTAGTACACATAACTTTCAATGTGCCTACGTACATGAGAGCTATGATCAATTTTCTGATAGTGTCAATCATCGGAGACAAGTCATTTCGTCGGACAACATTTGATTGGAGCCCCTACAAATTCAATTTGTAGCACAATGCCAAAAAGTTGCGTTCGAAACTCGCAGCGTCGTACGGCGCGGCGGGAGAGGCCAAATGGAAAGCAAACTCGAGCCCAAATAAATATTCGCTTTAGCAACAATCGAGCTCGCAACTCACACAATTACGACGGGATGGAAAACCTTAGATAAATAAAATCGGAAGCGCCCGAGGCCCGAGGCCGGGCGGGAGGGGTCGCTCCGAAAAAAGCGAAGCCAGCAAACGCAAACAAGGAATGTTGCGAATTTTCCGACTCGAAACTCCATTCGGTTTATTGACGTCCGACGGTTACCGGCTCGGATCGGGTCCCCCCATTCAAATCTCCGCCCGCCGCGATTTACAATAAATTTACAGTGGAGAATATGTTTGCAATATGTCGTAGGGCTTCGCCTGCTTCAGACCAATTACTTTGCCCTTTCGCCCCGAGCCCCCGCGGCGCTCGAGAGGGAACCATTTTAAACACTTGCTACGGAATGCTGTAAGTTGTTTACAACGTAATCGAAAGCATCGAGGGGGATGCGCGACATTTGTGCTTTCAAATGGGATTTTGAATAAAGCTTAGGATTTCATATCACATTTATGCGGGAGGTTTATGTTTAAATTAAGTTACTGTGTTTGATCACAGAAACGGTTACGGTTGTACTTGTAAATGAAAGTTAGACAGAGATAAATTCATCTTAATAGAATATATGTAATTAGAAAAATAAATATAGAATATTCTTGTTGCATTAAAGGGTATTAAAGTTACATCATTTTGATTAAAATTAATTAAGTTATTCTATATTAATAGTAAAAATATATATGTAATATTTAGTTTAAGGTGAGCTTATTATGTATATTTGATGCTACTGCATTGCATTGAAGATGAACTGCATTAAGACGATACTCTTAAAAATGGTGAGGCTTAAAAAATATCAAATATTAAGCCAAAAATTCAAACTTTGACAGTTGAATCCATATCTTAATACACTCTATCCCTGGTGAATGCATATATCACGCAGTTTACAGCGTGAATAAAAATAAAAATGTTATAAAATGAGTGTTCCCCGAAGGGAAGTATTCATGAGAGACGCAATAAACCGCACCCCTCGCGCTGCAGGCAAATGCTAGCGAGGAGGACCTCTGGACCAAATTTACTACGTTTGTGCGAATGAATACATTTCTTACGCTCGTTTTATGGTCATTCTGGTGCCATTCGAAGGGGATGCTTTTATAATGTTAATATTAAAAATGATATTTTTATTTAAAGTGTTTGTTACATTGTGTCGGACTTAAAAGGATGAAACTTAATTTGGTGTAATATGTTTTTGACATCTATATATAGCGACTTATTTCTGCAATCACTTTTTTATTTACAAATAGAGAAAAGGTATAATTTCTTTGTTTTAGTTTCACGCTGTATCCCGCATATGTCAGGCTACGCAGACCCGTCCCGTCAGGCTACGCAGAGGAAACCTAGTGTTAAAACACTCCGTTCCCCATTATCCACCAAATTCTGAAGGCGTCATTGCTTGTCAAGTGGCGGAACTTATTGCCGTAGTTTTATTAAATATTTCCACTCCTCGAGTGTGAATCGAACCTACCATTAGTCGCATTTATAGTCACACTTTGTGCCCACAATCCACGACTGGCTTAAAGAAAGATAACAATATAGGGAACAAAAACCAAGATTTTGCATATATACCTACGACCATCATTTACAATCAATCATACCAGAATCATGCTACGAAAGCGGGACATCACAAGGATTACTTGTAAATTAATACAATTAACATATGAGAATCCCCTATATAAAATATTTAATTTTACATATAGTTACAATAATGAGATCGAAATAGCCATTTTAAGCGCCATAACCGCACGCCTTGAGGTAGGTGAATTATATAATGTCGCAAATACCCCCTTCAAGAGGGTTGCAGGAGGTCAGGGGAGGCACGAAGGTGGCAGGGGGAGGGAGGGACAGCCGAGGCTATTCGTCAGCGGTCCACAGAAATGTTTTCATTTTTATTTCATAAATAAAGAGTGGAATCTCGTCGTAATGAGGGCCACAACAATATATACTATTTTACTGCTAACTTTTTTTTATAATACAACCGAATTGCTACTTTGGGTTTTATGATTTTATGTCTTTTCTGGCTTTAACAAGTTAGTCATGTAAAAGTTATATATTTTTATATTTAGTTATTATATTTTTATTATTTAATGTTAAAAAAGAAATTAAATTCGAATGATTATTAATAACACATTCTTAATAAACAATCAAAATTTCAGGCAAGTTTTACTAAAAATTGCAATTAAATAGGCATTTATCCAAAATATATACGTTTTATACATAACGTCGTACAGAACAGAGTGTCTAGGTTCAGGTAGAGAACCTCAAAAAACATTTAAAAAAGTATAAAACTGAAAAAATAACGACTTGCTTTCAATTTTTTACAAGTAGTTAGAATAATACAAGAACTCAAATAAAAGTTAAGCAGTCAGAATATACGTATCTAGGAGTACCTACATGTCGCGTACCGCGTGAGGGAGGACGGGGTGGTATTGTAAAGTAATATGTAGGACTGTAGCAAGTTTAATTCGAGCGGGAGAGGAAGCGGGAGAGGCAGCGGGAGCGGGAGCGGGAACGGGAACTGCAAAGATTTTTCAATTACCAACTTTGTGCCGCGCTCCAATCTCAGCACACAGATTATATACTGTAGAGCTTACAAAAATGTTTAAAGTGCGCTTTTGTTTAGTATTTTCTTATTTTAATATACAAATGTGAAAGTATCAATGCATACGTTATGATTATTGAGCAATTGATTTTAGAATTAAATTAATACTAATTAAAATTAATAAATAAGCAAAAATTGCTCCAGTCAACGGTAACGTGGTCACTAATAAACAATTGCAAGTCAATTTGACTTGAAAGAAAGGAGAATCCGCTGAATTATTAACGCCGTTTCTTCTAAGGTCTGAGGCATTTGCTTTGACTTTACTCAGTGACATAAATTTAAAAATTCAAAAAAAAAACAGTTCACGAAAACCAATATGGATTGGTGATGGAATGATTTAGTATTAATGCCTCCACTTATGGCAGAATTAAGGACATCAAGATATTGAGTAGTGGAAATCATAAATCATAAACCGTACTTCGCCTTGAGTACCACAGCGGAGTGCTTAAAATATTTTTAAATATAATCATACACATAGTGGATATAGAACCCACAGCCGCATTTACGTACAGTCAAACTATCCCAATACACCAGGAATGTTCTCTGTTTCTATAAAATAACAAACAAACAAAACAAAACTACTCTATGCAATGAGGAATTCTTAATATCAGTGCGCGCTAACTAGGAGCGTATAATATTGGCTGGGCGGAATGCAGCCGCCCGCCCACCGCCCGCCGCCCTACGACATGCCTCATGCTGCATCTACAATAACATGAGATGCCATTGTCAGCGGCCGCGATTACTGGCATTCATGTGCCTCATAAGTTGTGTACTGTCACTAACTACTACTATATTAAAAAAACCCACGACGGTTTAATTGTAATTGAAAAAGGATAAAATAACTGTAAATCCCCCGCCTAAATAAATATATGTAACGATATGATGGGAACGGCTTCGTCGGGGGCTGTCATTACTTTAAGTTTTTGCACAAACCTTCTCATAGGTTTTCTTGCTTAAAAATTAAAATATTAATATGAATTTACAGTTTTGATAACTGGTATTTTAAAAACTTTAAAACGAAATCTATACTGTTAGCTACTATATTTAAAATAGGGATTGCAACAGGCAGCCCCCGACGAAGTCGTCCCCATCATCTCGTTACATATATTCTTTTAGGCGGGGGATTTACAGTTATTTTATCCTTTTTCAATTACAATTAAACCGTCGTGGGTTTTTTCAAAATTTTTAATATTGCTTTTTATTTTAAACTTTTTAAAGTGAATAGATACACATTATATATTATTACATAATATCGAAATACTTTATATTAATCTTCATGCAAATCCAAAAGAAATTATAAACCATTGGGTTTGAAAGCATTGGCTTTCTGGTTATCAAATGCTTATTGCAGCGTCTGGCAGATTGTCACTGTAACATCTCCACGAAACTTAAGTCTAACCAAATCAGTGAAAATCACAAAATCCAATAGTAGTTTTGATTTTGAACAAACTAATTTATACTGGAGCGCCCCGTGGTAGTTCGTGATATGGCATATAAAAACACGCAGCAATTAAACCAGAACCTATCACAGAAAACTGCATCTAAATAGGTTCTCACAAAAAATAAAAGCAAATGCTTACTGCAGCGCCCCCTGGTGAGGTGTCACCATGACACATATACGAGAACACGCACTAATTAAGCCTGATCCTATCTTTGATAACTGCATCCAAATTGGACTTGTAGTTTTAGCTTTGCATAATTAAATGTTTAATGCAGCACCCCCTGGCGTGTTCATAACGTAAAAAAAATACCTAAAAACTTACACCAAATAAAGGTAACTCTAATACTAAAAACTCTGCGCAATCGGACTAGTAGTTGTAGCTTTGCATTAAATATTACAAACAAATGTTTACTGCAGCGCCCCCTGGTGAGTTAACACGATAAAACATATCCAAGAACATGCAGTAATTAAACTTGAACTTATCATTGACACTTCATTTTTTTTTTTTTTTTTTTTTTATATAAAAAGGACAAGGCAAACGAGCGTTCGGGTCACCTGGTGTTAGGTGAACACCGTCGCCCACGGCCCCGTGTAACACCAGAGGAGCTACAGGGACGTTGCCGGCCTTTGAGGTGGAGGTAAGCGCGCCTTTTGAAGGTACCCATGTCGTATCGACCTGGAAACACTGCCGCTGGTAAGTCATTCCACAGTTGTGTGGCGTGTGGAAGAAAATGACGACGGAACCGCACAGTACTAGAGTGCCAGGTATCCAGATGGTGTGGATGATATTTCAACCTGGCACGTACTGTGCGGTTGGAGAATTCAGCGGCAGGTATCAGGTCAAACAGTTCTCCAGAACACTCCCCGTGATACATGCGATAGAGAACGCATAACGAGGACACGTCTCTACGCAACGCCAAAGTGTCAAGCCCAGCACAGATTCTTGGGTCCCTGATAATTCGAGTGGCTCTGCTCTGTATGCGATCAAATGGATCGAGTTGATACTGGGGGGCACCGGCCCAGAGATGAGAACAGTACTCCATATGAGGCCGCACCTGGGCCCTATAAAGGGACAATCGGTGTTTGGGCGTGAAGTACTGTCTAGCTCTACCGATGACACCCAGCTTCCTCGAGGCCAACTTGGCCTTACTTTCCAAATGATCGCGATACTGGCACTCACTCGAAACTTTCAGGCCCAATATGCTGATACTGGGCGCGGCATGGAGGGGAGTGTTCTGGAAAAGTGGTGATAGGACAAATGGGGTTTTCTTAGTGGTCAACGCGCAAACTTGTGTCTTCTGGGGGTTGAATTGAACCAGGTTCCTTTCAGCCCATAAGGAGACATTCACGAGGGATGCCTCAACGGAAGACACAAGTTTTGTTCGGCTCTCGTCGACGTTTTCCCGAGAAAGACCTGCACGGCCGGTGTATACGGCGTCCACCGTGCTGTCATCTGCATAACAATGAATGCCAGGATCCTCTAACATGTCATTGATATGCAGAAGAAATAGCGTGGGGGACAGCACACAGCCCTGCGGGACGCCAGCGTTCACGGGCATAAAGTCAGAGCAAAACCCGTCGACAGCGACCTTGATGCTACGCCCAGTGAGAAAACTGGCGACCCACTTGCATAAGTTCTCGGGAAGCCCAAAAGATGGTAGTTTCGCTAGGAGCGCCCTATGCCACACACGATCGAAGGCTTTCGCCATGTCCAAACTAACTGCCAGGCCCTCTCCCTTGCTTTCAATAGCAGCAGCCCAGCGGTGCGTTAGGTAAACCAGAAGGTCACCAGTTGAGCGACCATGGCGGAAGCCATATTGACGGTCGTTAATCAACTGGTGATCCTCTAGATAACCCAGAAGCTGGCTGTTTATTATGCTCTCCATTAATTTGGAAAGCAGGGAGGTGATAGCGATAGGCCTGTAGTTAGAAGGATCGGAACCATCGCCTTTTTTCGGGATCGGGTGGATAAGAGCACTCTTCCACGAATCTGGGACTACGCCGGATGAGTAAGAGTGCCGAAACAAACGCGTTAGCACCGGCGTCAACTCAGGAGCACATGCTCGGAGCACTATAGGAGAAATGCCATCCGGACCACTCGCCTTTTGGATATCCAAGGAAAACAGAGCTCGACGAACAGCCTTTTGGCTAAACTTAACGTCAGGCATTGAGCTCTGGTACCGCGGGATGGTCGGCGGAGTAGTTCCTTGGTCATCCAAAGTCGAGTTCGAGGCGAAGAGAGCACCCAGGAGATCGGCTTTCTCCTTCGCCGTGTGGACCAGGATGTCATTCTCTGTGCGTAACGGTGGAAACGAGGGCTGGCTAAAGTTGCCAAGCACAGCCTTGGAGAGTGCCCAAAACTGCCGCGTTCCCGACGGACACCTCTCAAGTTTCTCACCGATTTTGGTGACATGCTGGGACTTTGCTCTAGCAATTTGCCGCTTAAAGTACCTAGAGGATCGGTTGTACTTCCCTTTTAAAGCTTTCGCTTTCGGATCCTTAGCGACTAGTGCCGCGGCCCAGGCTTGATAAGCTTCGCGCTTGCCAAAGGCAGCTTGTTTGCAGGACTTACCAAACCAAGGCTGTGATTTGCCACCGATGGGCACTACAGAGCTAGGAATATAAAGTTCCATGCCCTGCAGAACCACGTCGGCGACAGCGGCGGCACAGACACTGGGATCATCTGAAGAGAAGCACACCGGCCCCCAGGGATAAGATGAGTAAAATGTACGCATCTCATCCCAATCTGCTGACTTGTAGTGCCAGACACGGCGAGTTGCGGGTGTTCTGCAACTGCTGCGTTTAATTGGCACCACACTCCGTACCAAACAATGATCAGAGGACCCTAAAGGGGCCTCGACTGATACCTGGTACTGTTCCGGATTTGAAGTCAGCAGAAGGTCCAATAAGGAGGCATTGTGGCTGTCCACGTCCGGGATTCGTGTAGGTGAATCAACCAATTGGGACAGTCCATTTGCTATAGCAAAGTCAAATGCAGTCCTCCCCGCGTGGTCGGTGGTGCGTGATCCTAGCCAATCGGCATTATGGGCGTTAAAATCACCAAGTATCACGACCTCAGCGGAGGGGATCTGTGAGAGCATATCATCAATGGCTGATTGCAAATGCTCCATGAGTCGATCCGTTTCCGCGTTACCACTGTGGGACCTGTATAGGCATGCGTAAATGCGGACACGATCGTCGGAGTCCAGACGAAGCCAGATGGTAGACAGGTCCCGACCTTCAAAGTTAGCAAGGCGACGAAAACTCAAATCCTCCCTTACGAATACAGCGACCCCGGCGTGAGGTAAGAAATGATGCTCTAATTTGTAGCCGGGGTAGTGGAGGTAGGCTGTATCGCTCGGTCGGGTAATCTGAGTCTCCGTCAAAAACAACAAGGCCGGCCGTGCCGTCTCAAGGTGGTGGTGAACGGCATTCAGGTTGGAATGCAGGCCCCTGATATTACAAAAATCCACATTGAGCGTGGTGGGGGTTGTCGTGGAGCGTACGCCTCGTTTGCCTTGTCTGAATTTGTAGCGCGGTTCTGTGCCCTCCCCAGAATTCGACGGGCGGCCTGAGTGTAGAGACTCAGGGAGGGATTCTCCAGCATCAGTGATGTTGGTACCCTCCTGGGGTAGATTCTCTTTCAGTACCGCTGTCATATTTGGGGGGGGGGGGGGTAGTTGGGCTCCGGTGCCCGGCATCACCTGGTGCGAAACGCAGTGGCATAAAGCCACTGCTTAACGCCGGTTTCAGATGCCGGGGGTGGTGGTAGTCCGGTCGAGTCGGCCCATTCGAGTTACCATTACTGGCAACTTGACTCTACCACTCGTATTTTAGTCGCCTCTTACGACACCTCCAATACCAGGGTGATCCTATTCTAAGCCGGGATCACACGGTTAACGTTTTCTTTAAATGCAATTAACACTGCATCCAAATCAAATTCGTCATTTTATCTTTGCACAAACAATATTTTACTGCAGCGCCCCCTGGTGACTTGTCACTGTAATATAAATTTAAAAACATGCTATAAGCAAAGCGGAATCTAATACTAAAAACTCTTTTCAATCGTACTAGTCGTTTTGGTTTTACACAAAAAAATAGAAGCAGCTACTTACTGCAGCGCCCCCTAGAGAGTTAACACATACATGAAAATATGCACTAAGTAAACATACATGACACAAACGACAAAATATGCACTAAGTAAACTTGAATCTATCATTGAAAACTGCATTCAAATCGGACTCGTAGTTTTAGTTCTGCACAAACAAATGTACTTACTGCAGCGCCCCCTGGTGAGTAGTCACCGTAACGCATATATGAAAAGAAACACCAATTAAACCTGAACCTATCGTTGGAAGTTTCATCTAAATCGGACTAGTAGTTTTTGCTCTGCATAAACAAATGTTTACTGCAGGGCCCCCTGGTGAATTTTCACCGTACCCAAAAAACAAAAATCTTAAAATATGCACAAAGCATAGCTAAATCTAGTTCTGAAAATTCTATCTAATCAAATTAGTAATTTCGGTTTTAGACAAACAAATACAAGAAAAATTTTGGTTTTACACAAAAAAGCACAAACAAATGCTTACTGCAGCGCCCCCTGATGAGTGGTCACTGTAGCACATATATAAAAAGATGCACCAATTAAGCCTGAACCTATCCTTGAAAGTTCCATGTAAATCGGACCAGTAGTTTTTGATTTGCATAAACAAATGTTTACTGCTGCGCCCCCTGGTGAGTTTTCCCCGTAACAAAAAAAGAAAAATCTTAAAATATGTATCAAGCAAAGATAAATCTTTTTATGAAAACTCTTTTCAATCGGAGCAGTACTTTCGGTTTTAGACAAATAAATACAAAAAAAGTACAAACAAATGCTTACTGCAGCGCCCCCTGGTGGTTTGACACGATAAAACATATCCAAGAACATCCACCAATTAAACCTGAATCTATCACTGAAAATCTATTGAAATCAGACTATTATTTTTTGAGATAATTGAAAACATTCGTTTTCACGTAAAATGCTTACTGCAGCGCCCCCTGGTGAGTTAAGGCAATAAGATATATCTAAGAACATACGCCAATTGAACCTTAACCTATCATAGAAAACCGTATCAAAATCGGACTTATAATTTTGGAAATAATTGACATAGTAATTTGCACAAACACACAAACAAACAAACAAACAAACAAACAAACAAACAAACAAACAAACAACCTCTCACCCCAAACACATATACAGTCGCCGTTCCGTCGCGGGTAAAAACTACGATATGTGTTTTGGTTTAAAATTATGAAATGCGTTTGACGATAATGTTGTTACTATTAAAAAGAATTACTTAAACAATAAATGTTTCAACCCTAACTTAACATAGTAACTTTTTCGTACATAAATTATAATTACTTTTTTGTACATAATTTTTTGAGGTTTTGCAGTGTGTCTTATATATAAACTTAACAATAGTACCAGATGAGTAAATCTATCATAGACACTTGCGATTCTATAATTTCTCAGTAACAGAAAAATCTTATCAAAATTTCAATCTCTATAATATTGATACTCTTTATAAATCCGCTCTTTTCCTCATACCATACTAAATAGAGAGACAGAGTGCCACAACACTCTGTTCAGTGATTTTCATCCGAGCTGAAGACTTTGCGTGATTAGTGACAGAACTAGAAACCTCACACTTTGTCTTATAAGATCAAATTAAAAAGTTATTAAAACAATTGCAATATATTCTCCCCAAGACGATCTCGAGTCCATAACCTTCACATTTACGGTTAAATATTATTCCACTGAGCCACCATGACCTCCAACATACTACACTTTAAGGAATCTAATAAGAACATCAAAAGGCTTGCTCTAGAGAGAGGAGGCAATAACGCCTAAAGGCGATACGTTTGTCGCTCACTGATACGTATCCGCGACCTCGCCTCGACGCCTCGCTCCTCCACACTCACGCAGTGCGATCACAAAGCTAAGGAATGTTTCCTTGGTGTAAAGAATTTGAGCAATTTATGTTTCACCAATGCTTACTAACAGTAATCGATATTAATTTTATTGTTTTCTAAGCAGAATATGAAATACAAGAAACATAATAATATTCTATATATTTTTACCTTCAATTTATTTGTTAAAACGTCACATTTAGCTTTCTGATATAATTAGAAAATGTGTAAAAACATTTAAATTTCAAAAGCAACAGTACTCCGTTCCCTATTAGGTACTATACTATTTTTTAAGACATTTTTCATAATTATATTTGCAGCTACAGTTAAACATTCAAGCTGCTGCATATAGTTAATTTATAATTTACATACATATAGGTATATACTTTACACGCAACACACAATCGTCGTGCAGTCTGAATGTGTCAACAAGACGCAGATTTTGGGGGCTATAAATAGACTTATTAAGTGTAATTAAATTGTTTTTTCGTTTTTTTATCTCCGTGTTTTATCTCTAGCAGGACAGTCTGAGGAGACGGAGTGCCAAGCGCTACGGTCGCTGCATACTTCTTTACTTCTTTAGATTTTTCCACTGTCATCATCCTCATAATATAAATCTCACTCTATGTACATGGCCTTAAGTGGACGGATCTACAAATAGATATTATAGAAAATAATAGATCACTGTACCCACTTTGCTTCCTTCTCTGTACAATTTACACTTTATAATTATTAACAACAGTAAGCGGTTTACTTATAATTGGTATTATTATTATAAATAAAGATGAACTTTGAAACATAAACAACGTTATAGTTTCATTACATGGCGAGGCGCGGAGACCTCGCGTCGCGTTAAACTCCTTTACAATTTAATATCGGTTAAAGTGTAAAATTGCTCGTAACGGGTACTTTGGCGTGACCAGATGGTCATTAAACACTTAATGAAATGTTGTTTATTGGTTATAATGTAACGATAGACTCTAATTAATTTTAAAAAGTCAATTTCGTTTTTCTTCGCATAGCAAAGCGGAAGAGACCTTAAGTCAAAACACTTCGTTCCACTGTCCGTGGCCAGTCGTGGCCCAGTGGCACAAGTGTGTGACTAAAAACGACTGGTTGTGGGTTCGATTCCCACTCGAGGAGTGGAAATTATATTTCCATTTTCTTCGCTCTGGTGTCGAGGTAAAGCGCGGCGTTAAGTTCCGCCACTTAACACGCAAGCCTCCGAATTCGGCGGAAACGGAGTGTCTTAACACTAGGTTCCCTCTGCCTACCCTGCTGTGTGCGGGATACAGCGTGAAGCTAAAAAAAAAAAAAAACTTCGTTCCACTTTCCGCCCGAAGTCAAGATATGGTGTAGTGACTGAGCAAAAGATTTTTTGAAAGTATGTAAAATATGAATACAGCCGGTTTGGAACCTGCTCCTTTTAGAAGCGGACCAGACGCTTTGACAGCTAAGCTATGTGTTCTACAACCGGCTATGTCGAAATTCATACGAGTATATACTCGTACTTGTTGTATCATATTTTGGTTATCAGTATATTACAGATTTCATCTATCCAAAGATTGCTTTACGAACAATTTTTTTATATTGGAGTCCTATTTATAACATTTTTATACTTTTTCTAAAAAAAAACATATGCTAAGTGAATAAAACTTTTATTATATTAAATATATAATGTTAGTGGTAAACAGAACATTTTATCTATAGGTACCCTCTGCTACAAGAGGAAAACTTAAACACATAAAAAATACTTTAAAATGTAATGTTTTGTTATATTGTAGTTGACGAGCCATATAATCTACTTATACACATTATGTATGTATCTCTAAAAAGTATTATATACAAACATACATTTAAATCTAACAACAAGCAATATTTATCTATCCATCTATTTCCCGACACGTCCCGAACACTCACTCCATCCAAAACAAACAGGAGACGGCAAGCATTCATTATGCATGCGGATCGATCGCCTCGCCCCTTCCACTTGCACCCTTATACTTGCACGCGTCGTATTTGCATAAGCTGATGCGTTCATTATAGGGAGAGATAATTGAAGCTGTGCCGGAGCGGAGCTTTCATCTTGCTACGAATATTTTGCTATGTATAAACTTTGGGTTATGTATGTGTTTTAGGTACTAAGGTACTAAGTATTCGCATGTCGCTGTGTAGTCTGCGATGATCGTGTTTTAAGATACATGTCTGTGTATACACGTATTTCATAATGAATTTGAAAAAAAAAAAGCTTAAATAATCGGAGAAAGTCGTCTATTTTTCTACTCTTAAAGTAAAAATTTTTGTTCACAATTTACCATATGTCTTCGGAGATTACCATATCCATTAAAAGGGATTGTAAAAATTGGTATACTCTACAGCGTATGCGTGTCGAATTAAGAACCTCCCCGTGTGTTTTGTACTTTAAAAAAGGATGAGATTTTAATATATGTAACAAATATTTATATATTTCAATAAATATTTACTTAGTTTAAATTGCAGTTTGTACATATAGATATAAGTGGCTACTTATGTAAATATTATAATTATATATTTTATTGTTGCTTTTATCTCTATTTTTATAATAGCTGTGTAGCGGTATTGTACTCGGCACGCCTAAAAGAAAGAGGAAAAATATATAATAATAAGATTAATATCAAGTCTGAGTTCCAAATGCCACGTCCTTATAAATATTCTTATAATAAATATCAAAAAAGCACGAAAACTACGTCGCAAGCGGAAGTACGTCGTAAGAGCTTAATTATCACAACAGCAACATATAATAATCCGTTCTCAATTTTAAAACAAACAACGAACGAATCTTAATGAAATCCCTTAGTACGTTAGTACGTCTTACAAATCAACGCTCAAACGAAACTAATCAAGGCACACAAAAGAGTAACACGTAACTGGACGTACGTTAAGCTCATAGCTGCATACGTCCCTCCCTCTCTCCCTCCCCCTCCCCCCTCCTACCCCTCAGCCGGAGGGTCGTAATTAAGCCTCCCGCGACACTTTGCTCCTCGTTGCCGTAGGTCCGGGAACCTTATCAATAAAATGGATAACTTTGTCTAAATACTGATGTTTCTCTTCATATGATAAAATCTTCTGAATGAACGTATTTTTTTTTGTTCTCCCATACTACTTGTTATGTCTATGTTTTGCAAACGATGGACACCAACATGGCGCAGTGGAATAGTATTTAATAGTAAACACATTAATTGTAGGTTTTATTTCCGGTTGAGTACATTATTATCATTTAATTGTTTCTGTTTGCCCACTCTAGTAAAACGAAGAGCGATTTTGAGTTACACTATTCAGCACGGAATACCTCGAATTATATCTTTAATATACGTAAATTATACCTTGTGGGTGTTATACGGAAAATCGTGAACTGTCAAGACACCAAAACGTCTCTTCAGAGAAACACAAATCTCATGCAAAATAATGTACTAGCTTTTTTTTAAATGACTATCACATATGGACTATATTAATTTTCTTGAAATCAAGAATATAGTTATATATTGAATCGTCTATTTTAAGAGAAACATTAAATTAAAATTAATACTATATATGTAGTATAAGGCCAGTCGAGGCCCAGTGGCACAAGCGTGTGACTGTAAACGACTGGTTGTGGGTTCGATTCCCACTCGAAGAGTGGAAATATTTAATACTAGCGACCCGCTCGCGGCTTCGCCACGTGAACTACCACTTTCATCCACTATTGCCTCTTTGGAATTGTTTTTTTTTATAAAAGGGGGATGGTCTAAATTTAACCTTGCGTCACTAATTATATTCTTGCGAAAATCATCGATGCATCTAGTACAATGTCTATTTGATAACTTATAGTGATAACTGATCTAGTAAGAAAACGTACGAAATCTGCTATCATATATCTATATGATAGCAGATTTCGTACATATATACCATCAGGTATATAGTATTATAAACTGGTCATAATATCTTAAATAAATTTTAGACTTTTTATTTTATTTTACAATTGTGTTACTTACTGGTATTAAAAAAAATGCCTTTACTTGCAAATAATCAATATAACTTGACTTTGGTACTTTTTATTTTTCTGCGGGAACTATATTGAATACCAGGGTAAACTAACGACCCGCTCGCGGCGTCGCTGGGTGAACTACTACTTTCATACCCTATTTTAGCACCTCTGGAATTATTTTTAAAAAAGAGAGGTAGCCTATATTTGACTTTGCCTTATCAACTATTTCCTGAGAAAATTAATCGAAATCAGTCAAGGAGTTTAGATCTTTCATTCTCACTATATTCTTAACATACATAAGTTTCATCCACTGTTTCAACCTCCTAGGTTTTGATTTTTTTTAAAAAGTAGCTTATATTTGACCTTACGACTTCTTCTTTTCGAATTTCATCTAAAGCGGGCTAGTAGATTACCCGTGCAAACAAAACCTATAGAAGAGATACAGATTTTTGCATCTTTATATATAATAACAGATGGTGACAGAAAACGTAGTGACATTTGTTGTCATATAGATAATATAAAGTTTTGTAGACCGGTCAAATGTATTTTTAATAGCAAATTATCTTCAATAAATGTTGTGCTCAATTTATTTTATAATTATTTTAAGTAATATTAGTGATATTAAAACAAATTTAGTTTCACTCGTGAACTATCAACACAATTTAAATGTTTTTTTTTATTTTATTTTTCTGCCGTAGTTGTATAGAATACCAGGATGAAAACTATCCCATATGTTGCTCTAACCTTTAAGCTAACTCCATACAAAAATTCATTAATTTCTACCCGGTAGATATCAGTATATAAATGATTTACTTATATCGGTTTTTTATTTTTTCCAAAAAAACTACATGGAAAACCGGGATAAAAACTATCCTATATGTACCTTTGGACTATAAGCTATCACTATACCAAAATTCATTCATTTCTGTCCAGTAGTTTTTGCGTGATTGACGAACAAATTAACAGACAGACAGACAGACAGACAGACAGACAGACAGACAGACAGACAGACAAAAATTCTACTGAGTGGATTTTTGGCCTCTGTTATCGATATATTAACGCACCCAATTAAAAAATTTCTGAAATTTTTCATGTACAGAATTGACTTTTCTACTCTTTTATTATATATAGAGAAGAGAAGAGATTTCCATTTACTTCGCTCTCATATCAGAGGTAAAGAACGGTGTTAAGTTCCGCCACTTAACACGCAATGCCTCCTAATTCGGCGGAAATTGGGGAACGGATTGTCTTGAAACTAGGTTCCCTCTGCCTACCATGCTGTGTGCGAGATACAGCGTGAGGATAAAAAAAAGTTTTTATTTAAAAGTAGACGATTCAATACGTAAAACTATATACTTGATTTCAAGCAAATTAATTTAGTCGATATGTTATTAACATATATTAATAAAAAATAACTACCTACATTCAAATAACATAAAATATAAAGTAATCACAAAAATAAACAAACAGTCAAAACAAAACTATAACCCATAGACTAGTCATCTCAATTTAATTACGTAGAAGTCGAAAGTGCTCAAAAGAGTATTTTTAAATCCTTAATTATACCAGCTAATCACGTAGACCTCGTTATAAGGAATCAATTTGCCCCCGCGAGGTGGTCGGCTCTGGTAGGAGGTAATAGGAAGGAGGTAGGGAGTTCACGAGACAGGGGTGCAATAATTAGGCGCGCGGATTAGCTCCAGCGAGCAAATTAACTTGAAACTCGATGGCTTCCAGAAGACAATCGGCAACACCAATTCCAATAAAGCAATTCAGGTGTATTGCGTGGATTGAAAATAGTCAGACGACGCGGCGGTAACGGAACGGCGACATTACGATATTTTATTGCATTCTAGGCGAAAGTATCAAAGTAGTCGATATTGCTGAGACAGGTATTGTTACCGCGCTTGGAGCACGTTCCGCGTAAGGCGACGCGCAAGGAAAGGCGTTGCTGCGACGATTTGTGCCCAAACTATTTGACTTATTGACTGTTTGTTCCTGTAAGTGTGAGTTTCATTTTGAAATAAACTTTATATATTAAAGTTAAATGATGACTTTAATTTTTGTGATTTTTTATTTATTTAGTTATAAAATATCAAATAAGTCACGACTAAGTATATTTAATGAAATTGTTTTATGAGACCTAGTCCTTTAACAAAATTATTGCAACAAATCTGTTAAAAATAGTACACTTCGAATGTTCATTTGATATTTTGTACAAAGACCGACGCGAAACACTTCACTTATGTAAATTCTTTTGCCACTACAAAAAAAAAAATTTTAAAAAAAAAAATATTTTAAAAAAATACTTTCACTAATATAGTAACTGATAATAATTAATATTATGTAATTGTAGTTTCTAGTAAACAAATTGTATGCGTCTACTAACGCTATATTCCATTACTTCATAGTTATTTCATTATCACCCTAACTTTAGACAACAGAACTAAAAATTAATATAATTTCATATATAAAATGTTATTAAGTTGAAGTATCTCTACCATCGTGCATCGTCAATAATTATACTCAGTAATGAAAGATGTCTCGTGAAGGGGCTTGCAATATGACCGTCCGCGGATGCTGTACAATGACTCGGGGGCGAGGGCGGGCGGCGGCGTGGGGCGGGGGCGGGTGGTGCAGCCCGTCGCCATGGCAATCGCCCCCGCCTAATCAATTGCAGAAATATGTAAGAACTATTGCCGACTTAAGTGGAGTTACACTTCATAATATCTACATGTATCGTAAAGTATCAACTGGAAGTAAGATGTTTGTACAGTGTCAGTTACTAGATCTTTGTTGTAAGTTGAATAGATAGACTGGTTTTATATAATTGTATTATAATAATAAATATTTTTTTTTATTAAAAGTGGTTCTTTTGTTCTCACCTTTTTAGATAAACTGTTTGCTTGACGGTGAAATCCAAATAACATGATTTATATTCCTCGACTGAGATGTAAATCTGCAACAACATAAAGAGTGAAATGATTCATACATTCGCTGTGAAATTATTCCAGCTTCTTTCTTGTTTATTCTTCTAACATGATAGCAATGACAGCATGAGTGTATTTTTTCCAAATAGCTGCTAAAAAAAAGCTGGCGTTTTGAAATGAAACTATTTTTAACCGGATTAATCGCGTATATTATTGGTATTCGAAAATACATTTTTAGAAACCCGACGTTTCGAACACTTTACAGTAGTCCGTGGTCACAGGTAGACTGAGGTGGCATTCGTCTGTCAGTTGATACATTATTATATCAAACTACCGCCAACGATTTCTTAGTTGCCTCGCGTACTGCCCTGGATTCTTGCGGAATGAGCTGACTGTATCATGCCCTCTGGTGTGGTGATTTTGAGACTTCAAAGTTTTTAGAATTGGGTCCCAGGTGGTAGAAAGGTTAATCCGGTTAAAAATAGTTTCATTTCAAAATGTGTAATAATCGCGAAAACAAAAGCTAGCGTAATCGATAAATCTACTTTACTTAAATACCAATAAACAAAAAAAACAGTTCATTTTTTACATATACATTTTTAGTTAATATATACGATATGATAATTAAGTAACAATTACATAGGTATTATAAAATGTAAGTAAGTGATTCCTACACAATAAGAAACGTAGCTATCATCTGAAATGACGGCTTGTTACGATCTCCTAATAAGCTTTGTGGTTTTCGTGATTTTGAAAATTTTATCCTAACCTGGCCCTAGACTACTGTTGAGAGATGAAAAACATATTCTCCGATAGTAAAAATATACGCGATTAATCCAGTAAATAGTTAAATTGTTACGATATATTAGTAAAATTTGACTATTTAAGGAAGTAGCTTTGCTAATTAAACTTGTAGTTTAAATTTAAATATGATTTTTACTAAAAGACAAAAATTCGACTGCCCTTTGGAAGCTTATAGCTGTAGTCGATGGTTATGGGTTCGATATTAACTCGTGAATATGTTACTTTTTAAAACATTACGTTTACTTTTTAAACAGTTACATTTTTATTATAATGTGTACAATGCATAATTATGCCTATAGGCCATAAGTTGCAAATTATTATTGTGTGACACTAGTGTGACTGCCCGATGCGTTACAAAATTTAATTTTACGCTATTTCGAAATTGTGCTTCACTTTAATTTCTCACGCTAATTCGAGACATTATGTGCCGCGCTTTGTCTTGTTCTTCGAAGAGGAAAGCTGGCTAAATTAAATTAAATAAATTACATTAATTATACTGAGTAGATATCGAATGCATAATCGTACGATGATGATTACAGTCGTACAGTATAATACCATTGCTCTAGGAAGGTTGTCGAGATCTACGAAAAAACACATTAAAAGTTTGTGTATACATTTTGATGTATACACAAACTTTTAAGTTTTAAAATGCCTCTTTAATTTACAATATTTTTAAATAAAATAAACTATATAGAATTCTTATAAAGAATTCTGTAACATTTAAAAAAATGATCGCATCACGTCGTGCCAAATACCATTACATTTTCTACATAACGGCAGAGTTGGCTTAAAGCTTACCCTTCCCGCCCTCGAGGGACGCCCTTACATTTACAAATATAAAAAGGAAATCCAATCTTATATGCAAGATATCATTGCCAAATATCAAAAAAGATATTATATTATGACGGAGCATATCGTAGCAGAGACGCAGTGTGCCTGTAAACGTGCCTGGTTGTGGATTCAATTCCCATTCGAAGAATCGAAATATTTCATATTTTATCGAGGGAAAGAGCGGCGTTAAGTTCCGCCACTTAACATGCAATGCCTCCAGGATTCGGCGTAAATAAGGACGGAGTGCCTTAATATTAGTTTCCCTCTGCCTGCCCTGCTGTGTGCAGGTATAGCGTGACGCAAAAAATATATATTATTATACAAATATAAAATAGACGCTTTGAGACAGCTTCTGACTGTAACTGTGTTAGCTACGGGTTCGTTCCCGATTCGAGAAATATCTATATTTAAATTATATTGTTTTCTCCCTTTGTCAAGACAAAGTGCAGCGTTGGGTACCGTAATTTAACAAACAATTTCTCAAATAACAGGCGGAAATTGTGGGAGGAATATCTTAAAACTACATTCTCTCTACGATACAAAAAGTGTGAAACTGAAAACAATATTTGTTTAGCGAAGTACTTTAGTATTTATGCTATAAAATAAACAAAATAAAATAGTTACCTTTGATTTGACACTCGCGTTATGGTCGCCATTGTATTGTCACTCGCATCTCAGAAGATGGTCACATCTCGAGTGGTTGTACTGAAACATTGAAATTAAAATATGTACTTTAAAAAATTATAGATTCAAAGTCGCCTTAATATATTAAGACGTGCCTAAAGCATGGTGGTAGGCCCTAAATATATACCAAGAAAATATTTGTATAAAATAAAACACCTTCAGGTTTTTTTCCTCACATCAGGTTAGTAAGAGAGAACCTAGGTCCAAGACACTCTGTGCTTTTTCTCCGTTCTTTCTAATTCAAAATATTGCGTGCTGAGTGTCCGATCTCAACGCGGTACTTAGTCTTACCAGAACGGGAATGAGATAATAAATTAAATAATCACTCCCCCGAGTGACGATCGAACCCACTACCAATCGCGTTTACAGGCAGACAATGCCCCACTATGACACCATGGCCTCAGGAGAATAATTATTTATTGTATATTTTTATTTAAGGATTTTGTTAATTAATAATTAAATTGTATTATTAATAATTATAATTAATTAATTTTGTAAGTCAATGTTATTCAAAAACGATTCATTCATGTATCGTGTTTATTGATTTCTATGGTGTTACTAATCTAACGAAACGTAATTGATTTTGGACCACTTTTTATATTTTCAATTTTAATAATGTATATTAAAACTAACTATGCGTTAAAAATAAATGAACTAAATTAAAATTTCCAATTTTTGTAAGTGACTTATAAATTATTTTTACCTATTTCGAAAAGCAGCATCAGAAATAACTTAAACCGTCAAAGATAACTTAAATTTAAGACTGCGATTAGAAAATTCACGTATATTCTTACAAATTCACGCTTTTTGGCGTAGTATCTAGGCACTGCGTCCTCCACTTTCTGCCCAAAATCGAGACATTGCATGTTGAATGGCGGACCTCAAAGCCGCGCGTTGTCGTAGGTACCAGAGCTAAGAAAATGTAATTGTATGTAACCATTCCTCCGAGTGGGAATCGAACCCACAACCATCGCTTTTACAGTCAGACGCTGTCCCACTGTACCTTAACGGTCTCATCAAAAATATAACGCGTTTTCCTACAGATTAGAGTAATCGAAATAATCCAGTAATAAAAGATAACCTAGATTCTAGACTTTCCGTCCGAATTCATGTATAAAATATACTTAAAAATAACTGAAATAAAATCTGCGAATAGGATTCGACCCCATAGCCCATATATGTATAAGCACAATCAAACGCAGTCCCATTGCGCCACGACGGCCTCGTATATTATATAAAACCATTTATTTTTATCGATTGCAATAAATTATAATGAGAATTAAGATTCTGAACTGGATATGTCACTAAGATTTTTCCCACACATTAATTAACGTTCACTCCTAGAACTTATAAATAATACATAGCTTTATGTAAATTACTGTTTAAATGAGTTATATTTACATCACGTAAGTATATCTTTAGCAATCTTTTGCAAAAAATAAATTTACTGTGAAAGTTTCTTTCATCGCCAGTAAATAAAATGTATTTGTCTTAGAGCAAATAAAAAATCTAATATCATTTTATTTATGTACTACGATATAATATAAATCGCTTCTGTATGCTTAAAAAATATAGGTAACCGACTTATCTGAAATAATATATAACCTAAGGTACCTACAGTCCTTCGCTTGGCAGCCGTCAGTTATAAATTTCATCCTATCGTAAATATATTATCTTAGTATTCTTAGATATATTGCACAAATATTTTATACTAGCGGCTAAACTTATATAGGCTAAACTTATATACGTGGCTGTTTCAGTATATTGCATGCAACCCTCGGTGGTGGATTTTTGAAAAATAAAGTAACCTAGGTTTAACCTTGGATTATCAACTATATATATGCCGAAATTCGTTACAATCGGTGAAGCGGTGTAGATTTTTCATATGAACTTTCATTCCTTATTTCAACCCTTTAGAGGTTGATATTTCAAAAAGTAAGTAGCCTATATTAGACCCAGTCTTTTTACCACTTTCATTCTAAATTTCATCCAAATGAGACCAGTAGATTCGCCGTGAAAACGTGACAGACAAACACACAGACATTGGCATTTATATTATAAGTATAAATTTATAACAATTTTAAAGCGTATATTCGTTTTTGACTTGTACCAGCCAAGTATATCAAAATGCTATACGTCTATATATTACTTTGATAAGACCTTCACTACTTTTTTAAATAATTTATATTAATTGAATTAATCATTTCGGTCAAAAAATGGAGGACATGAGTGGAGAGGAGAATGTCTTGTCTGTCTGACTACCTCGCTAGGCGGGAAAAAGCTTATTCTTTTAATTATAATATGTTGTTGTTCAAACATATTTTAAAAATAAAAACAACAAACATAAGCTGAGCCGTATTATATGTTCTTCTGTATTATACAGAATTTTCCTGATCTATTAAAATGTATATTATTTTATTTTTTTTAACTACTTGTGCTTTAGGTGGTTTAAGAAGAAAATGATCACAAAATAGGCCTTGTCACCAAGCACGAAGGACATTAATGCTTTTATCTTGATTTTACTTTTTTACTAAGTAGTAGTAGTAGTAGTAAATATTCCTTCATTTTAAACTAAAACTTCAGATTTATTTACAAAAATCTAAAAAAGATGTGTAAATGCTATATATGATTTACATAGAAAATTTATTTATATTTGGGGACAATGTTCTAAATATTAAAAATATTATAATTTCTACGGCCTAATTAGAAAATTTCAATACAGAACCTAATAGGCATTATCTCTATTAAGAATGCCAATAAGCTGATTTAAGCTTTCGCCATAAAGTGTGATTCGTAAAAATAATAAGGAGCTTTTTATTCTACCCCTAAAATATACAGTTCACGTCATATTGACATTAGTTCGATCTGATACATCCCGCGGCGCCTCCAGCACCCGCACGCGCGCCTGTGTCCGAGTCCGCACCCGCACCTGCCGCTGAAGCCTGCCATTAACATTGTTTATAGCCGCACTATTAATCGCTGAGCGCACCAAATGGCCCGTAAAACTAATTATAACCTAACTCCATCAAATATTCGGCGAACATTCATACCTATATACCCACGATCCCTCCCATAAAATAACATGAAAAGCTCGTACACTCCATTATGCGATTTAAAAATCATATTCAAAAACGCCGCTAGAATCAAACAAGCGTGTCGGCTATTCTATTACCGACCCTTGCCGGAATAAATTCCATCGAAGCGCAATAATAATAAAAAAATGTCGAGAGCTTGTCGCGTGCAAAAGACGTGCGGTCACGCGGACCCTCCCCTCCCCCTACCCGCTGCCCGCCACCCCCACAGCCCTCCGTCGCCCCCTGTCGCTCTCCGGCCACCCCTCACCCCCGCCGGCGACCCTCCGAACCTCCCTGTAAGAATATAATATGCATTATGCGAAATCCGTAACTCTTATGTTGAGTCTGGCGAATACCTTAACCATGTGCATTATACATTCGATTTTTACCCTTACTGCGTTGAAGATACAGTTTGAAATACTTTAGCGGTTCCAGCTTTAAGGACGTTACGGATATGAAGACTGGAGCGGTTTTCTTAGGGCGGGCGAGGCCTGCACTCTCGAGATAACGCCGGGTATTAATCATAGTATTATCGGCCGGTGGCGGCGTCTTTGTTATGACACCGCGCTATTGCAGTTTTTTCTCTATCTACCCTCGAGCACGCGATAAACGGTTCGAGAGTGAATTTTCCGGGACAGATGTTTTAGTAATCCGAGCAGATATCACCGCCGACAGCGGGACCGAGCGCCAATAAAACTTTCCATATTATTATTATGCGATGAGGCCGCGATGGGGTCGCCGTCGCCGTCTGACCCGACCTCTATTGAGACATTACGTGTGTGGATATTTACATAGGTATATTGTAAAGATTTTACTTTGTACCTTATCTTTCGTTATAATTAAAATAAGAAACATAAACAATTTACAAAATATAATTCAGCGATATACACTGAACGATAAACTGTCCCCATACCATTACTCTCTTTGGCTGTCCATCATTAAGTCATGTCATATTTTACTCGCTAAAAGCATTGAATAGCGTATTTTCCGGTGGATTTTTCCAAAGGGCTGAGATGACTGGCTCAATTGAAGCTTACATATCTTTGAAGCGGGTCCGGCGGGACGCAGCGCGCGCGGACCCGCCAGCTCGGGGGAAGCGACGCAACAATTTGTGTATGATTAATGTGAGCGAGCGGCGTCGGCGAAATGGCCGGAAATCTCAGCGCCTCCAGAGACCGCTTCAGACTATAAAACTTGAACACTGCTAAATAAAGTTGGCAACGTAACAACATTTACGATACCGCCACGTTGTGTCGCGCTGGTGCGATAAACTCACGGGCCTAGTCAAGGAAATATTATACTAAACAAAACTAACCTAACTTATTATGTTTTGATATAAATATTTTATATAAAAAGATTAAAAATTATAAAATTATTTTCCCATTTAGAAGGCAACAAACATAATATTGCTGTGATACGATTATAATGTCAATGATAGTCACAGTGCCAGCACTGCGGTGAGTACGGGCACATGCGGCGAGGTCTCGAACCTCAGCATTCCAGCCAGTCTGAGGAGGGCAATAAGAGGCGAGAGATCGTTTGAGCTCATTTATTACCGATAGCTGGCTGCGAAATGTTCGTTTCTTCGTACTTAGCGACAATGGAAACGGCTAAAACTTCCCAATCCAATCTTAGACGCACACTAAGGTGAGGGTAGTTAACTTGTAGTTGCGCTACGTGTGGGTCGCCTCTGTGTGGGTGTGAGATCATTTTTCACGTTTCATGAAGCGCTCCGGCGCGGGGCAGTGGATTAAAATACATTTCGCTTGTCGCCCGTGATGGATGGCGGTGCGCCCCTCGTGGACGCGGAAAGGGTTGCTCCTACCCCTAACTCCTGACCGCCCCTTTTGCGCTCCACTCGGGCGTAATATCTGAGACGTTGAAAACGAGAATATATGAATGTGGAAACTTAAAAATTATACGATCTTTTTATTTTTAATTAAATGCTTAACTTAAACTGGGCCATTGTGAAGCAGTGGAACAGTGTCTAATTGTAGACACAGGGTTTAAAATTAGAAACTGTCCCACTTGTTAAAACAAGTGTGGTACTTGGTTACACCGCGGCGTTAAGTTACGCCAATTAAGGACATTTAGGGTAGAAAATGAAGAACAGATTCGTGAGCCTCAGTTCTTTCTGACTATCCTAGGTGTATGTGAACAATACATGAAGCTCCCTTATCTTTTTTTAGCTTAAAATTACGTAGAGGACCTACGTAATTTAGATCCCAAATAATATTGTTTTTGTAACAATGAAGCTACTTTGATTTATGTAAGACTTGTGTTCAGTTACCAGAAACTGATCAGGGAAAACATTTGGACAGAGCTAAGTGAAAGTCAATATGGCAAAAAACTTTCCCATTATTTGCGTTGTATGGTGTTTTCTTAAAAAGCGGAGCTCTCGTTGTTTATCTACGAGATGTTTTGCCAACTTGGTCAGTTAGCTATCGAGGGCTGCCTACTAAATTATGTTCGTTCCTATTCTAATTCTTATATTAGCTTAATATTTATTTCGGTTATTGAAAATAATATATGTACATTATCGTAACGCAGTATAAGTTTAACAGCGCCTGACAGTGAACACGATTGTTGATACAGTGTTCATTCTGGGAATTATTATATTTAGATTTAAATATTGTTATTTCCCCTACTCTAACACAATGTAAATGCACAAGAAGTTTCTAAATTTTACTGAAATTGGAGAACGTAGGTTCTTCATTTAAAAAAAGCTTTTTATATTGATTTTTAAAAACTTACAAAAACAAATTAATGACTGACTTTATAACATATGTATGTAGAAACAGTTAGATGTTGTTACTCTGATATAAGTTGCTACTGGGAACCTACTTGAAAAATACTTTTCAAATTACTCAATAATATAGATTCCCAAAGCTGCCCTATTCAATTTCCTAAGTCAGTGAATAACACTTTAAAATGTTAAAAACATTATTTCCCTTCATATTTGCAGGTACTCAACACCAACAGGCGACAAAATAAATATAAAAAATACAAGGACTTTTTAAGCTTATTTTCCTTATAGAGATATAATGGAAAGTAAACTGCAACTAATAATGAACGAGTAAATAGCCTGCCTACGTACATAGCACATACATACTCACACAGATATATCGACAATGTGTAACAAGTAGCGTCGCGTCGGTATGACATCGCCGGATGTTTCATTTCCGACGAGTGCATTAGCGTCGTTTAATACCACGACTGTGGGACGCATTATTGATAGCCGTTAATAAATTAAATTATTGCATTTGTTACGATTTTCTTTTATATAGGAAAAATATGAAAAAATTAAATTAGTAGTTTCACGCTTCTTCCCACTCAGATAGTCAAAAAAAAATATTCAAGACGTAACGTAATGAAAAGCAATTTGGTAAAATCTGTACGAGTGGCTTATGTCCCATATACAGTTTAACCCTTATTTGTTCAAATTTATTCATAAAAATTACCCAAAAATAGGATCATATTATTATTTTGTCACTACATTTGTTTCTATTAGTCAACTCTGCTATAAGCGGACAATACTTAAGCGTAAAAAATATGAAGTATGAATCGATTTTCCTCACATTATACATATTATAAATTAAATAATAATAAAAGTTGTGGCCAGTCGTGGCGTAGTGGCACAAGCGTGTGACTGTAAACGACTGGTTGTGGGTTCGATTCCCACTCGAGGAGTGAAATCCATACTTATATTATAAATGCGAAAGTCTGTGTGTTTGTCTGTCACGCTTTCACGGCTAATCTACTGGTCCGATTTGGATGAAATTTAGAATGAAAGTAGAAAAAGTTACTGATTCTAACATAGACTACTTATTTTTTCAAAAATCACCCGCTAAAGGGTTGAAATGGGTAATGAAAGTTTATATG
Organism: Dryas iulia moderata; assembly: GCA_019049465.1. Taxonomy (NCBI): domain Eukaryota; kingdom Metazoa; phylum Arthropoda; class Insecta; order Lepidoptera; family Nymphalidae; genus Dryas; species Dryas iulia. The sequence goes on from CM032418.1 coordinate 126,475, forward strand.
AAAAATCTAAACCGCTTGACCAATTGTAATGAATTTTGGCATAAATATAGTTGATAACCTAAGTTTAAACATAGGCAATTTTATGTTTCAAAAATCCACCCCTGTGGTTTGAAATATAAGGAAACAGTGACGTAGTTCACGCGGCGTAGGCGCGACCGGGCCGCTAGTATTTAATATTTCCAGTTTCTTCGCTCTGGTGTCGAGGTAAAGCGCGGCGTTAAGTACCGCTACTTAACACGCAATGCCTCCGAATTCGGCGGTGCGTGGGGAACGGAGTATCTTAATACTAGGTTTCCTCTGCCTACCCTGCTGTGTGCGGGATACAGCTTGAAGCTAAAAAAAATGGTAATAATTGAATATGAACATATAGTATTATATCTGAAGTTCCCACCGTATCTCCCGCGCGGTGTACAGTCTACAGTGTACTCGTACAGTGTACAGTGTAAAGTAACCCGATCTGACATTAGCTGATTGCGCAAACACGGCTGTTTGCGGACCGCGCCCGCCGACCACCGCCTTCACCACACTATGGATTATACATTGATATTACCTTATAAAATTATGTTTAAAAAATAATCTATCCATAAAAATATAATTTTATATCCTATAATTTTATTTTGTGGAAAGATCACAAACAAAAATAAAAAAGGGAAATAAATAAACAAATGGAAACTGTATGAAATACAATTTAAATAAATACCGCGTTCGTACCGTTCTTTGAATCCGATATAAGCCAGAAGAAAGTAAATTCAAATACTGAATCTGGAATTTGCATTGAAGAAGTTCCGTTAAATGAAATTGTAAAAAGATGTGTTGGAACTTTCGCCTCATGGCCTCGCCTCGCCTTATAAAATAAAATACTTAAATATATTTCTAATAATATATTGAGAACCATATGATGTCGAGGAGTTTACTTCTCTCTATCTACCGCCAAGATACTAGCCGCCAATATACCATCCTGTATCTACGTTGTCGGGAACCACGAACCAGCAAATTTAACATATATCACAGTCACAAATAAAGCTTAACACTTTATCACAAAACGATATTCAACAAAAAAAAATACAAAACATCCAGATGTGTCTCGCGCCAAACATTTTAAAGTTCAACAAAAACGCGTCAAATGCATCGCGTGCTGCTCTTTAACTAAAAAACCAGCTGCATTCAAAAAAAGGGTTAGAAGGGTTGCTACCCCTATTCAAAGAGGCACAAGTCACCCTTTTTTGCGAGCGCCAATAAAAAACTATGGCTCGTGCATGCGCGGTGAGATTTTAAAGTGATTTGAATATAACATTTACATAGAGGACGGTTCGCGGGCCGCTATTGGCGCATTTGCGTAAACCTGCGCAATGCGCCGACTGATTCGTCGACGTCTGTGAACTAACCTTACCCGCGTATGTAAATTAGGTAGCGATGTTATTTGCATACCTATATGAATACACAAGTAGGTACAGAGGCGATTTGAAAGAGTATTCTGGGTACTGAATTTACCTAAGATTGTGGTTTATTATGCTATGTTGTGATTTATATTTATTTTCTGTGGTAGAAAAAAAAAGATTAAACATTTAGCTAGTTCGAAAGAAACATCTAAATTCTACCCACAATACGTAATCGTATAAAAAAGTTTTAGTTGAACTATGTAAAAGCGTGGCCGACGGCGAGCATCTCAGCATCTCGACAATCTTTATTTTAGAAATTGTAGAGAAAATGTGATTAGGGGAGCGTCCCTTTGGTACAATCAGTGTAGCGGGCCGTGTAGCGATGTAGCGAGGCCTCATTATCGAATTGTTTAAAATAACGAGGGTTTGTCCTGCCAGTTAGCGAGCCTCATCAGGCGCGTGCCGTGTTCTACAAAAAACATGTCGTTAGTAGTTCCATGTTACGTTTCGTTGTTGAACTAGCAGGTCACGGTAATTACGCGAACCTTTGTAATTCCTAATTCCACAATGTCAATACAACAGTCTTTACGACGTCACCTTTGTGAGACAATCACTGTATTGTAACATCAGTGACATCTTACTACGAATTTTCTTCGAATAAAGAAATTTAGAACTTGGAATAACTTTTATTCAATGTGGAGGAGGCAATTAAAAACTTGCAATATTTTTCGTAATATTGTATAGTAGAATAGACTGAATAGCAGAGATCTGTTTAACAGTTTACATACAAATTCAAGGCATTACTATTCAATAGCTCAACGTTGTACTTCATGCCATTCATAAGAGCGGAGAAATACAAATAATTTAATTATGATTATGCCACCGAACGAAAACTGAACCTTCAACCAATCATGATAACAAACAATCGCGATTACTGCACGCACTATGTGCTTAATATACACTTGGTTCCAAAGGCAACGCATATTTAACGCGTTAATGGAACTACTATTACGTGTTAAAATACAATAAACAGTATCTCATGCTGGACGTTGACTTTGATTTGCAAATCTCTCACAATTCTGTGAAGAAACCAACGCGGACGGAACACTGCGCCCATAAACATCGATCTTTATATCAATTAGCGATAAAAACAACGCAGTGGAATCTAATTGGCGCACACGCAAGAACACACGAGACGGTAATGATAGCGTTTTAAGTTTAAACAACGAAAGCCACGCGATGAATATTGATAAGAGCGCGTAATGACTTCATCACAATTCAATATTCAATCATTAATATTTAATGGCGAGGCTAGCTCAGAGCTTTATATAAATAACAAGGGGTAAAATTACTGACGGTATTGTGTTAAGTGGGGATTGGAGTGTCTTAACACTATGTTCCCTCTACTTACTATGCTGTGTGCGGGTTACAGCGTGAAGCTTAAAAAAAAGAAAAAAATATATGTATTAGACTTGCGTGAAGATATAAAAATATATAAATATCTGGTTATAAAGCCGCACGTCGTAAGCAGGCATGTTTACACGGCAGAGAGCGCGCGACGCACCATTTGGTAATTAAATACCCACGAGGGTCATAGCGGGAGGAGAAGCTAACTTGCAGCGCAAACACTACCACCGCCGCTGCTGAGGGGGGCCCACTTTTTAGAGTTACTCTCTAAAATTGATTGTCAATTAAATTAAGTTTCGCCAATATATAGATTGTATTTTCTTATTTGTATTGGACAAGCTTTTGTTAGGTATACGTTTGCTTATCTCGTCTTCCGCGTACAAAAAGGTAGGCATAGAAAACTTAGTGTTTTGATACTAGATCCTTCATTATAAGGTTAGCTTCATGTGACCAAAAATAACGCTTTGTAAACTTTTTAAACATTTTTAAAGTGTTATTCCACACTTAGGAATCTCTTTAAATGTCTTTTTCAATAACGCTTTGTTTTTACCAGATTGAAAACATGAAATAAATTTAAAATTATCATTCCTCATATAGACCGACGTGGCGCAGTGGGGCAGCGTCTAAAACTATAGTTGCGGGTTCATTTCCTACTCGAAAGATTATATTTAAATTGTCAAATTTTTCGCTCCTATACCTGATGCAAGGCGCGATAGAATTCCGTTACTTAACACGCAATAAATCGATTACAAGCGGAAAGTAATGACAGAGTGTCTTAACACTACCACGAAGACCACCTCTGACTACCCCGATATACGTCAAAAGCTTTTTTTGTTCAGACAGACGTACTAAGTTTGTGTATATGTAGGTACATTTAAACATTGTTTTTCTGCAGTGTGACGGGATATACTATATAAAAGTAATTATACTTTTAACATGTCTTATAATAAAAAAGAATATTTCCACCACTCAATAGCTATTACGTTGGAGTAGTATGGACAGGTGATGATTTCTAGTTATTATAGAGGTATACTCGTATGCTTCATTTGAAACTCACGCGATGAATTCGTTAAATTTTAAATAGAATACTTGTAACTTTTTTTATTTTACAGGCAGTTAAGGTTAACTAAATTTACCTACTTACTTAATTTAATTTCAATACATTTTAATTTCAATACATATTTTTAATTTTTTATTCCTAACTCCATTTGTTTTAGTAAATTTATTACTTCTTAAAATTAGGTAGAATGTACAAAAAGTTACATGTTAATACAAATAAAAGGTTAATGCAAAATCCAAATCGCAATATAATAGAATGGTACCGAATTTATTCTCGTCAATATAGAAACTATAAGACGTCTGAGTGACGTTGAGACTGCGGCTGACTGTATACACGATAGTTGTGAAAGCAAATAAGTTTTTTGATGAAAGAGGTCATTGTGACGCGGTGGGTTCGATTCCCAGGAGGAATTATTATACTTAAATTACTTTTATGTAATAAAAAACGCGATAAAACAAAGCGTGGTGTTTAGTTCCACCACTCAATACACAATATCGTAACATTATGTTCTCTCTAACATGGGAAACAACTTTCATTTAATTTTGAACAATATCTCAATTACTCTTCATTAAGACAATAATATCAATAAATTTTATTTATATTTGGGGTGTAGTGGGGCGCTCGTCTGTAACACCACGAGTCGGCCTTCCTTAGGCAGTGGTGCACGCTAATCGCGGGCGACCCACATTCTCTCACCAGTGGCTCCAAGTAGCTGTAGTGCATGCAGCGGCCACACCCCGGTAAACCGCTTCGACTCGCGGGCTAAACCTGGTGAGGGAGGACTGATCACTGCAACAGTCCTAAAGGTAACCTCCCTTTTAATGCACAAAGACTATTCCGGCGCGAACGGCAGTTCACCGCAGATATGCAACTGAACCTGGCGGATCCGGCGGAGTAGCAAGGCAAGGCGAATGGCCTAGGGCAACAGTAGAGGGCGTAGTTACTGTTGGCCAGACGCATCATCGGAACCCTTCTCCGGTCGTATCGGTTTTCCGTTCCACTGGGTTAAGAAGGGGGAAGACGAGTGTGTGCTCTTGCGTTTGCGCGCACGCTTGGGCACCCTAATATATCCTGCGCATTTGACTGCTTCAGAAAACGGACTCCGATTTACGTTAAGTCCTGCGGCGATGGGTTGAGGTAGAGAGGTCTGGTCCGATGCAGACTGGGCTTTGTCTGAGGCCTGCACGCAGGCGGCCCTGGGGATGTTTGTATAACATCGTGGTCGCTTTCACCCTGCACGTGGGAGGACAGGGAGAATTCGGCAGCACCCGGAGTGACAAAGCAGCCCTATTTAGGGATAACACTGCTTTCCCCGTACAGCCGGGGAGGGGGCTAGAAAAGGTGCCCTAAAAATTGTTTCTCCCAACTTATTAGGAAGGTAGTAACCGCGGCTACCTCCGCATCTCTATATTCGCGGTCGACGTTACAAAAAGAGAAACAGCATTAAATCTAAATCTAAAATGACATTTGGCGCGTGGAACGTGCGAACTCTACTTGATCGCGATGCCAACGCCTGTCCAGAACGCAAAACCGCCATCGTGGCCCGAGAACTTCGGCGGTACAATGTGGACGTGGCTGCTCTTGGCGAAACGCATCTTGCAGACGAAGGAGAACTGGTAGAACATGGTGGTGGGTACACTTTCTTTTGGAAGGGTCTCGCTTCCTCTGAACCAAGACGATCGGGCGTGGCGTTCGCCGTCAAGAATCAACTAGTCAAGCACTTAAAAGAATATCCTATGCACATCTCGGATCGCGTTACCACACTGCGCTTACACCTGGATTGCAACAATTATCTTAATGTCATCAGCGTCTATGCCCCAACCTTAGACAAGGCCGATGACATTAAAAGTAAATTTTATGAAGAGTTGACACAGGCAATCGGTAGTATACGTCCTAAGGAACAGATCCTCCTATTAGGCGATTTCAACGCCAGAATAGGTCGAGATCATGAGGCGTGGCCTAAGGTCTTAGGCAAACATGGAGTTGGTAGCATGAACAGCAATGGGCAGCTACTGCTCAGTTTTTGTGCACAATTTCATCTTGCGGTTACGAATACTATGTTCAGACTTCCCGCTAAGTACAAAAACACTTGGATGCACCCGAGATCTAAGCATTGGCACCTTATAGATTACGCTATCGTTCGGCAACGAGATATTTCCCAGGTCCTTGTCACCCGTGTCATGCGTGGCGCACATTGCTGGACCGACCATAGGCTTGTTGTCACTAAACTCCGTCTTCACCTCCTACGTCCTCGTAGATCTGTGAAAGCAAGGACTCCGAGCTTTAACGTGGATATGCTGAAAGATCTTGAGGTACGAAATAAATATGCTGACGCCTTGGCTGCTGCTTTACCGCCCATAGATAAGGAGAACTGTGATATTAACGCCAACTGGCAATCTCTCTCTTCGCACATTTTAGATACCGCGAAAAGGATTGTGGGTACAAAAATCCCAAAGATTGAGGACTGGTTTGATGAAAATGATGCTGTGCTGATGGAGGCAATCAGCAAGCACCGATATCTCGTCCGGCAACACAGGGGAACACGCCAAGGTGGAAATATTACGGAGACGAGGCAAAGTGACCTGGGGCTGCGGAGACTAACACGGGAAACAAAAGATAGATGGTGGCAAGAAAAGGCTCGTCATGTGCAGTGGCTCGCTGACACGCATCAAATGGGGGAATTCTACACAGAGGTTCGAAAGCTGCTTGGCACAGCCTCCGTAGCGAAAGTGCCTATAAAATCTGCTGATGGTAGGGGCCTTCATAAAAGCAAGGAAGAGGTGCTCAGGCGGTGGCTGGAACATTTTAGCACGTTACTCAATGTGGATCGATCGGTGGACATCAGATATGTTCGGTCGATGCCTCAGCTCCCCGAGGCTGTCGAGCTAGATGGCCCGCTATCACGAGATGAAGTTGTTACCGCCATCAAGCAACAACGAAATAACCGCGCGGTAGGCATTGACCTTATACCCGGAGAACTGCTTAGGTATGGCGGTGAGGATTTGCATTCGGCAATTTGGTCACTTTTTACAGTCATATGGGAAAAAGAACAAGTGCCGTATTCTTTTAAAATATCACGTGTGAAGGCCTTATATAAGAACAAAGGTGACCGCTCTGATTGTAATTCTTACCGCGGCATTTCATTACTGTCTGTTCCTGGGAAAGTATTTGCCAGAGTACTACTGAACCGCCTTGTAGTACTTTCAGAAAGGATTTTACCGGAAACACAGTTTGGCTTCCGACCTGACAGAGGGACATGCGAAGCTATATTCTCAATTCGTCAACTTCAGGAGAAGAGCAGAGAACAAAGCCGCTCTATGTACCTCTGTTTTGTTGACTTGGAGAAGGCTTTCGATAGCGTGCCTCGCGAGGCTTTGTGGGTGGTGCTTGGAAAGATAGGGTGCACCGAAAAATTTGTGCGACTCCTGAGACTCCTGCACGACGACATGCAGTGTTGTGTTAATATAGACGACGAACAGTCAGACTTCTTTCCTGTTACCTGTGGGGTGAAGCAAGGGTGCGTCCTGGCACCCACACTGTTTGCGTTATACTTTGCAGTTGTAGTCCGAGAAGTGTTGCAATCGACTCCTGAAGGTATCCGCATCCGTTTCCGCACCAACGGCAACATTTTCAATTTAGCAAGATTAAAAGCACGGACAAAAGTGTCGTACGCAATGGTCTCTGAGATTTTATACGCGGATGATCTTTGTTTTGTAGCAGAATCCCCAACAGGCCTGCAAGAGCTTATGTCCAGTTTCCACAAATCATGCCTTACTTTTGGCCTGAAGATCAATGTCAAAAAGACGGAGGTGATGTCTTTGGACATCCCTGACCACGATACACTGACCATTAAAATCGGTGAGGACGAGCTAAAACAGGTCGAAAAGTTTCGATATCTGGGGAGCACACTGACATCGAAGTGTGACCTGGACGCAGAAGTCAATAGTAGGATTGCCGCCGCAGCTGCAGCTTTTGGCAAGCTGGATTCCAGGGTCTTCTGTTCACATAGCTTGAAACTGGCGACAAAAATCTCAGTATATATGGCAGTCGTGCTGCCGAACATTCTATATTCTGCTGAAACGTGGACCGTGTATCGCCGCCATATCCGCATGCTGGACCAATTCCATCTTAGATGTTTGCGTAGGATCCTCAAGATTCGCTGGTCGGATCATGTGCGGAACACTGAAGTGCTGCGAAGAGCTAATGTCGGTGGCATGGAAGCGTATCTTATGCGGCGTCAACTGCGGTGGTCCGGACGCATATCACGGATGGCAGATCAGCGAGTGGCGAAGCGCATCTTTTATTCTGAACTTGAGGAGGGCAAACGAAAGCATGGCGGTCAGCTCCTTAGGTATAAAGATGTGCTAAAGCGACACTTAAAAAAGTGTCGTATTGAGCCCTCGCAATGGGAGCAGCAGGCTGCTCAACGGCCGGAGTGGAGGACGTTAATTAATACTAGGATCCAAAATTTTGAATTACAGCGGCGCTCCGATCTTGATTGCAAGCGCGACGAACTGAAAGCCCGACCACCTGCGGCAACCAGTTACAATTATGTCAATGGTGTGCTCACTTGTTCGCATTGCGCGCGGATCTTTACAAATAAGATAGGTTACACAAGTCACATGCGAGCACACAAACGTCATCAACGATAAGGGAGCTGACGCAGTCGCCGTGGCCGAAATCGGTTAGGAAACAATCAATATCAATAAAATCGATATTATAAAAACAAATATCTATCAATATAATAAGTATTCCATAGGACATAGTCAACAGACGCACGTACTACCTGCACGGCGCAGGACTGAGGGTCGAATACGGAACAATAGTCAATAGGGTGGCACCCGGCCGGTCCCGCTCCCCCATACCGCACGCAGTCTGCTACAATTTGCCAAATTCTAAATATAAACATGCTATGAATCTAAATCTGAAGGTAAATGTATAAAGAAATTCATTTAAAAAAGAAATATGAAGGAAAAATCTAAAAATAATTATTTTTATAAGCTCATCCTGGAAAGCCTGACGGAATGTCTTGGCTCTCTGACTACCCCGTCAGAGATATTTCTGTAAAAAAGCATTTAGTGTTGCGTAATGTGCCTCGCGTACCAGAGAGAAGCTAGTGTCAAACACTCCATTCTCCATCTTACTCAGTTTACAACATTTTATTATTTTAGTAACAGTAAGTAGGTAGGTTGTCGTGTGGTGTGCTGATACTGACCTACGTCAGAAATATGCTTACATACCTCTATACGTAATCTCGTATATATTACAAATACAAATGTGGTATTTGGTCAACACATGGAATGTCATCAGATAAATAGTATATCATAAAGTTTAGATATGTAAATGGAACTGAGGGTATTCACTAGTTTATTATTAATTTCAAAAAAACGTTTAAACGTCTTAAAACAGACAATTATGACTCTTATATATAATATATACCTAATAATTCTTATACAATAAGTATAAATTATATATATAAATAAATTATAATAAATAGATATTAACTTTCACTAATTTTAAAAAATAAGCTTCATCATTATGACGATAATCGGATATTTAATGAAGCTAATAACTTGATAACGACAAATAAATATAAATAGGTATATGATTACATTTTTTAGGAGAAATGTGGATAGAATATATCAAGCAAATTATAATTTTTGCAGCTGTATTTAGGACTTGTGGTGTTACAGTAAAAGTGCGATTACTGACATTTAATATCTACAATTAACGACATTTAAAATTTAATTTCAATTAACGGTAAATAAAAAGCACCTAAAACTAATATATCGACATAGACACTTTAAAATATCATCCACTTATATAATTGAGATGTTCTTGTAAATATCAAATGTGCAGTGAAAAAATATAATTGAGCGTATATTAATATTTATAAGGAGAAAGTAGGGTTAACGATTGGTCACAAAAAGTGAACTTCAAGCCATCGGTGGCCTTAAGTGGTGTTGTAGCAAAACATACATTCTGTGCAGTTTCATATGTAGTACATGTACTTTAGTACATCGGTGAGAAAATTTCTCTTCAACACTGAGAACCAATGTAAAAATTTTACACATTAATTTTTAAACGCCTTTCATTATTTTTTTAATTTATTCAGGAAACTAGACCTGTTCACCTGTTCACGTGTAAAATATGAGTCACTTTAACACTTTATAAAAAATGTGAATCACATCAGTGATATTTATTTTATTAATTATTAGGCATTGTTTATGCACTTTTAATACTTTTTTACAAAAAAGCTCTATTAAAACTGTAACTAAGTACATATGTTAAATTTCATACTTCTCTTCTCTGTTTACATAATTGTAAATACTTAGAATTATACATAAATTTTCATTTCGGCGAATGCAATTTTTAACAATTACTGTATAAACATTAGCATTGGCGTAATGATTATTTTTTCCGATCTTCTTGTAAAGTAAAATTCAGTACATTTTGCCACTACGCTTGGTGTTTTTTGGCTTAGATAATTTATAAAGCTACATTGTCTACAATTACGATAGCGAGTTTGTTATGATTTTTTTTAGGTTCACACTGTATCCCTTGCGGGGTAGTCAGAGAGAACGGAGTGCCAAACGCTACGGTCCCTGCATATATTATGAAATTTAAACACATTAATAGCCATTACAAATATCTAATTAATTAAATATTAAATAAAAAAACAATGACTTTAGGGCATTTTTAAATGTATCTTTTTCTATTACTATTTTAAAATTTACATACTTATCTATAAACTTTCAAACTTAAGTTAAGTTTACGTTTACTTTCCAACTACTTTGTAACATTTTTTTTTAACTATTACGAGTTCTAATACGTGTATACGAGCGTAATTTTGAGATACTCTGTTATTCCAGATGAAGAAATAAAAATAATTTAGGTTATATAAGAAATATCTAAATGCGCATGGAACTTCACAACCATCAATACATTCACCCTCTCCCCTCAATAACTACAATTCTTATAGGATATTTACATATACACGTGCAAAGAGACTACAACAAAGTACAGACGGTATGCAATATGCATACATTAAACACTTGCAGCTTACCCTCCATTACACTCAATAACAAGCGTCGACTCTTGCAGCGATCTGCAATGCTCTATCGGCGAGATCAAAGCCACGCCGCCGGTTAATTACCATTAAAAACGAACTTACAATGAAGAAATAGTGCATAATCGTATAAAACTATTTGGTAAAAAACGAAAGTCTTTCAAAACATTGAATGCGGTAGTGAAAGAAGTTAATAATATTATATTTACAAGTTTTACTTTATACAGCAGTGTTTACTTATTCGTTAGATTTTACATTAAAACTTTAATTTTGTAAAAAGATCACTCTGCTTCTCACTTTTACTTTAAATAGATGACTTCCATATAAACTTCTAAGCCGTGTCTTTTATATTTATGATTCATTCTTAATCATATGGAATTTGACAACCGACAAGTGTCACGCGTCTTCATAATCCGTATCTTTTGCATCAAGTTTAAATATTTTTCATGTATTGTAAATACCACTAAATTTACTAGAGAATAAAAAAAGAAGCTTTTAATAAGCTTTTCAGCCAGTCGTGGCACAGTGTCATTAACGTGTGATTGTACCGAGTGGTTGTGGGTTCGATTCCCACTCGAGGTCTAATATTTAATATTTTCATTCTCTACGTCCTGGTGTCGAGGCAAAGCGCGGCGTTAAGTTCCGCCACTTAACACGTGTCTTCAATTTCGACGGACAGTGGGGAACGGAGTATCATAACATTAGGTTACCTCTACCTACCCTGCTGTGTGCAGGATACAGCGTGAAGCTAAAAAAAACTACTTTTCTCTGGCTTAAAAGCGCTCTTTCATAATAAACACTTAACAAAGTATCAAAATAGCGAAATTATATCAATAAACTAAATGCTATGTAATCAAGACATTATATCAATACCTATCAATTATCGAGTCACAGCAACTGGCGTACACCTTTTTGTATGCACACAACGAAATGAACAGTAGCATCACCTTTTACTATTAACAACTACTTTATTACGAAAAGGTCAATAATTTGCGTTATCACCTGTGAAATAATGTTTAAGCCAAGCATTTTTTGCTACTTAAAAAAAATTAAATTGACAGTGAAAGTTCAACAAACTTAAACTAATGAACAGAAAGTTTAAAGAAAGCGTTAACTTGTGAACATAATTAATGAGCTTTTTTATAGAAACTCAACACTTTTTTAGCTTCACACCTTTTCCTGCATAGTGCTCTATTATGTCAGTCAGTGTCTTGACCCTAGGTGCTCTCTGACGACTTTGTCAGTCAGGGAGAACCTAGGGTCAAGACACTGCGCCATTCCATCTGCAATCTTATACTTTGCTTTTTAAGTGGCGGAACTTAACGCCACGCTTTGTCTTAGGTGAACCAGTGCTGAGAAATGAAAACAATGTATAATCATTCCCACGAATGGGAATTTAGCTCACACTTATCTCGTTTACAGTCAGACGGTATCCAACTGAACTAAGTAGGTCTCTTACCTTACGTTACTTAATTTTTATAATACTAGCGACCCGCTCGCGGCTTCGCCACGTGAACTGCCACTTTCATTCTCTATTGCTCTTTGGGATTGTTTTTTTTATAAAAGGGGGTAGTCTATATTTGACCTTGCGTCACTAATTATGTTCTTGAGAAAATCATCGATACATCTAGTACAATGTCTATACTATTTGATAACATATAGCGATAACTGTTATAGTAAGAAAACGTACGAAATCTGCTATCATAGTATATCTATATGATAGCAGATTTCGTACATATATACCATCTGGTATATAATAATCTGTAGATTACCCGTGAAAACATAAAAGATATAGATATAGATTCTTGCATTTTTATAATAATAATATTAATGAGTACGGATATATCACATACAATGTCGCTACCCGTTCCAGAAAACGTAGTGACATCTGCTGTCATACAGATTATATATAAAGTTTTATAGACCGGTCAAATGTATCTTTAATAAATGTTATGCTTATTTTATTTTATAATTATTTTAATTAGTGATATTGAAACAAATTTAGCTTCACTCGTGAACTATCGACATAATTTGAATGTTTTTTTTAATTTTATTTTTCTGCGGGAGTTGTATTGAATACCAGGATGAAAACTATCCCATATGTTGCTCTAACCTCTTAGCTAACTCCATACAAAAAATCATTAATTTCTACCCAGTAGATATCAGTATACAAATAATTTACTTATATCGGTTTTTTATTTTTTCCAAAAAAATTACATGGAAAACCGGGATAAAACCTATCCTATATGTACCTTTGGACTATAAGCTATCACCATACCAAAATTCATTCATTTCTATCTAGTAGTTTTTGCGTGATTGACGAACAAATTAACAGACAGACAGACAGACAGACAGACAGACAGACAGACAGACAGACAAAAATTCTACTGAGTGGATTTTTGGCCTCTGTTATCGATATACTAACGCACCCAATTAAAATTTTTGTGAAATTTTTCATGTACAGAATTGACTTTTCTACTCTTTTATTATATATAGAGAAGAGAAGAGATATGTAAAGTAATTAAAAGTTATTCTTTTTTTTAGCTTCAGGCTGTATCCCGAACACGGCAGGGTAGACAGAGGGAACCTAGTGTTAAGACACTCCATTCCCCACTTTCCGCCGAATTCGGAGGCGTTACGAGTTAAGTGGCGGGAACTTAACGCCACGCTTCGCCTCGGATACTTGAGCGGAGGAAATGGAAATATTAAATATTTCCACTCCTCGAGTGGGAATCGAACCCACAACCAGTCGTTTATAGTCACACGTTCATACCGCTGCGCAACCACTGGTCAAAGTTATTCCATTGCAAATATTGTAACGGTTTTGAATATTTCCAGTCGGTATGTTGTTTGATGAGCACAAAGCGGCCGGCGCCGGCGCCTCGGTTATGCTAATTTAGACAATTAAGAGCGGCGCGTTTATGTGGATTAATTGTACGCTATAGAGCCGTCAAGGACGCCTTATAAATCATACTCTCATCGAGTGGGACTGTTCATTTGTTTAGATTGCTTTGTAAAGTTCTAAACAAAAAATATAGCTAACGACTTTATTAATGTGAAGCTAGAAATGTGAAACACAATCATCCTCTATTTTTCTATCCTTAAGCTTAGACTTAGACTTATTGTTATTCATATTTTCTGTGACCACCTCCGGAATATCCGTCAAAATTGGTTAACTATGTATATAATACGCCGTCTAACATAAAAAATATATATATATGTATCGAATTTGGAACCTCCGTTTTTTCGTTAATTGTTGACTCGGCCGTGTGAAGTGACCATGATTCAAATACTCATTGCAATGGATATACTATTTATGTTTAACATCAATCTAACGTATATTGTAGATAATAAACACCTTAGAAAAAAACACACCTCCATGCTTTGTAATCATTTTCCTGCGAGCGGAATCGAACTTACAACTAATCGCGTTGACAGTTACACGCTATCCCACTGCGTCACAATGGCCTCATAAACAAAAGGGTTTTTGTTAGTGTCATGACTTTTTTTTTCATAGCATAAGGAAGATAGAGACAAGGTAGGGTCAATACACTCCGTATTCTATTAAAAGTGTTAAGATATTATTAAGCACTACACGTTAGGCAAAGGCTACCTAAGGCGTGTATTTTTTATCAAAAATCTTGTTTTATTTTAATTGCTATAAAGATGTTGTTATTAAAACAAGAATTTTGAACCTCGCTTATCTCTAGTATTGTCGAGGGTGGATAGCGACATGTGTCTATTCTCCAATTTCTACGCACAAATAGATATTTTGTATCCAATGAAGGGATTTACTTCGCATATAGTAGAGTAATCAAACCTACTTAGTATGAAAAGACTTAGTATTTAGAATTTTCGGTGGAAATTGAAACATTGCAAGATGAACAGCGGAACTGAACGCAGCGCTTTTTTTATACCGGAGATATGAAAAAATAAATAAATATAATACTTTCTGTGAAAGAACAGCAAATGACGTTTATAGTTAGATGTTGCTGTCAAGACACTTCATCCTCCATTTTCCGCCCAAATTTAGACATTGCCTGTCGAGTGGCGGAACTAAACGCCGCCCTTTGTGTGTTATGTACTAGAGAGAAGAATTTAAAATATGAAAATAATCATTCTCCGAGTGGGAATCGTAACCATGATCATTGCTTTATATAAGCCCGCGCTGCCCTCATAAATTTTTAAATTAATTAAAATCACAAAACAGTTAAAAAAAGTAATAGTCTTCTGGTTTATGATATAAAAATATTGTACCATCATTATACACACATACCATACCATAATTTTAAGTTATGAAATATGTTAAAATAGCGTTGTATTTAGCTTTTACAATGATAAATAAATATATACAGGTGATGCTAACAAGACCCACATAAAAAATACAATACTAATGATTTAATTGTTATTACCTGCACATCACACAATAAACAACCCTCGCGATATGCAGTGGCTACAAAAAACGCATATAAAGCAGAAATTCTATTCAAATGCAGTTTTTTAGTGACTCGTCAGTCACTAACTAGTTTGCCGGCGAAATGCAAAGTGTTTTATTGCATTCCACTCTGATACCGTTAAATTTAAATGTAAATGCTTACACTGCGGACGCGTGCGTGTGTGCGCGTGTGTTTGTGTGTGTGTGTGTGCTATGCGCATGCGCGTTGTCTCCGACTGATGGATGACAGGTGACGTCGGCGCCGCAAAGAGCCAGGGGCGCTGAAGTGAGGCAAAACTAGAAAGTGACTAATAAATATTGGCGAAGAAGTATTTCAATTAAAAAACAAGCTATTTAACTACGATTTTAGAAGAAAATATCATGGAAACAAAAAATAACTTAATTTGCTTTATTTTGTTACTTAATTAAATATTTTTATTATAATTAATAAGATTATATCATATAGTATTGGTATATTTTACGATAAATATGTATTGAACGTTTCTTTTTTCTAAAGCATTTCACAAATATAGAAAGAGGAAATCCAGAGATAATTCAACAACACTAAATGTGGTTTCAACTATTTCTTGTGCCCCTGTGTCAGTCACATTGGACATTAATTAAATTAATGTAATAGACACAAAATTATTTATTTTCTAATGTCTCCAATATAAAAGGTTGGCAACCCCTGCAGGCCCTCAGCTCATTAGACATTCGCATGTCCGAGCCGGCTTGGAATCTGCGACCGAAACAAAGCGAGCCGCCGCAACGCACCTAAATACTACTAATGTTAGATGTACATGGAAAAACTTATATGTTTTAATAGATATATTAAATATCTGATAAAATAAAAAAATATAATATTTAATAATCAGCTTCACGCCTTTTCTAGTATAGAAAAGTGAAAAACCCTAGTGTCAAAACACTACGTTCCCTACTTTCTGCCTGAATTCGGAACCTAAATAATTTAGGAACTTAACGCTTTGCTTTGCTTTAATCTATAGCGAGCGAAGAAATGAAGATAATTAAAATTATGATAATTCAGCGGAGTGGTATCGAAATTACAACCAACCGCTTACAGCCGTTTTACTCATTTAATCACAAAAGTGATGAGAGTGTCTTATACTATATTACTGACACTTATTTCTATAATATCTCCGTGCCTAGTCACCTGTGCGGCATAAGCCATGATAATTTTATTTTCTTCATGTCACTTAATAAAAAAAAATACTATCTCTAGTATAAAGACAATCTCAATCGTAATAAAAATAATAGTTAAATCTATTGTAGGCTTTTCGGGAATTCGGCGGAAAGTGGGAAACGGAGTGTCTTAACACTTAGGTTCCCTCTGCCTAACCTACTGTGTGCGGTATACAGCGTGAAGCTAAAAAATGAAAAAATATTACTTATTAACATATTAAAAGAAAATATTTTTAAGAGAATTTAAAGATAAACTAAAAAAGTATCGAATATCCAATGTCCATCTATTGGTTGTAGGCGGACTACTAACTATATTTATTAAAGAAATAATATTTCTACAATAAAAGAAATTACTTAAATAATAATTTAACATTCTTAAGGAAAAGGCAAAGACATATTACTTCATGATTACTTAAATATTTCAATAGCACTTGTCACTTAAGCACTTCGTTACTTACACCTATTTGAATGTTTAAAAGCTCGTATACTATACCGTTTCTTAATAAGCTCTCTAAAGCAGAAAAAGCTTAGAAAATACAATTATTGTCCTTATTTCTATTACTTTAAAGCACACATTCATATATTTAATATCTACAACTTGGAGAAGCTCCGAAGAGCTCTTCGTAAATAAAGAACGAGTGAAAGTCGATAATGAAATAAAAGGAAGGATATTTTTAACGGCCACGTGCAATGAAGCATCTCGGGAGAGTGCGCTCATATTATATTGTATTGGGTATGTATAAGAGAACAAAAAAACATTTTATAACTTCACGCTTTTTCTTGGATAGATAGAAAGAACCTAGTGTCAAGACACTTGGCTCTGCAGTTTCCGACAGAAATCGCTTGATATATTGCGTGTTAGACGTGCTTTATCTAACAATTTCACCTATTTATACAATGCCCGCTCGCGGCTTCACCGCGTCAAATACTTACCTGTTTCGTTATATTGCATCCCTCGGGAGTGGAGTTTTGTAATATAAAGTAACCAATGTTTAACCTTTGATTATCAACTATATTTATGTCAAAATTCATTACAATCGGTCAAGCGGTTTAGACTTTTCATATAAAAGTTTATTACCCCTATTTCAACTCTTTAGAGGTTGATTTTTGAAAAAAAAGGGTAGACTATGTGTAACGCTAGATTATTTACTTCTTTCATTCTAAATTTCATATATATCGGACCAGTAGATTAGCCGTGAAAGCGTGACAGACAAAGACATTTATAATATAAGTATGGATTTCCTCGAGTGGGATTCGAACCCACAACCACGACGTTTACAGTTAAACGCTGGCCCACTGCGCCATAAGGACCAAAAAAACATATATAAATTAAAATGAATAGTTATACTAGTAGATGCAATATGCTATTTAAGAAGGCGCATAAAACTGCAGGACGTAAAGTGTCGTAGGTATAATAAGTCGGTGGGCGTCGACGTCGTCGCTTGTATTAGACTTGCTTTTACGATGCAATTATATAATGTTAGACGTGTACACTTTGCCTTTTGTAATTATGAATTTGCTATATTATATTATAAGTACATTTTTTATTTGTTCTCAATAACCTGAGGTATATTGAATGTCGCACCACGACTTATCAAAGCAGTTCACAAAACTTATTTTGAAACGAAATTAAATGGCAAAGAGGGAAATTGTAAATCTTTGTTATAATATTTGGGCAGATTTTTTAAATGGTTCCTAAAACCATTTCGTGATATCACTATCATATTGGGCATAAAATTATAAGAATATATTAATTATTATGTCCGGATATTATCATTAGAGTAGGTATATGTTGATTAGCTAGTTAACCCTCAAGGCAACTACGATATTTTATATGATTTTTTATATTACATTGAAAAGTATAAAAAGATAAGAAAAGCTGAATTCTTATTTATGTAGTTGTGACTATTTTAAAACATATGTTTTATGTGTTTATTCAAAAAAAAAAACTACATTTTGATAACAACGTCTGTATATGTACACATGTACTTTGGTCGTTATTAATAAAATACACATTTGTATAACGATAAGCCGATATCGAAATATATTTTATAGCCTTAAAATAAAAACATCTAATAATGTAAAATGTCACCGTTGTCTTTTCACTAGACATTTTCCATCTGCAAAAATTCTAAGGATGTCAAAATATAAAAAATATTTAATCATAATATATTCATTAACCTAGCCCTGCAGTAGGTATTCAAGGAGCACAGTAGGTACATACATAAAACATTCCTCGGGTAAGCCGGCGTTGATAAAAGTCACATCATATATTTGGGCGCCGCTCAAAATCCCCCGACGACGTCTAAAGCATTCCCTTCTTTATACGCGGAATAATAATAAGTCTAAAACTACTTGAATAATGTTAGCTGTCTCTAGGAAGTATTACGACACCTTCTTGTTACTCCTGTTATGTCAAATGTGAAAAGTAACTGTATGAATATCAAAATATTTTGTGAATTTCATTACAAAAGATCGTAACAATTATTATGTTATCCAATAATTATTTGTTTTTAAATAGGTACTTATTTATATGTTTTGCTTTGCAGGATTGAAAGAAAAATTCAGAACCAGACTCCATTTTCCATTTATTAATCCTTTTAAAAAAATTACATTAAACTGACTAAATTCGAAAACACTTATAATTATAATAAATACTAGACGAGGGGCTAGTTGTGGCTTGTGGGCACAAAGTATGTTTGTAAAGCGTGCGGTTGTAGGTTCGATACCCACTTGAGGAGTGGAAATATTTAATATTTCCATTTTATTCGCTCTGGTGTCGAGGCAAAGGGCGGCGTTAAGTTCTGCCACTTAACACGCAATGTCTAAAAAATTCTGCCGAAAATGGGGTATGCGGGATGTAGGGTGAAGCTAAAAAAAGACATAAAAATGTAACTGCTATACGGCAACTGCGCTCCCATAACCTTAATATATACTTAAGTCCATGTAGCTTATTATTTGTAAAACATATCAAGATGGCATCAGTCTCACCGAGTAGGTACTGCCATGTATTATATTTGTAAGTCAACTTCAAGAATAACAAGGGAGCAGAAAAAACGCACTAAAGTTGGATAAAAAATCCACGCTCTTAGTGTCTCCGGCAAAAACAACGCGATGTTTATTGTATGAGTCGCTGAAACTCGAGCGGCCGCTTAATGGATTGCGCCTGGGATTGACTTCAGCCTATAACAAGCCAAATATGGACACATATTATGTAGTTACATTAAAAATGCTAATGTTACAAAAGGAGTCATGTATCAGCAATTTAATATACCTACCTAATCTGCTACAAGTATGAACAACAATGAAAGTTTTGTAGAGATAATGCAAGCCTAAATAAATCTGAAGCAAAAATAAATTTAGATTAAAATTTTACACAGAAGAAGTTAGAGCGAAATGTGTAAAAGGGAAACTTCTACCAATCAACTAAAACAGAATTAATATCAATTAGTTTAGGGTAGATTTCCGATGCCAGTATTAGTAAGATTTCGAATTTGTTAATAGAAAAACAGGAAATTTAACAGTAAACGTGAAACTTAATACTCATTTCAAAGCAGTTCAAACTACACTTAGGTTATAAGTCTCAGGTCTTAGTATTAAAACTACATTTTTTTAATATACATACTTTATAAGTGTGTGCAAATAGTTCCTTAATAAAAAAATTGTTTAATAAATAAAAAACTACACGAAATTTGTTAAACAATTTAATAAGAAATTTGTACCGATGAAAACAAGATTTTGATTTTCTACAGCAAGATGACACAAAAATCGTAAATGTATGTAGATATGTACGTACGTACAACATAATATGAAGTCGAGCAGAAAACCGATAGACAGCGCGCCGCTGCAAGTCATCGCTGAAATATAAATCACGGAGGCTTCAGGGGAACATTCCATAAAACGGTTTTATGATAATGGAATCGATTAATTGTTCCGATGCCGAATCACGGCCTATTCACTTGCTGACTTCGGCTTGGCGGTTAAAAAATGAAAAAGGAGGTAAAAAAGAGGCATACTTTGTGTACTTACAATATTACTTTATAACTTTTATCTATAAAGTATTATTATTAAGGTCATTGTGACGCAGTTTGACTGTAAATGCGATGGTTGTAGATTTAAATCTCACATGGGGGAGTGATTATAGATTATTGTTATTTTTCCGCTTTGGTACCAACAAGACACAAACAAAGAACGCCGTTAAGTTACGCCATTTAACATGTAATATCTCTATTTCGAACGAAAAGTGAGAGACGGAATGTTTTTATAATAGGATCTCTTTGTCTATAATGCTATGCGAGAAAAAACATGAGAAATATAGATATATCGCATCCAATTACTGCATACTGCAATTCATACCAAATACCTACTATTGATATTGAACATTATTTCCTATAATAGATCGATAGTTAAGTTAGTATAAGTGACGTTATGATGAGCGAGCCCAAACGCGTTAATGGCCATATCTCGTAAAGACAAAGGAGTCATCGATCACTACGCACTACAAACAACCCCTTCCCATCGTCTGCTTACAGCCTGTCAACTGCGCTATCTATCATTTACACATTCACTTTGTAAACAAAATGTATTCTTATACTTATCTTAATGATTGAGCTGATATTACGTTAAAGGCATTGAAAGAATTAATTTCAATAGATCAATATAAGGGACATTTTCATTTTTTTTTAGCTTCACGCTGTATCCCTTGCGGGATAGTCAGAGAGAACGGAGCGCCAAACGCTACGGTCCTCATGCTTTTTACGTTCCTCCTGTATCGTCGATACTGCTTTCGAAGGTCTACTGAGGTCTTCCCCTGCCTCTCTTACCACTCACCTTTGCCATAGAAATAATGGACATATTTTTAATTTATGTTTTACTTTTATTACCTAATTGTAAAAATCAAAAACTAACCTTTCAGACCAAAGGCGCAATGAGACAATGTTCGAATGTAAAACGATGATTGTGAGTTTAATTCCCATTCGGGGAATGATTATATTTAAATTTTCATTTACATTGCTCTCTGGTACCTAAAGCGCGACGTTGAGTTCCGCCGCTCAAGTGGAGGGTAGAGTGTCTCGTCACTAGGTCCTCCCTAACGTACTGTTTACCCGGTCCACTGTGCGGGAAAGAACGTGAAGTTGCCAAAAGCTAATGACCAAACCAGAGAAACTACTTATAAAACTAAAATAAAATGTGTAAATAAAAACAAAGAATTTCTTACACCTCCATTTTACTCTAACATTATAAAAGCTACCTATTATAAAAGCTCCGTCGCAACAAAACGCGAATACGACAATTACTTTAACTAAACCAATTTTTCCACGAAATAGCGAATTATTACAACATTTCCCGCTTATTGTTAGGTGGAATGATTACGTAGCGATGTAGATGCAGTCGTGAAAGCACTATAAAGATTTACGCGACACGCCTCGTGGACATTCCGCGAGTCATAACCCGCTGCGGAAGATATTCTGCGATTTATAATGTATCTCTTTTATTACCATAGGGCGAGGTGAGGGATGGATGGACAGACGTACCTAGGTACGTATCTAATAAGTGTTTTTAATTATTTCACTTGTGCTATTTATGAAATACGGCATAAAATAACTTTTTAGGGGTGCAAAAGCTCTTTTAGGTCCTACGTAAAAGAAACATTCCCGCTTTAACACAATAAATGTAACTATTATATTAAGTACCCATTTGTTTAGGATAACTTGTTGTACACTACGCTAATATAATTAATTGGTCGACATAAATTTTAGCAGTCTCTTTTCTTAAACTTACACATATATTCTAATGGTTTGGTCAGAGCTGTTTAATTTTAAGGTACGAACTAAGATAGTGAACTAAGGTTTTCTATAATATTGATTGCTAAAATATGACTTAACTTGTAATAATAACGCCTTAAATATTTTATAATACACATTTTAAGGTTTTAAATTCCTCGCATTGAATGGACAATCGATACCACATGAATCGATACGCTCACTCGGACGTCGTAAACAGTTTATTACGATTTGGCACGTCGAGTCCCGCCGCCGCCGCGCTGTGCCTCGCTGTACGATGCAATACAAAAAAATATACTAAGCCTGTCATTAAATTACTCATTAAAGTATCGCTATAAAATCGATAATTATAACTGCATGGGAACATTTTAAAATACATATTTATTCCGACCTCACATTGCAACATTAGTGATCCAGTCGTATTATAGAATCGTCTTTGACCTGACTATATCTATATGTATGTATGAATGCATGTATGTGGGTAGATATCGATAAAAACCCGCACTGGTCGATAAAATATAGAGACGCGTGTAGTTGGAGGCATTCCGAGTAATGACCATCTCGTTACAAATAGTTTACGAGCCCCCGGAATGTAGCCGTAATACTAATAGTAATAGTAAAATGATATATAAAATGTTTACCTTCACGACTGTCATATTGATGATAATACTTGATACGCTAAGTTTGCTTCGCGACTTCGTCGGTATTGGTAGTTCCAATCTCAATAAAACCTGATGATATAATAGATGCTAATTTTATATACGAATTGCGGCCTGAAATAGAACTTCTGAGGTCATCATCCTTGCCCTATAGAGATGACATTTAAAGATATTCAATGCCTTGGGAAGAAAATCAAAAATAAGTTGATCCCTTCATCTAAAAGACTTTGGACCAATAATACGGAATGAGGTAACGTACTATTTATAGTGCCTTGCTTTAAAATACAAGGTTTTTAAGGATAACGTTTGATATCTTCCGGATTTTACATAAAATTATAAGTTCTGATATTGGACACCGATAATGTCTTAAGGCCGTACCGTTTACCTAATCACGAAGACACGTGTGGACTTCCATCGATTCGCACTTTTTGCCTCTAAATACCTTATTGTCAGTGCAATCCATAAAATTATGTAAACGTAATTGACATTTCCGCTGTTTTTGTTGAAGCTACGTAAATATAATATTTTATATTCAGTGACCACCTGTCGGTGGGCGTTAGAACGCGCATTGTGAGCCAAGCCGCTGTCGCTGGCACAATACACGCGCATAAACACTCCCGGGGATTATGTCTTAAATCACCGTCCACCCCTGCGTTATTTTTTTTGTGAAACAACCTAATTTAAGGAAAATTTATTCAGTACTAGCGACCCGCTCGCGGCTTCGCCACGTGAACTACCATTTTCATCCTCTATTGCCTCTTTGGGATTGGTTTTTTTTGTAAAAGGAGGGTAGTCTTTTATGAGTGGGATAGGTCTAATACAAGCAAACTATATAATAACAAATGGCGCACCCGTTGCAGAAAACGTAGTGACATCTGTTGGAATATAGATGATATAAATATATGATTATATAAAAGTTTTATAGACCGGTCAATGTATATTTACTAAATTATGCTTATTTTATTTTATAGTTAATTGTATATTGAAACAATTTAGCTCACTAGTGAACTATCGACTAATTTGAATGTTTTTGTTTTTTAAATTTATTTTCGCGGGAGTTGTATGGGAAGAAAGGATGACAAAACTATCCAATAGGTTGCTCTAACCTCTTAGCTAACTCCATACAAAAAATCATTAAATCTACCTGGTAGATATCAGTATACAAATAAATTTAACTCTATATCGGTTTTTTAGTTTTTCCAAAAAAACTACATGGAAATCCGGGATAAAAAACTAGCCTATATGTTACCTTGGGACTATAACCTATCACTATACAAAATTCATTCCATTTGCTATCCAGAGTTTTTAGTGATTGACGAACAAATTAACAGACAGACGACCGAAAGGCAGACAGACAGACAAAAATTCTACTGAGGGATTTGGGGCCTCTGTTATCGATATATTAAACGCACCCAATTAAACAATTTTTCTAAAATTTTTCATGTACAGAATTGACATTTTTCTACTCTTTTATTATAATAGAGATATGATTAGAAACCCAAAAATAGAAATTTGATCTAATTTTGCGCAGGATTTTAAACTACACATAGGTACATAGGTACTATTATCTATAAATCTGACTAGCCGGTACACTGGATACTTCGATAGTAAATTACAAAAATTAAGTTTTTCGTAATTTTGTTAAATTATATTAAAAAAATATATTACACAATAAACTTAATATAGCAGTGGGGGTTTTTTTTTTTGTTTTATGGTAACAAAAATAACTCGGATTTTGCTTAGGTACGTAAAATATATAAGAATAAGTATACGTTTTACGCAAAAGGGCACAATTAGAAACAGATTGATCTATAAATTTTGGAAGGCAAGGCTTGTTTTTTTCTAGATAATATGTGGTCTTAGATTCACTACTTAAAGTAGAATCGTAGTGAATAATAGAAGAAAGTATCAGCAATCTTCAAGTTGAATGAAGTGGAAATTTAACATTTTTACATACACATAAATACAATATTATTACAGTTTATTGTTAAATTCACCAAACTTCGCAGTACACAGGGCAGGGGTCAGAGGGATAAATAAAAATTTAAATCCAAATAGCTGACCGAGCTCGAATGACTGATTTACAATAACGTCCAATTTTAAACTAACTAAAACTAGGAAAATAATCTTTATGCTCTCTGTATAGAAAACACTTTTCCTTGCAAGTAATGTACAGCAAATGTAGCAACAATTATTTCTTTGGCCGCTCAAAGGGCTTTGTGTCGCTCTCTCCCAGTACCTAATGGTCATTGCCAAATTTCAATTGTTAGTCTAATAAAGGCCCTTTCCATTTTTTCATTCCGGATTAAAGCATCGTGGGAGTAAGTTGGGCGTACGTTTTGTGCAATAATGTGCATGCTTTCAAATTTACTGAACAATTACTGTTGAAATTTGTAAAAAAATAAAGATGAGCTTTTTAGGTATGACGGATTTATTCTATTTAAACCGTGTGATATTTGTTGAGTTTGTGGATTTTATTCTTGAAGGCTATCGTGGCTTGTGGGCACAAATGTGACAGTAAACACTGTTGTGGGTTCTAC
This sequence comes from Dryas iulia moderata, assembly GCA_019049465.1. NCBI lineage: Eukaryota > Metazoa > Arthropoda > Insecta > Lepidoptera > Nymphalidae > Dryas > Dryas iulia. Next base: position 152,007 of record CM032418.1, read on the forward strand.
TCCCACTTAAAGAATTAAAATATTCAATATTTCCATTTTTTAACTTTAGTGTCGAAGCAAAGCGCGGCGTTAAGTTCCGCCATTTAACTCGCAATGCTTCTAGAATTCGGCGGAAAATAAGGAACGGAGTGTCTTAACATTATGTTCCCTCTGCCTACCCCGGTGTGTGCGGGATACAACCGGAAGCTAAAATGAAATTGTTCGTAAAATTAAAACATGTTCTACCCAATACACATTTAAGATTCACAAGTTTGAAACTATACGATGGCTAGTAAAATGTTACGAAAATGTTAACTGTATTTTATTACTGAACTATAATTCATTATATTCAATAGCACATTTGAACTTAAACATTATAAAAATTGATTGACGTAAAAATAGTAATATATGGACAATGATATCAGTTTCGCAATAAGTACCAAAACAAAAAATACTGTAAAGCAGATATATTGTGACGACTACATGTTATCTCAAAGAAAGTACATAAAATAAAATAAAATAGTATAACAAGTGCGCGTATGCAGCCAGGCGGCCCTCCTAGCTAGCCAAGGGACCACGCTGTACGCCGTACGTCTGTATGTACGTTTAACACAAACAAGTAGCTATTCAAGGCGATCCCTTATTTCCAATGGCTCAAATCGTAGCGCACCTCCGCAAATCGTAATCCTCTTAGAAAACATTTCCAATTTAAAAAGAATTCCACCTTTTATCCTTGAAGGAGGGCACGCGTAAAAAATAAAAGGAAAAACTGTGACACGCGTCGGAGGCGTATGTGCGAGTGCGAGTACCTACGGAGTATAGATAACAGGGTTTCTCGGGTCCCTCCACTCGATTCTTTACAGGTCGCTTCTTCCATCGAGAAAGCATCTATTGAAACTCCACTCAGGCCGTGTTAGCTGCCTATTTAGTATAAAAAGGGTCGAATTTCCCCGCGATCCTTTTTTATCCCGAGGTGGGGTTGCCTCCCACGCCGGACTCGCACTACATCCGACGCTACGTAACGATCACCGCGCGGCCTTCACTCCCATCAATGCGCTATTAAATTTACTTACCCTTGTTTCTGTTAAACTTATACCGATAAAACCTATAACAACACTTGAATGTTGATCGCTTTGTTTATATAAAAGAAGTAAGCTATTTAGGACGTTTATTCTTGAGTTAAAATGTACTGTATACTGTCTACATATGGGTATAAATGCTTAAATTTTAAGTTATTTTTATCACTTTTTAACGTTATTCTAATTTACAGGTCTTTTTAATATGAAAGCAATTCTCATGCACTTATGAGATTTACGAGTACCCACTTGCCGGCCCCAATAGGTGAGGTAGTAGTAGTAGGGTAGTAACATCAGTTCAAATATTTAAAGGGCGGCCGGGTTGGAGGCGCTGCGGCCGCGAGCCCCGCAATTGGATCACACGAGCGGTTACGGACCCGAAGTTATTTCACTGAAATTAGTTTATCGAAGGAAATTTGATTTCGATGGCCTTAAGTAAACTTAAATTTGTATCGTCTCCCCGATTGTACACACTGCGATAGCTTCCAGCTATTTCGTTAAAGCTTTATCGTTTTTGTGTTTTTGATAATATGTCCACTTTGAATTGTAATGTTAGTGATTGTAAATATATAGTCAACAATAACGAATCACAAGAAGGCAAGTCACTATTCGTTATATCAAGTAATTCCTTAAACTGAGGTTTGTTATATTAAGATAATTTTAGACAAAAAAATAGTTTTATTAACCTCAACTTATTGTATTTGTATTAGCAAATAACTTTCATTTATAAATGATAAGACATTTTATCAAATTATGTACAATAAGTATAATTTGTTAAACGTTAAATGTAAAAAATAAAACATGAGAAGGAAAGCGTTAATTGTAATATAATTTTTAGAATTATTGTTACCATTCAAAAAATTAAAGATAAAAAAATATCAGTTTCTACATTACTATTTATCTTTATAATCTTGGTCCAGACATTGTCTGAAAATACAACAAATCTGTAAGACTTAAGTCTAACAATAATGCCTACTTAACTAGTAATTTTACTGAGTCGTTCGTCAGCTTTATAAGGACTAATTTATTTTGCACTTGTAGATGTGGATACTTTTAATTAATAAGTGTGTATTTTCTTCATTTTTTAATAAAATAAAAGTTGACTTAGTTATTCTTGTTTTAAAATTAAAAAATCTATTGTTTCTTAAAATCTTATATAAGATTTTCCTATATTATAAAAAAATCACAAGAGAAGCATGGCATTAAGATATTCGACTGCGCCACGTTGGCGACAATTATTATGGTATGATTAAAATTCTTTTAAATAAAATGTTTTGTTATAATTCTGGGATAAGAAAACAAAACACAGCGTTGAGTTCCGCCATTCCACTTTTGTAAAGCAGAGAACGGAGTATCTTGACACTGCTCTCTGGCTACCTTGCTTTACAGGGAAAAGTGTAAAGCTGAAACAATGTACCTACACTTAGAAAAAGAATCCAACGGTATAATAATAATCATGATATTTCTACCCTCAAAATGTTCTTTTTTTTATACGAATTAATTACTACAACGACCAAATACATTATTGTGGCCACTAGAAAATGTTCAAAATGTCTGGTTATCCAAAATGTATCTTCGATTAACAAATATACGAGATCAATCCGGTTAAAATATTTTTATTTAAAATGTTCTAAGAATAATTTTACCACACCATCACAAAGGCTAGAAAATAAGAATTGGAAAACAGAGCAATTCGCATAAGAAGACAGCGGCGGCGCAGATCGCCTGGGGATCGGTTAACCCATGTTACACGACGCGCTCCCCGAGGACTTCGACTTTCCACAAAGAAAATACCAATCAAAATTTGATTTACCGCCACCCGCGGCCATACATCACATCTCTCTAATCCGCGAACAGAAAAGGCCTAAAATCTAAGGGGATCCACGTCGAGGTCGAATTGAAAATCCCACTGACACGATCTGCCTTTAATATTTATGAGGACGTTAAAATATCACTAGCTCTTGAGAGGAGCAATACTCGGATTGGAGGAATTCGCAAAAAAATCTCCTGTAACATTTTACTGAATAGGTATAAATGCAGTACTTTTTTTAATAAAACAAATTATGCTTATGATTACAATTTTTTCATAATTCTTTTACCGCTTTTATAGCGACTTATAAGTCGAGCATATTGAATTACATTTTTTTTAGCTTCACGCTGCATCCTTCGCTTAGCAGGCTAGACCGAGGGAACCTAGTGTTAAAACACTCCGTTCCCCATTTTTCGCCGAATTCCGGAGACATTGCGTGTTAAGTGTCCGCACTTTGCCCCGACACCAGAGTGGAGGAAATGGAAATAATAAGTATTTCCGCCCTTCAAATGGGAATAGAACCCACAACCATTCGCGTTGCAGACACACGTTGTGGCCCCAAGCTACGACTGGCATAGAGAATTCGTAATTTTATATGCCAATATAAAAAAATACCGGTACCGATGCAAACTGAAGCTTACACTCCGCTGATTGTTAAATGTTCACAACATTAACATTTCATAGTTACAAAACAATAATTAGTCAAATTTTTTGAATGTTTTCTACAATCGAAATGGGGATGTTTGCAAAACATAGCACATAGGTATGTAGGTAAGCGGGAAGCCCCTCTTCCTCTCCTCCGAGGCCGCACAACTCAGTATTCAGTGGCATATAAAACCAAATTGGACTTTTTGATCAGCCACCAAATATTCTATGCGCCGCCCGACGATAGCTTATACATAAAGAATGAATTCCGACCTTGCCTCGACATGTTATGTTTAAATAAATAATCTTACTCATTGATACCAATGAAATATCTATATGATTGGGTATTCATAGGAACTATATGTAAATTATAAATATCATTTTTATATACTATGCCTATATTTTGTTATACCTACATAATTATCTATGTAATTTAAGATTATAAGTAAAGTTATCTTCAGAAACAAGCAAGTGAATACGTTTAAATTTTTTTTTAGCTTCACGCTGTATCCCGCACACAGCAGGGTAGGCAGAGGGAACCTAGTGTTAAGATACTCCGTTCCCCACTAAACGTTTAATAAAAACATAAAAATGTCTCCAAGTGGGATATGAATCCACAACCATCGGGTGCATTCAAGTGTGTCAACTGCGGCACGAGGGTGATAGATACACTATTATAGGTTCAGTGTCATTTTAGTAACCTACGACAGTTGACTCCAATGATTGATAACATAAATATATTGTCGAAGTAGGCAAAAAGGTACAGTTTAATGGTGTGAGAAGTTTTTTAAAGAAAATGAAAAATTTACTTGCATCTGTTTCAACTAGATACCTTTAACACATAAGTAGAGATCACCAATATTTATTATTAGTCAGTTTTTGAATACAAAATTCTAACTACAATAAATCTGACTATTTTTCCTACACTTTTACAGATTTTGAAATCCCCAAACAACAAAAGCGAATCTACTTATAGAGCACACCGACACGGTAATAAAACAAAATTATTAGCGAGAAACAAAACTAGCATCCCCATCGCCGATCCGAAGTTTGCATTGAGATCGATCGGAGGGTAACGGAGGGTAGATGAAGAATGTCGCGTTAGGGAGCTAGCATGGGGTCACCTAAGCCGTTTCCGATAAGGCCCCCGGCACTCGGACTTTCGGCATTTTGGTACACGCTTATCTCCCGCACTGGCCTGCAACGTGCGTGAGCTGAATAATGCACTCACTCCCTAAATTGAAATCATTTTTCTATAATTTCACAGCAATGATGGCTCGCTACACGCAATGTAAGGTTTATTGGGATTCTTTTAGAAATTATTGATGCTGACGACACGTGTGTACACAAATTGTAAAATTTATTAAATTGATATTATTTTATTTGCATTTTGCAAAATGCAAAATTTAGAATCTAAAGATAACATAAGTTAGGTATATTCATTTTTAATACTGCTAACTTAAGCAATGTATTATTTTTTATCAAATTTTAATAACTCACTCCTTAGTATAGTAATTTATATTATTCTGTTTACATCTCAGTCCTAATTAAAGAGAAGAATAAGAGGTGGGAAAATTATATTAAAATTTCTGTAAGCTTAATTATCTATCTGATCTACCTGTCTGAGTCTACCTGTGACCACCGACTACTGTAAAGAGGTAGAAACGTTTTTCTAAAAATGTATTTTCGAATACTAAAATTATACGCGATTACTCCGGTTAAAAATGGTTTTATTTCAAAACTATTTTTTTTACGAAATTTTACCTCCCAATCTAGAATACACAACTCAAAATGGACAAATCAAATGACTTTAAAATACATACTTAAATAATATAACACTAGATAAACACCTGAAACTAAATCGTCTCGCGTCTGAAGTAGCGATTACGCTATTCACAAAAAGCTCACGACGATAGATTGAGATCTCGGCATCAGCCACTCCACGTCCCGACATGATAAATAACAGTTTCCCCCACTTTTTACGCCGAGGGTGTCACGCAAAAAAATGAATAAGAAAATTTACCTAATGGCCACGATTCTTTATACTCTATCTCCATTGTCAGAGGACAATGCTGTAATGGAGGGATAACGTGAGTGAACTGCGTCGACCGTTTTATTTTATTTGCTTTTTTGTAACAAACGTAAGTACGTAAGCTTGAGAATTTGATATTTGTTTGAGTGTAAGGTGGTGGTCATTTTTATGTTGTATTATTATTTTTTTTCTGTATCTTTACTAATTTTAATATATAATAATTATTTACAAAGGAAATCTAGTTAAAATTAAGCTGTTTTGATTTTGTATTATCTAATTCATATGTAAAAACCATAGCAAAATATGTAATATTTATAAAAAAAACATTGCTAAATATGGAGCCAGTAGAAAATTTGTTTTATTGATTTCCTAAAATTACTCAATTATTTTAAAAATTATATTTACACATATTTAGTTTGTTTTTATATATTTATTTATTAGAATCAATAACAATATTATTTTATCTCACCTTATTTTGTAAGGAATCAAACAATAGGTATAAATATAAAAATTTTACAATATTTCACTTGAATAATATTTTTATTGTTTATAATGATAAATTAAACTTTAAGATATAACCAAATATTTTGTAGAATTTTATTAAGATTATTATGTTATTAATTTTGTAACATCAGGTAAAACATAAAAATAATAAAAGAATTCTAATAAGAATATAACTGTGCTTATATGAAAAACACAGAGGGAAAAAAAATATTTTTTAATAATATAAAACTTAAATTTAATAATTTCCTGTATCCTGTTGTATTTAAAGTCCTTTAAAATAAGCAAATAATATTAAAAGACCTTACCAAAATGTACTTTAAAAATCCAAATAAACATGTATCTCACTTTTACAAATCATGAACAATTTATATAGACTTGTTTTCATTTCTTTTTATTATATATCACAACACAATTGTAATGTTTAAGTTATATGCAAATATACAACAAGTTTCCATTATCAAGTTCAAAAGGGTACTGAACGGTAACTCAAGCGGTACCGGAGCACCCACCGAGTTGAGGACAAACTGTTCTTCGGACGAATAAAATCTACATTTTCTCAACCCTTCTCTCTCATTGGTTCAAAAAACCCAAACCCCTATGCGCGTGTGCTAAAAAACGAAAGGGTTGAAATGCTTTACCCTTTTTTAAATCACCCTTCATTTTTTATCTCTTTCTGTAACATAAGCACCCTATTATACTAGCTAATATTGAAAAAAAAAACAAATAAGAAAGTTATATGTATGTTTTGGGACAAATCTCATGCGTATTTTCACAAATATAGTAATTATTCCAAAACAATAACTTTAATAAATATTATTAATTTTATTAATTTAACTAATGAAATTACAAGCCATTCTGTTTATATAAAAGCCATAAAAATAAATTTATTTAAGTACCTTAATATAAAAATGTATTCTTGTAATAATATAGAACTTTACATTTATTTGAATTACCTGAAATAAACAATTTTATAATATTTTACTAAATACAAAACTCGCGGTAAAACATGTCAAAACGCTGACATTTGACATTGTAACATTCCATTTTACGTAAAGAATAAATTGTCGTTGTAAATTCCAACGAATTATGATATAGATAATAAAATCAATAATTTAAGTATGAAGAAATAAAATGTTTTATTTCGATACTCAGAAAAGAATTCAAAGCAACAACACAATAATTATTTTACACTTCAAGTATGATGATACATCAAATGGAAACATACTGTAAAGAACGTTGACAAGACTGTGCGACGAGATAATAAAGTTGATTCATTTTTTATTTGCATTCAGGAAAATAAAGTTAAAAGGATATAGCCATTTTATTAACAATGTCTATTATTTTGTGTATTAGATTCGTTACGTGACAATATAAAATGACAATGACAGAATGAAAACTGACATCAATTGTAAGGGTCTATGGCACTTTGGTTCCTATCACAAAGTTGACTGAATAGTTATATTTTTTGTATAATTTAACTAAATTGCTGTATGAATTAAAAATCAATAAAGATGACTCTTTACCATTTTGGAAATTGCCTAGCTTTAGTCTACGCGCCATACTATATGGCTTATAAATTCTCGGGAATGTAAGCTTTTTAATCTTAATCAAATTAGGTTAAGTTGAGACGATACTAAGATTATAACATATCTTTTCTTTTATTTTTCAGATCTGAATATGCAACGTTTTCCAAATGCGTTTACGCTGGTGGTTTATATATTTTTACACAACTTTGTAAAATGTTGTTATTAGCAACCTTCTTCCCTGATTCAGATAATATTCATGAAGGTGGGGAATATGATATATTTTTGGTAAGTTAAAGCCAAGTAATTATAAGATTAAAAATAGAAAGAATAAGAGGTCAATTATACTAAGTTATTGTTAATAAGTTTGCTTTCTTTGGCTTAGCTTAGCTAGTTACATGTAACATTGGAGAGAGAACCGAGTAATACCACGATCTAATACCTTTTTATTAAATCATAAATATATCCCTAATACACATTATACTACTAGAGAGAAATGCTTCCATTATCTGATGACCTTTTTTATTTTTAGGAGATTCTCAAAGCCACAGTAGATCTTGCTGACCTTCTTGGTTTATATTTTGCTTTGAATTCAATACCTGGGAAGGGTCATGCAAAAATTTTAAATGCTGCAATAGGCTGGGCCAGTGCTGAGGTAAGCTATAGAATAATAATTGTTTATTATAATTGTCAGTATACACATAATCTCATACCAATTGTGTTATCTTTCATTGATAATGTTTAGGCTGTGTTTAATTCAGCAAACATTCAGCTTACTTAATTTAATTGTAAATGTTCCAAAACTTGCAGGAGAAATTCATAATTAGCATATGAGTATTTGAAAAGATTGATTAAACCTGATTGCTCATGACAGTCAACATAATAGATACACACAATAAAATATTAATAAAGCAAAAGAGAATATTAATTACCACATTTAGAGAACATCAAAATTTGTAAGCAGTGTGATCCAAACCTGTGCCTCTTGGAGACCGTCCAAAAAAACACTTTAAAAATGTTACAAGAATTAATTACTTATTTCTTATTAATGTCAACAGGTAATTGTTACCCGAAGCATTCTTTTATGGGTTGGAGCTAGAGGATCTGAATTTGACTGGCGCTATGTGCGTTCATGTGCTGAATCCAATGTAGCACTACTGCAGCATGCATCAACTGCAGCTTTAGTATGGCTTTGGACAAGAAGTGATTTGCCCAAAAAATATTTTCCTATTGTAGTTACTCTGTTGGCTTTGACACCTTACAGAAATTTGGTCGAAGAAGCTATAGGAGTAGTATTCTCACTTAGTGCATGGGCTTTATTAGGAATCAAAACGCTTCATGCATCAGTTATTGGGCTGAGTGCCCTAGCTATATATGCAGTGTTAGCTCAACAAATTGGAATATAATATGTTACGTATTCATTAATTTTAATAAATGTCAGTATGGTTTTGTTGAATGAACTTAATTATGTTTTTATTTATAAATTAATAAATAATTTACTAGATCTAAATTGCTTGTTTTAATTCAAGTATACATTATTGATTAATCCATAGATTAAGTCAATTTAAGTCTTTAGCTATGGGTACATAGTACCTGCAATTGTAAGTATTTATATATGGGCAGCCTTTATTGTTTATTTGATTAATATCAGGCTACATAATAATCAAATAAATAATACAGAATAGGATAAAAATTATTTTATTTTGTGTAAAGTCTAAAGAGAACTATAAATAATATATTTGCTCATAGAAAGAATAGTAAGATAAATACAGTCAATTTCAAGTTTTCACTGGATGTTTATTCGTAGATTTAAATATGTTAATACTTAATTTTTATTTTAAATTAATAGGTAATATATTTATTATTGTAACATGTGCAGCAGGCTCCATATCTCAAATAAAGCCTTGCAATTGTTTTTTTATTGGCTTCCTGACTGCTTTATTATAATAAATTTATTTTTCAACACTATTTCCTACATATCTATAAAATTTTAAACAGGAATAATTATATATTTTAAACAACATTTTAATATCTGTGCCTAATGCTTATCACTTTTCTTATCTGTAGACAATATTTAGATTGGATGACAAAAGGCTTATTTCTAGTCTGTGGCAGTTATACTTATAGCTTAGATTGTATAATTTATCCATATTTCGTTTGCGAATTGTGATAAATTTAATAATCCATTATGTTTTCAAGTACTTTCTTTTGTTTTACTATGTAGTTTTTAAATGAAATAGTGCATTTATTAGTGCATGAGAAGTGCGCGAAGAGCTAACACAGTGTCCTGTTATTTACATCAGTGACGCTGACGTTTCAGAAAAATGTTTTCATTAAAATTACCATTTACTTTTTCGCATCGATAACCCTCTGACCGCTTGTTTACATAAATTCTGAAATTCACGTATCGAATTTGTGTCAGTATGAAAAGTATCGTAATGTCGTGATGTGATTAATATGATGTGGACAGTGTTTTTTATTTTGCTCTCATGTTATTTAACAAAAGGGGATTATGTTGCTAGGTGTAATGAGCATTCCAAAACTGGTTTGACTTTTGAGCCATCCAGCGATGGCGTTGAAGGACGTTATAGAGTGGAGTGGTGCACTACAGCAGACAGTAATGTTACGGCTTGGGAGCTAATATTGCGATATGATGACCGTGCCCAGGAACGTTGTCTTCGATACCAATTAGGTCCACAAGGATCGGTGCACTCACGCTTCCAACAACCAGTCAGCCTTAATATGTCCTGCACTAATGTTAGTATTTATTTACGTTTTATATTGATTTGTGAAGTCTTACTATTGCTTACTACTACTTTACTTTTTATGTATATGTATATTATAGGTTGTAATATATATGAAAAAATGATATATCAGTCAAATATGGATATATCTATCAAATCATTATTTGCTCCAAGTGCACATTGTCACAAGCTAAAAATGACAGCCAACATATTTGAAATGTAATTCCATTAAAAAAAAACCAAAGCCAGAAGGTTTAAAATAAATATTTGGTTGCCAAAAAAAGAAATAATCCTTTACTTGAAATTTCTAAATTTTTCACTTACCCACCATCAATATAAGTACACTGGCTTATGCCTGATTCCAGTACCACCATAGCACCTTAATATAATAAAAAAAGTATTGCAATTATCTCCGTGTTATGTGTGTGTTATATAAAAAAAAATATTGTGCATTGTCAGAAATTACTTCCTAAATTTATTTTATACAAACAAACATGTCAAATAATAAAAATTTCAATTACAAAAATACTAATTATATCCATATCTATGTGGAAACATAGAGACATATGCAGTTTTTTATGAAAAATATTTTTTGCACTAATATTTTCTCTACACTGTTATGCTACAAAAATATGTGAAGCTATTTAAAAAATAATGATATTATTTTGGTAATAATATGTTGAATGAATTATTTATTTAGAATAATTATTCTAAAGCTTTTCCTCATATTTTGAAATAGAGACCACGACTTAGATAAATCTTATACATTTAAATTGATAACTAACATAATATTATTATAGCTGATATAGATCACATTTTTAGCATAAAATGGGCTTAATTTTAAAACTTATATAAAATTATTCAAAAATTTTGTGTGTGTTTTATTACTTGACAAAACTAAATAATTTCATTTGAAATTTAAGTAGTAAAAGTTACTACTTAAATTTAAAATAAAATTATTTACTCATTTCTCTTAGGAGTAAGGAGAAAGGTTATCTTATATAATAGATCAAGTTCATTACTTATTATATATGTAATATACCTTAAATACAATAATAACATAATTATAAAGTAATTATAACTTTATATAAGTTGTAATTAATTTCAAACAAATTCATTCATTATGCAGAAGGAGAGTGATTGTATATGCAGTTTCACTTAGTTAGTATATATTTAATTGTTTTTATTCTTGCTTTAATAATATTTTGAAATTTAATAAAAACTATAACAATTTAAGACTATATTCTCCCTTGTCACTACTATATGTGGAAGACTCTTCAAAATAAATGCAAGCATTATTGCAAAGATTTTCATTTTTACATATTAAAGCTGTTTATGTTTATGATAATAATAAAAAATATATAATGTTTCAGGTATGCTTCACAACACACTTAGATCTCATATTCAATGGTACATGCTACCATGTCAAGACGTTGCTTCGTCGGAACACAACCAGCTCTAATCCACACGAGTCCCTCCATTACATTATAAACCCTTACAATAAAGAACATTTTACCGAGAGCAAAGCTATGGTTTCTTCCAACAGTGATGGGTATGTAGTATTGATATTGGCAGCTTTACTATTTTTTAACACATTGGGAGGTGGTCAGAGAGAACCCAGTGACAAGAAACTCTGTCCTCTGCTTTCCACCTGCAATCTAGATTGCGTGTCCAGTGGCGGAACTCAACGCCGCGCTTTTTGTCTGGCTTAACAATAGCTTATAAAAAAAATCACTCACTCACTCTTTCCATATATCAGGGACACTCAACAGATTCTACATTTAAATCCTAAATAGGTTAATTTCATTTTTTTTGTGTGAGATTCGAACCTGCAGCCATCATGCGCAGAGAGAGAGGTATGCGTGACTGTACCAGAATAGTGTTTAGTTAAGATAATGGGAAATAATTATAATATTTGTTTTGTTATTGGTTTTTTTACTTGAATAAATATAATTTAATCGTTTGAGGAAAGGTCACTTCAAAATCTAGTTATCATAACACAGCACTCTCAGGTCACAATTTAAGATTTGTGATAAAACACATGACATAACTCTTTTCCTTGTATAAGTAGTAATCAAGCATTAATGTATTTTAATCACATATTTACTTGATGAATATATTTCAAAGGCAAAGTATCACAAAGTAACTTTATTTTTGTGTGTCTCTTTTAACTATTTCAAATCAATAAAGTTAGGAGTTACATTAAAGCTGCCAAGACATTTTTATTATAAAATTCTTTTGGCAGCTTTATGTAATGTTGGTAAAATAAACACAATATACAATTGTGTTGTATGAAACAAGTTTTGTAAACACTTAAAGATTAATTACTCTGATTTATAATTTATGATTTTTATGAATATTAATAGTGTATTATGACATTACAGACACTTGGTTTTTTCAATATTGTCCCACTCAAAGATATTAAAATGCATCTAATTGACATTAAATCTGTACAAATAAATATGATTCTAGCTGTAAATTCATTTAAATGTTAATTATATTCTCTGAGTGTAGTTACTGCTTGTAAAATATACTTTTAATAACACTTTTCAGTGAGGACTTAGTGGTGCACTGGTACCTGGGCTACGTGCCCGCCACCGATTACTCTATGGACCTCTGTACTACAGATTATATGGTGAGTTATTATATTTTAGATATTTTAGCCTTGGATAATTTCCTAGACGTGCGAGTTCGAATACTTTGATTTTTGTATACCTTTTCTAAAAAAGTCTTTTATCTCTTCAGTGTGTGAATAACATGTTAAAATGTTAAATTTGTACACGATAAAATAAATAGCTTCACGCTATATTCCGCACACAGCAGGGTAGGCAGAGGGAACCTAGTGTTAAGACACTTCGTTCCCCACTTTCCGACGAATTCGGAGGCTTGCGTGTTAAGTGGCGGAACTGAACGCCGCGCTTTACCTCGACACCAGAGCGAAAAAAATGGAAATATAATTTCCACTCCTCGAGTGGGAATCGAACCCACAACCAGTCGTTTACAGTCACACTCTTGTGCCACTGGGCCACGACTGGCTACAAATTAAATTTGTACACGATAAATAATCTATGCAAAATAGTTTACACATGTGCCACCATATGATTGTGATGTCATTATCATTACTTTCTTTTCATATTAGAGACATTATACAGCATTAAGCCCTCTTAGCTCTATAAAATTCGATATCTGAAAATGAACAGCCTTCCTGTTCTATTACATGTAATGAAGAGGATAATCACAGCCAAGTAATTTTATTCAACCCTTATTTGAAGTCTTTAGGGGTCGATTTTTAAAACGGTTGAACCTTGTAAGAAACAAACATAGACTACCTTTGTCACTGGATTTCGACTATTTTTGCTCCGAATTTCATACAATTCTGTAAATTTATTACAGACAGACAGACTTTGACGTTTATAATTACATGCTTCATTTTTTTAATATAAAAATTTATCCAGCGGTTCATTTCCGTTGATTTTCCGTTAATGCCTCAGACCTGAGATGCTCAATATCTGTTGCAGTTCAATCTCAAGGCGTGTAATCATTTATAAATCAATTAGGTTAATTTATTATAAATTAATTTTTACCTTTAACCCGCAAACGTCCTTACGTAACTTTTTGAAATTGCAATATAGAAGATTCTCGGATGTTTTTTGGGATCCTACAGTAAAAGCGTACTCATTGTCCCGTGAAACGTGTAAAACAAGAAAAATATTATATAACTAGCTGTGTTCACGATTTGGTCCGCGTGGATTTAAAAAACAATTCTAAAATAAAAGTACTCCGAAGTTACTCCTTATTACATCGTCAGCTATCTGCCAGTGAAAGTACCACCAAAATCGGTCTAGCCGTTCCAGAGATTACCCGAAACAATCAGACAGACAGGCAAAAATTGTAAAAAATGATATTTTGGTATATGTACGATACATATAAAGTATACATACATGTGCATTTAGTAAAACGCGGTTATTTTAATATTACAAACATACACTCCTATTTTATTTATCAGTATAGGTAAAATTTAAACCTTGAGGGATTTGAACCCGGGCCCCTAGCTTTTTTTATGGAATAAAGGCATATATGGCAAAAAAGGCAAACGAGCAGATGGTCCACCTGGTGTTAAGTGGTTACCTTCGCCCATAGACATCCACAACATTAGAGTTACGGGTGCGTTACCAGCCTCGGGGATGTAGGACAGAAGGAAGTAGGAAAGATGGGAATGGTGGGAATAGGGAGAGCTGGCTTACATGCCATCGAGCCGGAACACATCATCAGATGTTTGGCGGTTCGTCTTTGACACGATAGTGGTTACCCGCTACTGAGTTACCCGCGTTTTACTAGAATTGTATTCTTAACCCGTCCCCCCCACGGGTAAAAAATGTAATTTACACGATTTATATAAGAATTTCAACGTGGCCTTAGGAGGCTGTATACCTATGACGTACAATTTAATTAACTAGAGCGCTTAGACGGATTCCGAGAAATAGAAAATCATATTATGTATGCTATTTTAAAAGAGCAAATCACATTAAATTAATATCGAAGACTAAGGTATCATCCCGCAAGACCAACGCATAAGGTATAATGCTCGTAACACCTAAATTTGAACAAGTTCTAAGAATAGAGGCCTTTGTGACGCTGTCCCACTGAAAGCGTCTGACTGTAATGCGATTGATTGTAATATCTAACACAAAGCGCGGCGTTGAGTTCCGCCACCCTACTAATGTCTCGATTTCGTGAATTGGGAGAACGTGCGTGACGCTAGGCTCTTTTACCTGTATATGCTGAAAAAAAATGTGGGAGGTAAAATTATAAGAGTGTATTGGAAGTAAAACTGAAACGGTAATTAATTTTCATAATTTCAATAGTCTCTAAATGTCTCAAGTACAATAATAAGCTGATCATCATAATACAGATAATTTATTGAATTATTTTATTTTATTCCCACGTGTTTGAGCTGTTCATAAATTCATTAGTAATTTACAACATATTAACTTTAATTATGATGTATTTAGTATTTTGACGCAAACAACTAATATTCGGATCGATTTCGTTCGTGTAAACATTCGTTTAAGATGCTTGTTTATCGATTAGATTTATTTGTTTATTTATTATTACTGTTTGTTTTATGTTCTTGTGCCAGCTAGTTGGTACGTGCCTTATTGAATACGATGGAAAACTAAAATATTTACTAAATATAGGTATTGTTACTCGTTACTCCAGTCTGGTAAGATAAATCACAGCGTATTAAGGCGCGATGGTGTAACTTATTGTAATACTAGCAGACCGCTCGCGGCTTCGCCTGCGTGAACCACACAACTACAGCTGCTTCGTCTTTTCAAAACAGCCCTCGTTCTCGCTTAAGTTGAGCGAATTATATTTTTCACATAAATTATCATCCCCTATGTCTGCCCCTCTGGGCAAAAAGTATATAATAATTATATTCCTATATATAACCTTACACCGTCAACTATCTTCACGTGAGAAAATTCATCTAAATCGGTCATGTTATTAGTCATTTAGATTTGTCTTAAAGAGGTAATAGATATAGTAGTAAGTATTTTCAAATATTTTCATTCTGAATCGACCTGGCAGATTAACCGTGAAAGCGTAACGGACTGACAGACTTTCGCATTTATAATATTAGTATGGACAAGGAAAACGTTCAAACAACATGCCTCATGAGGCTATCTTAAGCCAGAGGGACGCCGTTACACCGTAAGCGCCATTGATTGTGGGTTTGATACCCACTCCAAGAATGATTATATTAAAATTATTATCTTGCTCTGGTAAGACAAAGCGCGGCGTGAAGCGGTTTAAAAAATCTTGTATTATTATATTGCAAATCCCAGCTCGTCCCACTCGATTTATATTTGAACACAAAGCTGACGCATGTGGCATGTACTCTGCACCTACTCCGCGCTATCTTCTCATATCAGCTAAGTATGTATAATTCATATTTATAAATCCCGCTTTACCTCGTTCTCAAGTAAATTTATATTTATTAATAATTCAATTACTTAATATAGTTTAGTTTATTAATAAATTCTTCGATATTGTGCGAGACTGGGAAAACCTAAACCTATATTGTAATCTAAAATGTATTGAATGAAGACATTGCATACTCGTACGTATCTCTGAACGTATACGATGATCAGTGTATTATCACCCACTACACGACTGACATTGTTATTTAAATATCAACGCGCGCTGAAATGCAGCGATTTTCTTATCATAGTTCACATTATTGCTGATAATATTGCAAGTACTTCGTGTCTATACTTGCATACTATTTATTTGTTTGTGTATTATGTACGTAGTTATACCACAACAAGTCAATTTTCCGCTGAATATACTCATATTGTTGTGAAAATTGATAAAGAAAACCTGAAAGCATTATAAAATAATTTGTTAAATATGTTGCCCAATTGAGCTGTCACTGTCACTTAGAGAATTCAATTTCGAAGATATAAAATTTGAAAATATTACTGTGTTTATTTTGAACCGGTGATCGTTTCGTGGTTTCGCTGCGTATATGCAGCTTTTATTTTAGCTATTCGAACTCCTTTACGATTCTCTGAACTTTTTGTTCAATCCAAATTCTTTGAACTTTCTGTTCAATCATATTAAAATATTATTACCCTATGGCACTACTTAATAGTATAAGTTTCTAATTGTGAAATAATTTTCATGAGCGCTTCAGTATTTTCGAGCATTAGTTGTTACAAAAAAAGTTACAAATTTTACCTCTTTATTATATTAGTATAGATATATGTAGTCTATTATGGCGCAGTGAGCACAGCGTCAGACTGTAAACGCAAGTCTGTAGACAAAGAGCAAGGTTGAGAATTACTACTCAACCCTCAATGTGATATCGGCGGGAAATGGAGAACGGAGTGTTATGACACTAGGTTCTAACTATCTGCCTCTATCTGGGTATGGGAGAAAAAGTGTGAAGCTGCAAGTCAGTAAGTTCTGGCCGGTCTACTGCTTTGTATTATGTAGATCGTTATCTTAGATCTTTATATTATTTGTATGAACATAACTATTTAGTTTAATTTTATGTTTCGTGGTTAATGTTTATTTTAGTTTTATCTATTGTTGTGTCATGTAAAGTCGTTAAATAAGGAAATATTTCTATTATTCGAGAAGCTAACGCCATTGACGTCACTAAAATCATAAATAATAATTATTAATTGCCATTAAATGGCTGCTGTTAAAATAATATCAAAGTTATACATATTTTGAGAGTTATACATATTTTGTAAGAAATATATTCAATTAGTTCATTAATAGAGAGATTTTATAATCTTTGGGTTGAAGAAATTTGTAAAAATATCTCCATAGAGATGCTAAGAACTAAAATACTTGTAATAGAGCGTATAAGAATTTCAACGCGGCTGGTAGTGCGCCTTGGTGGTTTCCAGGAGGCCCGGTTCGAATCTTGTTGCGTTCAATTTTTATACGTTTTCTAAATGTCTTTTTCAATTACCCAAGTGTGTTAATAACACTTAAAAAAAT
This sequence comes from Dryas iulia moderata, assembly GCA_019049465.1. Lineage (NCBI taxonomy): Eukaryota > Metazoa > Arthropoda > Insecta > Lepidoptera > Nymphalidae > Dryas > Dryas iulia. Next base: position 169,838 of record CM032418.1, read on the forward strand.
GTTAAAAGTAACTAATGCTATCATTTGTATTCGTTTCTCAGAGCGAGTGCGAAGACGTAACATCCAATTGCACCGCGATGGCCGCGCACGTGGAGTGCCGCGTGCGCGCGCGCTACGCGTGCTACACGGCGCACCTGCACCACACGGCGCCCTGGACCGCCGCCGAGGCGCTCTTCGCGCCCCTCATCAACACCGACAGCGCCATCTGCCACCGCGTCGCCCCGCCCATCGACATCCCGCCCGCCCAAATCGCACGCGCCTGGTGGGCGGCGCCTATCATCGCCGCTGTCGCCGCCCTGGCCGCCTTGGCTATATGGCGTGCTCGCTTAGACGCGCATACACGTAAGCGCGTGCTGTGGGCGTGGCTGTCCCGCTCGCCGCCCTCGGTCGTGTCGCAAGCCCCGCCCGCCCTGATAGTGTTGTTGTACGCCCGTGACTGCGACGCCATGTCGCGGGTGGCGGCGGCGCTGAGCTCCGCGGTGGCGCGGCGCACGGGCGCGCGGGTGGTGGACGTGTACAGTAGCGCGGCGCTGGCGGCGGCGGCGTCGAGCGCCGCGTCCTGGACGAGGGCCCTGTTGAGGAGGGAGGACGCGAAGGTTCTGTTGTTGCAGACGCCGGCCGCCCAGCAACTGTATTGCCCGACGTTGGATTGTACGTCCACGCCGCCTACGTGTGAGTATTAGGGTATTATAAGCTATAAGGAGGTCAATGATCTGATGAAGTGATATTTTTGATTGCACGTTCGATGTATTTGTTGTTCACGTGTAAGTACTAGGGGATTAGGAGGTGTGAGGAGTTCAATGGTGTGATGAAATGAGACATTTTTGATTGTACGTCGACCACGTGTGAGTAGTAGGGGATGAGGAGTTGTGAGGAGATTAGCTGATGATGAGATGAAATTGAGTTATTCGTTGGCTATGGGTGAGTACTAGGGGATTAGGAGGTGTGAAGAGTTTAATTAATAGTGTAATGAAATGAAGTCATATTTTTGATGGCACGTTCGATGTTTACGTTTACTACGTGTACGTACGGGGGATCAGGTGTGAGGAGTGAGGTCGTTGTTTACGTGTGAGGATTGTGTGAGAGGATATCATAAGTTACTAGGAGTTTAGTTGGTGATATGACGAAGTTAGATATATAAGTTATAATAAAATTTTATGTCTCTTTAGTTATTCATTTAGATAGGTATAAAAAATACAAAAAAAAATTGAAATTTCATATTTATATATTACAAGGTTTTGTACTTTTAAACATTTTTAAAGTGTTATTCCACACTTAGGAAAATTGAAAAAGATTTCATCATCATTTGAAGGTTCAAATTTTTGTACGGTTTCTTTAAATGTCTTTTACAAGATTTTGTTTTGAATTATAATACTACTTTACTTTTCTTTGACACGACATTTGTTTTTTATTTATTGATATAGGAATAAATAACATAAAAGTAGTGTATTAATTCTCCTATTTTGGTTCCAGTGAGCGCCCCGCTGATGGGCGCGCAGGTGTGCGCGCGGCGGCCGCACGCCGGCGACGCGCTGTTCGCGCTGGCGCTGCGCACGCTGGCCGAGACCGCGCACGCGCACCACGCGCCCTACCGCAAGTACTACGTCGCCGAGTGAGTACACCTCCTACCGCGCTATGCTGGCCTGGTACACTGGCCGCGTATTGTATAGTATACCTTACTAGCAAAGTCGTTAACCGCGTCGGTCTGTATGTCTGTCTGTCTGTATGTATGTATGCTTAGATCTTCAAACTACCGCAAGTATTACGTCGCGGAGTGAGTACACCTCCTACCGCGCTATGCTAGCCTGGTACACTGGCCGCGCGGGCAAGTGTACAAGGACAATTTTTTAGCGTTTTAAGATAATGAAAGAAAAATTAATACATTAAATGAGGCCATAGAGCAAGGTTTCAAAGTGTGACTATAAACGTGACTGGTTGTGGGTTCGATTCCCACTTGAGGAGTGGAAATGTTTAATATTTCTATTTTCTTCGCTCTGGTGTTGAGGCAAAGCGAGGCGTTCCACCGCTTAATATGCAATGCCTCCAGAATTCGGCGGTACGTGGGAAACGGAGTGTCTTAACACTAAGTTTCCTCGATAAAGAGTGAGGCTTAAAAAAATACATTAAAAGATTATTATATAATTAGAGTGATATAATAACGAAAATACAGTAGAAATAGTGTCGTGAATGCAGATTGGACCTGAACTAAAACTAACTAACTTGGCGGTCTCTTTATGTGGGATTGGAATGAAGTAAATTGATATTTTTTATGTAGGACTGCAAGCAGAAAAAATACTTGCGAGTTGCGTTAAGTTCCGCCATTTAACACGCAATACCTCCGAATTCGGCGGTGCGTAGGGAACAGAGTGTCTTGACGACGTACACCGAAGCTAAAAAAGAAGATAAATATTTGCTAAAAAGGCTTCTTACTGCTGCTTTAAATTGTCCGCAATGATTAAGCGATCAAAAGATAACACATTACAATACAATTATAAAATCAAAAAGAAATAACTATTTCTCTAATAAGGAATATTAAAACTAAATTGTTTATCATAAACATCTACACATCAATAATTCAATTAAAAACACCTAATTTTTAAAAATAATTAATATTCAACATTAAAATTACAGGATATCCGGCATTAAAGCGGAAGTGGCGCGCAGTCTCACCCCGTTGCGACGCTACGTGTTACCGGAAGCTGCAACCACATTGCTTAACGACCTTGCACCCGACACCTCCAACACCCCCAGCACCCCCAACACCCCCACCCCAAACACCCCCGAAGTGGAGGAGGCGCTGAAAGAACTAAGCGCGTCTATAGAAGCACTACGCGAGTTCATGCGCGACAACCCTGATTACTTATCTGATGAGCTTATATTTATGTGACACTACTTAGTAAAGCTGACACTCCAAGTGACACTTGACACACTGGCACTGACACTGTGCGTGAAACTTGAGACTTTGTTACTGACACTTCGCTTGACACTTGCGTGTAATGTCGTTATGTTTTAGACGACGAAGTTGAAAACATAACAGAATTATTTTTTAGTTTCAAAAAAAAAATATGGTCACGTTGCTGAAAATCAAATGTAAGTAATTAAAACCTTTCTGTCCTACAATATGTAAAAGTTAGGATAAATTGAAACAATACAAGTTTACCTTGATTTTCACAATTTTCAACAATAAGTTAATTTTTTTACATGCTGTTTTTGTAGCAAACGATAGTCAGTAAATAATGGAGTTTGAAACTTTATTTTCATTTTTTTTGCATTCTTCAGATAAACCGAGATAACTTGGGTGTATCTAATGTCTATCTAAGTACTTGTAATCTAAGTAAATTTTATATGACTAATATATACATACGTATGTATATAAGTTTGTACCATTTTCACTAAGGCAGAAAACTGTCAGACATGAGCCGATGGACGGTTAAATGTACTATGCATAGAAACACAAATTTTAGTACATTTTTTGTAAAGCATAGATTTTGTCAAAGTAGGGATCGGAAAAGACAGGATTTCACAATTGTTTTATACAGTTTATGCTCCATGCGAATAAAGTCAAGGGCTGCAACTCGTAGTCAAATATAATGTGTCAAAGATTTTATTATATTGTTAAGTTTGTATAGTGTTAGTGTTATATTAGTTTATACCGTAAGCACGTAGAAGTAAGAAAATAATCATTCATCACAAACTGAAGTAAATGAAGTTAAATAGAGCTCATTTCAGAGCTTTTGTACAACAATTATTGTTAACTTTTCCACATTTGACCGATAGACGGAATTTGGTTACGTTTTCCACTTATTTTACAGAATATTTAACCCTCGTAGTAAGCCTGTAAGTACTTCGACTATTCGAAGGTGAGAAATTAAGAGTTTATTAAATATATTATTTTTATACACAATATAAGTGAAACTCAAAATATACATAAGACGCAGAATAATTCCGGACTTATTATATTTTTGTTAAACAACATAGAAGTGAATATTTCATAATATTAAATTTTATTCAACATGTAATAAACTACAAGTAATAGAAAACTATAAACGTATACTACCTCACTTTTTTTGAATACCAAATTGTACAGACGTATTAATGTCGCTTTATCGTGGCGCATTTTCGTTACATTGAGTTTCAAATCAGTACGATTCTGATGAAGTTTCACTTAAATATTGGGCATATGAAATAATTAATTCCCCCAACTGGTATTTGAACCCGCGATTATTGTTTATAAACTGACTGTTACAATGACCATTACACATTTGTAAATAATTATCAACCAATTATTAAGTTTTTCATTAAATATTAAACTGATCTGCTCTTAGCATAATAATTAAGAACCAAATATTGTAAAATATATTTTTTTATATAAATATAATAATATTAATTGTAGATATGCATGGGTTAAAGTGATTTGATATATTTTTGGATTTCCACATATATAGAGATTTTAAATTCATAAAAATTATTACCTGAAGGTGCAGATATGTAAAAATATGTTATTATTATAAATTGTAAGACTTGTATGCCACATGATAATAAAAAGGTAATTATTATATGCACGTACGTACTACTATTATTGCACGCCTCTTTTTAATATTAGAATTCACAAGTTACAGGTAAAATGTTGGTTTTTTGTTTTCTTTTTTCATCAATTATCTTTTCAACCACCATTTTTTAGTTTCACATTTGATTAAAAAAAGTTTAACATGGACCATGTTACAATTTTAATGCGAAACATTAAAGCTTGAAATTCCAATTGTGCGACAGATTCAAAGTTAAATAATTTTATTCAAAATAAAAAGTGACATGGTTTATTTTAGGAACGATAAATAATTTACCACGGGTTCACTAAAGTAGCTAATATCACTTGTGTCACATATTCGTGCCTAATAAAATGTAACATTTATGTTTAATATAAGTCAAATGTAATTAATTTATGGGCAATAATAAATAAATCATTATTTTTACATATTTTTAAATAATTATCTTTTGATTGGCTATTGTAATAACTGTCTCATACAGTATACAATCTTATAGTATTTTTCTAAACAAATTGTAAAGAAATTTATTTTAATAATATATACATGTTTTGTAATAAAGTTTTTAAATTTACTAGGGAAAATCCGCTAAATAAAAAAAATTCACAATATTATTTCACACTGTAAACTTATAGCTTAGTTATTACCAGGATAGCAAGTCGAAAGTCAAAGTCAAATAATTTTATTCAAAATAAGAAAAATGAAGTATTTAATTATATGCTTCATTTTTTGAAAGTCAAATAATTTACCACCATTCACTACAATTAAATGATAAATAAAAATATGCCTCAGAAGAATGCCTGAGAAGGACCGCTGCATAAAGCTCAGTGGGACTCTTTTTTTTTAAGTCAATAGTAATTTACCAATTTATTGCTGGCAGTGATACTATTGAAATACACTGGAGCGAGCATTTTATAGCAAAGGCGTGCTATCACTTATAAAATCTCTAATTAGGTAATAACCTGTAACACACAAAAGCTCCTAAAAAAGTCCTAGTTCAATTATAATATTCTGTAGTAAAATGTAATGGGATCTTTTAATTTCTTATTGTCAGAATAAGTATACTCGTAAGTAACCTGTGGATCAAGCTGATTTGTTGAGAAATTGAAATGGTGACAAAATTTACTTAAATTTTAATAAAATTATTTATAGATTAAGTACAAAAAAATTACTCTATAACTTTTAAGAAAATTTGAATCAATTTTCAAGAATTTAATCAATTAAATAACAAAAAAAGGTATTTAGTTATATATAATCTATACATATTTAAAGTCTTGCAAATTTGAAAAAAATTGACATCACATTATCCAAACATGTCTTCAATTATGGACTAACATCATCTTATGAAAGTGCTTTAATGTAAGTTTTTAAATATAATTATTAATATGGGTACATTATTTGTAACGTCGAGCTTATGAAACGAATTTGTATTAAGTAATTCGTTATTATTCATAATATTTAGTTTATATTGTTGTAAATACATGTGTAAGTTTGTCAAGTAATATTTGTTTAGCTTTTATAAAATTTCTCATACACACCAATACCTCGCTTTGCGTCGTTTCGTTTTGCGTTTTTTTTCAAAGTTGCGTTGCTGCTTTTTTTTTTACTGATTTTCACTGTACGTCATTAGATTTTCGAAGTTGCGTTGTTTTGGATTCAAATCTTAAGTTTTTTTTAATTCTGTAATGAAGAACTATTGCAATTGGAATTGCATTTTGCTAATGAACAAACAGTGGACGAATTTTTTGTCAAAGATGAAAACCTACCTACTACAGCCACTATGGACTCATCAGATAGCGATTAATTTTAATAAAACTTTCATAAGTTAAATGAATTATATGTAGTTTATTTTGTTTAATTGAATACGCTTTTTTAGATTATTTTGTTTAAAAATGTTTACTTTGTTCAATTTTATTTTTAAAAGGTAGTATTTTTGTAAGCCTGAACCTTCCATCATTCAATGGTTTGCTATAGAAAATCTATTTTCACTTTGCGTCGTTTCAATTTGCGTCGTGTTTTTTTGGAACTTAACCCCGACGCAAAGCGAGGTATGGGTGTATTACAAATGCAATTTTTATTGATATTGATTGTAATATATAATTAGGTATTATGAAAATTAAATATTTTTTTATATTGTAATGTATTTTTCAAATAATAATTAAACTGTTGTCATTATTTAGTGAACAGTTTTGTAAGTAATCAGAGTACGACGTTATTTTCATAATATTGTTTACATTGAACATCACAAAGTAACATTTGTAGTTATAATTGTTATGAGTATTGTTGTTACTAAATATACGTTTGAAATTCGTTTGAGCATTTCATTTCGTTCCCTAGTTTATTTTAAGTTTCAGCACATTGTAATTTTATGTTAGGGAAAATTGTAGAAAATGTTAATTAAAATAAACAATTCATTTTTATTTTAAAAAGTAAGACTTATAAGGTACGATAATAAATTAGTAATATTACAATTATTAACACAACGGATTTTCAATATTATAGTCCATGAAATAATACCTGATGGAAATAGTTTTAATCTCCTGTTAAAAAAATATGCGCGCAGCTCCTCCGCTCTACCAAACTTAATATAGTTAAGATTTGAAATATATTAATCCAGATTTTTTTTGCAGGGTAGGCAGAGGGAAGCTAGTGTTAAGACACTCCGTTCCCTACTTTCCGCCGAATTCAGAGGCATTGCGTGTTAAGTGGAGGGACCTAACGCTCCGCTTTACCTCGACACCAGAGCGAAAAAAATGGAAATATTAAATATTTCCACTCCTCCAGTGGGAATCGAACCCACAACCAGTCGTTTACAGTCACACGCTTTTGCCACTGGGCCACGACTGGCCACAATTAAACAATATTATGCATTTAATATATATTATTATATATTTTACTTATCCAACTGGCCTCCAGTTAGACATAACTTTACTTAAAGCTTTTGTTATTTAAAATTGGCGGGCTCTGCCCCCAGCGTCGTCGACGTGACGTGTGCGAGCGAGAGGGCGCGTGCGAGCGGGACGCACGCACGCAGGTACACCAGCATGGCGGCTATTCATTACGCCCGACGTGTGTAGTATGGATATGCTGTATACATATAGTTATGCTATACTATTGTATGTTTATTTTAGCTCTTGTTTGATTTGTTGCTAGAAATAGTTTAATTTAGTAATGTAGTTATAATATATATATTGTAACAAATTCTGCTATATATGTATGTTTTTTTTATTAATATACGAATTTATACTGCTGCAGTGATACAGTACAAATTATATATAAAGAAATATATTAAAACACTTGATATTTTAGGTTTCATATAATACTTCTCTACATATAAAGTACTATTTCATATATACAGGTATATTACATTGGATAGTTTCTCAGACAGAGTAGTATTACAACGATACGCCGGTCGGTGTATCCATAGGTTGTATCGTGCGCGAGTTTTATCAGCGATACACTATCAGCATTACGTAACCGCCGGCGAGCCGAGCGCGGCCGACGGCGCCCGACGCCGCCCGAGCGAGAGCGAGCGAGGCCGAGGGGGCGCGGGTGCGAGCGGGACGGAGCGCTCGCATTAAATTTCGATCGTATTCTGTAAGGTTTTGTCCAATCGCGTCGGATCTCTGCGCGTTCCGGTTCTTTGTCATCAATGGGCGCCCGCTCCCCCTGCGGCGTGTGTACAGTGTGCACAGTGTACAGTGTGCACTGTACGGTACACGACGCCCGCCCGAGCCCCGCGCCGGCCCGCAGCCAGCAGCAGTCCGGCGCTCGCGAGGCGGCGGCCCGCAGCAGTGCAGTGCCCGCGTCCATGCCGCCGGCGCCCCCGCGCCCCAGCGGCCCGTGTCCGCGCAGTGTCCAGTGACCGTGCCCGTGCGAGCCTCAATAATGCTCAAATTCCTGACACACAAGCTCCGAACGCACTCGCTGAATGAGGAGAACGTCACCGAGAAGGTGGGTGTCGGCCGAGCCGGCGAGCCGAAGGTCACACCGCCACCAGAAAATGGCCGCCTCGCGAGAACAAAGGAGCGGAACGATCGGCTTCAATACGCCCGCTCTCGCTCCGACTCGCACCACCCCGGCGGTGGCGGTGTGCGGCGGAGACGCGGGTCACTACTCGCGGGACTCGCCACTGAGGGAATGTTTTGGTTGCAGGTGGAGGAGCGGGACTCCGGCACCGAGTCGGACGACGAGGCGGAGCACGTCGACACCGGTGAGTGCCGTCCACAGCTGGCTGACAGCTCGCGGTTTAGCATTACACTAATGCACATACATATCTACTTTCCAATATGCCGGCTGTTTATTTCATAGAATCGTTACAAAATGTAATCTTTATCGTGACGTATGTACGTATACGAGTGGTGTGACTCGCCCAAGTGTAAATAAATATGCCAAATATAAATAACAAAAACAAGGCTGCATAGCTTACGATTGTTACCGACATTATTAGATTCTTATTAGCATACCGGTTTAGCTGAACGTAGCGCCGGCACCGTGACACCGCGACACCGCGACACCAGCCGGCGATCGCGTTACATCAGCTTAGAGCTCAGATACTTGTGTCTTGATCCTTAGAAGGGTATTCCTGAGCCATGGTGGTGTGTAGTTGCGACACGCATAATGAAAATCCAATACTACAAGTACTACAGCTTTGTTTATAGCGTGACCTTGAGGCGCGACCTTGAACTTACGCGAAATATCTAAGTGTGTTAGCATATAGTGAGGTGCTCTCGTGCTAATTGATGGCCACGTACGTACGTGTGAGGGACAAAGGGACTTTACCAAAGCTATGATTATTATATAATTTGACAAAATTAACTAGAACCATTTTAAATAAAATATTTTTTATATAGACTGCGGTATTCATAATACAATGTCTTCTTGATTATTAATAATTAATGAAATAGGTCCACGAAGTTTTTACTAAGACAAGGAGTAATATATTGATGATAAATCGAATATCCATGCCCAAAGTAATTCCTTGATGTGTTTCACGCGACGTCGCTACAAAGTCAAATTATAGGACAGGTACAAAAGTAAGTTTTCTTATAAATGTATTATGTAGATTGTATAATAATTTTGTATATCCAAATAAAAGTTCCGAGAAATCGTACCGCCTCGTCGAATTGATGAATAGTCGAATGTATTTGTATTATTGGTATAACGGAAGCTAGATACGATTCTAATGTCTAGTTATTGACTTTGTGGGATTACATGTCGAATTGTCTGTTAAACTTATACTAGTAATTCGTATTGGATTATTTGTGTACTTTTTGTGCTTATGTACGGCAGTTTCGTTTGTTAATATTTTTTTTTTTACTTATAGAAGTTTGAATTACATTATAAAATTTTAATGAATAAAAGGATTTTGTCTTCCGACAGGGTTCAATTCAAAAGTATACCGCAGCAGAACTAAAATGTTCATATCAACTTTTATTAGCAGTCCTATGGAAACTAAATTTGGCCGTATGTTTCAAAATATACCAAATGTTCTTATTCCCGAAGACGGTCTTTTTTTGTAGTAAGTCGACTTTTGTTTCTATATATCCATACTTATATTATAAATGCGAAAGTCTGTGTGTTTATCTGTCACGCTTTCACGGCTAATCTACCGGTCCAATTTGGATGAAATTTAGAATGAAAGAAGTAAAAGTGACTGGGTCTATCATAGGCTACTTTTTTTTTTAAAAATCAACCTCTAAAGGGTTGAAATAGGGGAGGAAAGTTTATATGAAAAATCTAAACCGCTTGACCAATTGTAATGAATTTTGGCATAAATATAGTTCATAATCTAAGCTTAAAAATAAGCTACTTTGTTTTTTAAAAATGTGCCCCCGAGGGTTGCAATATAACGAAATAGTTTAAGCGGCGAAGCCGCGAGCGGGTCGCTAGTATCCTATAACATTTTATGTATTGTAAATTAACATCATGTAGTAGGTGTATAGGAAAGCGCGTTGAACATTACACTGCTTACGCTTTGCTATCTGCATCTACCAGATAAAGATATGCAGTACAAGCCCTTTCTCTTTCAACACTGTTAATTGTTGAGGCTAGCTGTTTTAATTGCGTTTACACGTCGAAGGAAATATCATATAAAAATGACATCCACAATGTTTTTTACCTTCCATTTTATTATAGATTTCTATGAAACAAATCTGAAGGTAGTTTCAATAGAATTCAACTTCTCACTCTAGATGCAATATGTTTTCTAACTTTTGAAAGTGTTTTAACTTGAAAAGGATCTAACGAGACAAGACAAGCCTTCAGTGTTAGGTGATAACTTTAATTGGTTTTTATTTAGACAGCGACCAGCGAGAATAAATAGACGCGGCGACCTTTGAAACTTTATAGAGTAGAGACGAGTGGAGTCGGCAAAAACTTGGACGAGCAATTGCTATAAATGATAAATTAACTTTGCACCGACTTCTATAAAACGTTAAGTTATATCACAGACAAAGTTTATGTTATTTAATTATATAAATAATTCTAGTACTTGGGTTGAGTAGTGTACCACCGATACACGCGATAGTTTTGAATTCAATTTCTTTCATGGAAATTGTTTATATCAGTGATGTCTTCGAGATGCGATGAGACGGGATAATACGCGGTTGGTTGTGGGTTCAATTCCGACTGGAAGGAAAGATTATATTTCTATAATTTTCAAGTGAGTTTCAAGAGTTCGGACGGTAAGTGGGGAATGGAGTGAACACTAGGACACTGTCCACTTTGTCATGCAGAGTAGTTTATATCCTTTTTTTCGATGTGGTTAGACTAATTGCGATGTTCAATTACGCCACCATACACTACATCTCTAAAAAAGACAGAACTTGGAGATAATGTGACATTTTACTAGATTTATAGTCTCTTTCAATTTCACCATTCGTATTTCCCATTACTTGTAGAGCTGGTTTTTTTTTAATTTTCAAAAGTAGGCTAAGCTTGGCAAACAGTTTACTACTAATATAACGTAACATAACGAAACCTTTGTACGTTACAAGATATCGATGTACGTGAAATGATAACGGTTTTGAGCAAACAATAGTATTTTGTAGCTGTTTAAAACGTTGCGTGTGCGCATACGGACTCGTCGCACCTGTGTAAATGCACTCTGCCTTAGGCCCATATTCTTTACATTGCGTTATTTAGTACGAAACGTAAAGATAACAAAATAATACCATACTATTTTTTTTTATTTTATAATCCATAATCGTCGTTAGCAGGAATGTGGTGTTAAACTACCTAGCCTACTTTTAATTCTTCTACTAATACTTTCAGTCCAATCTCGAGACATTATATATTAGGTGGCAGAACCTAACATCGTCGTTTGTCTTCCCATATTAGGGAAATAGTCATTTTAACAAGTGAAGACTGAAGTTACAACCATCCCGATAACAATCCTCGAGATAGGAAATATATTTTTAAAATTATTTAAAATAGTATACTTTTATAATATATTAGCGTGGTAGCACTCCACCAGTGATCCAATATCCCATATCTAACTCTATAATCGCGCTAAGTCTCGCAACGCCCCGTTATCTAAAACGCTACTCGAAATCTGATGGCGGACGCTCACTACTCTCATAAAATAACGTAGCTTGTATTAAAATTTATAGTTTTTATACATATTAAAAATAACATTTCTTTTTTAATTATTAACTGTTTTGTTTATTTAGATGTATGCTATGGTTTAGCAGATAAACAGAAAGAACCTAATGATAAATAATCTTATGTTTTTGTTTTATTTTAAAAATCATGTCATTAAAATATATCTATAATAAATAATTTTTCAATGCGGCCAGGGAATGGCCAAATGTATTTTTTCACGATGGTGCATATTAAATAAAGAAATTATGCATAAATTCAAAAGTCTCTTATCGTCAGTGCATTCCCATTATGTATTTGGCATTAGTTCAGAATCATTGTAAATTTGGTAACGTAAAAAACTGTGGAACTGCGTTATAAAATGAACTCTTAAACGTACACTTGGCTTGCGAATTTCATACACAGCTCCCTTCAACGACACTACCGTGGAATATTAAATAAAAGTTTAAGAATTAAACTTAGCATGTAGATTGTTTCAAAGGTATAGAAGAGTTGTATCAGAGCATTTTTCTGATCATTTCTGCGAGAAAGGGTAAACTAGGATTGCAAAGATGCAGACTAATTTTAACTTTGTAGTCGACAAAATATGAAAATATCAGAAGAAGAATAACGATAGAGAAGCATTGTCTTCATAGGATATGCAGAGTTAGCTTAGTGGATCGAATCCACAATGAAGAGATAAAATGAATAAGAAGAGATGAGACGTCAAAGAATGACAAGGAATACATATGAGGCAAAGGTGGAGCGGAAACCGATACCTCTCGAATGGTTTTCGAGAACACAGATAGATATATACCGATGATACTGAAAGATAGTCTCGTAAAAAGCATCGGGATGCCCAGAGGGCATGTATGAATAAGATAGCTACAGTAGAACAGACGAAATAAATATACAGAGACTGTAACCCTCCGATCTCTTTGAGTACTCCGCTAGATCTAAAGAGTGAAACTAAAATAAGGTACAGACGACATTTATTTTGATTACAAAAGTAAAAGCTTAACGTTATATCTGTCAAAGTAAACATTCTTAATATAAATTTAGCTTACTTCGACTTGACTTACGTATCTTTTGTGAGAGGCAAATATCTATATTATTATAATTGTTTACATACACAGACAGCTGGAAATGAAGACGTGATGGATTGTACAAATGTAATTCCACGCGGTCTGACGGCATCGTAATCTAGACGCGATTATTTTATCGCCAAAGTCAAAGCAAAGTCACGGTCTAGGTTACTTTATGTTGGAGCTCACGTGTATGAGCATATGTATGTACTTGCATTCGTTTTGCAATTAAATTAAACTATTTTTTATCAATTTACTGTTTTTTCTATAAAATGTAATAATGTGCAGCGTAAAGATGCTTTTTTTGTAATTAAATACTAGTGTTCGTTAAACATACATATACATATTATAAAATTGACATCGCGCTATGCTTGTTCAACGTGAACGCCCCAAGCCCTATCACTGTTATCACTATATTGCATACAAGTAGAATAATACTAGAAGTTACTCGAAATTACAAAACCCTACATTACTTCATATACCGACTTGTTTTCTAACAAATATAATACAATTTTATACACTACATGCTAATATTCCTCATACAACTAATAAAGAAAAAAATATATTGATAATACAAGAGTTGTGTAAGGGAATTATATCAGCTAATTAATGTCGTCGTTTAGTCTGCGCAGGCGCATGTCAGGCGAGTGCGGTTACTGCGAGCGCGAGTGATTAGGTATCATATTGTTCGATATGGCCGATAGTTATTGTTCTATTTCTAGGTATTACTAAACGATGACTCGTTTACTAAAAGGTTTGAGCCATTTTTGTAGTGATAAATGTGAATTGTACGCCGCGTCGTCGCGCTGTCTGTGTGTTCTACATTATAATGATTGTTTATTCATTGTGTTCGAAGACTAAATTTTCCGTAGATTATTGTTGTAATTTTAATATCTAGTAGATGGATATTTTACGCGTGTATTACAAAATATATATTGCTATTTTTAAGAATGACAAAGCACGGCGTTTAGGTCCGCCATTTAACAGGTAATGTTTCGGGAGGAAAGTGTAGAACGAGGTGTCTTGACACTATGTTCTGCCTGTCTACCCTGCGGGAAAAAGCGTAAGGCGTGCTTTGGTATATTAACTTACAAACTGTGATTTATACTAAGGTGACAGTGTAAAACACATCGGTATAAACGTATTATTATCCTGTATGGCGTAACTAAAGAGATTCTAATGCGTAAAAATGTAACTGAAAGCATTTGGTAATTATATGTTGTATTATTTTTAGAACAAACCGTAATCTTTGATTCTACCACCTATATAAAATATAGCTAACACAGCAATATATAATTTTTCTATTACTATATTATAATAGGAATTATTTATAGAAGAAATTAATCGATTATGAAAACTATTTCACATAATTGGTTCGACACAACTAAGAAGCTCCTTAATCTGGTAGGCTGGCGGTCGTAGCAGGAAGTCTCGTGATTGATCTCGCGGGATCTAGCCACAATTATTGTTAACTAACATTGAGACAAAGATTGATTGAAAGGTCATTACGATATTTACGATCGAGGAACTAATTCACTATTCATTTTAGTATAAACGCAAGCGGTTATCAGATGTCATTAGTGTTATATAACATTATGATAATTATATGTTTTTTCATCAACTTTGTTGACTAACTACTAAGTTACTTATTATATATTGATATTATAAGTATTTCTAAATTGTGTTTTAAAAAAATCGTTAAAGTAGAGTCTTTTAGCAATAGGTTGTCTCTGACTGCCTTACTAATGCATAGTTCTATTATAAATGCGAAAGTCTGTGTTTGTCTGTCACGCTTTCACGGCTAATCTATCGTCCGATTTGGATGAAATTTAGAATCAAAGTAGTAAAAGTTACTGTGTCTAACATAGGTTACTTACTTTTTTAAAAATCAACCTCTAAAGGGTTGAAATAGAGGATGAAAGTTTGTATGAAAAATCTAAACCGCTTGATCGATTGTAATGAATTTTAGCATAAATATAATTGATAATCCAAGCTTAAACATAGGTTTCTTTATTTTTTAAAAATACACCTCCGAGAGTTGCAATAAAACGAAACAGTCGTGTAGTTCAGTGCGGGCCGCTAGTAATAGATATACATTTTAAAGTAGCGTAAAGAGGAATATTAATAATAAATTTTGTATATAAATATTTAATAGTAATATATGTTTATCAAATTTTACAACATATCAAACAATAGTGAGCTCAAGATTTTAAATAATACTTGAATACTAACAACAATATTTAGGAAGATTAAAAATGTCTGTGACTGTTAACGTAAATCAAAACGTTACTTCACAAGTGACATAAAAAGATAAGATAAGTAAAGCTCAGAAGAGCTGTTAATGATGATAATAAATGACGTCACAAACTGCTTTTTTAATGCTGAAGCTAGATTTAGATACCTTTTATTAGAAAAGGAGGCTATATTTAGATACCTTTTATTAGAAAACAATATAGGTATGTATGGCATTTACCATAAATAAATAGAAATTCTAAATAATTATGGTGGTTATTTTAATAAAATACTATAAGAATTTGTTTTTATTCTCTTTTTTATTGCCCGCATGTGAGGGTCGGCATAGACTATCTTGTGTTACTCCATTCTATTATTTTTTAATATTTTATTTCTTTATATACTGCAATAAACCCACATCCAGTATTAAATTCAAATATACATTTCCGAGCATATCAATTTATAATCAAACATAAAAGGAATAAAGTGAATAATAATAGATATTTTTTCTAAGTACTTCAGGCATGTTATTAATCAAACCGACATATCGTGGAAAACTAGAAAATTCTCGATAAATTGCACTTAAAATTAATAAAATACACAGATAAAATAGCTATTTAAGGTTTAGAAAAATCAAATGCCGTCAACGTTACGAATAATGAACATCCAAATGTTCTAACAGTGTACCAGGCGTGAATTGAAATACCGAAACACCGTTACGCCGTGTTTTACAAAAAGCTTTGTCCAAAGTTGCGCGGTGCTTTGTGACGCCTGTCACTGTCGCTGTCACTGTCACACTAACTAATGACAGTATTTGACACGCAAGTAGTTGCTGGGAGCGTGTCACGTGATAGCATGATAGCTATGTTCGAATATAATGTTAACTTTATTAAGATTTAAGTTTAAAAAAATGATATTTTAAGAAAAGGTGTAAAGTTTTGAACGAAGCTGGTTTCGAACCCGCGCTTATTGGAATTCAATTTACTAAATGTGTGGTTAACATTCTAAAATATTAAAAATATTGAGACATTTATTCCTTGCGCCTCAATGACTAGTATTATTATTTTTAATAGTATTTGTTTTATATTATTTCTGTTTATACTTCTCTATAAATTAAAATGATATCGCGTGTTAGTTGGCAGAACCGGTTTGGACTAAAAATCTCAATAAGAACATTATAAAGAAATAAAATAAATCCAATATGAATTTTGTAAAAAAAAGAAAGGAAATGCTCCAACAATTTTTTTTCTCCAATTATAAGTAGAAGCTGATCGAAAAACTATGACTGCCTGTCTTTTAAGCTTTAAAAATTGGAAAAAAAAGCCTTTAGATCATTGAACCAATTTCTGCATAGCTCGTTCTTTCTAAGCCTAGTCTATTGCTGCACGCTTGTTATAAACATTATTTTATAAAAAATGGAAATTTCACGTGTTTCATTTTTTCCATATAGTCGGAGAGAACCTAGTGACAAGACACTCTGTTCTCCATTGTCCATCCGAAATTAAGACATTACGTGTCGTCTTAATTATATATATTTATGTAGTATATGTAAACGAGTATGTTATAAGAATAGGTGAACATATAAAAGCATTGTTTGCCGCTCTACTCAGACTAGTACGCAGTGTACACAGTACACGCTTTGTAAAGCTTGTCATATAAACTAATGACAATATTTGACACGTGAAGTAGTTGAGGCGGTACAATGGCGATGCTCGATAATGGTACCGACTAGCGACTAGCGACTAGCGACTAGCGGCTGAGCGTGTATATTAATTTGCTGTCATTAATATTTGTAGGCCTTGTTAGCTTTTGACTATAAACGGTTGCCAGAATTCTTTTTGCGCTCCATCATGTTCTATGGTGGAATGGTTTGTCAAATAAAATTGTATTTAATCGTGTAGCTAAGTTAGGGCTGTCAGATTATTTTTGTGATAAATGTTTTTTTTTTGTCTTTGTGTCCCTTTTATATTCTGTTTTATATTGTTCTGTCAGATAGAACTTAGTGAAATGTCAATCCGACGTTTTTAGCCCTTTTAGTAACCAAGCAGGTGGCGTAACTCAACCTTATACTTTGCGTAATGTAACTACACTATTATCTACCTGTTTATAATTTTATGTCTTCTAATATATATTCTACATTGTATATACTGATATTTTGCTATGCGTGAGATTCAGAGAGCAACTAGTTTTTACACTGTTAGACGCTTAACTTTTTTACAATCGCAACTCTAAACCGGATTTGCTGTTAGTTCTAGATCTCTTTTAACATAAAATTAATGCTATCGAAATATTTACTGTAAATAATAGAGTAATAAAATAATATAGAGTAAAATATAGTAATAAATAATTTATAGTAATAATTAATTATATATGTAAAGGGAATAAATATCCTCTAGCGAGGGTTAGTAGCTCGTTAGAAAGTTATATTCTTGTTATTTTATTATAATAAGAAACTTTTTACATTATAGTAGAATATTTACGATATATACATTTATTATTACTAACACCCTCGTAGCGCAGTGTCTTACTGTATACGCGATAGTTGAGGCTTCGATTCTAACTTGTTAGAATGATCATATTTTATTTATTTTTATTCATTTTCCGCTCTGGTGAAAAAGACAAAGCTCAGAGTTGTCTCCTCAAGTCCCCTTCTCAACACAGAAAATCTCTATTTCGAAGGCAAAGTGGAAAACGGAATGTCATGACACTAGGCTCTTTGCTTGTTTGATTTCTAAATTTAATATATTATGTACATAGCATTTAATTTATATTTTATAAAGCTATCATTATGGGTGAACACTACCCTAACTTATTGAGGCTTCACTCTGATTATCTACCAAAAAATGAAACAGATATTGTATCCAATTTCTTTCTACAGTAACATATATATATCATCACAATAAATCTGAATAAATTAAGAATGTACAGGAAGATATTTTAATTTGTGCACACTTAAAACGTAATTCTAGTAGGTAGTTCTCCGCAACTTCGCTCGCGTGGGTTTTATGACCTTTGGCATACAATTTTAATCCTATAATCCAAATTCAATTATGGAGCGTCAAATCTCGATTTTATTCTGAGAATTCCTCTTTTAGTACCTACTCTCTAACGCTCTTACGAACCTATGTAGGTACATATCATTTCACCCTTTTGTACCCAATAGTTTCAGCATTTTCTGCAGTTTGTCAGAAGAGTTGTATAAAAATGTAGATATAGATGTCTTTTCAATGTAATTTTAAAAACGATATTTGTAATTATGTGTAAGTTATTTCAAAATATTTATTAATTTACTCGAGGCAAACGTCTAGTCGCCAAAACGCAAATAACCTCATTTTTAAGTGGTAAAAAATTGTCGAAACTAGTTTTTTTAATAAGAAAAGTAATAATTTTAAATCTCATACACTTTCTTATGTAGTATGTATACAGTTTAATATAATCAAAGTATACTTGTGTAAATGTGTATATTAATTTAATTGAATGAGCTTCTAACTAAAACTTTCCACAAACAAATGAAAATTTAATTATATCATCAATATATCAGTGGCCAGTCTTGGCCCAGTGGCACAAGCGTGCCACTGTAAACGACTGGTTGTGGCTTCGATTCCCACTCGAGGAGCGGAAATATTTAATATTTCCATTTTCTTCGCTCTGGTGCCGAGGTAAAGCGCGGCGTTAAGTTCCGACACTTAACACGCAAGCCTCCGAATTCGGCGGAAAGTGGGGAACGGAGTGTCTTAACACTAGGTTCCCTCTGCCTACCCTGCTGTGTGCGGGATACAGCGTGAAGCTAAAAAACAAAAAAAAATATCAGAATATAAATGAAAATAATTACAATATATGTTCATAATTCTATCCCCGAGTTTGGATTGAACCTACAACCTTCACGTTGTCACTTTCATACAGTCCGACGATGTCCCACTGTGATGGACGCCAAGACACAAGAAGAAATTAGAATCTTGGCAAGAGATTAGAAATCTTGATGTTTTATTTAAAAAACCTCAGACTAAGTAATATATTTTTTTAAAACTAACATGAAATGAAACAAAAAAACATTCATTGTTATATATTACGTTATTTACTAGTTAGCAACCCTAAGTCCACCTGCTCCACTTGAACCCACACGATCTGGTTCCAGCAGCCGCAACTCGTCGCTAAACACGTTGGAACACGTCCTGTCATGTCTCTCTAACTCGTCACTGCCGTTCTAATGTAAAAACTAATTTTATTCTACGTAGGGATGTTGAAAGTTAAAAAAGTATCGATGTATCGATATATTAAAATATATCGATAGTAATATATTTAATAGTATTTAGTTCAACCTAAATTACTAAAGTTAATAAGTCGCTTTTACACAAAATAAACTTTATTCGAATGTACAAAAATACTTAAAAATATAATTAAACCTTGAAAATTGCACAGACAAGCACATAAAAGTGACTACAGTTACAGAAATAAAAAAATACCGTTTCTATACCATTTTCGATTGGATATTTGCATCGAAATATCAATATATCGGAACATATATCGGTCAAAAATATCGATAAATCATATAAAAAATATCAATATATCGATACTTTTTTAACAAACCTAATTCAACATACGTATAAAGGCAGTGGTCGAAACTGGTTTCAAACGATCACGAGTTCGAATTGGGCTTGTAGTAGGAAAATAATGCAGAAGATATTACGAGAAAATAATGCAGAAGATATTACGAGACTCATATTTAGTACAAAAAATATAAAGCAGAGATATATGTATGTAGAGAAAATCTAGTGTCAATATATTATGTTCTGCACTTGTCACCTAATGTCAAGATATAATGTTTTGACTAGCGGTGTTTAACGCCGTGTTTGTGTTACTGATGCGGTTTTTAAATTAAATGTTATTATTCTTTCGAGTGGAGATGAAATCTGTAACCATCCTGTTTGCAGTCTGACTATCTCACTACGATCTCAATTACTTTTTTTTATAATTCATACAAAAGAATAGAACAAATGGAAATGTCATGATAAGTATAATACTTTTGGCAGCTTCCAAATTTTCTGTTTCCTAGGTATTAAAAAAAACCTAGTTCTCTACTTCCCGCAAAAGCGAGACTAAAATTTATGGAACTTAACACCTGACTTTGTCTTCTTTTAGGTAATAAAGTGGAGAAATGGAAAAATTTAATCCATACTTATATTATAATTGCGAAAGTCTGTGTGTTTGTCTGTCACGCTTTTACGGTTAATCTACTGGTCCGATTTGGATGAAATTTAGAATGAAAATAGTAAATAACCCTGGGTCAAACATAAGCTATTTATTTTTTCAAAAATCAACCTCTAAAGGGTTTGAAATAGGATATGAAAGTTTATATGAAAAATCTAAACCGCTTGACTGATTGTAATGAATTTTGGAATAGATATAGTTGATAATCCAAGGTTAAACATAGGCTACTTGATTTTTCAAAAATTTACCCTCCAGGGTTGCAATATAACCAAACAATGAGGCAGTCCACGCGGCGAAGCAGCGAGCGGGCCGCTAATATAGAATAATTCGAATACGAATCGAACCCACATCCTGTCCCATTTACAGACAGACGCTATCCCACTGCGCCACGTAGGCCTCGATTCCATGACATAATAATACTTGAACATAACTTTTAATAAGAATTCATGGACTCTTGAAAAAGTTGTTGTTTGAATGAAACACGTTGGTGAGTAATAAAATTCTCTTGTACTTTAACACGCTTCATTAAAACGGAAACGTGCAAACTACGCGCTGCCCGTGAATAGCTAATGGAAGGCGATTTTATGTTTCTTTACTGAGTATTTGTTTTTTGTCTTCGTGCTTTATTCTGTACGTTGAGTGAAGAAATCAAAGAGTGTTGACTTCTAAAGTTTTCATATTGAATTAAATTAAATAGCTTCACGCTGTATCCCGCACACCGCAGGGTAGGCAGATGTAACCTAGTGTTAAGATACTCCTTTCCCCACTTTCCGCCAAATTCGGAGGCTTGCGTGTTAAGTGGCGGAACTTAACGCCGCGCTTTACCTCGACACCAGAGCGAAGAAAATGGAAATATAATTTCCACTCCTCGAGTAGGAATCGAACCCACAACCAGTCGTTTACAGTCACACTCTTATGCCACTGGACCACGACTGGCCACAAGTTTTCATATTGGAAAATCATTACATTATTTAGTATATCAATTAACACGCAATGCCTCCAGAATTCGGCAGAAAATGGAGAGAGTCTTAACATTAGTTTCCCTCTGCCTAAACTGCTGTGTGCGAGATCACCACATCAATATTTTATTAAGTATCCGTAAAATAAAAACTGTTAACGAAAATTATGTAGATGACAAGTAGACTTCGGCATAATAAAAGCTTACATACAAAAGTAGTGTAGAAAACCACTTTTTATTTAATAATTCATTAAAATTACTTTAAATTAATAATTATTTTTTTCATTTTAGTATAGAGATTCATCGCTTGCTAAGCTAACTAAGTTGTATGTGAACAGTCAACCGGTCTGGTCTACTAGTATTTGTTAATATGAAAATACTTTCGTTCTAAACTAGCAAAGGCAACCTTTCTATGGCAAAAACACAGGTACTTATTATATAGAGATTGAATCTACTACTTCCGTCGTAATAAACAATTTCAATTGGATACACTGCATTATTACATCAATAAGATGTTGATCACAACTATCGAGTTACAATTACTAATACAGTATGTTTCAACTTCTTAAAATTAAATTTCTTAACAAACGAATGGAATTTAATATATAACATGTCCACACTTTTTTAATTTACAAAGTTTCATCTATGGTCTATTTTTTATGTAGCTTCACTCTTTTTCCCGTGTACTAGTGTAGTTCTCTAATTTGCTCGAAATTGTGTTGTTAAGTGGTGGAACTCAACGCCGTGCTTTGTCGTAGGTACCAGGAAGTAGGAAAGTAGAAATTAGTAATAATTTAAACATACTAACTTCCTTTCGTAGAAGTCAAATTCAAAATTTATCATATTAATAGTCAGATGCTTTCACCCGGTGCTACGTAGGCCTTCTTACTTTTTCTGATAAAAATCTCATAGTTAATTCTCAACATCTATTTCTCTACTAAATTTTGACTCCCCTTACATATTACAATCGCCATTTATCACCACATACTAAGAATTTACTGTAAGCATATATTTACTTATACATTGTTACTTGTAATGTCGCCCTATCTGACTTCATCCGCGTCCTTCACAGACGCAGTCACAAGCGCGTCCACTACGCACCCACCCGACTCACCAGATGTTCGCCATCAGTGTTTGTTTAGGTGT
The DNA here is from genome assembly GCA_019049465.1 of Dryas iulia moderata. Lineage (NCBI taxonomy): Eukaryota > Metazoa > Arthropoda > Insecta > Lepidoptera > Nymphalidae > Dryas > Dryas iulia. Next base: position 192,589 of record CM032418.1, read on the forward strand.
TTATTGCATTCACTGTCGTATAACGTTGGCAAACCGTTATGTTAAATGTTTTGTGCTCAACTGATCAATGTATGATCAATTGCTACGCTATTGTTAGTTTCTGGTAACACCCTAACTGTTCTACTTAAATTCTAGGAATCTTTTATTTTTATTTTAACTTCACGCTGTATCCCGCACACGGCAGGATAGGCAGAGGGAACCTAGGGTTAAGACACTCCATTTCTCACTTTCCGCCGAATTCGGAGGCTTGCGTGTTAAGTGACAGAACTTAACGCCGCGCTTTATCTCGATACCAGAGCGAAGAATCGAACCCACAACCAGTCACTTTCCAGGCACACTTTGTGCCACTGCGCCACGACTGACCTCTCTAGGAAAATAAGTATTACTATATAATAAGATAACTTAAAACTTCCAATTAAACTTAGAAGGAAAAGGAAAAGAATGCTGTTATCTTGAATAGGTACTTACTTGTTATATAAAGTAAAAACGTAGCATTTCCTCAATAAGTTGCAATTTCTAATCGCCTATTAGCTGATAGTAATCTCATATTGGAAGATGTCGTAACTCGTAACTTATTCTTGAACACTTAAAAAACTTATAGATTTTCAATAGAGATTAGGACCGGCCATTAGTATTGGTTCAGAGCAGTTGCGTCCGACAGAAACGAATCGCATGAATTAAACATCTCGCCAAAAGTGGATAAATTAATTACAACCGCTTCCTCGAACTACGGAACCTGAATGCAGTCGAGGGTTGGGACAAAACTTTTCTTAACACATTAAAATTGCCTATGTTCAAAACAAAAATGACCTAATTTTGACTATGTATGTATCAGTCAATATTATTCTTGCTGTAAAGATGTGATTTTTTTATAATTAGTATATCAATAGTATAAGATTAATGTTGAAATGTATTATATAGTTCACGTTACGGTGTATGCCAGCCCTATAAGTTGTGAATCGCATTTTATCCCATCAATTGGCAATTGCACAGTGAATGGGCCCCCTCGCTCGGATGGCGCGTCGCAAAAACCCGCACGCATCGCCCGAGTGAGACATGACCACGTTCAGCCGCCGGCAAAAACATGCGCTACTCCTCTACTCTGTAGTAAGTGTATTCGAATTAATTTCCATGATTTTTTGACCCTTCATGCGCTTTGTTACTCAAAATCCTTGAAAACTTTAATGGTAGAAGGACTTTTATTACATCCGTATATGGAATGCTTGTTTTTGAATGTCTGACTCAAATTTCTAAATGATTCCATAAATATTTATCTTATTAGGCTATCGTTCTTATCGTTTTATTTAAAAGGAATTGGCTGTAGGTATATGTGTACATACAGCGTAACCTAAGCATGGCTACTGAAATCGGTGAGAGTTGCGTATTCACTATACGCAAAGTTACATTTGGAGCCAAGCCAACAAATATAACGATTTTCAAGTTCACCCGCGACGTGTCATTTGTTACCTCACACAAAACTGAATAATATATTCTTTGAATAATTGCTTTACACTTGAAAAGGTTAGTATAGAGGCATATTTTTATTTCTTTAGGGCTGACTAAGTCTGTCGTTTAAATGCTATTTCCTAGAAGTTATTTTAGAAAGACGTTAGCAGTCAGACGCGTAAAGAGAGCTGCGCCGGTGAGCGTAAAAGTGGCAATACGCGGTGTTTAGTTTAACATTGGCCACGCATTCCGATAAATTACTAGTTTTATCGCAAGTCGCCCGCCGATTTCACAATTTAATCTTTATTTGAGACGTGTTCCACGGGATCGAGAATGTTCTGGTTTCATATACATACTTGCATGCATATGTATTCATGTACACATGAACTAAGCTGAACGATGCATTTTAGATTATTTCTGAGTGCGTTTACGTTGAAGTTACAATTTTGTTTTAACTTGACATGATACAGATAATTGAAAACAACGTTGGGAGGAAGGGATATAATTATTTTTAAAAGGTATTATTTAGAAAGATTTTGTATCACCTTCTATTAAGCTTTTTAGACTAGAATATTTAACACAAAAAATATTAAAACGTGACCGGCGTATGAAGCAAAATAAGAGTCGCCATGCGCAGCTAATTCGCGCAAGCTTACGATGCGGCGACCAAGGCGACTCCCCGCGCCCCCGCCCGCCCCGTCGCCGCCCCGCGCCCCCCCCGAAGAATAGTCAGCTGGCGAGCAATCGTAATCAAAACCAACACTGATAAACCACATTGCGTGAGCAAATAAAACGATCCCGGGTGAGTTGTATTCGTTTTATTACCCTAAGTATTTTCACGCGACGATTTGTAAGATAACGTCTGTTGCTTATTAATAAAAACCTAGGACGGTACAATTGTTAGCGAAGTTTCGTCCGATCTAGTGTTTTGTATGAAGTTATGCCCCCCATACCATAAGTGCATTTAGTTTTTATTACAACTGAATTCTTGAGAGAAAGTCGTCACCCCCTCCCCTCGTTCGCGATTTAAGATTAAGAGCTATAATCGTACCGTTTTTATCACAATCGGAATTGTTAAAACTGGACGTTTAAGGTAACCTCATTAATTCAATTCCAGCAAGTTCCCGGAACCCTCGCACAAAGGCGTTCCCCGCCGTGTACAGAACTCATATCACTTAGCGCATAACGCGTATGTAAGGTGGATGTGTAGAAAACTATCTATATGTTACAATAAAACATGATAGATGATGTCGGCTTTTATTTTGTTTCCTTCTCCCAGTAGGAAATACTCGTACGTAGTACGTACTGACTTCTCTACTATATAGAATCACACATATTGAATCATGAATATGAAAATGATATATTCAGTCTATCAATTTTCACCTAAAAATATCACGTTTTATATTCGAATAACCATTTAAAATACTCCTACGATTTTAGTATAGAAATAGCATCGTAGACTGTCAATATTTTTTAAACATACGTTTTAATGACCTTCCCCGCTTTCCGCCGAATTCGAAGGCATTGCGTCTTTAGTGGCGGGACTTAACGCCGCGCTTTGCCTCATCTGATACCAGAGCGAAGGAAATGGAAATATTAAATATTTCCACTCCTCGAATGGGAATCGAACCTACAACCAGTCGTTTACAGTCACACGTTTGTGCCACTGCGCCACGACTGGACTATTTCATATGGCTTATACTGCAGGTGGATATAATGTATCTCATATCTTTTTTTTTTTGCAAACTTAAAGTATCTAATGACAGGCCCCGACAAAGTCGTCCCCATCATCTCGTTTTATAACTAAGTGTTTAACAAAATGAAGAATAGATTTACTTACGTATTGTAACGATACAAGCTATGTAATAAATAAGCTTAAGAATAAAAAATACTTATCTTTAATTATATAATATAATATTGTAAAAAACGTACTATTTTATAAAATGGTTTTACACAAATAAAAGATATAAAATTTAATTAATATTTTCTTAAAATGCAACGCTGGGTGTATGAGTTGCTGTTGTGTGCCGATTATAGTTTATGACAATTTTGTGATATCAAGTTTGGTAAAATATTAATAAATGATGCGCTGGATAGTTCAAAATTTATGGCATTCATTAGCACTATCTCATACGAAAGTATGAAATTTAAGATTACATGAAAATGAACTACATGTATAGCGGTGATACAATGTAGTGTACGGATATAACTCGTGACACCCATGTCACGAGTTATATCCGTATAACAAATGTAACACAATCTTAATATATAACAAGGGTTTTAAGATAGACGTGTATGTACTACATGTGTATAATCTTTCTGATGGCTAATTAATAAATAAAAAAGAGTCTAAACCGTCTGATGACAAATTTATAATTAAGAAGGATTACCTTCTAATGACTTTTTATTTGTATTTAATATATTAAATCTATAATAAAAGAGAATAATATATATAATAAAAGAGTAGAAAAGTCGATTCTGTACATGAAAAATTTGGGAAAAATTTTGATAGGGTATGTTAATATATCGATAACAGAGAAGAAAAATCCATTCAGTAGAATTTTTGTCTGTCTGTCAGTCTGTTAATTTGTTCGTCAATCACGCAAAAACAACTGGATAGAAATGAATGAAAGTTTTTATCCCGGTATTCCATGTAGTTTTTTTGGAAAAAAATAAAAACCGATATAAGTAAATCGTTTGTAAACTGATATCTACCGGGTAGAAATTAATTAATTTTTGTATGGAGTTAGCTTAGAGGTTCGAGCAACATATGGGATAGTTTTCATCCTGGTATGCAACACAACTCCCGCAGAAAAATAAAATTAAAAAAAAAACAATTACAACAAAACAAATTAAGTCGATAGTTCACGAGTGAAGCTAAATTTGTTTCAATATCACTAATGAAAATGATTATAAAATAAAATAAGCATAACATTTATTAAAGATACATTTGACCGCTCTATAAAACTTTATATAATCTTTATGACAGCAGATATCATTACGTTTTCTGGAACGGGTAGCGCCATCCGTTATTACATAGTTGACATTGTGTGAGATATATCCGTACTCATTAATATTATTATTATAAACATGCAAAAATCTGTATCTCTTCTATCTGTTATGTTTTCACGGGTAATCTACTGATTTAGATGGAATTCGTAAAGAAGAATGTAAAAGACGCAGGGTCAAATATAATACTTTTTAAAAAAAAACAAAATTAAAAATTTTGAAAAAACCCACGACGGTTTAATTGTAATTGAAAAAGGATAAAATAACTAGAAATCCCCCGCCTAAAAGAATATATGTAACGAGATGATGGGGACGACTTCGTCGGGGGCTGTCATTACTTTAAGTTTGCTAACTTCTCCTAGATTTTCATGCTGTTGAAACAATTAAAATATTAATATGGGAAAAAATTCAAGTATTAATATGAATTTACAATTAATTTTGATAACTGGTATTCCTTTTAAAAACTTTTAGAACGAAATCTATACTGTTAGCTACTATATTTAAAATAGAGGTTGCAACTGGCAGCCCCCGACGAAGTTGTCCCCATCATCTCGTTACATATATTCTTTTAGGCGGGGGATTTCTAGTTATTTTATCCTTTTTCAATTACAATTAAACCGTCGTGGGTTTTTTCAAAATTTTTAATTTTGTTTTTTATTTTAAACTTTTTAAAGTGAATAGATACACATTATATGTTATTACATAATTTCGAAATACTTTACATTAATCTTCATGCAAATCCAAAAAAAATTATAAACCCAATGCTTTCTGGTTATCAAATACTTATTGCAACGCCTGGCAGATTATCACCGTAACATTTTAAGGAAATTTAAGTCTAACCAAATCAGTGAAAATCACAAAACCCATTAGTAGTTTTGATGTAGCGCCCCGTGGTAGTTGGTGATATGGCATATAAAAACATGCAGCAATTAAACCTGAACCTATCACAGAAAACTGCATCTAAATAGGTTTCACACAAAAAATACAAGCAAATGCTTACTGCAGCGCCCCCTGGTGAGGTGTCACCATGACACATATACGAGAACACGCGCTAATTAAGCCTGATCCTATTTTTGATAACTGCATCCAAATCGGATTTATAGTTTTAACTTTGCATAATTAAATGTTTAATGCAGCGCCCCCTGGTGAGTTCTTAACGTAAAAAAGAACCTAAAAACTTACTAAACCAAGTAAAGGTAAGTCTAATACTAAAAACTCTGCCCAATCGGACAAGTAGTTGTGGTTTTGTTTTAAATATTACAAACAAATGTTTACTGCAGCGCCCCCTGGTGAGTTAACATGATAAAACATATCCAAGAACATGCACTAATTAAACTTGAGCTCACTGAAACTGCATCCAAATCGAATTCGTCATTTTAGCTTTGCACAAACAATATTTTACTGCAGCGCCCCCTGGTGACTTGTCACCGTAATATAAATTTAAAAACATGCTCTAAGCAAAGCGGAATCTAATACTGAAAACTCTTTCCAATCGTACTAGTCATTTTGGTTTTACACAAAAAATAGAAGCAGCTACTTACTGCAGCGCCCCCTAGAGAGTTGACACATACATGAAAATATGCACTAAGTAAACATACATGATACATATATGAAAATATGCACTAAGTAAACTTGAATCTATCATTGAAAACTGCATTCAAATCGGACTCGTACTTTTAGTTTTGCACAAACAAATGTACTTACTGCAGCGCCCCCTGGTGAGTGGTCACCGTAACACACATATAAAGAAATGCACCAATTAAACCTCAACCTATCGTTGAAAGTTTCATCTAAATCGGACTAGTAGTTTTTACTCTGCATGAACAAATGTTTGATGCAGCGCCCCCTGGTGAATTTTCACCGTAACAAAAAAACTAAATCTAAAAATATGCATTAAGCAAAGCTGAATCCAGTTCTAAAAACTCTATCCAATCGGATCAGTAATTTCGGTTTTAGACAAATAAATACAAGAAAAATTTTGGTTTTACACAAAAAAACTCAAACAAATGCTTACTACAGCGCCCCCTGATGAGTGGTCACCATAACACATATATTACAAGACGCACCAATTAAGCCTGAACCTATCCTTGAAAGTTTCATCTAAATTGGACTAGTAGTTTTTGATTTGCATAAACAAATGTTTACTGCAGCGCCCCCTGGTGAGATTTCCCCATAACAAAAAAAGAAAAATCTTAAAATATGCACCAAGCAATGCTGAATCTTTTTATGAAAATTCTTTTCAATCGGATGAGTAGTTTCGGTTTTAGACAAATAAATACAAAAAAAGTACAAACAAATGCTTACTGCAGCGCCACCTGGCGGTTTGACACGATAAAACATATCTAAGAACATCCACCAATTAAATCTGAATCTATCACTGAAAATCGTATCGAAATCAGACTACTATTTTTTGAGATAATTGAAAACATTCGTTTTCACGTAAAATGCTTACTGCAGCGCCCCCTGGTGAGTTAAGGCAATAAGACATATCTAAGAACATACGCCGATTGAACCTAAACCTATCATAGAAAACCGTATCAAAATCGGACTTATAGTTTTGGAAATAATTGACATAGTAATTTGCACAAACACACAAACAAACAAACAAACAAACAAACAAACAACCTCTCACCCCAAACACATATACAGTCGCCGTTCCGTCGCGGGTAAAAATCAAACCCTAGAAGGTTGAAACAGTGGATGAAACTTATATATGTTTAGTATATAGTGAGAATAAAAGATCTAAGCTCCTTGACCGAAATGAATGAATTTTCTCAGGAAAATAGTTAATGAGGTAAGATCAAACAGAGGCTATCTCTCTTTTTTAAAAATAACCCGAAAGGTGCTGAAATAGGGTTTAAAAGTAGTAGTTTATCCAGCGACGTCGTTACTTTGCCCTGATATTCAATACAGTTCCCGTAGAAAAATAAAAAACTGGCAAAGTCAAATTATATTGATTGTTTGCGAGTAGAACTATTTTTTAATATCAATAAGTAACACAATTGTAAAATATGCTATCATATAGATATATAATAGCAGATTTCGTACGTTTTCTTACTATAACAGTTATCGCTATTAGTTATCAAATAGTATAGACATGACTACACTAGATGTATCGATAATTTTCTCAAGAACATAATTAGTGACGCAAGGTCAAATACAGATTACCCCCCTTTTATAAAAAAAAATCAATTCCAAAGAGGCAATAGAGGATGAAAGTGATAGTTCACGTGGCGAAGCCGCGAGCGGGTCGCTAGTATATTATAATATAGAATTATGTTTAGAATGTTTACGTATACGTAAACAGTATTACCTCTGAATCTCAAAAAGATTTTGAGTTACTTACGAACACTACACTAAATGTCCTAACCACAAGACGTATTTTTACTATTTATGTCATTTGCATCTTTATGGTACGATCCTTGCTCAATGTTACTGTTTTTAAAATTCACCAATATATATTACAGTATATATTTTTTTTATCTTCACGCTGTATCCAACACACAGCAGGGTAGGCAGAGGGAATCTAGTGTTAAGGCAATCCGTTCCCCACTTTTCGCCGAATTCGGAGAAATTGTGTGTTAAGTGGCGGAACTTAACGTCGCGCTTTTGCCCTGGACTCCAGAGCGAAGAAATTGGAAATATTCAATATTTCCACTCCTCGAGTGGGAATCGAACCCACAAGCAGTCATTTACAGTCACACGCTTGTGCCACTGCGCCACGACTGGCCCCTATTTATAAATTTAATTTGTACATAGCAATATTTTAAAACCTAACAATAGTAGAGGAATATAATAAGTACCTACCATGTGCAATGTACCTAGGGTTACAGTACAGTGTACACGGTTCACAGTACTATACGCAGAGCCACCTATTGGTGTATGAAGAAACTCATTTTACAATTTGACTTGCAACGCCATCTACAATAAGCATAATATAAGGAAAGATATATTAACATGTTTCATATACATTCGTAAATTTATAATAGCGTTACGTTTGTAAATGATATATTTTTTTTTAGCTTCTCGCTGTATCCATTTTAAGTTTCTTTACAGCAGGGTAGGCAGAGGGAACCTGGTGTTAAGACACTCCGTTCCCCACTTTCCGCCGAACTTGGCTTGCTTGGCTTGAGTGTTAAGTGGCGGAGCTTAACGCCGCGCTTTACCTCGACACCAGAACGAAGAAAATGGAAATATAATTTCCACTCCTCGAGTGGGAATCGAACCCACAACCAGTCGTTTACAGTCACACGCTTGTGCCACTGGGCCACGAGTGGCCACTACTAATAATATTAATATTATTTTAATAATATTCATTTCAGGTATACATATTATAAACGTGATCCGCTTCCTTGGTAAAGGTGAATAAGAGTTCTGGATAAGTTTGTCAAATGCTCATATCCTATTTTGTGTAATGTTAAAGAACATTACACAAAATAGGATATGTGGATATATAGATAGAATTCACCCTCGAGGGTTGCAATATAACAAAACTGTTATATTGATAAAAATCATTTATACCGAAGCAATCAATCTTTAACGATTAAATGGTTTTTGGTTAGGATTTCGCCCAAAAAATGCTATATAATAGTTTCGTTATATTGCAACCCTCGAGGGTAAATTTTTAAAAAATAAAGTAGCCTTGGGTTATCAACTATATATATTCCAAAATTTATTACATTCGGTCAAGCGGTTTAGATTTTTCTTATACACTTTCATCCCTATTTCAAACCTTTAGAGGTTGATTTTTGAAAAAATAAGTAGCTTATGTTAGACTCCAGATTATATACTACTTTCATTCTAAATTCCAAATCGGCCCGGTAGATTAGCTGTGAAAGCGGAACAAACAAACAGACAGACAGATTTTCGCACTTATAATATAAGTATGGATAATGCAATAAAATCGCAACATAATCACAATAATTTAAATGCCCCTTTAAATATACACCCAGCGTAAAAAATGCAATTTTAACATAACCTAAAAACCATCTATCGACCCGATGGTCGATTTACAAATACTTTTCGTCCTACCGTCGAATGTTTGCCTCTCTACAATTATAGATTCACTTTTATTACTCTTCATCTTAATAAGTTGCTTTGATCTGGGAAAGTCATTTGACATGAATTAATATAGACTTTTAGCTATTTTGTAGACTTACTATTAAGAATGCGTCATTCTAAATGCTCTCTTGTGGTTAACCGCTCGTTTTAAATGTTTAAGCTTAAGCATTTTAAGTCTCTTTACTGTAGGAGCATAAAATGTTTATGAAATTGAATAGATTCTGAATGTTTATAGAACTCCGATGGCTGCTTCAATTCTAACCAAAATAGTTTTATTTCTAAATAGGATTGAAATATCCACCGAACGTGTTAATAGTAGTTAGTAAAAATTTTGATATTTTTGTAACTTTACCATTTAAATTCGCCGAGACGTTTTATCTCGTATATTAAACGTGGAGGTTGAAATACGAGGATGTATGATACGTTTATCTACACTCGACTAAAATTACTATAAATCAATCTATTTTTTTTAGCTTCACGCTGTATCCCGCACACAGCAGGGTAGGCAGAGGGAACCTTGTGTTAAGACACTCCGTTCCCCACTTTCCGCCGAATTCGGAGGCTTGTGTGTTAAGTGGCGGAGCTTAACGCCGCGCTTTACCTCGACACCAGAGCGAAGAAAATGGAAATATTAAATATTTGCACTCCTCGAGTGGGAATCGAATCCACAACCAATCGTTTACAGTCATACGCTTGTGCCTCTGGGCCACGACTGGCCACAAGCAAGCTATAAAGTTATTTATTATTATATATTACTAGCGGCCTATGTTGCAACCCTCGTGGGTGGATTTTTGAAATGATTTTTGAAAAATAAAGTGGCCTATGTTTGACCTTCGATTATCAGCTATATTTATTCCAAAATTCATTACAATCGGTCAAGCGGTTTAGTTTTTTCATATAAACTTTCATCCCCTATTTCAACCCTTTAGCGGTTAATTTTTAGACCTAGATAAGTAGCCTATGTTAGACCTATAGTTATTTACTATTTATTTCTAAATTTTATCCAAATCGGATTGGTAGATTAGCCGTGAAAGCGTGACAGACAAACACAGACTTTCGCATTTATAATATAAGTATGGGATGTATGTTAAAGAAATTATAAATTAATAATAAACATTATATGAATAAGTAGGATGTTTTTGGCTATTAGTCATTTTCTAATTAGGGGAGATTCGGGTAGCTCCGGACACTTGAGATGAAATGCAAATAAATAACATAAATAAAAGGGTTTATGCGTATTACTTCATATGTAACACAAGATTAGAATTTCTCTACTTATTTTAATCAAATACTTGTAATTATATCACATTTTTCTATAAAATATACTACGAATAAGTTAGCCTAGTTTTTTTTGTTATCTAAAAAAGTGGCGGGTAGCCCCGGGCACAGCAATAAGTGATAGCCTAACTGTTTTTGGGTTTGCACACATCAGTTATAATAACCGTCCGATAAGTCTACATCTATTCTGAATAAAAGTCAAGTAGTAAATCTTAACTATTGTACTCAATAATCTTCAATAAAATATGTAAGGACCGACGAAACATTTTTGATGGGAACAAAAAACTCTGTCACTACCAATTAACCCCGCGTCCACGCCGTCGTTCATATGCATTTATTTTTACTCTTAAGGAAGCATCTTTATCATATCGATTTGCTTAAGTATTATGTTAACTTTCTTAGAAATAAAATTGTCCGAGGCCACCCGCCGTCCGGGGCTACCCGAATCTCCCCTATTATTTATCGATATTCCATGAGGATATACAGCGATTACTAATATTAAGTGCTATATATGATAAACATTACTTTTAAGTGAATTAAATAAAAAATACATTGGTTGATTGACATATCAATTTGAGACCATTCAATGAAACATCTTTGGATAAGCAACATGCCAAAAGAATTAACCAGGCGCATTATTGTACTATAAGTGCAGTATTGTTATCTCACCACGTGTACATTATAACGAGACTCAAAGTAAAGCATTCAGTAGGTATGGTGCAAGTCGAGTGCACAGTGCACTGTTGTCGGAGCGTGAATGAGGCGCGCTACTCAGCAGCCCGCGACCTGTGCCAATGAACTGCGGCGTGCCTGTACTGACTGCCTGCGACGCAGTGCACCGCTCACTGCACACACGGTAAAGGTTTGATTTCGTTTTTAATTTATTATTTCTTACAATATTGCATGAAGATGGCTAAAATGTCGGGTAGTATGCCGGGTGGCGGTGTGACCACCACATAACAGATATTTTTCTGTGTATTTCATTAAATAAGATATATTCTGTTACATTTTACATATATAACAACAAATTACATGACACAATAAACTCAAATTTTACTCATTTCAAAAACAATAATGTTAATGGTATTTAAATTCGGAAATATAAACATTTGCGCAACGACAAACAGCTTTGTGTTACAATATGCATCATCATCAAATAGTTGCCCCAGTTGTAGTGGCAGCGGTCATCAACACTCCGCCGATTCGCGGCGCACTCGCTGTAGCGCGGCGCGGCGCGGCGCGGCGCGGCGTCGGCGACGAGGCGAGGTGAGGAGGATGAGAAGGCGCGTGATATCACACGCGTTATCAGTGCGCGATTAGATACCGCCGCGCGCGCACCTCCGCACCTCCGCACTCCGCACTCCGCCGGCGACATGAGGAGCAAGGACCGCCTCGAGGAGCTCCGGCATGTGAGTACACACCATAACCCTTCTATGCTCTGTCAACAGACCTTCTCTTCTTAATTATATAAATAATGTGTTTAATTATAATTTTAATGATAACATGACGCTTAAGGAACGTAATCATTAAGTGTATAATACACAGCTATGCTATTAAAATTCCACTTTTATATATCATTAGAATAAATGAATAGCCCGTACTTTATACACCTTAACAGTTCTTTGTAAATAAATATTTAAATATGACTTATTGTATTCAGAAAGGCCACACACTTCGATAATATGTTTGTTTACACAAACATTCAACTTGGAGGTAAAAAATTGCATAGGTTAATATTTTTACTTGGAATATTGTGTAGTACTCAACGCTAGCTAAGATGATAGCTAATACACAATTTTAATTTCAACCTTATTGGCGTCCAATAATAATGCATCGACTAAGGGAACTGTAGCATCACATCTGTTGGGGTAGTGCAAGTTACTTGGTGTTAATGTTATTGTAGGGTCAAGAAAGAAATTTATAATTTTTTACTATAGGCTTTTTCGTAATCACTAAACGCGTTAAAAAAAGTGTTTTGGAGAAAGTTCTAAATAACTCGAAATCATTAAAAAAATTCAACTTGAGGTCGTGTGTTATTTCAAAAATATGCGACTTTTAATTTAAATATACAACAACAAATTACATTACACAAGTAATTCAAGAAGACTTTTATTAATTATCTACTGCTAGTAACAAGTTTTATTAAACATCTTGCTACGTTGTATTCAAAATATTTCCACATCGCTTGTGGCGAACTCCCGCTCGAGGAGTAGAAATATTTAATATTGCCACTTCCAATTCTTGGCCAAAATAAAATTTAGATGAAAATGTACTTTTTGTCATCAGCTTGCACTTGTTTACCGTCAATCTGCAATCATCATTACTGTAATAGTATAATGTTATTTCCAGCTGGCTCACAGCGCGGGCGTCCTCGCGGGCGACAAGGACGCCGCGCTGGTGCAGGTGTCGGAGACGGCACACCGCGCTGACATCGACGACCTGTTCAGAGAGGTCACTTGCTATTGTTTTATGTTACACTAGCTATGTTGCAACTATACGCTAGTAAGAAATCATAAAATATAAAGGCTTTAAATAGTTTTTTCATTACAATATAAATACAATAACACCACGTACTTTAATATTCACGCTATTACATAATCAGCTCAACAATTTGTATAGCAACTAGTGGTCCGCTCGCGACTTCGCCTGCGTGAACTACACAACTATTTCACTATAGGCACGCGCCGGTGCGCCGACGTCACATTATAAACCTCAAAAATGATCAGTGTTTCTCTACTATATTATGATTGTACCTAGTACACATTAAAACTTTCCTTTTGAATCATTCTATCTATTAAAAGTATCCGCATAAAACCCATTTCTTAGTTTTGAAGATCTAAGCATATATACTTACAGTCAGACGCAGGAAGCGACTTTGCTTTATACTATTTTATAAAGGAATACAATAAGCTGGTGCCCGCTGCCCGCTGTCGCACGTCGCACGGCACACGCTGCACGGGACAACGGCAGCGGTCGCTAGTTAAGCTCATTAAGCTAATTAATTGTTTACGCAAAACATTTGGAGCCAACAATTACATTCATTTGTATAACCTACATACCTTACATCGTATCAAACATCCTATCAGTTGTGCGAGCTTCGACGGTTTATCTTTTAATAGTTCGGTATTTATTACGACGGAATGTATACTAAATGAATACATACTTTGATAGAAATATACATGTTTGCTCAATGAGTTGCGAGTTGCGACTCTACTCATAGCTACCAGCGCACGCTCGCTCTCAGCTCGTGTTGACATTCAGATTCACTAATCTTAAATGACATCACATGCACAATCTGTGTATGACTCAAGACTATATACTGTAACTAGCGACCCACTCGCGGCATCGTCTTCGTAATTTTAAACCGACTAAAACAAAATAAGCAGACAAACAAAAATAAACACACAAAGATATATACAAACAGAAAACAATAATAAAACATTGATGAAAATACATTGTTTTGGGGTCTGTTACATTTATAAATGCCTCCGCTAATATATTTTCCCAAAGACCTAGTATAAATAATATCACAGATTTAAGAATATTTGGTTCATTTTATACCAAATAGATTATAAAAAAATCAACATGTAAAATTTTCCGAAGCTTCTAGATATTCGAAAAATTATCACAATTATTCCGTGCTAGAAAACGCATGTGGCAACTGTTATGTGAACATTAATGCATTTCTGTTTAAAGGTCAGTGTTGATAGTAAAATCATAACAAGTGTATGTACATACAAGTACTCACATACATCGATACTCGATACTAGTAATATTATAAATGCATAAGTATGTCTGTTACGCTTTCACGGCGAATCTACAAGCCCGATTTGAATGAAATTTGAAATGAAGATAGTTGACAAACCAAGCCCAGACATAATTAACTTATTTTTTCAAAAATCAACCCTCAAATGTCTAAAATATGGGTTGAAGATTTGACCTTAAAGTCACTACAACACACGCTAGTATCATATAACAGCAACATTACATTTAACGCTGCATCAACTTCAATTCAAATATCAAATGAAGGATATTAATGGAAGTAAACGCTTCCGGCGCGTCAAGGAGGCCATTGAGCACAAAACTTTACGCGACTTAAAGATACCTACTACTGACAGTCTTGTATTTTGTTTACGTTGTCTTGTTATTACCAATACGAACGTTTCGTCATATGACATTTTCCGTGTTCTTTTGTAAAGAGCTTTATATTTCTAAACTAGCTCACACTGCTTCACATGACTTTTTTTAGTTTCACGCTGTATCCTGCACACAGCGGGTTAGGGAGTGGGAACCTAGTGTTAAGACACTCTATTCCCCACTTTCCGCCGAATTCTTGAGGCATTGTGTGTTAAGTGGCGGAAGTTAACGCGGCGCTTTGCCTAGACACCAAGCGAAGAAAATGGAAACATTAAATATTTCCACGATTCGAGTGGTAATCGAACCCACAACCAGTCGCTCTACAGTCGCGTTTTGTCTCTCTACGCCACTTCTGGCCCAATGTCAATTCAGATGACTTACTTGTATGTTTATTATTACAGGTGGAACAAATTCGCGGCTGGATCAACGACATCGTCCGCAACACGCAGCTCATCCGCCGCCTGCACTCCGACCCCACCTACCAAGCCAACAAACGTGAGTTGTTCGTGTATCATAATATTATGTACACGTCCTTGTATGTGGTTCCATTCTAAGTCAAAGTTCTGTCAATTCTACTGAATATGTTGTTTATGAAATTACAATACTATATAATTATGTCAGTACGGCTAGTCTAATGCGTTTTATAGCTTCTGTTATACCAGATGGGCAAAGGTGAGCGAAGAGAATAATATAGTCATATATTAATTATGTTTCATTTTTACCTGCAATGTTAAAACAACTTGACTACCTACATATTAATACATATTACTTAGTATTTAAGAGTGAGGACATTAACATAAATACAAAGTCATGATGTATGAATGATAAATTTGGTCCATACAATTTGGAATATCAGTTATATCAATTGTATGGCCCAAATTTATATTATATTGCATATTATATTCGTTAAGTCGAGAGTTTTCTAGCTATTTTATTCTTTTTCAATTACATTTTATCTGTTGTGGAGTGTTTCAAAATGTTTATTTTTGCTTGATGGCACCTATTTAGAGCAGTCGTTTGTCACTCAGTAGATTTTTTGCTCCGCTTTATTATGTTACGTTAGTAAGGTGCACATTAATTTTGATTCAGTTTAAATGCACACTAGCGACCCGCCCGCGGCTTTGCCCACTGTAGTTCACCTACACAACTATAGCTACTTAGTATTGCAACGGCCTCCTTTTTCGTTTAAGTTCTTTATATTTTTCATACAAATTTTCATTTTCAATTGCAATGCCTTAAGAATTGTTTTTTGAAATAAAAGTTTATGTTTGATTAAATATATATCCAAGAAAATTGAATGAATGAATTGAATGGTCATAAATGAATTTTTGAATGATTTTTTTGTTTCATAATGAAGAAATAAATAAAAATAGAACAAACAAAAAAAAGTAGACTGGCACTCAAGAACAGTATAGTTTTCTGAATATGATAGAATTTCCATGATCGGTTCAATATTTCCGGAGATTACCCCGTACAAATAAAGTTACAAAGTTTTACTTTATACAATAGTACAGATATAAATTTGCCAAATACAATAGTACACATGTTTAGATGTCGATAATATAAATAATACGTTTCAGAGTTACAGGAGCAGTTGGATTCAGCGGTGACGGCGTCCAACGCGGCGGGGCTGAAGGCGTGCGGCGCGCTGCGCCAGCTGCAGGCGCGCGTGCGCGAGGCGGCGGGCGGCGCGGGCGGCACCGGCGCCGGCGCCCGCATGGCGCGCCTGCAGTGCGCCGTCGCGCGCCGCCTCTACGCCGACGCGCTGGAGGACCACCAGCGCGCGCTGCAGCTGCTCAGGGACTACCAGCTGAGGCTCCTGCAGGACCAAGTCAAACTGAGTACGGACGTTGTGTTCATTACTTAACCTTTGAACCGAACCAGGGCCTTATCACAGAGCGGCGCAGTATACGCGATGCTTGTAAATTTGATATACATTGGAGAGAATTTATTTCTTTATATTCTAATAGAAGAAGTAGGGAATTCTTATAACAGTTATCTTCTTTCATTTTTCCGAAAATCCAGAAATATCAACAGTTATGAAACATATCTGCAATCTGTAAAGTAATTTGAACAATTATATTTATTAATAACATATCTAAAGTTGTTTGAACAATTATAGTTGAGACCAGTCGTGGCGCAGAGGCACAAACTGTGACTGCAAAGCGACTGGTTGTATGTTCGATTCCCACTCGTGGTTTAGTATTTCCATTTTCTTCGCTCTGGTGTAGTTCGAGGCAAAGCGCGGCGTTAAGTTCCGCCACTTAGCACGCAATGCCTCCGAATTCGGCGGTGCGTTGGGAACGGAGTGTCTTAACACTAGGTTCACTCTGCCTACTTTGCTGTGTACGGGATACAGCATGAAACTAAAAAACTAAGTATATGATTTCACACCAAAATTTTATTATTAATTTTGGTGTGAAATCATATACTTAGTTACGACTAAATTTTAAATTGAACCTAACGGAAAGGGTGAACGAACGGCAGTTACCTACTTAACTCACATTAGCACGGTGCAAACGAGCGTTAAATTAACTCTCGAAGTGCTAAAATATTGTTCATCGAACTCGCCGAGTGAGATGTGACCTCGGACCTACATTATAATGTCACGATGAATATCTGTTACAGCGAATCTCACGTTATCAGATGAGGAGTGCGAGCTCTTGTTGGAGTCTAACAACATATGTCTGTTCGTGGATAATGTAAGTAATTAGGGTCGTCAGCAGACCTTCTATTTCGGGTGCTATTTGCTTATTGAGCGAAGCGAGCACATCTTAATGTCCATGAGAAACTACATTTTAAACAATTATTCTTCAATCGGAACGCGGAACGATCGCTTAAAATTTAGTTTCCCACACACGAATTGAGATATGGTCGTTTCGCTCATTATGCAAACGGCACCCGAGTCTGGCGGCTCTCCTAGTGTAGCGTGTGGCGCAGGTGCGCGCGGAGACGGCGGCGGCGCGCCTGGCGCTGCGCGAGGCGGAGGCGCGGCGCGACGAGCTGGCGCGCGCGGAGGCGTCGCTGCAGGCCGTGCGGGAACTGTTCCTGCAGCTCGCGCACCTCGTCGCGACTCAGGTACACTCACTGCATATTGTACGTTGTAACATGTCCATAGTGCGCTCGTAGTGGCCAGAACCCTTGGACGATTACTGAGTGGCGCGAATTAGAATCCCACTACGTTAAGGTTATTCTTTTAGCTTCACGCTATATCCCGCATACAACAGGACAGACAGAGGAAACCTAATGTTTTTTTTTTATTATTATATTTTATCACTCTACGGATATAAGGTCTGTACCTTTTTTAACACGAATCTTGTTTCCGCTTCGTTCCTATCTTTTATGGTCATCTTCAAATTGTACTCCGTTGCCCCGGTTGCATTCCGTATTGGTCTCTTTATCGCGTCGTCCTCACCACCTCAGTAGTAGAAGCAGTTGCTGATATGGCGCGTTATCGCAACGACTGCGTGTAAGACACTGTCGTGCAGCTTTATTTTCATTGGTTTTGTATTCACTACTACAACTGTGCTGGTGGTCAGTCCCTGGGCCTCGTGAATCGTTAGTACCTTTGCACCCATTTCCAAGCCGTATCCCTGAGTGATCAAGGATTCCTTCTCCTCTTGAGTGAATGTGAGGTAGAGGGTATCCTTTAGGTCGCGTGGTATTGGTGTCACTTTGATATTTTCTATCCGCAGGGAGTGTACAGTCCTCTTAGATGAGTATATATATTTCTCCAACATATATTTCTCGTAGGGTATACGCAACATCCATGGGGCTTCTATGGATGCATATTAGATTCTGGGTGATATTGGCCACTTGATAGAGCATATTGAAAAGATTCTCTCGGTCAATATAGGGAAGTTGATTTACATCTCCGTTTAATAGAATTTCTTCTGCTTCGGTGATTCTAGCAGCCGTCACTATCGTTCCAAAGTGGTTCATCATCCAGAATAAAGCGTTTGTATGTTTCTGATTTTCTTATCCCATTAACCAGATATTTTAAACCTAATGTTAAAACACACCGTTCCCCATGCACCGCGGACTTCTGAAGGCATTGAGTGTTAAGTAAGCAGAACTTAACGCCGCGCTTTACCTCTACACAAGGACGAAGACAGTGAAAATAACGTATATTTCCACTCCTCGAGTGAGAATCAAATCAACAACCACTCGCTTTATAATCACATTTTGTGCCTCTGCCGCCACAACTGATCCCATTTTATATATTAAATCTCCTTATGTGGCCAGTCGTGGCCCAGTCACAAGCGTGTGACAGTAAACGACTGGTTGTGGGTTCGATTCCCACTCGAGGAGTGGAAATATTTAATATTTTCATTTTCATCGCTCTGGTGCCGAGGTAAAGAGCGGCGTTAAGTTCCGCCACTTAACACGCAATGCCTCCGAATTCGGTGGAAAGTGGGGAACAGAGTGTCTTAACACTAGATTCCCTCTGCCTACCCTGCTGTGTGCGGGATACTGCGTGAAGCTAAAAAAAAACTCCTTTTCAGTATCCTATGTGTATGTCTAATAACACTTTAAAATGTTAAAAATGTATATAATAAAATAATAAAAAAATAAAAAAGCCTTTATTTGACCATTTTGATTTAAACATAAGACAAATCAATTACTTACATATACTTACTACATACTTATTACTTATTATTATTTTGATTTTACTAATGTTTTTTTTTTAACTATAAATTTACTACAGAAAACTTACTACTATTCTTAATTATATATGGTCCCCAGACTGGGTAAAGGCCTCCTCCAATAAGTTCCACTTTTCTCTATCCTGCGCAGTTAGCCACCAATTGTCGCCGGCGATTTTTTTAATATCTTCGTCCCACCGGGTAAGCGGTCTTCCTCTTCTTCTTTTCCCCGGTGGACCTCTCCATATCGTAGTATTGTAGGTCCATCTCCTGTCTTTAAGCCTTGCTATGTGCCCTGCCCATTTCCATTTTAATGTCTGTGCATAGCTTAAGGCATCCGTAGCTTTGGTTAGTTCTCTTATTTTAGTGTGTCTTATTTTGTCTAATTTCTTTACCTTCAACATACTTCTCTCCAGTCCACGTTGGCACGTTGTGATTTTATGTTTGGCTTTTGTTGTAAATTTCCAAGTTTGGCATCCGTACGTCAAGCATGGTAAGAGATTAGAATTCATAACTTTTGTTTGTATATTAGTTGGCATGCTACTTTTAAAAATTTCTTTTAAGGTCCAGAACTTATTCCATGTGCGATTTACTCTTCGTTCAATTTCCATTTCGTTGTTTTCTTTTTGAAAGCTAATTGTTTTTCCTAAATAGATAAAGTTATCGACATATTTAAGTGGGTCTTCGTTAACTATTATTTGTTTCCTATCGCTATTTGTCATTACCATAGTCTTAGTGGGATTGATCTCAAGTCCTACCTTAGCGCTTGTTGTCTGTAACGATTCAACCATGATCTGTAGTTGGGAGCTTGTCTCGGATAGTATTACTATGTCGTCGGCAAATCGCAAATGACTTAGAAAGGCTCCCTGAATATTTATTCCCATATTATTCCAATTAAGCTTTGAAAAGATATCTTCTAGTATAGCTATAAATATTGTAGGCGATAAAGGGTCTCCCTGCCTTACACCTCGCCTTATGGAGAAACACGGGCCCTGTGTCTCTAACTTTATTCTTCCCATGTTCTTCCGGTATATATTTTTGAGTACATTTATATAGATTTCACTGACTCCCTAATGTTTGAGGCTTCGCCAAACGCTATCGTGAGTTACCGAATCGAAAGCTTTTTGGTAATCAATAAATGCAAGATATAATGGTTTTTGTTGTTCTCGATATTTCTCTATTATTAACTCTAAGGTGTGTATATGGTCCACTGTAGAAAACCCCTTTCTAAAGCCAGCCTGCTCTACAGGTTGTCTTGCTTCGATCACTGGACTTATTCTGGAGTTTACGATGCTAGAGAATAGTTTGTACAAACTAGGAAGTAAGCTTATGGGTCTGTAATTACCTATAGCTTTGGGGTCGCCTTTCTTATATATTAAAATAATATTTGATTCGGACCACTGTGTAGGTGTTTCAGATGTTTTTAATATTAGGTTGAAAAGTACAGCGAGTGGTGTGGCCAGTAAATGGCATGCGGACTTTAAAGCTTCATTCACAATTCTGTCTGAACCCGGCGATTTATCTAATTTTAACTTTTTTATAGCTTCTATGATTTCATTTTCATCTATTAATTTAACGTAAATTTCACTTTTATTTTCAATGGAATCGATCTTTGTATTCTCACATGTTCTGGTATAAATGTTTTGACTTGAAGATGCTCGGCTGTTGTATAAGTTTTTATAAAAGTTAGTTGCCGTGGTGAGGATGTCTTTGCGCTTATTTAGAGTGTAGTCAGATTTCGTTAAGCCTTCTATCCAAGTTTTACTTGTCGTCAATTCTTTGTAGCCTTTTTTGGTGCTTCCAGTTAAGTAAAGATGTTTTTCTAAGGTACGTTGTCTATATTTTCCATAGTCACTTCTTATGTATTTATTGGCTAACTTAAAGAGTGCGGCTAGCTTATTTTTCATTGTTCTTGATTTATTTTTGGTTTTTTGTAATTCTTTTCTTCTTTGCAAGAGAGTTGCTGTCCGAGTCGAAAGAATCTTATGGCATTTGTGAGTAATTCCTTTTTGCTTTGCGGAATTTAAACTTTTGGTGATGAGATTTGTAATTTTGTTATAACAAGTTTGTACTGTTATGTTTTTATAGAAAATTCCTTGACTAGGTAGCATAAGAGATAGGGCTTCCCTATATCTTGTTATTTCATCTTCACACTTTAGTTGGTAAATATGGTTATTATTATATTTTGTTCTACTTTTGTTATTGTTGGTTAACTTTATTGTTGCTCTAACTATTCTATGATCTGACGGGTAGTTTAGGTTCATTGTACCAATATCTTGAAATAATTTAGGTCGGCTTGATAATATGTAGTCTAATTCATTTTTATGATTACCGTTTGGGGACTTCCACGTCCATTTTTTGTTTGCCTTTTTTTTGAAACACGTATTTATTATTGTTAGCCTATGTTCTAAAGCGAAGTTAATCAATCTCTGCCCTCTTTCGTTCCTTATTCCGTATCCGAATTGTTTAGTTATTAAGTAATCTTCTTTTTTAGGCACTCCTATCTTTGCGTTAAAATCTCCCATTAATATAACATTCTTATGTGCCATGTCTAACGCTTTGTCGACTATTTTGTAAAAATCGTCTATATCGGTGTCACTTGCCGCATTTGTAGGTGCATATACTTGTATGATTGAAATTAAGTATTCCTGAATTTTCATGTTTAATACTGCGACTCGTTCAGTCAAGCCGGTAAAGCTCTGTATGTTATTTTTGTGCAATTTGTTTATTATGAAGCCCACTCCGTATTGCCCTGGCGTGTGGCCTACGTAACAGAGTATAAAATTTTCGTGTTCTTCTATATTGGTACCCATTCGCCTTGTTTCTGATAATCCTATAACATCGTATTTTATTTCTTGTATTGCTACTTCTAGTTCTAATAATCGTTCGTAGGACGACAATGATCTAACATTGTATGTTGCAATGTATAATTTTTGTGTTTTTTCTTTAATATTATTCTTTATTATTATGGTTTTTTCTTTTGGAGGGTTTTGGTCATAATCTTCCACGGTGACCAGCCGGGTTGGAAGATCTTGTGAGTTTTTTAGCTTTGTTTTCAATATTCTTTTTTTTGTGTCGGGGGAGGCGCTTGATTGCTATGCTTGTTTGTTTTGTATATTATTATTCTTGTTTATTGGGTTTTTAACTACGTAATTTAAAATTCCCGGTTTTATAACTCCTTCTGAAAAACTATTAGATCTTTTGACCGATGTATCAAGTTGTTGTAATTTGTTTCTTTTATTTACTTGTGTATTTTCTTCTATAACCCTTATAGTGTCATTTTTGGGTGAAGTTGGTAGTTTGCGCTTAGTGTTGCTTTTCGATATTATCAGTTTATCGTATCTAATTACCGCTGTATTTCCCTTCTCTCTTTCCAATTGTAATTCTTCTTGTAGTTCTCTTCTTTTCTCCAGTACGTGTTTCGGGTAGTCTTCTTTAATGTAATAATTTGTATCTTTTAACACTCTCCTTTGTTTCATAATTTTTATTTTTATCCCTAGAGTTGAAAAAGTAGCTACTATGGGGCGCACACCTTTATCTTTCTTTCCTATTCTTTTAACTTCTTGAATGTCCCTATAACATAGTTTGACAGAGAAATACTGCTCTACCCAGTTTATTAGGATTTTTTCTAGATTTTCATACGATTCTTCTTCTCTTCTATTCCGAAAATAACTAGATTATTTTTTCTTGCTTGCCTTTCCAAAGCTTGTAACCTTTTCTCTTGATTCTCCACTCTTTCCTTCAGATATTCATGATTTTTTTCTATGGTCAAAAATTTTTCTTCGAACATCCTGCTAATATTTAGTGTGACCTGTTCCGTAACATTTTTTCCTGTTTCTCGAATTTCTAGCCTTTGTTCATTCAGTTCAGCTGTTATTGTTTTAAGTGCGCTTAAGATTTCTTCCATGGTTTTTAATTTAATTATTTGTTTTAGTACAAGTGATGACCTCTGCTATGAATTTGTAATACTCTTCTATAATTTTTATATAATTTTTAGACCACTGCCATCTAGTGGTCAGTACTACAAGTTCTCAGTCCGTTATCAATTGAACCTAATAATACTTGTGATCTTTAAGCCTATCTATATCCGTATTCTAATACAAATAAATAATTTAAAATGTGTTTTTAATAAATAAAAAACCTGAAGTCCTCGACGTGGGATCGAACTCAGATCGACTCGATTAACTTCACCTTCATACGCCGCTAGTCCAACATTCACTACAGAAAATAGTTGAAATATTGCTACATATTTTGAAAGAGTAACAGAATAAGAGAAATTATAACAAAAGATAGTTAAAAATAGGAATTAAAAGTTAATATAGTCACTATTTATTACAGCACAACACTTTTCTTGTAAATTGTTTATCACTTTGTATAATATTCACTTAAAATAGTCTAATAACGTTTTTTTTCTGCGGTCACCTTGAAGTTCACATAAGATGTCTTTTTTATTAAAAACTATTAGTTTAAACACGGAGATAACATTTGCACGTACACTTTTGAGTATGTTGATACTAATGATAACACAATTTGGGTCAAAAAGATATAATTTATGTTTTAATACAATTATATTTACGGAGCTAATCGACAATACGTTTTGCTTCTACCCGCCTCTAACGCCTCGCCAAAAATGTATATAATTATTCTAAAAATAATAGAATCCTTTGAGTTTTTAATTTTTACACATTTACGAATATTACTACATATGTATATTGTCTATTCACCTCTTACGCTTTTGGTTTAAAAAGATAAATTTTTAATTAGACTTAAGAAACATTTATAATTGTAAAAGCAAAATATTTTAGTCTGAATGGAATTTCATAGTACGTAGGTACATTATTAAATAATTTAGCGAAAGATAAGTTTGTCATGATGATAAAACATTTGGAAAACGTATAAAAAAATTTGAACGCATTAATACGAATTTAAAGGAATTATAAAAGTTTTAAAAATATTAAAAGTATTTACTTAATAGCATTCTCTCTTGCCAAACGATTGCTCCCAAGAATAATCTTTGGGTAGCAGAAACGTGCAAAAATCTTTACAGAGAGATGCTTACAACATAGTCTTCATCTCAACTTCAACTTTTTGGGCGTTGACTAGAACGTTAAGCTTCGTTTCACCAACATCTTAATGGTTGTCTCCGATAAGAGTATATTATCTTTTTTCTGTCAGATACATATACATATATCACGATCATTGATATAAATAATATAATAATTCCATAAATATTTTTACAGCAAGAACAAATAGACAGCGTGGAGTACTTCGCGCTGCAAGCGACCGAGCACGTCGAGAGCGGCGGACAGGAGCTGCTCAAGGGCACCGTCAGTCGTAGGAAGGCTAACAAGGTTATACTTTATTATACTTCGCAACTACCTCGCGTAAGCTATATATTAACAACTATTCCGCTTTTTCGGCTGCCCACGATCCCAATTACATTTTTTTTGCTTAAATTAATAATTCTATTTTTGTATCCTATAAAAATCAGTAAAAGTTTCAGCAAGTTACCAAAATAATTAGACAAAATTATATTTTAATAGATAAAGCGATTTCATAGATTATCGTGCAGAAATGCACAGACAAACAGATAAATAAATTTCAAAATTATTATATTGGGTTCTATTATGTAGGCAAGTGCCCTCAATAATATTTTTATACGACCAAACGTCAATGATGAAATCGTTAAACATCGACGAATCAACGATATGGTCAAACTCAGTTGGTCATTTCATGAACTGCAACCATTTCATGATATTGTCAACGACATCATGAAATCGTCAATCCCCGATATGACTACGACGTATCTATATCTCTATCTCTATATATAATAAAAGAGTAGAAAAGTCAATTCTGTACATGAAAAATTTCAGAAAAAATTTAATTGGGTTTTCTTATTTTGGGTTTTTATATTTGGGTTTTTTAAAAATTTAATATCGATAAGAGAGGCGAAAAAACCACTCAGTAGAATTTTTGTCTGTCTGTCTGTCTATCTGTCTGTCTGTCTGTCTGTTTGTTAATTTGTTCGTCAATCACGCAAAAACTACTGGATAGAAACGAATAAAATTTGGTATAGTGATAGCTTATAGTCCAAAGGTACATATAGGATAGTTTTTGTCCCGGTATTCCATGTAGTTTTTTTTGGAAAAAATAAAAAACCGATTTAAGTAAATTATGTGTATACTGATATCTACCGGGTAGAAACTAATGAAATTTTTTACGGAGCTAGCTTAAAGGTTAAAGCAATATATGGGATAGTTTTTATCCTGATATTCAATACAACTCCCGCAGAAAAAAATAAATAAAAACGAAACATTCAGATCATGTTGATAGTTCACGAGTGAGGCTAAATTTGTTTTAATATCATTAATTAAAATAATTATAAAATAAAATAAGCATAACATTTATTAAAGATACATTTGACCGGTCTATAAAACTTTATATCACCTATATGACAGCAGATGTCACTACGTTTTCTAAAACGGGTAGCGCCATCTGTTATTATATAGATGACATTGTACTAGATAATATATTCGTATTCATTAATATTATTATTACAAAAATGCAAAAACCTATATCTCTTCTATCGGTTATGTTTTCACGGGTAATCTACTACGGTAAATCTACAAGATTGTTCTTAAACAATTTGCATATATTTGACCCTGCGTCTTCACGCAGGGTCAAATATATGCTATTTTTTTAAAATCGAACCCTAGGTAGGAGGTTGAAACAGCGGATGGAACTTATGGATGTTTACTATATAGTGAGAATGAAAGATCTAAATTCTTTGACTGATTTCGATGAGTTTTCTTAGGAAAATAGTAGATGAGGCAAGGTCAAACATAGGCTATCTCTCTTTTTTAAAAATAAGCCCAAAGATGCTAAAAAAGGGTATGAAATCAGCTTCACTTCAAACCGCGATGTTCAGCAACATCGCGGCTTGAAGTGAAGCTATTTTTTTAATATCAAAAAGTAACACAATTGTAAAATAAAATTAAAAGCATTATTTAAGATATTATAACTTTATATCATCTATATGATAGCAGATGTTGTTTTCAACGTTACGTTTTCTTACTAGTTATTGCTATAAGTTTTCAAATAGTTGCTATTGTACTAGATGTATCGATGATTGGCTAGAACATAATTAGTGACGCAAGGTCAAGTATAGACCGTTTTATAAAAAAAATCAATCCAAAAGAAGCTGTAATAGAGGATGAAAGTGGTAGTTCACGTGGCGAAGCCACGAGCGGGTCGCTAGTAGAAAATAAAAAGGAAATGCTAACATTTTAAATATTAACATTTTTTACAAATTATAAAATCGTCGAATGTTATACATTGTTATAACATTCGACGATGTTGTTTATGTCATACATTAACAACGCCATTTCTAAGAAAACACAATCATACATTTTTTTTTAAATAAGCTGAAATAAATATTCATCTATTCCTTTTGATTACAGAAAAAGCTGGGTGTGATAATTTGCTTAACTTCGGGTATCATTATAGTGCTGCTGGTGCTCATCGGCACGTGACAAAAGCTAATTTATATCGAGTCAAGTCGCATCAAGTCGAGACTTGACAAGGTCGCGTTGACATATTCTTGTCCTGTGGGACGCGGGTGAATGACTTTATGATGCACTTAAAAATACACATTGCATAATACTTAATTTATTGTAAAACCTAGTCATAAAATAATAAATTATTTTACTTACAAACTGGTGAGTGTCTATTTTTACTTGACTATTTTTATTTACTAACGACCCACTCGCAACATCCTGCGTAACTAACGACCATAGCTAATGCGATATTTTGCCCGCATTTCCAATTAAATCACAAACTTTACATAATACTTTTTAAGTTTTAAAGTGTTTTTCTCACACTTAGAAAATTGAAAAAGACATTTTTAGAAAAGGTATAAAGCAGCGAGATCCGAACACCTTTTGGATACCGTCCACTTCCTTGGACACGTTCTAACCATAAGCCATGCGTTCTACTACCGGCTGTGTCGAAATTCTTATGCACTTTATTATTATAGCTTATTTATGTTGTTAGCATCTCTGTACAGAGATTTTTACAAATTTCTTTTCAAAGACATTGTTCCCTTGATTTGAATACATTTAGAATAATTTTTGAGACTGATGATATAACTACGATGATTAAATGTATACCTGAGAGTTGTTTAAACTTAAATTAACAAATAAAAGTTACTAAAGATTTGATTGATTTTATCTTAAGTGTCCGATACGCTGCGACCTCCCCCTTTACCCTAACAACGTTTAGCTGTCATTATTGTCACCCAACAAATATAGCAAGACTTTTAGGTGACTTAACTCCATCTCACCAAATTATTTTTTGATCTGGGAGAATCATTTTAAAAGCATTAAAGTAGAAATTTATAGTGCAGTGCAGTGACAGTGACGAATTAAGATGCACCAATTTAAGGCTAATGACATATAGAAGTGGTTTATAGTTAACCACTCGTTTTGCACTTTGAAGCGCATTGTATTTATTATTCTCATCGTGACGAGATGAACAAGATGAGAGTTCATTTATTAATTCAAGTTCCAGACATCTCGAACTTTTTGATTCTATTCTAATCTCTATTTAAATAATTAATCTCTATTTAAGAAAATCTTTATAATAAATTACAGCCAATATTACAAGATATTTTACTTTATAATAACACAAATACTTAATAAAGTAACCTTTACTCGACGAGCTGACATAAAATACTAGTATTTGTTTTGACAGTTGGTTAAGAAGCTCTAGTCGCATGTCGCGTAATGTTTAACGCTAATCTGTGAACTGTTTATATTTTAGTCTGTGGCTACTAGCGGGTAAACAGAAACAGGGGAAGAACTTTGGCTTTCAAGTTACATTACAACGACAATATTATTTCAATCAACCTAATAGTAAATTAACTTTAAAAATACCGACTTTATTGTAACATTTATTTCATATTACTCTTTTTACTTCTGTAAATCTATTTGAGATAGTTATAAAACGTCCATAGTGTAATCGCTTTTTGCACACATTTGTGTGAAAACATTACAAAAATGTTTAAGGTAAGGATCCCCTTAAATTATTACTGTATTATTTATAAGATATGCTATATAGGATATGTCAAATGTTTTCTAAAGATATGCGTAGATTTTTACATTTGGTTGTTTTCATTTCATTAATTTATTTTTGACAGAAACAATCGATTCAAATATTGTTGTAACGTAATGATTACTTTGTTCCCTTATGATATGTTCTTGCAATTACTTGTATGTACCTATTAGATAAGTTGTTTTCTTTTATGTGAAGCCTTGAAAACACCATCTGTGCCATTTGAAACATATGGTGTAAATTAATATAAAGAAATAAATATTAGTTTCAAGATTACGGACTAATTGTCAGTCAGTCATTGTGGTATGTATGTTCCAAACATTGACCTAATATTGGATCACAATTTGTAATAGTAATTCATTAGTAGTTACATTTTTTATCTTTTGAATAAGCAAATGTACTTATTTGTATACTATACAGCATACATACATTTGTATACTATATAGCAACAGAATATGATAAAATACTAATAAGAAACATACCAAGAAATTAAAAAATCTTTGTAACTTGCTATGTGTGGATAACACAAACTATTTAGAAAATATTATACATATATCTACTCAAATTCCTTTTGATCAGTTTTCAGACATAAACAAATCTCCTAACAACATTGATCTAATTCTGAGGCGAAGCACAGGACCAAGAGAGATCTTAATAATTGATGTGGAGGACTTAACAATTAACTAAACATCTTTACTCAAATTTCCAAATTAATGGGCAAGTAATGAATAATATGATGGAACAAATATATGTGTAAAGTAAAAAATGAATATATGTGTAAAATAGCTTTCTAATTCTGAAAGAATTATGATCAGTTTAGTGTTCCGTTACAAACAAAGTTTCAAACTTTACTTCTTTATTATACTAGTATTGAAATGTGAGCATTTATTATTAAAGATATTAATATGTACATAATTATTTTACAGAATAATTGATGAATTGTGTGATGGGGAACCAGAGACATACATTATATTGATTCATCGAGTACATAAATAACAATCCAAATCAAGATGACGTAAGTAACGTGAGTTTCATAATAAAATTTATCTATTATCTGTTAATAAATTTTAGTGATTAAAACAAAATAGTCATATGGATTTTAATTTTTGTTCCTTTTTTGTAAACACATAAATACTACAAGTAACAACTAAAGTTCAAAAACATTCTTATATAGAATACTAATTAATATATTTATGAAATCTCATGTTTAATACAAAATATAAAAACACGCTTTTAATATTAAAAACTATTGTCATAGAATATGGTTTATTATTGGATAAACTTTTTGAAATACATATATCTTTCATCAGTAACAACAAATAAAAAATTAACATGTATTTTTTTCCTTAGAGTTAATATTTTTATAGATTTTATTATAATTGAATGTGTGTTTAACTACAGATAGCGGGCGTGTCGACTTCATCTCGTGCTACAAACACAACTGCTGCTGGCAATGAGTAGCCCGAAATGAAGTCTTAACAATTATTATAAAGTACTAAAATTTTGATATTGAACTAAAAACATATAATTATAATACAGTGTATATTCCTTTCTCAAGGGGAATATTCAAATATACAACAATTCCTTTATTTTAAACATTATATTACAAAAATACTATTACATTTTTTTTATAAAAAAATATTAATTAAGTTACTTCTAAGAAAAATAATATGTAGCTAGTCGTGGCCCAGTCGCACAAGTGTGTCACTGTAAAAGACTGGTTGTGGGTTCGATTCCCGCTCAAGGAGTGGGAATTATATTTCCATTTTCTTCGCTCTGGTGTCGAGGTAAAGCGCGGCGTTAAGTTCCGCCACTTAACACGCAAGCCTCCGAATTCGGCGGTGCGTGGGGAGCGGAGTGTCTTAACACTAGGTTCCCTCTGCCTACCCTGCTGTGTGCGGGATACAGCGTGAAGTTAAATAAAAAAAATCTCTATATTTCATTTACTCGGTTCACCAGTAGATACTTCAAACAAAAAAGAAGAATATTTGTTTTCAATTTAAAAAATATAAAACTGTAACTTAATGTTAACATACCTGAAAATATGCTTTCATTAAACTTTTTTTGGAAAAATAACTTCAATAAAAAAAATACACAAACTGTATACATATGTTGTGTAGTAGTACTTACACTTAAGACTTTTTAAACAAATTTTATTGCATACATGTTATTAATTTGTTCTTCTTTCTCATGTCCACAGATCATCAAGCAATTAATACAATGTGGCAAGAAACGAGGAACAAGGATGGCACCAGAATACGACGCGTTATGTTTAATTAAAATAACACCATTAAGAGGCTGTTAATTCCGAATAAGAAATTATTTAGTATAAAAAAAACTAAAAGAAATGAATCATCAATATCTCTTCTTATATTGCAACATGATTTTAAAATGTATTTTATTGTAAGATTTGTTCAAAGTGGTGCTATGTATTAGAAACAGTCTCCAGTCTGTAAGTATTAGTCAGTACATATGCTTCTAGGATCGCAGTTGTATATAAAGTGGTGTTAGCATGTGTCTATTACGTAATTCTAAAAACATGTACTTTTGCTTGACCGAATATATCTTCATAGACTACTGACAAGAGCACTAAAACCGACGTATCAACTGTTTCTGCACCCAAAATTAAAATTAAGTAAAGATATTAAATACTTAATATAAGTATATATATCTTACATTTTGCTCCTCTTTGTCGCTTTCAACATTTTCATTTGTTACTTCTCGCCTATTTCACTGCTTAAATAGTAAGGAAGAAAGCAAATTGCCAGTCTAACAGTTTGACCAAAAATGTAAAAATTACTCAAGTGATAATTCAAACTAACTTCTTTTACAATTCGTCACCTGCTATATAGAAATAAAACGGTCCTTAGTTCGATAATAAAGTTCACGAAACTATTGTAAAACCATATTGTTATTAGTTTCTGTAAGAAATACCAACCTATGTAAACATAAAGATTACCTGGTAAAAGAAGCCATTTCCCGTTTGTCTTTCATTAAGAGAACGCGGGAAACGTCTCCCACGGCCGGGAGAATAGCGCATTTGTCGGAAGTGAGCTAAGACTAAACTAATACCAAAATACTTTTGCTGGATTTGTCTTATGGGTTCAATCCCCATTCGGAAAAATGGTTGTATATATTTTTTTCCTATCTCTCCGCTCTGGTACAAACTAAAGGACAAATCAAAGCGTTACATTTCGCATTCCTCAATTTCGGGCGGAAAGTGGAGAACGGAGTGTCTGAACTTAATGCTCTCTCTGACTAAGCCGCTTTGCGAGTAAAGCGCCCATGCTCACCGGAACAGAGAAATGAAAATAATTAAACTATAATAATTTTATCAAATAGGAATTAAATCCTCAGCTAACCGCGTTTACAGTCCAACACAGAGCGTCATATCAACATTATTAATAAGTATGAAACCTTTAAAAACAAAAATAAAACTAGTATAAATAACCAAGTTATCATACATTATATACAGTTAGTTTCTACTCTATAAAGAAGAAAAACTGCACAAGTAATATAAAGTACATATAAAGATAAAACAGCAATCCGCCCGCAAATGAATCGTTTATCAGATGCAAGCTAATGCAGGAAACGGGCCTGTATCAATAATATCTATATCTATCTCCGATGTTGTTTACTGGTGTGCTACGAGTGTAGGTGCTCGCTTGGAATATATTATAGATACGTGATTGCACTCAGAGATGGCGATTAACGTTTAATTGATATTAACTTGGTATAGATCCGGTAGTATGGAAGTGGTTTATTATAATTTAAACTCTTAATGGCTTCTAAAAATGTACCAGTAACTAATAATAATTTGATTTCACTCTAGTTAATGTTTGCAACTCTGCGTGGAAATAATGACCCTTTCTACCAAAATACAGATAATCCTGAACAACTTTTCTTAAGGAGCAATTTCCTTATGTTTTAGTTTTACTGGTTTATGACATGACTTCAATTTTGGTGATTCACTCTTCAGACTAAATTATAGCCTACCTAAGCTTAAAAGTTATACAAATAATGGATTTATTTTTAATCCGTTCAGTAGTTCCGAAGATGTGCACGTACAAACATTCTGTTTTTACTGTTTTATTAAATCTCCTGATTTTTTGTAGTTATATAAATTCCATGTGTTTTCTTAATTTTCAATTACATAATGTTATTGAAACTTGATAATTAATTTTAAATAAACCCTACCTTACAAATGATTAAAAATATTATTAGGTATTAATAAAACCAATGATTAAAAAAATATAGAATCAAAGTTATTGACACGTTATATATTTAGATACAAAAGCTTACATACGTATATGTACTTTTGTAAACAACACCTACACTAACTACTACTTACAATAAACAACCAATCACATAAAGATAACACAATCAATATTCATAGAATAGAATAGCATAGAATAAAATAGAATAAAGACATCTGCCTAAGATGTAGAAATCAACATGTAATTGCGAATTGTAATGCATCAGCAATCAAGTAATGGTAATGGCTTATAGCAATTTGCATTGTATTATGTACTATTTAACTTTGTATGTATATACGTAATTACGCCTAACGCGAAAACTTGTTAATTAGCCTGCTATTAAACT
Organism: Dryas iulia moderata; assembly: GCA_019049465.1. Lineage (NCBI taxonomy): Eukaryota > Metazoa > Arthropoda > Insecta > Lepidoptera > Nymphalidae > Dryas > Dryas iulia. Next base: position 225,879 of record CM032418.1, read on the forward strand.
AGCTTCGTTATTGCTACGGCTCTCTTAATCTATTGACGCGGCTTCAAACGTACTTTGTATGGAAACCGCTTTTATATCTATCTATGTCTGTTAAGAATAAGATCTCATTAAAAATAGAAACCTGTAATGCTTACTGAATTATGGTGGTATTTCTGAGACCATGGTGGTGCAGCGTCTGACTGTATCGTGATGGTTGTAGGATCGATTACGATCCGGGGGATGATTATGTTTAAATTATTTCTACTCTCCTGAGGTAGTGACAAGGAAAAAGGGCGTTAAGTTCCGCAATTTAACTCGCGATACCTTGTCTAAAATGTCTTAAAATGTTACTTGTCTCTGTTTCACCTGCTACGCGTAAAATACATGAAGCTGCAATAAAATATCTTCAACTTAAAAGAATAAATTTAACACTATTTTATAAATATATCAATCAGTGTTAGTTTTTAGTGTCTAAAGCACCTGAGCAAACTCTGAGGATTGCTAGTTTCATAAATGACATACATATATTTTATTACGTAACACATACAAATAGAAAACTCACTAATATAACTTAGATTTTCATGAGAACACAAGACAAAGATATTCATATTTCACTCTGTATAAGGAAAAGCGCAGTTATCGAAGGGCGGTTTCAGATATCTGTTATCGGCGCGGCGGGTCGGTGACCGCGGGGCGGCGGGGCGGGCGGGGAGGGCGGCCTCACGTGCACTACTGTACTACTTGCTCTAAACTTTGTGCACGTAGGCTGTACTTTGTATTACTAAGCTTTCAACTTAGAGCACGATATTTGTGATAGTTGTAAAATAATATTGTAAAAGAACATTTATATTACAAGTATCTAAATTAATCGGTAATTGGCAATAGGATTGTCTTAACACAAAGTTGTCTAGGTTACTCCTAGTACTAGTTATGTCCTTTTTTACACCTAGGAGATATGAGAAGAAGAAAGAAAATATTAAAACCTAATAAAATGGCGTTTTTCCTAATAAATTTGCAAAGAAAAACATTTAATACGATTTGATTAAGCATTGATCATATAAAATAAATAAACATAAAAATCCATATTAAAACTTAAAATGTTTATAACCGTACTCTTGCCATTTATTTTTTTGCTAAAATCTTAATAAAACTGTCCATAGTGGTTATGTAAATGAAATCAAGTTGACAGCGTGTTACAACTTAACGAAGAGGATGATCGATGAGAAGACTCGACTCCGCGCAAAAAATTATATAATAATACAAAATGTCGATAATAAGCTGCCAATTAAAAAACGCGCTTATGGCGAAACACGTAACTTTGCACATACTCGGATATATAATAAGTAGGTACCTGTTATTAAACGACGCTCAGTATTGTGTATAAAAGCCTATAGTATTATGAATTAAAGTGTTGCTTTTTTTTCTTTTTTTTAGCTTCACGCATATCCCGCACACAGCAGGGTAGGCAGAGGGAACCTAGTGTTAAGACACTCCGTTCCCCACGCACCGCCGCATTCGGAGGCATTGCATGTTAAGTGGCGGAACTCAACGCCGCGCTTTTGCCTCGATACCAGAGCGAAGAAAATGGAAACATTAAATATTTCCACTCCTCGAGTGGGAATCGAAACCACAACCAGTCGTTTACAGTCACACGTCTGTGCCACTGCGCCACGACTGGCCACAAATGGCTGCTTTATTATGCTTTTCATAATTTTGTTTTTAATTATGGCGTATCTTCCACTATTTTCTTAAACTTGAGCTTAGTAAAGGATAACTCCGTTCTCCATTTTCTGCTTAAATAAGAACATTGCGTATTGAATGGTCAAATATGTACTTTTCTTACTATGACAGTGTTTAAATATATATTTTTGGCTTAGGATTAAGATCTTAAGCCTTCCAACTAACAAGTCGGTATAATAACGTATTTTTAAGAAACATAAGTAATTATAATAAATCTCGCAACTTAACTAATATAAAAGCTAATTACGCTTTATAATGGTTATAGGCTAACCCACATAAGTCTAGTTCTATCTTCGTGTCTTAGTAATGTAAAATTTAAAGTATTAGATACGATATGATAGCAAAAATACGGAACTATGACTGTTATTTCTTCTACAGAAGTGTCCGAAATTCTGCAGCAATAATATAATTATTAAAATGACTACTATACGAAATATTGAATTTGTCAAAATGGCAAGAATCGTGTGATGTAATTAGAGACGAACTTACAAAATGCATTCATTAGGGGTCGAGCCGCTAATGTGTACTCATAAATTTATTCCATAAGAAAATTTAACTTTTCCAACTCAATGCAAGAATTAGTAAAATCGAAAATAAATTCTTAGCAAGAAACTTTTTTTAATGTTAAACTATAGTATAGATAGATAAAAAAATACACCTATCTTTTTCTCTATTGAAATAAACTTATTTTCTATTTTAGTAAATATGTCAGACGTACTTGCACGTATAACTGCTAGTGATTAATTGCAATTAAAATGATGCAATAGACCAGGGCTTCCCAACCTGTGCGCCGCGTCGCCCTAGTGCGCCATAGAAAGTAAAAAGGGGCTCCGTGAGTTGGTTCCTAAATCTGTAATGGTTATTATTCTTGTGTAAGTGGGGAACGGAGTGTCTTAACACTAGGTTCCCTCTGCCTACCCTGCTGTGTGCGGGATATGCGTGAAGCTATTTAATTTATTTAATTTAATTAATTATTCTTAAGTCTCAATTGTTATTTTCTCATATAAATAAATAAAACTCAATTTCATATTGTGGATGTTTTAATTTTTGATCCTATTTGGGAGTAGGTATCTATTTCTTTCGACTGTTTCTTTTTCTAATAGCGAACTAGTTTGGGTAGGGCGCCGTCAAAAAATACCAAACGTGTAACTGTGCCGCGAGCTGCAAAAGGTTGGGAGCCCCTGCAATAGACATTGCTTATGTAAGCTAAGTATTGCGTTAAGCTAAACATATACCTATATATATATGGTAAAAAATTGTGAACAATGTTTGTTATTTACTTATTAATATTCAGTTTCACTATAACTACTCAACTATAATTAGATATTGCTGTAATATATTTTTGCGTAATACGGAACTGTACGGTCAATTTTTCATATTTTCTTAAGACAAAGCGTGGCATTGAGTTTCGCCACTTAACAGGCAATGTCTCATTTTAGGTGGAAAGTAGAGAGCCGAGTATCATGACGCTAGGTTTTCTCTGGGTACTTTGTTGTGCGGGAAAAACTGGCATCTACCCAATAAACCCACGAAAATTTACTTGGTCGTATAATTGACTACATGGCATATTTATCCATAAGCCTTATCTCATCACGAAATATCGAGAACCGTTTAACGTACCAACATAGGAAGTAACGGAGAAGGTTTGTGTTAATAGTTAATACTAAGAAGTCCTCTTAAGAATTCTATCTCTATCTCTAGGAATTACAATTCTTACGATTCTCACAAATTTCTATAAAGGTCCTTAAATTTTGCAATAAACGAACGAACGAACAAAACCGCGAACAACAGCTAGTCTACACATAAATAACGCAAGTCCGATTGAGCGCTACACTAAAATACATCGATGCAAGCGTTTTCTATAAACATTATATAAATAATGCATTGAACGGCGACGTGACAAAAACTCGATTCCGCCTCGAGTGCGCGGAGTGCGCGCGCATCGCCATTGACTGCCGCCACTCAATGACCGGCCCGAGCCGGACCTGCCCGCACAATGTACGCAAGTCTTACACCTCCTTACACGCCAGGATACGATAATATCCAATCGATGTCATGTCCATTGATCAATTAAACTGTTTTAACTTCTTTTGTTTGTAATATATATGTGATTATAAACCTTTATAGCAATAATAATCGTTGAAATCAAAGAATTCTTCAACTTCTATACGTATTATATAGTTATGAGTGTAACAGTTTGAATGCTTACACATCAGGATACAATAATGTCGAACCAATATCATGTCCATTGATCAATTAAACTGTTTTAACTTCTTTTGTGTTATGAATACGCGAATGCTGTGGTTGATAATGCTTTGATAGCAATAATAATTGTGAAAATCAAAGAAATTTATTTTTCTCTGCACATGATACAGTTATGAATGTGACAGACTTTGAATGCTTACGTGTCAGGATATTCCGATATCGAATAGATATCATGTCCATTGATCAATTAAACTAAAGCTATTTCTAACCGGATTAATCGCTTATATTTTTGGTATTCGAAAATACATCTTTAGAAAACCCGATGCTTCGAATACTTTACTGTAGTCCGTGGTCACAGGTCTATATATGTATAATAACGCAATTAATCCAATTGATATTCTTTGAATTAGTGTAATTATGTAACAACCGTGAAAATCAAGGATTTTTTTGTCATTTTCTATACATATTGTAAAGTTTTGTAAAAAAAAAGAGTGTGGTAGAGTTTGGTTGTATAAGCAATGGTTTAGGGTTCGGTCCCACTCGAAGGGCTTTTATTTTTTTTCATTTCTCTTCTCTGGTAGCGAAGTCTACATGCAACGTCTCAATTTAGGGTGGAAAGAAATAACGGAACGTCTTACAACTAGGTTTTTTATACTTAACATGCAACGCGGAAAATAAATTAAAAAGCTGCTATACATTTTAATTTTTAAAAGAGCCAATTGATGCTACGACATCTAAGCTTAGAAAAACTGAGCTTTTCAAATAGCTAACCGACACTTTTATCTTAAAATTTCTACTTTTCTAAATTTATTTAGTTGATAGATGTAATAAATAATATTAATTTGAATAATTATATTGAATTAACGTTTTTTCGACGTTACCTACGAGAGCCTAGGGTCAGAACACTCAGTTATGCATTTTCCACCTCAGTTCAAGATATTGCGCGGTAGAGTAGCGGAACTCAGCGCTGCAGTTTGTCTTATTTACCAGAGCTTAGACATAAATAAAAGTAATTTAAACATTGTTATTCCTTGGAATGGAACCTACAATATGTTGCCTTTACAGCTCAGACTCGCATAGACTCTGTTCCACTGCACCACGATGCTCTTTTTGATTTTATCGATATATTTAATTACTGATACTTAAAATGCGCGTTTCTTTTTTACATTTTAATACCAGATCTCGCTCGATATGGTGTATGGCTAATTATTATGTCTAAAGGTGCGCTTAATCACATCCGTCTAAGTAAATAATAAATTATTTATGAAGGTTATTTTAAGCGATAACTTGTAGTTTATCTAAGGAGATTATAAGTTCAATTTTATTTGTGTTAATTGAAAGCGGATAATGTTATTAGTACTTAACCTATTAGTACTTATTAATGAGTGTGAAGAAAGTGATATAATTTGTAAAATAATTATTTCGCCTAAAGATTTGGAAAGGATATCATAAAAACTTTAGAAAATGTATGAAAAATTGAAAGTAATGGGACTCGAACCCGCGCCCCTTGGAAGCTGTTTAAGCGCTGTTGCTGTTAAGCTATACGTTGCAGTCACATTGTCATTATTATAAGCTTATTATAACTTATATTGCCTCTTATCATCTCTTTAGAGATATAATATACTACTTTCTGCTACCGAAATTATTTCTGTGACCCTCCGTATTCTACTTTTACCAATTTCAATTGAATTTAATATTAAATTACACATACATACAATTTGTATTAACGCACGTACTCACATGTTGCAGTTGAAGGTGGGCGGCGGCGGCGTGCGGTCGTGGCGCGCGGTGGGCGGCGCGCACGGCGGCGAGCTCTCCGTGTTCTGCTGGTGATGACCGCCCTGACCGTCCCCGACCGGGTAACGCATTACCTTACCTTACACTTACCTTAGGCTTACCCTTACCCCTTACCTTACGCGTACCTAGATGTCTAGTCTACTCACATAGCGCGAGAGACAGACAGAAAAGAATTTGTGCAACTATTTCTTCTCAAACAAAAATAAGTCAAATGCATCAAAGATTAGTACCATAAAGCTTAGTAACCTTAAATTGCAATACGGTGTTTTGCGGTTGAAAAAAAACATAATGTATTAAATGATTTACAACTTAACATGTCACAGTCCGACGCTGGTCGATGAAACATGAAAAAAAAAACCATATTTTCACTGATTTCCTTCTTCCTATCCGATTAATTTAATGTCTTCATGAATAAATAAATTTGACAGCTAGTTGTATTTCAGTGGAGACACTGTCAGCTGATGCATTCAAAGTTATTAAACAGGACTAAGGCGATGACGCAATGCCTCCGAATTTGGCGGAAAGTGGGGAACAGAGTGTCTTACAAAAAAGTGTGATTATATAAATAGAGTAATATGGAAAAAGAAAAAGATAGCAAGTCCACCTCTCAACCCCCATCCCAGCTGCAGCTGAAATTCACAAAAGTTTATGATACTATTCTCTGATGCGTTATACCCATTACCGTTTGAAAGGAATGTCGTCACGTAAATTTATAATATAAAAAATCACTATTATAATATATTATAATATAATAATCACTACAGAAGTAATACCTGTAGTTATAGGAGCCACAGGGATTGTAGCTAAAAGCATACATACATACATAAATGAACTGGACGCCGACATAAACATACACATAATACAAAAGCAAGCCGCCATACATACAGCTACAATGTTAAGTAAAGTTTTAGGGGACTCAGTTTTCGTTTGTTAAGGGAAATCCGAACCTACTTTTCCCTGAGGGTCCCAAGGTGGAGGTTAGGAATTAAACCGGACTTGTCCGTGATGAAAACTCTAATAATCACTAATCGTAATAATCACTGGCTCACAGTCCACTAGTTGATAATCAAGACTGAGAAATAATATTTTATACTATCTCTAAAAAGACGACATATCTCATTTGAATCGCATGTTTTGTATGTCTGTCACGTCATTTTTCGTATATATAATGAAGTTACTTGGTGATTTTTATTTCATTTAATAAATCATACTTTAGAAGTGGATATGTATATTTTATTTTATTAATATTACAATTAGATTGATATTATAAATTAATATTAAGAAATATGTAAAAGATAGTCATAGTAAGTCATATTAATACTTTGTAATAGATATAAGTTGCATTTAATAACTAAGAAAACTGGACTCTCTTATGGTATATTAATAAACTTAGTTTTAAGCTCTGATATTGTAATCAAATAAGGAATTTATATATAAAAAGAAAAAGATTATTTTAAAAAAAGGTACAGACCTTATGTCCGTAGTGGTGTAAATTAAATTGAAAAAAAAAAGTGGATATGTAAAAAGAAATCAATATTTTATCTATCCTTTGGAGTTATGTTTTTATGTAGCAACATATAAGTGAAGTAGTACACAAAAGAATTGAAAGGAAACTATCAAACCGACAACAGCAAGAATATTCTTAAGTTATACTTAATAAGTTTTCACAGTGTTAAATCAATTTTGGTAAAATTCATGCAACCTCTGAACCTGAAATATGATATGTGGATTTTGGAACGCTTTAGACTATGATCTCTCAATTGAAAAGTTAAGAATCATCAATAATGATTTATAATTGATGAAATAACCGCGCATCATGTACCAAGCATACATAGTAAAGTTTTGTGTGGTTATCCTCCGTGAGAAGTACTAGAGTATTTTTAGGATTATATCATTTTTTCTGCAGCTTTAGAAGTTTATGTTGACTACCACCTTATAGAAAACTACTCCTCTGTCTTTGCCTGCAAAATATAACGTTATATAATTTTTTAACTTCTCTAAAACTACATCTTTACACACCTTTAGTCAACAGATAGCAAATGTACATATTTAGATTAGCCCCTAAACAAATCGCTTCCAAGTAGACAGTCCTAGTGATTCAAATGTGATTTTTTATTTGCTTCATGTTGTACTCAACATTTATTTTCGCTATTTGCAGTCATCAAAATAGTGTGACTAAATAAGTTACAATTACTTTTTTCGAAACTAAGTAAGTTGCAAGTACTTTTTTCGGTACAACCTGAAACCTGAAAGATTGAACATTTAAATTTTTAGGGTTAACTGCATTTTTTTTTTCTTCTTTTTTTAGCTTTACGCTGTTTCTCTTGCGGGGTAGTCAGAGAGAATCTAATGTTAAGACTTTGCCTCGACACCAGAGCGAAGAAAATGAAAATATTAAATATTTCCATTCCTCGAGTGGAAATCGACCCCACAACTAGTCGTTTCAGTCACACATCTGTGCCACTGCGAACGGCATATATAACTTTTATAAAATAGTGATTCAAAGAAATTAATTAGCTGATACGATACCTATTTACTAGGCTTACTTTTAAGCGACGAAGAAGAATACCCTAAGCGTTGACTCAACGTTATTCTGTATTTGTCAATTTTCTTTGAAAATTTGTTTATTTATAAAAAAATAAAAAATCCCAAGTAGCCCAACTTGTACTTGAGTTAAATGTTGAGGTGTTCCATCCATAAGTCTTTATTACATTAGTACAAGGTATTATCGATCGTAATATTGAATTGCTTTTCATATTAACTTACAACTGTAATTTAATTTTCCAGAGCGAGCGTCCTCGCGGCTCCGGACTGACATCCGTCGTCATATCATTAAAGCGACTCGGCGAAGCGGAAGCGGAAGCGGGAGCGGTGTTCGAGTTCCTTTAATATGCACTCAAATATGATCAAAGTACAAATAAATATACACGCGACGCGCCGACCCGACGTGAGACGTAGTTTTTGGATATATTTACTCGTGTGGAAGCCGGCGCCTGCAGCCGGTGTTGATCTCGAGGCGTGTCGCCGCGCACGCGATTCCTTCATAGATTATTCTAAATATTTTTATCATTTTTAAATATGTCAATTGTCACGGACGCGAGTCCCGGAAAGGAGTCCTGCGGGGGAGTCCCGGAGAGGAGTCCTGTGAGGAGTCCCGGACCGCGAGGGAGCCGTCCGTGCGATGCTGCATCGGTTGTACGTAGTCGTAACTTATGTTAGTAGTTTATTTAGCTGGGCTAATTCTGTTAATATTGTTGTGTTATTAAACAAAACGAAACAAAAAAATATATAATAAAAAACAAAACGTGGTGCGAGTGGATACAGTGAATTTAACGATAAAGACATTTAACAAATTTTCAAATTAATACGATAAAAGTAAGACTTTTTTAAATCGCTTGGATAAATATGTACATAGCGTTAAGTAGTATAAGTGCAGTCTTAGATGTAGTAGGTATAACAAATTGCGCGCCGCTCGCGACACCGACACCGACACCGACGCTACTCTAGCGACACTAACACCCACACGCGGACACTGCTCTAGAGACACTACATCTCAAAAATATTGTATTTACTTGTTATATTTCTTTAATATTATCAGTTGGTCATTTATATAAACCTTACTTTTAATACGTCTAGACATTCATTTAGAAAATAACTTTTAGTAAAATAAATTATCTGTGATTGCTGTTTTGATTTTTTAAACCATTTAACAAAAACTAATTTAATTTACAATAAAAAAGAGCAATGTCCGAATTATATCAAGTGGACTACAAAGTGTGGGTACTCAATAACCACAGAACGCAAATCATAACATCTAATAGACAATACTTTTAAATTGCGTTTTATTTTTATATAGAAAAAAAAAAAACAGACAAGAGCCAATCGGTGTCGGTGTGGGTGCGCCCGCGCGTCCCCGCCGTCGTCTCGATACAAACATTATTTTTACAAATAGCCACGTCCTCAGCAACTAAACACGTTGAGATATTTACTTTATACTGACCGAATTTTGATATGATATTCGCCACTCTACGCCCGACGCCGTCTGCCTCTGCGGCGGGCGATATTTGAGAAACTACCTATTTTTAATAGACTAGAATATTCGTCTCGTCGTGTTGAGTTGCGGCGCCGTGAGGCGTGCGGGGGCGTGCGGGGGCGCGCGGGGACGCTTACAAATGATTTATATTATGTTTTATATACTGATTAACAAGCGTAATAAACGAGTGAGCAATGGCACATCTTTATTGTTGTTTTATTCATTACACACTGTCCTTGGAAATTCATTTGGAGTAAAAACTTTTTAATACAAACTTTAAGAATTGATTTTTTTATTTCTTATTAATTACGATTAGAGTGCATTACAATGAATAATGCGCCATCTTAGATGTTCTACCATATTGGGTTTAGAATAACGTCATACAGCTAACCAAGCATTGACATCTAAATCAACTTTCAAAATACTCCTTGCTTACCCCATGATGAAAAATAATAAAATATTAATGTATATAATTATTTTTTTAAAAGTTTTGTAGATGTAGTAAAATATAGTCTAATCCTTATTCAAAAAATACATTTTTAAGGAACATAAAAATTAGATCGCAGCGGTACTTAAACCCGCGACTCTTCGAAACCGTCCGCGCGCTCTAACTGTGTGGGCCATGCGTTCTACTAATGTTGTAGTGATGTTAACCGGTTACTTTGTTACCAGAGGAAAAACCACTTATTTCAATAACCGATAATCACCGGTTGTGCTATCAGTTTGACTAACTTGGGTAATGAAATTTAGGCGAGATGAATGCAAAATAGATCTAAGAGAATATTGTGGGAGGCCTAAGTAGGCTTTAGACCTAAAGGAGAGTGCATGGACCAGATCTTTTCTTACCGTATGATCACGGTTTTTTTTTGTCTGGAAACTAAAAAGATTTCTGTGCTTCGTGGATTCAAAGAGTGTTTGATAGAGTTGTGCGAAAAAGCTATGGGAGATATTGCACCAGTAGAATGTGAACGGACAATTATTGCAGGCTGTAAGTGTAAGCAAGTGTCTTTGTCGAGATCCCTCATCCCGTGTACGAGTAGGAGATGGCATGTCGCCTCAGTTTGATATTCCATCGAGTGTCAACAGGGTTGTGCCATGACAGCTTGGCTGTTCAATTTGTACTTGGATAGTCTTTAAGTAATGAAACAAACGGACGTAGGAGTGAAAGTTGGTGATTTGAAGGTTAATTGTCCGTTACTGGCTGATAATGCAGTGCTTATAGCATCATTAGTCACCATTATAAAAGATGGGTGAGAAAATAATGACGTTGAACCTGAATGTAAGTAAAACTAAGATTCTGGTAATTGAAAGAGACGACGAAAGAATAAAATGCCAAGTACAAGATAAAAAGAAAGAAAGAAAGACAGGTGACTGAAGTGGTATATTTGGGAAGTACGTCTAGAGATGTATCACTGCCGGTGATAGGGTTAACGGTCTCTGCGGTAATGCGGTAGAAACATGGGTAACTGAGAAGAAGACTGAAAGAATGATGAATGCTGTAGGGATGCGATCTCTTCGTAGGAAGTACAGTCAGCTTAGCTGATCGAATCCGCAATGAAGAAATACATAAATTGTCAGGTGTTATAGTAAGACAGCGACATTATTGAAAGAATGAAGAAGAAAGTGCTCAGGTGATTCGAATACGTCGGGAAGACGAGAGATGAAATAATGGTAAGAAAGATAAATAAAGCAAAGATAAACAGGAAAGAAGGAAGGGGCGGCCCACGGTTGACCTTCGTGAGCACAGTGTCGATAATGCTGAAGGAAAGTCAAACAACAAGTACCCTCGCTGTCGCTGTAGAAAAACAATACAGAGTTTTCAAAATATAAATAAAATTATAATGAAATAACTGTAATTTGTAACTACTATTAAAAACCTTAAATACAACTAATTTGCTAAATAGTAACTAGTTGGTTAACTAGTTGCTAGTATATTAACATATAGAGACCATCAAAATATTTATATGCATTTTTAGCTTCACGCTGTTCCCCACACTGCAGGGTTGACAGTGTGGGAACCAGTCATTTACAGTCACACGCTTATACCACTGCGCCACAACTGGCCCCAACATTTATTCATATCATTTTTAACAGATCTTTTTCTTCGTTTATACTCAAAGGAGTACCTTAAAAGGCCAGTCGTGGCGCAGGAGCTCATAGTGTGAATTTAAACGCGATTGGTTGTGGGTTCGATTCCCACTCGAGGGGTGGAAATATTTCATATTTCCAATTTCTTCCAAGAGCTCTAGAACGGAGTGTCTTCGAGTTCCCTTTGCCGAACGATTGCAATATTCAACTTTTATTAGCTTTACACTATATCCCGTACACGCCAGTCCCAGGATCCACTCCGTTCTCCATTTTACACTGAATTGTGGAGGTGGGGGAACTTAACGGCGCGTTGCCTCGACACCAGAGTGAAGAAAATGAAAGTAATAAATATGTCCCTCGAGTAGGAATCGAACCCACAATCAGCCGCGTTTGCAGTCACACTATGCCTCTGCGCCACGACTGGCATCCAACTTTTATTACCTTACACAAAAATTGATTTATTCAAAAAATAAATGCTAGATCAATGTAAGGTTGTAATTTTTTTAAATTACAACCTTACATCATCAATTTAAAAAAATTACAACCTTACATCATCATTTTTTGATTACGATATTGGGCGTAAATATGTAGAAATTTATGTTCTTTTTACTTTCACAAGTTCGCAGAAGATCGTGCCATGATTGTCATAAAACTATTAATTTATTAGAATTAGTTAGCATTTCAACATACAAATATTTTATTCATCTTAAATTATTCAAGAAAATGTAAATTAAAATATCCGTAAATTTGAAAACATGGCGGAACGACGCCGCGGACTGTTTATTTCATTTGTATCGCAAATTTTATATATCACATAGATCGAATATCCTAAGCATTTATTGCATTTGTTAATTTTGTGCACATTAATACTATTATTTTATTATTAACAGTTTTATAAGAGTTTTATGTTGTTATAATATTGATAATATGATAAGAACTCACCAACAAATTCTTCATATTCTGCAAATTACCAAACATGAATATCACTAAAACTATTATATTCCAATTCCTGAATATTTTAAATGCCAAATTTAGTAATTAAATATACACTTTCACGTATTGTATTAATATTATTTCAAATTTAACGTCAATAAATTTTCATTTACCCCCTTTCACGCCACGCGGGATCGTAGACCGACTTTATTTTTCTTTTTTTTAATTTCATGAAGTAGGTATAACCAGCCACAGTCAGTATCTGATTCAGCCATTATTTCCCTTAATTTAAATATGACTTAATTTTTTACATTTTTTGGTTTAAAATATTAATTTATTACTATTATTAAAATTAAATTAATCAATAAAATAATATTCTTACGATATATAATATTCTTACGATTATTTATGTTCACTATAATATAGTTACAAATACAATACAAATATCCAAACCTGGTTATTTTTATCGGAATATTATAATTATTTGTATAGGTATATTTTCAAGTATGTACCTATATTTTTATTTGTTTTTTTTAATATTTCTATATTTTATTTACTTTTGAAGTTTGCTTTTAGCATTAAGCTGAAGTTTAAGTTTGTTTTACATTTTTATATTACTTTAATATTCATTATTATCAATTTAAATTTTTCTGGCTGGTTAGAAAAGTGTTTAAGTACCTCTGTTTTACACTCACTGTAAATGTGTAGGTACACTAACAACTAAATAAAAATAAATTATATTTACTTAAGTATAAAATAAGTTGTCAAAACAAATGTTTTTTAATTGACAATTAACATAAAATGATAGCATTATTATTTTATCAGTCTGACAAAGAAAGAATCAATTTTGTCTAGCCAGACTAGACAATGTTGAAGTGTAATCATTTTAAAAAGTTTAAACTCAATGAACTGAAACTGAAATACTTATTAAGTTATCATGCATGCAATTCTGCACACGGCTACATACTTTTAAATTTAACTTTTTATGATTATGCTATAGGTATGTTGTGTGTATGTTTGCTTTGATGTATTTTTCTCATAATTCACAAAAGAATATGAAGTAAAAATAAATTCCATTTACTTGTGACAGTTGAGAATAAGATCTTGGGAAATAGGCATTTTTTATTTCTATTGACTGAAACTTCTCAAGTAAAATTTCAAATGTGTTGACATAGTTTATGAGTAATTTATAATATAAGAATATTATATAATAAATTTACATGTATAGGATTCAATATGGTATAAACAGTAAAAAGATATCATTTATTCCTAAATATGATCAATCGCTACCAATAACAAACAAATATATTTAGATGATTTGCAAAATGAGTATAGGTAAGAAATTATTATTTATTATAAAAGTTCAAATAATATTTTTATTTTAAAAAAAATTGAAATCTTATAATGAAGTACAATTTGAGATTAGTTATTTCAGACAAGTTTTTAAAACATTATAACAAAAAAACAAACACAATATTGCTATTTTCTTTAATATAATCTCACAGTGGATCAAAATAAAACAACAATGTAAAATTGTATTAAAATAAAACGTTTAATCACAATTTGAACAAATCTACAGTAACTTAATTTTATAATATGATTATTTCATATTAATAAGCAAATTTGCACTTAATTATAGTAATAATAATAAATTCCATCGAAACAAACATCAGTCTATAAAAAGCATCTTAGCAGATTCAAGAGGGAAAATCCCTCATACCTCTAGAAGGGAAGTAAGAGAGGACCTTTCCGTCCGAAATCGAAGCATTGGTTGTCAAGTTGGCGAAAAAGCATTTCAATTACTTGGAATTATTACTTTAATAAAAAAATTAAAGTAACAACTCCAAGGACGCACTAATTACATAAACTAATTGTTTTGAAATTCACTTGAAAGAATGAAAGCAACCTTTGTCAATTTATTTATAATTTAAGAACGTAAATTTAAAAACTTGGGGTTATTATGACATTCTGTGGTGATTTGTAACAATTTGCAGTTTCTTGAGTTAAGTCACTTTCATTTTGAGAATGTGAAATATACAAATATGGTCAAATACAGTATGGTGTTTGCTTCCATTTCATATTTTATCTATATAAATGGAAACTGGGAAACAAATATTAAACATGCTCCCTTCCTCTACTCTATACAAGATGCATTAAACTAACAAATTAAAATTTGAGAGAATACATGGAACATGGAGTATTAGGACCAGTCATAGCACAGAAGCACAAAGTGTGACAGTAAAGCGGTTGGTTGTGGGTTCGATTCCCACTCGAGGGGTGGAAATATTTAATATTTCCATTTTCTTTGCTTTGGTGTCGAGGCAAAGCGCGGCGTTAAGTTTCGCCACTTAACACGCAATATCTGCAAATGTTGCGGAAAGATGGGGAACGGAGTGTCTTACACTAGGTACTAAGATGATTTACATATCATTTTTAAGCTAATCAGATAACAAGAAGCAATTCAAAATAGTGTTACAAAACTTTCTTACATAAATACATGCAAATACAAATCAAGCTTAAAAGCAGTAAAGGCAATGGCAAGTAGTACCTACTAATAAAAAAACTAAATATTTCTTTCTTCATTGACATTAAAGTTTCAAGTAAAATCATTTTTGGCACACACTTGTAATATTTAAACATAAAATATGTCGAATTTCATTATTTTATATTATATGTTGGGAAATATTATTAGTTGAATGAATGGTAGAAATATGATGTTGGGAATGTCCACATTTAAAAAACCTTACTAAATTATTTAAATGTTACATACTTAAAATTAAAAAAAAAACCTTAAATTATAATAAAAGCTTATGTTACAAAACATAAATCCAAATTAAAGACTGAATAATTTAACACTACATATTCTGTCTGATTATAAAATTTAAATTTTATTATAGCTACTTCACAGGAACTAATTATTATATACTAAAGTAAACAGTGAGAAGTAAAAACTTATGGGAAACTAAAGCCTAAATAGAAGTAAGACTTACCAAATTTTAAAATCAGTATTCAGTATGGCCAGTACGGCCATTGTGATGATACAACTATCATTTTTAGCACTTTCATATTAAACTACACTTAAACTATTCTATTCACTATTTTACTTATTTTTCGGAGCAACACTGAAATATTTTAATAAAGTTCTAGCTTTGTTAGGTTTAGGTGTTTTTTCTGTGACAGAATTTCTTCTAACTGGAATATTTTCTTTGGGACTCAATGGAGGATTTATTTTGTCAGTTTCTGAGGTCTTTCCTTTCTTCTCCCGGAGCATGAGGGTGAGCCAGTTGGTGGTGTCTTGTTTCTTTTTGCCTGGAGACATTAGTCGTAGGTGCGGGGCTTCCCCGGTCACCACGTAGTCGGGCAGGTCTTTTGTAGGCGTCGTAAAGCTGATCACCCTCACCTTACTCGGTGACACCTTGATAGGTGTCCTGTTATTTGGGGATACGGTTTTGGGACTCTTGGGCGAGAGGAGCTTACAATTTTTCTTTTCATAGTTTTTGGTGGGCGTCATGAACGACGTGCCAGGTTTTGGATTATAGTAAGTCCACTCGTTGACTTCGTGGTCCAAGTATTTCTTTTTGCTAGGTGTCGTCTGCTCTGCGGACGGTCGCCGTCGTTTGATACCAGCGGGGAGAAGCTTGTCGTCATCGTCTAACGTGGTAGTGTCTAGCTTGAGTCTCTTCATACTAGAGTTTTCATCGTCGGGCTCCTTAGCGGCGTTGAGTAGATCGGCTAGGCAGCGTTTGCCGCGTCGCTCCCTGCTGGGGTCGGCGGCTCGGCGCGGGCGCTTGGCGCGCTCGGCAGGCGTGCGGTCGGGCGTGCGGTCGGGGGCGCGCGCGGGCGGCGCGGGCACGGGCTCGGCGCGCGCGGCGGCGGCGGGCGCGGGCGCCTCGGGCCCCACGCGCCACAGGTGGTGGCGCGCGTCGTCGCCGCACGTGACGAGCGCGGGCGCGGCGGCGCGGCCCCACGCGGCGCACGTCACCTCGGCGCGGTGCACGGCCAGGCGCAGCAGGGGCCGGCCGCCGCGCACGCTCCACACGTACGCCGCGCGGTCGGTGCTGCCGCTCGCGAGGTACGCGCCGTCGGGGCTCAGCGCCGCTTTGATGTAGAACGACCCACTCTCGTGCCCCACGTACCGACGCTCGGGCAACGCACTGTATGTAGCCACGTTATAACAGTAAATGACGCCGTCCATGCAACTCGCGTAGAGGCGCACACGCGCATCATCTATCACCAAGTTGGTGTATCCATTCCGCGTGGAGCTCCCGCAGTACGGGATGGAGTGCTTGGGCAGCGGTTCACGCTTATACACCGAGTAGTTCTTGCGCAAGTCCCACACTTTGATGTTGCCGTCGCATTCCCCGCAAGAAATGAGTGTGACGTCATCTTGGAAGGTCAGGCCGGTGATGCTGATGGCCCTATGTGTATCTATGCGGGGTCTCTTGCTGCTGGAGCCGGGGGTCTTGGGGGTGAAGGAGGAATGGCAGCTCATGAGGGCGTTGTCAGGTTTGACTACCACGGTGGCCGTAGGAGGAGCTCTCACGTCCCATACGAGCACGTGTCCGTCTCGGGCTCCGCTCGCGAACACGGAGGGCTCGGAGGGACGAAACACTGCCGTTTTGACGGAGCGCGTGTGGGAGGAGAATGTTAGCACTCGCCTTGGGGATGACTCGGTGATGTCCCAGAGGCATGCTGTGTGGTCTCCTACAGACACAATAAAATATTATTGTACTACAAATACTAGACACTGTCAATCCAAAACAAAAAATGTTCAAACAAATAGACAGTTTTAGAAAATATATAAAAAAAATTATTTATACACTTTAATACAAATTATTTTTGATGTTTTCAACTAAATTATTTTTCTCAATGTGTAGTTAAAATTTTAAAATGTTAAACTTGTTCAAACAACTCTTTAGAAAATACTTCCTTTACCCTAGTATTCAACATATAATTCTTAATAAAGCATGATTTTATTTTTATGCCCATAATGCTATTAACATTATTCTTACACTCAACCAAAAGACAACAGCAAATATCTAAAAAATTTTACTCACATACTTAATAAAAGAAATCTACAATTTAAAATTACTTACCAGATACTGTCACGAAATTCATATTTTTAGGCATCCAAGTGAGATCAAATACTGCATTGTTGTGACACTGAAACCCTTCTATGTTACTGGCCCTTTTTGCTGTTGAAGTATCCTTGAAATAATTAATTACAATTATTATTACTCATAGATATTAGTATTATGATGGCTTTTATACCTAATATTTTTTCAGGTTAAGAGTTTTTAAGCATAGTAAAGTAGGCAGGTGAAATATAGTGTTAAGACACTCTGTTCTCCAATTCAAGTTCAAAATATCTTTATTCGAATAGACTTTTGTAAGCAGTTTTGAATTGTCAAATGTATCATAATAAATATGTAGCAATGTTTAGAATAGAGTTAATATATTGGAAATGGTTGTACATAAATAATATATATTTATAATAATTTATCAGTATGTACTTGAAAGTACATGAAAACCCACATCTTAGATAAAAAATAATCTACAAACAAAAGAATAATAAAAATTGTAATTTTTATATTTCAAAAGAGCAACTGCCGAGTTCCTGGCCGGCTTTTCTCAGCAGAACTACCTTCCGAGTCGGTGGTAGCTATGTACATTTGACAATTCAAAAGTGCTTACAAAAATCTATTTGAATAAAGATGTTTTGAATTTGAATTTGAAGTATAAATATGTGTGACTATGGTACTACTACTATGGTACCCCACTGGTTATGGGTTAAATTTTTCTTCAAGGAATTGAAATATTTAATATTTTATTTTCTTTGCTCTGGTTTTCAGGCAAAGCACACAATGCATCCTGAATTTGGCAGAAATAGATAACAAGGAGTAGGTTACGTAGTGAGGTTATTGGAGTGTCTTAACATTAAGTTTCCCCTGCCTATCCTGCTGTGAGTAGGATATAGCATAACTTAAAAAAATAAGTGCAAAAGGAAAAACCAGAAATGCAAGCATGATAATAACAGCCATATAATTTGTGAATGACTATGGCTATGGAATAAAGTTGTTAAAAGTAGAAAGTTGTCATTCTTTTTACTTTTGAACGCGGTTATGGATAAATATAGAATATTAAATACCTGTATAGCGACTCGTCCATCTTCATTAGCTAGTGCAAGGATATGCTCATAGCCCGATTTTTCGGCGAAGCGACAAGCGAAAATAGGAGGATCTTGTTCAAAATTAGCCGCTACAGTAGTACTTTGTAATCCGTAGAATGATTCTTCGGTGCTTACCGTCAACCTTTTCAGCACATTATCATAGCTCAATCGGGAGCCTAGAAATTACGATAGCATTCAGTTATTGTAAATATTTACAATTTGAAGATGCAATATAAATGTATATAACGAATAATTACTTACATATTCCCAATTGACGATCAATAAAACTTTGAATATTCATTTTAGCTAAGTAAAATCAACATTACACATAGTTTACTCTAAACCGATTTTACCCGCAATTTTCAATTTCTTGACAGTGACTTGAGGCCGTCCACAGATAAGCCGAGCAATAAATAATATTACAAAAACAGACAAAATGTATAATGTAATTAAATGTCTATGGTACTAATTAACATTTTCTTAAAACAGTCGTATCTATTTAATTTTATAGTATTTTTATTAAAACCATATATATAAATGTATTATTTTGGAATTACTGCTTTTCGTGTATGATCATTACAAAATAAGTAAAAATATTTATTAAAAATTAAGTAAACAGAAACATTATTTATTAGTTTTCTCCCGTGGGGGGACGGGTTAAGAATACAATTCCCCCCCGCCGCTGGGTAGCGTCCCGTAAAAGGCGGGTAACCCATTTAGCTTGGTGGTAGGAGATTCGTTCTCCGACTGGCTCGCGACCACTATCGTGTCAAAGACGAACCGCCAAATATCTGATGATGTGTTCCGGTTCGATGGCACGTAAGCCAGCTCTCCCTATTTCCATCATTCCCATCCTTCCTCCCTCCTTTTGTCCTACATCTCCCAGGCTGGCAACGCATCCATAACTCTAATGTTGTGGATGTCTATGGGCGAAGGTAACCACTTAACATCAGGTGGGCCTTCTGCTCGTTTGCCTCCTTATTCCATAAACAGAAACATTATTTAAAGGAGAAATTATATTTTTAATATTGATAGTGGTTTTAAAAATATTGATAAAGTTATGAAGTATTTAATATTAATATAAATACTGAACTAACTATCAAACTTATGAATTATTTTTTGTAAAGTAAATAATTGCATTTCTAGACTACAAAACACTTCGATATGAGGTTTTAAAATATATGTTATCTGTGTAGCTTGCTTCTCTGCAAATGAGTACTATAATAATGTTTCTTTTTATGTTTTATTTCTCTAACAATATTAATAAATTTCCAATACGAAAAGCCCTATTGTGAACAAATATTGCTTCTTATTTGATTGTGAAGGTATTGCGTAAAAATTGATGAGGAAAAAGTCGCTAAAACATCCTCTTTTGACCCATTTACATTTTAGTCTTATGGTTTAAAAAACGTACGTTGAATTTGTGTAAAATATACAAATTTCTTAACTTTTTATGGTAAAAACGTGACAATTATAAGTTTATTACACAGGATCCTTGATAAAGTAAGTAAGATTTTAGTAATTTTCTTTGTAAACTGCCTACAATATCGATACCGATACGGCGTCATAATATAGTGTTGCAATCGGTTGACGGATTTAAAACAAATGCATTGACGCAAATTACCTACATTAGGCTTAGAATCACAATGATCGAAAAATATTGAGTGCTTGAAATTGTTGTCCTAAAAAATAATATTATTTCACCTACAACGTAATCACTTAGGTTATTATATAAAAATCGATTTTGTTTATTTCCAGGTGTATGGAATGTGATAAAAATGGGCGAAAGCGTGATATATCGGCGGCGGCTCGTCGTGGAATCAAACGGAAGTGCCGATCTGGTGACCCGGGCGGCTTGCAGCTGGCGTTCCCCACTGCAGTGTCTGACGCGGCTCCTCCATTACCAATGCGCGTCAATCTGGTCCCGCATTGTCCACCAGAATCCATGTCGACCGAAGTCAACCCAGACACTCCCTTTATGAACAACATGGATGAAATATCATACTGGATCTACACCAAGAGGGCCCCCTGTCTCTTTCACTATGATAACGATGTCAAGAGACAGGTGGAACAAGCCCACTGCTCCAAAACTAAACCGGCAAGTGTTCAGAGTGTTTGTGAGGAAGTACCTCCACCAAAAAAGAAAAAAAGGAAACTAAAATTATTGGACGATGATTCATCATCAGAGAAACAGCAAAATGTTTACTTTGAAACATCACAGAATCAGAAAGCTGCAGCAAGCAAATCTGATGTTGCATCAAATATTGATTTCAATATTAAAAATTCACCTCAAAACACATCTAAAAGAATGAAGCTACAGAGAAACTGTCAGACATCACAAAAGAAAACTAAATTAGTGACATCAACACCCAAAGTAACAAATTTAAGACGAAGTTTGAGAAAAGCTCAACAAAATAATAACAATAGCCAATTAAATAATTCTTTTGAAATATTTAATTCTAGCATACTTAATGGTAAAGGTGAGGAGGAACATATTAAAGAGGAACCACAGCAGGGCTCCAGTGGAGATCAAGTGGATCAAAGTAAGAATAAAGTGGCTGATAAAAAGAAAAATGTACTTAACGGACAATTTGAAGATATGAGTGATGTGTCGGGCTTCACAGCTAACTATATAAGGTCTACTAAGATCCATTCTTCCAAAACTCCGAGGAAATTAAGAAACAGGAACAGCAGGAGCCTTGTGAAAGATACTAAAAATATGTCAACAGAAGACAAAATAGTGGTGTGTGTTAATAAATCTGTAAATGCAGTGCCAGATGCAGTCCTCAACT
This sequence comes from Dryas iulia moderata, assembly GCA_019049465.1. NCBI lineage: Eukaryota > Metazoa > Arthropoda > Insecta > Lepidoptera > Nymphalidae > Dryas > Dryas iulia. The sequence goes on from CM032418.1 coordinate 247,615, forward strand.
GCAGCACAGACTCTTCTCAGAATGTGTTAAATCTAGTTACTGTCAAAGATACTGAAAAATCTAATAAAAATAATAAGAGCACTTCCCTGCTTAAATTTGTGGACCCGAAGGTGGACAAAACTCACCTAAGGGACAAAAGAGGGAAAGGGAATTTGAATGTTTCTTTTCAATCAAAGAGTAGTGGAAATTCAAGATATCCGAGACGTCACAAAAGTAACAGACATGAAGAGCAAAGCTGCTCCAATGCTAATGCTTCCACACCAGCTGTAAGGTACAGCACTCGTAAATCTAAGCTTAACAATTCTGATAGAAAAGAAAATTCTGAAGATAAAGTCTTACCTAGAACTAGAAGTGGACGAAGAATTGGTGTTAAGTTGGAATTTAATGAGACTGGATGCTCTTTACTAAATAATTCTAGTGAGCAGTTAAGCTCAAGTGCGTTAAATGTGGCCACTCCCACTAAGAGGGGAAGGAGGCCTAACACATCTACTAGGTGCCTTCGAAGTAGGCGGGATAAAAGTGGACAATTAAGCAAAGACTCAACTAGTGAGAGTGATAAACGAGTTCAGGCACAAAGTAAAGTGAAGAAGTCTGTGGACAAAAGTGTGAGAAGGGACTCCTTAAGGGACAAAAGTGGTTTTGCTGCATGCTTCTCGGACAGTGACAGTGACAGTGAACCACTACTGCAGAAAAAGTTCTTTTGTTAGCATATTTATCAATTAATAGCTTTCTGCAATATATCAATATTGGAATTTTCAAGTAGTTTTTGGCTCTTATAAAATCTATGGTCAGTTTAGATGGTATTCAGAAAACAGTATAGAGTGAGCAAGCTATAGCTGTGTTTAAAGTATCCCTTTGGAATTACTTTTTGGACTTAGAAAGAAACTTTTGATTGTTTTTTGTAACTAAACAATATTGTGATATTGAAATATAAAGCTATTATATATATTTGTGTTTTGAGATATACTTGCTCGCTCTGTACCTATCCCTATGAATGGAATCCACATTTGCACATTAACATAATTAACTATAAAGTTTTAGTGATAGATAGTGAATTATATAACTGGAAATTGTGGATATGTTGGATGTATATGTATGTATATGTGTGGTGACCGAAGACACTATGTGACAGTAATATTTATTGCTTGCTTGATGCAAGGTGCTTTGTTTATAATGTTGGCAAGTGCTGTATAATGAATGACTGGTGTTGCCAGGTTTTTATTTGTAAATTGAAAAAAAAATCTTATTTTAAAATTATATTTATGTATCATTGTGTAATATCAGGTGTATTATTAATGTGATTCAAGCCTTGGCATTGTACAGTATACTTTTATCCATAGGTTAATCAAAATACTTGAGTGAAAATTGAAATAAACATTTTAAAAAACTTCTCATCTATTTAATAAATTAGTTGTAGCTGGCAACACTACGGCCACATATATAACAAACATGTTATTAGAACCTAGCTACTGTTAACTTATACTTAGATATGTGCGGAGACACGAATAAAATTTGTGTATGTATTATAAAGTGCCATTTTATGAGACGTAATTGTATTTCCCATGACTACTTGTTGCGTTAAGATTATTGTTTAGAGTAACTATATTGCACTCTATTTGTTTATTTTGTATTAAATTTTTGTGTAATAAATAAATTTACTGTTTTTCAAACTTGTACCAGATGTGCCGAACATTCACTTATACTTTGAGGTGACAATAATTTGGGTTTTTGCTGAGCGGTAAACTAATTATTTTATTTAACTTGCACGTGTTTCGTTATTGCGAATTGATAAAACTAAAAAAAATCTTGATAATACTATTATCTCTTTAAATAGACTAAAATAAAAATGCCTAATATATAATCAAAATTAGCGTAAAACATAATTTGGAATAATATTAATAATAAGTGCATAGACGAAACAGAAAAAAATAAGATTAACGGAACGCCATCTTATCCAATTTTCAGTCATTGTCATTGTCTTAGTTTTCCCGCGAAAAGGGACAACCTTTACTTTAGTAGTCATTATTTAATAACAAAATGGTAACATTCACTTCATTGTTCCTACGCGCCGGAATGATTTTATTTCCGAAATAATAAAATCTGTTGTTAGCAAAGATGTCAATGCTAACAAAAACTCAAAACTTGTAAATTATTGATATTTTTACAGTTTTAAATCAATATATTAAAGGATTGGTAAGTTGCATATTATTACTAACTATTTATCTCAAAATTTTTTAAAAGGTTTAATAAAGTAGAATGATCATTTTACGTTGCAAATAACATTTGAATATTCTATTCAGATTTAATGTTTCAAACTAAGTAAAAAATGAAATACTTTACCAAGTGATGTTAAATGTACCCAAACGCGTTTTACTACAGGGCAAGGCGGAGAAAACTTGGTGGCAAGATAACCTGGTGACTACGACATTATTAATATCTTAAGGGCTGAAAGGAAGCCTGTCCTTTGGAAAGTACAAAACCTTGAGCTTCTTATTTATTCAATGATTTTTTAAAAGAAATTAGACGCATTTATGGTAAATTAAATGCATAACAATGGTACTAAAGAAAAAAAAGTAACTAAGAAGTAAGTATTACTAAAGATAAAAAAATTATTCTTTACGAAAAAAATACATTGTTTTTAAATGCTACTTAACTCAATAATGGATTCGTTGATACAATGGCGTCTCCGATCAGTTTAGTGTTCGATTTATTTGTGCTGTTAGTGGATTCAATTCTCACGGAGAAAATATTTTTTTTTTCTGTTTAATCACGTGTCTTTATTTACACATGGTTTATTTAAGTGAAAGAGGATTATTTTAGGCCCCATTATTGTTTTCAACGACTTGAATTGACTTGAAATAGGCGCAGAACGAAAATATAGGGTTACGATTGCTAAAGTTTCGTTATATTGAAATGTATATTGGTGTTTTTTTTTATATTAGTGCATTTTGGGAATCGTTAGTAAGTTACATGTATTGCACTAAATGAATATTATGTACGACATCTTTAATTTTTTTGTGGAATGATTACGAGAGTTGTACATTCCAAGAGCTAACGCTTCTAGTTAACAATAGATGGCGTTGAAATTATATGTGCTATTCGGCAACAGATGGCGTAAGTATATAAGGTTAATATAATATTTAAAATATGCAAGTTGATAAATTTTAAATGCTTGAGATAAATAATGAATGCATACTAAAAAGTATTAAATAATAACAAAATACAACAATATTGTAAGTAAGTTATAACTTTGAAAGCTCTATCCCATTGTGTAAGATGAAAAGATAAAATAACATTGGGTATAACATAGTAGGTATAGGTACCTATAAAATACAAGAAAATTCATTGGTACAGTTATTTAATTTTCCGTTTTAAATTTAAGAATTACATTATGCACTTTTTCTCACATATATATTATGCATGTGGTGTTTATCATAACATACTTTAGAATGGTTGCTGTATTTTAATACAAAGGTATCTTTTATGTTTTAATCCTACCTGTAATACTGTAACTATACTATTGTGATAAACCGATAAATTAAAAAAATATTTATACTTATATATGTTTGAAATAAAACAAAGAAATTCCACAATATATTAAAGGCAGAATGATGTAAACCGTAAGCCCGATTCCTCCTGTCATTTAGTTAAAAAAAACAACATCTCTCATACTCAAATATCGTGCAGTAGCTAAAAAACAAATGTTTCCAAAACATTTAAAATAACATCTCGGTTACAGACACGCATCGCTTTCTACTGACAGGATTCAAACCCGCAACAGTTGTACAAATAGGCGTATCGTGTTACATTGTTACCACTTGATATGGACGCTATATGTTTCATTTAAACTTGTATTTAATACTTATATGGATGATTTGTTTTTTTTTAGTTTCACGCTGTCTTCTGCATACAGCAGGGTAGGCAGAGGGAACCTAGAGTTAAGACACTCCGTTCCCCATGCACCGCCGAATTCGGAGGCATTGCGTGTTAAGTGGCGGAACTTAACGCCGCGCTTTACCTCGACAATTAATAAATATCGTGAGTATTTCACACATCAGTTTTTAATTGTTTTTTTTTTTTAAGTTTTTTACCCGTGGGGGGACGAGTTAGAATACAATTCCCCTCCGTCGCTGGGTAGCGTCCAGTAAAAGGCGGGTAGCCCAGTAGCTCGGTGGTAGGAGATCCGTTCTCCGACTGGCTCGCAACCACTATCAAGTCAAAGACGAACTACCAAATATCTGACGACGTGTTCCGGTTTTATGGCATGTAAGACAGCTATCTCCCTATTCCCACCATTCTTCCCTCCTTTACTCCTCCCCCCGTAAGGTCGGCAATCCATTCACAACTTTTCTAAGATTGTGGATGTCAGGTGATCCTTCTGCTCGTTTGCCCCCTTTCTTCAAATAAAAAAAAAACACAAATGTATTTAGAACATGATAAGACACTTCGCTTTCGAATTGTTACTGAATTTCATTGTGTGTAAAAGCCGTGATCTGTAGAGTATAAAGCTTTGCTTTTATCAAATATTATTTAAGGAGTGAAATAAAAATGAGATATTGTTTTGGTATTGTACAAGACATACGTAGAAATGTGCCTACCTACATACATACATATAGTTTGTTTAATTTTGCAGTAACTAATCTTATATCCATATAAACAAATATTCTTGTGTTATTATTTAGTTAATAAGATAGCTTTTATTATCTACTTTTAAACATAACTATTAAAACCATTATTGTGGAGTTCAATTTCAACTTTGAAATATATGTAAAATTCTATGTTAAGATATTTTTTTATTTTTCTTGCTTGCTCAAGGAAACATGGGGTAGTGTTCAATCAATTAATTTATTCACATCATATTCGCTCTTTCTGCCCAAAGGAGTAATAGAATAAATTTTAAGTACTTTTTCTCCCCAAATCTCGGACTAAGGATATGAGCATAATAACATCTATAAGAATGTAACAACTTCTGATACGTGTCATCTTTGATGAAGACATTATTTAAAAATATATTAACGCCATTATTAAATTAATTTCATTGATGATTTGATTTATGCCTAATCAATAAACATGGGATCAGTATTTAGCTGTTATTTAGCTAGTTATGATTTTTTCTTATCGTTAGCAAATCTTATGTGATATCTCTATGACACTCCATAATATAGGAGCACAAAGTGTGACTGTTAACGCGACTGGTTGTAGGTTTGATTCCCATTCGAGGAAAATTATTTTAAATATTTAATATTTCATTTTTAGTATATTTTGGAAGTATGTTTAGCAGAGATGGAAAATATGATATGGATGTTGCTGCGGCGTATTGCTGCCGGTAACAGCGTTAACGGTGCCCTCGCTGCGTTGATGCGACGGCGGAACGTGAGCACACCCTGCACGCCGCACGTTTAGCTGTGCACAATGCAGTGCTGGTACCGACAGCGAAACGTGGGTATTGCAGAAGAAGAATGAAAGAAAGATGAATGCTGTGGAGATGAGATCTCTTCGAAAGATGTGCGGACACAGCTTAGCTGATCGAATCCGCAACGAAGAGATACACAGAATGATAGGTATTAGCGATAACGTCATAGTAAGAATGAAGAAGGCTTAGTTGGTTTGGGCACGTCGAGAGGGGATAAGTGATGAAAAAATGGTAAGAATGATATATGAGGCAAAGGTGAGTGGTAAGAGAGACACGGGGAGACCTTGGTTGACCTTCGAAAATACAGTATCGACGATACTGAAGGAAGGTCATGTAAAAGGCATGAGGACCCCCCGGAGGGCGTGTATAAAGAGGTTGATGACAGTGGACGAGGCGAAAGAAGTATGCAGGGACCGTAGCGTTTGGCGCTATATCATTTTCTTCGCTCTGGTATCGAGGCAAAGCGCGGCGTTGAATTCCATCACTTAACACGCAAGGCTCCTGAATGGAAACGGAAAATGGGAATTGGAATGTCTGAAGATTAGGTTTCCTATGCATACCTTGCTGTGTGCGCGATATAGCATGACATTAAAAAATATTATTGATTATAATAGAAAACATACAAAAAAACGAAATTCTTTTAATTCGTTAATTACTCTAATCCGTATTTATATTATAAATGCGAATGTCTGTGTGTTTGTCTGTCACGCTTTCACGGCTAATATACTGGTCCGATTTGCATGAAATTTAGAATGAAAGTAGTAAAAATGACTGGGTCTAACATAAGCTACCTAGTGTTCCAATAATCAACCTGTAAAGGGTTGAAATAGGGAATGAAAGTTTATATGAAAATCTATACCGCTTGACCGATTGTAATGAATTTTGACATATATATATAGTTGATAATCGAAGGTTAAATATAGGCTACTATATTTTTCAGAATTCCCACCCCGAGGTTTGCAATATACCAAGGCCACTAGTTATTAATAAATTATAGGAGTAGAATAGTTTTGTACAACTACATAATTTGAACGCGCGTGTGACATGTCCTGTCAATTAAGCAAATCTGAAGCACATATTATTGATTCGGTTATCTTATCGTGAGGTTTCGCAGAAAACAAATCAAACCAATCAAATTATTATTTATGTATGCACAATTAGCGGATTTTATTCTGTTACCAAACTTTTATTATATATTTTAAAGTACTTATTAAAATATTAAAACGATGTTTTACAAGTGTTTGACACGTTTCTATTAATTTATTAGACGGATATGTTAGGTAGGTATTTATGTATCTATAGTATTTAGTCCTTGTTTTTGTTTTTAAGTATATAAGTCTAAAATATATACTTAAAAATAAAATATATAAGTATAAATAAAGTGTATAAATAAAATATATAAGTCATCTGTTTGACATAAACCTGCAAATAATTTCGTATCCATTTAAATTCAGTTTTAATATTTTATTATTGAGAAAAGTATATTTAGTCTAAGTATACTTCATGTTAATGTGGAATTTAATCTAAATATACTTAATATATTTCTGGAATTAAACACTGTTCGTCATGGAACAAGAGGCTGGAATGTACCTGAAAATTAATTGTAAAATTATAATGGAAAATGGAAATTAGCGCGGCGTTAAGTTCCGCCACTTACCACGCAATGCCTCCGAATTCGGCGGTGCGTGGGGAACGGAGTGTCTTAGCACTAGGTTCTCAATGCCTACCCTGCTGTGTGCGGGATACAGCGTGAAGCTAAAAAAAAAAAAAAAGAAAGGAAAATAACAACTATTCAGTCTATGGCTTTTCTCAGCAGCCTTCCAAGCTGGACCTAGCTTTCAGTAGGATTGACAATACTGAACTTTTATGTATTAGTAATAAGAAATCGAAAGAAAGTGAAGACATCGGTTAAATGACTTAACGAAAAGTTTTTGAAATGCTATAGGTATATATAATTTGAGACAATGAAAAAAAACCTATAAGAAATATTGTATACGTAATATACGCCATAATTTTTTATATCTTATTTAGTTGTAGATTATTTTAATCATAGTATTAGGAGTGTTATATCAATAGGTAAGTAACACCCACATACTTGAGTTGACTTGGTTTTTTTTTATAATTCCATTTTATCACTCTACGGACATAAGATCTGTACCTTTTTTGACATGGTTCTTGTTTTATCATATGCAATACAATTTTTTTGTTTACAATTTCAGTATTTAATTGTGAGTTGAGTTGCTTAATTAGTTTATAATCTAAATATATTTACTTTAAGAATATACCTACTTGCATAGTAGTCTAACTACGCTTTTGAAATAAGATGTGTTAAAGAAACCAATAACCAAGTTTAAAATAGGTAGAAATAGGTAATTGGGCTCTCTTGAAACCGTAATTTCATTAATCAGTTAGTTTCGGTTTGGTCAAGTAGTTCTTTTTTTTTAGCTTCACGCTGTACCCGTACACAGCAGGGTAGGCAGAGGGAACCTAGTATTAAGATACTCCGTTCCCCACGCACCGCCGAATTCGGAGGCATTGCGTGTTAAGTGGCGGAACTTAACACCGCGCTTTACCTCGACTCTAGAGCGAAGAAAATGGTAATATTAAATATTTCCACTCCTCGAGTGGGAATCGAACACACAACCAGTCGTTTACAGTCACACGCTTGTGCCACTGGGCCACGACTGGCCACAAGTTCAGTATGACGGTAGACTAAATCTTGGTTAAAAGTTGCTTTTATTTCAAAATGTGTAAAAATCGCGAAAACAGAAGATATTATCGGTATAGTTTATTGGTACTACATCCTTATCCGAATCCGAAATGCTACATCGATGGTTACACTTTACCTGTTTTAGACCTGTATTCAACTGTATAAAAAATTGTTAGTTTTAAATTAAATTGATATTAATCGCAAAAATATGCTAATATTTAATGTATTGTATATGTTAAGATATTCTTATCCATTCGATCCAAATCCGGTAAGAGCTTAGTTAAAAGTTATAAAAAATCTATTATTGTAGTAGTGATGTTTTTTTTTATATATGTATTCATACTTTTATACTTATATTATAAATGCGAAAGTCTGTGTATTTGTTTGTTGATGAAATTTAAAATAAAAGTAGTAAAAGTGATTGGGTCTAACATAGGCTACTTATTTTTCAAAAATCAACCTCTAAAGGGTTAATAGGGGATGAAAATTCATATGAAAAATCTAAGCCGCTTGACCAATTGTAATGAATTTTGGCATAGATATAGTTGATAATCTAAGTTGATAATATAACAAAATAGTTAACGCGGCAAAGCCGCGAGCGGGCCGCTAGTATATTTTTTTTTATTATTTTTTAGGCCGTCGTCTCGCGCTGGAAAAGCGTCTGATTGTAAAGCTATGATTGTGTGTTGGATGTCACCTTGGGAAATGATTATATTAAAATTTTCTTGCGCTGGTTCTTCTCAGGTCTGAGGCATTAACCGGTGGTAAATTGTTTGACGTTCAAAAAATTAAGCGTGTAACTTCTTATTTTGAAAAAAAATATTTGACTTTGACTTTGCATATTCTAACTTGAACGGTCGGAACAAGCTGCAAATACCTATTTTTAATATATATTTGTTGTTTTTAACAAACATACAATATTATGTACTTACTACGTATGCACAAAACCTGCTTCTATATGCCATACATTCGATTATCCGGATGACTAACAACAACAATTAGTCATGTAATCAAGTTTATATTGTATTAACAAATATTAACATTAACAAATCATTTATTTACAGTTAATTTAACTTTAACATTGCAAAAGTCTTAGCTATCACTCGAATTATAAGAGCCACTTGCCACACATTCCCACGATGCTGAAATCGATTGTACGCAACTATGCAAGAAGGCATCGATGCGTAATAACTCGATTGACTCGATGACATCTCTTACTAAAAATTTCTAAACATGTCGGGGAAAAGTGACAGGGTTTTAGTTAGCTGAATGGTAAAGGTGCCATTCGTATACTCGTAAGGTAGCTGCGGTTCAGTGGACTTCAATTGCTATTACACTGTTATATTATATTGGTGAGCTAACAAAATCTTTGTTTGGATGCATATTATAAAAATTTTGACATGTTGAAGCAAGTTGTTGAAATTGTAACATGTTCAGAGTATTTCTTTCTATTCTTAAATGCCACTCAATGTCTCCAGAATTCGGCGGAAAATGGAGAACGGAATGTCTTAACACTAGGTTCCCTCTGTTTGTCCTGCTGTGTGCGGGATACAAGCGTGAAGCTAAAAAATAAATAAATATTGCTTATATAATAGTTTCTATTTTAAAGTTAAGGAAAGTTAATATGTAATGTGTGTTTGAATGTAATTTGAAATTCTGTTCAAACAGTTTTCTGAATATTAGTGTAAGGAAATGGTAGAGGGTCAAGACGGTCTATTCTTATTTACCTATTTATTACATTTATATAAGAATTACCGTCAATTATTTATGTTAGCAACGCCTATGAACTTTGAACCAACTTTAAGATTTTTAAATAATCATATGTTCATAGGTATTTCTTAAAAATGTACTTAATTTTCACACCTCATTCCACCCTCACTAAAATAAATATAAATAAACCTTTCAGTTGATCGACAAAAGCTCGCATTCTTCGTGCGTTTGTTCGTTTGTTCGTTAAGCGAAAACACACAAACACACCGACGTACAATTAGTGTTGCCCAAATAATGGACATAATAGTGCATATCAGGTGACTGTGCTCGGGCAGGGGCTTCCCATCCCTAGCGACGGGGTTGCAAGATGTACTAACAAGAGGTAAGTATTTAATGAATTGTATAATTTTACTAAGTAATTAATTTTAAATCTGTTATCTATAAAATAATTAAAATATTTAAAATTGAATTAAATAATTCAAGAAAAAAGCAATTAAATAATTAAAATTGGAGTGTCTGTTTGTAAAATTAAAATAACAGCTAGTAATCCCCATTCCTTGCGACGGGGTTGCACGATATACGAAAAAGCTATTCAAGATATAACAAACTTTTTATATCTATAATTGATACTAATTAATAAAATTAATAAATGTGTCTTTACTCATCATATATGTACATATAGTATAATATAATTTGTTAATATTTTTGTCTATCTATCTGAAAACGGTCTCCATCGGGTAATCTCTGGAGAGGCTGGAACGATTTTGACTGTATTTACAGTGGCAGATAGTTGATGTTATAGTCCTTTTAGCTTAGAATATTAACTATTTTGTTAAATTCCACGTTTGGGAAGCCACAGGCAGACCTAGTGTGTGAGATTTATTTTATTAATTTAATGTACATATTAGTTCTACACTTTTCTCTCGATATTTGGTCATTGATTGATTTTCATTGTGATCCTTACCGTGAATAAGAATCGAACCCACAGACTCGCGTGTATAGTCAGACGCTATCTCACTGCGCCACGATAGCCTCTATTAAATGAAACACAAGCAAATACAGTTTACTCTTACGCCAGCGGTCTGCTTGCGGGCCAGGTGAACTACACAGCTATATATGTTTCGTTCCTATAGCTCCTGTAACCCTTTTGAGGTACATTTTTTAATAATAGACTTGCCTTTATTTAATCCTGGGTTAGTAACTATCATATTTGGTCAAGTAGTTTAGATTTTTCATGCAAACTTACAGCCTTGAGGCTGGAATTTAGATTTAAAATCGATCACTTTTGATTAGCCGCGGAAATGTAAGAGAGACGTTTGTACTAATAATATTAGTATAAACTGTGTTGTAAGTTCAGAACGGGATGTCTTGATACTAGATGTTTGACCTTCTGGCCGTGCTATGCGAAAATATTATATAATTTAGTAAGTAGTACAGTAGATAGTTGGGTACTTACACGCGCGGATTCACCATTGTAGGCATAGTTTTTGGTCTTCTCAAGTCCACTGATTTACGCAGGAGTTCAGTATCACCGTATCCGCTAATAAAATAAAAAAAAGATATTGGTGGGAATGCCTAAATTGTAATTGTCTCTGAGTTCATACTCCAGCTTGCACATGGCTGATTTTAAGTTGTTTTTTTTAGGTTCACGCTGTATCCCGCACACAGCAGTGCAGGTAGGCAGAGGGAACCTAGTGTTAAAACACTTTCCGCCGAACTCTGGGGACATTGCGTGTTAAGTGGTGGAACTTAACACCACGCTTTCCCGCGACACCAGAGCGGAGACAATATAAATAATAAATATTTCCACACCTCAAATGGGAATCGAACCCACAACCAGTCACATTACAGTCAAATTTTGTGCCAAACTACAACTGCCCTCTATATTAAGTTGACTGTGAACAATCTTTTTTGAGGGCTGATTTCGCCCTTGCTTGAGCACCCCTGGCGTAAGGCACGGTGTATACCGCGTAGGAGGTGGGAACGCGAGGTGCACGCAACCCGACACTGGCTGGCGGGCCGGGCTCTAATAAAGACGCATTCACTTTTTACCAAAGGGAAAATGCCGCCGAAGGAAACGTTTTGACAGTACCTTATAGGCGTACTTAACTACTGATTATGTGGTATGAGGTGTTTTAATGTACATAATTATTATATATAGACTACTATATTGATAAGATACTTGTATTAGTTAAGGCATACGAAATACAATTTATTGGTAAAAAAATTATCGACGCGTTTGGACAGCGTCTATGACTGCAAACATAGTTGTGGGTTCGATTCACGCTCGTGGAATATTTAAATTATTTTCTTTAATATAAAAAAATACCTTTTACTCTATAAATAAGTGGAAAGTGTAGGAAAACGTAGTAATTGTGTTCTCTTTATACCCTTCTATACCGATATAATTCACTAACATTGACATTTAACTAAGCTTTGACTAGTTTGAGGTTGGATAGCCGTATAAGAATTTTCTAATTACTGTAGCTTCACGCTGTGTCCCGCACACAGCAGGGTAGACAGAAGGAATACTAATAAGTGTGCAGATATTAATATAAAATAAATATCATTATTATACTTATAAAAAATAGCTTTGCTCAAAAACAAACATAATAAGACCTACAAATTTTGATCTCATCCATAATTAATAAGAAAAAAAAACGATTCCCAATCAAATAAACTCAAGTAATTTCATCTTAACTTATAATGAAAACAAATAACGATGACAAAGGGTTAGCCCCGAGACGCGGGGGGCGTGACCGCGGGCGCGGCGCGATTGATCCTCCTCTGCGGAAAACCGGGCTCGAGTTGCCACTTCCTTCCAAAAGCCTTCAAAATAACCTCGTATTTACCACCAAATCTATAGCGTTGTATGTGTATGTATACAGAGGAATGTGAAATTATTTTTTTTGCTTTTATTGATGATATGAAGGATGAATGGATGTTGGTTGCATAATTTCTAAAAAGTTGAGTTGAAAGTTTACCATTCATATTTTTTTTAAAATTGGTTAAAGAAAGTTTAAATTTGATAAACATTCAATAATAGGAAAAAGACTAAATAAAATCCATAAAAAATTGTACTTTCAAATTTTTGTTATCAGTGGGACAGCGTCTGACTGTTAACGGGAAGGTTGTGGGTTCGATTCTGACTCGATGCAGTGATTGTACTTGTGTAAATTTCTCCACTCTGATATTTAAGACAAAGCGTTGCAACATTGAGTTCTGTCACCCCCAATATACAATGTGTCAATTTCTGACGGAGAGTGGGGAACGGAGTGTCTTGACATTAGATTCTCTCTAACTAACTTGCTGTACGGGAAGAAGGATAAAGCTGCAAAGAAACTCAATACATTTAAAAAATATATTCTGTTGTCCATTTACTTTGTATAAGTACTAAACCTGTCTTTGATCAAATTATCTTAACATGTTTAAAATAACTCAATAGACAATAAAAGTTTTGACATCTAGAAAAAACCTTCAGCACAAAACTATAAGAAAATATATATTTTTTTTTAGCTTCACGCTGTATCCCGCACACAGCAGGGTAGGCAGAGGGAACCTAGTGTTAAGACACTCTGTTCCCCACGCACCGCCGAATTCGGAGGCATTGCGTGTTAAGTGGCGGAACTTAACGCCGCGCTTTGCCTCGACACCAGAGCGAAGAAATTGGAAATATTAAATATTTCCACTCCTCGAGTGGGAATCGAGCCCACAGCCGTTTACAGTCACATGCTTGTGCCATTGCGCCACGACTGGCCCATACAAAAGAAAATATGAAAAACACATTTAATAATTAATACAAAACAAAATCTACTGCCAATTTGTCTTTGTTCAAACACGAATATTAGGCGTTTAACATAAATCTTCCACACCACGAACAAAATTAGTACCTACCTGCGTGCGACTTGCAACGCGATGCGACGGCAAACTATATCGTAAACTTAAAAAATTGTTTAAAAATAAACATCGCCCAGTGACAAGTAATTTAGTTGAGCACCTCGCTATATTTATACGATTTGCAATCAGAACTCGTGTTATTCACTGCAAAGCTATAAGATTCTTGCCCACCATTCCAAAACCGAGCCTAAATCTGAAATATAGATCTTAAAATCCCATAGACTTACTATAACTGAAGATACCAATAGTGGTTTAATTTGAACCGTATATTATGGGTCGTAGGTTGAAACTCGGTGAGAAATCAAGAGAAGATATCTAAATAAATTGTCGCCGATATATCCCCGCGTATTTTACAATACATTTACACCTTTGTGGGCGCGACGTACACTGAGACGGCTTTTAAAATGTTTTTTTTATATATAAATATTATTTATTTTTCAAAATTTAGTCTACTAATGTACTAAGTAAATAACTATATTAATTTATTTGAAGAATGGATTGTCTTGACATTAGGTTCTCTGTGAATGTCCTGTGGAAGAGAAAAAACTTGGAGCTACTTTTTTTACTTTTTTTTTTTAGCTGTACGCTGTATCCCTTACGGGGTTATCCCTTCGTTCCCCACTTTCCGCTAAATTCGGAGGCATTGCGTGTGGCGGAACTTAACGCAGCGCTTCACCTCGACACCAGAGCGAAGATGTAAATATTAAATATTTCCACTCCTTGAGTGGGAATCGAACCCACAACCAATCGCTTACAGTCACTCGCTTGTTCCACTGGGCCACGACTGGCCACTGGTAGTATATACAGAAGTCTAAATTATGTATCTATTATTTTTAAAACATACTTTATTAGGTTATTATACACAAATTTTTGTATATAAATTAGGTATAAAAATGTTAAAGGAACTTATTAGAGAAATCTTACTTTAGTTATTTTTACCATAATGAGGTATTCCATATTTATGCTGATTTATTTACGGTCATTTACTGCTTTTTTATTTTCACTATTGCGTGCTAGGTTGACGAGTCCATCGTAACACGTAATCCGTGGTGCACAATCGTGGCGCAGGGGCGACTGGTTGTGGATTCGATTCCCAATCGAGGAGGAGTAAGTAGTCAAGTTCTGCCACTTAAGATGTAATGCCTCCATAATTCGGCAGAAAGTGGTGAGTGTCTCAGCACTTCCCTCAGTCAGAGTTCCCTCAGTCTACCCTGCTTTATGGGATACTGGGTGAAGCTATTACATACATGATAAACTACCACCGATACACACAAACCAATGTACGTCGCACCTAAAAATCCTTAAGCGGCGTATCAAAAAGGATTATTGAAGCTATAAATATAGATGGCGAGATTATAATAATTTGAATAATAACATTAAAATAATGCCTCTGTCCCGGAGATGTCATCTCGTAATAGATTTATCAGGGTCCATGCATCATATGCGATGCTTGTGTTGAGTCTTTAGAGGGGATCTTAGATCATTATCGCTTCATTAGTCACCCACTACGATTTTTATCTCAAAGCGGCCGACGTTATTTAATACTTTAACGTACTTAATTATTAATATGTAATATTAAACTGTCCGTGCTTTCGTGTAAAATTATTGAACTTTTACAAAAAATTAACTGAAGTGAGAGTGGATGGCTTGGTGTATACATATATTTTTTTTTGTAAGTGAATGGGAAAACTGTCAGCCGTCTTTGGAAGTTAAGTTGTAATATAATAAATTGTTTGTAAGATTATTATGGAATGGTGTATAAATAAGATTTTTGTTTAACATTATAGATAGCCAGCATTATTTCGATGCGTTTTTAGTTATTTAAAGTTGTTATTATTATTAATATAATTTGTCAATGTCTGAGGCTTAATATTTGAAAGAGTAATAAGTAAATGAGTAGGTTATAAATATACGCTTTTTCTGCATAGCGAGGAAGTCAAAACGACACCTAGTGTCATGGCACTCCGCGTTCTCTACATTCTACTCGAAAATCGGGACATTGCATGTTGAAACCCCGAGTGCTAATCTCATTGCATGTTGAAACCCCGAGTGCTCAAATAAATAATTAAAAATTATTTAAAATTTATAAATTTACATTAGAAACATTTGTTTGTATGTTTTCCCTATCATTATGTTATCGAGTTACTATTTTATTTAGCTCAATTTACAAAAGAAGTGTTCTTAATGTGTATTTAAACTACGGAACCATAAGTAAGTAATATGAAATAAATCTCGTTGCACACATAGATTTTATATATTCAATTATTTCTTATTATAATATTAATTTACTTTACAATATCTAAAGGTATACACTTGGTATATATCAATAATATTAAAATTGACATAAGTACAGTAATTGCGCGTTTTTTCTTATCTTATTTTTATTAAAAACTTTTAAAAGCTAAATAATTTAATATACTTCAGTTTAATGCATACAAATTATGTTATATCAGGTTCACTTGCCTTAACAGGTGAAAATGACAGACATATTAAGTTCAATTTTAATAACAATCTATAGTTTAATATATTTGTATACAAATGAGATATCAAGTGAGATTTTCATATATTTTTAGGGATGATTAGTTTACTCTTTTGAATTATATATTATCTATATATAAAAATGAATGTTCGTCTATATGTCCTTTAAAGAATGGATAACTATGCATTTGATCATGTATCTTTAACAAACTTCTCATATAATATAGGTAGCTATACTTGGTAATAAAGATCATTTTTGCATTTATTAATAAACTCGTCTTAGTCAGCTGCAATAAATACACCCTTCATTTCAAAAATACCAAAAAAAAATAAGCAAAAGCTTAAAAAAAACAACAAAAAGCCAATAAAACCAAAGATAATAATTCTCATCTAGAAATATTGTTCTTTAATAATGACAGATTTATATTGCACAAAGTTTTTGCATATATAGTCTGCAAGGATATGACTTGACAGGCAGCTGTCAAACGTCGCAATTAAGTAATACGCCGTACATGTACCGATTTGGATTGGACTGCAGTTCAATAAATCAACATGTCCAATCTCTTATGCACATATACAAACAATCATAAATATTAGCTATTATAAGTATAATAATTTAAACGCTAAGTAATTGATTTAATTAGCGAAGTAAATATATGTGCTATGTTCTTATTTATGGAATTTTAATTTTAGATTTGTAATAAGGAAGCCTTTTGTTATATTGTTTTAAGGAATTGAGAACCCTTCAAATTAGACCAGAAGGCTAGTAACAATTGAAATAAACAGATTTTTTTATTAATAAACGGTCATTTCAAGAATTTTTGATTTATAAGAAGGTATTTTTATAGAATCTTTTATAGATCTTAGAAATTTTTATATTTTTTACGGCTTCACGCTGTATCCCGCATAAACCTAGGTAGGCAGAGAGAACCTAACCTAAGACACTCCGTTCCCCACTTTCGGCCGAATTCGGAGGCATTGCGTGTTAAGTGGCGGAACTTAACGCCGCGCTTTACCAAAATTTTGCTTTGCCTACAATATTTAATACCTATTAATAAAATCTTTATACTTTTATACTTGTCTTAAATAAGATCTTGAGATTGAAATATATTTATATATATATAAATAAAATAAAATCATAACTAACCAAAAACATCGATCTTATTAACTTTAAAAATATTAAAATCTAAAATTCCTTAATTTACACGATCAAATTACAATACATATATTTTAAGTAATATATATTTGTAAATAAAACTTAAGTTGTAGTTTATTGCACAGCACAGCGCTGGGTGGTTTATTGTTTTACGGCGCATTCGTTATGCCCTTTACGACGACGACTGGACAAATCGAATGTAAAATTAGAGAGTGCAATTACTCTTCCTGTCACTGTCATTGTTTATTTTTTTTTCTATTGACAACACTATACATTATTATAAACAGACATGATTGTAAATTATATTTGAATATTTTTAAGCTGCACCATTTTTTTGATCTAGCAATGTAGGCAGAGAGGACCTAGTGTCAAGACACTTCGTTGTCTTCTTTCAGCCTGAAATCGAGACAATTATCGTCGTCGAATCGGTCAATCTTGCCACAGCGTATAAATGAGAATAACGACTTTCAAATATAAATTAAATAAATTAAATAGCTTCACGCTATATCCCGCACACAGCAGGGTAGGCAGAGGGAACCTTGTGTTAAGACACTCCGTTCCCCACTTTCCGTTTACTTTCTTACGTGTTAAGTGGCGGAACTTAATGCCGCGCTTTAAGAAAATGGAAATGTAATTTCCACTCCTCGAGTGGGACTTTCAAATAATATAATATTTAATTGAATACAATTTAATACGTTTTCAAGTGATATTAAATTCACAACCATCCTCCGCCTCCGCCAACCGCCTCCGTGGCCTCAAAATGTTAATCGATAACTGATAATATCGATTAAGGTTTAATTAAAATTATTCATTAATTCAGTGCTTTCGTTTTTATGAAGGTGAAAATTAATTTGTAAAAGGCACTCTGTACTTTCATTATAAAGCTCTATTCGATTTACGTTGTAAGTAATGTTCAAGCATAATACTGTGAAAGTGAAGTTCAGACGTTATACAGTCAATGAAATTATAGTAGTCTTATAAGAAATATTATTCTTTGGGGCCCCAAAAGTCGTGGCGCAGTGGCACAAAGTGTGACTGTAAAGCGACTGGTTGTTGGTTCCATGCCCACTCGAGGAGTGGAAATATTTACTATTTTCATTTTCTTCGCTCTGGTATCGAGGCAAAGTGCGGCGTTAAGTTCCGCCACTTAACAAGCATTGTCTCCGCGTTCAGCGGAAAATGGGGAACGGATTGTCTTAACACTAGGTTCCCTCTGTCTACCCTGCTGTGTGCGGGATACAGCGTGACGCTAAAAAAAAAAAAAAAAAATATCTTTGAAATTGTCAATATTATACAATTACTTATAATTAGTTTTGTAGCAGCATAATCTTAAATTTTAGTTGTGGCAACTTATTTTGTTATGACTTACTTAATTTTATTTAAAAAATTGTGATTATTTTACTATTTTTTCTATCATTTCTATTATATATATATCCAATAAGTAAGAGTCGAGAGAGCTTTGCTTGTAATTCCTAGAAACACTGTAGTATTTTTTTAACAAGCCGTCAATATACAACTGAGATATTTTATCTGAAGCAAATTTAATTTATGCTTAATTAGTTTAATATCTGTAATTAAAACATACCTACGATGTTACGATCCAGGTACCGTGAGATCATTCTAGAAATTCAAAGAAATTTATAAAAACCTACTTTTTGTAAAATTTACTATCTTATCTCAATAGGCATATTATTTTTGTTATATAAAAAATATATTGGTATGTACATGAACATGTAAAAAATTAAATAATATATGAATAACTTAACTAACTATTAATGACCAAAAACTTTTTAAAAATTGTGTTTAACATGATTTGAGGCTACAAGAATAAAATATTAATGCACTCTTGTGTCATTGCCTAAAAAAAAACAAAAAAATGATGTTTGTACGTTAAGTACTTTTTTAATTTAGAAAGTAATAATGTAGTTTTTTGTTTTAAAGAAAATTTACAATACCAATTTACGTAAAAGAACACTATATATTTCGTCATTACCCCAATTTTAGTTAATGCTGAGAAAATCGCACGCAATAGTAACCAGCCAATTATGAAAGGAGATATCGTTGACATTCATTAATTTGATAATTTTGACAGACGCGTGCTTTATTAGCAAACTAATGTCAATTAGGAGTTTATTAAAAGTAATGTATGTATGTATGTGTCACAATCCATCAATACGCGTTAGCAACAAGTATGGCGGTTACGAATTACGAGACATATAATGGAGGACGAGGACCTACAGGTTTGTGATTTTATTTAGATTGTTATGTTTATCAAGTTTCATATTTAGTAAGGCCAGTCGTGGCGCAGTGGCACAAACGTGTGACTGTAAAGGATTGGTTGTGGGGTCGATTCCCACTCGAGGAGTGGAAATATTTAATATTTCCAATTTCTTTACTGAAATGGAGAACGGAATATCACGCAAGGTTTCCTCTGCCTACCCTGCTGTGTGCGGGATAAAGCGTGAAGCCAAAAAAATGAATGTGATAGAATTTTCAGTGTACCCTTCAAGATTAATTACTTCAGGATATATACTTTGGGATTTATGTAAAATGCAATTCTATAATATATCTTAGGTATAACTTTACATCTAATTTGAAGCTGAGCTTTCTTTGTTAGCAGTTAGTCACATAAATTGGAAATTTATATAGCACGTAACATAACATAAATGTGAATTTAAAAAACTTTTATATTGTCAAGTCATTATTGACGCATTCAACATGTTATGTGGAGCTTTTTAAAGTTATTTTTTATATTATAATATGAATTTGAATAGAGATATGCAACTCATTTGATGTAACCAGAACAGTGCAATTAAGATATTAAGCAAGCTTTTTACTTCGGGCTGCCAATTAAATCTTAGTGGCAAGACACTCCGTTCTCCAGTAAAAAGTATATAAAACATATAATATTACTCCAAGGAGCCAGCCGTGGCGCAGTGGCATAAAGTGTGACTGTAAAGCGACTGGTTATGGGTTGAATGCCCACTCGAGAAGTGGAAATATTTAGTATTTCCATTTTCTTCGCTCTGGTATCAAAGGCAAAGCGCGGCGTTAAGTTCCGCCAAGCAAGCCTCCGAATTCGGCGGTGCATGGGGAACGGAGTGTTCTAACACTAGGTTCCCTCAGCCTACTCTGCTTGCTGTGTGCGGGATACAGTGTGAAGCAAAAAAAAAATATTTCTCTAACTGCGACTTAAATAACTACCTATCTTATTGCACTTTGCACACATCAACTACCCGCTGACGTCAACATGCATCGATCATTCCCAGAAATCGTTCCAATATTTAGACTATGCATCCCATACGCAATCTCCTTACATTTAAAAACAATAATTACGACACGTTTTCAAGCGACTTCTCTATTTCCATGAACATTGCAATTGTGAGGAGGAGACGCGGCGCTGCGCAGGACTTACATGCGTTAGTTATATTGTTTTAGATCCCGCTGGTTTGTTTTGTGTAGCTTTGTAACTGTAAAACTGTGATCCATCTCGCAGTGGGAGCTACTGCGCGGTTACAGCCTCGGACGGTTTACAGCCTCTCCTATATAGGATGTTCGTTTTAGTTGTTCCTAGGAATATATCTGACTGTGCTTTTAAGTTGTGCTTATCTGAAATGTGATAAATCTTAATTGAAAGCTTATAAATACATAGGCAATGTTCGTAACATTTAGTATTCTGTTGTTTTGCAGTTGTTAACTTTTGGTTATATACACGGATATAAATTTTGCTGAAATTATGCGCTTTGAAACTTTTTAAAGAGTGTTTTAACACTGGGTTCCAGCGGGAACAGGGTAGGCAGAGGCCTATCCTGTTGTATGCGGGGTAAATAATTAAACTACGTGGTAATCTATTATTACAAATGATTAATAAATACTACTATTTTAATAGTAATTGTCAGTTTTTTTTTAATTATTTATTTGCAACTACGGACTTTTTTATTCAGAATTATAAACAAACAGTTAGTTATAATTCCATATAATGTATAACTTGACAATGAGCAATTACGGTCAAACAGGCGGCTATAAATCAAGCGTGATTCATTTGTTAGCTTTGTTGATGTATTGTTTATAATTAATTGAACACGATTTATACGTTTATAAAAGTAACTCCATTATGGCATAATTGCGAAAAGCCTCATTGTACGTAATATATCATAGTTCAGAATTCGCTTCCTTTGAAGAGAATTTTCTATCAGTATAGGCAGAAAGAACTTTAATTATGCCGATTCCCCGATCTGCTTTCCCTATTAACGTTATGAATGCTAAATGAATATTTCTCTGAACAACAATCAAACTTACAACTTTTACGTTCAATTTTTGTTTTAAAACTACAGACAGGACGTCAGTACCTTTTTCAATAAAATCTGAATTACATTTCAATAACGTGAACGTGAACTTTCACGTACAGACACAAGTTTTTTTTTCATTTTCCACCATACTAATTGGCGGAACTCAACGTCGCGCTTTACCTCCGACGCCAGAGCGAAGAAAATGGAAATATCCAATATTTCCATTTCTCAATTGATAATCAAACCCACAACAAGTCGTGCTTATAATCACACTTTATCAGTCACAAGCCACAACTTGCCTCTTTAAACTTTATATTTTACGTTTACTATTATAGAACATCCTGTATTTGACACTTGCTTCTCTCCACACAATGGATCTGCGACATTGTCCGCACAGTGGCTCTCAATGGCATCTAATGTCTATGAATTGTTAGAACAAATGAACGAAAGGAAAAAAAATATGTCGCAAATTTACGATTGTAAAGTAATACTCATTATGTTCTTGTAAATAGACTGATTATTGTGAAAAAAATATTTTCTTTTTTTTTAGCTTCACGCTGTATCCCGCACAAAGCAGGGTAGGCAGAGGGAACCTAGTGTTAAGATACTCCGTTCCCCACGCACCACCGAATTCGGAGGCATTGCGTGTTAAGTGGCGGAACTTAACGCCGCGCTTTACCTCGGCACCAGAGCGAAGAAAATGGAAATATTAAATATTTCCACTTCTCGAGTGGGAATCGAACCCACAACCAGTCGTTTACAGTCACACGCTTGTGCCACTGGACCACGACTGGCCACAAAAATGTTTAAAAACATTTTTCGCCGTTATATTTTAGCTTGGGCTAAGAAAATAGTCTTTGGAAGCTACCTAAGAATGATACCTTTTATTACTAATTTCTAATATTTTCTATTTTATACTTCTAAATGTCTTTTTCTAATATTATTATCAATCTAAACAACCAACATAGTTTATAAATATCCTCATCGTATGAAAATCAAGCTCATAATCACCGTGTAAAATCTAACGTTTCGAACACTTTACAGAAGTAAGTGATCACCTGTTTTTCTAAAAATGTATTTTCGAATACCAAAAATTTACGCGATTAATCCGGTTAAAAATAGTTTTATTTCAAAATGTGCAATAATCATGAAAACAAAACATTTTGTTATGCAACTGCATCACAATCGTGTCAGTAACTATTTTTTTAAACATTAATTACACAACTAAACTTAACCCATTTCCTGTTAATTACTATAAAATTAAATAACTCTATTTCATTAAGTACATTTTGATTGAACAATCAAGGGAGAGGTAGTCGATAGTTAAGATGTAGTCTAAGAGTCGATTGTTAAAAGTTTATCCGCACAGCGCTATAAAGATAAGCGGTCACTTATTCCACGGTCAGTGGGTGTCATTAAATTTTTAACGTCCTGTCAGGTCGTAAATTCGAATTGATTTCTACAGTAAATCACATTGGATATTATCTAACGCTTATATTGTTGAAAAAAATATCTTTATACTTTATAGTACAAGATACAGAGAGCCATTGCTTTTGAATTAGTTTTTTTCATTGGTTCTGAAAATTCTGGCTACAAAGATGATGAAAGCTTTTGATTTAAAATGTTTTTATAGTAGTCAGAGAGAGCCTAGTGTTAAGACAATCCAATATACACTATATAATAATAAGTTTATTTAATACTGTAATACAGAGTTCGATTCATATTTGAAATAGATAAAAATCTGTATGTTTAATATTCAACGGTTTCTCTAAATTAGCTCAGCCCACTTGCTTTATTCTATTTGATTACATAAAACCCATGACAATAATCAAAGGGCAAAAGTTCAAAAACCGCTGTGATCAGCTTTGTATTCGAAAGCTTAATTTTAATAAATTTACAAAAAATATCTTTCTTTGCGTATTATTGAATACACATGTAAACTGTTCGTACCACTAGTCCATACAGTGAATCCTTTAAATATTACTTCAAGTTACTTTTACAAATATCATTATCAATATACGTATAATAATTAAATGCAAGCATAATTCTCAAATTGATTATAACATATATAATTAACATATATAACACATAAATAATTTAACATTATTATTGCTAAAAATCCAATTAAAGAAAAAAATCCAAAAACATTTGCCTCTACACGTTTATTTCAATAGCAACAAATGCACGATCCATCAAGCATCAGCATTCATCTAAAATTGTGAGAAATAAGACAAAAACACTTTGTTTCAAATACTCGCTTCAAAATGTCTAAGTCGACCCCCGCGGGCCGACACAAGCACAAATCAAACTAACAATCGGCTAACAATACACTAATTCAGTACAACCAAAACAAATTAAGCGGCCCATTGTAAGCTCTCTTTCTCTCCGCTGGCTCTGCATTGACTCTATCTGACCATTCAGAGGCGTAACACTGCTGTGAAATATGACGGTTGTAAAACTTGGCCCAACATTATATTGGCATGTGTCAAGTGTTAGAGCTGTTTGTGTTGTAGTCTAGGAGGCTGCAGTTTTTTTTAATTGTCAACGCAGCATGCTTTAAATAATTTATTGACTGAATCTGACTAAGAATATAGTGAAAGTGAAAATGTTTATATTATTAAATAATTAGTTTGAATGAATATGAATAAATAATATTATAATAATGATATAATAAATAAATAATATTACGAAATACTGATGTTTATGATAACAATACGTTTATAAAAACATTAAATATAGTTGTTAATAAAATGTTACTTTTAGGTAATAATTAAGAATTAGTTTACCTAAGCTTTTCTTTGTTTAATATTCATATGAATAGCATTATATCAATATGTATTGTTAAATAGATAGCCTAAACTTTACATGCAATTTACGAATAGCATCTTTATTCTACGCTATCATAACATTGCAAAAAATATTTTATTTGCAGCTTTTTTTCTAGTAAACAGAAAGATATTTAAAGAAAACGTATAAAAATTTGAACGCAGCGGGATTCGAACCCGCGAACCCCTCCTGAATACCGTTCAGGTTTTCATTCAATTTTTATACGTTTTCTTTAAATGTCTTTTTCAATTTTCCTAAGTGTGGAATAACACTTTAAAAATGTTTAAAAACAGAGAGATCCTAATGTTAATATACTTGAGTTCACTACTTTAAAATACAGTCCAAAACTAAAATATGCAAGTGTCATTGTTTTTGTTACTAGCTCTTAAAGTTTACGATCTTTCCTGCCTCTGGCCACAGAGCAGCTCCTTGTTTGAAAAAAAAGCTCACTATGACACCTCTGAGCTGGAGCTTTGTTTACTGCGAAGTGAAATGTAAACAATTGTAAAATATTATTTATTGCTTTATTTATGGGCTTCTTAAAGAGTTAGTAACAACCAGCCTTTTTATAATTCTCGTTTTTGTTTTTGTTTAAAATGTATATTAAGTAGGTAAGTTATAGAGTATATAGTGGGGAACGGAGTGTCTTAACACTAGGTTCCCTCTGCCTACCCTGCTGTGTGCGGGATACAGTGTGAAGCTAAAAAAAAAGTTATAGAGAATTTTATAAATTTATTTCTTTAGATTATATAAAAAAAATAGAATTACTATGTTAAACTTTTTGATATTTAACAAAACAATTTAAATTTTAAATGTTTTGGGATCAAATACCAATAGTTTTCCGTGTGATATTTATGTAAAATTTACATACTTAGCTACACCTTGTCACTCAACTTTACACTTTTTGAGTGGCGTCACAGATATTGAGGATTGCAAATAATCAATGCAATTTGCGGTTTTATTAGACCTATAAGGAAAAAATATAGGCTATATTTGAAAAAGACGAACGAGCGAAGAGAACGTAACGGGATTCGAACCCGCGCCTCCTTAATACCGTCCACGCGCTCTCACCGCTGAGCCATGCGTTCTACTACCAGCTGCGTCGAAATTCTTATACGCTTTTTACAAATAAATAAGCGTATAGAGTAGCGCCTGGACGGTATTCAGGAGACGCGGGTTCGAATCCCGCTGTATCCAAATTTTTAAACGTTTTCTTTAAATGTCTTTTTCAATTTTCCTAAATGTGGAATAACAATTAAGAATATTTAAAAGAGCCTATATTTCTTGATAAATATCTTTTGAAAGATGGAATTTCTTGACACTATGTTCTCTCTGCCTTCGTTGCTAATAATAAGTACGGAAAGAAGCTTTGACCTTTGGAGCTTCGACCACTGCGAGCTTCTAACATCCCAACTGCGCTTTATAGTGCAATATAATTAATTATTTAATATTCATAGAGGTGTACGAATAAATTGCACGATACGCGTGAGTCCGGAGCTCGTTTAATAAGAGATTACTGTTTGGCTTAGAGTCGTTTACAATGCTTATGTACTCCCTTATGTGTGTGTTCATAATTGAGAAATCGCATTTGTTTTGTTATAATGCAATACCAGTATATAAATAATAGTCATAAATAATGTGATTATTCTAGTTGTGCAGTAAAGATTGAAGGCATGTTTAAGAATAAAATTAAATAAAAATAAGCTATTTTAAAATTATTTTTAGCAAGTTCTTTCATTAAGTGGTGTACATTTAAAACTATTACTAAATATAGTAGATTAGCTTGGTGGTAGGAGATTCGTTCTCCAACTGGCTCGCGACCACTATCATGTCAAAGACGAACCGCCAATATCTAATGATGTGTTCCGGTTCGATGGCGTGTAAGCCAGCTCTCCCTTTTCCCACCATCCTCATTCTTCTTCCCTCCTTTCCTCTTTCCCCCTAAGGTCAGCAACGCGTCCACAAATTTTCTAATGTTGTGGATGTCCATGGGCGAAGGTTATACTTACTATCAGGTGGTCTCTGTACTCTTTTGCCCTCCTTTCATTATTACGAAATATAGTAAATCTTTTTAAACAAATGGGGATTAGAATGACTTTACTAGTACTGTCATCCAAAGTTTTAGCTCAGTTGGTTAAGGATATATGTTTCAAAATTGAGTAACAACATTTCACCAGACTAGACAAGACCAGATATGTAACGTTGCAAGCGTTTAAAATACTTATTTAAAAACATATATATACCACTATTATCATTATCACAAAATGACTCACTTGAAGAAATTCTTTCAATTATATCTTTTCTCGACATAATTCAAATAATCTGTGCAAATTTTCTTAAAATGAGAAAGTAGATTTGCAAAATGAGATACAATAACAATTACATTATGTCTCGATCATATCGCAAAACTGAATTACTTAAAACGTTTTGAAATCCAAATCCTGTTGTGCCCAAATTTTACTTCAAAATTATAATTATAATACTTTTAACAATTCTCAAACGTTCAGCGCATGAAAAGCTCCACTTAACCCGTGGACGGCGGCGAGGTAAATAATTACCGACGTCTCAATTTGTTGTCCAGAACGCGACCACGCTGTGAGCTAATCACGATCTATGGCCGGCCGGGTCTGATACACGCCGACACATAAATCACATCAAAACGCGAATAATGACGATGAAGCTAATGACATATTAATATAATTGGTATCATTTATATGTCGATTCATAATGTAGACGTTTAATTTTAGAGTAGACAAAAATTTAAAATATTATGAAATGTATTTTTAGTTACAGATACATTTCAGAGTTTATTTTTGATGGGAGTATTGTAAGTTTACTAATTCGTAATAAATTTAGAATGTAATTGCAATTGTATTACTGTACAATGTTTATAGTTAGTTAAGATTTTAGCTTAAATAGTATATTTATGACTAATAAATTTACTTAATTTGCACTATAGTCATATATGGTAGATAAAGCAAGTAAAGTAGAACCAAAACATTCTTAGGAAACATATTAAAAAGTGTTCTTCGAATGAGGTACGGCTCAAAACTAATGTAGTTTCAAGCCGATAATTGTATAGTTCCTAACTTCGAGTCGCAATACGTTCAAATTTTGGTGTGTTCATATTTCTTTTTAAAAATAATATTATGACTAATTGCCTTAATACAAGCTTATATTGAAATTAACGTATTCATATAAAATAATTTCACTCATAATATGTAAAAATCTTATTTATAATAAAATATATCTACAATTATTAAATGGTTATTATATTTAGAAGAAGATATTGTATTATTTTAGTTTTTGTAAGGCTCTAAAATTAAATTAGATGTATGTCGGGCACCTGTTGACGTCTGCTATGACACCGGCGAGGGCACCAAGCAGTTACATATAATTGATGAGCGCGGTCTGACGGACCCCCGTCGCTAGTGGCGGGTCATGATTCTGAACAGAGTTGAGAGAACAAATTGTAAGTCGATAGCGTAACTTGTAGATTAGTATTATAATATAGTTTTACGTTTAATTTTATATCCTTAAACACAACATTTGTGTAAAATTATTTTTTTTATAGTTATAAAGATATTTGTAGGATCTGTTCAAATTTGGTTACGTAGAGAGAGGAACTTAGATATTAGAGACGAGTATTAGCGCAGTTAAAAAGACTGCTTAAATCTACACTTGAAATATAATTCCCAGGCACTGCTTCGAGCTTCTCTTTATAAACATGACGGGCTTGGTAAACCTATGGAATGCAAAGGAGTTTTTGCTTTTTAATATTCACAATATGTGACATTAAGTAAAGTAAACATCTTTCTTTGTCTTTTTTTTCCTTACTCTGATAAAAACAGCAAAAAATATATATAAATATAGTTCATTTTACTGAACTTCTTTCGCCTTTATATTAGACCACAATTCAAAATAGTATCCCAACCTACGCTTGCCAAAATAAAACATTAATATTGTAACATGTTAATACAGTGGATGCCGGCACACCTGCCTTAATGAGAGATTTTTTCTTACAGCGGGTGGGTTTACCGTAAAATAGATAATCGTTTAATAATTCACTCCTATAAACAAAAGTCACACTGCATCAGGAATGCTATTGCTTTTTGTTTGATGTATTTCCCCTTTTTTTAGTGAAGCATCGTTACACATTTCGACTATACATACATATATTCGGAACGGCGAAATCTAGAGTTAAAACCCCTTTATTTTGTCTACCTTTAGAGACATTACGTGTGGAGTGACGGAATCAAGCATCGCATTAATATGCATTCATATATTTCTTAATATAGTTGTTGAGGCCATCGTAGGGCAGAGACAGTGTCTGACTGTGTCATATTATTTGTAGGTTTGATTTCCATTCGGTGCAAAAGTCGTATTTTAGTCTAGTAGTCTCTTGTGAACGAAGCAAACTGATGATGGGGTTTACCACTCAACACGCAATGTCTCAACTTAGGCTGACGGGAGTGTCAATATAGTTTTCTGGCACTAAAAAGGGTGAAGCTGAAATGAATTGGTTAGTATAGAATTTATTCAATTTTCACTATTTATTACTGTTACTTATATATTAAAAATTACAAATAAATAGCTCATGCGCAATACTAGTCCTAAAATATATAATATAAAAAAAACTAAATAATTTTTAATGAACTTGCAAGAAAAACACTCCACCAGCTTATAATATAACGAAGTAACACTCAACGCATGCAGTATTTAATGGGAAACACTTCGAGGGGTGAGCCGGAATGAAATTACCCGTACAAAGACTTTCGAGCCACTCCGCGGGGCGCCTATTATACTGCGAGTTACGGACAGACACAAATATACGCTTTATCTATAATAATATTTTAAATGTGAAAGTTAGTTTGTCTGTTACGCTTTCACGGCTAATCTACTGGAGCGATTTGGATGAAATTTGCAATGGAAATAGTTGAAGATGACGGGTCATATATAGGCTCCCTTTTTCAATAATCAATCCCTATATGGTGGAAATGTGGATGAAAATTTATGTGAAAAATCTAAACCGCTTCATTTTCATTAATTTTCACATATCAACAGATTTTTATCAATTTTCTTAAAAAGATAATTTATGAACCAAAGTCAAACAAAGGCTATCTATTTTTTTAAACATCAACCTCAGAGGAACTGAAATAGAGAATGAAAATTTGTATAAAGCACATAAAAAATACAAAGCAGTTACAGTTGTGTTGTTCGCGGGCGAAGTCGCGAGCGGGTCGCTAGTATTATTATATGTAAGGGCTCAGGAAGGTATCTTCATTATACAAATACACTAGCGATTGTTAGGAGAGTGATGTTATCGGGTCACTTCCACCCTCTCTAAGGGCGGCTTATGTTTGTTTCTATGACTTTGTAAAGTTGTTTCTAAAGATTTTTATGTTATAATGATTGTTTTAGTATAGATTTGATAAAATTTGTTAAGCTGTATACTATATTAGAAATATCTAATTGGTACGATTTAAATAGATAAGGCATATCAGTAATTGTAAAAATATATTTATGCATAATAATACAATGAATATAGGAAAATTATAATATGGTTATATTTTCCTAAATATATAAGCTCCTTTCTTTCTGCAACTTGGTGTGTGCTTACGCGGCGAAACCATAAATGATAAGGAGTTTCTTTTCTTGATTTTTGTTTCTTTTCTTGAAATAATTGTACTATTTTAGCTTCACGCTGTATCCCGCACACATCAGGGCAGGCAGAAGCAATCTAATGTTAAGACACTCCGTTTCCCACTTTCTGCTGAATTTTGGAGGTATTGCGTGTTAAGTAGCGGAATTTATCGCCGCGCTTTGCCTCGATACTAGAGCGAAGAAAATAGGAATATTAAATATCTCCATTCCTTGAGTATATTTTTGAGTATAATCATGTATATTTTTGGCATTCGGTTGGTATACCAACCGCGAAAACAGAAAATCACAAAAAATATACATACTGTCTTAACTAAACTTTGAAGAACATATAAAAAAATATATCTTCATCAGTTTTCCTGCAGAGCGCAATTGTCTAAAAGAACCTAATGTCAAGACACTTTGCTGTTAACTTTTCGACAGAAATCGAATCTGGACGTTGCGTTTTGTTTAAAATGCCAAAGCCGAAACCACAAATAATGGCATTTACGGTCACATATATTCGCTGCAATGGCCTCAATTAAATTATTAACCCGTTAATTATAATTAGTACATGAATTTTAAACCTTTAAAAGGACTTATCACATATTTCTTTGATGTACAGTAGTGTAGTTAGGTAGTCTGAAGCCAATGAGCGTAAGTGGCTCGTAACGACGCGCCCACCTGTTATATTAACGACGCAGTGTTTAATTGCTTTTACGCGACTTTACGATTTACTTATCTCATATTCACAGCGTAATAGAGTAGTATTGGTTTGTATGGAGGTCGTTAAAATCGAAATACAAGTATTGACTATAGACCTATACATTTTGTAGATACGTTAGATGAACAGTCAAATGTGCCAGTATATATTATATTTAAATAAATCCTGAATTCCTGTCGATTGATTAGCGGGGTTTAGCGCCGTAAGCTGTTTTAACAGAGATCATCATCACGTTTAAGGATATAGTTCAGAAGCTGTCGCACTGCACCACGATGTGATGTTGCAATTTCTTTTGCAATTTCTTGTACAAAGAATCAATGAATGTAACACCTAACGTATGAAGGGTGACCCTTTATAGCGAAATTATCTTTGTATTTAATGAATATTGTATTTTTTTTTTAGTTTCACGCTGCATCCCGCACACAGCAAGGTAGGCAGAGGGAACCTAGTACCTATTAAGATACTCCGTTCCCCACATCCTGCCGAATTCGGAGGCATTGCGTGTTAAGTGGCGGAACTTAACGCCGCGCTTTACCTCGACACCAGAGCGAAGAAAATGGAAATATTAAATATTTCGACTCCTCGAGTGGGAATCGAACCCACAACCAGTCGTTTGCAGTCACACGCTTGTGCCACTGGGCCACGACTGGCCACAAATGAATATTGTATTAAAATAGAAATTTAAAAAACATATTTTATAATGCTTAGCTAACTTTAAGTTTATACATAACATGGTATTTTAAAGTATTATTAAAATTTTCATATTATTGACAGATTAATTTCCTAAATTTTCCAAAATATCCAAAATTTGAGGGCTTAAGAGCTGAAATGCTGAAATCAGTGTGCCACTTTAAAATACTTCAAAGTTATATTATTGTATATACTTTTCATATTGACTATCTCGTTTTGCCAGAAATAATACGTAGATCTTACTGGTACCTAACTGGCAAACAGTTTAGATATAAATAAAAAAATAAATAAAAAGAAAATAAAAAAAAAATAAAAATAAAAACTATTTATTGTCAAGCAACATAGGGTCATAGTTGGTTAGTACAAGAAAATTACTTAAGAACTATATTAGTAAAACAAAAACATGAACCAATAAAATTAGATACAATACAAAAATAAAAACAACCAAAAAAAAAAAAATTCAAAACTAAATTTAAATGCTTAATATAAAAAAAAATATATAAATTGTAACTTACAATATTCGTAACTCTATAATTATAGGGAGTGACTTTAAAATAATAAAATGTATTTATCCTTTTTACTTTCATATAAGGCTAGTATTTGGCTTTTAGAGCGATAAATGTCAAAAATTAATGCCACATAAAAGCACGGCGACATTTGTGAATTGATCGCCGCCATAATGTTTTTAATGGCAGTGCGTCCGCGCAGGTTTCCCACTGTTTCATAATATTTATTTACGCAACTTCTTCATTTTATAGTTTTTCAAACGTAATAAAATCGTTTTTTTTTTGTTTGTTTTACAAGAAATATGAGTAGTTTTTGGTCGATAATTTTTTTATTATATTTCACAAATTTTTATTGCCAAAATTATTAATAACCTGTTGTCAATTATAAGAATTTGACGTCTGTATTTCATTTTATTTTGCTTTTGCGTATACCTTTCTTATCTATCTATTTTTCTTAAAAATAAATACTTAACTATATTCACAATATATAAATAAAGTGTTATTTTAACTTATAACAGTAATAAAGCTTCAATATAACTATAAAAGCGTACAAACACATCGCCATATGATAGAAGCCCATCAAGATAAGCATTCTCTTGTTTTATAGGTTATAAAATATTTACAACGTATGACCGCTACATTAATTGTGACCCACCGCGCGTTAATTTGTGCTTTACGACGTTTAAGTTATTTTGTCGCCGGAATATTTATATGCTGCTTCATTGAAACTATTTGCTGGATGGATTAATCTATGATGGTTATTTGGCGTGGTTAAGATATGTTTCGTTTTGAAAAAGACATTTAAAGACATTTAAATGTCTTTTTCAATTTTCCTAAGTGTGGAATAACACTTTAAAAATGTTTAAAATGTATGTTTCGTTTTGTTATGAGTGGCTGTGGATTCGAAGAATGTTTGGGTAAATGTTTATTTTTAGAATATTATTGTTTATTTAATCTGGTATGACTAAATCCGGTGTTTGGTTGCGGTACTCAACTGTAAATACTATAAACAGCTTAATTAACATTAAAAGCCTCAAGGTTTCTTAACAATAAGTTAAAATGACTACATTTTATAAGTTTGACCTCTCTGAAACTCTATTGCATATGCATTCCATTACTTAGTATATCACATCCACATACAAGCACTGTAAGGTTAATTGTCGTCTTAAGATGACAAACGCACAATTAGTGAATCGTAGCGTCGTAATCATCGCACGCGCCGTCCAGCTGCGCCCACTTCCTCTGATCTTTGACTTCTACAATTGTACCCATCTGCCGTCTTGGATCGTCACCCACCTACCTAATTATTCCTGATCTCCCCTCCTCAATCCACACTGTAGGACAACCAGCAGGAACAAAAGATCAATGTATACTAGCCGAGATCCCACGACAACTTTGTAATTGCGTCTCTAAAAGTGAAACTGCTGTATTGTTTAAGTGTATTATGAGAGAGGTAATGGCAAAGATAAGTTTGTAAGGAAATATATTACTCAATTCAATGTTGGCACGAGATTATGAATTGAAGTGGTTCGCGATCAACTAGGTGCTTCCGCTCCATCAGCTGTTTACATCCTTTTGCGATGATGTTTGTCAAGATGTTATGAAAGTATTCTAAGTGGATTTTCTTTAATCGAGAAATCGTGTTTGATTTTATAATACAGTTTGATTTTAATAGTGATATTGTTATGCAGCGGGATATATGAAAGTTTGGCAAATAAATATTCCTACAGGCATATTTTAACGAAAAGAAGTATTTATGTAGAATATTTTTGTATGATTTCACCCATTTGTCACATTTTGCAGACATCAATCAAGTTCAGAAGGTAAGAATCAAGTGAACTGAGATTTTATTTAACTTTAAGTTGTTTGATTTTTACCATACACGATTTTGGTCACGTTTTGATTTGGGTTGTGATATATACTAACAGTCTGCCATCTTTGTGTGGACATCCATCATACATAAGTATATACAGTAAATTAAAGCAAACTATATCAATAAAGTGTTCGTTTTTGTAACTTTTATTCTGTGCGTTTCTTATGTCTATATTTATTCTGTTTTAATGACTGCAAATGTCAAAAAATAACAGCTTTGACAGAAAATATGTACTAAAAAGACCCAAAAATGTAATATTTATAATCTTCATAATGACTCACAAACAAAGTAAATCAAATCGACGTTTCACTGAAAGGGGAAAAATAAGAAATATACATGAAGCGAGCTATATTTTGAATTCAAAACCACTTCTACTCAGTTCTGAAGATGAAGAAAGCCTGGCCGTCCACAGTGCCATGGCAAGGATGGTTATGCAATCGAATAAGACAAGGTTTTTAAGAAAATATACTGATGCCGGAGAAAACATTAGCTTAATAAAAGGACCTACTTACCATATAAATCCTATGACAGCGTCGTTTGTACCCACATATCCAGCAACAATCCCAGATATACATTGGAACCCATACATGGAAACTTGCTTAGAACGACTTCAACCTAATGATAGAAAACAACATTTTGGTTATCAATATAACGAATATCAAAAACCCTATTTCAACGTTCAAAATAATATGCTAGAAAAACAGAAGCTTTTTACTTTTAAAGATAATATTACAAGGTACTGTGACAATAGTACTATGACGTGGACGGTGAATGAAATAGGATGTGGAATTGATACTCCTGTAGTTCCAATACGTGATACACAAATGTACGTATCAAATATAAATTTGGCTGTAAAAGATCCATCAGTGAGTATATCACCAACATTACCTATTTTAGAAAAAACTGGTTATGAAAAAGATGGTTATGAAAAAGATATCAATGACGATAATGATAAAATATATAAAAATATTAATGTACAAAATTATAATCATATGAAAATACCAGAATTAGATTTAAAAGTATCATCAAAGACACCTAATATGATATCTCATAATGAAGTCAAACGGTTGCCAATTATACCAACGAAAACGCTTTCTTTGACCAAATTAAGTAAAGTTCGAGATAGTTCAGTTGAACATTATAAGATGTCTTCCATTCCTTACGCTCATAGAGTTCATTCAAAGTACCACCATGACTGCGCTTTGATTTGCGGTTCCCATTATAGTACATACCATGTTAATGATGAAAGTAAACGGAATCTCACGAATGATCAAAAACCAATACGTTGCGAGGGTCCTTCAATAAGGTTGCCGAAAAGAGTAATCGCTTCATTGAGGGATATTCATGTAGTTATTGATAAACGTAGGTAAACACAATCTTTGTTAGCTGCCTCTAAAAATATACTCTTGTATTTCATAAAAACATTTTGCACAGTTTTCTAATAAATGATATTCTAAAAAAGTTCTTGTTTCATTTCTAATTTTGAGGTTAAATTAATGCATAAATCTCAATTTAAAACTCTTCTAAAGTTAAAACTCTTCACGCTTTAGTATATAGTAATACTCGTAATTGGGAAGAAGGGGAACTTAGAGTCAAGACTTAGTGTTCAATATTTGTTTGGCGGAATTCAACACTGCGCTATCTTACCAGAGGGAGTAAATTAACAATAATTTGATAAATAATTATACCCTGTCCTGCGCCATAATAAGTTTAGTTGAAAGGTCTGATAAAATTAGGATATGCCCGACAGAACTAGCAGAAATATATAAAAAAATGCTTTTCTCTTCATCGGAAATTGTTAAATGTTTGTTAATGAGACCATCATTTAACACAATATCTCAGCATAAACATTCGAGGAAACTAGATTGTTTAAAGGTGACAAATAATTGCATATTAAAATACTTATATCTAAACATGCAATATGAACACATGAATCAGTTGCATATGCAAGAAGCGCGAGGGGTCAACAGCTGCGGAGAAAGCATCCTTGATTGGATAATCTCGACCCAATTGATACTCGGACGCCGAACAAGTCGTCAACATTTTAGGGAATTTGCGATATTTAGAATATTTGCATAATTTTTATTAAATAGGTAAATTAGTTTTACGAACTTTCTTGTAGCAGGTTAATCAGAGAAGATCTTGTCAAGACATTCCATTCTCCACTTTCCGTTGGACTTCGAGATATAAGATTGGTGGCGGAACACAACTTTTATCAATTCTTAAATATAAACACAACAACCAGAGGGCTTTAAAGCCATAACTGCCGCAAAAATGGCCCCAAATTTGTCATATAAATTATATTCTAAATATTTGTAGGTAAGTTAAGAATTTGTGAAATGTTTTAAAATTGTATTTGGTATAATAAATAAACTGAAACGCGACTGGTTGCCGGTCCGATTTCCACTCGAGGAGTGATAATATTAATTATTTCCTTTTTCATAGCTCGGCGTTAAGTTCCGCCATACGCAATGTCTCCAGAATTCGGTGGAAAATGGGGAATGGAGTATCTTAACACTAGTTTCTCTCGGCCAACCTTGATGTTTATTAAATAATCATTAAGTTTTTTTATAAATATACTTAATGATTATTTATTATACATAAATGTGTACTAATATATTTAAAATTTAAACTATTTAACTTTCTACTAACAGAACAAATATCAAAATACATAAACAAAGTGTTTAGAGCAACTGTCGCGGAGGGCCGCGGAGGGCCGGCACGCGTCGCGTCGCGTCGCTTGCGCACCAATCTGCAACTCGTTTAACTTTGTTATTTATCTCCCTTAATGCTTTTTATTGTTTATTGAACTGACCCGGACCCGGGTTCAACTCTTGAAATGCTAAGTATTAGTGTAGCATTATGTTACAACTTACTAACGATTATTTGGCCTATTACCATCAATTTTACCGGTATTTAGGTATTTTACCAGTAGTATTAAAGGGAACATCCTTCTTGAATTTAGGAAAAGGAATTATGATTCCAAAAGACTTACCAGCCAAAAAAAGACAATATTAACATGTAGATGTAATAATTTTACCTATAGGTATGGTTGGTGCTTATTTTCTTCAGTTTTGCGCTATATCCCGCACACAGCAGGGTAGGCAGAGGGAACCTAGTGTTAAGACACTACGTCCCCCATTTTCTGCAGAATCCTAGAGGCATTGCGTGTTAAGTGGCGCAATTTAACGCCACGCCTTGTCTCAGTGCCCGTTATACTTAGATAATAATTTATAGAAAAATAAGTTACCCGTATCCCACTGTCTGTTATTGTCGTGAGTAAGTTCCCAATAGTACTACAAAAGGTATATGCCAAATACGTTTCATGTTAAACACTTCAACTGTGAAATCAATATAAAGTTGTGATTGTAACTAATTTGTATAAATTATGATACTTAACTTTATAGCGTTACTGTACGCTATATATGTTTATGAATATTAAATTAATTAGTTAGCTTTATTTTTGAAAGCAAAGATTGTGGAATATAGAGAATAGTGTCTTAAATATTAATTCTGTCCCACTTTGTTACTGTTTCTATTGCATGATGTGAGCAAGATTCAAACTACGTTACTGAATGGTGAACTTCCAAAACACCTTGTTTAAAAATTATAATTTTTTTTTAGCTTCACGCTGTATCCCGCACAGCAGGGTAGGCAGAGGTAACCTAGTGTTAAGACACTCCGTTCCCCACTTTCCGCCGAATTCGGAGGCTTGCGTGTTAAGTGGCGGAACTTAACGCCGCGCTTTACCTCGACACCAGAGCGAAGAAAATGGAAATATCATTTCCACTCCTCGAGTGGGAATCGAACCCACAACCAGTCGTTTATAGTCACACTCTTGTGCCACTGGGCCACGACTGGCCACTATTTAGTTTTTATAATATATATAATTACTAGCGACCCGCTCGCGGCTTCGTTGCGTGGACTGCCTAATTGTTTCGTTATGTTGCAACCCTCAGGGGTGGATTTTTAAAAATTAAATTAGCCTATCTTTGACCTTCGATTATCAACTATATTTATTCCAAAATTCATTACAATCGGTCAAGCGGTCTAGTTTTTTCATATAAACTTTCATCCCCTATTTCAACCCTTTAGCGATTAATTTTTATTTACTACTTTCATTCTAAATTTCATCCAAATCGGACCGGTAGATTAGCCGTGAAAGCGTGGCAGACAAACACAGACTTTCGCATTTATAATATAAGTATGGATTATTTTCTTTTACACACAGTAACACACATAGTTTCTAATCTAATGTGTTAAACGTAAACTGAAACATAATTACACATACACATAAAGTTTAATAAACCTTCAAAGTACATAACTAATTTGGAAGCCACTCGAAAGCTAACAACATTAAAACGCCGTTAGCATCCCAACAATTATAACAATATTAATTAATATTATAACAATATTAATAACAAGTAGTACAACGCCGTCAAACTGAATTAAAGAAGGTAGGTGTAAGGTGATCTAATAAAGATACGTCACAGTTATCACTCATCTACCGCTATCGGTTTACCCGATCGCATGCTTTTTTGTTCAGCCGTTGCGTTGCCAGTCATTTATAATTTTATGGGGTGCCCCTAATTTTATGAGAGATAGAAATTATTTTTACGACTGTCACAACTGATCGTGATCATCGTTATAATTTTTATAGCGACGATATCTTTACTACTTTGAAATTTAGAGTGATTTTTAAAATGTTATAACTTTATTATTTTTATGTTCGTGTTTTTTGGGTGTATGTGAGTCTAGTGGTGTAGTGGTGGTAGGTGGTTGCGTACTTGAATTTAGATGGTTGTAACTTTAGAATGAATTTGGGAGGGTATTTATATAATTGTACAATATCTGTAAATGCTTGGCTTAAAAAAAATCATCCCGCTGAGTTTCTTGCGCCGGTTCGTCTCAGGTCTGAGGCATTAACTTTAGAGAACCAGTGGTAAATTATTTGATGTTCAAAAAATGAAGCATGTAACTTCTTATTTTGAATAATATTATTTGACTGATTATTAGAGGCCTTAAAGATACTTAAATTAAGCGTTGTCTTGGTGACGCGTTTGTAATTTAATACAAACGTTTGCGACAAAACGCATAGTAGTATAATATTTATTTTATTAATATTATATAGGTATTTTTTCTGCAAATAAATTTTGTGATTCTCCGTCTCGCTCAGTTCGGAGTCGTAGATAATCACGTCCGAGTTCCCTATCGGGTTGGTATCCGTAACGGATTTCCTCATGAAAAGAAAGGGCACTAAATGTAAACAAGGTTTGCAGTCATGATGTCAGAAGGCTTGCCGTCGTGGGTCAATGAGACAGCGTCCATTTCTCCATTTTAGTGAGCATGATATGTCTGGAATTTTGACGAAAAAGTGGAAGGAAGTGTTAACACTAAGTTTGAGAGAGAACTTCCTTTAGCTTTTTTCCTCATAACTTCCATGTTATGAGGAAAAAAGCATGAAGCTGAAAAAAGTATAGTCGTAGCATGAGTAGAAACTTTTTATTTCCAATATAAACGTACTCGTATATATTTCCATAGCCTATTCTGATTTAATGTTCATTAAACATCACTTAATGTTACTTTAGTAAACGTATAAAAATGTTGAACACAGCAGAAATCGAATCCATCCTAAAACCAGCTGAAAAATTATTCTTATATTTACCGATTATTATAATATTTTTTGAAATAAAAAATACCTAGTTATTGTCAATTTCCACTAAACTTTAGTATATTATGTACACCCTACTGATATAAGGGCAAATATCGTTGGTTAGGCGCAAGCGCTCACAATCGATCATCCACACCCACAGACAGACAGAATTATATTTTGTGTATATTAATATTTGGGGCTTTGTTCATATAATTATAGGCAAAATTAATAGAAATGTTACCTTTGTTTCCTTTATTTTATAATTACTTTGGATCTGTATATTGCCTCTTGAGGGTACCTTTGGTCTGCAGCTTTGAATTCAAATTAGAGATAGAAAGATACTGTAGGCCTAATTTAGGCACTTAAGTCTATATAAGCCTCAATATTAGGCCTCAAGTTGTAAGCACTGTTCTGAGTAACTTGTCTTTAAGAAAATTTGCCCACAGTATTAATAAATAGTGTGAAAAATGGAAAACGTACATTTCCACAACACTCTCTCTTTCTCTCTCCTAACATACTTATAAATTATAAATAGGTGACGACTGTTACTTTTATAGATAGAAAGCCTTTGTGTAGTTCATAACATTTGGTCGAGTAACAATGCTTGTGTTTCGTTTAAAAACACAGTATTTTTAATTACATGATAATCATTTTTTTTTTTAGCTTCACTCTGTATCCTGCACACAGTATGGTAGGCAGAGGGAACATAGTGTTAAAACACTCTTTTCCCCACGCACCGCTGAATCCTGTAGGTATTGCGTGTCAAGTGTCGGAACTTATCGTGATGACTAATCTACTAGAATTATTTAAATTTATATTTTGTTTTACGTAAACTGGGAATGTCGCAATAATTTACAATTGTGTTATCAGGAGGCTGAAAGGTGAAAATTTCTTTACGTTGGCTTTTTATATTAAAGGGATTTTGAATATACTTATGTACAATTTACAGTTCGTTAAGATATTTTAAAACCGACAAGCTTTAAATAGGAAAAATAAATATCTAAATAATCGAAATCAGGCGGAAAGAAGAGAACGGTGTTTGACACTATGTTCTACCTTGCGATGATCAAAAAGCCCACAGCTAAAAAAACAGATACATATTCATTTTTACCTCCGACGGGAACCGAACCAGTACTGCATAAAGAACAATTAACATGTTCGGTAGCAGGGGTCGGTCGATAGCGGGGTCACCGGCTAGTACAGTAATTATAATTAAGGCTACTTTACAATGAGCCTCACGCCCACGCTTCCGCCGCCTAAATTAACTTATTACGATAACGTTTTGTTTCTTTTGATTGTTATGTTTTATGCTCCTTGTAAAATGTTTTAAGCGACTATAAAAATTTAGAATTATGTAGATGTTAAAATATTGTAATTTGTGTATGTAGTTGTATAAGATGTTGAGTTATTTAAAATATCTAATATATAAAAGTATATATGTGGCCAGTCGTGGCCCAGTGGCACAAGCGTGTGACTGTAAACGACTGGTTGTTCATTTTCCTCGCTCTGGTACCGGCAGGCAAGGGTTAAGTACGCGAGTCCGCCACGTAACACGCAATGCCTCCAAAATTCGGCGGAAAGTTGGAAACGGAGTGTCTTAACACTAGGTTCCCCTCTGCCTACCCTGCTGTGTGCGGGATACAGCGTGAAGCTAAGTTTGAGGCTTGGTTTTTGATATGTTATAATATTGTAATTCATGTAGTTGTATTCTTATACTCAACTTCTTAGTTGAGTTATTTAAAATATAATATTTAACAGTAATTCTGTTTTAGATTTTGATGAAGGCTGAATGATATACTGTGGTCAAATAGAATAGTATTTTGAGCTTTTAGTTAAAAAACTATATAGTAGTTGCAATTTTTTCTATGGCTATAGTTTCGTTTCTTTGCTTATCAAATTCTTTGCGTA
This sequence comes from Dryas iulia moderata, assembly GCA_019049465.1. Taxonomy (NCBI): domain Eukaryota; kingdom Metazoa; phylum Arthropoda; class Insecta; order Lepidoptera; family Nymphalidae; genus Dryas; species Dryas iulia. The sequence continues at coordinate 289,088 of CM032418.1, forward strand.
AGTAAAATAAGTTTTTTAATATATTTTTTCAGTCATTTAAAAAGCAAAAAATCCCAATTAATTATTTTTTACGTGTTTCAGAAAGCTTTTGATATTTATAAATAAGTATAAATCTTTCTTTACAAGCGGGCGTTAATAATAAAAGTTGAAGAATAATGCCTTATGAATCTGTTTAAAATATTTTGACTAAATTTTAAGTTAAATATTTATAATCTTACATACTTTTCAATTTGTTTTCTTCTATAAACCGTTAAACTAATAGTTAAAGCTTCGAGTGTTTATAAACAGTCAAAAAAAATTGCACTATATTATTTAGATAGCTAATTCGCTATTAGTTCTAAGGGGTTGGTACTGTACGTCGTAATACAGGTTTCCTAGTACGGCGACAGTCGCATCCATAAATATTTCGTGAAAATTGTAGCTAATTTAAGTTTTAGAAATAATTGTGAACACTGTTCTTCTATTTTGGAGAAAAATAAAGTTATATGTTTTTTTTTTTTTAGCTTCAAACTGTATCCCGCACACAGCAGGGTAGGCAGAGGGAACCTAGTGTTAAGACACTCCGTTCCCCACTTTCCGCTGAATTCGCAGGCATTGCTTGTTAAGTGGCGGAACTTAACGCCGCGCTTTACCTCGGCACCAGAGCGAAGAAAATGGAAATATTGAATATTTCCACTCCTCGAGTGGGAATCGAACCCACAACCAGTCGTTTACAGTCACACGCCTGTGCCACTGGGCCACGACTGGCCACGTTATTTATTATTATTATACATATACATATGTATTTAAAAGCAGTTCCAATATTTACTGTGTTTGACGTGTGTCTATGTATTTCTAGATCAGCAATATCATTCAGTTACTGCCTCATTACTTCAAGTGCTACTTCAATAAATCTGTTATTATATAAAGTCGGTAATTATCAAACGACGTCTAAACTGACGGATCAGGCTTTGAGAAGCCGCGGCAGTTGTTGACAACTGTTTCTTTATTGTACTAACCAATAGAATAAAGAAAGTTTTCACAGATATTGAACAATTTTGTCAATTACCCTAACGATATTTTTTTTAGCTTCATGCTGTATCCCGTTGTATACACCAGGGTAGGCAGAGGGTACCTAGTGTTAAGACACTCCGTTCCTCACTTGGGGATAGTCGTGGCCCAGTAGCACGAGCGTGGGACTGTAAACGACCGGTTGTGGGTTCGATTCCCACTCGAGGAGTGGAAATATTTAATATTTCCATTTTCTTCACTCTGGTGTCGAGGCAAAGCGCGGCGTTAAGCTCCACTTAATACGCAATGCTTCCGAATTTGGCGGAAAATGGGGATCGGTAATTTAAATAATACAAAAATAAGAAATCTATGAAGAATGAAGGAGTATAACATTTGGCAAAGCTAAAATTTATGTGCAGAAATAGCTGGTGACGATATCAATATACGAAAACAATCAACATTGGGTATGAGCATTACCGTGTGTTTGCATGCTTGTCAAATATAGGTTTGTAAGGCAACGAAGATTTCACCCATCGACTGATATACATATATGTTCACATGACATAAGATATTTGAAATTATTGTTAAGTAGATTCTAAATAGTCGATATTTTTAAAATAAATTGACACTTTAAAAGCTAAGTGTCGTCGGATTTTTCTTTAAGCTTAATTTCTATGTCAATGTTTCAATTTATCTCCCGTATAACTTAGACTTTAATTAAATAGATAAACTGTATGATGGTATATAGTACATGAAGTTAGTGTATTCAACAGCTGAATAATTACTATAGACATTGCTCATTTAATAGTGGGCGGTAAATATTTTATAATATATTTGTGCGTACATTTTTTTATCTTAATTATTAACATTAATTCTGTATTAATTAAATACTAATAAGTCTAATCTATATTAGTCGAAGTTATTTTGCAGTTTTTTAACTTCCTAATGTTAAGACGTTTCGATCCCAATTTTCCACCGAATCTGAAAGTGTGACGTGGGAGGCGTGCTTAGTGGTGGAACTTGACGCCGCATCATGCCTCGACACCAGAGCAAAGAAAATGTAAATACCAAATATTCCCATCCCTCGATTGGAAATCGAATACACAACTAGTCACACTTTGTGCCGATCCACCATGACTGGCCTCTATACTGTATAGTTTAAATAATAATAATTTTTAATAAAATGTTTATAACGCCTGCATATCTACGTCAACTATTGCCGTCCGAGCAATCAATCTCCACCGTCTGTCAGCGCAGCATCGTGAGCGTCTGTTAAACAAACAACTGTGTGTATGTCCTTTTGTATGATGTTAGGTCATGAAGAACTCTTGAAGAGGAAGTTGAATTGTAGAGAAAAATTGTTTCATTTAGTCTTAGTATTTATTTTTAGAGGCTATCATGGCGCAGAGTGACATCATGCAATACGGTAGTGGGTTCAAATTTTACTCGGAAGATTGATTATATTTATATTACTTTGTTGAGTTGTGCCATTCAAGACCTCTAACATTTTGCGTTGCGTGGGGAGCGGAGTGTCTTAACACTAGATACTAGCACTCTCTGCCGATGCTATGTGCGGGATACAGCGTGAAACTATTTTCATTTCTGCATTCTGCTGACAAGACAAAACGCGACGTTAAGTTCCGCCTATCCACACGGAATGCTTCGGATTTGGGCGGAAAGTGAAAAACGGAGATTCTTGGTTCTAAGTTCCCTCTGATTATTCTACCATGCGCAAAAAAGCTTTATTCTAGCATGCGCAAAAAGCTTAGTATTTTGTATGAATATGTGAAACAAAAGCTGTGCGCGTTCTTCGCGAAAGTTATTTGAATGAAGGAGTGCGCATTTTGTACAGTTAAAATATATGAGGAAGTAAAAAAAAAAAATTTGTTCTATAATCATACCCGTACTTTAGAATATACTTTTGTGTGACGTACAAGTTATTAAAAGTATTTTTTTAAGATTTATATTTATAAATCCGTACATAATTATAGTGGTTTTTAAGTTCAACAGAATAATATAAAAACTTCAAACACATAGAAACCTATAATTTTAATAAAATTCTTGGTATGTAAAAAAGTTGTAGGTTCTTGTATTCAGGCTATCTCGCAATATTTTAAAGATTTTTTTTTAGCTTCACGCTGTATCCCGCACACAGCAGGGTAGGCAGAGGGAACCTAGTGTTAAGATACTCCGTTCCCCACTTTCCGCCGAATTCGGAGGCATTGCGTGTTAAGTGGCGGAACTTAACGCCACCTCCGCTTAAGATTTTTAAAAAGTATAATATATATATTAAGCAAAGTAATGACACTGCCAAAGCTATAACACTTCCAGTGCTCTGTATGCAAATAAAACTAATAGACACCGATCCGAAGCCTGTATTTTATATAATATCATTTTATCCGTTATCTCAAATCAATAATCCAATCTAAAAAATATACACGTTTATGCAATTTTCATTGGAGTAGGATCAGTCGTCCGTGGCCGCGCCACACGAGCGTCCGACCGCGTTAGTGTCACCACACATTATCTATACCAAAAAATGCCTAAACATTTTGATGTCTTTTTCATTTTGTCCTCATCCCGTCTCGACCCCGCACCATCTGTCACACAATTGGTTTTGCCGCTTACCATGAAGACGCCGCCGTCTTTGATCGCGCCGCCTTAGCTCGCCCAAAATAACAAAATATCAACTTTATATTACAAAATTAAGGTCGATATTCGATTTAAAATAATATATCGAAGGCATTTAATATCTTTATTAATGTGGCCAAGCTCCGATGATCGATGATAACTAATTATTAGAAACATTTCGTTGACCGTGCGATCCCTTCACGGCGTGGAGTCGGCCATTTTGGACTCTACCACGTTTATAATAGAGTTCCCCCGGTGTATCTGAGATTAGCGAAAGATAATCTTCAGTTATTGTATTTGGTTATCGTTGAAATGGTTACCTGTCGCAGACCTAACAAAGATTAGACAGGATATTTAAAAGTCTTTTTTTTATGTTTTTTGCCCCTTGTTTGTGGAACTCGAGAGCTTTTTGGATACTTGCGCTAATCATATTGAAATGGTTTACATTAAGCAAGCCTTTGGTTAGTTTCAAAACAAATATAGAATTTTAATAAGTTTCTTTATGTTGGAGATTTGTAAACAGTTAAGCAACTTAAAGCGATCCTACTTATACGCTTATATTATTTGTAATATTAAACCCTATTGAAATTTCGTAAGTATTTAAAGCTTTTTAGAATAACGAGTGTTAAGATAAACTTGCGACAAACAAACACTGCTTTAGTTAGAAATAAATTGAAAGTTGTTTATTGTTTATTTTTGACTTACGTTCACTTGACTTACATGATAGAATTTAAAACTTTAGGTAATAAGCACTAACAAGGCTCGACTAGGATTCGTAGAGTAAAAATATAATTGGATGGATGCGAATTAGCTAAATATACGTATATCTGTAAATTTATAACTTTTCCTTATTTATTCTGTCGCTCTCTTATCACTCATGCACATGCACAGAACACTGCTAATACATAGAGGTTACAACTGACAGTAAAGCTTAATATGTTTTTTTTCATCTTCACGCTGTATCCCGCACACAGCAGGGTAGGCAGAAGGAACCTAGTGTTAAGACACTCCGTTCCCCACGCACCGCCGAATTCGAAGGCATTGCGTGTTAAGTGGCGGAACTTAACGCCGCGCTTTGCCTCAACACCAGAGCGAAGAGAATGGAAATATTAAATATCTCCAACCCTCGAGTGGGAATCGAACCCACAACCAGTCGTTTACAGTCACACGCTTGTGCCACTGCGCCACTGACTGACTTAATATGTTAATACTTTAATATAAAATTGTGCTATAATTTTAAAAGGCTAATTAACGAAATTTTTGAGGGGATTGGCGCTGTATACCGGAATACAGGCAACTAGTCCGGATACAGAGGATATCTGTTTTTATTGTGATATCTTTTTCTAACTTTAGCCTAAGTGTTCAAATGTATATTACATTTATTGTGCAACTCAATAAAGTTATTATTATTAAGTTATTATTATTGTATTGCAGAGTAGGCAGAAAGAACCTAGTGTCAAGGGACTACATTTTCTACTTTACTCCCGATTTCGAAATATTGCGTGGACTTCAATGGTGTGCTTTGCCTTTTTCATTAGAACATAGAAGTTGAAGTGTAATAATTAAATTATGATCATTTGTGACTGGGAATTGAATCCATAGTCATTGGGTTTTGCAGTTTAAGTGTGTCACATTGGCCCCAATGACTTACAAAATATAAACAGATCTAAATAACATAAGAAACAGGTGTCAGCTGTGGCTCAGTGGCACAAAGTGTGACTGTAAAGCGACTGGTTGTGGGTTCGATTCCCACTCGAGGAATAGGAATTTTTAATATATCCTTTTTCTTCGCCCTCGAGGTAAAGCACGGCGCTTCTTCGTTTCGAGGTAAACACGGCGTTAAGTTCCGCCACTTAATACGCAATGTCGGCGAATAAAAAAAAATGGTATATATAGTGTATACACTAATAGAAACCTAATTAAATGAAGTTGAGCAATCTATCGTTATCTCGCTTGGCTTATCTCGCAAAATAAATAAAGGCAGTCCATTAAGATCAGCGCATTGTTTTACAATTAGCCTCTGATTGCGGAGATAGCCGATACAATCACTTTCGAATGTAGCATAGATTTAAAATTGTTATATTTATTATAGTACTTATAGATAGTATATCTATATACTACACCACATTGTAATAGGTTTTTTTTACTTTTTTATAGCTTCACGCTATATCCCGCACACAGCAGGGTAGGCAGAGGGAACCTAGTGTTAAGACACTCCGTTCCCCACTTTCCGCCGAATTCGGAGGCATTGCGTGTTAAGAGGCGGAAATTAACGCCGCGCTTTACCTCGGCACCAGAGCGAAGAAAATGGAAATATTAAATATCCACTCCTCGAGTAGGAATCGAACCCACAACCAGTCGTTTACAGTCACACGCTTGTGGCACTGCGCAACGACTGGCCACTGACTTAGTAATATTTTTATTTGATAAAGAAAGATTTCCATGAATATATGCATTCTATACTATCTATGCTATCTTCTCCAGTCTCATCCTGCTTAATGTTTTAATAACATAGATTTAACATAAAATACTAACATAACTACACACACTTGCGACAACTGGATTCTAAGCGTAAATATAACTTACCTAGAACTAATAAATTGTATGGAAAGAGAACTGATGACTATCTAATACCTGTCTTTATTAATGAACCGCCAAAGCAATTGCATGAAATGTATATAAGTAACACGAAAACCAAATCATGTTTCAAAAAACATTTTTTATATAAATTAAATTAAAAACAAAATTACTCTCTGTAATTACTCTCTGTACCCAGATAAACAGAGAGTTTTTCGTGGTACTTAAAGCGCAAAATAAAGGAGAATGTATTTGTTATATATTGGACAATAAACAAAAAAAACTTGTCTAGCTATTTTGCTGTTTTAGCCAATACTTGCTGCTTCTCATAGTTACATAAACAAACCAATAATGATTCATTATAGCATAAGTAAATATAATTAAGAAGAACCTTGCACTGTGCCTGATTAAGTGACCTGCGAGAGCAAAAGTGGCGTATAAAGTTACCCACTTGACACCTACTCGTGCGAATTCTTAACCCCGCGAAACCCGACGCTTCACAACACAAAGAGCTTTTCAGAGCTTTTAAACGAATGTATGTATGTATTAGCTTACATTTGTTTTCACTTGGCAAATTAATTGATGTTTTTGAGGTTTATTTAAGCTTTTAGTATTCGCTTTTAAGCTGCCATTTCGAATTCTTTTAAGATAAGGATAAATATTGATGTGTAGGTATAAATACTGTGGTAAAAGTGTACCTAATATTTATTTAAATTATGATTTTAAGAGAGGTAGGGAGAGACCTTGGTTGACCTTTGTGAACACAGTATCCTCCTGTATACAGAAGGAAAATCCCATAAAAACATGAGCACTCCCCGGAGTGAAGAGGAAAAAGGAGTGTCTTGACACTAGTTCAAGTTTTCCCCATCTATCCGGCTATGCGTTGAAGCTTGAAGCTGCTTTCTTTCCTGCCATATCATTAAAGTAATCTGATATGTACTCTGATTCCTTCCAAGCATTTTTATTTCGATACATGAAGGAACAATAAATAAGCGATGAGGGTAGTTTTTCTCGTCTTATCATACCACTTAGAAGTAATATAGAATGAACCTACAGTTTATCTATATTTTAAAAAATTCAATTTAAAAATGATATGTCAAAATTTTCTTCTTCAACAGTTTTACAGGTTAATATACCTAGCTACCTACCAAAAGTACCTAGTGTTAAGACACACCATTCACATATTCATTGATTATTGATTAGCTGCGCTTAACACCGCGCTATATTACCAAACTAATGAAAAAAAAACAATTTTATCTATAGCAAAATAACAAAAATATAAATAAACTATAATTCGAGCTAAATTAAAAAAGTTTTAAAAAAAATAAATAATCTACACTCAAACAAATTTAAGGGCTTACTTAGCAGTTAGCACCTTCAAGCGAGAAATTTTAACCCCGCGGCGTAACTCGACGCCAAATGGCACAATGGCTCTTTACAGATTCGAGTATGTCTGTATTAGCTTACATTTGTTTTGAGTGTCTGACAATCCAAGAGTTTCTTGTTCTTGTTGTGTTTTTTGCTATACCAGTTATATATGCGTTTTGAGCTTTAAATGAGCTTTTAGTATTGGTATCTTTCTCTTTTACTAAGTAGGTACTAATAGTATGGTTACCAAATTAAATAATTTCTTTTACTTCACGTTATTAATTAGCACATATTTTTTTTAGCTTCACGCTGTATCCCTTGCGGGGTAGTCAGAGAGAACGGAGCGCCAAACGCTACGGTCCCTGCATACTTCTTTCGCCTCGTCCCCTGTCATCAACCTCTTCATACACGCCCTCACGTAAAAAGCATGAGGACCTCCCGGAGGGCGTGTATGAAGTACCACATGCTATAAATTATATTCTACTAGAAAAATATTAAATTATCATCTGATTCCGAAACGTGGGTAAATTTTCCGTTTTCCCTCAAAGCAGGGAAGCAAAGAGAATGTATGGTCATGACACTCACGAATTTCAGATACTGTGTGACGAGTGGCAGAACTCATTGTTGCCCTTTGTTTTGACAGAGTTAGGAAATGGTATTACTTTAATATACAATAAATTCTACTAAGTGGGAAAACGCAGACGCTATCTCGCTGCACCAAAATGATTTTATTATAGATATAAATTATTTTACTTGTCAATATTATAATACTATAAAAGGTAAGACCTACACAGTCATTTTTTTTAGCTTCACGTTGTATCCCGCACACAGCAGGGTCGGCAGAGGAAACCTAGTGTTAAGACACTCTGTTCCTTACTTTTCTCCGAATTCAGAGGCATTGCGTGTTAAGTGGCGAAACTTAACGCCGCGCTTTGCCTCGATACCAGAGCGAAGAAAACGGAAATATTAAATATTTTCACTCCTCGAGAGGAAATCGAACCCACAACCAGTCACTTTAAAGTCATACTTTGCACCTCCGCGCCACGACTGGCCCCATGTACTTATGAATATGATAATAATATAAAACGTCAATATGGCACATAATCTTCTGATTGTAACAGTAATTCAGTAAAAAAGGGCTCTCTTTTCGAATTTTTTTTTTAAATTTATATAGTCTTTAAGTCTTCGCTAATTATAGCCCCTTTAACAACCGCGCGGCCTTTAAAGCAATAACTGTCCTGTTTACTTAGTTGTTATTGAATACTGATCGATTGTGGGAAAATTTGCAACAGTTGAACAGTGTCAATATTTCATAAAAAAATGATGACTGAATGAATGAATGAAAACTGATTTCGACAGGTTCAGGCTTTTTTAAGGCGAAAATATGAAAAAAAAGAGCTGTTATCCACGTTATATATGGTTTTTTAAAGAAATTTTTTAGTGCTAAACAGATTTTGATGTAATGGAAGGTACAGGCGGTAAAGCTCTAAGAGGAACAAAGCGCGAATCTTTGTCTATTATCAAAAAGGTTGCGAAAGATCGATATCATCTTACTTAGGTTTAAAATGTCAAACACGCCGATGCTTTACAACTTCACGCATTCGCGAATCTGTGAGAAACGGGAACAGGTGAGAACGGGTGAAGATACTTTAACATTAGTATTGAAAAAAGTAACAAATGTGCATTACCCACCGCGCCTGTTAGCGGTTATGCGGGCGATATAGAGTTTCGCAAAAAAACCATATCAATCACGATTCCGTATCACCAACAAGATAATCGAGTTTCGCCTCCATTAATCAAAAACGTATAGATTCCCATACGTCCATAGACTATTTATTTTTTAATAATATGACAGGTAAAATGCTCGGCATTTAGTGTTCGGCGTTATCTTTTTTTCTGAGCCAGCTTTGCTCGAAATTGTATCAAAACGGGTACAGCTTTTTCGTTATAGATATAAGATTTATATTTGGCTGTCAATAGTAAGTTGGTGGGAGTTATAAAGTTGTTTTCTAATATCTTTTGTGGCGGCATGACTCAATTAGAGAGGCGGCGTGTTCTGATGCATCTCGAGTCGATCCGGAGCCCGATTTATTAATTAATCGATATACAAACAACGGCCGTCATCATTCCGATAATGTTTGAGATAGATCAGGCACCGGCAGATACGTTTTGAAAGTTTTAGACCTATTAAATGTAACATTGACTGCTTTTTTGGTTGCAATTGAGATGAGGTTAATGACTGTTCGTAGATTTATAGATTCGATGTAAACAACTGTAACGGAAGTGTCTTTTTGTGAAATTGGGCTTAATATCTGTTAGTCTGATTGGTTTTATGTATGATTTTAGATATTAATAAGAGTGATTGAGTATTTAAATCTAGCTTAGAAAAGGTTAATATTTAAAGTTGTTTCATATGGTGTCATTGAGACCTTTGTGGTACAGAGAAACATATATAGAGAGAGAGTATATTTCAATTATTTTAAGTTTTCTCCTTTTCTAATACAAAGTGCAATGTTAAGTTCCGCCACTTGACATGTATTGTCTTAAATTCAGGTGAACAGTGAAAATCGGAAAGCATGGTTCTCACTTCCTAGTCTTGTATGCGGGAAAAGGTATAAATCTCCTTTTTAACTACTTTTTCTTAGTTCTACCCCGTGTGGCTGTCGTGGTGGTGTGGGAAGCGTTTGACTGTAAAGTAATGGTTGTAGGATCGATATTCGTTCGAAGAATGACAATATTTAAATTTTCATTTCTTCGCTCTGGTACCTAATTCGTTGAATTCTACCACTCAATATGCTATGTCTAGATTTCGGCCAGAATGTTGAGGGTGGAGTGTCTTCACACTAGGTTCTCTCTGACTACTATTTTATGCGAATAGCAGCGAAAAGTTGTTTTTTTTAGTTCTACTAACTTTTGTTACAATTTACAAAATTTATTGAACACTTTTGGCTAACGAGTATCCTAAACGATGTCGAAACACATAACCACAATAACTGCTGTAACAAATCGGTTACATACAAACATACACATACCTCACAATATATATATGCAAAGTTTAAAGTTACGCGGTTTCCCATTCCAGCGGATATAATGTACACAAAGATATCGAGTCACGAATTTTAGTTTTAGCAAATAAATTTATATAAGCAAATTTGTGGATTCGATTCCCAAACAGGGGAATCAAAGTATTGAAGTTATTTTCATTTCTGTCTGACGTTGAGCTCTACCATCTATCTCTCTCTCTGGCCATCTAGCTCTCTGATTCGGGCGGAATGTGGAGAGCGAAGTGTCTTGACCTAGATTCTCTCTTCTTACCCTTCTATGCTGAAAAAAGCGTTTTTTTTTGTATACCTGATTGTTTTAGTAAGGACATGAAGTTAATATTATGATAGTATTTTCATATTAATAGATCCAAGTAAGTGAGCAAATTTTTGAGCAAATCAGGCGGCGAAAGTTCAAGGCAAACGAACATTCGGGTCACTGGATGGTAAGTGGACACCGACGCTACAACTCCGTTTAACACCAGAGGAGCTTCTTAACAAGGACGTTGCCAGCCTAAGGAGAAAATAAATGCGTTTTTTGAAGGTACCCTTGACGTATCGACCTGGAAACACTGCCGATGATAGACTATTTCGTGGCATGTGGAAGAAAACTCCTGCAAAAGATAGAAAACTATGGGGAAAGTGGAATAAGTAGTGTATTGTCACTATACGATATACATCGACAAAAATATAAGAGATAACTGACGGTAAAAAAAGTTTAACGTTTAACCCGTTACATACTCATCGGTGCGTATTTAACCAACACTCAATTTAAAAGCTTGTAAAGAAGATTTTTAACAAAGAAATATTAACAAAATAGGCTTTTGAAAGCCATTTTCTTTTAACCATTTTAAAGAGGTTTAAGTGGTGTTATGTTCGAGTTTTTCATAAAATCCTTTAAATCAGCTTCTTTATAAGATGTTAAATAGTGCGTAAACATCGCAGTGGCATATGGTGCCGACTCGCCGAGGGGTTAAATGTTCCTGAATGTGAAGGAGTAAGCTTTCGCTAAAGAATCCTTGCTCTAAAGAATATGTCAGTTTAAAAGATATTTCTTTTGAAAAATATAATAATATCTTAATCGTATTAATGTATTTTAATAGTATAATAGTTATAATAATTCCACACACTGATTGTTTTTAAATGCTTTACTGTTTTAACCCGATTAAAATATTAATCTTCTAACAGATTGCTTAACTGGACAACATTTTACGATATTTGTTTAATATTTAACAGAACTGAATAAATGACAATTTGTTCATATAATTAAGAAGTAGAAAACAAAATAGTAGGTATAGTATTTTTTTCTTAAATACTAAATTAATTAATTAAGTTGAAAACGTATAAAAATTTGAGCGGGATTCGAACCTGCGCCTCCTGGAAACCGTCCAGGCGCTGTGGCCGCTAAACCATGCGTTTAACGCATACGTTTTAAATGCGTCTAAGTATGTAAATAAAACTATAAAAACGTTAAAAAATAAATGAAGTTGTACATATAGCTATAAATATTTGTTTAAACCAAATTTGTTTTTTAAGGGAGGCGCCCTTTCACACATAGCAGGGTATTGACATGACACTCCATTCCTCATTTTCCGCCTAAAATCAGGACATACCATGTTGATGGCGGACTTCATAATATAAAATTTTATTATTCTAAATATTTAATTATTCTAATTATAATCGCATTACAAAAAATAATTCCGTACTCCCCTTACCTACCTATTCAATAAATCTTAAGATAAAAACCGTCCAATATATAGAACAAAAGCAATTGTTACTAAAATCCACATAAAAAATCATCTCTTCTTACACATACTATTCAAATACAAAAAAAAACTGCATAGAAGATACATGTTGCCAATAATGAGTATAGAGCGCGGTCGAGACATTCAACTCGAACTGGAGTCCTCCGCACGACTGGCTTTACATTTATTAATATCTTATATCATAATATAATATATTGCGATAATCTTTATAGCGTTAGTATAAGACGCAGAATCATCTGGTCCATGATCTCGTTTCAGAGGCTGTTGCAGATGTGTTACTCCTTTGTTGTTAATTTGCGTTTTCCGGTTTAGTGGGCGCGTCGAGAGGCATTACGGTATAAAGTGGCCGTGAGACGGCAAGGGGTTGGATTTTATTAGATTACGCTGAGTTGCTATTAAATAGTGCCTGCGTTTATTTTAAAGACGTTCGTTTTTGTATGTAGATGTGTATTTTGGTTTATGAGTGTATACTAACTAAAGTATGGAATTTTTGGTAGAACGTATTGTTGTATTTTTTGGAGAAATTTTAATAATATTTGATGTATGAAGTAGCTAAGACTATTTTTTGGTGTCACACTGTATCCAGCACAAAGCAAGTTAGGTATAGGGAATCTAGTGTTAAGACACTGTGTTTCCCATTTACCGCCAATTTCTATAGGTATTGCGTGTTAAGTAGCGGAATTTAAAGCTAAAACGGCTGCTTAATTTATTTCACAGATAGTTATATGTTATAATAACTTGCTTTTTCCCGCATAGGTTATCTGGGAAAATTTGCTGTCAAAGGATACAATCCGAAACATTGCGTATTGAATGGGGGAACTCAACGTCGCGCTTTATTTTAGGAATGGAGAAATGAATATTCATTCTTATCATACTCAACAGAAATCGAGACATAAAATAGAATATAGCTTTACGTTATTCTTATTAAATTATAAAACAAAATATTTACACCTGATTTTAATTATTTATGTAAAACGACAAATGCTGGAGGATAATTTCAACTATAATATTTTTTAACGTCACTCTGTATCCTGCAAACAGCGGGGTAGATAGACAGAACTTATTCCCCATTTTCCACTGAATTCTGAAGGCTTTCCGCTTTGCCTATGTACCAGGGCTAAGGAAAAGGAAGTATTCAATATTTCCATTCCTCAAGTGGATACGAATCCACAATCCGTCGCTTTTACAGTCACTCTTGCCTTCGAACCACGACTGGCCTCGCTGTTTAATTTTACAACGAATTTATCTACTACAGGGCATATAAAAATTATACAGGTATATTCTATTCTATGTATTATTTAGCTAGCTAGCTAGGAAAAAAGTGAAATGCGTTTACATAACTTCTTTTGCTTACTCACGGAGTGTCTAATTTTGATAAGTCAAAATCTGCACTGTTATAATTAGAAATTTCAGTTTAGGAACATACGTACGCACCTATATTTTTAACATAAATAAAACTCGACGAATGATTCAATAGGGAAATCTTATTTGACAACCCTTAGTTTGATAGAGAGCAGTGCATAGTTTACGCGACCACAGCAGCAAGGTACGTATTTTTTATAGTTTTACGTACCTACAGTACAGTAGAGTAGGCAGAAAGAACGGCGATTAGTTAGGCAGAATTATTGAACGTAATGTTAAAGTATTGTCAAAATTACAGACATTACGCGATAGTTGGCTAAACCCAACGCCGCTTTATCGTATCAGCAAGGGCCAATAAAATAATTTAAATATAATTTTTACTTCAATACAACACACAATTACTTCATTTACAATTTCACTGTCCCACCACACCACGATGACGTCAATCTAATCCAAACTCATACCTGTCTCGACCTAATAAATCTTGCTACATCACATAACGATAAAAAGGTATATTTTCTTAAATATCCCAACATTCAAAAGGTCATCTCGTACGGTGACGACAATACGACGAGCACAAAGCGCACATTAGCACGCTATCCAGTGACAACGACGCCTAATGTATCACAAAAAAACTGAGTAATAGACTCGATCTATACTATACACCGCTTTCTGACAAATTTTCACACAATACCCCACAGAATGATATAAGGGTTAAACGGATGAATCTCTACAAATATATGAATTCACTTAAAAAAGTCACTAAAAAGCTTGTTATTGGTAATTTCTTCTTTATTACTTATATTTAAGGTTGTTAAATATTTCCTATGGTGGTTCTATGGTAGAGAATAGCGTTGTCTGATAGTAGACGTGTATAGAAGGCGGTGCTTTTGATGGCGTGTCGGATATCTCAATCGAAGCCTTTACCGCGCCGCTCTGTGTATGTATTCTATAATAAAAGTTTTATATTGAATTTGCAATACGATTTAAGCTATCATATTGAAGAGATTATATTTCGTTGGTTAAAAAGATATGATTTTTTTTATAACACTAGATGTAATTTGTGGATTTGCTTGCGTTTTGGTTGTTTGTAGTCTTCAAGTGTTAAGCTTTCTAAGTAAAATGTAGTATTATAAGTTTTAATATTGTATTTGGCGATTAATGATAATAATGACTATACGGAATATATGGAATTCATCTGTTTATGTACCTTCAAGCTACTGAAATTCCAAAGTTACTATGAAAATTCAGATTTTCATGAAATGTTAAATTCCTTTTCTCCGTATGTATGCTAGGTAAGTAGTTTATCTTGTTAAGCCGGCTCCCAATCGTGTCATAAACCAGCCTTAACCTGTAACTAACTTTTGTTTTAATTAAAAAAATTGGTACTAACAGTATTTATATTACAGATTACATTTTTCTACTTATATTCTAGTTTAAGATGCTTCAAATCATACGGTTTTCATATACGGAGAGAGGAGAATTATTTCATTACATTCACCAGTACTTTTCTAAAAATGATGTTTTATAAATTATGAATGTGATATAAAAGAAACATTGTTAACATTTTCAAAGTATTATTGGCTCACTTATAAAGTACTAGCGGCCCGCTCGCCGCTTCGCCGCGTGAACTACACGACTGCTTCGTTATACTGCAACCCTCGAGAGTGGATTTTTGAAAAATAAAGTCGCCTATGTTTCAGCTTAGATTATCAGCTATATTTATGCCAAAGTTCATTATAATTGGTCAAGCGGGTTAGATTTTTCATATAAACTTTCATCCCCTATTTCAACCCTCTGGCGGTGATTTTTGAAAAGATAAGTAGACTATGTTAGACCCAGTAACTTTTACTACTTTCATTCTAAATTTCATCCAAATCGGACCGGGTAGATTAACCGTGAAAGCATGACAGACAAACACACAGACTTTCACTTATAAAGTATTTTAAAAGAAATAATCTGATAACTTAAGTAGGTAGAACTCCGCTTCTTATGTGGAAGCTAATTTCAAATAATAAATACATAGTTAGTAGTAACGTCAATGAACAGTTAAACTCATGTTCAATTTATCTAATCAAAGTTTGATTTGGCGCAAATCAGCGGCCTTGTTTGCATACAAACACTAATCAAGTGGTATTGATACGTGAAACAATTTGGATAAGTGTGGAGGGCAGGCCGCGGCCACGAAACCGTTAATTGGTACTATATGATATGACCAGTCGTGGCGCAGTGGCACAAGCTTGTGACTGTAAACGACTGGTTGTGGGTTTGATTCCCACTCGAGGAGTGGAAATATTTAATATTTCCATTTTCTTCGCTTTGGTGCCGAGGTAAAGCGAGGCGTTAAGTTCCGCCGCAATGCCTCCGAATTCGGCGGAAAGCGGGGAACTGAGTGTCCTGACACTAGGTTCCCTTTGCCTACCCTGCTGTGTGCGGGAAACAGCGTGAAGCTAAAAAAAAAATATGATATGATGTATAATAGCTTCACGCTGTATCCCGTACACAGCAGGCTACGCAGAGGGAACCTAGTGTTAAGACACTCCGTTCCCTACTGATGTAGTATGTAGTATTAAATAAAACAAGAAGTGTGGAAAAGCAATGGAATCAGGAGAAAAAGGGAAAATGGAGAGTCTTATCTCTGTTTCGTTAGTGTCTATTCTTTGTTGACTATTACGCTCAATTAAGGAGTAGAATGAATCTAATAAAGAATTAAAACATGTTTTCGATTATTTGTAATCAAAGAATTAATGTAATGAAATTGTATACGTAATTTGTTTAATAAATTATGTATATCTGTACTTTTGCTATAATATATAAAATGCTAAGTTCTAAGACTCTGCTAAAAGTGACAAGATTAAGAAGAAACAAATGAGGAAAATTAACATTTTTGAGACATTATGCGCAGTAAAATATATAATATGTGTACGTACATTTTGAATTTCACGTTTCAATTACTTCACAGTAGCAAATAAATCACGGATTACTATAAAGTGTTAAATGAACTCAAATCCGACTTGCTGAATTTCTAAAATTCAAAATAATTTCACTTTCAATACTTTCTGTTTAGCAGGCAATAAAAATATATAAAATATCTTCACGCTGTGTCCCGCACACAGCAGGGTAGGCAGAGGGAACCTAGTGTTAAGACACTCCATTCCCCACTTTACGCCAAATTCGGAGGCTTTCGTGTTAAGTGGCGGAACTTAAACTATCAAATCTAAATATAGTCGAAAAAATTAATAATAAAAAAAGGATTCCTTAATAAACAAAAGTCAATGTAACTCTAACATATTTACAAAGCCCTGTCATATGTTCAGAGTATTTATATACAAATAAGTTATTCAAGAGTCACATAGAGCATTTGTCACGGCGAGGATAAATCAGACGATATAAAGCGGACTATTAAATCTTATTTATACAAAGAAACTCTACATCCGCATTATTTATACAATAAACGAACCAATAAAAGGACAACATACGTACTGAGATATAAGTAGACTCTATGTAGGGTTAGTTAAGGTGTATAGTAGTAGGTTGTGAGGGCAAAAGGTAACCCCTTTGATAGCGCATCCTTGATTTACTGCAAGCAATTATTGTGGTGAAGCCGTGACTAAAAAACATGTGTTGGTTAAGTTTAGACATGCCCTACGCTCTGGGGACGGCACTTGGTAATTTTTAATCACGTGAGGATAATCGAAATTTGTTGCTTTGCACTTACTTGCTTTGATGTTCCGGTTATAATGTGATAATAACTTTGTTATGTTGAATATATTTTTAAGGAAGGTTTATTTAA
This sequence comes from Dryas iulia moderata, assembly GCA_019049465.1. Classification (NCBI taxonomy): domain Eukaryota; kingdom Metazoa; phylum Arthropoda; class Insecta; order Lepidoptera; family Nymphalidae; genus Dryas; species Dryas iulia. The sequence goes on from CM032418.1 coordinate 306,616, forward strand.
AGTAATATTTTTTTAATGATGTGTTGTTTTTTAAAGAATAAAATTTGAGTCAAATGTCAAATGTTTGACATTCAACGTGTCAAGTCTCATATTTTGGTGGATAGTAGCTAACACTGATTTCTTCCAGATTACCCTGCTATGTGGGAAAAAGTGTGTAGTTTATAGATCACATGCATCTAATCCAGTTAAAACAATTACATTTCAAAATAGAAACGTTCTTTCAAGTAACAATCAAAGCTACAACCGTTCCATATACTCTATCGAGCCCAACTACTTAACTTACTTATACAAAACCAAAAAAAAAATATATGTATATATATATATTTTTTTAGCTTCACGCTGTATCCCGCACACAGCAGGGTAGGCAGAGGGAACCTAATGTTAAGACACTCCGTTCCCCACTTTCTGCCGAATTCGGAGGCTCGCGTGTTAAGTGGCGGAACTTAGCGCCGCGCTTTACCTCGACACCAGAGCGAAGAAAATGGAAATATTAAATATTACCACTCCTCGAGTGGGAATCGAACCCACAACCAGTCGTTTACAGTCACACGCTTGTGCCACTGGGCCACGACTGGCCACAAAATTAAATATAATATATTTTAATCTATATATATATATACTACAATATTTATATATAACATAACAATTTTAACCATTTAAGCCTTGGGAGCATTATATAACGCCTACGCGACGATTATTCTGTTTGTGTTAGTGTTTGTTGCGACAATAGCCTGTTGGGTTGCGTCACTGCGCTCTGACACGATTGTTGTCACATTCCTTAATGTAGCCGCCAGGGGTTGTCAAAGTTTGGGGTCAAAATTGCTTTTGATTCAATTTAATTTGCTAGGAACTGGAAAAGTCTTTTTTCTTTTGAGTAGTTGAATTAAAGAAGAGGTATCAAGCTGATTGTAAAATATATTTAGAAATTGAAACGAAAATTAAAATATAATAATTTCCCCTAGTGGGAATCGAACTCACAACCATTGCAATACAGTCAGACACTACCACAATGCGCTACGACGGCCTCGTTATATTTTTTTATAGAAAGGACAAGGCAAACGAGCGTGTTAGCTGAACACCGTCGCCCACGGTCCCGTGCAACACCAGAGGAGCTACAGGGACGTTGCCGGCCTTTGAGGTAAAATTTTAATATAACATTTATTTATCCTTGACCGTGTCGCCTTTAAAACACATCAAATATCAACAAAAAATACATACTAAACTAATATTTTCACAAATTCAGTAAATTAAGAAATTTTCAGCTTCTACAAATGCATACAATGCTTAATTTTAATATATTGTAAAGCAATAAACTATAACCTAGGTATTTTTAATAGTAACTAATTAGACTAAGTACTTGTATAATATTAAATGGTATTTTTATTTCAGTGTTTTGGGTGACGCACGTGAGTTATTTCAAGAAATAAGGAAGTGGTAGAAGGGGCCTATATGGCTTACGTACACATAGTTATATTGCTGACGACGTGATTATGTTTATTACATTAAACAATATATAAATATATACTGTTATACGTAACATTAATATATAATTAATCAATTATTTATAAAATTAGCGGTTCCCCCACTGAAACGGCGTTGCAAGCCGAGGTTTACACTCTCAACAGGCGAGGATTCACAAGCGAGGATTCCAAGCCCAGCTTATACAGCTCGGCCTCCCCCAAAACCCGGCGACGCTGTCAAGGCAGCTCTGGATAACAGTATACTACACATTCGAAAAAAAATTAGCGACTATTGACAAACGGAGGTCGTAACGGCAACACGTATTGGCTTTCTTAAGCTTAACTTTTGTAACTAACTTAATATATTTCATAGCTTGGTGCAGCAGGTGAAGCGGAGTGTTAAGGCACTCAGTCGTGGGTAATGTGTACCGGTTCGATGGCATGTAAGCCAGCTCTCCCTATTCCCACCATTCCCATCCTTCCTCCCTCCTTCTGTCCTTCATCCCCGAGGTTGGCAAAGCATCCATAACTCTAATGTTGTGGATGTCTATGGGCGAAGGTAACCACTTAACACCAGGTGGGTCTTTTGCTCGCCTCCTTTATTCCATAAAAAAAAAAAAGAAAAAAGTTATATATGCGTAGCTTGCACGTATGAAGTGCCATAATTAAAGAACAGAAGTTAGGTACAATAAACTATTACAATAAAAGTGAAATTTATGTGTTTTTATTATTTTTAATTCTAGATAGTCATATTTATCTACAATAAAATAAAAATAATAAAAACACATAAATTTCACTTTTTTATATAAAATAGACAAGTATTAAATCATTGGGTATTTACTCAGCTGATATGCAAATAAACAGATATATATAACTTTTAAACATTTTTAAAGTGTTATTCCACACTTAGGAAAATTGAAAAAGACATTTAAAAAAAACGTATAAAAATTTGAACGCAGCGGGATTCGAACACATTGCTCAGTGGTGAGAGCGCCTGGACGGTATTCAGGAGGCGCGGGTTCGAATCCCGCTGCGTTCAAATTTTTATACATTTTCTTTTAATGTCTTAGTCTTAGATAGATATAATTTTTTAAATAAATATTAAAAATGTTATATTTATGTGTGTATGTTAATGACAATTTTGTTTTGTTATACATACTATACTATACTATTAAAATAACTAGTTGCCGTTCGCAATATTGTTTGGAGAAAATTTATGGGCATGTGTTGATTAATGAACGATTTGTTTTAAATCCGCTTTCTACAATAACTACCACATTATGGGCTGCTATTTAACAAAGTAGCTAATAGATTAAAATTAAAATACATTTAGTAATATTTAATTAAGTGGTCAGTCGTGGCGCAGTGGCACAAGCGTGTGACTGTAAACGACTGGTTGTGGGCTCGATTCCCACTCGAGAAGTGGAAATTAAATTAAGTTCCACCACTTAACACGCAAGCCTTCGAATTCGGTGAAAAGTGGGGAACGGAGTGTCTTAACACTAGGTTCCCTCTACCTACCCTGCTGTGTGCGGGATACAGCGTGAAGCTAAAAAAAAAGTCTGGATGTCAATGCCGATGTCCGATGCCAAGTTTGTAAATTGCTGAAAGCTGAGTCAAAAAAAAATGGAGCTTGTAGAGATGAATAACGTTGTCAAACATTGCGAAATTGACAGTCCTATACTAATTATATTTTAGCCGTTTTTTATTCCCTAAAAATACGGAGAAAAAGACATTTTTTGAAAATGAAACCTAGCTAGATCGATTTCCCTCCGAGCCGTTTCCGAAATCCGGATTATATATATGTACCTACATAGGATCGGAGTGTCTTAACACTAGGTTCTCTCTGCCTACCCTGCTGTATGAGGGATACAGCGTGAAGCTATAAAAAAAAAACCTTCATATATACAAGCTTTGTATTTTTGTTTTTTATTGCTCGTTTAAATATATAAGATAAATAAATACAAAAGATTGAGAAGCACCGTGTCGCTAGATCGAAGGATGTGGCCGAGGAGTGCCGGCAAACAATTGTTACACAAGTGAACACATCCTCATCAGGGTAATGGCTTGCTTGAGAACGCGTCTTCGGCTAGCAAGCTGTGAGCGCTCTTACATTGTACGATTGTACGTCGCTTCCTATTTAAACACCCACTAAATGTTATTACTATACATATTAGGAACAAGAAATAAAAATAAACTTGTAACGCCACGTTATCGTCTCAAAAAGGCAAATAAATCTTTTATGGATCGGAGTATACGCATATATAATAAAATTCCACAGCTTGTTTTAGATTTACCACTAGAGAAATTCAAAATCTTTGTAAAGAATACTTTAATAAATAAAGCTTATTACTCTGTAGAAGAGTATTTAAAGGATAAAAAGTGTGGAATTAATCTGAATAAGTCCAATGCCGGTTAGCTACCATTGTATCAAATAATAAAATTGTAATTTATATATTTGAAAAGAGCAACTGTTGAGTTTCTGGGCGGCTCTTCTCAGCAGAACTGCCTTCCGAGTCGGTGGTAGCTTTATGTACATTTGACGATACAAAAGTGCTTTCAAAAGTCTATTTGAATAAAGATATTTTGAATTTGAATTTGAATATTATATGTCGAGGCCATCATAGCACAGTGGCATGGAGTATGACTGTTAAGGTTATTGGTTCAAAGTTCGATTCTGGCTCCGGGAAAGGCTTATATTTAAATTAAATTTACTTTTCAGCTTGAATAAGGGTGAAGTTTAGCTTTACCACTACCCAATACTTCGAAAACGGGCTAAAATGGAGAACGAAGTGTCTTTACACTAGACTGTTTGTACAACTACTACTACTACCTAAACCTACGTAGCTGTAAAAACATGCGTCGCTTGTGTTAAGACTGTACAATGTTTTGAGTTGCGGTTGTTATGGGTTCAAGTTATGTTTACTTTGATATCTATGAATACTCCCAGTACCGCCAAAAAGAATATATTTTATAGAACTAAAAGGGAAATAAATATGATCTTATATTATTAATTTAGATTTTTTTGAAAGGCTATTTGAATCTCATAACTATAGTACTCTATATATCAACAGCTCTATATATTCGTTATCCGACTGGCTCGCGACCACTATCGTGTCAAAGACGAACCGCCAAACATTTGACGATGTGTTCCGGTTCGATGGCATGTAAGCCAGCTCTCCTTATTCCCACCGTCCCCATCCTTCCTCCCTCTTTCTGTCCTACATCCCCAAGGCTGGCAACGCATCCATAACTCTAATGTTGTGGATGTCTATGGGCGAAGGTAACCACTTAACACCAGGTGGGCCTTCTGCTCGTTTGCCTCCTTTATTCCATAAAAAAAAAGACTAACCCTATCAATAAGCAATTCGTAACTTAACACCACGACGTGTGAAAATTAAATTCAGGACTATTCCCTTCCTACATCTAAAAAATATCGCAAAAAGTCGCTAACCATAGACTACACTTAGTTATAAAATAAGAACTAATAAATAATATGAGTTATTTTTCTATTTACACATGTTTCTGTACAACAGAGACACATGCAAGCAACAAACGTGGTCTGTTCAAATAAATGTGTTTATTCTTTGAAAACAAAGTGGTTACGTACATTTTTTGTGTGTACAACATTTACACGTGTAATCATTTTGTTACTTATTTCTAAGTATTTATTATATTGTTTTTCAGCTTCACGCTGTATCCCGCACACAGCAGGGTAGGCAGAGGGTACCTAGTGCTATTATACCCCGTTCTTCACTTTCCGCCGAATTTTTAAGGCATTACGTGTTGGGTGGTGGAACTTAACGCCGCGTTTTACCTCGATACCAGAGCGAATAAAATGGAAATATTAAATATTTCCATCCCTTAAGTGGAAATCGAATCCACGACCAGTCGTTCACACGTTCGTGCCACTGTGCCACGACTAGCCTCAAATTATGGTTAGAGAAAAGTACTTTCACATATTTTTAGCAGGATAAAGGGAGAGAATTTAAGATCAATACAGTCCGTTTTCCGCTGCATGTTGAATGGCTCTCTCCCAAATGGAAAAACAAAATCATTTTAATAGAATTATTGCTTTGATCAATGGGGATTGGACTCCGCATTTACAATCACTTTTAAAATACTTCTTTAATATTTATCGCATTAAAAAGATAAAAATCTAATTTCAATTTTCATTTCTCCACTCTGGTACCATAAACTAAATGCGCCATAGAGTCCTGCCACTCAATACGGAAATGGAGGGCGGAATGTCTTGACACTACGCCCCTTCTGACTACTCCGCTATGCGGGAAAAAGTAAGAAACTGAAATAGGTTCCTTTTTTTTAGCTCCTCGCTTTTTCCCTAGCGGGGTATATCCGAGGCAGAGAGCGGAGATACAAACGGAAGGTTTCCAGCGTACTTCTTTCGTTGGCGTACCGTCATTAAAGTCTTTACAAGTCATCAGGAGGAGCTAGGTATATACCATTGATACATCATCGATACTATATTCTCGAAGGTCAACTGAAAACGAATTTATCATGTCAAATTAAAATTTCGCTTCAATTTATCTGAACAACATGTCTACCTCTATGAACCTATCATCCTGAGAAGAAAAAATGTAAATTACTTCTAATTTTTCTAATATTTTAATTCCAACATAAGAAATATATTAAGAGCACACAATCTTAACCAAGATCTTTTAACACTCACTGCCAATAACTTAACCAAGATAAATAAACAATAATTAGGCCATAAAATAATACAAAAACTCGTCCACTTGCTAACCAAAACTGTTAATTACATTAAAATGGGTACAGCAATCATCTAAATCATTTGTTTTGATTACGCCGGAGTGCATCGTGTTGGAAGTCACGTACGTACGGTCTCTAATGGCTGGGCTCTGGTTTCTATAATTGGTAATTAATTTGTTAGCTCGTGTTCAATTTCAATTATGACAGTAATTTTTGGGATTTTCCTGTTTTATATAATCTTAATGTGCAGGTAATAGGACAGTAGGGTTGTGCACTGTACAGCGGGTGGTTGTAGGTACAATTTTCACTAGGTGATGGTTATACATTACATTATTTGAACATGCTTAAAGTATGTGAAAGACACTTAAAATGTGAGAAACATTTTTAGAAAACGTACATAAAATTGAATTAATATCAAAAATGAGGTATAATAATCGTATAAGAATTTCGACAGACCAGCTGCGTCGAAATTCTTATTCTTCATGGCTCAGCGGTGAGAGCGCCTGAACGGTGTTCAGGAGGCGCGGGTTTCAATCCCGCTGCGTTCAAATTCTAAATGTCTTTTCAATTTTCCTAAGTGTGGAATAACATTTAAAAATTTTTAAAAACATTTTCTTGTAAATATATCAATGTCTTATTTTTGACATATCTTACTACATTTACCTGAAATTATAATGTAAATAATAGTTATTGCATAAATAAATTATGTTAAAATATAGATCAGTTTTAAATTAATATAATAAAACAATATTTTTGTTGAAAACCTCAAAACCAATATTTGAGGAAAAATAGAGATAACTTAATGACTTTATAAATGTCCACGAACGCAATGAGCAATATAATTTAATTACATTATTTAAGTGTCAATTTATGTGATATAAAAATGAGTATAAAAGTGCCACCTTCACGCTATATCCCTTGCGGGCTAGTCAGAGAGAACGGAGCGCCAAACGCTACGGTCCCTCCATACTTCTTTTGCCTCGTCCACTGTTATCAACCTCTTCATACACGTCCTCCGGGGGGTCTTCATGCTTTTACGTGACCTTACAGTATTATACCATTATTATTATAGTTGTCTGCAATAAACACTGCGGTATCTGAGAACAAAAAGTCAATTATTTTTTAATTCAAAAGTTTTTGCAAAAGTCTATTTGAATAAAGATATTTTATTTAAATTGGAATTAAACTTCTTGTCACCTATTTTCACTTCTAGGTTGCTTTGCTCCTTAGCTATCCAAGTAAACTTCATTGTTTCAAGTATAAATTTAAGCATATCGGAATTTGAATTAATGCTTGATACCTTTAATTGGAGGTATTTCGACATGATTAAATTTTTATAGTATGTTAGGATTTTTAAATATTTGTTATGACTATTTTATCAACAATGTCTTTAAATCATTAGTGAGCAAAAAGAACCGTAAATGTAACGTTTCTTCTTTGAATGAACTATAAAAACGGAACGGAAGTCTTAGAAAAGAACACTAGTGATATGAAAAAAATTGTCGGTACTCTCCTCCCTAACTCCTCCCTCTCTAGATCTAAGTACGTAGAAATAAATCTATAGTAATAAAAAATGAAAAAAGAAAACAAAGGCACTAGTCAATACATTTTTTTTTAGCTTCACGCTGTGTCCCGCACACAGCAGGATAGGCAGAGGGAACCTAGTGTTAAAACACTCCGTTCCCCACTAGTGAATACATATATTTACTTTTTGACTATTCAGTAGTAAATCACGAATATATGTAAAAATACCCAAGTAATTGTTTGTATATTTTATGAAATAAAAAGGTCAAAAAGTAACATTGTATGTAGTGTCCGAACGAGAGCCCACGCGGAACGCTATCAAGGCGACATTACCATACAATCAATTGTTACATACATTTTGTTTGTTACGAAAAAATAATAAAATATACATACATAAGTGTCTTCTATATTGTTGTTTACCTTGCCCCTTGACTTTATTTCACGAAAAACAAGTACGGAATAAAATATAATGAATAACAATGGGTATTATCAAATATCTATAGGTATGTATATTGATTCGTGGTAAAACTATAAGTAAATAAAAATCTTTGGACGTATATAAGTAAATAAAAATCTTTGGACGTTGTTTTGGAAATTAATCAGAAAAGAAGGAGGAATATGAAATATAGGTATAAAGCATACACTGTTATTAATAATGACATTTACGTTGCTAAGAAAACGCGTCTACAAATAAATTTTCTGACAATTTTCTAACTTTTTCTTTCAATTTAACTATTTTTACAGCTTTCTATATAACAGAGAGAGAGTCAGAGAGAATCTATTGTTAAAACATTCCGTTCTCCACTCTCCAACCGAGATATTGTGGGAATCGAACCCACGACCAATTGAACTTGGTTACAGCCAGACGCTGTCTCACTGCGTCCTTATGGCGAAAAATAATTCAATGTAAAAGTTGTAGCTATTGCCGCTAGACACCACCATGTTTTTGACGAAGGACATATTTCACACTAAATAAATTAAATTCTCTATATTATATTATGAAAACATTCCAAAAATGGCAAAGATCTATCACTTAATAGATAGAGCAGTTCAATAAAAATATAATTTATCATTCGCCTCAGCGAAAGCTGACAGGCTTGCCTAACATTATTGTTACAAGCCACCCACTTTTGGTTCTTGATGGGCCTCTTGGGATATTGCCTCTACAATGCCTAGCAGAGCCTTCGAAATAATGTATTTATCAATACAGAAGTAGTCAGGCCAGTCGTGGGTTTTGTGCGCAAAGTATGACTGGTTGTGGGTTCGATTCCCACTCCAAAAGTGCAAATATTTAATATTTCCATTTTCTTCGCTCTGGTGTCGAGGCAAAGCGTGGCGTTAAGTTCCACTACTTACCACGCAATGCCTTCACAGTCCGGCGGAAAATGGTAAACGGAGTGTTTTAACACTAGGTCTGGTTATCCTGCTGTGTACGGGATACAGCGTGAAGCTGAAAAAGAATTATATTATTTCGAAATATATACTAGTATTAATAAATATATACTAGTGAAACGTTCTGTCTTCATAAATTTATAAATTACTTTTAATTATTGGCGGTAAATTTTAACTTGTTTTATTTACAAAAGTATTATGTTACTTAAAAGTGGGGAACAGAGTGTCTTAACACTAGGTTCCCTCTGCCTACCCTGCTGTGTGCGGGATACAGCGTGAAGCTGAAAAAAAAATATGTTACTTTAATAATTATTACAGCTTCACGTTTTTTCACCCATTGGCAAGGAAGAGGCAAAGAAAGCCTGGAGCCACTCCGTAATACACTTTCCACCCGAAACTGAGACATTGCGTGTTTAGTGGCGGAACTTAACGCCTCGCTTTGTCTTTGTACTAGACTAGAGCGGAATTAAATTTAATAATTTACCCGAGTGGAAATAGAACCCACGACCATATTGTGTATATAGTCAGAAGCTCAAATTTCGCAACAATGGCCCCTAAATTTCATTGTTTTAATGAGTATTCGCAGAAATGCAAATTGTTATTTAATACCTATTGGTTATATGATAAATCATTCGTATTAAAAATAACAATTTTCTTCCAAATCGACTTACAAATAGAAGAAACTTCACACCCTTTGTATAACCTAATGCTTACTTAGGCTTAAGAATTAATTAAAAATAAAAAAATAAATAGCTTCACGCTATATCCCGCACACAACAGGGTAGTGTTAAGACACTCCGTTCCCCACTTTCCGCCGAATTTGGAGGCTTGCGTGTTAAGTGGCGGAACTTAACGCCGCGCTTTACCTCGACATCAGAGCGAAGAAAATGGAAATATAATTTCCACTCCTCGAGTGGGAATCGAACCCACAACCAGTCGTTTACAGTCACACTCTTGTGCCACTGCGCCACGACTGGCCACTATTACTTAGAAAATAATGGATTATCGTAAAATCTATTGTTTTTATTTTCTTAATAAGGATTAGGTTATTTATTAACAAATTGTTATGTTGGTAGCCATCACGGCACAGTGGTTTGATTTACACTCGGGTCAAATGATTATATTATTATTTCCATCGCTCAGCTCTAGTAAGAAACCAAAAAAACGGCGTTGAGTTCCGCCACCCAACATCCAATGCCCGTCAAGCTGCAAAAAACGTTTAATTTCGTATGTTAAATTTCCTGGTGGCCTGAAAAATATCCTACATAATTTACATATTTACTACCACTGTGTCACATATCAGTAATACCATAATACAAATACAGTTATCAAATCAAAGACTTTATAAGCAGTTCTCTTGTTAGACGCCTGTGTTGGGTTCTTTTCCTCAACGTGACAACGTCTGCGTATGATTGATGATTAATGATGTATCGTGGATAGCCGTGAATTTGTACGTTTGTTCACAATTGTGTTATAGTACCCGTAACGTTAGGTAGCTGGTTGGTTTAAGTTAGAGGAAATAGCTATTTATTTTAAAGTTTGCAATTTTTAATTTATTAAAAACGCTTCATAAATGTTCATTGTAAATAATGCTTTTTTTATATACGATAGGAAATCTGAAAAAGACTGAAGTAATCTGAAAAGCGAAGCCGTTAGTTTTTCGACTCAACACGAAAGATCTCGAATTTAGCAGGAGAATGAACGAACGAAAAAGAACTCTTAAGTAGATTCTTAAAGACTACTCTGATATACGATAGAAAGCGTGGTGAGTTGGGCTCCGGTGCCCGGCATCACCTGGTGCGAAACGCAGTGGCATAGAGCCACTGCTTAACGCCGGTTTCTGATGCCCGGGGGTGGTGGTAGTCCGGTCGAGTCGGCCCATGCGAGTTACCATTACTGGCAACTTGACTCTACCACTCGTATTTTAGTCGCTTCTTACGACACCTCCAATACCAGGGTGATCCTATTCCAAGCCGGGATCACACGGCAAAGATTTATTACATTGCAGTTTTGACTATTTTATTTCAGTTATCTTGCCTTAAAATTTGGTGCTTATTTTATAACAATATATAAATAAAAAGTTACGACAACTTAAAAGATATAGCGGGCAAAAAAACGAAATAGTTATTTCCGTGTTTTAACGAAATAGTTATTTTACGCAGGCGTAGCCACGACACCGTCGCTAATATATAATATTCTTAACAGTTTTAAGACATACTAATATTTAAATATAGATTTTAGTGGAATATATCATACGCCTCGTCTATGAAACGCCAACCAAGCCGACGAATGGACGGCAGTTGGCTTAAAAACACACATGCTGTCTATAAAGCAATAGAATTAATATTATATTTACTAAAACTTTTAACTATTAATTAACTCAACTTTTATTAAAATATACAAATCCTTTATTCTAATCAAGCCCTTTACACGCTCTGCCCTCAGCCGCCGCTTCCGCCTATAACTTGCAGCGAACATTGATAGATGAGGCAAGGATGAATTTTAACACATTGCACTTTTCAATAGTTGCAAATCGAATTCTTTGTGTTTAACTGTTAACTATTGAATTGTTAGACAACCTTTTAATGGGAAAGGATTCCGTATAATAAAGTGTTATGTATCAATACCAGAATTAAAATAATATTTCTTGTTGTTGGTCTATCAATTTTTTTATTTATTTATTTTATTGGCTTCACGCTATATTTTGCACACAGCAGGGTAGGCAGAGGGAACACTCTGTTCGTCAATTTCCGCCGAATTTGGAGGCATTGCCTGTTAAGTGCGGAACTTAACGCCGCGCTCTGCCTCGATACCAGAGTGAAGAAAATGGAAATATTATATATGTTCATTCCTCGAGTGGGAATTCAACCCACAAACAGTCGTTTGAAGTCACATGTCTGTACCACTGCACCACGACTAACCCCAAACTACTTTGACTGTTAACTATTGAATTGTTAGACAACCTGTTGATGGGAAAAGATTTCGTATAATAATGTGTTATGTATCAATACCAGAATTAAATTAATACTTTATGTTGTTGGTGTATCAATTTATTTCTAATATTTATTTTAAATTTAATATTTTCCCATATATGGCAAGTAGAGAGGATTACGTTGTAAACATTTTAATATTTTTAAAGTATTATTTACTCACGTAGGAAATAGAAAAAAGATATTTAGAAAACGTATAAAAATTTGAACGTAGCGGGATTTCAAACCAAATTTTTTTGCCAGACGATTGTTCGTAGAATAATCTCTGGGTAGCAGAAATTTCTAAAATTCTCTGTACAGAGATTAATATAAGATAATCTGTAAAAAGCCTAGAGAGACTTAATTTATTTATTAAATATTATTAAAATTTGACGTAGCTGGTAGTAGAGCGAACTGATGGCTTAGCGATCCGAGTTTCCGTTTCTACGGTTTCCAAGAGGCGTGGGTTCGAGTCCCGCTGTTTTCTAAATGTCTTTTCTTACTTTTTGGACGTACCTTTCTCTACTTATTTGACATTTGACCTTAAGATGCATCTTTATAACAATGGAATGAAACGAATATAATAACATATGATATTAATTGACTAAAAGTATTTTTTTTTTAATAAATACCAAAAAAAATACAAATTTAGAGTCAGAGCGCTAGTACATTCGTATGGAAATGTCATTGATGACATAATGGTTTCACATTTAATTTTGTATTAGATAATAGCCAATTCAAATCCAAATCGGCAAAGACGGCCATGTTTATTTATTTATATTAAATAAAAATAAGGCATAGACAATAACATTATTTATAATTTTATTCTAAGTCACAAATATATAGATTATTATATAAGAATAAATACAACATAATTAGTTATTATTACCTTTGAAATAATGTTGTATTTTATTGTTATTTACCAAAGTAATGTACTTTGGTAAGACGAAACGGTGCGCTAAATTTCTTCACGTAGCACACGATATATTGAATATGAGTTTAAAGAGGAGAACAGAATATCATGACACTAGATTCCCTCTGTACACTGTTATGCGGGATATAGCGTGAGGCTAAAAAAACAATAATATCTAAGACTTTTTTTTCAGCTTCATGCTGTATCCCGCACACAGCAGGGTAGGCAGAGGGAACCTCCGTTCCCCACTTTCCGCCGAACTCAGAGGCAGTGCGTGTTAAGTGGCGGAACTTAAAGCCGCGCTTTACCTCCGCACCAGAGCGAAATAAATGGAACTATTAAATATTTCCACTCCTCGAGTGGGCATCGAACCCACAACCAGTCGTTTACAGTCACACGCTTGTGCTACTACACCACGACTGGTCGAACGAATATCTAAGTAATAGATAAATAGCGTTTATTATATTGTAGATGTTATTAATGAATGGATTACTAAACACTTTTTTATAATTCTATTTTTTATCACTCTACGGACATAAGGTCTGTACTTTTTCTAACATTTTTCTTCCTTTATCATACACAATACATTTTTTACAATTTCAGAATTTAAAACTAAGGCTTAAAGAATATATCCTAAGAGAGTCCAGTTATTTAAAATTTAAATTGCCTATACAACTTGATTTATTATATGTGTAACTTATACGATTTCTTATATATATTATATATATTTATTACTACTAAAAATTGACATTTTTTTATTTAAGGATAGGAACGGGGTGTTAATGACATTACCGCTTTACTAAACACTTCGTAGTACTTATTTTTACTATTATTATAACATTAAGCGCTTAATACTGATTAAAGTCGCTGTTATTTTAGCTTTGTGGCCAGTCGTGGCCCAGTGGCAAAAGAGTGTGACTGTAAACGACTGGTTGTGGGTTCGATTCCCACTCGAGGAGTGGAAATTATATTTCCATTTTCTTCGCTCTGGTGTCGAGGTAAAGCGCGGCGTTAAGTTCCGCCACTTAACACGCAAGCCTCCGAATTCGGCGGAAAGTGGGGAACGGAGTGTCTTAACACTAGGTTCCCTCTGCCTACCCTGCTGTGTGCGGGATATAGCGTGAAGCTATTAAATTTTTTTTTTTTTTATTTTAGCTGTTCGCTTTAGAAAGATTCGAATTCACACTACGGTTCAAAATCATATACGGTTCAGATCAATCCAAATATTTTCTAATTAAGTAGAAAAATCGAATTTACGTTAGTAGTCTTACATAATGTGGAACTGATGTATTTAGTTATACAAGAAGTAAGTAATAAATATACAAAAAATGAAACTATTTCAACATTTTAACGTTTTTAAAGAACATTTTTTGAAAATATATATAAACTAGCGGCCCGCTCGCGGCTTCGCTGCGTAAACTACTTAGCTGTTGCGGTATATCGGGGGTTGATTTTTGAAAAATAAAGTAGCCTATGTTTAACCTTGGATTATTAACTATATTCATGCCAAATTTCATTACAATCGGTCAAGCGGTGTAGATTTTTCATATAAAATTTCATCCCTTATTTCAACCCTTTAGAGGTTGATTTTTGAAAAAATAAGTATTCTATGTTAGACCCAGTTATTGTTACTACTTTAATTCTAAATGTCATTCAAATCGGACCGGTAGATTAGCCGTGAAAGCATGACAGACAAACACACAGACATTCCCATTTATAATATAAGTATGGAAGTATGGATATTTAGCGGGATTCGAACTCGAGCCTCTTGAAAACCTGAGATTAGAGTTTCATTTCAAAATTTCTAAAAATCATGTAAATAAATGATTCGCTTATACAAAAACATGATTAAAAACTAAAACTTAAAACTTAAAAGGACAAGTTACTAAGTATATAGATTTTAACGTAAGTACAATATTGGTAAGATTATGTGATTCTAGCATCTAATCCTTCTCTAATCTTAGTTTTGAAAATGGCTTATTTAGAATACCATAATAACATAAGTCTTTGTTCTTTTATATATTTTATTATGTTTTGCAAAGTATATTATAGTTTTTTTGTTATTTTACCTAAAATAACGGCATTTTGATTGTCTTCTAACACCTTAGTTCCAAGTAAACTTCTTAATATATTGACATATAGGTGCCAACAAGTTATCTTATGCGTATTGTTTAAATCATTGATTGTTTTTTTTAGCTTCACGTTGTATCCCGCACACAGCAGGGTAGGCAGAGGGAACTTAGTGTTAAGACACACCGTTCCCCACTGTTTAATTAAACACTGTTTAAATCATTGATATTATTCTTACTATATGTAGAAAATAACGATTGAACATTGTTTATGTTTGAAATGAAAATAGTCACATTTTTATATTTAAATGTAGAATTTATATAGAAGCTGATATAGATATAGGGAAAGACTTTAGTATGTCTGTTTTAAAAGAACATTTCAAAATTAATTGACCTACAATAAGATATTAAAAATGGACTAAAATCATTATTTAGTGGCCAGTCGTGGCCCAGTGGCACAAGCGTGTGACTGTAAACGACTGGTTGTGGGTTCGATTCCCACTCGAGGAGTGGAAATATTTATTAATTCCATTTTCTTCGCTCTGGAACCGAGGTAAAGCGCGGCGTTAAATTCCGCCACTTAACACGCAATACCTCCGAATTTGGCCGAAAATGGGGAACGGAGTGTCTTAACACTATAACACTAGGTTCCTTCTGTCTACCCTGCTGTGTGTGGGATAGAGCGTGAAGCTAAAAAAAATATCAGCTTCACATAGATAGGTACATAAATTACATACCAAGGTAGAGAGAATCTAGTGTTAAGACATTTTCATTTCAAATATAAATAAATATTTAATCTTCTTTCTTTTCCATAATCTTCTTAAAATTCTTCATGTATTATTAAAATAATAAAAGTGTAGTCTTTGTTCAAAAAATAAATCAATTTCCAACAACCTTCTTTCATAAACTCGAATAGCTTTTATATTTATATATCCTTTAAATTTCTTTATAATTTTAAGCTTCAATGTAACTTTTTACTAGTTTTGGTATTTAATACATTCCGCTCGAATCCGAGATATCATATGTTCAGTGATAGAGCTTAACGCCGTGCTTTATATTATCACGAAAGTAAATAAACTTAAACTTTTAGTAAAAGCTAGTTTTAAATTCGTAAAGAATTTTTGCTTAATATTAAATTTTATAACTGTAGGTTAAGAGCGGCTTAAAGTTCCGCCACTTAACAAGCAATGCTTCCGAATTCGGCGGAAAGTGGGAGGAGTGTCTACCCTATTGTGTGCGGGATACAGCGTGAAGCTAAAAAATAAATGTTCGTGCAAATTTAATTAATTTGCACGAACAATCAATATACAAATTAGTTATGTTAGTACAAAAATACTTTGAAAGTTCAAGTTGCTTGTTTTAGTTACGCAACAACAAAAACCTTAAATATTTAGGTCAATTATATTAAAAGTAAAAAAAATATAAAAAAAAACTATTACATACCGTATAAACAATACATACCGTTTAAAAGAAATTTAAGCTTTAGTGATGTATTTATTATTATTTTTTTTTAAATTACTTATTTGAAGTTAAATTATAATTAAAAAGTACTTAGTTTTACTAAGAAAGCTTTTTCAGTCTTTAAATAACTTTTATGTGTTTAATGTTAACACAGTAAGTTACCGTCGCTCTACGAGTACTTCGATGTAAAGCTTATGAAATGAGGCGACGGCTTTTTTACATTCAATGTAAAATTGTTTAATTTTATATTTTAAATTTGAATTCATTTTAGTCCCTATTGTATATTTTCTTTACAAAAAGTTATATTTAATAATAATTAATAATAGATAAAATAATTTGTGTTCATTTATAATACAGGAGCTGTTGATGCGTATAATGCTGGTTGCCTTGGTAACTTATCTATATGACTATTTACTTTGAATTTGTATGTTATATACATAATATTATTTACTTTGTTAAATTAGTTAATTTTTAGAGAATTATTGTGAAAAGTGTTTGATTTTTGTTCTTTTCTCCATATATACTTTAAATTAATAAAAATATCATAATCTTTTATCAGTATATTTTTTTTAAAATTAAAAATATGATTTTTATGATATGAATCTATAGGTTTATCATACATAAATCAATATTTAATCTTCTTTCTTTTCTATAATCTTCTTAAAATTCTTAAGTATTATTAAAATAATAAAAGTGTAGTCTGTTCAAAAAGTGAATCAATTTCCAACAACCTTCTTTTATAAACTCGAATAGCTTTTATATTTATATGTCCTTTAAATTTCTTTATAATTTTAAGCTTCAATGTTACTTTTTACTAGCTTAGGTATTTAATTAGTGATTAATAAAAAAAATATGCTAAACAAAACATATAATAAACAATATGCAAATATTAGTGTATGATATTAAAAAAATGAATAATTGTTTTTTAAAAGTCTACAGATTAAAGCAAAAAATTGATTACAAATTAAAAATAATTAAATTTCTTGCAATTCTTTTCCAAAAGACAAAAATACGAGTATTTGCGCTATTTGCCATTATTGTTAGGCCTAACGCCGAGACGGCTAACTAACTGTAGCAAACGCTGGCGGGACAATAAAAGATATATTAAGGAGGACATACTTTGTTTATTCATTACATCTTTCTTAATCCTAGTCAATAAATATACACTTTGTAATCTATTTACATTAAATACAATAGGAATGCTACGGGATGAACGTATTGCAACTATACTATAACTAGACACTGGAACTAATACTAAATCACAGATCGTTCGCACTCTAGCGAGTGTCAGCCTCTTGGAGATTTCTATACACTTAGAGTCACTGCCTCGTTAACACCGTCACAGGTTTGTAGATGTGTGGCGTGAGGGGGTGGTGAGATGGCGACGGCAGCTCAGGACTTGAGGACCCCGAAGTAGGGGGCGAATGAGACATCATTGGTGGTGACGGAGGCATCATAGGTGCCTGCGACAGCATCGACGCCTGCCCCAGAGAGTTCTGGAGTAGTGGAGATTGTCCCAAGAATGGAGCACTTGGTAATCTCTCCCCATACAACGCCGGGGAATACGGCAAGCTTCCGTAACTCATTTCTCCTCTGAACGCAGGATGGACTGCACTTGGAGTGACAGGCGGGGTTTTCATTTGCATCGGCGCGTATCTTTGATATAATAACTGTGAGTAAAGTCCTACAAGCTGTGAATATGTAGCGGGTGGGTACGGTCCAGTTAGCGGCGCACCAGGGAACAGGGGACGCTTGAAGCAGGCCAGACGAGAGCGTCCGTTGAGGGCGGAGCGCCGTCTTAGCTTGCCGGTAGTACCTCCGATAAAGACGTCCTCGGCAGACGCGTCCAACATCCAGTAGTTTCCTTTGCCAGGGTCGTCGTAGTGACGCGGCACTTTCACAAAGCACTTGTTCAGGCTGAGGTTGTGACGGATAGAGTTCTGCCAGCCTTGCCTGTTCTCTCTGTAGTACGGAAAGTTGGTCATGATGTACTCGTAGATACCGTTGAGTGTGAGGCGCTTCTCCGGACTGTTGCGGATCGCCATCATGATGAGAGCGTTGTAACTGTACGCGGGTTTTTCATGTTTTTTGTCTTTCTTCTCTTCATCACCTTTGGGTTTAGTACAGTCGACGGGCTCAGTCCCCGTGACGTCTAGCTCGGAGTCGCTCAAATCGGCCTCCGACTGTGTAGCCGTGGACGAGGCGGTCGGCGACGGTGGCGGCTTAGCGACCGCGTGGTTCATCAGTATAGCATTTATACTGAAATCTCCTTCGAACTTCACCATATTGTAACACTTGTAAGCACTTGTAGCAACTGATAGCGCGCTGCGTGTGCGCTGACACTGCGAGCGGCGAGTGGACTGGCGGGCGCGGAGGCGGGAGTCGGTATTTATACGAAGCGCGGTCGTCTCCGCCCCGGCAGCTTTTGGTTCGCCTGTTAACCAATCACGTAGCGAGCTTTTCTATACATAAAGCGCCGCCCCTCTTCCCGAGTGCCCCCTCCCGCCGCCTCCGAGCCTCACTCGACGTGTTGCATTCAATCATTCAACTATCTTACATTTTATTTTGAACTGCACTCCTTAAGTTTTGTTTGTCGTATTATATGTTTTAATAATCGTTTTATTTGCACGTTTAGCGGGCAATTGTGTAACGTGATTAATGACTTCATTAGAGTGGTGGTAATTAAGAGTTTTGAGGATCGATTAGTTAGTATTTTAGGTTTGGTTTTAAATATGCAATTTTATATAAGGACAGCTCTAGTACACGTGCTTTACAGGTGTGATTCATGCGTATGTACGAAATGTTAGCTTCTACAAGATAATTTTTCGCGATAACGACTTAAGAGTAAACAAACGTTTGTAAATTTTAACGAAATTATTATAACATTTGTTAGTATAATAGTAGTTACTACAACTAAGAAGACCTGCTATTTTAAAGTGTAAAAAGAGGAAGTTATCAAATTAAATTTTTTCTCAAATATTGCAAAGAAATGCCTACATTACATAATTTTACAGAATTCTGATAAAATCACTACATATTCTACCGTTTAAAATGCCCGTTTACTTTAAACTTATTTTAAAAAATAAAAAGAGTTATTTTAAAATTTGAAACACACAAAATGATGCAACATATATTGTAAAATAGATAAGATAAGTGCGATTGTATTGTAAACGATACACATATATATTTATATCGATTATCTCGCGCGGCCTTGGCGGGCCCCGGCGTGATGTTTACGTGCTCTTGACTCTACCGGCTCCACATGTAAACATGACTTAAGGATTATCTATGTATATCTGTTCAAATTTAATCATTTTGCACTATGATTGTATTCGTTTTTTTGTGATTTTTATCTTTTATTGTGTGTTGTAATAGTAATAGTTATGAAAAGATATACTTTTTCTTTTTTTAGCTTCACGCTGTATCCCGCACACAGTAGAGTAGACAGAGGGAACCTAGCGTTAAGACACTCCGTTTCTTAATGGAGAAATGAGTTTTATTTATTTTTACTTATTTATTTGGTATTTTTGTTAAATTTTGATTATATAGTTGAAGCCATTGTGGTACAGTGGGACTGTGTCCGATTGTAAACGCGATGGTTATGGTTTCGATTCTCACTTAAGAAAATATTTGTATTCGATTTTCCATTCTTTCTATCTGACACTAAAAAGAAAGCGCGGCGTTGAGTTCCGCCTTTTAGTACGCAATATCTTGATTTTTGGCGGACATTGGAGGGCGGAGTGTGTTGACACTAGGCAGGATCTAGTGACTACTTTGCTACGGGAAAAACGTTAAGATGTAAAACAATAAAAATACTCAGCTTAATAATTATATTTCTACCAACGGTTAAGTCGCTATATAACGCGAACCCCACCCGTAAATTTGTCCAGGGATTCTTTATTTTTAAAAAGTGATTTTAAACGTTAGCTTAGCTCTAACAACTTTTACACTTTGTCAAAGGTTTTTATATGTGCATATTTAAAAGCTTAAAATAGGACACATTTATAATTAAGCAAAAAATTGGTTAGCAATAACAAATGTTTGAATACATTGCTTGTTATTTGCGTGCGGCTTTGCTTTTTAATAACTAGGTATCCTTTATAATTTTACTTCGCAGGTAGAGAGACTCTGTCATATCACGGCATTCTCTACTTTAAGTCGACTTAATTATAATGCTTACTGTAGAAAGAAATGTCTTAACACTAAGTTCTTTCCTTTTACTACGCTAAAGGAAAAGCGTGAAATACATGCATATGCTTTCGTTAATGGTATAAAATAATTTAGTTTAGCAAAGACAAAACATGGTTGGTAGTTTCGGTTATTTAGCATGATAGTAGATGGTAAAGAATGAGGGAAGGGTTAGTAACAATGATTACCGCACTCACAGATGTCGATTAGCCACTAACTCGTATTAAATCTATACAAATATATGTATGTGCTTATAACAATTCAGTATAAGTTAAACTAGATAGAGGCGGTTTTACTTTAATATACAAAAAAACCATCTTAACTCTAAGAAGAATGTAATATAATAGCTCAAAATCTGAGGTAACAAAAGATACGGACCACGTATCCATATTGTTATAAGACACATAAAAAAAGAAATAATTTAGTTTAGCAAAGACAAAACATGGTTGGTAGTTTCGGTTATTTAGCATGATAGTAGATGGTAAAGAATGAGGGAAGGTTGGTTAATAAAAAATTATAGAAAAATACACTTTCACTTTGAATCGTCGAATGAATATATGAACAATACATAAGGTTTGGAAAGCAGAATTTTGAATAGAACTAAAAAATCGCATCAATTGTTGTTTTCAAATATAAAAAGTTTTATATATTTTAATGTAGTTTTCCAACTATCCTTCATTAATTTCATATATTTAATTAAATTTCACATATTTTTATTCTTCAAAGATACTTTAAGAGCTTATACGGCTACTTTAAGGCGTACCTATAACATAAATAAGCAATGCGATCAATAATGAAATTCAATTTTGTAGGTTCGATTCCTACTCGAGGAAATAATTTTATTTAATTTATTGTCATTTCTTCTCACCTGGTACCTAGATCAAATTGAATTCCGCAGCATGGAATACCGTTATTTCACAAGCAAAGTATCGATTTAGAGAAAGTAGAAATCGGAATATCTTGACACTGAGTTCTCTTTAACTACTCTGATATACAAGAAAAAGCGTAAAGCTGTTTTTTATAATTATAATATAAAAAATAAATATTTCATAGTAAAATCTCTTGTGTTGCTAGTTCAGAATACTTCTAGCAAATCATTTCGCAATATTTGCACAACTGTATTAATATTTAGGCGTGAGCTAATAAATATACTTTAAAGTAAAATATTCGAAAACAATTTCAATGTCTTACTTACACGTGTCGGTTAAATAGGTATGGGTTAGTAACAATGATTACCGCACTCACAGATGTCGATTAGCCACTAACTCGTATTAAATCTATACAAATATATGTATGTGCTTATAACAATTCAGTATTAGTTAAACTAGATAGAGGCGGTTTTACTTTAATATACAAAATCAGTTTTTACTTATAGCGTTTTTACGTAACAAGTAAAATGAAATGTAATGGTTCAGATTTTGGTAGCAAAAGATACGGACCACGTATCTATAGTATTATAAGATAGATAAAAAAGAAATCTATTACAAAAATAATAATTATCAACGGATATAACTTTTTTTTATTTTCACGCTGTATCCCGCACACAGCAGGGTAGGCAGAGGGAACCTAGTGTTAAGACACTCCGTTCCCCACGCACCGCCAAATTCGGAGGCATTGCGTGTTAAGTGGCGGAACTTAACACCGCGCTTTGCCTCGACACCAGACCGAAGGAAATGGAAATATGAAATATTTCGACTGTGCGAGTGGGAATCGAACCCACAAACAGTCGCTTTACACCATTGGTCCCAACCGTTGATATTACAAATAGAATTATTCCCAATGTCACCAATAGTCGTTTGATTCTCGTGGGTATGATTAAATTTTAAATTTGATTTGTTCTCTGCCCTGCGCTGAGTTCAGTCATACAACACAAATATATCGATTTCGAGTAAAAAGTAGAAGATGGAGTGTCTTGACACTAGGTTCCCTTCTGATTACCACGCTTGGCGGGAAAAAGCGTGAAGCTATTTTTTTACCAACAGAATAATTCCAATATTGTACCTATTTGTATGTTTATAGGTAGTTACATACTAAAAATAATATCTGGTTGCGATACTAATTTAAAAGCAACTGTGTTACTTTAAACGTAAAATTATGCTATGTACGCGCTTTGAAAATCTACAAAAATTCTCTCTTTCTATCTCTCTCTTCAACGACCACTAGTTAAATATGTAAAAATATGTAGGTATAGTCATAATATATACGGTGTGTCATAAAATAAGGAGCACTTACTGTCTAATGTATATTTGAAAATCGTAGTGCTCCAATCGTAAGATCCTAGTAGTCTGGTTTTTTCCTTCTCCTCTCTTTTCAACGTCCAACAGTTTCAGATGTACGTTGTCTCAGTCAATTAGTAAAAGAACAGCTTCATGCATGACTCCTTTAGTTTCAAAGTACCGTAAATATTAAGTAACTATAAAAACTTTTTATTGCAAAAATACAAGTTTAACCTCTTATATTTTTATATTTAAAAAAAACATGCATTGATTTCAGATTTCAAAGTACATAAACACATAACTGCTTCGTTTGAATTTTCGTTCAAGAAGCCCGTGATATTATCTAAATGCTGATATTTTAATTATTAAATGACTTAAAAAGTTTAATGCTAAAGACATTTAGATAACGTATAAAAATTTGAACGCAGCGGGATTCGAACCCGCGCCTCCCGAATACCGTCCAGGCGCTCTCCCCATTGAGCCATGCATTTTCAATTTTCCTAAGTGTGGAATAACATTTTCAAAATGCTTAAAAGTATTTAATGAATAGCATTCTCTCTTACCAAACGATTGTTCGTAGAATAATCTTTGGGTAGCAGAAAGTTCTAAAAATCTCTCTTCAGAGATGCTAACAACGAACATAAGTTGTAATAAAACATGAAAGTGGTGAGAGCGTGAACGGTATTCAGGAGACGCAGGTTCGAATCTCGCTGCGTTCAAATTTTTATACGTATTCTAAATGTCTTTTTCAATTTTCCCAAGTGTAGAATAACACTTTAAAAATATTTAAAAGTTTAATGCTGCTAAAAATATGCTTCAAGCGTTATATTAAATGCACATATTTAATCCTATTAACATTATAAACGCGCTAGTTTGTTTGATTGTTTGTTACTCTTTGACATAAAAAAACTACTGAATGGATTTTAATGAAACTTTTCAATATTATAGCTTAGACATGAGAATTAAACATATTCTACAATTTATAATGATATTTTGTGAATTGTCCAAAATATCAAACAACCTCCTTTGATTTTACAGATATAACTGCTTCCGTGAATGACGTGCAAACGAAGTCGCGGGCACAGCTAGTACGAATTAAAAAAAAAGTGTTAAACCAAAAAAAAACTTTTTTTTCATTTATTAGCTTTCTTATAAAGTGTAATTTTGACTTAATATAGGTACTTACTACTGCATTGAAGGAACAATATGTATATACAAATTAGATTAATGATGAGTCAGTGCAGTATCAGTTGATACTCGACCCGCGGCCCCACCTTCAATTCCGGACGATGTTTGTGACCCGCACCTTAAGTAAGGTTAAATAATTGAGCGGACTACTGAGAAATAGTGATGTGATGTGTCAAGTATTTTGATTCTATTAATAATATTTAACCTGTTTTTTTTTGCCTTTGTTCTAAGTTAGTATTATTTTAAATTTTCTTATTAATTACAATTTATAATTATTTATAATTATTTGAAATTTTCTTGTTATTAAATAAATTAATATAAACAAAAAAATCATGTTTGAGGCCATTTTGTTGTTGGTAAAATTTGAGTGGTTTGTAATATGTATTAAAATAACCGCTTTTCTCTAAATGCATATGCATATATACACGCTACGTATACTAAAATAACCTTTTTTACATTTTTTGTCTGTCTGTCTGTCTGTTTGTTCCGGCTAATCTCTGAAACGATTAAACATATTTTGATGGGATTTCCACTGGAAGAACTGATGTAATATCGTGTAACTTAGGCTTTATTTTCATTTACGTTAAAATCCACGCTAGTTTTAAATAATGCTATAAAAGTTACAAGTTCTGGTTAGTCGTGGCCCAGTGGCACAAGCGTGTGACTGTAAACGACTGGTTGTGGGTTCGATTCCCACTCGAGGAGTGGAAATTATATTTTCATTTTTTTCGCTCTGGTGTCGAGGTAAAGCGTGGCGTTAAGTTCCACCACTTAACACGGCAAGCCTCGGAATTCGGCGGAAAGTGGGGAACGGAGTGTCACTAGGTTCCCTCTGCCTAAAGCTAAGAAAAAAAATTTAAAAAAAAAAAGAAGTTACAGCCACATCACTATCGTACATACAGAGCACTGAGAAATTAAATGACAAGTGGCGGGTCGCGCGTGGGCGTCATATGCTCAGTACAATGAGATGGCCTTACTACGATCTTGAGGAAAGAGCGTAAATATGTGGAAATATTGAAACGTTTTTCAAATATTGATTTTAAGATAAGTTTTTATATTCCGTTATAGATATTTCATTTTATTTTTTTTTAATGGGGATGAAATAGCTGATTTGTCATTTAATTTAAATGTTATAGCTTACTTAGTAAGGCGGAAAAGGAAATAAAATAAGAGTTCCTCGGTAGGTTTTCCTGACTACCTTTTTATTGGGATAATGTGTGGATTTGAAAAAAAATGCAAATATAATATTAAAATGACATAACACGTACCTAAATATGATTTTCTATTTATCAAAACTTTAAAATAAAAAGGAGTAGAATAGAGAGGTTTAAATAGGAATAGCTTAGAACAAATTAAAATATATTAAAACTAGGCCCTCTTTACCTGCCCTGTTACTGATCTAAGGGATATAGAAATATAAAGAAAAAAAAACTTATTACTCAATATTTTTTGTTAACACAAATAACTTAGTGATATGATACTTTTCCACCTAGATCTAGAAAGTTTTTTGTTGATATTTAACACGCTTTGTCTTTTAAGGCGAAAGAAAATAATTTTATATACAACCATTTCCCCAAACATTCATAATTTCTACACCACATTTGATTCGAGTAACAAATGTAAAGTAGTACTGAGTCCCCAGTTAATGCAATTAATGCAAGCAACCGGTGACTGCAAGCCACAAGTGAGATGTATAGACATTATTAATCCTCGAGACGGATCCTCTTCCTGCGCTCCGTCTGACGTCCGTCAACACGTCGCTGTGAGCGGCAATTACTTATTTACTACTCAATTTTATTCTTTTAGCTTCACGCTGTATCCCGCACACAGCGGGGTAGACAGAGGGAACCTAGTGTTAAGGTATTCCGTTCCCCACTCTCCTCCGAATTCGGATTCATTGCGTGTTAAGTGGCGGAACCTAACGCCGCGCTTTGCCTCTGATACCAGAGCGAAGAAATGGAAATATTAAATATTTCCACTCCTCGAGGGGGAATAGAACTCATAGCCAGTCGTTTACAGTCACACGTTCGTGCCACTGCGTCACGACTATCGCATCTAAAGCAAGCTGGTCCCATTCATTCCTCGAGTGGGAATCAAACCCACAATCATCGCTATACAGTTTTCTTTTAGCTTCACGCTGTATCCCGCACACAGCGGGGTAGACAGAGGGAACCTAGTGTGTTAAGACACTCCATTCCCCACTCTCCTCCGAATTCGGATTCATTGCGTGTTAAGTGGCGGAACCTAACGCCGCGCTTTGCCTCGATACCAGAGCGAAGATAATGGAAATATTAAATATCTCCACTCCTCGAATGGGAATCGAACTCACAATCATCGCTTTACAGTCAGATATGATAATATGGTTGTTTACAGTCATTTAGAATTTAATTACTTTAAAACTATTAAAAAAATAATTTTATTTAAATACTAATTTACGTTTATGAGTACAACAGGTGAAGATAAAAATAACAATTTTATTGAATCAGTTGTGTTAGCTGTTAAACAGATGAACGCAAAATACCGGTTTTTAATATATAATATTTACTTATTTTAAATAATTAAAACATGACTCTTTATTACGTAACAGACGAGTGGCTATAATAAAAAATTAAAAAATATTATTGGTATACACATACTTCATAATAACTAAGATTGGAACTGTTTTAAGCCTTGTTCAAAATAGGTAAAAGTAGGAAATCAGCCAAATTCGACCGTTTTTTTTATCTTCACGCTGTATCCCGCGCACAGCAGGGTAGGCAGAGGGAACCTAGTGTTAAGACACTCCATTCCCCACTTTCCGCCGAATTCGGAGGCATTGCGTGTTAAGTGGCGGAACTTAACGCCGCGCTTTACCTCGACACCACAGCGAAGAAAATGGAAATATTAAATATTTCCACTCCCCGAGTGGGAATCGAACCCACAACCATTCGCTTACAGGCACACGCTTATGCCACTGGGCCACGTAGATAGATAAAAGTAGGAATTATGCAAAATTCAATGTTTATTTATAGATACCTATATGTTTTTTGCAACTCCATATCTTTTTCTTCACGGCAAGGTAGTCAGAGAAAACATAGTGTTAAGAAATTCCGTTGTTTGCACGACGTGCTTTGTTATGTTATAAGTAAAAGACTGGAGAAATGAAAACAATTTAAATATTCCCATTCCCCTAAGTGAGAACCGAACCCAGAATCAATCCCTCTATGTCACGATGGCCTGTATAATTTTGAACAAACAATAAAAAACATGTTTTTAAAATTAAATAAAAATTAAAAAAATTAAATTAAATAGCTTCACGCTATATCCCGCACACAGCAGGGTTGGCAGAGGGAACCTAGTGTTAAGACACTCCGTTCCCCACTTTCCGCCGAATTCGGAGGCATTGCGTGTTAAGTGGCGGAACTTAACGCCACGCTTTACCTCAACACCAGAGCGAAGAAAATGTAAATATAATTTCCACTCCTCGAGTGGGAATCGAACCCACAACCAGTCGTTTACAGTCACACTTTTGTGCCACTGGGCCACGACTGGCCTCGAATATATAAAAATACTTTTTTAAACTAATTTAATACATATTTACATCAAGTATCAGTCATTTCCACTGGCAACAAGTTAACGGCTACCGCTGCGCGTGCGCAAGGCCCCCTGCGGACTGTGCAATTGAACCGACAGTTAGCTGGAAACGACTTTGCTATACAATATTGAAAGCATAATAAGCATTTGTTTGGCTAGATCTAGATTATATGCATTTTATATTATTTTTAATAGGCCAGGTAAATAAAATTATGATATTATAAAGATTTTCTTAAAAATATCGAACCCATAATCATCTTGGGTACTGTTAAATTCTTGTCAACTGAGTCACGATTGCCCAATAATATGGCGTCATCTTCAATTTTCTCGTATATTTAACTATTTTTTTTATATAAATTAAAAGAGATCATTGTAGTGCAGTGGAACAATGTCTCACTCCGAGTGATATTTTTTGTGGGTTCGATTCTTACACGGGGACATGAAAATGGAGAACGGAGTGTCTTAACCCTAGGTTCTTGAAAAAGCGTGTAGATGTAAAAAAAATATTTTCTTTAATTTGTTATTTAATTTAGCCAAATTAATAATAATTCTTTAAAATAGCATTTAATTAAAATTTCAGTAGTTCAATTAACATGTCACCTAAACGTACGAATGGACAGACAGAATGAATGGTAACTATCTTATATCTCTTAGTTTAGTTCGCATTAAGGGCTGCGCGTACGCACCTCATAATGACGTGTCTCACAAGGCCCCCTGCGGACCACGCGATTGGACAGAGGTTTGAGTAAAAACTTTATTTAAAATTATTGTTGTTTGATTATCAATCTTATTTATATATAATTAGAGTTGGTTTTTTATTCGTTGGGAAAGAATGATTTATTGTTAGCAATTTTTTTTTATAACACATCTACAGTTGTATGGGGTTTGAGATTAAGAATGTGTTACAAGTTTTGTTATTGTAGTCTTTTGTTTTTAATATATATTTTTTATATAAAAAGTAGTATTTTTATTGTATATATCATTGTAAATTGTATACAGATTCAAGCTTTTCCCCGTATAGCAGAATTTCTGAACGAATTCGAGCCATTACATGTCGAATGGGGGATCTCAGACTTTAACCCTGCACTGTATTTTCATCAGAGCGCGCGAATGACGCGTAAAATACTCCTCTGAATTTGGCGGAAAGTGGGGAACGGATTGTCTTAACACTAAATATAAAAAATAAAATATATTAACATTTTTAGAAAAATACTAACTTTCTGCACTTTTTCTCCATTTGAAGTTTAACTTTACCAAATTTCACACAATTTTCATGAAAAGGGGTCCAAACTTCAAATCAATATATATAATTACATTTAAAATAACTGTCTCTTTGATTGTAGACTATTTTAGTTATAATTTCCTTACAACGCGCCTTACATACTACTGCTGACGTACACAATTTCAAATCTCAGCATTTGACGTGAGTTAATCCTTTGCTCACGACTCCGCTACACGTTGCCGCATCCTCCATTATTATCATTTGACGTATCTAGAAATTTCTCAATATATATATTTTTTGTTTATTTACATGTTACATGACATATACATATCTGTACAAGGTGAATCATGTTTTTAATATTGATAAAAGATTATTTTAGTGGTTGTGAGAGTAGATTTTGTGTGTCATATTGAAATGTTGCTTTAAATAATTTTAATAATTCCTACCATCTACCTCGTATGGCGATACTTAAGATAGTTATTGTAGGTAACGTCAAATAACATTGCGTGCATTTTTTTGCAACTACACGCTTATTCCTACTTGATATGGTAATCAAAGATTAAGTATGCTGCTTAGTAGCGTAACTCAACCGAACCCATTACTAATCATATCCCACTGATATTGTCCCACTGAGCTACGATGGCCTCAAACGCGAATATTGAAAGATAATATAAGCTAAGTAAGAACGTGTGACTGTAAACGACTGGTTGTGGGTTGGATTCCCACTCGAGGAGTAGAAATATTTAATCTTTCCATTTCCTTCGCTCTCGTGTCGAGGCAAAGCGCGGCGTCAAGGTCCGCCACTTAACACGCAATGCCTCCGAATTGGGCGGAAAGTGGGGAACGGAGTGTCTTAACACTAGGTTCCCTCTGCCTACCCTGCTGTGAGCGGGATACAGCGTGAAGCTAAAAAAAAAAAACTTATTTCTAGAAAATCTTGAAACATCAAAAATAAATCGCTTTTAAATTAAATCTAGGGATATTACAAGTATAATTGTTTTAAATAGTCATGTATTAAATGTCACCACGTATTCAACATAATGTTCCTACATGTTGAATATTTATATGTAATTACATACGAAACTCTGTTACGAATGTCCTACTGTTATTAGGGCGTTAATATTAAACATTTTGTCCGTTTGACCGTCATATTGTGAATACAATATTTTTCATGGTAATTTTACGGGGTTACCAGTAATGGAGCTAAGTTGATGTCGATTTTGATTTCTTTCTTCAACTTTTAACGTTTTTTCTTGCTTAGCGGGATAATTAGGAGAAACCTAATGTTACCGTAAAACTTATTTTACACACACAATAGTAATTATTTTACATGTCATTAATTTCAACTGCTTTTGTTACTCCATTGATTGGTTTGTATTCGTATATATGTATTTTTTGTCTCAGTTAATACTTTTTTATCCTTAGTAATGTTTTCAGTATCTTTTAATTATCAAAAAACCGAGTGTAGCTCTAAACTGTTAACTGATATATTAGCACCCACGATACAGGAATACCTGTGTGGGGTCATCAGATGTTCCAAATTTGTTAAAGATATTTTTGTTAATATATTTTTTCTTTTCTTTCTTTTTCTAATGAAATAATACTCTGTCCTTCGTGTTCTGACTCACTCTGTAGGTTAATTTGCGTTTTGGCTTACCAGAGGGAGAAATATTAAATAATATAGATATAATTACATTTAAAGAAAACGTGTAAAAACGATTCGAAGGCATGCTCAGTGGTGAGAGCGCCTGGACGGTATTCAGGAGGCGCGGGTTCGAATCCCGCTGCGTTCAAATTTTTATACGTTTTCTTTAAATGTCTTTTTCAACTTTCCTAAGTGTGGAATGACACTTTAAAAATGTTTACAAGTAAATATAATTATATCTCCAAGTGGAGATCAAAGACTACCAATTGTGTTTCCAATATTGTGCCACGATAGCTTCATTTATTTTTCTACTAAAGTAGTTCAAAATTTATAAAATAACAATGACTTGGAACCGGTAGTGCCTGTAATCAATTGATTTTATTTGTTTCAAAAATTAAACTGCATTTGTGTTTAAATAAGAACTCAGAGTTATAATATGTACCCACATACAGCGGAGTCTATTGCGTAGAGACTGGTAAGCCAAGTAAACTAACTTTATAACGAGCAATATTGCCAACCTTCATTGTCGGAACTTCTTCACCGCCAGAGGTACAGACAACTTAGAGTCAAAACATTCCATTCTACAAAACAAAATACGTGTTTAAACACTAAAAATTGTCCATACCAACTTTGGCCATATTAAATAAAGTTTCCCTTATAAATACAATATTCAGTATAATTAGAGGCAATTATCCGCGGGCCGTCCTGTGGCAGTGCATAACTGACGAGGCTAATGAAGTGAACTGCGTGACCACAACATTAAAACATTTCTTTTTCCACTGGGCGGTGTGGCAGCTGACGGTCTTCTCATGAGACCTTCATACTAGCTACTTCGGTTTAATATGTACGTAGTTATATTGTCGTACATTACTGCTTTTGTTTTACAGCTTAAAGCTTTTTCTTGCTTACCAGAATGTTTAGAGAGAGGATAATGTCAAGAATTCCATATTTTCCTAATGAAATTAAGATATTACGTGTTAAGTGACGGAACATAACGCTGCATTTTATCTTTTGCATCAGAGTAAATTTAGTTCATAATTAAGTCAATGCATGTGAGTTTCGTAATCTAACGCCGTGCTTAACCTATGTACCAGGATTCAAAAGTTGAAACCATTTAAATATAACCTTATTTTGTTATTCCATTTTCCGTTTCCGCTTTGGTAAGAGATAAAGCGCGTCGTTAACTTTTGCCACTCGACACGCAATGTCTATTAAAGTAAGTCTATTAAGTGCAAAAAAAATCGGGAAAGTGGAGAAAGAATGTCTTGATAGCAGGTTCTCTCTACTAATACTGCTATTATTGCAGTATAAATTAATAAAAGTTTGCTTTAAATTGGCAATTTAAGCAAATTAAAACCAGCAATAAAAAAGACATTTAAAAAAAATTTGAACGCAGCGGGATTCGAACCCGCGCCTCCTGAGTACCGTGCAGGCGCTCTCACCACTGAGCCTAAGTGTGGAATAACACATTAAAAATAGCTTCACGCTATATCCCGCACACAGCAAGGTAGGCAGAGGGAACCTAGTATTAAGTCACTCCGTTCCCCACTTTCCGCCTAATTCGGAGGCTTACGTGTTAAGTGAACACTTTAAAAAATGTTTAAAAAAAACAAGCAATGTACACGACCCACCGAAAACCGAACACAATCCCACAATTCCCATTGTAATAAAATAATCCACTCGAATATGCAAGCGATTAAACGTCGTACAAGCGATCATTTCGCTTCAGTATTCCGTAATTTGACGGGGGACAAAACTGTTATTTAGTGCCGTTTCTAACTTAATGAATACTTTGCCTCGGTGTATCGTAGCAAGGTTTGTAAGGAAACAAATATCGTAACACGTGAAGTTTTGCCCGAGGGTTTCGTATACGGTTCGATATTTATGAATATAATTGTTGAACAGAATTTCTGTTACATTAATATTAATTAACAGTTTTAAATTCCGCTTTTATATATGTATTTTGTATTTAAGATTGTTTTTCACACTGATATAGGGTGCAGAGAAGAAGATGAATTTCTGGCAATGACAGAAACATCTAATTTTGATTTCAATTCAATTTTTTTATAGAAGATTTCGCTTCAGTATTCCGTAATTTGACGGGGGACAAAACTGTTATTTAGTGCCGTTTCTAACTTAATGAATACTTTGCCTCGGTGTATCGTAGCAAGGTTTGTAAGGAAACAAATATCGTAACACGTGAAGTTTTGCCCGAGGGTTTCGTATACGGTTCGATATTTATGAATATAATTGTTGAACAGAATTTCTGTTACATTAATATTAATTAATCGTTTTAAATTCCGCTTTTACATATGTATTTTGTTTTTAAGATTGTTTTTAACACTGATATAGGGTGCAGAGAAGAAGACGAATTTCTGGCAATAATAGAAACATCTAATTTTGATTTGAATTTAATTTTTTTTATAAAAGATTTCGCTTCAATATTCCATAATTTGACGGGGGACAAAACTGTTATTTAGTGCCGTTTCTAACTTAATGAATACTTTGCCTCAGTGTATCGTAGCAAGGTTTGTAAGGAAACAAATATCGTAACACGTGAAGTTTTGCCCGAGGGTTTCGTATACGGTTCGATATTTATGAATATAATTGTTGAACAGAATTTCTGTTACATTAATATTAATTAATCGTTTTAAATTCCGCTTTTACATATGTATTTTGTTTTTAAGATTGTTTTTAACACTGATATAGGGTGCAGAGAAGAAGACGAATTTCTGGCAATAATAGAAACATCTAATTTTGATTTGAATTTAATTTCTTTAATAAAAGAATTCGCTTTAGTATTCTGTAATTTGACGGGGGACAAAACTGTTATTTAGTGTCGTTTCTAACTTAATGAATACTTTGCCTCGGTGTATCGCAGCAAGGTTTGTAAGGAAACAAATATCGTAACACGTGAAGTTTTGCTGAGGGTTTCGTATACGGTTCGATATTTATGAATATAATTGTTAAACAAAATGTCTGGTATATTATTATTAATTAATTAATTGTTTTCAATTCGGTTTTTATATATGTATGCATGATGCATGTGTATGTTATATATGTAGAGGAATGAATTGCTGGCAAATGGCAATAGTAAAAATATCTAATTCTAATTTTACTTTTAACTTTTTTTATAAAGTCATTTGGGGCTCTATAGGACAGATGAGGGTATTAAGTTTTCTATTTGGTGAAGTGAATTATAAATGTTGTAATTATATCAACATAGAAAAAATATAATACAATCTAATTTTTTCAGCTTCTTCTCACACAGCCGGCAGAGAATATTTAGTGTCAAAACACTCCATTCTCCACTATCCACTCGAATTTGCTACTACCGTCACATACAGTAACAGGCTATTCCACTGCGCTCCAACAGCCAACAGCCTTTAACAAGTATTTACTTTCTATAATAATAATACATCAACAATACAAAGTTAATGAATTATTAATATAAAAAGTAATTATTTCAAATTTAAGCAATAATATTACTCAAACGACCAAAAATGCCAATCTTTAATAGATTTTTTAACAATAATAGAAGAAATTTCACACCCGCGGGATACCGACACTTATAAAATTCAACATGTCTCAAAATAATTTCATACACACTGTAACTCCACTTAAGTAGGTAGCTACTAGAGAATGTATCGGCTTGTTATCAAGAGGCTCAGAAGTAAATCTTTTCTTGCGAATCGCAAGTAGCGCCGTAGGAGGCTTGCTAGTTCATTAGCTATACGAGTAGTTGTCACCTGACTTAATCACGCGGGATTTGTATTAGATATGGTATCCCGTGGGATTGATTTTGGATGATTTTAATATTATGAATGATTTTTGAGGCCGTAGTACCGTAATGGAACAGAGGTTGTCTTTATCGTAATGGTTGTGGGTTCGATTTGCTTCGTGGGAATTATTATATGAAAATTTTCATTTATTCACCCTGGTACAAGCACGGTCAAAGAGCGGTGTTAAGTTCCGCCACTAAACGCGCAATGCCTTCGATTTCAGCGGTGCGTGGAGAACGGAGTGTCTTAACACTAGGTTCCCTCTGCCTACCCTGCTGTGTGCGGGATAGAGCGTGAAACTCTAGTACCCAAAACAAAGCAAGGCGTTAAGTTGCGGAATTCAACAGGCAATGTCTCGCTTTTGGGTGGAACGTGGAGGGCGGAGTGCCTTGACTCTAGATCCTCCATGACTACTCCAATATGCGGGAAAAAAACGTGAAGCAGAAAATAAAAGAAGGATATTTATAATTTTTAAATATTTTTGAAAAAGATGTTTTTGGAAAATTGAAAAAGACATTTAGAAAACGTATAAAAATTTGAACGCAGCGGGATTCGAACCCGCGCTTCCTGAATACCGTTCGGACGCTCTCACCACTGAGCCATGAGTTCTACTACCCTCTGCGTCGAAATTTATACGTATTCCAAATATCTTTTTCGATATTTATAATTATTTTTTTATAACACAAAGACATAAATTTAATTTTCTTTAACAAGTCAATCTCTTTACATTTTTGTAAGCATGTTTTTTTAATCTATTCCTAACTAAATGTATTTTTCAATCTATTTTCATTCAATTTAATGTCTTATAGTACTATAGTAATCAGGAAATTGCTGATACATTGAACTAAAAGTGCCTTTTAGATTAATTTTCTTTTCAGACCACGATCAAATTAATATTTACTAAACGAAAGACAAAGATGGTAATAACGCAATAATTATATTTTAAAATAACATCCGTACACGTAGAAATTTCTTAGTATTCTAAATACAGCTAAATGCATTTAAAAAAAGTCTTTTTTAAATACATATTTAATTAATAATAACATAGTTTAATGTTCCTATTACTCATTTGAAGCATTTTTCTTTAGAGTTCCGTCACGTGGCGTCTCTCACGGTCGCATCAATAATGCACAGATTAACCGCAACCCGCGGACGCTAACTTTGTGTTTGTATTTGATTTCCCTTTCTATTTGCTTTTTGCGATTTCAATTTACAATAATTACAAAGGATACATGGTTACCTTTTAGTATGTTAAGTTAAGAAATATTTACTAGTATTGAGTGGGGAACGGAGTGTCTTAACACTAGGTTCCCTCTGGCTACCCTACTGTGTGCGGGATACAGCGTGAAGATAAAAAAAAATGAGTTTTAAAAGACGCTATAATAGGTATCTACAATAACAGCTTCACAATTTTTCCTGTCCAACAGGATAGTCAGAAAAAAATAGTGTCCAAACACTCTATTGTCTACTTTCCACCAAAAATCCAGACATTGTTTGTGAATTGTAGAATTGAACGCCGCGCTTTGACTCAAAAATAAAAATTTTTAATGTAATTTTTCTCCCGAGGGAGAATCAACTTTATATATGTATTTACCTGCCCTTTTTAAAGCTAGTTCAAGTTTATTATGTATAAAGTTCTGATCTTCCCCATTCTCATTAGAAGATTATTGTAATATAAAACTACATATATTTAAACTTAGTAATCACTTATATTTCCATACTGTTGCATTTTTACCTGTACATATTGTTGTGTGGTGGAATAAAAATGAGGCCTAATAAAGAAGATCTATTTTCACACTCCAATGGATGGCCCACTGTAGAAGAGATTGTTTTGCAAATAAATCATAGATATGATGTTTTTTAAATACTTATTTTACCAGAGGACTTCTTTCCGCAACCGTTTAGTATTATAAAACACAACTAGACTACTGGACTACACTACGATGCCGTTATTATCTGTATTAGAACACAATAACACTTGTTCAGCATAACAAAAAATGCATATAAACAATATAAAAAAAATCATAAAACTAATGAAAAGATGTTTAAAAAACATTGAAATACAAGAATTCATTTGCTCGATACGGTTACAGAAGTACACGTATATCTAAATGGGGAATACCGGAATAATATTAAATAAAGCAACACATTACCAACAGATAGTGATGTAACGGAAGCCGCACTCACCGAGCTACTATTGGATTCTGTGTAAGATATAACATGCATTTCGATCTTTTCGATTCGATTCACTTTGCATTTCGAGATAACCGAACTGAACCGGCGTCTATGTGTTTTATAATAATTATATTATCTGTTCCACGTCAAATGTATCATGATTTTAATTAGTGTTAGCTTTTAATATAAACTTTTTGGTCCTTTTTGTAGCTCAGAGCTTAATATTTGTTTGTTATGATCAAAAATGAACTTAGGTTTTTATTTAAGTGACTTTATCGTATAGAATTATGTATGCAAATTGCTGTGATAATACAAATAATAAATTGATATATTTATGTTGAAATGTATAACGCGATGGCTTTGGATTCGATTCTCGCTCTAAGGAATAATTATGTTATTATACCTGATGATTAATTACTTGACATACTATGGTAAGGTATATTGCAGCGTTGAGTTTCGCACTTACTTACTGTTCGTTTTCGAACTTACTGTTCATCAGGTGATGCGAAGGGGATACCTCGCATCACCTGACGAACAGTAAGTCTTCTTAATAATTAGTATTTTGTATAGATACTGGCGGCTGTAGCAGTTTTTTTCTATTTCGGCGGCCAACGTTCACATCTAGTTAGAAAACAAAACAAAATTGTTCATTAAATGGGATTTAATGTATCATGTACTTTTGAGTCACTAAAAAATAAAGAAGCTAGTCGTGGCGCAGAGACACAAAGTGTGACTGTAAAGCGACTGGTGGGGGCTTCAATTCCCACTCGAAGAGTGAAAATATTTAATATTTTCTCTGATCTGGTATCGAGGCAAAGCGCGGCGTTAAGTTTCGCCACTTAATTCACAATGCCTCCAGAATTCAGCGGAAAGTGGAGAACAGAGTGTCTTAACACTAGATTCCCTATGCCTATCCTGCTAACTGCAGGATACAGTGTGAATCTAAAAAAAAACAACATGGTTTAGAGTCAATAAATTTTATTATTATTAAGTTGTGGCCCGCTCGCCGCTTCGCCTGCGTGAACTACACAACTATTTCACTATAGGCACATAGACATCACATTAGAAACCTCTAAAATTATCAGTGTTTCTCTACTATATCATACATGTATTATACATATAAACCTTCCTTTTAAATCATTCTATCTATTAACAGAAACTGCATCAAAATCCGTTGCGTAATTTTGAAGATCTAAGCATACATACATACAGACACGAGAAGCGACTTTGCTTTATATTATGTACAGATAATTCTCTCAGCCTATAATAGGAACTACGAGTACATGCAATAGATGCGTGACTCTAAAAAAAAAGTTAAAACACATCCGTTTAATCAGTTATCAGTTATCTGACAACCGATCAAAAATCATTCACATTAGGCATTATCGTCAAACAAAAGCAAATATTTAAGCGATTGTGGATTCTTTATCGCTCGAAGGAAAATTTCGCAATAGTGCTAGTTTGATAGCCAAATGATATTTATCTGTGTATCGATTACACGCGATAATTTTGACATTTGTTATATTTCCGGGTTTTGTGAAGAAAGGTTTTAGTATTTGGCTAGATTTTACTTAAGTACAATATATTGAGAGAGATAGAGATAGTCGTGGCCCAGTGGCACAAGCGTGTGACTGTAAACGACTGGCTGTGGGTTCGAGGAGTGGAAATATTTAATATTTCCATTTCCTTCGCTCTAGTGTCGAGGTAAAGCGCGGCATTAAGTTCCGCCACTTAACACGTAATGCCTCCGAATTCGGCGGAAAGTGGGAAACGGAGTATACTATACTAGTATACTATACTAGTATACTATACTAGTATACTCCGTTATATACTATACTAGGTTATAGTATAGTATACTAGGTTCCCTCTGCCTACCCTGCTGTGTGCGGGATACACCGTGACGCTAAAAAAAAAATTACTAAAAAAATAAGATATAAAGAATGTACATCAGAAATTGTTACATCATTGCAGCACAGTGGGACTGACTGACTGTAAACGCAGCAGACTATGAGTTCGATCTCCATTTAGAAGAATTTAATCATTTCAATTATCTCACTTCCTTACTCTGGTAAAACAATACTTCCAAGTAATTTATCAAACCTACTTAGTTAGAAATAGGTTACTTATTTCTTTAAATAATATTGTAGTGTATCTGTTTCTATCATCTTCATTAAATAGGGTAAAAAGAACTACTATACAAGAAATAATGTTAAAGAAAACAAGAAACCTAAGATAAAACGTGGCGTTGAGTTCCGCCACTGAACAAAGTGGAGGGCAGAGTGTCCTGACACTAGCCACTATCTTACAACCCGGCACTATATTATAATTTTAAAATAAGATGTTACAAATCTTTTCTAAAAGTCGGTTAGTCTGTTAGAAAGATATTAGTTGGTCGAACAAATATAAAGCGATATAAATATCAAGTTGCATACTAACTATGAGTGGCAGGCGCGGCTCACTTCTTCAATTTTTGTACGTAGCCGGCGTAACGCGGAAAGTGTCAGTGAGCGCGGTCAAAATTAGGATGATGGTCCATTTACATATAAAATAATATTTATCTACTTTTTAAAATTTTTAAAGTGTTATTCCACACTTAGGAAAATTGAAAAAAACATTTAGAAAACGTATTGAAATTTGAACGCAGCGGGATTCGAACCCCAAAATAACAAAAAAAATAATTTGTAATAAAGCGTAAAAGAATTTGGACGCAACGTGTAGTAGAATGCATGGCTCAGTGGTGAGAGCGCCAGAACGATATTCAGGAGGCGCGGGTTCGAATCGCGC
Source organism: Dryas iulia moderata (assembly GCA_019049465.1). NCBI lineage: Eukaryota > Metazoa > Arthropoda > Insecta > Lepidoptera > Nymphalidae > Dryas > Dryas iulia. The sequence continues at coordinate 345,908 of CM032418.1, forward strand.
TGCGTTCAAATTTTTATACGTTTTCTAAATGTCTTTTTCAACATTTATCTACTTGTGTTTTATTCATAGAATTTAATAATAAGAGTTTCACGCTATATCTCGCATACAGCAGGGTAGGCAGAGAAAAATTAATGTTAATACACTCCGTTCTCCACGCACCACCAAATTTGGAGGCATTGCGTGTTAATTGGCTTAACACCGCATAAAATTTCAGTGTGTATTAAAATTCAGTAAGATGCACTTTTTTAAATGGTCTTTAAAGCCTGGATAGGCGATAAGCGCTTTCGCTATCTAAACTATCAACTACAAATCGGTACTTTGAAATTTCTGTCACTCTTGAGGACTGTAGGATAAAGTATATAAACAAACAATAGTTCAATGTTTTTTATAGAACTTTAAGTCACAATAAAGTTATTAAAATTTAAAAAATGACATGCAAATAACGGAAATCCTCGTAACAAGCATATAAGAATTTCGACGTAGTCGGATGTAGAACACACGGCTTAGCGATCAATGCGCTTGGGCGATTCTCGAGGCGCGGATTCGAATCCAGCTGCGATCAAAATTTTATATGCTTTGTGCAAATATTATTCAAATTTTAATAAATATGTATGTACTTAAAAACTAACAATTTTAAATAGTTCACATAATGGACAATCATCTTAACAGTAAACCGTTAAAGGTTGTACACGATAGTGTGTGCGTTTCACGTTTGTTTGTTTATTTGCGGTCAAACGCGGCGGCTTTGCTTTACGCTGCGAGCGGTAGGAGGTCGGATGCTGCGAGCGGCGTACAGACTGCATCATTCTATACTGTTGTAGAATTATATAATATATTTAATTTATATTGTTTTAAAAATTAAATATTAATCTAATAATTGTATATATACAATAATTTACCTTTTTTATAGTGAGGGAATCGGTTACGGATACCAGCACGATTAGAGACTCGAAGGTGGTTATGTAAGACTCCGAATTGCAGTCTAGTACTAAAACCTCACGGTGCTCTTCCTCTACCACCACCACCACCTCTACGAGGCCACAGGTACTCCAATAATTCGCGTACCCTGACGGCGGGAGCTAGAAAGACACGTCGCGGAGTCAAGGGTGGTGGGTCACCCTATACTATTCCGACATAGACAGTTTCTAGCCTAGCAAGGTAGACAGGGTAGTGGATAAGGTAGTGTCAAGATACTCCGCGAAGTTTCTAATGTGATTTTTGCCCACTTTCGAGATATTCTGTAATGAGTGACAAAACTCAATCAAAGAAATTATCAATATCTTCATTTATTTTTATTTTAGATATTTTTTTCACGCCAACTTTGGTATTATTTATAGACATAAAGTTAATGTACAATAGATATACATAAAACGGTGTTCTTATCTCTTTGCTAATAATATTAGAAAGAGCAACCTTGTGCCAGTATTATTTTTAATTACAACGAAAAGTCAACGACATAATAAGTCTACAAATTATCTTTATCTATCGCTTACAATAATTAAATTATTTTTAATAAACGATTAGGATCTGATGTATTATTATAAAATATTATATTCACGTGATGGCTGCAATTTTACATAAATGTTTCATATTGAGTTACGTTTTTTTAAATAACTAATCAATTCAGCTAGCTTACGGCAACTATGGATGATTTTAAGGTCATGGTGACCGTGTCTGAGAAACACTAGGTAATATCAGATACCCACCTGAAAAAATGATTTTGATTGAATTATTTACCTTTGGTAAGTCAATCCAGGGCCAGTCGTAGCGCACATGCGTGTGAATGTAAACGACTGGTTTTGGGTTCTATTTTCACTCGAGGAGTATAAATATTTAATATTTCCATTTTCTTCGCTCTGGTTGTTTCTCTGGTTGGTTGTTCAAAGCGCGGCGTTAAGTTTCGCCATTTAATACACAATGTTTCCTAGTTCGACGGAAAGTGGGGAACGGAGTGAACACTAGGTTCCCTCTGCCCACCCTGCTGTGTGCGGGATACAGCGCGAAGTTAAAAAAATAGAATCAATATAAAAAATCTATTGATTAATATTTATTTAATAATATTCCGTTACATGGTCTCCCCAGGTCAAGTGTCAAACGCAACGCAGACGTCGCTCGACGTCGCTTCACCCGCGCACGCCTCGCTCCACAACACAACACTATTAAATATATATCTGAAATATATTTATTTTTATTTGTTTGAGACGTTCCGTCTACTCTGACGGTATCAGATTCGTTTTTTTGTAAAACATGATGTCATAATACAACTGCTTGTCGTTTAAAGAGAGTGATATTAAATTATATCGGAGTGTATCAGTTGAGACCATCATGGCAGAGTGGGAGAGCGTCTGACTGTAAATGCGACTGGTTGTGGGTTCGATTCCCACTCGACGAGTGGAAATATTAAATATTTCCATTTTCTTTGCTCTGGTATCCGCCACTTAACACGCAATGCCTCCGAATTCGGCGGAAAGTGGGGAACGGAGTGTCTTAACACTAGGTTCCCTCTGCCTACCGTGCTGTGTTACCGTGCTAATTATTTTCATTTCTCAGTTGTAATGCTCAAGACAAAGCGCAGCGTTGAGTTCTGCCACTCAACACGCAATATCTAGATCTATTTTTAGACATTAAGTTTTGAAGACATTAAGCTGACTACCCTGATATGCAGGAAAAGTATGAACCTAAAAAAAATTAAAACAAATTTGTACCCATTACAGTTAATATGCAAGCAAATATTTATTAACTAGTTTACGGCTGTTATATATACAAAAACTATTAGACACAAAAACCATTACATTTAAAGTAGTTTAAAAATTACATTCACAATCCCCAAAGCTTTATTAAAATATTTCTGTTAAAAATATGATTTTATCTACACAAAGGGGCGCGAATTAACAATATTCCATGTCGTAGGGTGACAATAAGGATTCTCTTTATAACAAATAGAATATATTGCATAATAATGGGACAAAAAAACTTTCATTTTTCACATGGGCACGAAACCTGAGCCCACATTGTAGGTAGCTGGAGATACTAATCAACAAATATATCATTTTACACTCAACTGAGCTAGCCTGTTCGGTCCGCGATGTTATCTCATGGATAGATGCCAACTAAATGCCTTTATAACCTAAACGGTTTTCTAATACGTGTTTTTTTTAAAGTGTTTTTGTACTTTGTTTGCAAATTCTTTTGTATTGTTGTTTAGATGTATGAATATAATTGATGGATTGGATATTGATGGTTTAATTTTTTTTTGCTTTATATTTTTAGTAATTTCAAACGTACCAATACATATTGTTATAGTAGTTATTTATTATTAGCACAAAGAATATATATAGGAATACATATATAGGAATTTTATGATATATGTATCGATTTTTTTAATAAAATATCATCGTGCTGCTATTAAGAAGTATATCTATAACTATCTGCAGTGATTGTAGGCTTGATACCTGTTTTATTGTTTAGATTGGACTAAGTGTTTCGCTATCCATGTTGGATATTTAATGTGAGTGGGAACTGGAGAACGGGACGTCTAAACTAGGTATGTTTAAATATTGAAAAAAGAAATGGTAGATTTGTATTAAAGAAAAAAAATCTATCCATATTCACAAATGATGACCAAAAATATAAAACTTATACCAAAAATTCTTTTATAAAGCTCAAAACCGTTACATGACACTCAAAATAAGCTTAGAGCAGGACATAACCGCACACGGAAATAACATAATAGATATTTCCCAACAATCAATGGGATTATGCATTATTTGGTCACCCTGCGAGCGAACAGAGTAATATGATCGGTTTATTATAACGATATTCGCTGTTTTGTTACATCGATGGACTGATAACGGCCTTTGTCCTCGAGCTAATGGTTGCTATTTTCATTTCATATAATAAATATAATATAAGTACAGTTTTGTATGGGACACAAAAAGATTATAGATTTGACTCGAAGAATAGTGTTGCGAGGAAATTTATTTGCCAATTAGTTGAGAGTTGTATTTAAAAATTTAAGAAGGTTTTAGTGTGTGGTTATGAACAGCAGCTTCAAGCTTGTTCCTGCATAGTAAAGTAGTCACAGTTAGTTAGTTTGCTTCACGCTGCATCCCGCACACAGCAGAGTAGGAAAAGAGAACCTAATGTTAAGACACTCCGTTTGCCACGCACCGCCGAGTTCTGGAGACGTTGTGTTAAGTTGAGAAACTTCACGCCGCGCTTTGTGTCGACGCTAGAGCGAAGAAAGTGGGAATATGAAATATTCCACTCCTTGAGCTGAAATCGAACCCACAACCAATCGACTTACAGTCACTCTTGGTGTGTCTGCGCCATGACTGCCCCCCCAGTAACTGACAGTTAGTCCTTAGTTAATTTAAGAATATTGAATAATGTAATACCTACAATTTTATAGATCTAATTTGATTTCAGTGTTACTGTTAATTATTATTTATTAGTAATATAACATTATAATGTTATATGTACAAAATTAATAATATGATTATTGCATTAATTATATTAAATTTATTGTATTATATATAAATTAGCAAGTCACTTATGTATTTAAGTTAATAAACAGTAGTAAACGTTGCTGTACGGGTACTGTAGCAATTGGCCGTTGCCGTATACTATAACCATTATTTTCTTCTTCTACATGTAAAATTCAATAAGTATTTTATATATTTTTTATATTAATATTTTTTAAAGTAAAATTTGTTTTACTCTACGACTTTTTCATCCTAAAAGATTTGAAAAGGTCAGTTGATTTGGACCAATTAAAATAACAATTTGGAAGAGAATGGCAGAAAGGATATGAATGATGTAAGAGTGGTAGTAGAGAAAACACCTTTGCTTGACTGTAGTTAATGGGAGACCATGTAAATGAGACTTAAGAAGAGTTACATATAAAGAACTTCCGGAGAGAAAGTAATAAGTTGTTGATAGTATCTGTTGAAATATCAATTGATTATAGTTTGTCAAATGAGCATTATAGGCAAAAATTAATCTTTTAAAAATAGTATGTGATTTGACTTCCCCGTATTGGCTTTGCCGCCAATTTTATTGTTTTATTATCTGTTATATATTAACTACGATGAGCAGTCTTTTATAGTGATCTTGTACCGAACTGACTTTTTATTTACCCATAACCTTCTAAGTATCTCTCTCTCTACTCTCTCATTCAAGAGAACGAAGAGTACAAGAACCGAACAATTCCTCTCTGTATATATAAAAACGAAGAAGGGCAGCCCAACGACGACCAGACTACCGTCACGTACAGATGTCAACATAACATCGAAAGAAATAAACTTAACCTTCCTCCAAGCTTATCGCCAATAATGAGGTCAAATACGGTGTGCTTATCAGATAGGACATCAATCAGTATTGTATTTTGATATGTTTTGCGTAAATAAGTGATAAGCTATCTCGCAGCCGCTAAGGCCGTGTGAAACAAAGTCCGTACGTGTTTGTTTAACAATTATCATCAACAAGTCTATATAAATAAATCATTAGTCAAAATTTTTCAGGGAAATGTTCTTTTTCAGCTGTCATGACGTAATTTGAACGTGACTGATTGTATATTGACTGTAGCTAAGGCTTGGTTTGGTCTAATTATACGAAGTATTGTGATAGGTGTATCAAAATCAAATTCAAATAATTTTCAAAAACAAATTTTATTTAAAATAAGAAGTTATATGTTTCATTTTTTTAACATCAAGCAGTTTACCATCGGTTCACTAAAGTTAATATCTCAGACCTAAAAAGAACTGGCGCAAGAAATTCAACGGGATTTTATCTGTCCATAGACTACAATATCTTTTTTTGGACGAAATGTAGAGATATTTCACTATATTTTCCTGAGTGTGAGTTAGTTTGCTGTTTTAAAAATAACTGTAAACTGATAAATATTGAAATGTAATCTTTTTCTGAATTATCATCGGCACTCGAACAGCGTGACATGAAACTTTTAAGTGTCAGTGTCATGATTTATACTTTACCTAATATGTCATTTGTGGATATATTGATAATTCCTACATCTTTTACCTTTATATTAATAATATAGCAAATGCTTACTGTTTTTTCATTTTCACGTATCTAAAACAATGTTCTATTGAAATTTTAGTGGATATCTAGTATAATGAAAAGGAAAAACAAATGTGTTAAAAGTTAAAGCATTATATACACATATTTTCCTACCTAGAAGATCCAAGTGTCAATATATATACTGACACTAGGTTCTCTCTGCCTCATAACACAGAGTATGTAGGAAAAAGAAATGTTAATTTGCCAAAAAATGTGACTAAAAATAAATTTGTTAACATAATCCATACTTATATTATAAATGCGAATGTCTGTGTGTTTGTCTGTCACGCTTTCACGGCTATTCTAATGGTCCGATTTGGATGAAATTTAGAATAAAAGTAGTAAAAATGACTGGTCTAACATAGGCTACTTAATTTTTCAAAAATCCACCTCTAAAGAGTTGAAATAGGGGATGAAAGTTTATATGAAAAATCTACACCGCTTGGCCGGTTATAACGAATTTTGGCATATATATAGTCCATAATCCAAGGTTAAACATAGGCTACTTTATTTTTCAAAAATCCACCACCGAGGGTTGCAATATATCGAAATAGCCGCGAAATCACGCAGCGAAGCCGCGAGCGGGCCGCTAGTAACATAATAAAATTACTTTACCACGACAATTTGTCAATAAATCAATAATTGAGACAAGAAAGGCAAACATTTTTCATAAAATGATTCATAAAAAACACTTGTATGATGACATCAGCAGTAATCCAACTTGCTAGAAATATCCGTATCCGCATATTTATCAGTTCGCATCAGGTATTGCGACAAAAGTATGAATTTTACTTGCTTATATCATAAAATATTATGATTTATTTTTTTATTACACAGATATATTTTGGATTTTAATAAAAAAAATTACGTTTCTTTTTCTGCAAACATATTTTATAAATAGTAAAAAAGAAAATACAATAATAATGGTGTGATAGATAACAAAAATTACGGAACATATGTTCGTTTGTAGAAAACCACGTAATTACAAATTAAATATAAAGAGGTACTTTAATCTGAACAAGACTATAAGTTACTACTTATTATACCAATTTTTTTTCAGCCTGTTGCCATCCACTGCTGAACGCAGGCCTCCTTAATAGAGCGCCAACCTTGCCGGTCCTGGGCAGCTCGTATCCATCCGCTGCCAGCCACCTGCTTTAAGTCGTTTGTCCATCGTGCGGGAGGGCGTCCTACACTACGCTTGCCTAAACGCGGTCTCCACTCTAACACGTGTCGTTATCGTTACGTCTGGAGACAACACCGGTCTAATTTCACTTTAGCGAAGCAATCCTACACGCAATATCGGTGACTTTAGTTCACTAATGAATAATTTCATTTTGTATTCATTATTATACCAAACCATCCCCTTATTACCGGTAACGTAGGAACCGGGAAAGATTTAGACTATGGTTTTCTTTGATATGTAAGTACCTTTTATCCAAATATAACCAAACCTACTACTGTCTATTACTATTTACATGAATTCTACCTATATTCAATTCATTTGTTCATATAACCTAATGGATTCAATAAAGCAATGATACGGATTTCATAGTCATACATCATATAATAGGGCCAGTCGTGACTCAAAGGCACAAAGTCTGACTGTAAAGAGACTGGTGATGGGCTCGATTCCCTCTCAAGGAGTGGAAATATTTAAAATTTCGCTATGGTATCGAGGTAAAACGCGTCGTTAAATTCCAGCACTTAACAGGCAATGCCTCCAGGATATAGTAATATGAAATCGGAAAACAATACTCAAACATTTAGACTGTTTTAGCAATACCCAAATATAACCAAACCTTCTACTGTCTATTACTATTTACTTGAATTCTACCTATATTCAATTCATTTCAATTCATCTAATAGATTGAACAAACCAATACAGATTTCCCAGTCATACACCATACAATGAAAGTGAAACTCGTCACGTCACGGTCCCATTTTCCCAAAGATGGTAAATAATATCGTCGAAAAATGAGCATAAAACAGGCGTTAGTGAGCGAGTGGTGCGAGTATGGTAATGGCCTGGGTAGTGGGTGAAGCAATCATTACGCAGTGGCTTTGTGTAACCGCTGCTCTGCTATTAAAATAATTATATTTGTTCTGTATTTTGATAATAGTTGCGCACACTTTTTGTTAAAATTTAGTTATACGAAGAGACTAAAGAGTTGTGGCCTTTTTCTTTTAAATTTCATACTCTATTATACATTTTAGGGGCTGGTTATTAAAAAAATAAATATGTTTAGAAATCTAGAATTTTCACGTAAGTTTTCATCCATTATCTCGTATATATCTCACCCTTTAAGCATTGATTTTTGAAAAAAAAAGCAGCTAATGTTTGACTGGGTCTCCAACATTAGTATAGATAGTAATTCTTAATATTATAGCAAAATATAATGTAATAAAAACATGATATGATCATTTTGGAAATGTAATATAAGTCTATCGGTAAAACATCTATCATTTAAAATATGTACGTAAAACGTGTTAAAACTTAGACTTAAGTTTAATTCCCATTTCACGTCTTAACAATTTTTGTGTCGAGTTTGGTCGAAAAGTAGAGAACATAGTCACTAGGTTCACTCTACCTATACTGATATATGGAATGTGCGATGACTCCACACAGCGTGACGACATGACTGGCGTTTTTAATCTTTTGTATGGCACATACGTACACTCTTATGTATATAACAAACAAAAAACATATTTTAATCATGTAAATTACATTTGTTTAATATTGTATTGTCTAAGAAATATGAGGTCGGAAGTAAAATTGTGTTTGTAATTACTAATTTTGAAACTATTCTTGCTGTCCGTTTTTTAACTTGTTCGGAATAAATTTATGGAATTTATTTACCTAATTGTTTATTTTATTTTAGTTTACATTTTTATATTTAAATAGGAATTTTATTAATTAAAAAAATTAAAATGTTTAAAAGTATATATTTATTTTAACGAATATTCCTTAATCAAATAAGCTTTTACCGGTAGTAAAAGTAAAGAGATTTCATCGATGCAGCTGTAAACGTTTAGCACAATCAATATTGCGAATTTTTTAAATCTAATTTATATTTAATTTGGTTTTTTTATAATTTAATTTATACCACTACGGACATAATGTCTGTACCTTTTTTTAAATAATCTTTTTTTTATATATAAATTCCTTTTTTTCATAATATCAGAACTCAAAACTAAGTAAGCTTTAACTAAGTTTACTTTAATATACCATAATGTAACTTATATCTACCATAATAAATGTAACTTATATCTATCACATAATATTAATATGACTAACTTCTATTACATATTTCTTAATATTATAGTATCCTAATATTAAATTCGGTTTATTAACTTACCAAGTTAAATTCTAAATAACACCAAGCTTCATCTACATACCATCATATTCACACCCCAAAATTATTTTTCTCTAAGCAAATTATATTAAATTAATATCAATGTCAGTAAATAATAGGCGAGATAACACGTAGTAGCCTGTAATTTAGCGGTAGCGGTAACAATGCATCGGCCAGTCACGTCGACGCCCATTACCGTTTCTTTATCGGTGTGTTTGATGAAAATCGGTAGAAAGTCAACTGTGAATCTGTAATACAATGAGGACTTCAAGAGCTATTGTTGTATAGAATTGTATAAAAATGTTTTTGGCAAGGTTTATAGCGGTATGTGATGGTTTTATATTAATGTTGGTGGATATAGAGAATGTATTGAGAGAATATAATGTGATTATAACTCTTTAACACGTTGACTGCCAACGCGGTCAATGCTGACCGACAGCATGCTATCCTTACAGGCCAAGCAAAAATCACATTTCATTGTATTTAACGTAATTTCTTTAAGAGGCGACATATAACTAAAAAGGCCTAAATAGACACAATAATTGTTAAAAAATTGCAAAAATATAATTAAGTTCTAATTATATACAAAGGCCATCGTGACACAGTGCGACAGTCTGATTGTAATCAAAACTACTTATCAGTTCGATTTCCACTCGGTGAAATTATCAAGATTTAATTATTTAATTTCTTCATTTTAGTGAAATAGACCAAGAGTTGAGATTTTAAATTCACATTGAAAGTAGAGAAGAAAGTATCTGGACAGAGACCGGGTTCGCTATGACTTCTGAATCGAGAAAAAAAGGTAAAAAGGCGTCTGTCTGTTTGTCTGTAACGCCTTCACGGCTAAACTACCGGTCCGATTTGGATGAAATTTAGAATGAAAGTAGTAAATAATCCAGGATCAAACATAGGCTACTTATATTTTCAAATATTGACCTCTAAAGGGTTGAAATAGGGGATGAATTTTTCTATAAAAAATCTAAACAGATAGACCGATTTTAATGAATTTTGGAATATATATATTGTTGATAATCCAAGGTTAAACATACGCTACTGTATTTTTCACCCCCGAGGGTTGTAATATAACGAAACAGTTATGTAGTTCACGCTAAGAAGCCGCGAGCGGGCCGCTAGTATACATACATATAATGGATAACTATTTATAGATTGTTTATACGTCTGGACAAATTTAAATTAATTTTGCCAAAAACACTTGTTATCGAGCCAAGCGATAAGTGATAACACCGACCGCACAGTCTGCAGACAGGCGATGGACTTTGAAATAATGAAACTTATGTAAGAAATGTTGAACATGAAGTTTTGTTTTTCATGTAATCATGCGACATACGCTGAAAATTATGATAAAAGCTGTCAAAATGTTTAAAATTATATAAATATTTTTCATTGCATAAGTTATCATTATCAATTTATGACCTCATCTTGGTGCAATGGGACGTAGACCAGCACCATGGTTTTAGGTTCGACTTGCACACAGAGCAATGATTTTTTTTAATTATTTAAATCTCATATTTCCCTCATAATAGAGAATTATGCCAGATTCCCTCTTAATAGAGAATTATTTAACCAGAGCGGTTAGAGAAAGCACAGCCTTAAGTGCAGCCACATTACACGAGAAATCACTGAATTACGCAGAAAGTTGAGTTAAATCTTATTATTTTAGAATCAGACGCGTAAAGCCTTGAGTTACTCCACGCAAAGTGACGTTAATTAAGAAGCAAAGACAAATCAGCCAACCTCTGGCAAGCATCTAGTGGGCATATCTCGTTATCACGCGCGCAGAAGGCAAGGCATGATAGTCGTGCGCCGCTATCTCTGCCATACCTCTACTTACGTGATAACAATATACATAAATAACTAAATCATTATCACTTGTGTAGAGATTTCACAAATACGCTTTTATCAAAACATTTTACATTTCCTTAAACTTGTTTAAACATGTATATTTATTTTGGCTATATTGTAGACTTAAACAAGGCTTAACTTGTAGTAAAGTATAAAAAATATAATTTAAACGTCGTCATATGTTTGAGAGACAAGAACACATAGGACATCGTTCAAATACCTTTTCTATTCTCTCCGTCATTTTAAAAACGTTTTCCTATTCGCTATTTTTATCCAATTCTTGTCGTCTTCAACTTACTTTGAGATTTGCGTATCCGTTCACAATCAATGACAGTTCTACGTGGATAAAAATAAAAAGAAACAAAGGGGTTCTTTCAATTCTTACAAAACTAATTAGTTATTTATTGGCAGCTTCATACTTCTTTCCTAGATAGAGAGGACCTACCGTAAAGTCACTCTGCCCTCTGCTTACTACCTGGTAACCTACGTATTGAGTGCCAGAATTTAACTCCGTGCTTTATCTCACCAGCGCAGAAACAAAAACAATCTAAATAAAACTATTTGTGGCCAGTCGTGGCCCAGTGGCACAAGCGTGTGACTATAAACGACTGGTTGTGGGTTCGATTCCCACTCGAGGAGTGGAGATATTTAATATTTCCATCTTCTTCGCTCTGGTGTCGAGGTAAAACGCGGCGTCAATTTCCGCCACTTAACACGCAATGCCTCCGAATTCGGCGGAAAGTGGTGAACGGATCGTCTTAACACTAGGTTCCCTCTGCCTACCCTGCTGTGTGCGGGATACAGCGTGAAGCTAAAACAAAAATTAAACTATTTCTTACACTCAAAGACTTCCGCAATCATCTTCACGCCCACACTGCGCCAGAATGATCATTACTTCATTACTTTTCCAAATAACATAATACCACCATGATATCACGCTAAAGTCTAATGATATTCAGCCTACACTATACAATGATAGGCGGCATTGCTTAGATAGTGTTTATTTTGTCTCCTGTCACTAAGGGATTTAGATTAGAACCGAGTATCACAGTCCCGAGCGTATGACCGTCACGGCTGTGCCGACTGATCTCGCGCTATCGCAATCGTAATTTATGGTACGATGTTTGATTGTCATCATTTTATTTGTTGTTTTGATATTGTTATATTGTATCAGATTTGTATCTGGTAGCTAAGTCGGTGTGTATGTTGATAATTGTTGGGTATATTTACTCGTGGCTTTGTCTTTATCAAATATTTTGGGTAGCGTTTGTGTGGTAAATTAGCAGGGTGATGGAATTATAATGTATTAACTGCAATTCTAGAATTATGTATGTAATTTATTGTTTTACTAGCGGCCTGCGTGAACTACATACCTGTTTCGGTATATTGCAACCCTCGGGGGTGGATTTTTGAGAAATGAAGTAGCCTATGTTTAACCTTAGATTATCCACTATATTTATGTCAAAATTCATTACAATCGGTCAAGCGGTGTAGATTTTTCAAATAAACTTTCATCCCCTATTTCACCCTTTTAGAGGTTGATTTTTGAAAAAATAAGTAGCCTATGTTAGACCCAGTAATTTTTACAATTTCATTCTAAATTTCATCCATGTCGGACTGGTAGATTGGCCGTTAAAGCGTGACAGACAAACACACAGACATTCGCATTTATATAATAAGTATGGATAGCTTCACTTTTTTCTCGTGTAGCAGAATAGTCACAGAGAACCTAGTGTCAACACACTCCGTTACTAACCTTCTACCCGAAATGTCTCATTACGTTTTGAGTCGCGGAACTCAACGGCACACTTAAATTTAGGTACCAGAATGAAGAAGTAAAAATAGCTATATATCTTTTCTTCAAGCGGGAATTGAATTCACATCAATCACAATCACGTTTAAGCTTTAATTTACAATTTTCTGTTAACGTAATAAGTTTTTGTAACCAGGAGCTTGTACCTCAAGTACCTGCCTTAACAGGCGCTATCTAAATGAGTACAGAAGTCTCGACGATTGCCCAACGGCAAAATATTTACGATACACCTTGTTAATGAACTGTTAATATGTAATTCATGCAAATCGGTACGTTTGTTTTCCAATAGAGGCTTCTTGATAACGATCCTCGTGTGGTCTAAGATGGGAGATAAAGCGAATCAACCAAAGTAAAGGATATAGGTATGAAAAATTTTAATATTTTTTTTATATATATAAATATAATTTTATTTTCATTGCATATGACAAACTTAATAAAAAAAAAAAACTAAGAAAACTTGAAAATTTTTACTTTAATTTGAAATTTATTACTACCATCATAAAATTTCACTTAGCAAAACAAATCTTTAAATTAACATAAATCTGAGGTATAAGAACAATATTGTTAACAAAAAAAAATACTAATTAGGAATATGTTTATTTCAAGATTCTTAAATTAAAAAATGGCACGCGGCAACAGAGTGTCTTGTGACACGATATTCTCTATTTACAAAGCCTGAAGAAAAAAAAACTATATCGCTAAAGCTTATGACTTGCACAAACAACCATTTAAGTCCAACACTTGGGTCGAAGGCGTTGTATCAATAATTGTGACGATTAAAATGCCGGCGCAGAAGTGATGTTTTTCCACTCTAAGTGTACCGGCAGATAGCGGCACGATAATGAATGTCCGACCGATGTGTCGACAATCCTCTCACACGCCCATACATTTAGATAGCTTGCGCAACCAAATGATACGTTTTCAATTAAATCGTGATTGTCTTAAGTTATACAAAGTTTTAATTATACAAAAAACAGCTCACTTTTCCCGTAGAGCAAGATAGTCAGAGATAATTTGTGTCAAGATACTCCGTTTTCCACTTTCCGTTCAAAATCAGTTATCAAAATCAGTTAGGCAAAGAAATGACTTCACGCTGTATCCCGCGCACAGCAGGGTAGGCAGAGGGAACCTAGTATTAAGATACTCCGTTCCCCACTTTCCGCCGAATTCGGAGGCATTGCGTGTTAAGTGGCGGAACTTAGCGCCGCGCTTTACCTCGACACCAGAGCGAAGAAAATGGAAATATTAAATATTTCCATTCCTCGAGTGGGAATCGAACCCACAACCAGTCGTTTTACAGTCATACGCTTGTACCACTGGGCCACGACTGGCCACCTAATGACAATAATATAAAATCATTTGCAGGAATGGGAATCGAACCGACAACCTTCGCGGTCACAGTCAGATGCCATCCAACTATACCACGACATCACCACGCCTCTAAATTAAACGTAAACAGATACTTAAATTATAAAATATATCTATACAGATAAGAAAGTAAGCAAAGTTCTATAGTTATAAACAACAATGTCTAAATGTAAACGCAATAATTATGACGTTGATATTTACGCGAACAAATAACTATATTTAAATTGTTTTCTTAGGTCTTTCGACCTAAGTGCCTTAACAGGAGGTTCACTATTCACGTAACCTAACATATTTTTTGTTTTTTTTTACGGAATAAAGGAGGCAAACGAACAGAAGGCCCACCTGGTGTTAAGTGGTTACCTTCGCCCATAGACATCCACAACATTAGAGTTGTGGATGCGTTGCCAGCCTCGGGGATGTAGGACAGAAGGAGGAAGGAAGGATGGGAATGGTGGGAATAGGGAGAGCTGGCTTACATGCCATCGAACCGGAACACATCATCATCTGATGGTGTTTGGCGGTTCGTTTTTGACATGATAGTGGCCGCGAGCCAGTCGGAGATCGAATCTCCTACCACCAAACTACTGGGTTACCCGCCTTTTACGGGACGCTACCCAGCGGCGGGGGGGAATTGTATCCTTAACCCGTCCCACGGGCAAAAATTAACAAACATATATAAGAATGAAAAATATAAATATTAATTTTGAACACAAATTTAATCTGTTTTTACAACTTACTTTTATTATACAATAGAAACTATTGAAATTTCAAAAAACTATTAAAATTTACACAAAAATTATATTCTACAATGACTTAAGCATAACTCAGCACCAATGTCATCAAAACATTAAGAATATATCAGCTGGAAACCATTGTCGATTCGCAAATCCGTCACGCGTTCACACGGCTGTGTACCACTTACCACGTACCACGTACGACGTACCAGCCCTATATATAACGTGTAATATATTAGTAAATAGATAAATAAAATCACACAAATCAATAAATTACAAGCGACAGTCATTTGGCGGTTAACCGAGGGGCGCGGTGCGGAAACGCGAAGGACAATGCTAGCAAATTGAGATGTTGCCGACACGCATCGGCGACACGCATCGGCGACGTGCATTCATAATAAATCTTTACTTTGTCGGTGTTTTTGTTGGGGATGCTCATATGTTTGGTAGTTAAATGTCATCCCGCTTTGTGGGGCCGAGGTTTGGCAGATTTTTGATAGTATTATTATATTTGTAAACTAGAACATGATGTTGGGAAGTATTTGAAAATTTGTGAAAGTGGGGAACGGCGTGTTTTAGTATTAGGTTCCCTCTGCCTACCTTGCTGTGTGCGGGATATATTTTTTTAGCTTGAACTTGGCTTGATACGCTGCTGAATATGTGGATTTAATATAATTTTCCTCTCTATTCTCTTTAATATTGTCAACAGATTTCACTAAAGTACTCGTATATGTTTCTTAACTGAGAAAGATATTAGTAGGAACGATAATCAATTAATACTTTAGTACTTCAAATGTATTATTACCTAAAATACTTCTTGCAGCTCTATGTGCGTAGTTTTAAATATATGGCAATATAAAAAAATGATTATTTTTTTCTTTTAATAAAAAATACACAACATAATATGTTATGTTGAAGCAATCACGTTGATGTTATAAAACCATTTCATACTAAACAAGATTTACTATACCATAAACACAACCACTAAAATATAGAACCCTTTCTTTAGACACAGTTAGTTTTTTACGCCATGAATTATACGTTTAAAAGCCAACAGCCAAACTTAGTCACGCTGGCAATGTATGCCAACACCGGCGTCGTCCGCAAGGGTGTCACCCCGCCATCACCCCATCGTCGTTACATTTTGAATTATTTTTAATTCATTATTAACAATACATTCCACCCGTTGGCCGTGATTCGCCGCCATCTTTTCAATTAAAAGGGTACATATAATTTTAGTTACGCCATCTTGTTGTGACACGTCTTAATGTGTGCTAATTTAGAACTGTACGTTACGTTTTCGTACAGTGTATTTTTTTTATTTGTATATATTTTTGAGAGGAATATAGAGAGATTTTGTTAGTGTTAAGGCTCTCCGTTCTCCGCTTTATGCCCATTTAAAAAAAAGAACGTGTCGTATGTCAGAAATCAATGTCGCGTTTTGAAATAAACAAACAGAATCTAAATAATCGATTTTATTATAACATCGAGAATATTGTTATAAAAGTATTATATATAACTAAGTTCCTAATTAAGTTTTTCAGCATACATTAAGACATATAAAAAAACACTTTAATTTCGCAGCTACCTGCGTTTTAAAGCGTTCACTCCTATAGTAAAGATGTTATCAAATCGTCGTTATCGAAACCAAACATTTTCTCATACCGTGTAAGCTATAAAAGTGAGTGCTCTAATCTCGATATATTTTGCTTGTAATCTCAATGATTATGCATATTTTTATTGTGATTTTGTTTTTTGATGACCGCCCTGTACCATCTATATATAATAAGTATATATTTGTATATATGTATGTCCATTTTGCAATTCACCGTGAATTTTTATTATTAAATATTTTTAATGTCTTTATTAAATTTTAACCAAAATTTATTGTTTCTACTATGGTTTTTGAGGTAGACAGATAAATCCTAGAATTATCATCGCTTTGTTCTCCGTTCAAGTAAATATAGAGTATTAACCTTACATTAATGTTAAATTAAGCTGTCTTAATATATCATGTACTTCCAAAAATAACATCAAATATTAAAACTTTCGTAAGTTAATATCAAACATTAATAAGTACATACTTTTAACATTTTAAAATGTTATTCACACATACGGAAATTGAAAAAAATATACTTTTAGGATTCACGCTTTTAAATTCCTCTAGGATCCATTTTTTTAAAGATTCTCTGCGTTCAGTTTCTAAAAAATTAAAATAATAAAGAATCTAACGCAGCGGGTTCAATTTTTTTATCCATTTTCTAAAAAAACACAAATACATGAATGTCTTCGTGGTACAGTGAGACAACAACTGACACTTGTAGAAATGATTATGTTATTCTTTTTTAGGTATTGAATCTTATAAAACGAAGCGCGGAAGAATAAGAGTTTCCCCACCAACACGTAATGTCTGAACATCGGTCGGAAAATAATGAAATGGAGTCTTGACACTAAGTTCTCTCTAAATACCTGCCATATAAAAGAAACTAAATTACCTCAAATAGGGGCCAGTCGTGGCTCAGAGGCACAAATCGTCACTGTAAAGCGACTGGTTGTGGGTTCGATTGCCACTCGAGGAGTGGAAATATTTAAAATTTCCATTTTCTTCGCTCTAATGTCGAGGCAAAGCGTGGCGTTAAGTTCCGCCACACATAACACGCAATGCCTCCGAATTCGGCGGTGCGTGGGTAACGGAGTGTCTTAACACTAGGTTCCCTCTGCCTACCCAGCTGTGTGCAGGATACAGCGTGAAGCTAAAAAACAGACCTCAAATATCAACCATGAAGAATACAAAACACAAAACGTAAATTACATAGCTGCAGATCTTTTGTATTCTTTAATAAAAATATTTAGAAACAAAGTCACGCTGAGCTGAAATGTTGCACGCGTGATTTAATTCCATGCCACAATGGTTGTATTAGTAATTGTTATTATAGAGATTGAGGGGTCCGTTGTACCAAACGCGGCTGGAGGCAGCAAAATATTAATATAAAACATATAATAAACGTTCCGTTATAGAAATATAGTTGAACTGGTCTAGATAAAATATAGTTTCAAGCTTTTTCCCATAAAGCAAAGTAGTCAGAGAGAACCTATGTGTTAAGACACTCCGTTCCTCCTCATTTTCCGTCTGAGCACGAGACGTTGCAAGAAGATCTAGATAAAGAAATCTATTAATATGTCAGTTTAGTGGCCAGTCGTGGCCCAGTGGCACAAGAGTGTGACTGTAAACGACTGGTTGTGGGTTCGATTCCCACTCGAGGAGTGGAAATTATATTTCCATTTTCTTCGCTCTGGTGTCGAGGTAAAGCGCGGCGTTAAGTTCCGCCACTTAACACACAAGCCTCCGAATTTGGCGGAAAGTGGGGAACGGAGTGTCTTAACACTAGGTTCCCTCTGCCTACCCTGCTGTGTGCGGGATATAGCGTGAAGATATTTTTTTTTTTTATTAATATGTCATGCCGAAATATTTTTCGTAAAGTAAATGAAATTAAGAGTTAATTATTAAAAAATAATAATAATAAACTATAATATAGTTTAAAACAAAACAAAATTACAAAAAAGTACAGTACAAGTACCTATGTTGAAAACAGCCCAAATGTGAATTATATACACGATGTCTACATACTATAGACGAGAGTGTATAATTAATACACAATATCATATATTTTTTATATTACCGGTTAGTTTAGAAAATTTCAAAGAGTATTTCTTTATTCGAATTAATTTATATGTTGTGATATATAAATATATATATTTTTTTAGCTTCACACAATATCCCACACACAACAGGATAGGCAGATGGAACCTAGTGTACAGACACTCCGTTCCCCATTCCCAGAAAATGGAAATATCAAATATTTCCACTTCTCGAGTGGGAATCGAACCCACAACCAGTCGCTTTACAGTCAAACTTGCTGCCTCTGGGTCACGACTGGCCCCATATATAATAATTCTCATATAATTGTATCTTCACATATATGAATTTTGGCACTCAATAAATCTTACTTTCTCTCACAAATCCACCAAACACAAAGCGCACAATCTTTCCTAGGTATTTTATTACAATGTAAATGAAAGGAAAAAATGTAATTGATTATATAATATGGCACCCTAAAAGCGGGTGCGTACATACTCGTACGAGGCGAGGGGACAACTTGAATAATACTGGCAAATATTTATAAATGTTTTATTTGATCGGCGCGGGAGCAGCCAGATCGGATGTCTTCATTTCCAATTTACGAGCTGAAGCGAGAGCGGTTAGAAAAAGGAAATTGAAATAAACAGTCATAAGTTAACAGTCGAAGTCGATCGATAAAATAAAATTAAATTTGGTTCTGACCTTTCTAATTAAGATTAGAAAATAATTAATGTCTTTGAGTACCATTAAAGTCAAAATTTTCTATGTTAAATGCAGATATAAATTTATGATTTTAATTTAATTCATTTCTTCCTCATTTGATAATAATTAATCAGTCTTTAACCAATCCATTTGACAATTATCATAATACAATTATCCTTAGAAAAAGGAACATAATATGTAGGTATAGGCTGTTTTATGTTTTTGTTCAACATTTACATTTTATTTTAAATCCAATAGCTTTACTTAATTCGTCTTAATCATTTTATAAATATCATTTAACATAACTTGTCCAAATCATCAGAAACGGTTAATAGTAGTTAAGTATAAACATGTATGTATTTTCTTATTTGTATTTTTATTTCACTCCGCTTCCACCTTCACTTATGACTTGGAGCGCTAAAATTAGACGTATTGTAGTGTACCCTATTCGCTAGTTTGTACCGATGTACATTGAATTATGTTTGCACACATGTTAGTTAGCGGGCTTGATCCGGATTTGTGGCATTTTAACGCTTTCTATGAATACTCAATATTTGACATTTTTCTATATTTTTTTGTAGAAATCTCGGTACCGCTATTACTGTTAGGCAAAAAGGCAAAGTTAATCTGAAAGCAGCATAATAATTTAACATTTTCTTGTCTTAATGAATTTAAAAATCTCACATTTAGAAAGAGAATCTATGTTGAAATCCCCATTTCTCAGTAATTCAACACCACATAAGATTCAACCGATTTGGGAATTTACAATAATTTAATTATAAACGTTACCATGGGGATTTGGACTAGCATCATCGTGTTAATAGTAACGATGGCGTTGTGATAACAGCTTCAGCGTCACGCTTTCCCACATGACACTAAATTCTCTCTAACTACTAAGGTAGTTACTACTATACAAGAGGCAAGAAGCTGGAGAAAAGACCTTTTAGGTACAACATATATGGCGTTTTTGTTTTAGTTATCTATTTCAAAACTTTCTCGAAAATTATGCGGGCTGAAGAGTATAATATTTAACAAAGTTTTACCTACAGTCCATATGAAATAGAAATGCTGATATCTAATATTATTCATAAAAAAGCATTAGAAATGCAATATAAATTACTACTCAAATAGACACATATTTGTAACGTACAATTTCACATCTATACTATTATAATAAAGAAGTGAGGTTTGTAACTTTGTTTGTTAGGCCTAATATTCGGAAATACTGAAACGATCATGAAAATTCTTTTACGATTAGGAGGAAACTTCACTATTCAGAAGCGCTATTGGCTCTTTTTTATGATTATACTGAATGCACTATTCAGAAGTGCTATTGGCTATTTTTTATGATTTAACAGAATGCACTATTCAGGTGTGCTATTGGTTATTTTTTTATGAAATAAAAGCCTCAGATCACGCAGCGAAGCCGCGATCGGGTCACTAGTAATGTTATAACACACATCACATACACGAGCTTAACGCAACACGTTGACGCACCAACAGGTTAACTGTTTAGTATGCAGTATTAAGTATTCAAATTAGCCAAATCAAAACAAGCAAATTCGTATACGAAAACTAGCAAACATAAAGAAGTTGACCTGTTTGATTATTTACGCGAGTTAATTGCTATGTAGGTATAATCTATGAGTATCTCACAACTCAAACCGGTCGCAGCCGACGTGTAATTTTGTAATACACACAGATATAATCAAACATAAGCTGTTATTTGACATGACTTAGGCTAAAACTGTACATATGAAAAATAAAATACTATAGATCAATAGTTATGCGAATTCAAAAAGGAAAATGGCTCTAAGAGACGAAAAAATTTTCTTTTTATATTACTATTTCCTTGATAGATCTTGACAATTGTATAAATCTTAACACTAGGTACTCTCTGACTAACAAAATATATTATTATAAGGTATACTTTAATTCATAATACCAATTAATTAATTATTAACGTTGCCAAATACTCAATATCCCTAAATCAGATACCTAATTAGAACAATAAACTACAATATTATCACGAGTTTCATAAAATACAAACAACAGAAAAATTCTGCAACTCTTATATTCAAAAACTTAACCTAAAACCAGAATTGTCCACAGCCAGTGTTATCTAACATAATACTACTAGCGGCCTGCTTGCGGCTTCGCTACGTTGAACTATCATAACTGTTTCGTTACATTGTAAACCTTGAGGGTTGATTTTTACAAAATAAAGTAGCCTGTATTTAATCTTGGATTATCAACTATATTTATGCCAAATTTCATTACAATCAGTCAAGTGGTTTAGAGTTTAGCGGTTTCACCGCGTGCGGTATAGTTGTTTACCATAACTGTTTCGTTACATTGCAACACTCGGGGGCGAATTTTTAAAAATAAAGTAGCCTATGTTTAATCTTGGATTATCAACTATATATATGCCAAAATTCATTAAAATAATATAAATTGCCATCCCCTATTTCAATCCTTTAGAAGTAGATTTTTGAAAAAATAAGCCTACTTTGTTTGACCCCATATTTTTTACTACTTTCATTCTAAGTTTCATCCAAATCAAACCGGTAGAATAGCCGTGAAAGCGTGACAGACAAACAGATAGACTTTCGCATTTATAATATAAGTATGGATATACACGAGATAGCATCAGCTGCTTAATGACCAGATAATTGTTTCTTAACTGTGGCAATCTGCAGTGACGGGGGATCTAAAAATATGACACTAATGTAGTGGACTTATAATTGATATAATCGGTTTAGAGGCAGCTAGCTAACTATAGTATTCGCGATTACGTATTGGTATAGATTTTTTTTTAGCTTCACGTTATATCCCGCACACATCAGGTTAGGCAGAGGGAACCTAGTGTTAAGACACTCCGTTCTCCACTTTTCGCCGAATTCGGAGGCATTGCGTGTTAAGTGGCACAACTTAACGCCGCGCTTTGCCTCGACACCAGAGCGAAGAAAACGGAAATATTAATTTCCACCCCTCGAGTGGGAATCGAACCCACAACCAGTCGTTTACAGTCACACGCTTGTGCCACTGCACCACGACTGGCCCTGATACTCATAATTGATATAATCGTTTTAAAGGCAGCCTAGCTAAAGCTATAGTATTCGCGATTACGTATTGGTATAGATTGTGGGCAAAAAATAAATTGCTATTAAACGATTTCTTCATTTACATATCTAATCAGATGTATCGTGTGTACTAGCTTTATTATGTGGGTTTGTATGACTGTCTTTTTAGTATATAGGTACCGAAATTTTGTTATGAAATTGTTAAATGATGTGTTAAATGTACAATAAATCTATGTGTTAAATAATTTGAATTTGACTGCTTTCTTAAAAAAAATAGTTTTTTCGTATAGCTGGGTAGTCAGCAACAACCTTTCCCACCGTTCTTCGTTTTCCGGCCGAAATGGAGATATTCCTTGCTAAGTGGCGGAACTCAACGCCGCGTATGTTTGGCATCAGAGCGAGAGCATATAATCAGTTCTTCGATTGAGATCCGAATGAATTCAGTTTACTTTAATATTAAATTAGAGTACAACATTGTATGGTAAGCAGGTATTATCACTATTTTTCTTAAGTAAAGATTGTAATTATAAATTTGATTATTAGATCTTTTTTGATTTCCCTAAAGAAATAATCATTTTTAATCAAATTTACGCATAAAATGAAATCTAAATAAAAAAAAATATGATTTCTTAACCTAAATATTATTGTTACAACACTCAATAACAGCGTAACGGGCCGCATTCAGTGCGCCGGCGCAGCACCAGTGGCATCTACCACACCCCCCGAACAAAACCCGTCACTGTCATCTAATTTCTTACGCTTTGCGCTTCTATTCATTGAAAATACAATAAATGCACCAATAATTCCCTTTTTCAATCAATTTTTAACCTTATTATAAGTTATTTTGGTACATTTTCGTGTGTTTTACGAAGCAAGGGTATAAACTTTTGACTTCCGCGCGGACAAACGTACCCACACATTAGCGGTACAATGAATAAATCGAGCCGGCGACGAGATAACTTCATTAAAGTGTTAAAGTTGGGTATGTACATGTTTAAATATTAAAAATATATATTAAAATATGAATATTATGATTTCATGTATAATATTTTAGTTTGTCTTTAATAATTTATATACCTAGTTAATTATTTGATAGTTGTTTTGCTCAAGTACTTTAAAATATGTTGTACTTAACACCTACAACAGCTTATTCATATAATAAAAAAGAAAAGAGGACTTATCTTAAGATACTCGATTCTCCACTTTTTTTGTATTCAATATATAATCATTCAAATGTATGATTGTTTTAATCATTACATATCGAATAGCGAAACACAACCAAACACTATATTTCACCAGACATCGAATGGGGAATTAAACCCACAAATATCACGTTTACTTTAAAATCTCATCCCTCTGAACTATTATATCGTCTATATATCCGAAAACCAATTATCCATACTTATATTATAAATGCGAAAGTCTGTGTGTTTGTCTGTCATGCTTTCACGGCTAATCTATCGTTCGATTAGGATGAAATTTAGAAAGAAAGTAGTAAAAGTTACTGGGTCTAACATAGGCTACTTATTTTTCTGCAGAAATCAACCGCTAAAGGGTTTAAATACTGGATGAAAATTTATATGAAAAATTTAAACCGCTTGACTGATTATAATGAATTTTGGCATAAATATAGTTGATAATCTAAGCTTAAACATAAGCTACTTTATTTTTCAAAAACCCGGGGGTTGCAATATAATGAAGCAGTTACCTAGTTTACGCGACGAAGCCGCGAGCGGGCCGCTAGTAATAAATAACTTACTAATTTATTATAACTTTTTTCAATTATTTACATTTACAGTAACATTTATTTATAAACTTAAAACATAATAGATCCCAGTACACCACCCGCCTACAGTATAACATTCAGAATTATTGGCCGGTTATCTCTTGATAAGGGTCAGGCGCATTAACATAAAGCATTTTAAATGTTCCAAAGAGGATGCAACTATTTAATTTTATTTTTCTCGCCCTTTAAATACCCGTTCTGTCGCCGCTCGGCTTATCCTATATTTAATAAAGATGATATGATAACTTTAATTACAATAACACGTAGCACTTCATGTCGTTATGTATGACGGTGGAGGGAAATAAATCTATATGGGATTCTGGATATAATTGTGTATTAAGTTTATGTCTTCGTTTATAATTTTTTATTTGTGGTTAATTTTAAGCGTTTATTAAGCTATTGAGTTAAAATTTGAAGTAAGTTTTCGTGGGTAAAATAAGTAATGCGTAAATTAAGTAGCTACATGCTTAAAACTAAAGGATTATTTATTTATTTCTATCTATAGCTTCACGCTGTATTCCGCACACAGCAGTAGGCAGGAGGAACCTAGTGTTTATACACTCCGTTCCCCACTTTCCTCCGAATTCGGAGGCATTGCGTGTTAAGTGACGGAAGGAAGTGCTTGGATACCAGAGCGAAGGAAATAGAAATATTAAATATTTTCACTCCTCGAGTGGGAATCGAACCCTCAATCGTTTACAGTCACACGTTCCTGCCACTGTGCCACGACTGGCCCCTAAAAGACTTTCCGATATTTTGAAATTTGTCATATTGTTATATAGCCATTGTTGCTCAGTAGGGCAATGCCTTAAAGTACGATTGGTTGTAGGTTCAATCCCCACTCGGTGAAATGATCATAATTTAATTATTTTAATTTCTGCGTTCTTGTGAACAAGACAAAACAAGCTGTTGAGATCCGTCACTCAAAACGCCATGGTACAAATTCTGACAGAAAACGGAGAACGGAATCTATTGTCACTAGTATTCTTTGACTACCCCGCTATGAGAGAAAAGCGTGACGCCAAAAAAGTCATATTATTTTAATAAAGAAAATAAAATAAGTATAATTAACATAAATTCCCTTAAGTCTATTCATATCAAATTATTTCTTCTCGAAAAATTACTTTAATTCTTTAAGTTTTAAGCTTCATTTTAACCAATTCACATTTAAAAATTAAAATTTTTAACGATTTTCATAGATCTACACATAATATTTCAAAAACTACACGTATCAAGTAGCTAATAATAAAAACTCTACACTTTATTAATACACCAATACCTCTTTGCCGCCGACACCATTACATTAAATGTTACAAAACACGAGAAAATCGTGTGATATTTTATAATAACAGAAGCCTTTTTTGGGCTTTTAAATCTATAATTGTGGAGAGACCCTACATTAGTAGAATGGGCTATAACCGGGCGCGTCGTGTATAATGCCTCACCGAATAACTTCATTTTAATCTTAGTTAAACGCATAAACTAACATTTTTATATATCATTTATACAAAAAGGGAGCTGTGTATGGAGTAATTAAATTAGAAATAATATTTTTTGGATCTGTGGCGCAGTTTTATGGTGTTTTACTGTGAACGATGGTTTTGGGTTCGGTCTCATCCGGGGGGATGATTGTAATTTTTTTTATTTAATACTAGCGGCCCGCTCGCGGCTTCGCTGCGTGAACTACGTCACTGTTTCCTTATATTGCAACCATCGGGGGTGGGATTTTTGGAAAATAAAGTTACCTATGTTTAAGCTTAGATTATCAACTATATTTATGCCAAAATTCATTACAATCGGTCAAGCGGCTTAGATTTTTTATATAAACTTTCATCCCCCATTTCAACCCTTTAGAGGTTGATTTTTAGAAAAATAAGTAGCCTATGTTAGAACCAGTAACATTTTCTACTTTTATTCTAAATTTCATCCAAATCGGACCGATATATTAGCCGTGAAAGCATGACAGACAAACACACAGACTTTCGCATTTATAATATAAGTATGGACTTATATACTTTGCTTCTATTGCTTTTACTGCACACAGGTGGTAAATTAAAAAATATAAATATATATATAAAAAAAAATATTATATTATATTTAAATTGTTTTCATTTCTGTACAAGTGACAAGACAGTTCGGCGTTGAGTTCCACTACTCAAAAAGCAATGTTACTAAGGCGTAACATTTTAACGAAGTTATTTCAACATTTAACATTTAACATGTAATAGTGATTTAATGACTGATTCTCCTTTTGAAGAAATTCTATACTTTTTCTAGTCTAAAAGGTCAGCATTGTGTTTCGCTGCTTAACACAGAATATCTCAATTTCAGGCAGAAAGTGGAGAAGAAAGAGAGAAAGTGGCAAGCCACTACACACTTTTTAAATATCCCGGTGTGCGGGCGTAAAGCTGTATTACCTGATCTTAATGTTTATTTTACGATGTTACATTAAATAACCAGACCAAGGATTTAGGGCCAGTCGTGGTGCAGAGGCACAAAGTGTGGCTATACAAAGTGTGACTAATGGTTGTGGGTTCGATTCCCACTCGACGAGTGGAAATATTTAATATTTCCATTTTCTTCGCTCTGGTGTCGAGAAAGAGGGAAACAGTGTCTTAACACTAGGTTCCCTCTGCCTACCCTGCTGATACAGCGTGAAGTTAAAAGAAAAAAAAAATTAAATAACCTTTTAATTTCATTCTTTACAAGCAAACGAAATATTAGAAGTTATCGCATCTTGAATAGTAGACTTTATTTTTGTAATATATGTATGTATATAGCACTTCATACATTAAAACATTAACTTTGATGAAGTGAGCCTCCGACACTCCTGGTACTCAAATATGTAGATATATTCAATATAAACAATTATTACTTCTTATCTTCAAGTCATTTAAGTGTCTAAAATACAGATTTGCCAAAAGAATATTATTATATCGAAAAGTTTTTGTTTTATAAGATGAAGGCAACTAGTGACGTCATTTCCCTTCCGGAGGCTCCTCTAATGTTGTGGATGTCTATGGGCGAAGGTACCATCAGGTGGTCCTTCTGCTCGTTTACCCCCCTTTATCAATAAAAAAAAATAATAAACCTTAAAAACGTAATTTACTAACAAATCACAAACAGCATTTCAATACATTACAACACTAAATGGCCAACTAAATGCCCTGGTGGTCTCAAATCTCGAGTGCTGTTTACAATAACTATTGAGTTCCAAAAGCTCGATCTCCTTTAATTTGACTCGCAATAAAGCAAAGCTTTACCAAAACGAGATCAGCCGTGAGCGTTCAAAATAGATTAAGCCGGTGCTCTGTTTGTACTTTAGGGTCCAAATAGTAAAAGATAATCCACCATGAATAACTCATCGTTGTCGTTCGTGTATTATCTGTTGACAAGTTTAAACAAAATTACTTTTGCAATGATTTTAGGCTGTTCGTCTAATATTTTCTTAGAGTGGTGTGTAAATATAACTGCAAATATAACTTTGTTTCACAAACGAATGAATGCTATTTTAGGTAATATAGCCAAAGCGGTAAGCTTTTGATGTTTTCCCATGCTTTCCCCATCTGTCTCTGGTAATGAGTTGATGGTGGGTGGTCACTGTCACCGCTCGAGACGTCATTGTGTCTTAATCTGCTTTGTCCTTTGTCCCTGTTTTCACTTTTTCGGTAATCCTTTACACGTAAGCAGTAATCGATACTCGAAGCATAACAGAGATGTGTTTTTAGTCAATTGTTGAAAGGACGTCTTAATAAACTTTCTATTTCTATAAGCAATTGTCATATTTGGAATTTTTTGTGTTTACACAATTTCGTGGTCAAACGTTTGTTGAAAGGAAATCGGCTTTGAAGGGAAAATAAGTAATTTATTTTTGTATGTATTTTGCTAATATTAGAACCATCTATCCCATCAATATGTAGTAATATAGTTTTGTTATAAAAATGTCACTATTGTTATATTTAATTTGAAAAAATATATATTTTATTTCCCACCTTTGGTAAGATAGCGTGGCGTTGAATTCGGCCAATCAACCTGCAATAGCTCGACCAAAATGATTCAAGCGGAAAGTAGTAAACATAGTGTTTTGACCCTACGTTCTAACTACAATGCTGTACGGAAAAAAATGACACTAAAAAGTATTAAAAAATACATTGAGTTTAATATATTTGTTATTAACAAATAAAAGTAATATTTTCCAAGAAAATTAAAAGAGAACAGTGTTGTCTTGTGGGCATAAAGTGTGACTGTAAACGCGACTGGTTATAGGCTCAATCCTCTTAAGGAATTAAAACATTTAATATTTCATTTTCTTCACTCTCGTGTCGAGGCAAACTGCGACGTTGAGTTCCGTCACTCAACAATAATACCTCCAGAATTCGGCGGAAAGTGGAGAACGGAATGTCTTAGCATTGATTTTCCTCTGCCTACCCTGCTATGTACGGGATACAAGGTAAAGCTAAAAAAATCTCCACAAGATATATTCATACATGTATACATAATTAAATGCATGTGATTACATCAATGGGGCCAGTCGTGGCGCAGTGGCACAAGCGTGTGACTGTAAACGACTGGTTGTGGGTTCGATTCCCACTCGAAGGGTGAAAATATTTATTATTTCCATTTTCTTCGCTCTGGTGTCGAGGCAAAGCGCGGCGATAAGTTCCGCCACTTAACACGCAATGCCTCCGAATTCGGCGGAAAGTGGGGAACGGAGTGTCTTAACACTAGGTTCCCTCTGCCTACCCTGCTGTGTGCGGGATACAGCGTGAAGCTAAAAAAAACGTCTATAAGATATATTCATACATGCATACATAAATACATGTAATTACATCAATGATTCCCAAAAGCTAACAAAGAAAGGTGTTACATATAACAGAAACAGGCTTCCGTCAGAGACGGACCGACACCCGATAATTTGCCCTTTATTAGTGCACAAAAGGCTTTGTTTTGGCCGCCTTGTGTGAAGCTGATATGTTTATTATAAGGCGGTAAGCTACAATGGACGCCGAATTCGATGACAACCGATGCTTTTGAAAATATATTTATTTACACAGATGTGATATTGATTGAATAATATTTATAAAATATTTTAAGGTTTATAAATAGTTATTCACATGTATATTTCCTTAAAGAAAAGAAGGAAATTAAAAATCATTTTTAGAAAACATGGAAATAGTTGAAGCAGGGCTCAAACTAGCGAATTTTTATATCTTTTCGAAAAATATTTTTTCAATTTTCTTAATATGTCAAATGGTACTTCAAATAAAACTGGTAAACACTATCAAAGAACTGTAAGTAGATAATTCTATATAATTTTTTTAATAAACTTAAAAGGCATTGTGTCTTAGTGGCACGTTCGTTCACCTTAGACCTCTATTTATAGCTTAAAGTTTTTGTCTCCTTTTCCCTAAAATTCTTACCTACAAAAAAATCATTATAGTAAGAAACAATACTGAGACTGTCGTGGCGCAGTGTGTCACTGTAACACGATGGTTGTGGGTTTGATTACCACTCGGGACATGACTATATTTCAATTTTCATTTCTTTGCTCTGGTACCAGAGGCAGGAGTAAGCCCAGCGTTAAGTACCGCCATTCAACATGCAGTTCTCTCAGTCTTGACACTACTAGGCCCTCCCCGACTACTCCGCGATGCAAAAAAAGCGTGAAACTGTAAAAAAACTATATTTAAACATTGCTTCACGCTATATCCCGCACACAGCAGGGTAGGCAGAGGGAACCTAGTGTTAAGACACTCCGTTAACCACTTTCCGCCGAATTCGGAGGCTTGCGTGTTAAGTGGCAGAACTTAACGCCGCGCTTCACCTCGACACCAGAGCGAAGAAAATGGAAATATAATTTCCACTCCTCGAGTGAGAATCGAACCCACAACCAGTCGTTTACAGTCACACTCTTGTGCCACTGGGCCACGACTGGCCACAACATTATATAAACATTGTATATAGAAAATAATTTAATTTCCTTAATCCAAAATCCAGTTCTATATTTCTCTGTTCTTTGCAACCACGGAATACATCGTCATCCGCACTAATAAGCCACGGCGAATAATTGGGCAAGCGTAATTGCTGAGGCGGCATCGCCTCCGTCACAGTAGCATTGTTCACACCTGCAAGCGGTTATTTAGAAATTCTACTCCTTTGTTATTATATCTAATTAAATATTCTTTAAAAAAGCTACATTATTACCTAATTTCATATTTCATATCATTTTTTTTAAGCTTCACGCTGTATTCCGCTCACAGCAGGGTAGGCAGAGAGACCCTAGTATTGAGACACTCCATTCTCCACTTTCCACCGAATTCGGAGGCATTGCGTTTAAAGTGGTGCTCGAGCGAAGAAATTGGAAATATTAAATATTTCCATTCCTTAAGTGGGAATCGAACCCACTACCAGTCCCTTTACAGGCATATTCTGTGCCTCTGCGCCATTACTGGCCCCTATTTTATGGCTTGCTATTTATTTAAATGAGGCCTTGGTGGTGCAGTATTCGACTGTCAATGCGATTGATAGTATGTTTGATTCCCGTTCGAGAAATATATAAATTATTTCACATATATAAAATATTTCGAATATTTGACGTATAGACAAATATGAATAAAAAGAAAAGAAAAGGCCAGTCGTGGCGCAGTGGCACGAACGTGTGACTGTAAACGACTGGTTGTGGGTTCGATTCCCACTCGAGGAGTGGAAATATTTAATATTTCCATTTCCTTCGCTCTGGTATCAGAAGCAAAGCGCGGCGTTAAGTTTCGGAACTTAACACCCAATGCCTCCGAATTAGGCGGAGACTGGAGGACGGAGTGTTGACACTGGGTTCCCTCTGCCTGATGTGTGCGGGCAGCGTCAAGCTAAAAAAAATACAAGCTAAGAAAAACATGTCTTAACACTAGACTGAAGCTGAAAACATAATTCACTCTTCTATTACATGTGAGTGCGAATTTATGCAAATATGGTTATAGAAATAGGCGACAATTTATTCGTCTGTCTTATTTACGGGATAAGAAACTATTTTATACTTTAAATAGTTTCGTAGTACTTCCGCTGTTCGTCAAGTACCGTTGCTAGTCGGTAACGGAAGTGCTTAATGTATATAGACGATAGATGCTGCTGTCGTGACGCAGTAGGGCAACGTCTGACTGTAAAGAAAATTTAACTCTATTCTTTTCTTTGGCGGCACGATATCTGTCTTACGGCTCCCTCTTGCGCCTCCCACTCGACTGGAAACTACGAAATTACAGAAAAGATACTTCACCCGTTAACTTTAGGCATCTATCTTAAGCTTCTAGTTTTTATTTCTTATTCCCTTAAAAACTTGCCTACACAAAAAGAATTATAGCTAGAAACAATATAGGTATAACCTTTATGTGCAAAATGTGTTATAATTTCCTTAAATTACATAATAATTATTATTTTTAGCTTCACGCTGTATTCCGAACATACTAGGGTAGGCAGAAGGAACCTAGTGTTAAGACACTCCCTTACCCACTTTCCGCCGAATTCATAGACATTGCGTGTTAAGTGGCGGAACTTAACGCCGCGCTTTGCCTCGACACCAGAGCGAAGAAAATGGAAATATTAAATATTTCCATTCTTCGAGTGGGAATCGAACCCACAACCAGCCGCTTTACAGCCCCATTGTGTGCCATTGCACCACAACTGGCTTCAAATAATTATATTTACTTAAAATACCACGGTTATAATTTATTTTTATTCAAAAATATTTGTATACTATCTTTCCTTGTACATGACGTAGTTAATCTTATTACGTATCTTTTTCTTAAGCTCGCCTTCGGTGTACATCACAGGTACAATCACATAAGTAAATTCGCTACGGAGACTCACAGCGGGTATATTTCTATAGGTAAATGATTAATCTTTAACACCTTTATATTATGGTACGTTGTAGTAATTTTTAATTGTAGTTGACAAAGTGTTCTTAAAACATTATTATTATTAAATTTGAATATATTTAAAATAATTTAATAGATGTCTTAGTTCTTAAAAAAGTTTGTGTTGTGCATAAACTAATATTTGACAAAGACATTTAAAGAAAACGTATAAAAATTTGAACGCAGCGGTATTCGAACCCGCGCCTCCTGAATACCGTCCAGGCGCTCTCACCACTGAGCATGGCTCAGTCTTTTTCAATTTTCCTAAGTGTGGATTAACACTTTAAAAATGTTTAAAAGTAATATTTGACACTTAAAAAGTAAATATAAAGTATATAAATTTTAAATGTTTTTAAAATGTTTTCGTATATGACAGTATACTGGTATAAGGCTAAAGAAGCTTCTACTGTAGTTGTATTTTCTAAGCAACGCACAACAACATCTACGACATCCCATATGTTTAGGACAGAAGTAGAACGAAGAAACTCAGTTTACTATATTAATAATACTACGATTAACCTTCCTGAAAGATCATCAACAGTATTTACGTAAGGTTAATAATATGTTTACTCAATAGTAAATACTATTCTTGGACAGAATAATTGTGGCCAGTCGTGGCCCAGTGGCACAAGCGTGTGACTGTAAACGACTGGTTGTGGGTTCGATTCCCACTCGAGGAGTGGAAATTATATTTCCATTTTCTTCGCTCTGGTGTCGAGGTAAAGCGCGGCGTTAAGTTCCGCCACTTAACACGCAAGCCTCCGAATTCGGCGGAAAGTGGGGAACGAAGTGTCTTAACACTAGGTTCCCTCTGCCTACCCTGCTGTGTGCGGGATACAGCGTGAAGCTAAAAAAAAAAACGCCAAACGCTACGGTCCCTGCATACTTCTTTCGCCTCGTCCACTGTCATCAACCTCTTCATACACGCCCTCCGGGGGGTCTTCATGCTTTTTACGTGACCTTCCTCCAGTGTCGTAGTAAATTATTCAAGTGGCATATAGACGTTATTCTTATACATATGTTTATATGCCTGTGACAGAAAATATAATATATTAAAGCACTAAAACTATGGTAACCCTAGCATAAATGAAATATTTACAGCGACTTAATTAAGCCATTGGCGGCTGTCGAGTGGCGTACCGAATTGTAATCTTGAAGGATGCGGTGAAAACCTACTTACCTTATAAAGAGAATAAACGTGCGTCGTTGTACGACTTGTGTACTTAGTCATAGCTATTTTATATAAGTTTTTATATTAAAAGCTTTTGTTATAAATAATTAATGTATTAGTTAGCTTAGCGCACTAAGAATATTTTATGGAGATTAACTTAAGCGTAAAGTAAGGGACTTTTTTTTAGCTTCAGGCTGTATCCCGCACACAGCAGGGTAGGCAGAGTGAATCTAGTGTTAAGACACTCCGTTCCCCACTTTCCGCCGAATTCGGAGGCATTGCGTGCTAAGTGGTGGAACTTAACGCCGCGCTTTACCTCGGCACCAGAGCTAAGAAAATGGAAACATTAAATATTTCCACTCCTCGAGTGGGAATCGAACCCACAACCAGTCGTTTACAGTCACACGCTTGTGCCACTGGATACAGACAGCGTGAAGATAAAAATAAGAAAAAAAAATTAAGCTTAGACAAACAAAAATACTTACTTATTTAATAACAATAAACGCAAAATAACATACAATCCAAGATAAAATTAAACCGATTTTAAACCATGAAAAACGCTAACAACTGAAAGAAGCTGAAAAAAATTATAAACTCGACGTGTGACAAATCTTAGGTATTCGTGGGCGGTCACTGGTTCAATTTTTTTGTCTCATAACTTAAAACGCCCAATATTTACGATTTTACAGCTAAAAGTTAGTTTTTGTGACAGGAAAGCCAAACGCCAAGCACCAAACAGTGTTCCGCATGACCGAGGCGCAAGTACAACCATGTGTACGGACGGACACATGTTCAGTATTAGTTGTGACACATATCTTCTAATTGATACATATATCATTTGTTTAACTGCTTCCTTTGTGACGCCGATCAACGAGTTTTTGTTTTACTCTGTTCGTAGATATCGGATGTCGTAGAAAAACTTAAAAGTTGCGTATAAGCTTTTATGAAGATGATTTTAAATAAAATTTAATATTTTTATAATATGGAGAGATGAATATGTAAATATGGTTAATGATATCTTGTTACTTTTTAAATATTTTAAAAGTGTTATTCCACACTTAGGAAATTGAAAAAAGACATGCCACTGAGCAATGCGTTCAGTAGTGAGATCGCCTGGACTGTATTCAGGAGGCGCGGGTTCGAGTCCCGCTGAGTTCAAAAATTTTTATACGTTTTCTTCAAATGTCTTTTTGAAATCTTGTTATTTATTAAAAAGAACATAATGTGTATACTGAAAATGTAAACCTAATTACATTCGTAATTCAACTTAATTTAGTTAATTTTGCAATTGAATGAAGTTGACGGTAATAAGGGATTAATATAATTTTGTTTTTTTAAACTACGATTGTTGCTTATTACAAATATAAAAGAAAAATAATAAAATAAGTATAATAATAAATGAAAAAAAAATACTTTTAAGACACATTTAATTGTTACATAATAATTAATAAAAAATTAAAAGATTTTAAAATATTTTTTTCTTTTTCTCTTTTTTTTTTCAGCTTCACGCTGTATCCCGCACACAGCAGGGTAGGCAGAGGGAACCTCGTATTAAGATACTCCGTTCCCCACTTTCAGGCGGCATTGCGTGTTAAGTGGCGGAACTTAACGCCGCGCTTTACCTCGACACCAGAGCGAAGAAAATGGAAATATTAAATATTTCCACTCCTCGAGTGGGAATCGAACCCACAACCAGTCGTTTACAGTGACACGCTTGTGCCACTGGGCCACGACTGGCCACAATAATACAAACACATTTGAAAAATAAACTGTAGCACTAAAATAAAAAAGAAATATGATAACTAAGTCTTCTAATTGGTTAAATAATGAAATATTTTTAATATAACAAGAAGGCAAAAAGAAATGTGAGACGACCACCAACAAGATGGACCGACGATCTTGTCAAAACGATGGGCCATCAGTGGATGGGGAGAGCCGACAATCGCATTGATTGGAAGTCCAATGAGGAGACCTATACCCAGCAGTGGGTGAATAAGGGTTGAAGAAGAAGAATATAACAATACTTTTTAAATCATCAATTATTAAAACGAAAACATTATCAATACAGAATTATGTGGCTAGTCGTGGCGCAGTGGCACAAGCGTGTGACTGTAAACGACTGGTTGTGGGTTCGATTCCCACTCGAAGAGTGGAAATTATATTTCCATTTTCTTCGCTCTGGTGTCGAGGTAAAGCGCGGCGTTAAGTTCCGCCACTTAACACGCAAGCCTCCGAATTCGGCGGAAAGTGGGGAACGGAGTGTCTTAACACTAGGTTCCCTCTGCCTACCCTGCTGTGTGCGGGATACAGCGTGAAGCTAAAAAAAAAAAAAATCAATACAGAAAGCTGTTAACACAACCATTATATCCTATTATTAGATGCTTTCCTCTCAATCAGATTTCCACGTACTTCCGAATAAGAGCAGGCATTTTACACTCAAGTTATTTTAATAGGCGAGAGCAGCTGAGCCCCAATCGTGCCAATTACGGCCCTCAGCCCTTACATTCACACCTACCCTTGACTTGAGATTTAAACGAACCTTCAGACGAAAATATCTTTGCTAATAATAAGTTGTGCGTATTCATATTTCTTATTTACTGTATGTGTGTATATTTTGTTGTTATAAAATTTATTAATAAATATTTTATTTTGAAAAGTTTTACAATAGTACAGCTAATTTGAGGCATAGTTGTTTGTGTCTTTACTGAAAGTAACAATTTTGAGAAAAATGATATTTTTTTATAAGAATATATAGTAGTTCATTACATTCTACATAAGAATTTATAACAAGTAACGAAACATGGCTAAACTATAAAACTTATTTGCTTATTTCAAAGTGAAGGTACTGGCAAGAAAAACTTAACGACGCGCTTTATCTCGACACCAGAGCGAAGAAAATTTCATCCTGGACTACATAGATATTAGTATTAGCTAGATGTTAGTATTTTCACTTTTTATTAGATATTTCTGTACTCCATGCCTTCCCATTAAGTAACGGAGCTCAACGCCAACATTTGTCCTGCTCACTAGAGCAGAGAAATAAAAAATATTTATATTACGACAATTCCGCAAATGAAGGTCGATCCTGCAATTACACGCAATTACAATGAAACACTCTCCCACTGCACCTCTATTGCCTCTGGTTTTCTTGTATATACTGAAAAAAATAAGAAATATATATAAATATAAAAGTATCTCCACATTTTCAAAGCTTAAATCCATATTTAACAACAAACCAGCAAAAACAAACGAAACGAAAACATTTAAAGAGTGGTCACTAAGGAAGGCTCTGAGGCGGACACAAAATAAGAAACATTTAGTGCGGGATGCTTTAGAAGTGCGTACACCTAGTGGACTGTGGGTTTACACGGGTTACACTGTCCATTGCTTGCGAAAGGGATTGTTGGCTAAATCTTTAGAGTTGAGTGTAGTTTGGTACAAAATATTAAGGAAAAAGCTAAAGAAAAGTTGTTAAAGATATTTTTAGAAAACGTATAAAAATTTGAACGTTCGAACGTAAGGCTCAGTAGAGAGAGTGCCTAGACGGTATTCAGGAGGCGCGGGTTCGTTAAATTTTTTATACGTTTACTTAAAAATGCCTTTTTCAAATTTCCTAAGTGTGGTATAACACTTTAAAAATGTTTAAAAGTACTTATAATTGTTAAAAATCCAAGCTAAGTTATATCATTCGGCTTAGTTATTATTAACGATAAAAGCTTGAAATAGGCCTTACAGTTATGTTATATGCACTAATGTACTGTAATCAGCGCGAAATGTATCAAATTCGGGCGGAAAGTGCAGAATAGACTGGTTTGACACTAGATTCTGTGTGCTGCTATGTGGAGGTAAAACGTGAAGCCTCTTTTTTACTTCTTATTACTTAATAAATATGTTAATAATTTTTGTATTATGGAACGCAAATATGTTTTTTGAAATATATTTGCGTCCCATAATACAAAAATTGCAGGAGTCAAAGATACTATTTTTTTTTAATAAAACATTTTTTTATTATGAACTTTGAAACTGAATGTTTAAAATTTTGAACCAATTTTTAAATACTCGCTATGTGAAGCAAGAACTTCAAAACCTGAGACAAAACATAACGTGCAAAAGTACCAATGTATCTACTCACATACACAAAATACATACGAGTATTGAACTCCCGACTTCTAGCTTGGCACAGACTATTTAACTAAAAGATCTATAACCAACGTACAATCCCTCATAACTTGTACCACATTGTATAATCCGTTGTCGGCGTCTATGCGATCCGGCACTAATTGGTCACCGGGACACCCGCGCGGTGAGATACTCTTAATTATATGTCTTCATCACAAGCCCTGCCTGTGCCTGTCAACGGGACCACTTTGTCAAAGAAAACCGAATGTATGGAAAAATACTATTAAATTAAATGTTTCTGATTCATCTTTATATATCTGTAAGTATATCTATATACTTTAAAGATTTTTAGTATTTCAGGTATGTCTATTTGTAATGTAAGTCTATTTATATATATTTTATAGTTTAAATTTATTTAAATCATTTTAGTCTGGTTTATTTAATTAATTTACAATTAAATAATCTGAAAAATGTAATGGTTTAGCAGTATATATGATAAGTACCTGAATAATAAATGGTTTAGCAGTATATATGATAAGTACCTGAATAATAAATATGTCTAAATTGTCTTTTGTTTTTCAATAACAGAATAATACTAATTCCTTTTGAATTAAACGTAAATGCGAGCCACTCTTCCCTATTTTTGTACCTACTTATGTATGAATCTCAAAATAAAATAAAAAATAGCTTCACACTATATCCCGCACACAGCAGGGTAGGCAGAGGGAACCTAGTGTTACGATACTCCGTTCCCCACTTTCCGCCGAATTTGGAGGCATTGCGTGTTAAGTGGCGGAACTTAACGCCGCGCTTTACCTCGGCACCAGAGCGAAGAAAATGAAAATATTAAACATTTCCACTCCTCGAGTAGGAATCGAACCCACAACCAGCCGTTTACAGTCACACGCTTGTGCCGCTGGGCCACGACTGGCCACAAAATCTCAAAATCCAATAATCCAAAACAGTATGGAGCTTTGAAACCAATTTTCCCAAAATAACCAGGATACTTTACCAGGACCTTTGCAATAGGAAACGCAAGTACAACCGTTGCATGCAGTCATATACTAGTCAATTGTGCCACGCATCTGTAAATATACTATAGCATCAAAGATTACAATATTTCTTCTCGACATTAATAAAGAAATTTTAATTAAAGACATATCTCCTTAAAAATACCATCCCAACCAACTCCATATTCGATAATTAGGTGTTAAGACAAGAAACCACCGTGGAAGTACAAAAACAGCCACACACGTCAAAAATATGTCAGTCAATTAGCGGTCTCTGTCATCTTAATATTTATATACCGAGCCATGCAAAATATGCAGGGAATCTCTGATCTACCGCGATACAATTCGGAAGCTGCATTTTACTGAACAAATTACAAAATTACCATTTTAAATTCAAATATAAACCTTAAGTTAAGGAAGTAAGATTCAAAATTGATTGATATCGGTTTTTTTGTTATTTTAAACCTTAGGATAAGGGAATAAGATTGGAAATCGATTAAAATGGTAATTTACGTTTAAGAGTTACCGCTAGTGATTCAGTTGCTGCTTACCATATTGAGATGTTACTTTAATGAAAGATTGAAATGATATGATATTTAAATTATTTATTATAATATATGAGGCCGTAGTAATATAGTGGACAGCACCTGGCTATAAAGCGATTTGCTATAGGTTCGATCTTCACTCAGGGGTTATTTTTTATTTTTTTAATTATTTTCATTTCTTCTGCTCTGGTAAGGAAGAATGCATCATAGAGTACCGTCACTCAAAGCGAATATTTTAAGTGATTAATGAAGAACGGACTGTTTTGCCACTAAGTTTTCTCTGACTTTTGATCGGGGAAAAAGAAGAAGCTGTATTATTTTCTTTTAAAATAATAAGTTAAAAACGACTGTTAAAAATAATAAATAATAATAATCGTAAATTAAGGTTATTAAGTTGAACGGGAATAAAGAGATAATTTCATAGAAGATCAAAGATTTAAGATCAGAAGTGCTAGAAACCATTTACCACGCCATTGACAATGAATTGCTTACTCAATCCTTTTATAGACTTAGACAGTTTCATATATTTTTAAACTAATATCAATTTTTAGCAAAAGCTCATACGAACTCTCAATCGAACGTGACTTTCTGTCCCTCTGCCCTTATGGGCAAGAGAGTCAAGTTATATTTATATAATAATAAATTAAAAGCCCATCTCTTTGAAAAATGTTCGACTTAAATAAGTATTAAAATATAGTATCGATTATAGAAATTTATCCTCATTTATTTTTCTGTGTATTTTACAAAATATATAAAGAAAGAAAAATCACTGTAAGAATTGTATATTTCAATGAAAAAAAAAAATGTATGCTATTATAGTCTTTCTGATAAGAATAGAAAGATATAGGAAAAAAAAATAATAAAAACGTATTGAAAAAAGCAGCCTCACGCTTTTTCACATATAGCGTGGTGATCAGAGAGGACCTAGTGTCAAGACACTCCGAAGACGTCCTCCACTATCTCAGAGTGGGAATCGAACGCACGACCATCGCCTTACAGTCAGACTATGTCCCATTATGCCACGACGACCTGTTGAAAACAAAGAAAAAACTTTATTAGTGATTTTTGTAAATCACACGACCAGTGAGTTCAAAACAATTTTTCATATTAACGAGGCCAGAGCCGGCGCAGGCGGCTGCAAGACAGCAGTCATTTGTCGACCTAACCGAGCATGCATGATGCATATGCCATGCATACTTACATGCCAATTAGCTGGCCACTTCTTTAGTCAGTAAAGTCTAACACAACTATGAGAATATAACTTAATTAAAATATGTAAATCAAGCCTCTAAGTTGTTAGTTATTACTTACTGGCTTTGTTGTGTTATATTAAATGCTTTGGAAATGAAAATGGGAGCTATATAATGAAAGTAACCATAATTGAGTTTTGAAATTGAGTACCACACTGGATAGGTGAGTATTAGATTCGAATTTTAAAGGGAAAATAGATTTTTATTTCTACTTTACGTACTAGCAGAGTAGTCGGCCAGCTCTCCCTATTCCCTCCATTCCCATCCTTTCTTCCTCTTTCTGTCCTACATCCCCGAGGATGGCAACGCATTCATAACTTTAATGTTGTGGATGTCTATGGACGAAAGTAACCACTTAACACCAGGTGGACCTTCTGCTCGTTCGCCTTCTGTATTCCATTAAAAAAAAGTCGCTTTTATAGACAGACACTGTGCCACTATGACCTAAAAATGATTATAATTTAATAATACCTTTATCAAGAAAGACAAGAAACACAAAAAAAAAATATGAAGAAAGCTTTCATTTCATTTCTAAGCATAAATTTTTAACAAATTAGAGCGAATCTTCATAAGCGTTAATTATGTATCTTAATTAACACCTAAAGTGAATTCCTTAACAGAAAATATGGCACAGCATTCCGTAATGGGAGGTCCACATCAAAGAACATCCATTAACCTAACTGCAAGTGACAAATTATCAGAAATAAGCACGTGGTGATGAGAATATTTCGAAATTTTACTTTAAATAACTGTTTAATAGGTCCTTATGAGTGATTGTGACGCCGAAGGTTGTTCCATCTATATTTGAGATAAGTTTTTGTAAGAATAAGCATAGATACTTAAGGATAAAGTATTTGTGAACATATAAGCTGGCAAAAGGACAATATAAATCCTCATACATGATATTATATGTTTTAATATATATATAAATTAATAAATTTAAAGATTTTTTGAACAATTATTTAACCCTGACGGACGGAGAACTGACTGAGGTACTCAGCATTTATTTTGTACATAGCAGGGTAGTTAAAGAGAATCTAGAGTCAAGACATTTCGTTTTCTACTCTCGATACATTGCGTATTTTAAGTGTAGAAACTTTGTTTTATGGACCACGAAATTAAGAAACGACTGCTACACAAAACAGACATCAGATTATATTATAATACATCTGTTTTGACTTGAAAGTAAT
Organism: Dryas iulia moderata; assembly: GCA_019049465.1. NCBI lineage: Eukaryota > Metazoa > Arthropoda > Insecta > Lepidoptera > Nymphalidae > Dryas > Dryas iulia. Next base: position 387,523 of record CM032418.1, read on the forward strand.
AGAATAAGTAAAAGCTACATTTTTTTCAATTTCAGTCAATAATTATAAATTAAATCACAAAAAAAAAATCATAAATCTAAAAACATATAAACATTTTACAAAATAGTTATAACTACATTAAGAATTCACAAAACTCATTTTTTACACCATTTAAGAATTTTTCACTAACAAGGCACTGACAGTTGAAGCAACTTGCAGGGTCAAACACTTGTTGACAGATCGACCACGTGTTATCTCGCAATTACGACTGATTTATTAGCGATACACTCTCAAAGTGGTTATGGTGTAGAATACCACCCAGCTAGACTAGCGGCAGTCTTTGTGCTCTGCCGTTTTGCTATGTGTCAGGGCTTTTTACGATGTAGATGTTGAACTTTGGAGATAGTTAGGTAGACTTAAAAACTGCCAAATTAGAGATTTTTTTTTTACTTGTTTATTAAATTTGCTTTTTTTGTTTCTTTAGTAAAATGTAGACTCCGTTCTCTTGTCTTGTGTTAGAAGGAATGTAATTTATGATTGTATTGTTTTATTACAAAGTATTAAGTCAAAGTCAAAGTCAAATAATTTTATTCAAAGTAAGAAGTTACATGCTTCATTTTTTGAACGTCAAACTATTTAGCACCGGTTCACTAAAGTTAATGTCTCAGACCTGAGAAGAACCGGCGCAAGAAACTCAGCGGGACGATTTTTTTTATTATTTTTTTTAAGTCAAGCATTTACAGATATTATATAATTATATATTGACAATGATATCATTGGAATAGCCTGGAGCGAGCATTTCATTCCCAAGGCGTGATAATGTTAATGTAACTTTAAATACAAATTTTCCTTTATCTACATGCCTGTATAAAGCTCTACTGGCAATTAGAGACTATCGGACAACGTAAAGCTGAAACTATGTGCAAGAGCAAAAATTAGACATACACCGGTTTCTTAGCGAGTATACAGTAGCACTTAGAGGGGATTTACCGAAATTTCTACGGAGACCTAAAATAGATGAGATTTTACATCTTATTCTTGCTATATAGCTTTATAATTTAAATATAAATATAGTTATCTTTTTGAACATCTTTACCGATTTAATATTTTATTTGTTGAATTTCAATCCTGTGGTCAAAAACGTAAATCTTAGTAATAAAATGTTATAAACTTGAAAAAAAAAACCACATTATTAATATTATACGGAACCCTTCCACTAAATACTTTAAGAAGGTGGGTGGCGTAGAGTTTTTTAGCGACACAAGACGTGGCGCCAAAAGTTCCCAAATTCAATGTTTATACGTTATCTCCGCTAGATAATTGCTGTTTTTACCCAAATTGCCTGTTTTTAACATTTTTTCCCTATTTCACTTAAGGGCAGCTGGTGCGTAAGATAGTAGTCGACTAAACTATGAAGGTTAAATATCTTTTGACCCTTAAAGTATTTAGAAATGTATTAAGAGATCTCATGCCTTTTTGAAATGTGTTTGTTATTTTATAAACACGCTGTTAAACATAAGAACGCTATAAGATCACGCCTTCTTACTTGCACGCTTATATGCTTTGGTGATAAAGACAAAGTCCGGCGTTGAGATCCGCCTCAACTCAACTCAACATCCTAGAATTGGAAAAAGACATTTAGTGTCTCTACTGAGATGCTAGCAACAAAAATAAGTTGTAGTAAAGGGTATAAGAATTTCGACGCAGCGTGTAGTAGATCGCATGGCTCAGTGGTGAGAGCGCCTGAACGGTGTTCAGGAGGCGCGAGTTCAAATCCTTTCAAATTTGATGTATATGCCAAAATTAATTACAATCGGTCAAGCGGTGTAGATTTTTCATATAAACTTTCACCCCTTATTTCAACCATTTAATCAACCTCGATTTTTGAAAAACTAAATAGCCTATGTTAGACCCAGTCATTTTTACTACTTTCATTTTAAATTTCATCCAAATCGGACCAGTAGATTAGACGTGAAAGCGTGACAGACAAACACACAGACATTCGCATTTATAACAATAATTCATGAATTATAATAATAATTCATGAGTAGAAAAAGAACCCACTACTAACTGGATTACAGTGACCACTGCGTCACAACGACTTCCTTTATACTTTTTAAAGAAGATATTAAAAATAACATGTACATATTTATAAGTAATACACCTAAACAAATGTAAATTTGCAAATCAATACAAAACGTTTAAAGCTCTATTCAGCGAAAGCTCTTTGAGCCGCCGCTTGTTTTTAAAAGCGCATGTCTAATCCCATGTTTTAGTTGAGATTAGCTCCAGGGTGGGCTCGAACTGCATCTAAAATAACACAGCTTTCAATGTAACACTACTTTTATTGTCGATGTTATGTTTGAGCTTTTAAACGTTAAGTTCAACCGTTTATAGTTATACTTACCAAATACTTGTAGTTTTCAACTATAGGTATAGTAAAAATCAAAAAATATTAATCACATCAATCATAATTATTGTCAAGTATCTCAATATCGAGTCTGACTGTAAAGGCAATGGTTGTGGTTTCGATTCCTATTCGAGGTACAGGTTCTGTTTATGTTATTTTCATATGTTATTTCATTACTCTGGTATCTCTGGCTTATAGGCAAAGTACCCATAATCAATTAGAAACAAGAACATATGTATTTATTTTTGTATGTCTTTATTAATTTACCAAAAACACAAAATTTTCATATTAAAAAAAAGACCTATAAAGAGTTTATGTGCTTTTCGCTTATATATTAGCGGTGACGCTAAACTTCCGAGCCTAAATATTTTTAAGCCTTAAAAAAATTAGCTTCATTGTGTTTCTTACAAGAAAAACTTAAACAATTATAAATGTTATACCTAGCGGTATTCGAACCCGCACCAAACATTTAATCACGAATCGCACCTAAATCACAGTCACCTTACATTATTATTACATTACAAAGAACTAAGAGGCCAGTCGTGGCCCAGTAGCACAAGCGTGTGACTGTAAACGGCTGGTTGTGAGTTCGATTCCCACTCGAGGAGTGGAAATTATATTTCCATTTTCTTCGCTCTGGTGTAGAGGTAAAGCGCGGCGTTAAGTGCCGCCACTTAACACGCAAGCCTCCGAATTCGGCGGAAAGTGGGGAACGGAGTGTCTTAACACTAGGTTCCCTCTGCCTACCCAGCTGTGTGCGGGATACAGCGTGAAGCTAAAAAAAAAAAAAAAAAACGAAATTTACAACTAGTTAAAATTTGATACAACCCCAAAAACTCAGGAGGCTCGTTAAACCAAACTTGTAGGACCAACTGCATATGTCTAATAAAAATGTACTGTTATTGTAACAAATAACAATATTATCTATCAATATTAGCCGACTCTGTCCGCTTTGACGATTCGCCTTTTGTACTCCTCTTTATTTAAATACAAATTTAATTTTTTTACTTATTTATTGAAAAATAACCTTTGACACTTGGTAAGAAAGGCGATAAAAATGGAACTTTTAAAATTGTTTAAGCTTTTATATTACATTTAAAGCTAATTCCTTTGAACGTATTCGTGTTATCGCATTTTAAACTTTATGTTATAAGCTTTTGAGTTGCTTTTTATGTGTTAGTTATACATGGTGTTCAGAGTTCACAGGACATATGGGAATATGAGATACACATTTGATCAAAATCTCGATTGGTTTCATATTACCTAAGTTATATTATTGTTATAATAGATAATGTAATAATAATGAATAATTTTTAATTAGTTAGCAAAGAGTTATTTGTATAAGAGTAGTTTTTTTTTTTTTAACTTCACGCTATATCCCGCACACAGCAGGATAGGCAGAGGGAACCTAGTGTTAAGACAATCCGTTCCCCACTTTCCGCCAAATTTGGAGGCATTGCATGTTAAGTGGCGGAACTTACGCCGCGCTTTGCCTTGACACCAGAGCGAAAAAATGGAATATTTCCACTCCTCAAGTGGGAATCGAACCCACAACCAGTCGCTTTACAGTCACACTTTGTGCCAATACACCACGGCTGGCCCTATAAGAGTAGTCGTTAAGTAAATATATCGATATATTAAGAATAATATTAACACAAAAGTATTACTTGTTAAAATCCATTTTTATTTAAATATTTTATATATTAAATGTTGTTTTTTATTTACAATAGTCTAGAAAATTATTTTAATTGTTATATTAAATTTTGTTGTGTTACACAAAGCGCAAAAGTAGCTTTCAAATTATTATTTAATAGGAATAGAATAAAAATGAATAACATATAAGCATATGCAAAAAATGACCCAAAATTGTACTTAATATATTACTGAATTACTTGTATTTTATTACATAAACAACTAAAATATATCTCAATCATAGACAAGAGTAAATAATTTTTAAAAAAGAAGTAAAAAGCTTTTAAACACAAAAGATAATCCTCGAAAAAACGGCAATCGCAATAAAATCTAATACGGCATTCTCAACTGAGCCCAAAAGTACACTCGACTTCATTTAAAAAGGTGAACACCGCCGGGCCCCGACAAAAACACTAATGACGCTGCATATCGACAATTTGCTACGTACGATTGAACTGCGTCAATGCGATTTGTACCCCACGTGGGTTATAACGGCTTCGAGTCCCGTGCAAGGTAAAAACTAACTTAACCACTGGCCTTTAAGTTGATATTTGGAAGGATTGATTGAAAATATTTGGCAAAATGAAGACATGATCATATTGAGGGCCATAAAATATTATCATTTATCATTCAGACGTGTTTATTGCAATGGTTGCGGTAAACGTCGGCGTAACCGATGTCAATAATGAATAAATGCATCTGCGTTGCAATTTTGTGTGCAATTTTTCTTTGTGCTGTGTGTGTGTGTGTATGTGTGTGTGTGTTTTGATAAAATGTGCGGAAAATAAGTAAAAATTTGGGTTGTTTTTTCTTATTTTTGTGGATTTCTTCATTATAAAAGATTTATGTAATATGTATGTCTTAAGAGAAATATACTATTTGAAATATCTACTTATAACTAGTATATATAATGAACATAGTATGGCTGTAGGTATATAAAACTCTTGCTTTCGTATAAAAAAAATAATCACGCATTATTTTTAGATTTTTTTTTATTTAATGCGAATTGAGAGATTTGTCCGTTTGTTCGTGGGTTCTGTAGGAACAATAGGAAGAATAGGAAACGCAATATAGCTATCTTACTGCATTCTTACTATGCCATTATAGTTTTAATTATAATCTTAAAATAAACAAGAACTAATAAAACACTTTAAATGCGATGTTGAGCTCCGCTACTCGACCATGACAGATCTCAAATTTGTAGGAAATGTAGACCAGAGTAAATTATCTCTGCCTACTTGGCGAAACAAAGTATACAAAAAGGTTAAAAACAAACTACTTAATAAGCCAATATGTTTTTAGAAAACGTTTAAAAATTTGAATTAGAGAATTTTTTTCATATTAAATTACAATCATATTAAAAAAAAGCAAATGAGCTTAATTACACAAAGCACCACCTTAACGGTTTTTCCCCGATGCATATACACAAAAACCGTTAAATAAATTCCAAATATAGACACAAATATCAATAATACTCTACGCAAACATTATAAAATAAAAATTGACAGCAATTTAAACGATTGCACGCCAAATCCATCACTAGCAAATATGTTGATCAAACTAAAATTTAATCCAGCCATTGTGCGAAATGGGACGCTATTAACGTACCTATACATACATTTTTTTATCTTCACGCTGTATCCCGCACACAGCAGGATAGGCAGAGGGAACTTAATATTAAGACACTCCGTTCCCTATTTTCCGCCGAATTTTAGCAGCATTGCGTGTTAAGTTGAGGAACTTAACACGCTTTGCCTCGGCACCAGTTCGAATAAAATGAAAATATTCAATATTTTCACTCCTCAATTGGGAATCGAACCCACAACCAGTCGTTAGTCACATTTTATGCCCACAATCCACGAATAGCCCCATACATACTACCGCATATTCTGCCTACACAAAGCTACACCAAAGCGTGCCAAATCTTTTGAAAGGTATATTTTATGCTTTGAATACTTCAGTATTGAAACCGCCAGGCCATGATGGTTTTATTACGGTCCCATTCTGGACATCATGAGGTTCTTTTAAAGGGCGATAATATAATATGAGGCATCGTAAAACAATAAATTAACTGATTGTTCACATTAAAAGTCTAAGACTGTTAAAAGTTAGCTACGGTTGTATAAAACATTAGTGATTTTATAAATTCTTTCACAAAATAAATGGTTACTTAGTGCTTCTTTTTGAAGTGACGAAGTGTAAGCAGTTAGGAGACAGCGGGAGACGTGTTTTAATAGGAATTGTGGTAAAGAATTACTTAACACTCGTTATTAGGTGGTGTGTCGATTCGTTATGGTCGTTGCGGTCTGAAGGATAATGTGAAACATATGCCTTGTATTTGAAACAATTGATTGGTGAAGATATTTAAAATAATATTATAAATAATATACTTTTTATAAGTCAATGATTTAAGTATTGTAGTCATTGGGGCCAGTCGTGGCGCAGTGGCACGAACGTGTGACTGTAAACGGTTGGTTGTGGGTTCGATTCCCACTCGAGGAGTGGAAATACTTAATATGCGCATAAAGCGCGGCGTTATGTTTCGCCACTTAACACGCAATGCCTCCGAATTCGGCGATGCGTGGGGAACGGAGTGTCTTAACACTAGGTTAACTCTGCCTACCCTGCTGCGTGCGGGATACAGCGTGAAGCTAAAAAAAAAAAGTATTGTAGTTCCGTTTTTAAGCAATTTTTAAAAGAACTTATTTTTTGATACAAAAAAGGAATCTACAATACAAAAATATTTTATTTCCCTCTTCAATATAACAATTAATTTAAAATTCTTAAAATAATTTATTTCTTATAAAATGTTCATAAATAAATAGTGATTTATAGTGCACCTACATAATAATTGAAAATAACATGGATACGAAAGGAATGTCACCTAAAGAAATCGGCATGTTTCATCAAAACCGTCATCCTAAAAACCGTCTGTCATCATATTTTGCCAAACAAACGGTAGCAAGAAACAATGAGTGCTAATATTTATCCCGTGGGATCGAAAATTATCACCAACTCCAGCAAAAAGGACTCCCTCAGGGACTTATTACTAAGCGTTTTAATGCACATCAAAGTACTAGGCGGCTCTCTCTTTTAATTGTTATTTCTTTCTTCGTTATTTCTTTAGCCTTCGAATTCGGCGGAAAGTGGGGAACGGAGTGTCTTAACACTAGGTTCCCTCTGCCTACCCTGCTGTGTGCGGGATACAGCGTGAAGCTATTTAATTTAATTTAATTTAATTTAGTTATTTCTTTACAAATGAGAATATTATCTGTTGACTTTTAATGCTTAAAGATAAAATTATTATAAGAATCGATATATAGAAGTTAGAACTTCTATTTTATAGATCACAATATCAGTCCTTAAATTGAACAAAATGAAACGTATGTGTAAACGTATTAAGGAATATGAAAATTGACTAAACTAGTTAAATATTTATATAATGAAGAACTGCAGAAAGCCAATATTTATCATGATAATCCATTTATATATTAACAAAATAACCATTACATGACGGTCATATCATATCACACACGCGTGAACATCACGGCACACTAAATCACAATTGAACCTGTCATTTCGACAAGGGCTCAAGTCCATTAATTAAAACTTTTCAAGAACAACAAAAATATGCTTATTATAAAAAAAGTGGTTGGTGGTAAAAAAACTGAACATAAGAGTAGTTAAATAATATAAGTATACACTTTATGTGAATTTTATTTATTAATCTTTACAGTTGCGTTTCGTTTCATTACAAAGGGGTATTAGTCCAGGACTCGTGCCATTTTCAAACAGACTTCAATGTTCGTTTGACTTTTAAGTTGGCTTGTTATGTTTGAAAATGCGCCCTTTTTACAGGTAATATGTAAAACGCTTCAATAAATAAAATGGCGCCAAAAAGTGATATTTGAAAAAGGTGTGACTCGTGCCCTTTTCGAAATGACGGATTCAATTAGTAGAAGGTTTGATTCTCGTTCGGAGGAGAGATCATAATTTAATCATTTTTATATATCCACTCTACTTAACTTTCATCATCATGGTCAATCTAAAGTACAAAGATAAAGAACAGTGTCTTGACTCTAAGTTTTTTCTGTCTCTATTTTTAGATAGATACACAGATAAAATGGACTGATAAATTGGACATTCTCCACGTCACGATATTTTTAAATAATAGTTCAAATATTTTTTTTTAGGTAATATAAATAAATAATGTATATTAAAATATAAAGAAATATTTATAAATAATAAGATTTGTAACAAGATAGTTTTTAGAGAACTAACGACAAACACATCAACGGTTAAAAGCTATACGAAACGAAATTGTATTTGCTATACATACATACATATATCAAAAGCTGTAATCACATTAATAAACAGCAACAAAAGCTCTGATTCAATATTTACTTAAATACTAACGACAGAATACCTTCACGTTTGTAGCTCATAATGAAAGAACTTTCAATCACAGTCGTATACAATGTAAAAAGCCGAAAGCATTTTACATAATCTGCTTACGTCCGAAGATTTATTTAACGTAAATCAAAAGTCAACAGTCGGCCGGCCAGCTTGCACAAAACCACGGTATCGCTAACTAACACTCTAATGCCTTTGTCGTCAACACACATCTACTAAACACGTCAACAGACAAACAGACGCTTAACGTCCTAACTACTGAATCATATTAACAACTTTATAACTAAGTGGAAAGGTTTGAAATTCTTTAGCAAAGTTATACGTCGGCGCTCTTTAACTAAAGGCCTAAATGGAGATGTCGAAGCCACACGGGGTAGCAAAGCGGCCGCCGCAAAAAACGAACAATGCCCCAGAGTTATGGATACAAAGCGACATCAGGAAATAAATTATTTCATCTGCTCAGTCCTTTCACTATAATATTGGCAAATGTTTCCATACGAGACGGGCCACGCCCCGTGCCGGCTCTGAAAGCTGTGTCAACTGTATCCACGATTCCTACTTGTAACTCGTAGAATTAAAGTTGGTAATTGCTGGTGCTGGGCAAAGGGATGGCGGGTAGCGGCGCGTCACAAAGTCGACGTATAGTCATCGTTTCTTTTACAATTTTTTCATTTAAACCAACATATATTTTGACTGTGATGTTTTTATTATTTTTGTCCGTGATTCGCTTTAGGATCAATAGCTAAGTATCGGCAGGGTTTTTTCTTAAAGACCGCTATGCATATCGAATGGACGGTATATTCACGCGCTCTACATGTGAGAATTTTCTGGGAAACGCCGACAAAGACGCCAGCTAATTATCTAATGGGGTACAATGTTGACTTTGTCCAGTATTTTGGCTTCCGTTCATCGGCTGCTATTAATCAGTCATAGGAAGCCTTAGACATGACCATAATATTACTGTGTATTGTGAAACTACTGTTTTACTTATTCAAGTAAATCTAGATAAGGTCAGATTAATGAAAGAATAAAATATGTTAAAACGTATATGCATTTTAACGTTATTTAATAACCATGCATGTCACAATTCACATAGTATATATCGAGTAAGCAAGGATAACTTTGTATCTATAAGTACATAAAACATTTTCCACACATACGAAAGTAGGTACGGTAAGGTATTAAACGGCGAACCTAAATGCACAAAAGTATTTTTAAAAAAATATTTTTTTTTCCTGTCCGAAATGGAAATTGAATCCAGAAAAATAGTAATTACTTAGTCAAATATATTTCAATTGCATATATGCTATACTTATTTCTGTATCTTATCTTTCAGCTTCACGTTTTCCCGCGTAATTGGTATAATTGGTCAGGAAGAAGCTACTCCGTCCTCTATTTTACCGAAATAGAGAAAGTGCATGTTAACTGGCGGAACTCAACGCCGTGCTTTACCTTTGGTACCAGAGCAAAAAAATGAAAATTTATATAGAATAATCATCCCCGGACTAATATCGAACCCACAGTCAAGTTCGCTTTACAGTTAGACGCTGTCCCACTGGACCACGATGGCTATTGAGGCGTATTATAATATATGGCCTATGCATGTCTTATCTAATGTATGTATGTATAATGTATTAAATTTCCTTTTCTCTTACAATATCAACAACAAAATGAAAGTCTATTATAACTTAGCAAAACACTACTAAACCCTTTGTAGCCAGAACGCAGCTTGCGAACAGAAATCAATCTTCCCAACTGCTGGGTTCTGCGAAGACAACAATATAACGCCGGAAACCAAACGGTAGTGTTGCATAAAAGTTGTTCAAGTTATTAGCCGAGACGCGGGGGGCGACATAAATCTCGTGGACAAAGACAGTGTATAATTGGAATCGAGTTTTAGTTCGCTCTGTTTCAATGTTGATATCCTTTTATTTTTCCATACCTGACACCTTGTTTGGAATTAAAATTTTTAATTTTAATGTTTTTCTACGCACAGCAGAGCGAACTTAGCGACTTAACTTAAGATACTCCGGTTTTCACTTTTCGCGCGAATTCTAGATATTGCGTGTTGAGTGGCGGAACTCCAGGCTTTGTCTTGTCAACACAGCTGAGAACGTTTGAATATAATCATTCCCCTGAGCGGGAATTGTACCCGCAACCATCGCGTTTACAGTCAGACGCTGAGCACACTACGCCACGATACCCTGGAATGAAATGAAAATGTTGTAAAAGTCACATTTACTAATTACCTATTCTTAATATCGCGATGATAGTGGTTTGAAAATTCGTACTTCGTAATCATTAAATGTATATAATACATTTTGTATATAATACATTTTTGTAAATAAAAATAAACTTATATAGATAAACCGACGCTTCTAATACTTTACAGTACACTAATACTAGACTACTTATAGATACCTAAGTACTACTACTACTACTAATGGTGTGGGTAATATTAATTAATTTTTCACAAAATATTATTGTTTGCATTTGACCTGACTAGACCGGCCGATTATGATATTTTACCCATTTACATATACTACCCGTGGGGGGACGGGTTAAGAATACAATTCCCCTCCGCCGCTGGGTAGCGTCCCGTAAAAGGCGGGTAACCCAGTAGCTTGGTGGTAGGAGATTCGTTCTCCGACTGGCTCGCGACCACTATCATGTCAAAGACGAACCGCCAAATATCTGAAGATGTGTTCCGGTTTGATGACATGTAAGCCAGCTTTCCCTATCCCCAACATTCCCATCCTTCCTCTCTCCTTCTGTCCTACATCCCTAAGGCTGGCAACGCATCTACAGCTCTAATGTTGTGGATGTCTATGGGCGAAGGTACGACTTAACACCAGGTGGGCCTTCTGCTCGTTTGCCTCCTTTATTCCATAAAAAAAATATATATTTATATGCATTTATATATATATATATATATATATATATATATATATATATATATATATATATATATATATATATTTACATATATTTATGTGCATTTATATACATATCTGTATATCTGAAAAACAAAGTACAACACTGATTTATGTGTACTGCCAAGCCCCATCTATTTCAATATACGTGCAAAGTAGGCAACAGTATGATTTCAAGTAGTTTCTTTTGGAATGTTGTGTGAAAATGTAAAAATGAGGTAAAAATGATCTATCAAACCTTTTATAACATAACAACTTCTAAACGTACCGCAAATTAACTATATGTTCCTAAAAATCTAACATTCTAGATATTACTAGCTATCTAACATAAGAAACCAAAAAAAAAACACGAAAAAAACGATACATTACACTGAAAGTTTAACACATTTAAGCTTCCTTTGTGCTTTAAACAATTCGAAATCCGCCCACAATTAAACAATGGTGGTACATGATGACTTTTCTTTGCTCAAATTTGAAATCTATACGCGTATTAGCTACTTTATAATGAAACAGTAGGAGCAGAACAGCACAGAAGCACACACAATGGGGTGTGACGCTACAAAATGCACATAATGGTGTATTAGTGCGTGGAAATTGACGAACGTGCACACCCAAGTAGCGGATAGAGCATAACTAATTGGGAATGTTTGTTTATTAGCAAAAAACTATGTTGAAATAAGATATAATTATGCTTAAGTTAATGTTAAACGTTGGAAACGTGAAAGGAAATAAAGTTTAGTTGAATATTGTACTTAGTTATTGAATCCGGACACGTGTGCAAATTTTAAAAATATGGTATATCGCCAGTTGAAATAGTATATCTTCAATGTACACTAATTATTGAATATTCTTATTGCCTTTATAAAAAAAAACAATCGAAGGAAATATTAAAAAAATTGCGTATACTACGTTAAAGTTAGATAGTATGAGTGTAACATAACCAATGTTATATAACATCTCTTAGTTGTTTATTACGATAATTATTCTGATTATAAATATAAGCATCTTCACTTTTTTAAAAAGACTTGGCGAATTAGGCAGAGAACACGTGGTTAGTGTCAAGAAGTCACTCCTCCCGCCTGAATTCCGAGGCATAACATATTTAGTGGTTGAAAGAACTTAACAAAACGTTATGAAAATATTTACAAATATAACATTATATATGTAAACGACAAATGACAATTCTATTGAAAAATATGAATATACATACATGTTTATACATTTAAAGAAAACGTATAATAATTTTGAACGCAGCGGGATTATTATAAATTTTTATATTATACGTTTTCTTTAAATGTCTTTTTCAATTTTCCTAAGTGTGGAATAACACTTTAAAAATGTTTAAAAATACTTATACATATTCCATGGCATTGGAATATTAAACAAATACCTAACACTTTACAAATAATTACCAGTAAATAAAACACAACTTTCATTATAACAGAATAACTTATGTCAATCTATTAATAACTTCGCAAGACAGATTGCAAGTAAGTGGTCAAAAAAATCGCTACCTCTAAATCAGCATTTTCAACGGTAGCCTGAATGGAGTCGAGCATTTTTCATAGTCGTCACAAAAGACTGGACTTCCAATTGTCTATAGTCTAACATGTTATTGTCTGTGCTTTTATCTCATTGTGCTCTCAACTCCTTTGTATTCACGTTTTATATAAATATTACTTATGGAATGTATGAAATGAGTCAATATATTGAAAAATCTTGAAAAAAATAAGGTACGAAGAAGGTTAATTGTAATCACGTATATATTTTTTTAAAATGAAAAGTATATAAAAAGTATTAGATACATTTAGAGCTAAAAATAAAAGTATTACATAAGTGTAAAATGTATTAACGCGTAATCGAAAAGCAAGAGTTAACACTTGTCATCAATTAATTTCGTCATCTTGATCCTAAAAACTTTTATTTGCTAAAGGATTTGATCAGATTGTAAATCTATGACATACATACCTAAAGTACATATAACATATGTTTTTTTTTATTCTACTTTACGTATTTTTGGGGGCAGGATAGAGGGAGAGAATCAGTATCAAGTATCTAAATACCCTATTTACCATCGTCTCAAATATTTTTTTCCCGAATCATTTTTTTTTGTGTTTCCTCTCACGCAACATAAACATAATTAAAACAATTGTTATTAAAGCATAAAACGGCTGTAAACATATTCACATAGTTTTACATAATATACATTTAAACTTAATTGTATAGAAGCCCATTTTGTTTTGAAACGTCATGTTTTAACTTAAAATATTTTTTTATATCGTCTTTAAAACATAAAAAATATATATCCATATAAGTATGTATGTACTTATTCATATAATGTTTATTATTAATTTATAATTTCTTTAACATACATCCCATACTTATATTATAAATGCGAAAGTCTGTGTGTTTGTCTGTCTCGCTTTCACGGCTAATCTCCCGGTCCGATTTGGATGAAATTTAGAATGAAAGTAGTAAATAACTATGAGTCTAGCATAGGCTACTTATTTTTTCAAAAATTAACTGCTAAAGGGTTGAAATAGGGGATGAAAGTTTACATGAAAAAACTAAACTGCTTGACTGATTGTAATGAATTTTGGAATAAATATAGTTGATAATTGGAGGTCAAAGATTTACTACTAGCTACTTTATTTTTCAAAAATCCACCCCCAAGAGTTGCAACATAACGAAACATAACGAAAAACGCGAGCGGGCCGCTAGTACATACATAAATACATATTTTAATTACTTGTTATTTCCATTAATAAATAATATATACTTCTTAATGATTAACACACATTAAAAACATACATAAAATGTTTAACAACATTACGTCATCAAAGCAGTGTTAATTAAAAATGTTAATGATCAAAATAATTTATTAGAAGCAGTGTGAAGCGATTACAAGTTCGCACCACCATGCATCATTCTTTAATGAGTCGCCGCGTGGGGTCAACTCTTTATTTAGAAACCTGGATTTATATGTTGCTAACATGAAACCTGGATGCGAAATTATATTGTTTGATATATATGTAAATATATAATGACTTTTTTTTTTAGCTTCACGCTGTATCCCGCACACAGCAGGGTAGGCAAAGGGAACCTAGTGTTAAGACACTCCGTACTCCACTTTCCGCCGAATTCGGAGGCTTGCGTGTTAAGTGGCGGAACTTAACGCCGCGCTTTACCTCGACACCAGAGCGAAGAAAATGGAAATATAATTTCCACTCCTCAAGTGGGAATCGAAGTCACAACCAGTCGTTTACAGTGACACGCTTGTGCCACTGGGCCACGACTGGCCACAATACAAATATGTGCCGATATTACTAGAAAATACGTTTAAACCTATGGTTAGAGCGCTTGGGTAGTATGCAAGAGGTACGGGTTCGAATCTCGCTGCGTTCAATTACTTATATACCTATAATTATTACGTTTAATAAAAATGTCTTTTTCAATTTTTATAGTTTTTATTAATATAAATACCATAAACTATATCTTGTTATGTTTTTTAGCTTCAAGCATATTCCAAATAAAATAGGAAAGAGAGACTATATTTATGAGACACTCCGTTCTTCATTTTCTGACGAACTTTAATATTTGACATGTTATAAGATTAAAGTAAGCGCCATGCTTTATCTAATTAGAACGAGGAAACAAAAAAATTAAATGAATCTTTCAAGTGTGGATTATTCCAACAACTAACACTGTTGGAGCGTCTGACGCTGTGTCAATGCGTCAAGGTAGCTATGACTTTGAAGGATATATGTATCTCCAAATAAGTCTAAAGTTGTTAAGAAAGGTCGTAAGATATAATTGGATTTTCCTGCATATTATGCATAACCTATTACGGACAGTTTCATAAAATTCTATGTCTTTGTAAATTGGTAGCTTCTATTAAATTTAATATGTTTATATTAATATATCTTGAAGTTACTAAATAATCATCAACACAATACAATTTTAAATATAAGTATCTATCTATTAAATTTTTTCTCTTTATTTATTTTTTATTTTTTTCTTTTAGCTTCACGCTGTATCCCGCACAGAGCAGGGTAGGCAGAGGGAACCTAGTATTAAGACACTCCGTTAAGTGGCGGAACTTAACGCCGCGCTTTTAACCTCTGGAAAATCTTAAATATTTCCACTCCTCGAGTGGGAATCGAACCCACAACCAGTCGCTTACGAATCGAGTCACACGTTTGTGCCACTGCACCACGACTGGGGCCACCAGTCCAATTTTTATATAATATTAAATACAAATCCTAATACATAAAACATAAGAAACCAACCAAATTCCAAAAAAACAAACAAAAATTTCCACCATTTCAAAAATCATTGTGAACATCTCCAAACAAAACAACTACTGACTACTACTAAGTACCTACTAGCTAGCTAACTACTTCAAAAAGCGCAGCCCACACAGCTTACAGCAACGTCCGCTTAAACCAGGGGTTCCCAACTATTTGGGATCACGGACCACTTTTACATTGTTCTTCATAGCAGAGACCACTACGTATGTAGGTCTAATAAAAATAAACTGTAATAATCAAACGAAAACTTTACTTAAAAACTCCTGAACAAATTATATAAAAATAAATAAAATTTAATGAAAAAAATGTGTCAATTGCGAGATTGTCGTGGCACTATTGTTAACAAGTAGTCAAATCCAGTACTTTTTGCGAATTGTTAAAACATACTTTAGGACATCTTAACTTCCTTATGTAAACTGACATACTTATTATATGATATTTATAAATTAATGTGCAATTACTCCTGTCGCTTACTGTGTGGCTACCAACACCTGTTAAATTAAAAATCGTTCGCGGACCACTTTATGCGTTATGCGGACCACTGGTTGGGAACCAGTGGCTTAAACATTCAAATAACCTCGTTTGTTTTCACATGCCCGTACATAAAAATGAAAGTAAGTATTTATAGTAAGTAACAAATGGCTTGCCTAAGTAGCGCGGCCGTTGGACAACGCCAGCGCAAGTTATGTCATGAATCATTCAAAAGCTGAAAATTCTTTACCAAAAGTTAGATGACAATGAAAATGTGGACTCTATGTTGGTAGGAATGTTTATTGACGCGTTTTAATTTGTTTTAACCGATTCGTGTTGTAAAGAAGTTCTGACACAATCGTGTGATCTGTAACATCAGGAATATTTTGTTGATAAAGCCTCTTTAAACTAACCAGACTGGAGAATATATCTATATATAATATTCTTTTAATTGAATTTAAACCTACAACCAATGCGTTCAGCCAAGTACGTACCTACTGCGTTTCTATTACATGCATTCTAGCTTGCGATCCTAGTTGATAGCTTAAAAGTAAGGGCTTGCTTGAACGGCTTCCAACGGCCCGGGACCGAATTCCGCTACATTGAAATTTATATACATTTCCTAAAAACGTTTTTCTATAAAAAAATATCGTCAAATAAGTACGGTGTCAACAATTTCCACTCACATAAGACTTCTTTCATCTGCACATTCGAGACTAACCGTTTTAGTGGACTTAATATTCAAATCAGTAGCAGCGTACACTTATTTTGAATTCCTTTTAACAATGGAGGAACAAAGATCCGTTGGAGCAACAGTAAATCTTACGGCGACGAGAGCGGCGCGAGCTGGTCATGTGGAGGATGTGTCAAAATTACACCATTAGCACGCTTGTCGTGTCAACGGCTTTGTTAGTTGGTTGGTTTATTGTTTGCTTCTTACATTTATTTTGCGTTTGGAAATATATTTTTTTGAGTGATTTTTATAGTTATTGATACACTAACTAGTTCTAGGTTATTGGGGTAAGAAGAATCCACAAAAAAGTGGTTTTCTAGTCCGGATATTAACAATACAAATTACATAAATATACCTCTTAGGTCATAAAGAATATTTTAAGAACACATATCAAAATTTGAAAGTACTGGGAGTTGAATTTACGATTATTAGAAACCAACCAAGATCCAATAGTTATCCTAGCATAGACCTGAGATCTGGACACGTGTGCTTATTCAAAAGTAAGTCTATAAATATACATATGGATGGAATTTAAGCTAATAAAAGCGTATTAAGAATTAAATGTAGGCTGAAGACAGTAGACTAAAAGATAGGCAAAACGGTGCAAAATAAACTCTTATAGAATGAGTTATCCTAGCCTCATGCTTTATCCCTATCAAGGTAGTCAAAGAAAAGAGGATCGAACGAGCATATGGCACTCGTTCACTGTCATCTACTTTCATATATGTCCTCCTCACTCCGGAGTTCCTTTTGCTTTTTACTTGCACCTTCCTCCAGTATTATTGATCCTGAGCTAACAGTTTAATTCGGGTTCAGTATCATTGATACTGGTTAAACAGTTTAATTGTGATTTGCTTATGTTTTGTTTATATTATATATGTTTTTACAATATAGGTATATATACATACTACTTCTAATCTGAAATATCTACAAACCTTCCTAAACATAATAAGAGACTTTTTGAAACATAGACAACATTGTTTTCATTAGCTCATACTGCGTCTACTTTTTGTAATTATATAACATTTCAATAACTTCATCTATTTAACCATCATTACCTCTTACTGCTCAGAACCGAAACTCCAAAGTTGCTTACAAATTATTTTGTTTACATCATTTTGGCTGCCGTCTTGGAATTGAGACTTAAAACCAGTCATATTTTACGGAACACAATACACTAGAAGTTATTGTTATGGATGTGACAAGATGTTAAGGTGAAGAACAAAAGATTTTTTATTTATTTATGAAGTGAGGCCGCTGACATTTATTGTAGCACATGAAAATGTGTTGTTTTATAATGAATGTTAGAGTATAAATAATCTGGTAAACTATTATTGAGTTATCGTTGTATACTATACTGAACATATATGTATATGTATGTACATATAGTGTGTTGAAATTGTTATAGTAGACATGTTGAAATAGATTTAGGTTAAACATTTATTGAAAGTTTTGTTCAGTTATTTATAAAAAATTTGGACCAGTCGTGGCGCAGTGGCACAAGCGTGTGACAAGTCGTAAACGACTGGTTGTGGATTCGATTCCCACTCGAAGAGTGGAAATGTAAACATTAAACATTTCTTCGCTCTATGATAATTGCAAAGAAAAAAAATTAAATACTTACAATTTATTATATTTGTTGTATTTCCTTCTTATGTTGCTTATACACATCGTGTGTATTATTGATATAAACATTTGTTCCAACGCTTATGACATTTAACAAAAAGCTTATTATAAAACTTAAATCTAAAAAACTAAATGTAACGGTCTCGTTTTCAATATTTTGAATGCATCGCTTAAACTTAGATATGGAAGGTTAAATCGATCATAGCGGTGCCGATGGTTATCATGACGTATCGCGGCGCTGCCGACTGACAAAATTAATTCTTATTTTTATTAAAACTGTACTAAAATAGTAATTAAGTAATATTTGTTGTTTGTTTTGGCTCCATCTTTGCTCCTTTGCTCGTTATATGAAGACAGATGTACCAAACAAGAAAATAAGTTCGATTTTCACTTACAAAGAAAAATAAAATATTCTAGCATGCAGTCCATCGGAACTCGGCAGAAATACTTAGTAAAAATAACTTCTTGACCTACACTGCAATATAATATCATCTTAAATAAAATAACTTGTAATCCATACTTATATTATAAATGCGAAAGTCTGTGTGTTTGTCTGTCACGCTTTCACGGCTAATCTACCGGTCCGATTTGGATGAAATTTGGAATGAAAGTAGTACTATGACTGGGTCTACCGGACATAGGCTACTTATTTTTTCAAAAATTAACCCCTAAAGGGTTGAAATAGGGAATGAAGTTTACATGAAAAACCTAAACCGCTTGACCGATTGTAATGAATTTTGGCATACATATGGTTGATAATCTAAGCTTAAACATAGGCTACTTTATTTTTAAAAAATGCGCCCCTGAGCGTTCTAATATAACGAAATAGATCACGCGGCGAAGCCGCGAGCAGGCCGCTAGTATGAATATAAAGCGCATAGTCTTAATTTTGACGTAGTCGTTTAATCCATTTTGATTTTAATATAGATCGTGTAGCTTAGCGGAGCGAGCACTTAGACATTTTAAAGGAGACGCGGGTTCAAATCCTGCTACGTTTAAATATTTATAGGCTTTCTAAAAAAAACCATGTCAAGTACGATAATAACACAAAAAATGTAAAAAACATTCCATTTCATTGTATTTACCACATTCATTACAATACAAATAGCTTAAATTCTGTAACAAAATTAACATTAAATACCACGTCAGCTGATTACCAGCGGCCGATCCATCACGCCCGAGTATTTGTGTTATGTAAGTACAAAAAAACACTTCCTCCCGCTATCGCGCCATCGGTTGTACTTAACAATAATAAGACTAATTATTATTGTTTTAAATTAAAACTTATTTAGGTCAAGATATAAGGGCCAGTATAAAATATAGTTTTTTTTACTTTTTTGTACTCTTTCAATGGTACGTGAGTTTATTTATTTTATTTTTTTCTTTTTTTAGCTTCACGCTGTATCCCGCACAAAGCAGGGTAGGCAGAGGGAACCTAGTGTTAAGACACTCCGTTCCCCACTTTCCGCCCAATTCAGAGGTCATTTGATTTTCACTTGAGGGAATAAATTTTATTTGAGATTATATTGAAATTATTTTATTTTATCCAATTTACTGACGATATCTAAAAAATGAGAAACGGGACGTCTTACCACTAGGTTTCCTTTGCCTACCCTGCTGTGTGCGGGATACAGTATAAAGAAAACGCGACATTGAATTCCAACGCTCAATGTCTCTGATTCGCACGTAGAATGGACAACGGAGTGTCTTAACACAAAATTTGCTCAGCCTACCGTGCTACACCTGAACCTAAAAATGGTAAACTTATGATATATGTTAATATGAATTTTATCTTCTGCAAACATTTAATTTTGATGGAACGTGTACGGACGCGTCAACAAATACAACTCATACTTAGCCTACATTTGGATATCATAGTTGTACCTACACAGTTTATTGTGATTTCTTGAAAAAAACATTTTTCATAGCAATAAATGTACGTCTTATCTAAATATAACACCTAACTTGATCTTAAAATTAATTTAATCCGAAGAAACCAAAACAAACTACTAACATCACCTCAAATTCGACGCACCACGACCAAAACCATAACAAATACCTTCCAATTTGTCCCAATCGGCGTCACTCGCAACTAGAAAACTTAAAAAATCTTTATCTATTTAAAAATTAGACACACATTCAACATTCGTGTGAGTGACATCGTATCTCGTATTTATTATTATTGTGATCTAAAAAATTCCCCATCACAATAAGAGGTCTGTCGCTGTCACTTCCGCGTCGGTGCGCGCTGCGGTGCGGTGCAACAAAAAACGTTCAGATAAAAATACTGGGATAGTATGACGAAGGTAGTCAGATATTTTAATCAATGTCCATCGTCGTGTGATCATAATTTTAATATGAGAATTGGTTTGGCTAAGTTATTATAGTGTATGGGTGTAGCCCTAAATGGCTAGATTATTTTTGTTTTTATTTTTTAGCTTCACGCTGTATCCTTAATACTGCAGGGTAGGCAGAAGGAACTTAATGTTAAGACACTCGATTGCCCACTTTTCATCGAATTCTGGAGGCATTACGTGTTAAGTGACGGAACTCAACGCCGTACTATGCCTCGGTACCAGAGAGACACTAAAATATTGAATATTTCAATTACTCGAGTGGGAGTAGAACCCACAACCAGTCGCGCCTACTATCACACTTTATGCTTCAGCGCTACAATTCACTTCTTGTTTTTTTATGATACAATAATGTTTTTCAAATGCGTTTTGGTTAACGGAATAGGATGTAAAATTGGATCTACTTCAGGGACAAGCTTGTTTTGTATATATTTTCATATCTATAGTATTAAGCAACTTTACGCTTTTTTCCGTATAGTAAGATAGTCAGAGAGTTCTTAGCGGCAAGACACTAAGTTCTCCTCTTTCCACCCTAGTGTTAGCATCGCATATAAAATATCTTAAAGTTCCATAGTAAAGTGAATTATACAGGGACATAATAATATGAATAAATTATCTCTTAAAAAGATATTGCTTATAAGATATTGCTATCAACACTTATTTATGACATTCACTTGAATTTGAAAAAAGCAAAATTAAAAATTTTGAAAAAACCCACGACGGTTTAATTGTAATTGTAAAAGGATAAAATAACTATAAATCCCCCGCCTAAAAGAATATATGTAACGAGATGATGGGCACGGCTTCGTCGGGGGCTGAAATCACAGAAAACCGCATCTAAATAGGTTTCACACAAAAAATAAAAGCAAATGCTTACTGCTGCGCCCCCTGGTGAGGTGTCACCACGACACATATACGAGAACACGCGCTAATTAAGCCTGATCCTATCTTTGATAACTGCATCCAAATCGGACTTGTAGTTTTAGCTTTGCATAATTAAATGTTGGTGAGTTCTTAACGTAAAAAAAACCAAAAAACTTACACCAAGTACAGGTACTACAAACTCTACCCAATCGGACTAGTAGTTGTGGTTTTGCATTAAATATTACAAACAAGCGTTTACTGCAGCGCCCCCTGGTGAGTTAACACGATAAAACATATCCAAGAACATGCCCTAATTAAACTTGAGCTTATTATTGAAACTGCATCCAAATCAAATTCGTCATTTTATCTTTGCACAAACAATATTTTACTGCAGCGCCCCCTGGTGACTTGTCACCGTAATATAAATTTAAAAACATGCTTTAAGTAAAGCGGAATCTAATACTGAAAACTCTTGACAATCGTACTAGTCGTTTTGGTTTTACACAAAAAAATAGAAGCAGCTACTTACTGCAGCGCCCCCTAGAGAGTTGACACATACATGAAAGTATGCACTAAGTAAACATACATGACACATATATAAAAATATGCACTAAGTAAACTTGAATCTATCATTGAAAACTGAATTCAAATAGGACTCGTAGTTTTAGTTTTACACAAACAAACGTACTTACTACAGCGCCCCCTGGTGAGTGGTCACCGTAACGTATATATGAAAAGAAGCACCAATTAAACCTGAATTTATCGCTGAAAGTTTCATCTAAATCGGACTTGTAGTTTTTGCTCTGCATAAACAAATGTTTACTGCAGCGCCCCCTGGTGAATTTTCATCGTAACAAAAAAACAAAAATCTTAAAATATGCAGCAAGCAAAGCTGAATCTAATTCTGAAAACTCTAGCCAATCGGATGAGTAGTTTCGGTTTTAGACAAATAAATACAAGAAAAATTTTGGTTTTACACAAAAAACTCAAACCAATGCTTACTGCAGCGCCCCCTGATGATTGGTCACCATAACACATATATGAAAAGATGCACCAATTAAGCTTGAACCTATCGTTGAAAGTTTCATCTAAATCGGACTAGTAGTTTTTGCTCTGCATAAACAAATGTTTAGTGCAGCGCCCCCTGTTGAGTTTTCCCCGTAACAAAAAAATAAAAATTTTAAAATATGCATCAAGCAAAGCTGAATCTTTTTCTGAAAACTCTTTTCAATCGGACCAGTAGTTTCGGTTTTAGATAAATAAATACAAAAAAAGTACAAACAAATGCTTACTGCAGCGCCCCCTGGTGGTTTGACACGATAAGACATATCTAAGAACATTCACCAATTAAACCTGAATCTATCACTGAAAATCGTATCGAAATCAGACTATTATTTTTTGAGATAATTGAAAACATTCGTTTTCACGTAAAATGCTTACTGCAGCGCCCCCTGGTGAGTTAAGGCAATAAGACATATCTAAGAACATACGCCAATTGAACCTTAACCTATCATAGAAAACCGTATCAAAATAGGACTTATAGTTTTGGAAATAATTGACATAGTAATTTGCACAAACACACAAACAAACAAACAACCTCTCACCCCAAACACATATACAGTCGCCGTTCCGTCGCGGGTAAAAAATGGTATGTTAAATAGCGAAAATATATTATTTTCACCCGTGTGGAGACGGGTTAGAATACAATTCAACTTCGTCGCTGGGCAGCGTCCCGTAAAAGGCGGGTAGCCCAGTAGCTTAGTGGTAGAAGATTCGTTCTCCGACTGGCTGTGGCAATGTTGTGAATGTCCATGGGTGAAGGTAACTACTTACCACCAGGTAGTCCTTCTGCTTGTTTGCCCCCCTTTCTTCAATAAAAAAATATAACATATTTCAGAAAACTATATTAAACTAGTAACCATACGTACAAAATTATTATTTATTACTAATGTTTATACAAAAATGCAAAGATAAAGCATACCAAATAAACTTCCCTGGACGCAATACTTGAGTCATAAAGTAAAAAGCTCGTTTGAACCAGCAATGGATCAAACGGCGCGTAAACAGATAGCACTTCCTTTAACAATTTCATTACACCTGCGTGTAAACATACGTTTCCGCTTACTCCTAGGCGGCCCTGAACTCTCTGAAGAGTGGTGGTGACTGAGCCAATGTATTATATACGAAGAAGACAAATTTTAGAACAATTAGTTAAAGAAAATACCTTTTTCTTTTTTTTAGCATAACGCTGTATCCCGTACACAGCAGGGTAGAGAGAGGGAACCTAGTGTTAAAACACTCCGTTCCCCACTTTCCGCCAAATTCGGAGGCATTGCGTGTTAAGTGGCGGAAAATACCTCCTGATACCAGAGCAAAGGAAAATGGAAATATTAAAAATTTCCACTCCTCGAGTGGGAATCGAACCCACACAACCAGTCGTTTACAGTCACACGTTCATGCCACTGCGCCACGACTGGCCCCAAGAAAATAAATTGAAGAATTAAATTATATAAGTTATATAAATATAACACCTGTAAATATTATCTCATTACATAATAAATAGGTAAATCTAGTTAAACCACCACTTAACACGCAATACGTCCAGAATTTAGAAGAAAATGGGGAACGGAGTGTTTAACACTAGGTTCCCTCTGCCTACCCTGCTGTATGCGGGATACAGCGTGAAACTAAAAACAAATCTAGTTAAAACACTCTATTTTGCTTTCAGTCCAATTACAAAACATTGTGTATTCAGTGGTGAAACTCAATTTAACTTTTTATAACTGTGTACTGAGTTTAAAAAGCCTAATGTCCGCGACCAGTCATGCTAGAGATATTGAAATAAGTAATTATTTATGTATTTACATATTATTATTATTTTTTTTTTAATTTTCCACAGTTTTCGAAACAGTCAATGATATCAAAATAGTCAATAACTTTTGTATGTATTATATTCATAGGTTTATTATGATTTTTTTACTTTAATTCTAATGAATATGTACTTTAATTGTAATGGAAAATAAAAAAAGATATATGATTGTTTGACGTTGAGGTTCGCTACGCAACACACAACGTCTCGGAGAAAAGTAGAACATTCTTGTTTTATCATATGCAATAATTTTTTTTTTAGAATTTCAGTACTCAAAACTAAAACTTAAAGAATATACCCTAAGAAAATCATTTTTTTTCATGCCACTGTTCAGTGATGTCATTTACATAGATAGGTTTAGTAACATAAACTAATCCACGAGGATAACTATATGGAGGTACCATACGTTCATATAAAACGAAATAAATCGAAAAACCATGTGTTTACATATTGAAATAACATTTCGATGTTGTGGTATGATTTTTCCATTGCACATTACTCGTAAATCCGTCAATACAAGCGAATATGTACACGGTGATGAATGTTTCCGACCATCAGAGCATCAAAGGCGGCGGTGGCCGGTCGCCGGACGCACACGCATCACGCCGCAGCGTTACTCATTTAATCAAATATTGATTTATCATGGATCAAAGTTGTATTTTTCTTTAATATTCCTTGCCTACTTTTAACTACTGTAGGTTTAACCGATTTACAAAATTACGCTGGTATTACGTTATGGCGGTGTGGCGCAATTGGGACGTGTCGGTCTGATGTTGAAGTGATATGTTGTATTTAACGTAAACGAAAAGAAATTAATAAATACTAAACAAAAAAAAAAATTAATATAATTCGCCTTTGGTCTATATAGAGATTTTACATTACATTACAAAAAATGGATATTTTCCTAATATAACTATTATCCAAAGATGAAAAAATATTAAAATAATCATCTTGCCATTAAGCCAAACACACTAGTATTACCTAACTAACTTCTCTCTACTAAGTAAAACTTTAATACTTTTCAGCTTCACACTTTATCCCGCAGAGCAACCTAGCCAAAAGAATCCTGTGTCAAGACAGTCTCTTCCCCACTTATCGCCCAAATTCAAAAAATTGTGTGTATCAGAGCCAGAACTCAATATGACGCTTTATCTTATCACCAGACTGAAGAAAACGAAAATAACATAAATACAATCATTCTTTCAACTGGGATTCGAAACCACAACTAATTGCGTTTACAGTAGCTGCCCCACTGCACCACAATGATCTCACCACCCTTATATTTGACATTTTTTTTGGCACACCGTCGAACGTATGTACTACACCGACGCTGAAGAAGACGCCATCGGCAGATTCAAACCAGGTATAACCTGAAACTGTCAATCTCTTATAGAGATACAGAAGCTATCAATACTAACAAGGAACTATAATCTGGCGCTATCTGCACAGGTTGAGAGGAGGATAGCGACCCACCAACCACCGGACCTTACTCTTAGAGGGACTGCTACAGTCTCTCTATTACATAAACAAATTAATTAAGAAACGTATAACCGAGTGTACTCACTCGCTAAAATTAATTAAAAAAAAACACAAACAGAAAAAAGAAAAAAAGCTGGATATTGCATGACTCTATGGCCTGGCCTCGAGTCTATGGCGTTTAAAAAACAAAGAGAAAAAAGAACCTTTGACATTTATATATTAAACCAAATTTATTACAAAATTTTAAAATGCAATATTGTATGTTGTCACATTTTCTATAATACATGAAAAAGCAAATCAACGTAGGACTTAACGCGGGCAGAGCGATTGCGTCTGACGTGAACATCCGGCGGTGTAGATAACCTATCGGCTCATTAACGTAGGCGACACTTAGCTAGCTTTGCACTTGGACCCCTTTGATCTGGAACGTTTCAATATTTCTTTTTAGAGTGACAATTTTAATTATTGATATTGGATGAAAATGTCATTATAATTATCGATACAAATTTATAGAATACTTTTTTTAGTTTGACGCTATATCCCGCACACAGCATGGTTAAGGGAGAGAGAAATTTTAAGACACTCCGGCATCGTTCGCCAATCACGCAAAAAGTACTGGATGGGAATGAATGAAATTTAGCATGGTGGTAGCTTATAGTCCAAAGGTACATATAGGATAGTTTTTGTAAGTTCATGTAGTTTTTTTGGAAAAAATAAAAAACCTATATAAGTATTTTCTTCATACACTGATATTTACTGAATAGAAATGAATTATTTTTTGCATGGAATTAGCTTAGAGGCTAGGACATTATATGGGATAGTTTTTATCCTGGTATTCAATACAGTTTTGACAAAAAAAAAAGCTGACATATTCAAATTGTGTTAATTATTTTACAAGTGAAGATAAAATACTTCTAATTTCATTTACTAATATAATAATTATAAAACTAAGTAACTATATTTCATATCCATAAAACTTTTTATTTTTTATAATGGCAGCATTGTCATGTCACTATACGTCATTTTAACTTCTCCCTTAACGCTAAATTGAAATTAATACTTTTATATCGTTAAAAATAGTAATATTTGTGAAAAAAAAGTTTCCTTATATAGACATTTTACTTTTAATATTATGCTCAGTACATCATACTTCCTGAAGAACTTTAAAGTGTCGCTTTATAGGATTATCAGCCGTCGTTAGGTCGTGGTCTATCTTGCTTTGAATAAGTCATGAAAAATTATTTATTAATTAAAGGTTATTTATTACCTTTAATGATTGCAAAATTACAATACACCTCAAGCATGAAATGTTCTATTGAGTCTCTTCAAATGTGCCATTGAAAAAAATATTTTTTGGTATGTAAATTCATTAGAAAAGATGAGATTCTTCTTAGGCTCAAAAGTAAAGTTTGTTATTTAAACGTGAACACGGGTAGCTGTAGATACGTAATAGATACGGAATACACTACTATATAGTAGTGTAGTTTATGCAGGCGAAGCCGCGGCTGGGTCGCTAGTATACAATATTTCTTTATCTACTTGACTATAGAGTAATTATTTTTGTAATAACTTACCATTATATGCTAAGAATACTATCCCACTGCGCCACGATAGCATATCATTGAGAAGTAAAAAAATTATAATTGTTATGTAAACATACAATATTCCATATTCCTACAAGTAATAAAGTCACATCCGCAACTTGTAATTGATCAAGCCTTTTCGCGCTTTCAATAATTTTATTAAGAAGCAGTTTCACCTGTAAAATGTAAAAGTACCATTTCTCTCCTTCGTCCAAGGAATTTCAAGAAATCCCCTTTTCTCCCCAAGGAACTGATATGCCAAATCACAACTTTCTACTGACAGTAGTGTCGGTTGTGCATTGTCAGTCAGTCACTCAATGTGTAATGGAAAAGTTTAAAGCTGACATAGTTATAGATAAGTTCATTGAATTTGCAGTAGGGATTAAAATAATTTCAGCATAAAAAAAAACAAAAACATTATTATAAATAATAAGCAAAATTTATTGTATAAATAAAAACATTAAAAAAGTTTGAGTCATTAAATATTTTGTAAGGTTTACATTTCCCATGCACACTTGTAGGGCATCCATAAAGTGAAGCCACAGCCATTACATTATCATAATCGCAAAAAACCTATGAAGAAACGGTATTATAAACATAGTCATAAGGTTTCACCATTAAATATACAAAATTAGGGAAAGAGAAAAGGGAAAACCAAATGACAGCTTGTGTCTACACCCAGTTTTATTTTTTAAATATTTTTTAGCTTCACGCTGTATCCCGCACACAGCAGGGTAGGCAGAGGGAATCTAATTATAGCGGTGAGAGCAATCCGGGGATGCCGTACGGTGTCGTGGACGGCGGCTACTCTTCTGGCGGGCGATCCGCCTTGGGAGTTGCAGGCGGAATTGCTCGCTAGAGTACACGCATTCCGCGCAAGTGAGCGGTCGCAAGGCGAGCGACCATCGACGGAGAGTATCGTGCGGATCAGGAGAAGAGCGCATGAAGCCCTGATCCGGCGATGGAAGGAGGACTTGGGGTCCCCGGCGGCAGGCCTAGCGACGGTGGAGGCGATCCGTCCCCATCTAGAGCGCTGGGTCGAGAGAAGGTTTGGGGTCCTGACGTTCAGAATGGTGCAGGTGCTAACGGGGCATGGTTGCTTCAGCAAATACCTGCACCAGATTGCACGTCGGGAGATGTCGCCGGCGTGCCACGAGTGTAATGCGCCCATTGATTCGGCGCATCACACTCTGGCCGAATGCCCCGCTTGGGCCCCACAACGCCACGCCTTAATGGCTGTAGTGGGTAGGGACCTCTCACTTTCTAGTGTGGTGGAGGCTATTCTGGAGAGTGAGAGGAACTGGTCTGCGATGGTCTCCTTTTGCGAATCAGTTATTGCATTAAAGGAGGCCGCGGAGCGCAAACTCGCTCCGCCGTCGGAGGCCAGGGAGTAGGAGAAGGCGGTACGCGCATCTCCAACTCCCCCTACCCTAGAGGAACTACTGCGGGAGGATCGGTGTGATCCTCTTGCAAGTCATCGAGGCTGCGGGTGCTCTGGAAGAAACCCCGGAGCACCCTGAAGGCGACGGTGGCCTGCACTAGGCGGGCCATCCACCGAGACGTCGTAGAAGAATGCGCAAGCGAGCCTGCGGCGTCTCCTGATGGTGGAGAGGGTTTCCGCTGGGTTTTAGTGGGTAGTATCGGGCTCATTGGTGAGTCCCACAGTATCATCCGTTCGCAGGGCAGTTCTGCCTGCCTTGCGAACGGTTGATCTGCGTAAAAGCATTTCCCAGCGAGAAAAAAAAAAAAAAAAAAAGTGTAGGCAGAGGGAACCTAGTGTTAAGACACGCCGTTCCCCACGCACCGCTGAATTTTGGAGGCATTGTGTGTTAAGTGGCGGAACTTAACGCCGCGCTTTGCCTCGGTACCAGAGCGAAGAAAATGAAAATATTAAATATTACAACTCCTCGAGTGGTAATCGAACCCACAACCAGTCGCTTAAAGTCACACGTCTGTGCCACTGCGCCACAACTGGCCCCAAATTTTTAAATATTAATATTTATTTATCAATTTTAAATATTAATATTCTTGTTATGGTTTTGTCTATTCTATCTTTACGTATTTTTCTCCTTTCTATAGCAAGCATTACATTTTGTAATTTAAAATTTTACTTTTTTTTATTTCTTTTAATTTCACACTTTCTTCCGCATAGCTCGGTAGTCAAAGAAAACGTCAAGAAACAACAACACGACTTCAGTTAGGTATTACAACGAGGAAATAAAATTAAATATAATTGTCCCCCAAGTGGGAATCGAATGCATAATCATTTTTTTACAGTCAGACATTGTCCCCACTATGTCACGACGGCCTTTAAATTAATAAAATACATAACGTGCTTGTCTTATAATTTTGTACTAGGTTACTAAAAAAGTGGATATATTTTTTCGATTGATATCTTATACTCAAAAGAGAAAATCTAATTAGATTTCTTATTTGTATTTACCTTATTATTTTTAAAATGTACTAACATACTGCCTCCGCTGTAATCTCAAATTCTACCCTAAGTAAAGTTTGGGGCCAGTCGTGGCGCAGAGGCGCAGTGTGACTGTTAAGCGACTGGTTGTGGGTTCAATTCCCATTTGAGGAGTGGAGATATTTATTATTTCCATTTTCTTTGCTGTGGTGACAAGGCAAAACGCGGTGTTAATTTCCGCCACTTAACACGCAATGCCTCCTAATTCGGTGGAAAGTGGGAAACCCTGCTGTGTGCGGGATACAGCGTGAAGTTAAAAAAAAAGTAAATTTAAATAGAAAACGGCCGATGTTATGATTACTCAATCTACTAAATTTTAGAAGCATCTCGGTGAATTATAAAGTTGAGCGTGAGCTTACAGTGTATAAGTTCGGGGCCACCGCAAATATGAAAATAAACAAATACTACCTAAATATCCCAATAGCACTTCAAAGTGGAGTGCGCCGACGTGATGCAATTTAGAACAGTAAAGCGTTATTAAATTTACATCTATTTGAAAACAAAATATAGTTAACTGGTAGGAGAACGCATGGCTTAGTGGTGAGAGCGCCTGGATGGTATTCAGGAGGTGTAGATTCGTATCCCGTGGCGTTCAAATTTTTGTACGTTTTCTAAATGTCTTTTTCAATGTTCCTAAGTGTGGAATAACACTTTTAAAATGTTTAAAAGTAAAAAAAAAGTAATAAAATTAAGGTATAAATTTATAAATATGCCTTAAGTGAGATTTGAATCCAGAACATTTACATTCAGTAAATTTGTAAACAACTCTATTATTAAAATATTGATATATTTTAATAATATGCCTATAACTATTATCCTCTGGAAATTTACTTACTTTATTGCTTCTTTTTTTTTATTTTTTTTAGCCTCACGCTATATCACGCACACAGCAGGGTAGACAGAGGGAACATAGTGTTAAGACATTCCGTTCCCCACTAAGTAATAATATTTATTTTTAAACACAAGTTAGAAAAGGTTATTTAGAATTATTTTTTTTGTCCATCATACGATAAGTATAAAAAGGAGTGGAAGGTGCAAGAGGAGTATGATTCTAAGTTGTTTCTGAGTCATTTTTAAATTATAGATAAAAATTATAAAAGCTTTAAATTTGGACCAAACGTGGCTGTAAAACGCACAGCTTCATGTTTACATACAATATCGTTCATTGGGCCACACCGAGCAAATGTAGCAACAACCAATGTTGGACACCAATATTTGAACAGTTATATATTGGAAGCCAATTTTCAAGGCAAATTAAGTTCAATTAGAGATTTTATCTTGAAAAATAGAAATAATATAATATAGAGTATGACCAAGTGTGGATCCACCGTAGTAGGCACTTTGGGCATGCCCACAACCTAAATTGTATGTAACATCATATTTTTTGGTCTTGACCAGTTCACTGATTTGTGCCGGATTTCAATATCACCATATCACCCAAATTTAATGAGAAAATATTAGTGCGATTTTTTTTCTTCTTTTTAGCTTCACGCGTATACGTGTATAATTTATGTATTTGCAAATAATTATTTAAAAAATTCATATACTGTTTTATACATACAGCTTTTTCCGCAAGGTAGTCTGACGCGGACTACGAGTACTGTCCAGACATTGCGTGTTGGGTGGCAGAGCTCAACGACGTGCTTTGTCGTAGGTACCAGAGTGATAGAATAAAAATAATAAAAATATAATCATTTCACTAAGTAGAAATCGAACCTACAAGAAATCGCGTTTACATACAAATCCGGACTCTACTATTAATAATGAAGCTAATATATTGAAATATTATTTCATTTCAAAAAACATAACTATCACATTCTCGGTAAGTAACAGTACAGTTACAGTATTGGTGCATTGGCCAATTGGCAGTTAGAACGAGCTGAGTGGATTTGTTTAATAGAAAACACAGACGCGCAAAGCACGTAAACAGCGGCCGCATCAAAGAGGCCGACACATGCGCACGCGCTGGATCTTGATGCTTTACTGTTTTCAGTTTCAGGATTATTATTTTTTAATTTTAGTAGAGATTTGTAGCTCCTGGTAAGAAGACGGGGGGAGACCTCGGTTGACCTTCGAAAACACAGTATCGACGATACTGGAGGAAGGTCACGTTAAAAGCATGAGGACCCGCCGGAGGACGTGTATGAAGAGTTTGATGACAGTGGACGAGGCAAAAGAAGTATGCAGGGACCCTAGCGTTTGGCGCTCCGTTCTCTCTGTCTACCCCGCGAGGGATACAGCGTGAAGCTAAAAAAAATGTTAGTACAGTTTACATAGTGATGCGTTATTCTGTCCTCCATTTTGCACTTATATACTTGCCTATTATAATACAAATATTCTTTTCATCTACAATCTACCAGCGTAGTAAACAAACAAATAAAGAAATCCGCATGTGAAATCACCTGGACGCGATCAATTGGAAAGGAATCTGCTTTGAATGATTTCAACATGACCTTAACTGCTCCACAAAATCCCGAAAATTCCTTCTACGAGCAGTATGTTCTTGATGAAGGATAAAAGGTAGTCATCATCATCATATGTGATATTAATATCGACAAACAATACTCAAATATTTTATAATAGAATTTGAAAGCTTACGTATGATTGTAATTGTTTTTTATAATTTTGTAAATGTTATAAAATGTTTTTTATATTAATTTTATATAGAAATAAGTATATTAAGTGTAGGATATTATAATTATATATTACTTTTATACAAAATGACATACACATCACCAAGTAAAGGAAAGGATGTGGCCAGTCGTGGCCCAGTGGCACAAGCGTGTGACTGTAAACGACTGGTTGTGGGTTCTATTCCCACTCGAGGAGTGGAAATATTTAATATTTCCATTTTCTTCGCTCTGGTGTCGAGGTAAAGCGCGGCGTTAAGTTCCGCCACTTAATACGCTATACCTCCGAATTCGGCGGAAAGTGGGGAACGGAGTGTCTTAACACTAGGTTCCCTCTGCCTACCCTGCTGTGTGTGGGATACAGCGTGAAGCTAAAAAAAAATCAACAAGGAAACGTGCGTTTACGCGTCAACGGTTACTACTTATCATTAACGGGCATAATTTCCGAACAAATAACAAATCCATTGAAAAGCCGCTTTCTGTTATTACATTTTCAAATATTTAACTCGAAACGTCTGTCATAGAGGGCTTATAAATTAATTACCATACATTATATATCGAGAACTTATACGAAAAGTTAATTAACGATCAAAACGATTCGTCTCCGCTCCACAGCGCATCGGATTGATCAAAACGTCTTTGATCTTTGGATCACGCGCTTCTCACTTATATTACTATTGGCTTACTAAGAAACATTTAAGTTTGAAGTATAGAAAATCTTAAAGTAAACTTTAAAATATACTATATAAAGCTTAAAATCATTAAAATAGAACAATCAGTTACGTCTTTCTTAACCAATTGAAATATAAAATCTTCCCATACGAAAACATCACAACTCCTAACATTTAATTAAATTAATATAAACTCTATACTTTTCAGCTTAAGATAACAATTCGTTTGACATTTTTTAGTATTTTACATCATTACACATGTATGTCTGTCCGTGTGACCTGTCAAAACGGTGAGTGGTAGCAGGCGCGAGGCGTAAACATTTACGCGGTCAGCGGGCCGCATTGCGCGACCCGGGAATCGAATGAGTCAATTCTGTTATGTTAAATGATATTTAGATGTGCGATAGTGAGATAAAGATGATAGACTGTAATATGTAGGTATGTGGAGGTTATCAGGGGTCAATATCTGTTTGGTAAGTATAGAATATTTTAGTAACAGTGCAGAAACTGGTTTCATAGTTTTTTTAAAGTGTTGGGGTACGAAAAACATTTTTGAGGGACGTATAAAAATTTAAACGTAGCGCGATACGAATGTTTTTTTTTCTGTTGCACCTCCATTATTAAGAATATGGAGACCTTATTTTCTAAGGAATATAACTATTATATATTTAATTAACGAGAACAACAAAGAAGCAAAGGAGAGAGAACATATAATTTTACTTTCTATCCTACGTGCTTAGCTACCGCAATGTGTGTCTCTTGTAATTAGTCTAAATAATAAATCATAATTCCAGTGGAAGGATGTTGACGTAGTCAGACGTAGAAGGTACCTATGGCTAAGCGGTCAGAGCTTCCAAGAAGCACGAATTCGAGTCCTGCTTTTAAATTTTTATACGTTTTATAAAACTATTTTACTTCTATAGTTATTTGTTCATCTCATATACAATACTTTAAACGTTCTAAAATCATATGCAATAATGTCATATGGCTAATCTATGCCTTCAACGCACTGATTTAAAAACACAACTTAAATAAAGAAAGTATATATGTAGATATAGAGAACAGAACAGATGTTCTGTTTTATTATCTTCACTCTGTATTACGCACACAGCAGGGTAGGCAGAGGGAACCTAGTGTTAAGACACTCCGTTCCCACTTTCCGCCGAATTGGAATGATTATTCTGATGATATTTAAACTTACATCCAATTTTTACATAAGATTTTGATTGACACATAGATGTATCTACCGCTAGTGATGTATAAGTGTTGATTTTATATACTTTCAAAAGCAACAAACAGTTAGGTATATAAAATATTGAACTTTATAACACACTTATTTAGTAGGTCATGGAAAAAAACAATCATTTTTTTAGAACTTCTAAATTCTTTATTGCTAATTTATTTATTTATTTATTTTTTTTTAGCTTCACGCTGTATCCCGCATACAGCAGGGTAGACAGAGGGAACCTAGCGTTAAGACACTTCGTTCCCTACTTTCCGCCGAAATCGGAAGCTTGCGTGTTAAGTGGCGGTACTTAACGCCGTGCTTTACCTCGACACCAGAGCGAAGAAAATGAAAATATAATTTCCATCCCTCGAGTAGGAATCGAACCCACAACCAGTTGTTTACAGTCACACGCTTGTACCACTGCGTCACGACTGGCCACAAATTGCTAATTTCAAATTATCTTATTGAAACCACGGATATATGAGGATATCGGAGTGTCGGAAAAAGCGTGAAGTTGATTTCTTTAATTAACTGAGCTGTTAAGTTATAAATCCAAACTACAAGAAAATCTTACAACATTATTTTGACTCATTTTTGCCGTACGATTTGTGTGAAAATTAACTTAAAATTACCAGAATGAACAAAGTACCTACCACAACAATGTTATTTACACACTGTGGAATATGAAAAACATTTTTATACAACAACAACAAAAATAAGTTGTTACCCGTGGGGGAACGGGTTAAGAATACAATTCCCTCCCGCCGCTGGGCAGCGTCCCGTAAAAGGTGGGTAACCCAGTAGCTTGGTGGTAGAAGATTCGTTCTCCGACTGGCTCGCGACCATTATCGTGTCAGAGACGAACTGCCAAACATCTGATGCGTTCCGGTTCGATGGCATGTAAGCCAACTCTCCCTATTCCCACCATTCCCATTCTTCCTCCCTCCTTCTGTCCTACATCCCCGAGACTGGCCATCCATAACTCTAATGTTGTGGATGTCTATTGGCGAAGGTAACCACTTAACACCAGGTGGGCTCTCTGCTCGTTTGCCTCCTTTATTCAATAAAAAAAAAGTTGTTATAAACGTATAAATATTTAGCGGTTCCAGCGCTTGGACGGTTCCAAGAGGCGCGGGTTCGAATCCGGCTGCGTTCAAATACTTATTCGCTTAAGTGTGTGTATAACACATTTGAAATGTTAAAAACATTTATATACACTTTCAAAAACACATAATTTTTTAATAAAGCAGTCAACCGCACTAGCTACTATCAACAGGACAGTGGACAGTCAATTTGACAGCAAATGACAGTCACGTCGGTTACATACTCGTAGGCTAATGAGTAATGTTTTTCGTCGTAATTTAATAGTTACAATGCAATTACTTGCTCTTAAACGTTACGTAAGCTCGGCCGGTGGTCTTCCGGTGTCGCCTTGCTGACATCCTGCTTAATGCAATTAGAGCGATTGGCCGAGACCTCTCCAATACACTTGATAGAGGTTTTATATTATTTGTAATTAATTTTCTTTTCATGGCATATGTTTGTTGTATGTGGCAAGGCAGAGAGTACCTAGTGTTAAGACACTATGTTTATCAATTCGTTTTTACTTTGTGCTTAATAAATAAATTATACGTATATGTTGTGGGATTGTAAAGTGTACTTTAAAGAGAATAAGTTAATTTTAAGTAATATTAATTTCTATCTTGTCTAATATAAAGACAAAAAGCGACGTTATATTCCGCCATTTAACACGTGCAAATTCGATACCGAACGTAAAGTGCAAGTTCGATCGGGGATGTTACGTAGCTCTTTAACCGAATCTGATATAAAAATTAGTGGATGAAGGATACTATTAGTGAAGCCTAAATAAGAAAGAAACAAACAGATCGATACAGCATTCTTCCTTCTTATCATGTCTCAAAACTTTATATCCGTACATCCCCAGCCAAAGACTTGAACCGGCGCTTCCTGGAAAGCCTCCAAGCGCTCTGACCAGCCAATTACCGAAACTATGTTCTGCCTTTAATTTCTTGTTAATTAGTTAAAAATATATACTGTAACATATAACTATGTACTTACATTACACAGGGTGTCTATGTACCCTCAAGCCTCATTTATAATACTGTTATCATTGATTATAAAATAATATAATCTAACAAAACATCTCTATACAATATCATAAATATCAGGCAAAGAAATTTCTATTAAAGTTATTAAAGTGAATACACAATTACAACAATTATGTCAGAGAGACGTAAACCGAATAGTCGGTAGTCGAGTACAAACATCCCGCATGTTTAGAATCATTCAATATAACAGAAACTATTACAAAACTGGATTTGAAGCCGCGTCCATTTGTCCCAATTCCATATAATACGAGCTTTTCGTCTATTATTATAGATTTTATCGCGTAAAGGCGTGTTCATGGTGTACGATTTTATGAGACATCTTGGGATGTATATTTTACTATGCTTATCAAATGTACATATTATTAAATATATAGATAGATTTATTTAGGACATCATGGTGCAGTGGGAGAGTGTTTACCTGTGAACACGATAGAGTGTGAATTCGATTCTCACTAAAGGGGAATGATTATATTAAAAAGCTCTAGTACTTAAGAGAAAGCGCAACTTTGAGGGAGGGCACATTACGCGCACCTAATATCTCGATTTCGGTAGAAAAGCAGAGAACGGTGCGTCGTGACAGTAAGCTATCCCTGACTACCTTGTAGGAAAAGGGGGGAAAATGAAAAATTATATATAACGCTCTCATTGTCAACTTGACGCTCTACCAAGTACAGAATATCTCTAACAAGAACATAAAGGAAATGAAGAAAGATCTTCAGAACACAAAGAAAAAATATTAAAATATTAAATTAAATAGCTTCACGCTATATCCCGCACACAGCAGGGTAGGCAGAGGGAACCTAGTGTTAAGACACTCCGTTCCCCACTTTCCGCCGAATTCGGAGGCTTGCGTGTTAAGTGGCGGAACTTAACGCCGCGCTTTACCTCGACACCAGAGCGAAGAAAATGGAAATATAATTTCCACTCCTCGAGTGGGAATCGAACCCACAACCAGTCGTTTACAGTCACACTCTTGTGCCACTGGGCCACGACTCGCCACAAGAAAAAATATGTATAAAAAAATAATATAATATAAAAGTAGATTCTTGAACACAGCTTTACAATAATGTAATGATCTAATAACGCGATCTTAGTTTCCAGATTCCCGTAAAGCAGGAATGCGGGAACGGGAGGCGACAAGAGCGGCGGAGAGGGCGAGAGGGCGAGGGCCAACTATAAATACAAATTATTCTATTACACATGATAAGCGCCCGCACCCTGCGCGTTGCGGCTACCGTAGGTCATTTCTATGATTCATAATTTGGCTATAATCTTACAAATTAATAATACATTGCCTGATGTTTTTTTAGTAAAATGACACGTTGTAAATTAGAAACGTCATATAAATTTATGTAGGCTATCGTGGCGCATTTGAACTGGGTCTGTTTGTAAAAGCGATGCTTGTGGGCTCGATTCCCTCTAATGTGAATGATTAAATATTTAAATGATAAATATTCATTTCTTCCCTTTAGTTTTTTTTTTATCGTCAGGAAATCCGTTACGGATACCCGCCCGGGGTGGGACCCGGACGCGGTTATGTGGGACTCCGGTTTGTTCCTCCGTTTACCCACTAAAAACCTGACGGTGCTGTGCCTGCAAGGCTCGCCGTTGGAGTCAAGGGGTGGTTTCCCTCTAGTACCTAAGACAACATGCAGCATAGAGTTCCGCCACTCAACACGCAAAATGTCTTGACAATAGGTTCAATCTGACTACCTTGCGGTGGGGGACATAACCTGTAAAATATAAATTTATAGTGGTAAGTTTAAGTTAATGTAATAGTTAAATGACTAGGCATTTACACATATGTTACTCTAATACAAAAAAGAACAAGAAATTTTCTGTCATAGGCAAAATGAACAGGAAAGGTGGTTAATTGATACTAAGTTAATTGATTAAGTTATAACTTAATATGTTTTTAATTTAATGTTAAGAAGTCGCATTACTGTTCATATTGATTCTAGATTAGAGCCTCATATAATTTTCATACATCGCTTATGCACATGCAGTATTGTGTAACGCAACAAGTTACAAAAAGAATTAAGAAATGTATATCTATGTACTGTATTATATGTAATGTAAGTGAGATGCTTGAGGGTTAGATTCTTCCCCAAGTGGGAATCGAACCCCATAACTTAAATGATTATATTTAAATTTTGCTTTCTCCAATCTTGTAGTAAAAACTAAATTAGACCTTGATTTAACGCAGCAGAACTAGAGGACGGTGTATCTCAACTTTAGACCCTCTCTAACTACC
The DNA here is from genome assembly GCA_019049465.1 of Dryas iulia moderata. Classification (NCBI taxonomy): domain Eukaryota; kingdom Metazoa; phylum Arthropoda; class Insecta; order Lepidoptera; family Nymphalidae; genus Dryas; species Dryas iulia. The sequence goes on from CM032418.1 coordinate 426,624, forward strand.
CCACTATGCTGTACATTAATTATTTTTTTTTTTTTAGCTTCACGCGGTATCTCGCACACCGCAGGGTAGGCAGAGGGAACCTAGTGTTAAGACACTCCGATCCCCACATTAATTAATATACTACATATATATAACTTCTAAGAAAGAAATGAATTACCATTTACAAAAGCAACAATTCCTAAACCTTACCAAGCCAAAAACCTAAATTAATATAAAATTAACAATTTGTTTAACCAAATATTGACAATATTAGTGCAATAAAAGCTATTATAACGCACATACGGGTGTATTGGCCGTCGCTGTCGGCCAACCGTCGCACAATGCTGCTTTGTGCGGCAATTGACTGCTCCTTTCATACTAATTGTATTAACAACATACATTCAAGTACATACGAGTACATACACTCGGCCCTGAGAAACTGCTCCAGAATGTATTGTTGATTTAGCTACTCTTGTGATTTAATTGAAAACATCTAGGATCAATTTAAAATTAATATCAATTATGTTGCAAGACGTGTATGAGACTGTATTAGCGTAGTGGGTATTGTCGTGCTAGTTGAGAGAATTATGGATTCAAATACTATTGCACAGGGACCAGTCGTGGCGCAGTGGCACGAACGTGTGACTGTAAACGACTGGTTGTGGGTTCGATTCCCACTCGAAGAGTGGAAATATTTAATATTTCCATTTCCTTCGCTCTGGTATCTTAGGCAAAGCGCGGCGTTAATTTCCTCCACTTAACGCGCAATACCTCTGTTTTCGGTGTAAAGTGGAGAACGGAGTGTCTTAACGCTAGGTTCCCTCTGCCTACCCTGCTGTGTGCGAGATACAGCGTGAAGCTAAAAAAAGAATAGCAAATTCTTTGGCCGTAGCAAACACAGCTCCTCTCTGCCTGTACTGCTACCTAATTCACTTTAAAAAAACGTAGTAAAATAAATTTAATCACTTTAATTTTTTTAATAAAATAAATCTTAAAAAGACGAGTTAACTTTAAATGTTGATTTATAACCGACATAATGTTTATTAAATTGATTGTTATTAATTGACGTCCCATAGATCAGTCGTCAAGACACTAGGTTCATCGACGGTGACCAGGGTTCAGAGGGCACGTCCTTGTTGTGGTATAAGTTATAAGATGAAACGAATTCATTACTAACATTTTTTGGGGCCAGTCGTGGCGCAGTGGCACAAGCGTGTGACTGAAAACGACTGGTTGTGGGTTCGATTCCCACTCGAGGAGTGGAAATATTTCATATTTCTATTTTCTTCGCTCTGGTATTGAGGCAAAGCGCGACGTTAAGATCCGCCACTTAACACGCAATGCCTCCGAATTCGGCGGAAAGTGGGGAACGGAGTGTCTTAACACTAGGTTCCTTCTGCCTACCCTGCTGTGTGCGGGATATAGCGTGAAGCTATTTTTTTTTCTTATTCCTTGTAAGTGTGCTTCTCTTGTGCTTTTGTTTTGGCCCACAAATAAAACTCTAAAGGGTTATATCACAAATAAAGCGAACTAAAGTAATCCGTTCCAATGATGTCCAAACGAGACCTAGTGTGAGGGAAAGAAATATATCTCTACCAAAATAGCCTTAACCAATGTTTATACGCTACCGTTTCATATAGGTATCTAAAAAAAGTGAATTTATGCCCCTTTAAAAACGAGGACACAATTTACACTAATGCATTTATTATCGTGCAAAGCGTTTCTGATGTTATAGTACATAATATATATTTACTTAGCTTCACGCTGTATCCCGCACACAGCAGGGTAGGCAGAGGTAATCTATGATTAAGATACTTCGTTCCCCACGCATCGCCGAATTCTAGAGGCATTGTTTTAATAATAGGTTTTCGTTATGTACCTACTATACCATACCTATCCATTATCATACAACATACATTGCAAATCATTAAAATTTCGTTAAGCTAAAATAAATAAACAAAAATATTATTATAAAAACAACAGTTAACAAAAAACATTAAACGGGAAATGAATGATTTTAGTTATTTATATTAACAAGTTAGTTTGTCGCCACACAGTGTACTTGCTGTGCACAGCTAAATAGTTAGCGAGTCGTAGACAAGTTATAATAATTGCATAGCATGCGGGCGCTGGTCAGGCCAGGGCGGCTCAACTGTTTTATGAGGAATATATTTTTTTATTTTTAAAATATTAATTGTTATTAAAAAAAAATGAAGAAAGAAACTTTTTAACAAATAACTTTTAATATTTTTTTGTTCAAATTTAAATTTAGTAAGAATATATATATATTATATACAATAAAAATATGTTATCAGGCTTTTTATTTTATTTATTTGTTTAATTGTTATTAAAATGTATTTTGGCATGGATAGACAGATATATAGAAAAGTGTTCGTTATCATAATATTTATAAGATTAGTCAGGGATAAACATATAAATTCAAATCTTTTTTAACATTTAAATATAATTATTCCCCTGAGTAGGCATAGGCTGATCAAATTTCCTTATAAATGTTACTCCTTAATTATTTTTGTGTAAGCGAACAACAAGTAACGTAATTTCGTCTAAATGACTAAACCTCAGGACTAAATGTTTTCTAATAAGATATAGGAAAATGACATAACAGCGAAATGGAGAGTAGAGACTCTCTGCCTAAAATTTTCAGTTCGTCTGTAATAGATACTTCGCATGCCGTCGCCTCATCTCTTCTTTATGTTTTGCCACAAAATTTTGCCTCAAAGCTTATATTATTTATAAAAAAGTCAAATAAATTCATTCTAAAACTTAAAATATTGACAGTACCAAACATAATTTTAAAAACTCGTAAAACTTACAAAATGTTAGTAGACACCGCTGGGTTGATAACCCCTGACAAAAAAATACAGCATCTGAGGGTGCGATGGTGCGAACTAATCGCTCTGAGTGCTTTAAAATCACCCAATTATTGGCCGACAACTGCATGACTGGCCGACGCTTTTACATTAACTGACCGACGCAAATGAAGGGGTGAATGAACGGATTCGTTAGATCTTCAAATTAAAAAGCAAACACTATTTAGTTAAAATTCGTTTAAGTTAACGGGAAGTGGAGAGTGACTCATCCATACTTATATTATAAATGCGAAAGTCTGTCTGTTTGTCTGTCACGCTTTCACGGCTAATCTACCGGTCCGATTTGGATGAAATTTAGAATAAAAGTATTAAAAGTTACTGGGTCAAACATAGGCTACTTATTTTTTTCAAAAATCATCCATTAAAGTCTTGAAATAGAGGATGAACGTTTATATGAAAAATCTAAACCACTTGACCAATTGTAATGAATTTTGGAATTTATATAGTTGATAATCCAAGTTTAAAAATAGGCTACTTTTATTAAAAAAATCCACCCCCGAAGGTTGCAATTTAATGAAAGAGCTATGTAGTTCACCTCCGAGTGGGCCGCTAGTTTTTAAAAATATATATTTAAAAAAAAAAAAAAAATACTATTAATTTTGCAGCCCTATTTTGCCTAAGAAAAGCAAGTATAAACTTCAAATGTCTAGACCAATACTATAACTTTGCAATTGATTAATTTGATTCTATTGTCTCAAGAGTTACTAGTGTGCGCAATGTCAATACGATTGACAGTTCTATTATATCGTGTTTAATAATGTTTAGTTTACAAGGGCTAATCTTTTTACTACATTTATATTCATATGTCATTCAGCTTAATTTTTACATTTTGTTGATGTAACAATATCCCATAATTTTTAAAATAGTATAGTATAATAATATTATGCATGTTTATGTGTTAATTTTTTGCAAATAATGAATGCAAACGTCATATCGTAATTGAAATTACTAACTTCAATGAAAGTGCAAATCCTATATCGAGCGAGTTGCGCGAGCCCTAGACTTCAATATGATTCTTTTACACAATTCCATACAATACATAACATTATTATTCAGAGTAATGTAAAAATGCCTTAAGTTATCGGTTCAGGTCTTTGATTGTTCATTACAAAGTAATTCAAGTAGAACTCTCAATATTCACATTCTTATTTTATTATTATTTATATATTATTATTCTTAATTCATTATTATTTTGTTTAATACCTTTCGGCGTTAAGTTCCGCCACTTAACACGCAAAGCCTCCGAATTTGGCGGAAAGTGGGGAACGGAGTGTCTTAACACTAGGTTCCCTCTGCCTACCCTGCTGTGTGCGGGATACAGCGTGAAGCTAAAAAAAAAAAAAAATACCTTTCATATCTTGTCCCCACAGCGCCTGCGATTAGGTGCTAAAAAATTATAAATATGAAAAATCTTATTTACATACATACATATAATGGTGAGAGGAGAAAGAAATTTGGTTTAGTTGAAGTCTGTATGGAGATAAAGTTTAGCAATTATTTTTTTTATATATAGATATAGGTACATACATAGGAATGCGTATAACTGACATTCACGTTGCTAAGGCAACGTATGTTAACGCGTTTACCGGGCTACTAATAACTAAATTTAAAAGCCCAATTTTTTTTTCTTTTTTTTTTTAGCTTCACGCTATAACCCGCACACAGCAGGTTAGACAGAGGGAACCTAGTGTTAAGACACTCCGTTCTCCAATTTCCGCCGAATTCGGAAGCTTGCGTGTTAAGTGGCGGAACTTAACGCCGCGCTTTACCTCGACACCAGAGCGAAGAAAATGGAAATATAATTTCCACTCCTCGAGTGGGAATCGAACCCACAACCAGTCGTTTACAGTCACACGCTTGTGCCACTGGGCCACGACTGGCCACAAATGGCCCGAATATCTGTAGTTTAAAAAGCAAAATACCAACACTGACCTGAATACAAGTAACAACGAATTGAAGTCTTGAATAGTAAATTGCTTGCCCCTTATTGTGGTAACAATCGGTCCGGCTAGAGGGCCAATTAGGGGAGTTAACCTCGACGCAGGGGTCACAATATAATTTAATAACGCCGATGATGAGATGCTACCCACACTAGGAAGTTTGAATTGTGGAGATAATGGTATGCTGGTAAAGTTAAAATGTAGCAAGGAAAAGGTAACTGGTTCAAATTTGAATGTTTGTTATGTGTTTTTATGTACTGTTGGCTTTTTTTATGAATACTGAATCTGTAACCATTTCTGCCTATCCGGCGGAAGGAGAGCGTTCTGTAAATACACACCGTTTCTCGCATTCTGCCTGATTTCGGAACATTGATATGAAGTGAGTAGCGGAGGAGCCTTGTATGAACAGAATAGCTAAGTGAATATTATTTAACAACAATCACTCCACATAGTCGAGATCAGACCCTTAACCGTAGTGTTCAAAGTCAGACGCTGTACCACTTGCTTCACAATGGCTTCAGTATAGGTAATCTTATTGCAACAAAATTTGTTTCAAGGTAATGATTATAATTGACGAAATGAATTTATTAATGACGGTCAAATTTCAATCAGGAAATGCTATAGACGAATTTTAAAAATTTTGGGTTTTCCTAGACATAACGCCACGTTACGTGCCAACATCTAACAAACAACACAAACAACATATCTAAGGGATTTGAGATTCAATATTTAATTCTTTCCTTCTTCTCCACAAATATGAGAAAAAAAAGCAAAACCAAAACAATTTATAAAGAAAACTAACTAACTACAGGTTCTAACAGACAGGTAAACAGTACACATCAAGCATACACACGCGCCAATCAAAATTACCTGCACATAACATTATAAATTCAAAAAATATCCTATTACCAACAATTGTTCTCTTTGTTTGTCTAAAAAAATACCAAAATAAGTAATTCGATGCCAACCGATACAATAATTACGGCAAACAATGTCTTTATCTGGCGCATCTTAGAGTTAGTCTTGCGGAAATGTGTTTAAGAGAGGCTTTGTAAAAGGGAAATCGAGACGATAGTGAAAATACCAGTACCTACGAGTATATTACTCATGCGTCATTAAGGTATTACTTTCAATGTTGTATAGCTTTCTTTTATTTGATGCTAAATATTTTGTTAACAAAAACTTATTTGGCAATCGATATGTGACAAGAATACGTAAGAAATGGTAGAATGAGTTATTTTAAACTTGATTTCAGATTCAAAAGCCGTTGTGGCGCAGTGGGACAGCGTCTGTTTGTAAATAGGAAGGTTGTAGGTTTGATTTCCACTCAGGGGAAGGGTTTTACTTTATTAGCTTCACATTGTATCCCGCGCACAGCACGGTAGACAGAGGGATCCTAGTGTTAAAGACACTCAGTTCCCCATTTCTCGTGGAATTCTAGACGCATTGCGTATTAAATGGCAAAACTTAACACCACACTTTGTCTCGACATCAGAGCAAAGAAAATAGAAATGTTTATTGTTTCCATTCCTCAATTGGGACTCGAACCCGCAACAAGTCGCGTTTATAGTCACACTCTGTACCCACAAGCGACGACAGGCCTCAAATGATTATATGTACTTATTTAAATAATTTTAATTTCTCTACCTACCTAAAACAAAGCGTTACTTTGAGTTCTACCACTTACGCAATGTCTTGATTTTTACCAAAAATAAAAAACGGAGTGTGTTAACACTATGCTCTCTCTGACTACCCTGGTATGCAAAAAGGGTGAAGAACCAAAAAAAAATATCGTGGCATAGTAGTCATACAACGTTATAACTTTAATGCACCTCGAACTACACAACAAAAGGAGATATTAACCAATAGATAATATTATTACAAATTATTTAGAAGAAAGTCAACCGATCGATAAACGGCGGCGGCGGCTCTTTGATCTCGATGGCTCACCTTTGATGTACCGGCTCCGGGCTCTCGTTAGTTACACTGAACACGCGTTCCGTTGAAACGTGCCTTTCAGGAAAAAACTAAAATAGGTTAGTTAGATAGCAGTAGTCTTGTATACAATGCCTAATGCTTAATGCCTAGATAATTGTTCTAGGTCTTATATTCTATGCTAAATATTATCATATGTTAGTCGTTTAATAAAAAAATCGTAGTTTTAACATTATAAAGTGTTATTCAGGCAAAACATTTTTAGAGAGCCTATGCGATCATGGGTCAGGGCGCTTACACGCATTTCAAGAGGCGCGAGTTCGAATCCCGCTGCGTGCAAATATTTATATGCTTCACTACTAATTGAAAATGCAATTGTCAATTAGTAGTTTTGTTGTTGTGTAAGTTACATTTAGATCATCGCAGCGTGTACATAATGTCACTATACCATCAGTAAAAATATACGAATATGTCTAACACATGGTAGTGCATATAAGTTTATAACTTATAGATTTACCATATTTCGTATAAATATATTGACTTTCTGGATTATTCTTTCAACGCAGTAAGTAGAAGATGCGTTAAGTTAAAAATAATATTCAAAACATCTTTATCAGCCATTTAACAAGGAAATCTTACAAAATTTCGTAAAATTCTTACAAACTGATTCACTAAATGTATTAATCTAATTAAAACGAGCCCAATCCTTACTCTAAGAAATAAGTTATATTAAATACTCGTATTTCAGCTGCCTAACCTGCTTTGTGAAGCCAAAAACTGAGATAAATCTATTTTTTTCCATAACTAACAGAATCAAAGACCTGAGATCGAGAAATGTTAGTTCTTTTATAAATTAAGATGATTGACACTTATGAAAATAATATTGGTGGCCAGTCGTGGCGCAGTGGCACAAGCGTGTAACTGTAAACGACTGGTTGTGGGTTCGATTCCCACTCGAGGAGTGGAAATATTTAATATTTCCATTTTCTTCGCTCTGGTGCCGAGATAAAACGCGGCGTTAAGTTCCGCCACTTAACACGCAATGCCTCCAAATTCGGCGGAAAGTGGGAAACGGAGTGTCTTAACACTAGGTTCCCTCTGCCTACCCTGCTGTGTGCGGGATACAGCGTGAAGCTAAAAAAATAATAATAATATATATACCTACATATAGAGAGGCATTACACATGTTATACCTACATACTTCAACACCATGTCTCAGCATTTCCTAAAAACACAAAATTCACCTGAAATTTACATTTTATAAACAAGACCTCCCAATTCGCATGCTCTAAACAATCAATAGTATTCTGAGAAGCTAAAATGTTATGAAACATCTGAAGGCGGCGAAGAGTTCATAAAGCCGCGATGTGTTTACTAAACATGGCGTGCTCTCGGTAACTACGAGTACATTACTATCGTTAATGAATACCTAAATGGATGATGTATAACAATCATATTTGATTCTATTTCTAATTTTTTGTATCCCGCACACATCAAGGTAGGCAGAGGGAACCTAGTGCGAGACACTCCGTTCTCCACTTTCCGCCGCATTCGGAGGCTTGCGTGTTAAGTGGCGGAACTTAATGCCGCGCTTTACCTCGACACCATAGCGAAGAAAATGGAAATATAATTTCCACTCCTCGTGGGAATCGAACCCACAACCAGTCGTTTACAGTCACACGCTTGTGCCACTAGGCCACGACTGGCCACATTATATTTCTACTTAGTTCATTCTTTATAATCAAGGTCACCCTTTTTTCCACTTAGCAAGGCTATCAAAGAGAACAACTTTCAAGACACTGCAATCTTCACTTTCTGTCTGAAATTAAGACGTTGCGTGTTAAGTTGCGGAACTTAACGCCGTTCTTTGTCACTAATGCGTATATATGAATACAGGATACGTGCTTATCACTGTAGTGGGAAATGAAAGTAGCTTAAGAATCCTCCGAGTGAGGATTGAACCCTCAATCAATCGCTCGTGCAGTCAGACTTTGCCTTTTGCTTTAAATTAATTGAAATTGAGAGTTTAAAATGGATGGGAATTGAACATTGAATATCAATACTGAAAAAAGCTACCTTTAAACATTTTCAAAGTGTTATTCCACACTTAGAAAAATTGAAAAAGACATTTAAAGAAAACGTATAAAAATTTGAACGCAGCGGGATTCGAACCCGCGCCTCCTGAATACCGTTCATGCGCTCTCACCACTGAGCAATGCGTTCAAACGCATTTTCTTCGTTTTCTTTAAATGGCTTTTTCAAAAAGCTACCTGTTTGATGAAGAATAAAAACACGTCATTTTTTATAGTGACAATAGTAGAAATAGTAACCAAATAGAAAAGACAAGAAACTACGACTTCCAACAAAGACATTCAATGTCCGCTACTATGAATCTATAATCGATTTCATACAAAAGACGAAAATCACTAACACTAATCTCTATAATCTCTATAATAATAAAATATATTATAAATAACTTACAAACATTATAAAAGCTCACAAAATAAGATCACGGCACCAAGAAATAATCTATAATGTGCGTCAAAACATAAATACGACAATTCTGTGTCCAAGAATGGAAAAATCCTTACAATTGCAATAATAATTAGCAAGAGTTTCATTCAAAATTCTTTTCAAATATAAGAAAACATCCGTTTCAAAGGGGTGAAGCAACGTGGGTAAATAAGAGTATGTTATGAATAAACTAAATGTGTACAAACACAATGACAGTATGGCATTAGATATTATAAATATATCGAAAAGTGACCATTTTGCGATGTATAATCTCTTTTTTGCGAGATTTACGTTCGAAAGGATTAATTGTAGTGATTTCATTCATATTGTTAATCGTATTGTACGTGCAAATCCATGTATAGAATATATTATGACAGTTTTGTATTTTGAAAAAGGTATTTATTAAACGTATAAACATTTGAACGCAGCGGGATTCGAACCCGCGCGTCCTGAATACCGTCCAGGCGCTCTCACCACTGAGCCATGTGTTCTACGATTCACTGTGTAGAAATTCTTATACGCTTTATTACAACTTATTTTTGTTATTAGCAAAGGCGCGGGTTCGAATCTTGCTGCGTTCAAATTTTTATACGTTTTCTAAATGCCTTTTTCATTTTTCGTAAGTGTGGAATAACACTTTAAAAATGATTAAAAGTTTTGTATTTTGTCAATGTATATATAGTATTTGCCTGTGGCATTGCTTTCTTTGCTAATGTTTGTTATTTGTAAATTATTTTGAATTAAAAAAAACTTTTTTTTCGCGTAGAAGGGTCGTCAGAATGAACAAATAATTTTTTTAGCTCCACACCGTACACCAACCACAGCAGGTTAGGCAGAGGGAACCAAGTGTTAAGACACTCCGTTCCCAATTTTCCGTCGAATTCTGGGGGCATTGCGTGGTTAATGGCGGAACTTAACGCCACCCTTTGCCTCAATACCAGAACGAAGTAAATGGAAATAATAAATATTTCAATTATTTGAGTACAAATTTGAATCCATAACCAGTCGTTTTTACATTCAAACTTCGCACCTCTGCGGTAAACAATTAACAAATACAATTCTATTCTTGGAAAACACCCAAATACACACCACAACAAAAACAAAAACAAAAAGAAAATCCATATTTAAAGCAATCGATGGTCGTATTTAAGGGGATTACGCGGGATACGTCGGGAAGTCGCCCGAGGCGTCCCGTAAAACAAAGTGGAACGGGTTAATGCCAATAATCCCCTAACATATGTATTTGTCGTTAGATTTCGACGTAGATTTACAATTATTTACAAGAAATGGAGAAGCTTGTCTCGTCGCGGTGAAACGCGGATTAACGTTTGTTTATAGCCGTCGTCTAATAGCGCCCCTGTGTGAGTGTTCAAATATTTTTTTTAATACAGTGTAGTTTTAACGTATTATTGTGTGGAAGTTGAAATGTCTGATTTAGCGTGTTGGTTATGGGTTCAAAAGTTGTTGGAAATATAAATATTCTCCCTGTATACTTTTTCGCCTCTTCAAACTCTTTAAACAAGCCCCTTGCAGATCCTAATGCTTTTTATGTGACTTTCCTCCTGTATCTTCAATACTGTATTCTCGAAGATAAATCAGAATTTCCCCCGACCTCTGCCACTGCTCACTTCTTTCTTCTTCCTGTAGGGGTTACGTTAGATTCTGTTACTCCGCATGCAATGGACTAAACGACATATTGCTAGATTTGTTTTATCTCTGGAACAGGAAAAAAAATGTATTAACTTGACAAATAAAAAAAACACATAACAATGTAGTATTAAATTCATATTTACAGAATATTTTAAATAATAATATTAACTACACAATAATTATTCACACAAATTACCTACAAAAAATAAAAAAAATAATTCACCACAACAATTCAAAGGTATTTCTTATAGCTTCACGCTGTATCCCGCACGCAGCAGGGTAAGCAGAGGGAACCTAGTGTTAAGACACTCCGTCTGCCACTTACCGCCGAATTCGGAGGTATTGCTAGTTTAGTGGTGGAACTCAACGCCGCGCTTCACCTCGACACCTGAGCGAAGAAAATGGAACTAATAAATATTTCCACTCTTCGAGTGTTAATCGAACCTACAACCAGTCACTCACAGGCACACTTTGCGCCTCTGCGCCACGACTGGCCCCAATATTACAAAAAAATCCAACTTTCAACAAAATCTCAAAGCTATTAGAATTAAAAGCGTCTAAAACTATGTAATTTACAGCGAGGTGCGCCCGCGCAGCTTTTCACAATATTTCTAGAACGCAAGATGTTTTCTGTCGAATGAGAAACGGCCGGGCTTACGCGGCTTATACCAGTCTCAAGTTACGTTGTTTTTGTTGGCACGATACCGTTCAATTTTTGTCTCTTGGATCTGCCAAGTGACTTGTATCAATATTGGCTGAATGGCCGCCATACATTTGTTAAATTAGAATATAAAGCACCTGTTGATGTTGACAAGAGTTATGAGCGCTGCGGGGATTTACGACTATGTGTGGTTTGTGTTAGTTGCTATTATAGATTTGTAATTTAGATTTCTTCGTTGATAATTTTAATTTCTTTTTGTTGAATAACATTTTTTAAATAATGTATGAACATTGAAACGCAGTGGGATTCGAACGTTGTTAAATTGTTCAGCGACCTGACCGCTAAGCTATACGTTGCATCTACCATGCAGCATGGGGTCAGAGCCTTTGGATGATTATCAAGAAGCATGGCTTGAAACTCGCTGCGTTCAACTTTTTGAACGTTTTCTAAAAATGTGTTCCCATATGTTACGTATATAAATGACACTTATAAATCTTTACCATAGACATGATATACCTATAGAAAGAATTGCCGGTCATATTTTTACTGAACGATTAGGTAAAAGAGTATAAAAATGTGAAATGAAAAAGAAATATCATAAGCTTTTGCAATAAGTGTTAAGTTCAAACCGACGTGGCACAATGGCACAGCTTCAGACAGTTATCATGGTGTTTTTTGTGTATAATTCCCAATCAAAGGATTGTTTTTTTTGTTACCGCCGTATCCCGCACACAGCAGGGTAGGCAGAGGGAACCTAGTGTTAAGACACTCCGTTCCCCACGCACCGCCGAATTCGGAGGCATTGCGTGTTAAGTGGCGGAACTTAAAGCCGCGCTTTACCTCGACACCAGAGCGAAGACAATGGAAATATTAAATGTCTCCACTCCTCGAGTGGGATTCGAACCCACAACCAGTTTACAGTCACACGCTTGTGCTACTGCGCCACGAGTGGCCAAAGGATTGATCATAAAATAATTATTACGACATTGTACGAAAAGCTTCTACAAGCTTCGACAAGACAAAGCACGACATAAAATTCCATCACTCAATATGCAATGCCTTTAGTTCGGACTATACTGTGCTTTCTCCACAGAAAGGAGTATCCTAGATATTCTCTGACTACCCTGCTTTCAAGGGAAAGGAATAAAACTGAAATAACTTTCCAATACTACACGTTGAAACAAACATATATACATGCATATACAAAATTCAAACTTAAGTAGGAAGTACATAACAAAATATTTATGTCAGTTATATAACTCGGTATAATAATCTCTATATATAATAAAAGAGTAGAAAAGTCAATTCTGTACATGAAAAATTTCAGAAAAATTTTAATTGGGTGCGTTAATATATCGATAACAGAGGCCAAAAATCCACTCAGTAGAATTTTTGTCTGTCTGTCTGTCTGTCTGTCTGTCTGTCTGTCTGTCTGTCTGTCTGTCTGTCTGTCTGTCTGTCTGTTAATTTGTTCGTCAATCACGCAAAAACTACTGGATAGAAATGAATGAATTTTAGTATGGTGATAGCTTATAGTCCAAAGGTACATATAGGATAGTTTTTATCCCGGTATCCTATGTAGTTTTTTTGGAAAAAATAAAAAACCGATATAAGTAAATCATTTGTGTATCGGTATCTACCGGGTAGAAATTAATGAATTTTTGTATGGAGTTAGCTTAGAGGTTAGAGCAACATATGGGATAGTTTTCATCCCGGTATTCAACATAACTCCCGCAGAAAAATAAAATTAAAAAAAAAACATTCAAATTATGTCGATAGTTCACGAGTGAAGCTAAATTTGTTTCAATATCACTAATTAAAATAATTATAAAATAAAATATGCACAACATTTATTAAATAAATGTATATTTAATAAATGACCGGTCTATAAAACTTTAAATAACCTATATATTTATATAATCTATATGACAACAGATGTCACTACGTTTTCTGCAGCGGGTAGCGCCATTTGTTATTATATAGTTGACATTGTATTAGACATATCCGCACTCATTAAAATTATTATTATAAAAATGCAAAAATCTGTATCTCTTCTATTTGTTATGTTTTGACGGGAATACCTAAAAGTTTATTTAAGATATTATGACCGGTTTATAATACAATATACCAGATGGTATATATGTACGAAATCTACTATCATATGATAGCAGATTTTGTACGTTTTCTTACTAGAACAGCTTATCGCTATATGTTATCAAATAATATAGACATTGCACTAAATGTATCGATGATTTTCTCATGAACATAATTAGTGACGATAGTCAAATATAGACTACCCTCCTTTTATAAAAAAAAAGCAATCCCAAAGAGCAATAGAGGATGAAAGTGGTAGTTCACGTGGCGAAGCCGCGAGCGGGTCGCTAATAATAGTATAATTGTAAAAATCATTCAGATATCAGTATAAAATTTCTAAAATATTTAATTTATATGCAAATCCTTATAACCACATACATACACCTACATGTTAATAGAAAATAAATATTTCACCTCGGATTTTTTCAATTACTTAATTAAAGATTTCAACTTTCAATATTTTTATTTATAGCTGTTTGTTAATGAATTTCTGATAGAAATTAAAATATAATCACCAATATCTAACAACCATTATGTTGGCATGTTTATAATCTCTCGCGAGTCTATCAAAAGGACGATTTGAATTAATCGCGATACAAAAGTACCGCTAACCATATATCTTACCAGTTTCGCAAATAATATGTTAGAAAATGTGTAAAAAAAATTATAAAGCTGTTATGCATGTGTGTGTTTTAATTCCTAGGTTATATTGTTTTGGACTGTTTAAATGTTTTTTTGTAAGGAATTTTATTATAGGAAAGTATACATATGTACATTTTGAAGGGCTATTATGCAACGTGGTGCAGTGGGACAGCGTAAATCTATATAAACGATGTGTTGTGGGTTCACTTTCTACTTGAGAAATGATTATATTTCATTTTTTTTTCGCTGGGCTCCCTTCGCGGCTTTAAGTTACGTCACTTCACATTACGTCACAAAAAAAACGTATTTTTTAGGTTACAGTTATTTACAGGTTACAGTATATTTCAGTTTTATAGGTTGAAATCTTTATTCTTTCATATTTTTGTAGGCACACAGCAAGGTAGGCAGGGGAAACCTAGTATTAACACACTCCATTCCCCACTTTACGCCGAATTCGCATTGCGTGTTAAGTGGCGGAACTTAACGCCGCGCTTTAACTCTGATACCAGAGCGAAGAAATGGAAATATTAAATATTTCCACTCCATTGGGAATCTAACACAACCAGTCGTTTACAGTCACACGTTCGTGCCACTGCCCCATGACTGGCTCTTATCATATTTTCAAATACAAAAACTATATATATAGAAATAATCCGTTGAAGATAATTTCATTTGACAAAAAAAATATTATAATGGATCTCAAGTGTAGATAAATCCTAAGAACAGCAGTCAATAATGAAGTCATATACAATTCGTCACACCGTATTCGTCTTCTACGTGTCGGTAATTAATAATCAAATAAATATAGGTTATTTTGGAAGTCAATCAAGATCCTACACTGATTGAGCCGTCGCGAAATTGTTTTGATTGGATCGGTAGATTATGGGCTATCGGAAGCTTCTCATAATTATGATTATTCGTTGTTTCTTTGAGATTTTTTTTTTTATATTTAGCTTCACGTAGCTAGGTAGGCAGAGGGAACCTAGTGTTAAGACACTCCGTTCCCTACGCACCGCGGACTTCGAAGGCTTGCGTGTTAAGTGCCGGAACTTAACGCCGCGCTTTACCTCGACACCAGAACGAAGAAAATGAAAATATTAAATATTTCCACTCCTCGAGTAGGAATCGAACCCACAACCAGTCTTTTACAGTCACACACTTGTGCCACTGGGCCACGACGGGCCACTATATTGTACGGTAGACAAAAACAATCTAGTACTCTATTCCATTCAGCCGAGTTTCAAGAGATTGCGTATTGCCTGACAGAACCCAATGATAAATGCGGAATATGTGTAAAAAAATATTTTATTACGTTGGTCTTATCAGAGTAAAGTAATTAAATATTTTCTAAAACATATTCCTCGGTGCAGAGATGTACCCGCCACCAGTGCATACTACTGTATCACAATAGCCTCAAGATATAATAAATCTTATTTACTTTTTATAAAAAGTATGCGCAATTAGGAAAACTCATTTTATATACAAGTGTACATTTTGTTACATAAACATATACATATATATATATTTGTACAAAAATATAACTTTATATTTGGCAATAAATTCTAAAAAGCTTGATAAGTTAGGCAACATCTTGTTAAGAGCAAAAGCAAAAAAGCAGCTTCATGTTTTAAATATTTCCCCGAGTGGGAATCGAACCTACGATCGTATGTGACAGTCAGGCACTGTCCCACTGCGTCACGATGGCGTCTTGTTAAAAAAATATTTATGAAGCTTTAAGCTTCATAAATATTTTTTTAAGCTTACATCAATTCTTCAGTTGGTACTTTAACAATTATAATAACATTTCTAATTTATCTAATGATCATGTAAACACATGAGAATCTATTTAATTAAGCTGATCATACTGAAATTACTAAACGAAAAGAGGAGCAAAAAGATAATTCCTCTTGACAATAGTCGTGACACTATATAGCTGTGTGGCCAGTCGTGGCCCAGTGGCACAAGCGTGTGACTGTAAACGACTGCTTGTGGGTTCGATTCCCACTCGAGGAGTGGAAATATTTCCATTTTCTTCGCTCTGGTGCCGAGGTAAAGCGCGGCGTTAAGTTCCGCCACTTAACACGCAAAGCCTCCGAACTCAGCGGAAAGTGGGGAACGGAGTGTCTTAACACTAGGTTCCCTCTGCCTACCCTGCTGTGTGCGGGATACAGCGTGAAGCTGATACGTACGGATAAATATTTATTATTAATTCAAAATACAATTCGATTTACACACTTAAGATTATAGATATATATATAATATTTTCTAAACTTTTCATGGAGCAGTATTCGAACCCATACATGCATATTTGAGTCCGTCTAATTATTGTAAGCTTCACGCTGTATTCTGCACACAGCAGAGTAGGCAGAAGGAACCTAGTGCTGAGACACTCCGTTCCCCACGCACCGCCGAATTATGGAGGCATTGCGTGTTAAGTGGCGGAACTTAACGCCGCGCTTTGCCTCAGCACCAGGGGACGAAATTGGAAACATTAAATATTTCCACTCCTCGAGTGGGAATCGAACCCACAACCAGTCGCTTTACAGCCGCACTTTGTGCCACTGCGCCACGACTGGTCCTATTTATTATAACCAATTAAAGTATAAGTTCTTATCGTAACGTTAAAATTCTAATACACTCTTTACAACTGTTGTTGTTAGCAATACCACATAGTTTATAACAAGATTCTTCAATAAGATATCAAGTGGTCATTTAAAACTCAATCAAGCTTAAGGCGATTGATTGAACCATCGCGAAATTGTTTTGATTAGATTGCCGTTAATCGTCCATCGGAAGCAGTTTCGTTGTTATTAACTAACGATTTCTTTAACCGAAACCGGGTTAAGTAAATGTGAAGTTTGCGAGCTTTGGAATTGCCACTTTCGTTTATAGAAATGTTTATTTCTAAAAGGTTTATATTTATAATTAATTTATTAAAGTTCAAGTTAAAAAAAAAACAATTTAAACCTAAATTATAAGTTTGTAAGCTTACCATTTGTTTTACGCGTTTCTCAACAACGCATAGAAACTCAACCAACGTTTGTCTACTTAGCAGAGGGGAGGAACGAAAATAATTTAAGTCTTATTATTTCCCCTTGTGTGGAAATGAACCCACAGCTAATCACGCTAGCAGTGACACGCTGTCCCACTACGCCATGATGGCTTCTTTTATTTCTTTACCAGCGGCCCGCTCGCGGCTACGCCACGTGGTCATGGCTGTTTAGCTATATTGCAACTCTCAGTGGTGGATTTTTGTAAAATAAAGTAGCCTATATTTAATCTTGGATTAGGTGCCAAAACTCACTACAATCGGTCAAGCGGTGTAGATTTTTCATATAAATCCCATCAACTATTTCAGACCCTTAAAGCTTGATTTTTGAAAAACTAAGTACCCCATGTTAGACCCAGTCATTTTTACTGCTTTCATTCTAAATTTTATTCAAATCGGACTAGTAGATTAGTGGTGAAAGCGTGACAGACAAACACACAGGCATTCGCATTTATAATATAAGTATGGATACTTACATGCTTCTTGTAATAGGTAGTTTAACTTACTTTTAATCCAATCAAAGTCGAATTTCGCTTACGTGTAAATTGTAAACCTAAATATACTTCAATAAAACCATAATAAAAAGGTAAAGTGTGCGGTATTGTTAAGATTGTATCCCACTTTTTGACAATTGTGATGATAGCGCATCGCCGGAAGCCGATGCAGCTGCGGCACGCTGACTGCGTCGCATCCACCTAACTATCTGTTGGTAACAATCAGAATGCTTTATATTAAATGCAGTTGAATTATGGGTTAAGGTTTTAATGGAGTTAGGTATCTTGAAATAATGGTTGATATACCTATTTTAAAATAAGGTTTTTGTTTTCAGGTTTTTGCTCATTTTGAAATTAAACTATTTTAGGCGTATATTTTTTTGAAATGAAACTATTTTTAACCGGATTAATCGCGTATATTTTGGTATTCGAAAATACATTTTTAGAAACCCGACGTTTCGAACACTTTACAGTAGTCCGTGGTCACAGGTAGACTACCAATAATATACGCGATTAATCCGATTAAAAATAGTTTAATTTCAAAATGTGTAAAGTGTTATTCCACACTTAGGAAAATTGAAAAAGACATTTAAAGAAAACGTATAAAAATTTGAACGCAGCGGGATTCGAACCCGCGCCTCCTGAATACCGTTCAGGCGCTCTCACCACTGAGAAGTCTCAGTCTCAGTCTCAGTGGTGAGAGCGCCTGAACGGTATTCAGGAGGCGCGGGTTCGAATCCCGCTGCGTTCAAATTTTTATACGTTTTCTTTAAATGTCTTTTTCAATTTTCCTAAGTGTGGAATAACACTTTAAAACTGTTTAAAAGTATTTAATAAATAGCATTCTCTCTTGCCAAATGATTGTTCGTAGAATAATCTTTGGGTAGCAGAAATTTGTAAAAATCTCTCTACAGAGATGCTAACAACATAAATAAGTTGTAATAAAGCGTATAAGAATTTCGACGCAGCGGCTAGTAGAACGCATGGCTCAGTGGTGAGAGCGCCTGAACGGTATTCAGGAGGCGCGGGTTCGAATCCCGCTGCGTTCAAATTTTTATACGTTTTCTTTAAATGTCTTTTTTAAAAATAGTTTCATTTCAAAATGTGTAGTAATCGCGAAAACAAAAGATCGTATATTTTTTGATAATTATTTTAAAAACATTTTAGATAATCTGAATAATTATTAGATTTACAGTTATCGTAGATACAGGTCAGAGACCTACGAGGACAGTCTTTCCGTAAGTATTATAACCAGGTTAACATAGTTTCCTTTCCAAATATACCTAACTTAGTTAGGTGCTTATAATTTCTGAATGTAATGCTTATATAATTTAAAATTTAGGCGTTAGCAATTCACGTCTTCGTGGCGCAGTAGTACTAGTATTAATGATATTTAAATATTCTCACTTCTCCACTCTGGCGTCAAACACTGTATCTTATTCTGGCGAAATGTTGCAAGCGGAGTGTCTTGACACTAGGTTCTCGTTGACTACCCTGCTATACTAGAAAAAGTACTTTGTGGCCAGTCGTGGCCCAGTGGCATAAGCGTGTGACTATAAACGACTGGTTGTGGGTTCGATTCCCACTCGAGGAGTGAAAATATTTAATATTTCCATTTTCTTCGCTCTGGTGCCGAGGTAAAGCGCGGCGTTAAGTTCCGCCACTTAACAAGCAAAGCCTCCGAATTCGGCGGAAAGTGGGGAATGGAGTATCTTAATACTAGGTTCCCTGTGCCTAGCCAGCTGTGTGCGGGATACAGGGTGAAGCTAGCTATTAGAAAGCCATAATCAACATAAGCCTATGAAAGCCAGAACTGAAGTTTGCAAAGTATTAAAATACACACACATTTTTTTTATTGAAGTTTCCAAGATTTTTTTGTTTCTTTAGTACAAACGTGCTATATTATTAGTTGGACCTCTTAATAAAGCACAAAAAAATAACTAACAAGCAATTAAATTTATGATTTACAATTTATAAAACACAATTCGGGCGTTTTAATTGATTTCCCGTGAAATTATATATTTTGAATGTTAATTGAAATTAGGTACTAATTTTGGCAAAAAAATCTTAAATACATTTATAAATACTGTAGTTTAAAGATTTTATTCAACGAGTCTCGACTTCCGTTAGACACGATGATTATAAAGAGAGTATAAAAACCGTTGGGGCCAGTCGTGGCGCAGTGGCACAAGCGTGTGATTGTAAACGACTGGTTTGTGGGGTCCATTCCCAATGGAGGAGTAGAAATATTTAATATTCACATTTCCTTCGTTTAGGTATCAGAAGCAAAGCGCGGCGTTAAGTTCCGCCACTTAACACGCAATGGCTCCGAGTTCCGCGGTGCGTGGGGAACGGAGTGTCTTAACACTAGGTTCCCTCTGCCTACCCTGCTGTGCGGGATACAGCATGAAGCAAAAAAAAATGTAATAAACAGTTTATTTTAACTACACGACGGTTTTGAGTTCGATTTCTACACGAAGAATTATTAGACAAATTATGGCAATAAGTGCAAACTGGTAAAAGCTCGCTCTAAATAACACGTGAGATGGAAATCTGAGTCACTAAATTTTCAGAAGCCATTTCGTAAATTTTACAATTAAAAAACCATACTGGGTTAGGGCAGTCATATAATAAGATAACAGCCTTACGCTAATTCAGTAGGCAGAACCTAGTGTCAAAACATCCCGTTCCCACTTCCCAGTCGAAATCTAAACATTGCATGTTGACTTAAATCAGCACTTAACAATTAACCATTCATTTATTCAACGTTAATTGTAGTGTATAAAATGACGAACTAACTAATTCGCAGCGAATTGTGATTTTTATTTGATTTTCTTACAAATTGATAATGAATTATTATTATCCAATTGTTAATTGCATTTAATTTTTGCCCAACACTGGGTCAAACCACCGCCAAGCTTTGTGTTCTTACAAGAGCGGAGTAAATAAAAATAAATTAAATAAATTAAATGGTTCTGGGTTTGATTTCCATGCGGGGGAAGCATGGAAATCAAACCCAGAACCTGGGATAGCCTCATACTCAATTTTGGTTTATTTTAAAATATTTAAGCACTTACTTCATTTTTGTACATTTTTAAAACTCAATTATATTTCTAGCTCTCTATGGTATCGTGAGTATTTATTGTAACAACCATATACTAAATGATGATTAATATTGAAAAAAGCCACAGATATAGAGGAAACAATTCAGACTAAAATTATTATTAAACGAGTTGCCCATGAAGAATCTTTCACAATGTAAATAAACAAAAACTACTGGCAAAGTTTGAATCAAATATTATTATAAACGATATATAGGGTTTAGATATAGGTATTTTAATTATACTATATATAACTAAAAAATATATAAACCCTTACATTAAAAGTATAAATAAACATGCCCTCGACTGGTACTTTTTTAGTACCAATACATAGATTACGATGCGATTACCACAACCATAGATTACGATGAAACACTTTGCAACTAAACCACGATGTCGTTAGGTTTTTCAAAATTTGGTAGACGTTAGTACTTCTATAGTTTATAACAATTAAAATATTAATAAATATATTATAAGAATTAAAATATCAAACTAGCATGGCTAAAGGTGTCAGGATCATTTTAAAAAAATCAAGGAGGTTAAACAAAACTCAGTGTTACATATATTTTTCCAAATAATTTTTATTGCAGTATACTTAAAATTTAGCCTCTTAACATTATATTTAATTCGTTAAATAGATTCTTACTTAAATAAATAAATAGCGGTACCACTTTTTACAGAAACAGACGATTATAATACACACTCGAGTCCGTCCGTCTATCACAGTCTGACACTTGCACAGTTCTACATCACTGGTCTTCAGCGCGGTATCCAGGAGATACCGGGAGACAGTACGATCAACTATGCTTCACCATGGAGTCGGGCTCAGGGTCTGGTGGACTCACCGGCGGTGATAACCCATGGATTCTTCGATACAGCTGGTGGTAAGGATTGGGAGGTGGCGGCGGCAGCCTTAGAAGTGGACTAGGCAGAGCATACCTCCCATATACAGACAACAAAGGTGGATACAGTCCCACTAGCGAAGCGTAGGGGTTACCGAACATAGGGTGTAATATAGCACCTCGTTTGAACGCAGCTAGGCGAGACCGCGACGCTGCCGTCGACCGCCGCCTCAACTTGCCCGTGGTGCCGCCAATAAACACATCATCGGAAGACGGATCCAGCATCCAGTAGTTCCCTTTCCCCGGATCATCATAATGTCTCGGCACTTTTACAAAACACTTGTTCAAACTGAGATTATGGCGTATCGAGTTCTGCCAGCCTTGTTTATTTTCTTTGTAATAGGGAAAATTTTTCATAATGTATTCGTAAATGCCGTTAAGAGTCAATCTTTTCTCGGGGCTGCTCCTTATCGCCATCATTATCAGTGCGTTGTAACTGTAGGCGGGTTTCTCATTTTTCTTTTCGTCTGGTGTTTGCGAGGACCCGGGCGGTGGTGTCTCGGTGCCGGTGACGTCGAGCTCGGTGTCGGAGGGCGAGGGAGAGCGGGAGGACGCCTCGGGCAGCAGATCTCGTATTGCAAAACTTGGAGGACTCATAGCTGTGCGGCATCGCGAGCCGCTCGCTGCGAACTGTGGTGCCTGCGCGACTGCTGGCCAGGCCCCGCCTCCGTCTCCGCCCAGACATCGAACCCCTCCTATTCGATACGTGCGAATCGACAGAATTACACCTCCATTCCTATACACCTCTATCCTCTTGGCAATAGAAGTTATTTTGATATAATTTAGCTGTTTTAGTTGTTGTAAAGTTTTTTAACACGTAAGTGTTAAGCATAGGGTTGTGTAAGGGTTACATTAGAGCATAACTCGATTTATCACGGTCTGTAAATATTGTTTTTGAATGTTACACGCGTTGTTTAGGAGTTTATTTAGTATGGCTGGTTTAATGGCGGCTCTTTATGGCCGCTGAATGAACATTAATCGTGTATCCCAACATTGCTAATGTCATAAATTGTAACTTAAATTTGTCATCTTGCCCTAATAAATTATTCAATTATTTAATGTAACAATAAAAAAAACGCTTAGTCTAATAATCATTGTCATTAATTATTTTTAATGGTATAAATATTTTAATAGATTTATGTATGTACAGGATTTTTATTGTTTACTTCTATTTAATGGATTTAAATTTTATGAGTAATATACCATTTAAAGTAAAAAATAAGAAGTCTTTGTAGTTATGAATTTCCTGTTTTTTTAGATGTACCTACCCTACTGTAGGCATAAAAATTCTGATTGAAGTTATTTTTATTTAGGGATAAAAGTCATTAAAACGTTTAACATTTAAATGGTATATTCCTGTAATTGAAAAGAAAACAAAATTATCATTATGTGGGTATAACTATGTAGGTAGTAGTATATAATATGGGTTATTACCTATTCCATTGCATATATAATTTGAGCACTAAGTACATTACAGACTTATTCATTTAAAGTATTTAATAATTAAATAATTTGGATTGTTTTTTAATCTTTTAAAAGACAAATTAACCTACGTAAAAGTTTAATATGTAGGTATATTGAACGAATCAGAAATCAGATAAACGAAACATCCATAATTTACTCATAAACTTTTATTTACAATTATGATTACGACTTGTAGCTACGATTAATACTTATATTAAATTAAACAAGAAAAAAAATCATTCGTTAGTATAAATAACACTAAAACTTAAATGAAAAAAAAACATTCTGAATACTAAATCTTTATTACATATTTTTTTTTTCTTTTTTTTTAGCTTCACGCTGTATCCCGCACACAGCAGGGTAGGCAGAGGGAACCTAGTGTTAAGACACTCCGTTCCCCACTTTCCGCTAAATTCGGAACCCAAAACTTGCATTTTAAATAAAAAAAAAATACCTAAAAATATCTTATAAAATCAAAACAAAACACCTTTCACAATATTTATCAAGCACCTCCATACAAGTACTATAGATAGACAGACATACAGGCATACTCAACCTACTTCAGCTGTGAAATACACGGGCATACATTCGCCCCGCCCACTCCCCGACACGCCTTTCTACGTGCCTTTAGTCGAGCCGTTGTTTTATACTGTTTGCATACAGTATAGGCACGTAGGTATAATTTAGAGCTCTTATATCATAGACTTACATTTTATGTTATTTATATGAAATACCCATATATTTTGATAGCTGACGTCAACGGACGGACAGAGTAAGGTTTTTTGTTTGTTGTATATTTGTTTTGTGATCATTTTTGTTAAATTGAATTATTGTTTGATGTTAAATTGGGTTTATTGTTTTAAATTATTGTAGATATTTAATGATTTAAATGTTGTAGTATAACTTCTAATCCAATTTTTCAATGAGAATATCAAGTTTTGTGTTCAAATATCACTTAGGGGTATTTCTATTTGTGTTTTTATGCATCATGTAGGTATAGTCTCTTTAGTCTAATGAATTAATATGTAGGTATGTTAGAGTGTTACACCAAACGACAATATATCTATTAAAAAATAAAGAATAGATCCAGGTTACTCATTGAATGATTGGCAGATTACGAACAAATAAAACTTTGTGGTACATAAAGCAACATCATATCTCTTGGAGGGGTCTCTAGCTACAGCATAAGGTGAAAACTAATTTATTTCATACTGATTGCATTGTTTTTGCTTATTGCATATGATTCAAGTGTAGTGATAAAAAAGCAAAGATATTTTTATGAATTTAACTCAAATTGTGCTAAATTACACACACTTCTTTGTTTTACATAAATAAAATGTGAATTGTGGGAACTATTTTACGTAGTACTATAATACAATTAAAAAATACTTAGTAAAAGTCAAATAATTTTAATCAAAACAATAAGTTACTAACTTAAATTTTGGACGTCAAATACTATAAATATAATACATTAATTTACTATATAATATTACAATACTTCATACCTACTAGAAAATATCCTAAATCCGTTACCATAACGTCAAATTATTCAGGTTTTCGACAAAAAAACTTATACAAAAAAATAATTTTTAATAATCCAAGCACACCTTGGAGTTAAGCTAACATAAAACGAAACGTACAAACAGACAAAAGTGCTGCGCTGGTAGAACACAATGGTAGCGTAGCGTCGCGTCGTCGGCAGTCGGCACCACGCGGGTCGCCGCGCGCGTGTTTTCACACGATTTTGCTAATAAACTACTGAATGTACTGACACCATAACTGTGTGGATATTGAGGAATGGGATTTAAGAATATTTATTTTAAATCTTTACACATTTCCAGGATAAGTAAACGGAAAAATCTTCCTACTCCCTGTTCAGTTCTGTATCAGAAAGAACTTTCTGATTATAAAAGGCCTTGGCACACTGGAACAGTGTCTGAATGTATAGCGGTTCAATTCCCATTTAATGGAATGATGAACGATATTTAAAATTGCATTCCACCACTCAACAGCCAATGCCTCGCTTAATAGCGAAAAATGGGAAACGGTGTGTAGGAATCTCACATTAGGTTTTCTCTAACCACCTGCGATGCGATATTTAAAGCTGAAAGAAAAGAATTCTATAATTATTTAATTAAGCATTTGCTTGCTTTGTTAAGTAACTTACTTAGTCCATAAGAAAAAAAATCTGTAGTGGTTTTTTTTTTTTTTAAATTGTATTAAGGTTGCATCTTCAATTAAATATAAATGTTATATAATAAGAGCTGCATACTATCCTACACTTAGTACAATGATGGTGACTCTACCTAGAGGCACGTTCAGCCGCGGTCGACATTATGTTTAGGAGCTTCAGACAAATATTGTACTGACTGCTCTTATACGAGTATATAGATGCTGGAATCATTTCCAACGTTTATTTTATTATTATTTAAAATATAATTATTATACAATTTCAATTTGATTTATTATTTTATTAAACTAAAATGTAAGTAACTAAGTCATGCAACATATAAATAAATAATTTAATTAAAGAAATAAAGGATTACTTTATAAATATTTTATCCTTAAGTTATATATTGATATATAATTAAAATTATATTGAATTATATTTTTTCATTTAAGAGATTTAATCACTTGATTATTATGCACTCATACTGTATATACGATATACTCGTATACTTTTTTTGTATTGATGAAAGGGGGCAAACGAGCAGAAGGACCACCTGATAGCAAGACCTTCGCCCATGGACATCCACAACATTCGAAAAGTTATGGGTGTGTTGCCGGCCTTAAGAAGAGAGGGGTAAAGCAGGTAAGAAGAATGGGGATGGTGGGCATAGAGAGAGCTGGCTTACTTGCCATCGAACCGGAACACATCATCAGATATAATGTATTAAAAAATAAATATAAAAGGTAATGTATTTAGATATAAGATTAAAGAAATGAAAAGTGTATTGTCAAATGTAATTGCCACTGGTGAGTCTAATAAATAAATAAATGTATCTTCGATATATACTCTACTATAACTGAATTGACCGACAGACAACACATAGTCAAGATTATTGGGCGTAAGAAACTGAAACTGTGCATGTATCCTTTAAGGAGTGTTACAGATGTTATGATATACTTTTTATTTCTAATGTACCTATAGAACATTTATTACAAACTTTGTTTGTGTATATCATACATTAAAACTCATTAATCCTTTGCTTTATAACATGTACCTACTACTCAAAAAACTATTCCAAACATCATCGAATATCAATGAAACAAAAAATTTTAACGACCGTTAAAACGTACTCGATGTCACGAAAACCCCTAAAATAAGTGAAAAACTTGCCGCCCTCGATGTTGCAGTAAATACAAAGTAAATAAATAAATAGTACGGCGCGTGTTTTAGCCTAGATTGAAGCAATTACGTTCCGTTGAACGCTCGATACTGTGTCGGTTTCGCAGCCGGCTTGTCGTATACCCCCTGTTGTAATATAAGTCTACTATTTTAGTATTTCTTTTGTTTTTTTTTTTAGCTTCACGCTGTATCCCGCACGCAGCAGGGTAGGCAGATGGAACCTAGTGTTAAGACACTCCATTCCCCACTTTCCGCCGAATTTTGGAGGTATTGCGTGCTAAGAGCGTGAGAAGAAAACCGAAATAATAAATATTTCCACTCCTCGAGCGGGAATCGAACCCACAACTAGCCATTTACAATCACTGCGCCACAACTGGCCCCTATTTTAGTATTTATTTATGAATAAAATGTTTAATTTCTATTTTTTTTATAGCTTCTACACTCTTTTCAGTATAATGCGGTGGTCAGAGAACCTGATGTTTAGACACTCTGCAGTCTACTTTCTGCCCGAATTCGAGAGATTTCGTGTTAAGTCCCGGAGCTCAACCTATCGCTTGTTCACCATGACCTGAGAAATGGAAATAATTAAATTATGGTTTTTTTTAACCTAGTGGGAATCGAACCCACAATGCAGTCCACCCCATCGCGATTACATTAAGATATTGTCCCAATGCGCCATGATAAAACTAATTTATAAAACAAAACTTAATTGATGCAATTATGGAAACTATATTATTTCAATAATTTCGGTACACTATTTTAATTTAATTATATGTAAAAATCATTAACAATTTGCATTTCTCTTACAATTTGTGAATTTGGCAAAGTTAAGTTAAATTACATACAAGAATATTAATCTGAGGTCTCTGTTGTGTAGGACGACAGCATCTAACTGCAAACGCGATGGTAGTGGGTTCAATTTCTACTTGGGACCTCCTATTATTAAAATTTTCACTTCTTCGTTCTGGCACCAAGATAAAGTGCTTCGTTGATTTCCGCCACACTGATAAGGTAGCGCATATTTTTGACTACAACAAAGACACTAGCAATGCTCTCTGCTTTTATAAAACAATATGGTCTTAATATCGGGCAGAGAGTGGAGAACGGAGTGTCTTTACATCAGTTTCTATATCTCTATCCTGTTAAGCGGGAAAAAGCCCCATTTTTATAAAACAAAACCTTTAAAAAAAATCTTTGATTTGATGTAACCGTATATCGCATAATGACTTACGGTTACAGTTGTTTTGTAAGACTTGCTCTGACCGTAGACTAAACAGACTGCGAGTATACAAGTATAACTAGTAGGTTAGTAGACGTTTGATTTCTTTACTTCCTGCTATTTTTAGATGCAATCAAACGTAAATGATGAGATCATTCTGTATTGGGATTTTCTAATAGGAGAATGTTACACCATTGATTGATGTCTGTTAAGCTGGGTTATTTGTTTTTTTCTTTTGTAGCTTCACGCTGTATCCCGCACACAGCAGGGTAGGCAGAGGGAACCTAGTGTTAAGACACTCCGTTCCCCACTTTCCGACGAATTCGGAGGTGTTGCGTGTTAAGTGGCGGAACTCAACGCCGAGCTTTCCCTCGACACCAGAGCGAAGAAAATGGAAATATAATTTCCACTCCTCGAGTGGGAATCGAACCCACAACCAGCCGTTTTCAGTCACACGGTTGTTACTTCACTAAAAACTTAAAAGTTTAAAAACTTAAAGTCCCTTTTGATTAATAAGATATTTTTTTTAGTGCTTCCGAATATTTTACAACTGTCCGTGGTCACCAAGTAGATGCGGCATTAAATCTATTAAAGTAATTATGTGAAATGTGTGTTATATTTTTTATTATTATTAAATTTTCAATAGACTACTAAGTCATTGGATATTTTTATGTAAGCTAAATGTGAATATTTCTAACGCCGAAGTTTGTCGAACCAGACCAAAGAAATACTAATATTAGTAGCTTCAAGATAAGACACTCTGTTCTCCACGCCGCGCCCAAAATCGTGACACAGTGGGTTATCTTTTTTTTTTTTTTTATGGAATAAAGGAGGCAAACGAGCTGAAGGCCCACCTGGTGTTAAGTGGTTACCTTCGCCCATAGACATCCACAACATTCAAGTTATGGATGCGTTGCCAGCCTTGAGAATGTAGGACAGAAGGAGAGAGGAAGGATGGGAATGGTGGGAATAGGGAGCTGGCTTACATGCCATCGAACCGGAACACATCATAAGATATTTGGCGGTTCGTCTTTGACATGATAGTGGTCGCGAGCCAGTCGGAGAACGAATCTCCTACCACCAAACTACTGGGTTACCCGCCTTTTACGGGACGCTACCCAGCGGCGGGGGGGAATTGTATTCTTAACCCATCCCCCCACGGGGGGAACTGGTGGAAGTCTACACTACACTTTGTCTTATGTACCACAGCGGAGAAATAAAAATAATTTATTAAATATAATCACTGAGTAGGTTAAACCTACATCTTATTAAAATGAAAATTATCTCGAGTAATATTAGAACCTACGACTATCTGATGACATACCAACTGACACTGAACCATGACATCATCATTTACACATAAATAGAGAAAACTCATACAACTGCTAATAATCTCAGTCACACGACCCAGTACAAGAAAAACAATAAATAATTCCCCATATGTTTAAGAAAACAAGACGATCCCTGAAGCCCGACACGCCGAAGCCGTGAGAGCAATCAGTGCAAATAAACACTTCACCCCAAATTAAAACATACAACCCTTCCACTCGAACTATTTGTCCATAATTCAAATGTTTGTCCGTCTGTTTATTAGATTTATCTTTTTCAAATAATTTTAATATGTAATAGGTAGGTGGAGAAAGGAGTGTCTTAACACTAGGAAACTGTTATGCGGAAAAGCTTGAAGCTGCTTTTATTATTGCAATAACTTCTTAGAGTAGGGATCGAACTCGTAGCTATCTTGTTAACGGTCAGTCACTGTCCCAGCTTGTCTCAAATGAGCTTCTGCGGTGTCTAGATTTTGATAGTAATTATTTAATAGATATTTAAAAATAAATCACATGAGCCACGCATTAACCCGATACCACAGCGAGGAATATGGTAATAATAAACATTTCCACTCCTCGAGAGGGAATCGAACCTACAACCAAGCCTTTACAGTCACGCTTCGCCACGTGTCCCTGCGCCACGACTTTCCTCATAATATTTTATAATTCTCATATTATTTTCACAGATATTCTAAACATTTTGCAACCCTCTTGTACAAACGTTATTATTCGAATAACATCCCCTACTGCGTCTAGGCGGTACCGACCCTCCTCTAGGGCAGAGGGACTTGCGCCCGCGCACACACTCCGTTAACTTTCAATGAGTATTCATATCATTGTGTTGAATATTGTTTGTGCTATTCGATAATTATCTATAATACTCAAGGAAATGGAAACAAAAATTATACTAGCATTTGAAATATAAATAAAAATTGTCAAGGTATTTCGAAAAGTTTAATAAGTATGTACATTTTCTTGTTAGATTATTATACAAAATTTAGACTTAAAAAGCAAAACCCTTGGTTTCCATTATCGTTAATTTATTGCCAGCTTAAGAAATGTTGCTGATGAACAAATAAATGTTGCGTATAGATAGGTCAGGCAGTGTGGCGTTGAAGTACCCATCAGCTTCTACTTGCCTCCGGGCTTAGCTATAAGGAACAAGACAAACAAAATAAAGCAGAACATCTCATCATCATTTCTACACTTGGAGTCACTGATGTAAACTTTTATGCTAGCTTAATATCATATTTGAATAAATAAAATAAACTTATAATAAATAAAGAAAAAACAAGTCGCGTTTACAGTCATACTTTGTGCCCTTGCGCCACCACTAGCCATTTTTTTTAGCATTTATTAATTTGTCAGAATCTAAATAACTTAACAAATATTTAACACAGTTTTTAACACATCTATTATAATGATATGATCCTTAGTTTGAAGCAAACAAGTCCCCTACCGTCAAAGGCGTCGCAGGCCTGCCTCCAGCGCGCGGCGGGGCCCTCACACGCGGTTAGCTCTCTATACTAATAACGTACATTCATGCGAATTGTCCCACTATTGATGGCAAGTGACTTGAAACAAGCCTTTGTTTGAACAAATATGTGATGTTTTTTAGATGGGAACTGCTCGAAATACGTTGTTTTGGACTTTTTAATTAAAAAAATCGACGTATGTTCACTGAAGATTTAGTATTTTTCTACTACAATAGATGTATAGACCAATAATCATGTGGGAAGTTTAAAAGACGAAGTTAAACAATGAATACCTACTATTTTATAAATCAAAGTCCAAAATTTGCATACAAGTTTACTTTACTGACTTTGAATTTAGCCACCTAGAACGCAAAGATTTTGCAATAGACGAAAGAGAAAAGTTTCTATTATAAAGTCATTTTGAAATAGGTAATGAGGTTATATTTGTGTAAAACGATAACTGCTTAAACGTACAACAACCTAATCTCACGAAATTTTAGAAAACTTTATTCAATCATTGCTATTATATAATCCTAAAGCTCAAAATCGAAAACAATACCTATATATATTTAGAAGAAACTCACGCTCTTATATTTTCCACTTTTACGTCAGTTTTTTATATACACACGAGTACATATCACCACGCCACGTGCTACGCCTAAACAAAAGCCGTGCCACCTTTAAAAGCTCGACAACCTTTGTATAGGTTAACTCCAAACTAAACAATATGGGGAAAGCTTTAAAAATGATACAAAAATCCATTTTCCGAGAGCCCTCGACTCGGTCTCCACTGACAATGGGGAAGTACCCGCTTCCGCGTCTCGCCCCTCGCGAGAAGATGGATACAATATTAATCAATATTTCAACAACATTAACAAGCACGCCTACTTAAGATGAGGCAGCTACTCAGTTTGCTTAGTCGACCCGTTTTATACCACTCCAAATGTACATTGGCTTTTGAAACGACTTAGATGATGCTTAATGCAGTCAAATCGCATTAGGACATCAGTGTTTTTGCGAATTATGTAGTATACCTATACTAAGTGTCAGATTTCTAAGGCAATTATTTTTTTTATTTTGTCAGTTTTTTTGCTGTATAGGGGACAAGAAAAGTTATAATTAAGTTGGTGGCAAATGTCTCTGGCTTCTATTATCCGTTTAAGCAATGGAAATAGCTAAGCTAAGCTATAAAAGTATTATTTAAGTTTTTTTTTAAAGTATTTTTGCTATCGTAAGTCTTCAACTTCAATAGTGAATCCAACAACTTTTTGTAAATATAGAAGATTAACTTGAATAGTTGAAATATGGGATCATTAAGTTTGGAGCAAAATAAATATTTTTATTTCAAATATATTAATATTGTTTACGCTTTATTATTACGTACTACATAACCAACCGAAATGTGTTTCTTGTTTTATTTTTACACATTTACAAATGTCATTAAACTAATACCACAGACAAAAAATATAATTAAAGATCCTTCACAGACTACATAAAATAGATTTTTGTAATCATATAATTATATAATCTACCATGAATATAAAGTACCTATATAATTTATTGCTAGTTAAATATTTCTTATACCAAATAGAAATTTAAAATGTATTGCAATTTCCACATCACTTAATTACAGAACATTCAAACAATAGAAAATATTTAAAAGCATGGCGAAACTCATCAACGCTCAATTGAGCAACGTTTTTGAAAAACAATAAAATCTCAAAAGCCATTGTTTGGTTAATAAATATGACCCCTTCGTGGCATTTACAAACGGCTTTTACAGTTCACTTCTGGCTGGCGGTTAGAAGTGTTTAGTATTTGTATATAAATATACTGTTATACAGAGAAAGTAGAGTAACGTGGTAAGTAAATAGGTTAAAATAATAGTAAAAAGTCTTTTTAATTTTTCTTTTGTCTTCTAGAGACCTTAAGCACTGAGTTATTTTTTCAAATTGTCCATACTTATATTATAAATGCAAAAGTCTGTGTTTGTCTGTCACGCTTTCACGGCTAATCTCCCCGTCCGATTAGGATGAAATTTAGAATGAAAGTA
This sequence comes from Dryas iulia moderata, assembly GCA_019049465.1. Taxonomy (NCBI): domain Eukaryota; kingdom Metazoa; phylum Arthropoda; class Insecta; order Lepidoptera; family Nymphalidae; genus Dryas; species Dryas iulia. The sequence continues at coordinate 459,364 of CM032418.1, forward strand.
GTGAATGTGACTGGGTCTAAAATAGGCTACTTATTTATTCAAAAATTAACCTCTAAAGGGTTGAAATAGGGGATGAAAGTTTATATGAAAAATCTAAACCTCTTGACCAATTGTAATGAATTCAAATTCCAATGGCATAAATATAGTTGATAATCTAAGCTTAAATATAGGTAACTTTATTTTTTAAAAATGCGCCCCCGAGGGTTGCGATATAACGAAAAAGTTCACGCCGAGCGGGCCACTAGTAATAAATAATTATTAAAGACGAAGAACTACCTACTCGGCTAGGCAAGAAAAGACTTTAAGGTGCTGCTTAATATTTATGATTAAGATTAGTGTTGCCCAAATTCAGTCTTGGTCTTGCAGTCTTGGTCTTGTTCTTGCGTTTTTGCAAGACCAAGACCAAGAACAAGACCGTGTATTTTTGGCAAGACCGAGACCAAGACTGACCGTGCAAGATTTGAGCAAGAACAAGACATAGCCTGCAAGACTCTTGCGTCTTGCAGCTAGGACTTAGCGCTATTTCACTGAGTATTTGCCGCTTTTCGTAGTTATTTTCTAAAGCATCATTAGTAATTAGAAAACATAGAAATAGGTTAAATGATGAGTCAGCCAGATGGTTACTTTATATTAATTGTTGGTCATAAAAATTGATATAAAGCATCATAACCTAATGATAAAGCTGTTGATTAGTGTTGTATTTTATTTTTTGTTCAAATAAATGATAAATCGTAAAACTCTTTTATTACATTTCTTATAAGGTGAGGGTTCAATCTCTTTCTAGACACATAAGTATTGTTCTTTAAAATACAGTCAAGTTATTGTAATTAATTTGTTTTTTTACATGTTTTAGCAAATGTAAGCTTATAAATCATAAATGTTTATTAAGAAACAGTTACTTCCATGGAAAACGACATATAGGTCAGTTGATTTTTCGAATTTCTTATCAAATCTTCAGTTATTTATTAATCTGATTGATCTTTACTATGGCTATGTTAATTCTAGCTCACAATGTTCCAATTCTAATACGTTTTTCAAGATTTAAAGTAAACTTTAATAAATAGTAATAGACTAATAGGTAATTGCAAGACTTGCAAGACTCTTGCTGCAAGACCAAGACCAAGACCAAGACTGGGAGCGCAAGACCAAGACCAAGACCAAGACCAGGTGTATTGGCGCAAGACCAAGACCAAGACCAAGACCAGGTGTATTGGCGCAAGACCAAGACCAAGACTGGCTAAGTCTCGTCTTGTTCTTGCATTTGGGCAACACTAATTAAGATTGAACCAATAAATGTGTTTCTTCATTACTATCGATATATACAGGATATCGTGGAGTAATAAGACAGCGTCTTCGGCGACATTAAGTTCCGCCACTTAGCATTCCATATCCAATGGAGAAGGAAATATCTTAAAATTAGATCTTCTGTATTAATGTTGCAGGGTAGTCTATCTCTGACTACCCCTGTCCTTCTAAACGAGAAAATACGTTAATCTATATTTTTATAGATACATTAAATAAAATATTTTTTAAAAATATTGCAACAAAGCAAAAGTTTAATTCTTAATTCCCATTCAATACACAGTCAATCACACAGTATTTGCAGTAGAAACTTAACAAAAAAATTAAACATAATAATGTTATATACCTACTAACATAACGTATGAAATACACTCGACAGTCTCTCGTACGAGCACAACGCATTGGTAACACTGCGTCGTCAATAGGTTTAAAATATTAAATTTATTTGAGCACCTCTTGAGTCGTTGAAGAGGTTGCCGTTGCGCACCTGGACGTGCCTCTCTACTGTTGAGTAAATTATTTATATACAAATGTGTAACGTTATACGATTTATATACTTACATATTATAGAAAAGGTTATTACTGTAAAGGCGTTGAAAAATTCAAATCTAGGTTTAAACTTAAGTTTTACTTCTAAAAGTCACGTTTAATGTTGACAAATAGGCCTAAGGTTAGATAACTTAACGATTAGTAACATTTCAGACTAAGTTTCGAAAGATAATTTCGTATTTTTATTATGTCATTTACCACATTTTGCTATTATTTTTTTATTATTTATCAACATTACTTAAAACAAGACTCGTAGGACTACATCAACAGCTCTGTATTTCTACGTTTTAAAAATAAGTGAAACCTTTTTGTGTTTTAAATATTTTTATCATCAATATATATCATAATACAATTCTCAAAAAAATATTCAGTTTATAAAATGTACTAGTAAAAGCTAACTTTTATAGTTTTAATTTTGGGCGGCATTCATTGTAGGCGCTTTACGTATATCGGTTTCTTTCGACATGCAAACAACTGAGTGGTCAATTAATAAATATATACCAAAGTGCCATAAAGTCTGAAAATTCGTAATATCCATTTAATATAAATGTAACGATAATCGCCTTAACTAGCAAAGCTGTTATCTGAGAAAATTTCATAACACTTCGGTCAAAATCAAAGCGATATGGTAATATAAAATATTCTTAATTGTTAAGAGAAATATAGAAAGTAATTTTCATTATTTAATATAATATACATAAATTTAATAGCAGGTACAAAAGCGATATCTCCCTATAACCTACTAAAAGAAATCGACCTCTCTAAAACTATTAACATTTTCAGCACATATTCCAAATAATAAGATCTTTTTAATTTTATTGAGCTCGGACGGTGAACGAGAAGGTTCTTTAGCCTACATAAGTTCCAGACACTTCTTCAAACTTCTCCGTCTGCAACACCATGGACAACTACATGGAGAATCCATGAAATACTACTGTTCTTGAAAAGATTTGCTTAATTTTGTGTATTTCTTTCACTCCCGTTCAACCGACGATCTAAATCATGTAGACTACTCCACATTGTATGTAAGTATGGCTTTGTAAATAGCAATCCATAACTATGTCACTCAGTACTTGCATTGTAAATTGTTACACTTTCAAAGAGAGTCCCGCTGACATTTGCTACTACAAGATATATAGGAAAGCCATTAGCCACGTATTGTTATTAGAGCAGCTGGAAGAAAGCGTGCTGTTTGCGATGAAACTTTTTTGTTGGGCACGTTCGTATTTAGTTAGTGCAAGTCGTAAATTACATTTAGAAATGACACCCAATGCAATTTACTTGTGGTACAGACTGAGCTTGGTAAACATCTTGATATTACACCTTTTTAAAAGAAAATACATAATAATAAAAACATAGGTAGCTATTCTAGCATTTTTAAAGTGCTAAGGATGTGGCCAGTTGTGGCCCCTGTAAACGATTGGTTGTGGGTGCGATTGCCACTCGAGGAGTGGAAATTTTTAATATTTCCATTTTCTTCGCTCTGGTGTCGAGGTAAAGCGCGGCGTTAAGTTCCGCCACTTAACACGCAATGCCTCCGAATTCAGCGGAAAGTGGGGAACGGAGTGTCTTAACACTAGGTTCCCTCTGCCTACCCTGCTGTGTGCGGGATAAAAGCGTGAAGCTAAAAAAATAACCAAGGATGTCATAATAATCTTAACAAACGTACAAAAATTTGAACATGGCGGGAATCGGAAACCGTCTAAGCCATCGTATGGCTTAGCGGTCAGACCGATTTTATACGTTTTCGATAAAATTGGTACCAATATCATGTATTTCTATTTATACGCTCATATAATTTTTTAGAAAATAAATCCAAAATAAATCAACCCAGTACACTTGCACTCTTGTAATGTGAAATTTTTTTTAATCTGTTTTTATTCAGGGACTTTTTAAGTAATATACAAAAATGTTCCCCATCGTTCCCTAAATCAAATTTAAAACACACAAACATAACATTTAACTTAATACTATAAGAATACTATTTATACATAAATCTATACAGCATTTTAGCCGCTACAGAAGCAGACTCAGAGAATAAACTACGAAAAACACCAATAATTGTAATGTGATGTGAAATAAAAATTTAACAGATTTACCTATTGGTCTAGATTTATAGCTCTAAGTCATCCATGCTTAAGGTATGAGTTACTGCTGATGTACTTAGTTATGGTATAGTGAACTACAGGTCCAAGGTTCTTTTTTACGTCAATTGACTTCTATTATATTTTTTTTATTTTTCAACATGATTTTCTTCGCATAACAGAGTAGTCAGAGACAACCTTGTGTCAAGTCACTTTTATTTCCACATTTCGCCTGAATTCAAGACTTGATGTGTGTTGAATGGCTAAACTCATAGGCATATAAAGAGAAATAAGTTCAATTTCTGTGTCATTTATTTATTTTATTATATTTTTTTTAGCTTCACGCTGTATCCCGCACACAGCAGGGTAGGCAGAGGGAACCTATTATTAACATACTCCGTTCCCCACTTTCCGCCGAATTTGGAGGCATTGCGTGTTAAGTGGAGGAAGTTGCCTCTGATATCAGAGCGAAGAAAATGGAAAATCTTAAATATTTCCACTCCTCGAGTGGAAATCGAACCCACAACCAGGCGTTTACAGTCACACGTTCGTGCCACTACGCCACGGCTGGCCCCTATTATTTATGATATAAAATTAATATCCCACGCACGACCGGGCCATACAGCTAGTATAATCGCGAAATAAATTTTAAATACACCCGACAAAGTCCACAACAAGCATTGAGACACGTAACGGAACTCGCAGTTTTTAATTGCATTCGTTTGCGAGTATCACGAACCTGCCTTTTGATACTCACGTGTTGTTTAACAATAAATAATAATATAGATACTTTTATATTTTAAATCTCAATGTGTTAAATGAGCGCAGAAATAATTGTTTAAGGGCAAGGCTTTTGAAATAAACTTAGCTGTCGTTTCTATTACATTTTTTGTTTTAATGCATTTAATGCACACTGGTTTGATGGTTAAAAACAATTGTGACAAATTAATCTATAGTCGGCGTTCGGCTTGCTTAAAGACATTGCTTGCTAAATTTCAGTCACATTTCAGTGTATGCTACACTAAAATTGACTTAAAAGTGTCACTTTTAGGCGGAAGATGCCGACTGAGAAGTGGAGAATGGAACACTAGGCTCTAACTATCTTGATACAGGAAATAGTGCCGAGTTGTAAAATATAGTTTATCTATTATTCAACATTCTTCATCATTCATCTATCATCATTTTTCATCATTCATTCTGTAACCATCATCTATATAATTACATATAGTAAAAAAAATATGTAAATAAATTTTGAAACAGTAAGAAATAACTTATTTTTTTGTTTTTTTTTGTTTTTTAGCTTCACGCTGTATCCCGCACACAGCAGGGTAGGCAGAGAGAACCTAGTGTTACGACACTCCGTTCCCCACTTTCGTCGAATTCGGAGGCTTGCGTGTTAACTGGCGGAAATTAACGCCGCGCTTTACCTCGACACCAGAGCGAAGATAACATCGTCTTAAATATATATAAAATATATTTCCATAATAGGTTTAAACATAAAAACGGGTGCACATCACAAATAAGCCCATAACTAATGCCACCGGGACACATGCGACCCTTTCATCACTCGATTTCTCCCAATTTACAAAACAATTTAACCTATTCAACCCCCACAAATTGTACTAACGAGATTTTTGGCAACTTCTTTTTAATACATCTGTGCTCAGAAAACGATATTTTAATATTATAGTTTTTTACATTTGATTTGTGAATGTACGTCGGTAAAAAGTATGTATTAAATGTTCTCCAAGATATGTATGTCAAAATCAAATAATATCATTTAAAATAAAAGGTTACATGCTTCATTTTTTGAACTTCAAAAAAATTACCACCATCACACGTTCAGTAATGTTAAAGCTTTAGACCCCAGAAGCAACGGCGCAAGAAACTTAGCGAACTTTTTTTTGCCAGTCCAAACTTACGAATTTAAAATTATTTAATAGTGATAATACCAATATCTTTGAAATGACACTAGATAATAATAATACTAGACTGCGGTAACACTAGAACAGAGAATAATAATACTAGAGCAATCATTTCATTCTGAAGGTGAATCTGGAGATCGGAGTGATATAAATAATTAGAAATTTATATTTGTACTATATTTATATGTTATATATTTATATGTTATATATTTAAATGTGTTATTAATTAACTATTTCTTTTATTGATTACATATAGTTGATGTGTAGGTCTCACATACATTACCTTTTCGTTTTTTTTTAAACGTCAAGAAATCTAACGGATTTACGTACATCTAACGGAGGACCGCCCGGGATGGGGACCCGGGACGCGGCTATGTGGGACTCCGGATTGGCATGATGGTACGTCTCCGTTTACCCACTAAAACCTGACAGTGTTCCTCTGCTGCCACTATCCCAGGTCTCGGGAACTGCCCCAATCGTCCGTGGACTACAACCTACCTAAAGTTACCACCTAGGCGCCTCACATACAACCTACCTAGAGTTTTAAACGTGTTTAAGAAATAAAGCTTAAAAGCGTGTTAATAGAAAGTTTACTTCAACAATGCAAAAGTATATTGTGATATTCACACTACGCACATGTATAGCCTCGTGTCATTTTAGATATTTTTTTCATTTTTTGCCTCACCGCTAGCGATTCGATCCGATTTGTCCGCGGGGGGTCGGGATTCAGAACTAACGATAAATGTTTTTTTTAGTTTTGTCATTTGTACTATTGACAGTCGGACTGTGGCGGATTAAGCGTTATGTGGACCATTTGAAATGGCAAAGCGGATTACTGAGTGCCTTCAATACTCAAATTCGACCCTTTACTTTACTTGGATAAGCTTGTTCCTTAAGTTTATGTTGTTTGGTTTATGTTTTTGTATTTAAATTTAAATACCACATTGTGACGTAGCTATGACAGAGTTGACGGTGTGCAGACATTATAGGATCTTTAATTATTTATAGAATTTTTACACTAGTTTACTTGTTTTATAATTTTATCTATACAAATATGCACTAGTTTTTGATATGATTTATGTTATGTACTAAACTCTAAAGGAAGTATTAATCAGTAAGTTGAAACTAAAAAATATTTCTTACAAAAAATACAAAATTACATAATATTATTCCATAAGAATTGAAATAAAAAAAATCGATTTACTCGATGCTTTACGATGCAGTTTAATTTTAAATACAACATTTTACATATCATTCCCATTTTCCACTTAAATAATTCCCACGCTGTATTCCCCCTTCGCCGTACCTCATGCAGATCTCCAGAGACCTATATCTCAATACTAAATAAATCATCTGCCTACGTTCTTTGAGACGATTTAATTAAGTCCTTACATGGGACACGTGAGGCTGAATGGTGGATGGCCTTTATGACAACTGTCGCATTGTTGACAAGCAGTGGGAGGTTGACCGTGTTTCCGAACGCACCTGTCAAAATATACCATAGACAAATTTGTATTTTATTAAATTCAGGCTAAGATTCAAAATCGTTCAGTCTAATAATACGAGCGTGGGTCTTGAATATCTCGCGACGACGTGTTAAGATCGTATTGTCGGTTTCCAACAATGGCTATAATTGATCGTCTCCACCATGCAGATGCCGCACCCTTTATTTGCGTCTCGTTACATAGATACCAAATTTATTTCATTGTTTACTGTATGTAGGTTAAGTGTAAATCTTTTGACGTATGAAGTGGCGTCTGTTGAGCTTTTTTTCTGAAGTCACAGAATCTGACATTTCAATTTTGTTTTCTCGGAAGGCACTCCACAATATCAAATATAAATTAAAGGCGTTATACAAAACGAAGAATTGAAATAAGATGTATACCCGCTGTTCTTGTAATTGAAGTCAATTAGCATACTTTTGTAAATAGTATAAGGTTTATTATGTACCTGAAGTTATTAATACACGTGACATAATCGTGGCGAAGTTGAGAAGTGTGGGTTTGATGTTTTTAATTATACCTGTTGTATTATTAACAGGTCCGTGAGTCCTACTTTAGTTTTTGTTCTCAGGATATTTATATATGATTATTTTACTAAATACGTTACGAAATACATGTATAACATGTATAAGAAAAAGATGTATCTTCAAATGTAATAAAAGGAACAGCAAACATCCTTTAAGCTCGGGCACTGTTGGAAGGCGAGCCGTGACAATCCATCATGTGGATCCGTCATCTGTTTAACAGTATTGTTATAAACTAATTTTAACACAACTGGCTTTCGTTAGAAGCTTCAACAGAAGCCAAAGTTTTTTTTTTCAACTTTGTTTCCGCAAGTGAAATTCGATTTTATTATATTTTAATAGAATTTTCACTTATTTCTTTTTGTGTTGGCTTATCTTAATCTTTGATAATATAAACAGTTTAATACAATTGTTAATTGGTATAATAATACCTGCCTAAATTAAAAAAAATGCATTGCATTTATGAAAATACTCTCCAAATAAAAGATTAAAAAAGGAATTTAGTCTTAAAATAAATATGAACTACAATTTCATAGTACGTCTTGTTCAAGAAAGGTCTTTTACATATTTTGAATAATTCCGCCAATCTAGTCAGCCAGTTCAGTCGTCATGTTTGCATATTTGTAAAATTGCAAATGAAATTATAAACTATTAAAATATTGCGCCTAAATAAGCCTTTAAACATACTTGTTAGTCCAATCTCGCTTTCCTCTCCATTCAACTAGATCTTGGACCTTATCACTAACTAACCTACTAGCAATTTACAATGCTTATTTTTTTTTTCTCCATAGCAGTGCTGACAGGCAGAACTTAGTGTCAAGATATTCTTTTCCTCACTTCCCGCCCAGATTCAAGACATTGTGTTATACCAAAACAACGAAATGAAAATGATTTAAATATAATAATTAAGTTTGAACTACATTAACCACTTAACACGTAATGCCTCCGAATTCGGCGGAAAGCAGGGAACGGAGTGTCTTAACTCTAGGTTCCCTCTGCCTACCCTGCTGTGTGCGGGGTACAGCGTGAAGCTAAAAAAAATAAATAATAATAATTCCTAGACTAAGAACTAAACTCTAGTGAAAATCAAACATACAACCATCGCGTACACAGTTAGACGTTATGAAATAAGCACTCAAAGAATAGGACAATAAATTTACATAAAGTAAATCAATATTACCAAACAAAACACTACATTCAAGATCAACTAGGTGTTGTTAATAAAATGTGTATATTTATAAAACAAGCCTCACCCCTTAAAAAAATATACAAATGTGAAAACAAAGCTGTAATCCTCCGCTGCTCTCATCATTATCAAAACATTAGCGCGCCTGTCCGCGGGGCGCCAATTATTTTCACAATTATTCCACTGACAACCCCATCGCGATTATTCGAACTGGCAACATTTTGTCCACAGATTATACAGGGTAATGGTCAACATATAAATTGTATATATTATTTATGACATTTGACATATGAAATTTTTTAAATAAATATATTTTGAAAAAATACATAGGTACTAAAATTTTTAATTATCAAATTAATTATCAGTTAATGGTTTCCTGAAATAAGCGATTAATACTTGCTTCTACTAAAGAAATGACATTATTACACTTAAAGTAGCTTTACAACTACACACAATAATATAAGTCATTTCTAAAATGTAAATAACTTTATAATGGCAATAAAATATATTACTTGGTGGCCAGTCGTGGCCCAGTGGCACAAGCGTGTGACTGTAAACGACTGGTTGTGGGTTCGATTCCCACTCGAGGTGTGGAAATATTTAGTATTTCCATTTTCTTCGCTCTGGTGTCGAGGTAAAGAGCGGCGTTAAGTTCCGCCACTTAACACGCAATGCCTCCGAACTCGGCGGAAAGTGGGAAACGGAGTTTCTTAATACTAGGTTCCCCCTGCCTACCCTGCTGTGTGCGGGATACAGCGTGAAGATGAAAAAAATATATATATATATATATAGATATATAATATATATATATATATATATATATATATATATATATATATTATATATATATATATATATATATATATATATATATATATATATATATATATATATATATATATTTTTAAATATACAACATCCTGTGTAGCGCATCCAGTCGCTCGGACGCGTGGCGGCACGCGGCGGCACTGAGATTCTATTTTTTTGCAAAATAATAATAGTGTATTTTGTAACTTGCAATTATGTTTCTATTGTAATTTATTTAAAAAATAACGAGGACACAGATAAATATTATCTATTCTTACTCTACCGCATGCAGATACAGAATGGGAAACGGCGGCGACTTAAAAAAATATGTGTATGTATGTCCTTTGAGGTACTTTATTGTATTTTTATTTCACTCCCCATATAAACATTATACTAAGAATAGTATATATAAAAGTACGCTTACTTAAATTCTAATTCAATTATGTAATGTTGAATTACTCGCAGTTGAATACTAGAATTTTAAAAAATACTCAAATTTTACTAAAGTCTTGTTAAGACGACTTTTTGGATTTTTACCCCGCACTCTGTGGGCGCATACAACACACGTTAGCTTAGCAACGTTCATAACAATTTATGATTTTACTATACAATTTATTATACAAAAATGTAGTTCAAACATTAAACTACACAAATATAACAATATTTGTTTTATTAATTTAATATATTTCGAATTACTTTATAATTAAAAGTATTGGCCGTATGCACTTCTGTGTACAACTCTCTCTCTCTCTCTATGTTCTCGTATAAACTTTAACTATGCTAAATTTTATACACCACATAGTTTTCTTAAAAAGCGCTCGAAAGTTTTTACTTCACGTAGTATTATAATAATTTTAATTTCCACACACACGAAGCATTAAAAAAGTAAGAAAATGTTAAACTAAAGTTTCATGATTTGTATTTGCGTCTTTTAGATATTGCCTAAGATGTCTACCAGCTGAAAGATAGGTTAATGACATTTCTTTATGTAAATTAAAAAAAATATATTTTTTGTTAGATAACCATGCAATCAATTTTATCAGTAATTTTAAAATCATTAAAAGTTAATTATTAAATTTCAACACGATCACACTTCAAATAAATATTTATTAAAAAAAAACAACAGGTCAAATACAAAAAAAAAAAAAACAAAAAAAAAAAAAAAAAACAAATAATTGATTTTCAACATTCTCACAAGTCACCCCGCGTTTACATTCGCTCGACCAATTAGTGCGGAGTCAGCGGCGCAGACGCACATACACAATATCATCATATGTTTAACAAATACCTTTAATCTTCCCTCTGAACCTACACCCTGCGCCCATTGTGAACCAAATCGCCACTCGACTACATGCGACTTGATTTCTTATAATTGTGGGAATTTGCAATCGATGTGAGAAAACGATTTTTGTTAAATTCAATTGTGATTGTTGACTATTGTTCCGCTACGATTATTGTACAAGTTGCGCGAAATTATACTACGTTTAAATTTAATGATCGTTAAGTGATTATTGGGATTAGTTAAAGCGTTATTACGTTATTTTTTTTTATAGCTTCACGCTGTATCCCGCACACAGCAGGGTAGGCAGAGGGAATCTAGTGTTAAGACACTCCGTTCTCCACGCACCGCCGAATTCGGAGGCTTGCGTGTTAAGTGGGGCAACTTAACGCCGCGTTTTGCCTCGACACCAGAGCGAAGAAAATGGAAATGAATAAATATTTCCGATCCTCGAAAGCAAAAGATCCTACTTGAAAGAATTAATTAATTTTTATTAGATAAATTTATTTTACTTTACCTAAAGATAAAGGAAACACAAAACATAAGATCAATGCAGCTTAAGTCAAAAAATAAATTTACAATTTATCTACAATTAAATAGATATATTGTCTCTATATTATAATGAGATAACTGAAGAATAAGTAAAAAATCTGTTAACACTAACGGATCACGTAATTATTTACACAATGGCTCCCCTTACAGTATCTGCCCTCACATCTCTAGTTCAAAATCCTCGCTTATGCCGTTAATAAGCGTTGTGTTTCAAGTAGTCGATTGCGATGATAATGTTTAACTTTGCGAAGTGGGATGTCTCTCTTAAAACTTATGAATGGTTGTCATGGTTACTATGAAGTACTGATTATATGTATCTCTTCTGATTATATGGATCTCTTGGTAATAGGATCGATTCTCGATTTTTTAAATAGAAACAATCAGTTCATTTATAATTTTTAATTTTTGTTTTGAATTACAAAGTGAATTCTAGCGTTACATCAGTTCATTTTTCTGTTTGCACTTATTCGAGTTATATATTGGACTTTGAAACTAAATAAAATTTGAAATTAAATATTTTTGATGAGAGCGTGGTTTCTTATCACTAGGTTAAATAAAGGAAAAGAAGATACAATCAAGATCAAGAACAACAAAAGCACGGAGCTGTGTCCGTGGAGAAGGAAAACTCATTTAAAAAAAACCCTATGTCCCTCTGCCTACGCTGCTTTGTGCGGGATAAAGCGTAACGCAAAAAAAGTAATCATATATTACAGTCTTCATAGTAGAAGAATTATAATTTCACGAGAAACTCCATCAAAACTCGTTGTTTAAAATTAACGCGTGTTTCTTTCATAACATTTACTTTACAATAGCATAAAATAGTTCATTCACATAATCCCTTCACTTCGTTCGTTCTTTCACTCACTTCGTACTTAGAACGAAGTACGAGTAACTGTTTAAGTATTTACTCTGTGCATTGAGTACGACTCCCGCTTATCCTTAACAAAGAAAGACAAGTATTTTGATAAACGACTTTCTACTAAATTTCGAGATAGCAAATAGAGTGGCGGAACTGAACGCCGCAATTTATAATTTTTTTTTATTAAATACTCAAACACTACAGACACCCGGTCTCGTATCCTTTTTTTCCTTAATTCTTTGATTACAATTCTTAAATTACATTGACATGCTACTCAAAACTAAAATGACGTTTTAAATTACTTAAGCGAGTTATCCTATTACATTTACTATACTTATTTCTACATTTAAATTAACTCTTAATTAAGACAATATAAAACATTAAGCATATTATTTTTTGAAATTTTTTTTACAGCTGCATACGTATTTGTATTAGTTTTAGCTTCACGCTGTATCCCGCACACAGCAGGGTAGGCAGAGGGAACCTAGTATTAAGATACTCCGTTCCCCACTTTCCGCCGAATTCGGAGGCATTGCGTGTTAAGTGGTGGAACTTAACGCCGCGCTTTACCTAGACACCAAAGCGAAGAAAATGGAATGAAAAATGAAAAAGAAAAATGAAAAAGAAAAATGAAAAAGAAAAATGAAAAAGAAAAATGAAAAAGAAAAATGAAAAAGAATGTATTAATTGTACAAAATTAGTTATATCATAAAATATCTAGGTCTAGTCTAGGTTTTTGTCTAAGGAACTTATTGACAGGAAAAGGGCATGACCGCTATGGACGAGGACGTGACCGTTTCATTTCTGTCTTTCCGCAATTTGTTAAGAGAAAGCCATTAATACAGCCATTGCACTACTATAGCCTCGTTGCCTTTTATTCTACAATATCAATATTGACTCGCTACTACATTACACATCGCGCCCGAGGCATCAGATGCTGATCCTAAACCCAAACAAGACCTAACCGCGATGTTTGTCCACCGCCTTGAGGCACGACCGCCGGCCTCCTTCCGAAACAATTAGTAAAAAATAGAGCATTGCTACTGTGACCATGTATTTAGATTTATTTATTTTATTTATTTATGACATGCCAACAGTACAGGTATCATATAACAATATTGTGTATCATATAAGTGGTGTGTACGCAGTTCCAGTTAAAAAACTTGTACTAATTACAGGCACGTACAGCGTTTATAATTTTCCCTACTTTCTTTTTAGCTTCTCGCTGTATCCCGCACACAGCAGGATAGGCAGAGGGAACCTAGTGTTCACTCCGTTCCCCACGCACCGCCGAATTGGGAGGCATTGCGTGTTAAGTAGTGGAACTTAACGCTGCACTTTGCCTCGGATACCAGAGCGAAGAAAAATGGATATATTAAACATTTCCACTCCTCGAGTGGGAATAGAACCCACAACCAGTCGTTTACAGTCACACGTTCGTGCCACTGCGCCACGACTAGTACCTACTTTTAAAGAAAAATTAAAATTGAGTTTGACATTTACATTATCTAAAATTACTAATTTAATAATATACTTTTTTTTAAGAAAGGAAAAGAGATAAACTATAAAAATGTAGGATACAATAATAATACAACAGTGGGTTCATGCGTAATTTTTTTTTTATTTTTTTTATTTTTATTAAATTACTGGATCGACTATCACAACTTAACCTATGGCGGATTTTTCTTTTGAAGTTGACCAATGCGTCATGGAAGATTTTTATAAAATTGTCTTGCTTTTCATTATCCCGTATCTTAGTAGAGTTATAGTCACATTTTAAGCTAATTGTTAGACTTAACTAAGATTTAAATGTTAACGTAACTGTGATAAATTGAAAATTATTAAGACATTTCGGTATCACATATAAACGGTAAATATTTAATAGGTTTTTTATTAATTTGTACTAATTAATTATTTATAGTTATATTAATTAATAAGTAAACATAATATGTAAATATCAACGAACTACTGAGTACAATAAATAACTGTGTATTATAATCAACACTACTTTAACAAAACACTTCTTTACTTCACTAGTCTTTTCTAAAAAGACTACTTCCTTGAAAACCTTGCCAACCCAAAACCATGGACACACTGTTTAACCACGAACATTGCCTAACACGATTTTAATGGAGCTTTAGACTCTTTATTAGGGCGGCCCGGGGCGCGGCTGTGGGAACAACTTCTTTGTTTTTCCACTGAACACATTGATGTTCACTCACGCCGGTATCGGGAAAACTACACCCTGCACCGCATATGGCGAATTAAATCTATTGTTTGTAATATTTTGCGCAATATTATTGTATTGTCAAGTATATTGGTATTGATTGCGTGCGAAATGGACGGCTCTGTAAATGTGCAATGGGGGCTGTTATAATATGTCAGAGGTACGGCGAACGTTCACGCAAATTAATCACGCAGTTTTAACACTAGTTTTGATTTTGATTATGGGTTGTTTGATTTGTGATTTTGGTAAGGTATGGCGAATTGTTGTTTGAACTGTGTTGGTATAGAAGGATTTATTATGGGTGTGGGAGTTGTGATGCATGTGTGCTGAATGTCCGTTGAATTATAGATCTTATATTGATAGTTCACTATTTCTTCACAAACACAAAAACAATTTAGAAGGAGAATAGTGTCAGTCCATATGTACTTAACAAAGTAAACGTAAAAAGAAAACAATGAAAAAGTACAATTTTATGAATATAGTCTAAGAAATCTAATGTTATTCAAGGTCTAATAAAAAACTAAGACGGCTCTAGGTCTTTTGCTCGAAAGCCTAGGGTTAGTTAGTGAGTTCGATGCTGGGATGGAACCCACGATCATCGCGCTTACACTCAAACGCTGTACCACTGAGCCACAATCAGACACACAGTCTTATTAGCAAACACAATAAAAAAATTAAATCTTATGAATTTTGAAACGTTACAATGTCATTACGTATAATTTTATTTTAATATAAATTAAATGCATATATAGGCATAACAGTGCAGTATTCATTTATATCCTAACCTAAGATCACCGATATGAATTAAGAAAAGTGTTGCCATAATATTCAAACAAAAAACAAAAACAATATAGATACATTAGCTACATATATTCAACAAGAGTCTATATACCTTCTTTCCCACTTAAAATCTACCATAACACTCAAAAAAACCATAAAAATCGTTAACGCAACCTAATAATGGTTACATATAAAAAAATATAATCAATACCATAGTCTATTTCCGCACTAGGGAACACAATGAGGAACCCACACCTGCCTCGATTGGCACTCAAGTCCGTCGATTTGACACGCGCCTCCGACGCGACGCGCGGCGCTCTCGGCACGCGCGGTAAGTCATTGCGACGTTGAAAATGTTATATCTGAAGTCTATTGTTTTAATACATCCTCTTGTTTTCGTATTTGAAAAATGATTTTTTATGGGATTTTTTTATGGTGAATATTACATTGTTTGTGTTAACAGCTAGAGTAATAATTCTGGACCTTTTTTCGCAGCTTAATTTGAGATAGTTCGACATTTGGTGGCATACAATAAATAAAGATTTTTCTTTTTTTTTTTTAGCTTCACGCTGTATCCCGCACTCAGCAGGGTAGGCAGAGGGAGCCTAGTGTTAAGACACTCCGTTCCCCACTTTCCGCCGAATTCAGAGGCATTGCGTGTTAAGTGGCGGAACTTAACGCCGCGCTTTACCTCGGCACCAGAGCGAAGAAAATGGAAATATTAAATATTTCCACTCCTCGAGTGGGAATCGAACCCACAACCAGTCGTTTACAGTCACACGCTTGTGTCACTGGCCCACGACTGGGCCTAACTATTATTATAAGTACAAATATTATTTTACATGGAATAATATGATTTGGTGATACAGTAGCTTCGAAAGCGCCACGGTACAACGGTTTAAACACACTAGACTATAAAGAAAAGAAATTAATTAGTCCTGACAATTTACTGTTCATGAAGATGTGTTTCTTTATTATCAGTTCCAATGCAATACATAAAATATATGTACTTAGGTTATTTTTTTAGCTTCACACTGTATCCCGCACTCAGCAGAGGGAGCCTAGTGTTACGACACTCCGTTCCCCACTTTCCGCCAAATTCGGAGACATTGCGTGTTAAGTGGCGGAACTTGACGTCGCGCTTTACCTCGACACCAGAGCGAAGGAAATGGAAATATTAAATATTCCCACTTCTCGAGTGGGAATCGAACCCACGACCAGTCGCGTTACGTGTCACACTTACGTGCCCCTGCGCCACGTCTGGCCCCTGGTACTTAGGTATGTACTCGTACATATATAGTGTTGAATGTAACTTTGTACAGTAGTTTAAGCCTCTTATCGACACTAGATGAGGACTGACAATAAGGAGGACTGATAATTAATTATCTATCACAAAAGAAAAAAATAGAACAATTGACTAAATCTATTAACAAATTGCAGATTATGCTTATATAATATTTAAATATATTATTTAGACTTATTATATTTCAGGCCAGTCATGGATTGTGGGAACAAAAAGTGACTGTAGATGCAACCGGTCGCGGATTCGGTTCCCACTCGAAGTATGGAAATATTAATTATTTTCATTTTCTTCGGTCTGGTATCGGAGCAAAGCGCGGCGTAAAGTTCCGCCACTTAACACGCAATTCCTCCGAATTCGGCGGAAAGTAGGGAACGGAGTGTCTTAACACTAGGTTCCCTCTGCCTACCCTGCTGTGCGGGATACAGCGTGAAGCTAAAAAAAAACATATTTCAATATAACAGTTTTATACGTTTTCCCGTATGGCAGGGTAGTAAGAGAGAACCTAGTGTTAAGATACGTGCGTGTTAAAGAACGGGTTTAAACGCCGCGCTTTGTCTATATTGTTTCCATTTCGACAAACATAATTATGATTTATTATGAAAATATTCCTCCTAGTCAGATGCTGTTCCTCTACGCCGCTACGATCTTATATACAAATTAAATTTAATTTGATCAATTACCTAATCTTATATGTAGTAACATGTTTTGTCACTGCCTGTAGTTTTAACACAAAATGTAACGTACATTATAATTCAAAATTAAACATTTGTATTACTTTTACTTTAAATTAATAATATATACTATTTAGATTTTTTGTATTATTCATATACATATAAAGAAGGGTTAATGTAAATAATTGATATATTTATTAATTAATAAAAATAGCTTCACGCTATATCCCGCACACAGCAGGGTAGGCAGAGGGAACCTAGTGTTAAGACACTCCGTTCCCCACTGTCCGCCGAATTCGGAGGCATTGCGTGTTAAGTGGCGGAACTTAACGCCGCGCTTTGCCTCGACACCAGAGCGAAGAAAATGGAAATATAATTTCCACTTCTCGAGTGGGAATCGAACCCACAACCAGTCGTTTACAGTCACACTCTTGTGCCACTGGGCCACGACTGGCCACAATATATTTATTAATTAATAAAATTTGAAGATGACTTATACATATATTATTCAAAAGAAGACTTCAATTGTATTTTTCGGGACACTCGGCGCCATCTATATATTGAAATATACATCTGACAGCGCTGTCTAGTGAGGAGAAGCAGGTACACCGATGTACCACAGATAAAAACATGTTTAAAAATATACAATTTAATAAATTAAAAATATATTGTGAATTAAAATTGAATACTAATTTCCCTCAAAATATAATAAGTATTAAACTTAAAATTTCTTTTGTTGTAAACATTCAAATAATTAAGAAATGAGAAGTATAAAAGATTGACAGCTCCATCTTACGTACAGTAGTAAAACTAAGCTTCAGTCTAAAAGTATAAATGCATAACAAAAATATGATACGTTACATGCACTAAATAAAAATTACACAAAACCTTTTTTCTTCAAAAATATCCTATTTAATAAAATTAAAAACGTGACAAAAATATGACAACACTCTATGCATCTTAAATTTGTACTAAAAACAGAGAAGATGAGAATGTCTTAACACTAGGTTCTTTAATAATATAGGATAAGCCAAAAGAAATCTCCAGTGTAACAATTAAAATACTATTGTTAAGGTGGAATTTTCATTTTATTATGATCAACGGTTGTTAGTTTATATGTACATCACATGAAATTATTATGCTTATTTACATAACATGAAAGCTTTTTTTTATGGATAAAGGAGGCAAACGAGCAGAAGGCCCACCTGGTGTTAAGTGGTTACCTTCGCCTATAGACATCCACAACATTACAGTTGTGGATACGTTGCCAGCCTCGGGGATGAAGGACAGAAAGAGGGAGAAAGGATGGGAATGGTAGGAATAGGGAGAACTGACTTACATGCCATCGAAGCGGAACACATCATCAGATGTTTGGCGATTCGTCTTCGACACGATAGTGGTCGCAAGCCAGTCGGAAAACGAATCTCCTACCACCAAGCTACTGGATTACCCGCCTTATGGGACTCTACCCAGCGGCGGGGGGGAATAGTATTCTAAACTTGTCCCCCCCCCCCCCCCCCACGGGACAAAAATGTCACGGGAAAGAGAAGAAATTTAGACTGGGAATATGACAATAATTTTACATATAGGTATATTGTAACGTTAACGTCACAGAGGTGCCTATCTGGCTGAGTTCGATTCCCTTTCGGCTATTGATTATAAATGAGCGTTGAGTTTTGCCACTTAATACATAATATTTGGATTTGTGTTGGAAAGTGGAGAACAAAGTGTCTTCAAGTGCGGATCCATCGTTGTTGGCACTATGGACATGTCCACAGCCCAAAATTGTGACGTCACACATTTGGGTGTTCACAAGAATTCACTTAATTACATGTCATTTTAGTATCGTTATTCTAATAAAATAAAAAAATAACTGTTGTGAGTATTTCATCTGTAATTATCTGTGTGCTCATACTCCGGCTAACACTTGGCCAATTTTAAAATGGCTATGAATTCAGTGGGGAACGGAGTGTCTTAACACTAGGTTCTCTCTGCCTACCCTGCTGTGTGCGGGATACCGCGTGAAGCTAAAAAAAATATAAAAAGGATTTCATGAGGGCGGAATGCGCCTCCGAGTGTCTTCACACTATGTCCTCACTGACGCTGTAAAACAGGAAAAGCGAGAAGCTGTAAAAAATCCACGTTAGAATCGAGTACAAAACCATCACATATAGAGACAGATATTTCTTAACCGAGCCACGATATAGTGAAATATTAAAAAACTGCATAACATCAAATATTTATGTAAAGCACAACAAATTGCCCCAATAATATATCTTTCGGAATGTCACCCGTGAGTCTGCAAACAAGTAACACGACGCCCACTTACAGTAAACTAAGTAATGCCTTTCACGATTTCTTATCCAAAATAAGGTGATCTCTCATAAAACTGCCATGGACATGGTTTTTCGTTAGTAAATTGAATAACTGATATTGTATTTACTTTTAGTGCCAGTCTTTCAACACGATTGTTGGGGGTTCGATTCTGACTCAGAGAAATGATTAGAAATTATTTTCATTTCCCCGCTCTGGTACTTCCAAAGGCAAAGACCGTTCCGTCTTCTGAAGAGGAAGTTAGAGAAGAAGAAGAAGAAGTTCCGTCACTTAACAGGAAATGTCTCAACTTCGGGTAGAAAGTAGATAACAGAATTGCTTGACACTTGGTTCTCTATTTTTACCTTGCCGTGTGGGAAAAAGCTGTTACGTTTTGTGAGTAAAGTTTTGTTTTGGGAGTTTTGTCACTAGCTTCTATCCATCTAATCTATTATTAGCGAGCTTAAAGCTTAAAAAATAAAGAGCTCTTTTTTTAATGTCCTTATTCTTTCTTGCTCTAACTTACACCTTAGCTACACTTACATCTCAAATAGATGAATTAAAGTTCTCGCCAATGATAAAACAAGGCGCTGCTTAATAAAAATATATTTAAATTTAACAACAAAAAAAAAAAGTATCTAGACGGCTTAAAAATAGAAGAAAGAAAAGTAAAGAAATTGCTTATTATAAAATCTTATTCAAATACTAATAATAATAAACACACTCCTAATTATGTTTGTAATTTAAATAAAACAGCTTAACATGCAAAAAAAGGAAATTTTCAAGTAAATAAGAGTTCTAGTTATACCAGTCTTCTTTAAGGTCACATTACAGATAACGACCAGCGAAGGTCCTGCGAGGAGCTCGCAAATATTTGATGTCGGTAATTGTCATACGAGACCGCGCTTCGGTTTACGCCCTGATGACCCTTAGGGAAAAACACACGTTAGTAAGGAATCACATAAATAAAATATATTTCATAATAGAGAATATGTTTTGAATATAAAAAAAAATGTAATTTTATATTTGTTACATCGTCCGTAAATCTTATTACATATACAAGGTATTAATGGAAACACGCAATTAATGGAAACACAGTTTTAAATCTGTGCCTCGGAGGTAAAGGACACCATGTCCATTTTTTCAGTAAATTGACTTAACACCATGTCCTGGATGTAGATTTTTCGGTCTATTCAATGGTATAGGGCACTATGTCCTAGTCCCATAAATAACAAAGATAAGGCAGTGAAAAATAAAACCATGTTCGTTTTCATCAGAGGCAATAGACACCAAGTGGACTTGGTTTTATTTACGTCAAGAATAAGTCTAGATCCATGCTTTCAATTACTTACTAATGTCAATAGCAATGTGAGAAACTTTCATTAAGCTGGTTCTACAAGTGACGAAGAAACAAGCTCTAATAGTTCAAAAATATGAACAATCGGCTCTCCTGAACAATTACTAAAATGTGACATGGTGTGTTTTACCTCCGGGGTACAGAAATATATTTTATAAAAACGATAATCGTTACAAAATCAAACGCCATTTGTAACGTATGACGCAAGCGATCAAGTATCAACTACAACAAGGATAATATAACTTTAAAATAAAAGTAACTTAAGCTAGTACTTCTTACATCAGCTATCTGCCAGTCAAATTTAGTTTCATCCAATGGCAATCAAAATCAGTTTACCGTTCCAAAGATTACCCGGAATAAGCCGACACAAAAATTGTAAAAAATGCTATTTTGGTATATGCACCGCGTATAAATACTTATATATAATAATAAGCGACTATTTTAGTGTTACAAACCGATACTCCAATTTTATTTATTGGTAGGTATAGATAATGTTTTAGTCGTCAGGTCTGGTTAAACAAAGCATGACATTAGCTAACTGTTTCTGAATTTGCCTAAATATAGGAGAAAGACAGAGTTACTTAGCACTTAGATGTATCTACTTCTTCCAGAGTCACATTCTTTACTAAATCTAAGTCCACTATATAAGACTCAACTAAACTCATTCATGAAAACAATAAAATGGTAAAAGAAATATTTAAACCAAAGGTATACATACATATGTAAATTGCTCTTTTCTATATTTACTCATTCTGTTAAAAAAAAATTGAACTAAAACCTTTTTTGAATAAATGTGTGATCTTTTTAAACGTCAATTTGAACGAAAGTCATAACACTCTTGTGATCTTTTAAAACACAATATTTTGTCTTAAAAATGAATGTGCACAAGTTGTGGGAATACAAAGAGTATATAAACACAAACGGCATCATGTTGACCAGCGAACTGATATCGCTGTTACAGAACTCTCTGACTCTCCTTCAAGTGGAGAATCATTTCTGCCATATTCAGTACTGGGGGCAGTTATACGGCGTTGATTCAGACTATCACATTGCTCTTGGTATAAACAACGATGCTGTTTTTGATAGAAAATATTTTTACACCACAGACTTTAAGTTCTGGAGCCTCTTACCGAAAGCCAAGAAGAAATATAAGCATCTATCTCTACTAACTACTTTCCCATTTCGTGGAGACCCTTCATTAAAAATCAAGGTCTTAGACGAAGCGTTGGATGTGAATAATCCTGAAAGATGTCACGATATGAAAGAAGAAAGCAGAATAGCAGCAACTATTAGCAACATATGTGATGAAGCAGAAATATGTGCGAGGGGACAACTTCTGAAACAACCGGACGGTACAATAGTTATTAATCCAAATTATTACGGACTAGCACTTGCTGAAGCAAAACTCCTCAAGTCTTACCTTCACATTCGTAAACCCCAGCATCGTTGGAATACTAATTTATTAACGAGGCAAGACTATAATTATAGTATGGATTTCTTAGATTCAGTCGACCTTGATATTCCAAGTGGCTGTTGGAATCTATCATTGGAGCAAAACGGAAGTGTCGTGTATTTGAAAAGCTTGTACTGGCCCGGTATGATGTATTTTCATAAAATCAAAACACCAGATGCAGGCTTTCTATATATTGGTAATGGACGAAAGAATTTAGACGTTCCTTTCCTACTTTAAAATGTTGCTTTGTTTAAAATTATCTAGCATTAAAATTGTATCTATGATTTACCTAATAAAAATCTAATATAGTAACAACGTTTATTATTGTATGATTAATAAGCCAACTCCGAAATTGAGCTGAAATTGAAGTCATTGGTCTCACAACTCATTGGACCACCCGCTCATTGAACTCAACCACTTGTCGGACTAACTACTCACTGGTCCAACCCCTCAATGGTCTAACCCCTCAATGGTCCAAGCTACCAAAGATAGCACATTGACACTAATAGATAGCGCTGCAATATGCGCCGATAAAAACCAAGCCGATGTACTCTTGAATCGTGAAACGGTGGATCCTGTCGATTCTACAGTCTTTCTCGGTAGCACCATTGTCTCAAAACTACATTGGAGACCTCATATTCATGGATTGGCGAACAAACTTAGCTTAGCAGCATTCGCGGTTAAGAAAGTTAGATCATTAACAGACGTAGACACGGCTCGCCTTGTTTATTTTAGCTACTTTCATAGTATTATGTCCTATGGCATTTTACTTTGGGGTAATGCAGCCGCAATTAACTCGATCTTTGTTCTGCAAAAGCGAGCTATTCGTGCAATCTATAACTTAGGCCCGAAAGATTCATTAAGAACAAAATTTAAAGAAATTAATATATTGACTGTTGCTTCTCAATACATATTTGCTAATGTCATGTATGTTAAGAAAAATACTAATGATTTTACAAAAATCTGTGACACACAATATTAGTACTAGAAATAAGCATATACTGATTACCAATAATTCATTCATGGGACAGTGTATACGCTTTTACAATAGGATCCCAGAAAACGTCCAAGATTTTTCTATATCACAATTTAAAAAGTTGTGAAAAGACGTTTGTGTGTTAAAGGTTATTACCTAATTAAAGATTTTATAAATGATAACAAGCCTTGGGAATGAAATGTTCGCTCCAGGCTATTTCAAAAGTATCACTGTCAGCAATAAATCTGTCTATAACAATTACTTTAAAAGAAAAGAAGTCTCGTTAAGCTTCTTGCGCCGGTACTTCTCAGGTCTGAGGCATTAACTTCAGTGAACCGGTGGTAAACTCTTTGACGTTCAAAAAAAATGACGCATGTAATTTACTTTGAATTAATTATTTGACTTTGAAACAAAATATTTATCGTGAATTTTTAGAAGTATAAGTATAAATTAATTTAATTTATTGTTAATTGTATTTTTTTATAATGTAACAAATGTAATTAAGTATGTTATCTGTTTTTGTTTACTCCATTCTTTAACCGTTTCTACTTAGTACCTACTTAAGTTTCATTCGTTCAATTCATTCACTTTTGATGTCGTCAAATGTCGCAAAAAAATATTCGCGCTCATTTGTAGGAGAATAGTAACCGGCTTTTTCTTTCTTTGTTCTAATAAACGTATTCCTTTAAATTTGCATTAAGTTGTGACAAAATTTGTTAAAAATGGCTACTGATATTAAAAATATAAATGAAGATGCCGACATGACCGAGTGCGAAGGAGAAAATGTTGTAACAATGATGGACGTTTTGAAAGAACAAGAAGATTTTGAAGAAGACGCTAATGCTGTGTTAGGAGGCTCCGACGATAAAAATTGTACCTATTCTAAGGTAAATACAACAATAGCATTATATAAGATTAAAATTTATTTCAATAAAAGCAGTTTAAATATATTTAATAAAAGGTCAAAGTTACACTTGCAGTTTTAAGCTGTTGGCAATAAATTATTATAGATATAATACAACTGTAGTTTTTGGAACATATACATACTTATATACATAAACATACAAATTTATTTAATATAAGTGAATGTAAACAAATTTAACCATATGGACTAATAATTTCTTAGTGCAGTATCTTAGTATTTTCTTAACATTTTCATTACTGATAATAAATCTATAATTATATTCCATAGCATATCTTGTATAATATAAATGTTCAATATTTAACATAATCATGTAATGATGTCAATGAATCATGTAATGTGTGTTAAATATTTTCATTACAGGGTTATATCAAAAGACAGGCAATATATGCTTGTTTGACATGCTGCTCTGATGCGAAAACAGATCCTGCTAAAAGAGCTGGGGTATGCCTTGCTTGCAGTCTTATGTGCCATGAAAACCATGAACTTATTGAATTGTATACAAAAAGAAATTTTAGATGTGACTGCGGCAATCCCAAGTTCAACTCACATCCTTGTACATTCACACCAAATAAAACAGAACTCAATGAAGATAACATCTACAATCAAAACTATGGTGGTTTATACTGTACTTGTAAAAGACCATACCCCGACCCAGAGGCAACTGAGGAAGATGTAATGATACAGTGTATTATTTGTGAGGATTGGCTCCATTCTTCACACTTACAGTCAAATGTTCCTGCTAATGATCAATATTCAGAAATGATTTGTAAGCAATGTATGGACAAAAATGAATTTTTACATGACTACAGTGAGTTTACGGTAAATACTGAATGTACAATAGAAATAGTTCAAGTAAATGGTAATGATGGACACACTGTAATATGTAATGGTGATTCTAATAAGAGTGAAGTTACTGACAGTACAAACGAAAAAGAAAATGTAGATGTTGAAAACACAGAAACTAAACAAGATATTTCTTTAGAAGATGGGAATAGTGCTCATAAAACAGATGATAAACTAGAAAATGAAAAAGAGGAAAATGACAAAAAAGATGAGATAAATACTGCTAACGATGAAAATTTACAAAACAGTTCCTTAAATGAAGATAGTGAAAAAGAAAAAGATAATAGAAAGGAAAGTAATTCTGAGGAACCACAACAAGAAACCAATTCAAATGAAGAGGCAAATGTAGATAAAGCAGCAACAAGTAGTGAAATATCTGAAAAAGAAATAAATGTAGAAAACAAAGAAATATCTAATATTGATAGTGATGAGACAAGTGTTAAAAATAAATCTAATGAATCTAACATTGAAATAAACACTCAAGTTACAGCAACTTCTGATGGTACAAATATAGTAACAGGAAGTAATGAAAATGACCAAAACAAACCAGAACCAATTTCAAAAGATGAAGACTCGAAAATTCCGCAAAATGTAGAAGAACAAGAGAAAAATGTGCAAGATGCAGAAAAAATGGAAGAAGATAGACTTTTGGCTGATCCTGTAGAGGAATCAAAAACCAAGTCAGACATTTTAAATGACAAAGATATCGCTAATACTGAGACTGTTGCCAAAGATGAAAAAAGTTCAGAAAGTAATGCAAGTGAAATATCTGACAAAACTACAGGAGAAAATGAAAACACACAAACTGAAAACAATACTGATAAGACTGTTGAAAAAAAGGAAACTACACCCAGTGCCAATTCTGAATCTACAGACATTAATAAAATAAATGAAAATATTGAAGAAGATAATACAGAAAAATCTATAGAAAAACGAAAACTGTCTATAGAAGAAAGCGCAGATGATCTGGAGGTAAAAAGACCTAAATTAGACACTCAAAATAAGTCTTGCTCTAGACCAAAGGATGTGAAAAGGGTGCATAAAGGTGCCACATTTTGGCCGTCAAGTTTCCGCCAAAAGCTATGTACTTGTCAAGAATGTATATCAATGTATAAGGACCTTTCAGTTCTATTTCTAACGGACCCAGAGGACACTGTGACAGCTTATGAGAACTTAGGAAAAGAAATAATAAATGGAAAACCCTTGACACAATATGAGAAAGGACTCGAAGCACTGTCTTCCTTGGGCAGGATACAACAAATTGATGCACTGACGGAATACAACAATATGAGGGACAAACTTCTAGATTTCCTAAAAAGTTTCAAAGATAGAAAAGAAATAGTTAAAGAGGAAGATATAAAAGCTTTCTTTGCCGGTATGAAGCCTAAAAGAGAATCAGATGGAGTCTATTTTTGCAGATGAATGTAGTACTTTAACTTTACTAAGATATATTTTTGTAACTCATTCCTGTTTCACAAAAGTAAGGTTCAGTATTTTAATTTCTTAATGTTTTATGATTAAATATAATTTAGATTAATGTGTTTTTCATTTATTTTCTTATAAAAGTATAAATTATTAAATATGTGATAATATTCTATGAAGTTGTAACTAAGAAATTTTTTCATAGTAAAATCTCAGTCATTAAGACAACAGACATTCTGTGTTTTGTATAAACTAAAAAGTATTTTTTTTGAATTAATAATGAGCATCCTTTACAGTCAGGCTGAAATTCAGACACTATTTTGTTATTTAGATAACTTACATACAACTAAATAGTCTTAAATGTTATATTTTCAACTAGAATACACAAACTACAGAATCAAAGTCTACTGAGTTGAAGTCTTTCATAGTAAAATTCATCTAATTGCACCATATCATCGCCCATATAACTTAAAAATTTAATCCATATAAATTAAAAAAATAGTTACTTTGGATTAGGTGTAGCAATCGCTAGGAATTTAAAATACATAGGCCATCATAATAAAGAATTTGACCCAACCATAGTGGACATATTAAAAAATATATAAATTCTTTATTAACATTTTTACTATTCTGAAAAGTTGATAAATTTTGAGATCTGCAGTATTACAACATAAGCAATAATATATACATTTATATAGGGACCTTAAGATATGTGAAATTGTAAAACTCTCCATCATAGACAATGATTGTTAAGTTAAGAGGCAACTTAAAAACCTTTTACTTTCCTCTAGTAAAGTAAAAATAAATAAAACGACAATTGAGTAAGATAATTAACTTTAATATGTATGAAATGCGTAACACAATTACGCATATAGAATATCATAGTGGCCAGGTCGGTACAACAGATGCACAAGAGCTTTGGAACCTTCTGGGAAGTCGTGGGCTATTACCTGCATGGAACAAGAAATAAAATTTAAATGATATTTATGAGACATCTCCTATGCAAATATTACACCTATATTACCACATACATTACACCTTATTCTCTTAAGAACTAAAGACATTTTAACGATTTTTAAACTATTTACACATTTAGGAAATTAAAAAACATTTTTAGAAAACATAAACATTGAAATATAGTATGATTCAAACTTGGCTTAGTTCAGGTTTGAATCCGGGGTTTTCTAATTTTTATAAACCGATTATATTTGTTCTTGTAACTGGAAGTCAAATATGTAACCACTTCTGTTACAAACAAAAAAAAAAAATCATGTAAACAGTAATAAATAAATTCATATATACACAAAACAGTTAGGTTACATACCTGACTCCCTTCTCCACGGTCCATGTACTTGACTCTCACACCCACACTTAAAGCATTACTCAAAGCTATAATATGGATGTGATCTGATTCCTTATACATCGGCTCTACCTCCTGTGGAAAAAGATTTTATTGCAAAATGTAGAATTAATAACAAAAACATGATTATTGGTTTATTAAACTAATTTTTACTACATTTTTCATATGTCCTTGACAATTATTAAATGTTCTAAATTAATTTGATGGTTCATAGTGAGTTCCTAAGCTTAAGCTTACAGATTTTGTTTCAAAGCGAGATGTGTACATATATAAACAAAAAGAATATCAATGATTGATAAAAATAAGACTATTTTTACCACAATCTATTTGGTAAAAAAAACAAAATGTGTCCATTGATTATGTTTTCAAAGGGACAAATTCAATAAAATAACAATGAACAATATAAAGTGTATCCTTCTAGTTTATCTTTAAGCTGATTTGTTAATAGTTCTTAAAAAAAATAAGAAGAAAAAAGGATTAAATACCTTTAAATTGTCTTCATATGCTAAAGAACCAAATATATGTATGTAAAAAATAACAGTAAGTACAAACCTGTCTACAAAACTCTGTAACTGTGCGTGATCCTTCTATGAAGTTTTGATAGAAGTCATGTTGAGTTTGCAGTTGCCCTGAAGTGATTAGTCTCAGGTACACCACTATGTAATCGGAGTAACCCTGCTTATTGAATTTCTCATGGAGTTCCTCTCTAAGAGTTCCAAGCCCATCAGGTGAACCCCCAGCTTGTTCCCCAACTCTTTGTACTACTTCCATAAACTGAAAATATAAATATATTGTCATACACAAGCTGTTATGTTGACCTTATGAAGCCAAACAAAATTTCAATCGTGATACTAATTAATTAATTAAATTATTTAAACTAAAAATGTAATCTACAAAGTCAATATCAATAAATAACCTTAAAAGTGTTAACTCACCGTTTCATAGAAATCCTCTACAGTGAATTGGGGGAAACCTAGAGCCACGAGTATTTCTTTTGAGTTCTTGGCTATTTCGTAAAATTTATCAAATTCTTTTTTATCAGTAAGAAGATATTCTAAATAAGCGTAAGAAAATGCCCGAAAGAAACAGTTACCATCCGGCCTTGTTCTTCTTATATGTTTATATTTGGCAGAGAGATCTTTTACTTTAAGCATATAGATTGGGTCTTCATTATATTCTTTTTCTAGTGAGGATATATCTTCAAGATCTCCAACCAAGGGAATGGATTCTGATATCTAAAAACAAACACAAACATCAAGTCGCAACATCGTCACTGGAAATTGTAAAAAAACAATATCTATTGAATCTAAAATTCTTAGCTCTTTACCTCCTTCTCTATCTCTCTTTGTTGTTTCATAATAAGTTCATCCTGATTTACTGAGCTTTCAGTAGAATTACCGGCACAAGCGCTACTACTCGACGCATCGTCCGCCATTTTTGAATTAAATAAAAATAATATTGACAGTTGACAGAGTGATAAAATGACAGACGAAGTAACGACAAACAAATGACAAATTCGCGAATTTTGCGCAGTTTTTGAGGAGTTGCCAGCTTAAAGCTTTTATAATTCGTTTTATATAGAAATTAATAATAAATATTAATTTTATTTTTATGACAGTCTTGCAAGATTATCATTTATTAAGAAAGAACTTAAAATATCAAAAATAAGAGAAATTTTAATGACATAAAAATAAATTGTCATCAATCAAAAACAGATAATATTATATCATTTTTATTAAAATTATATGTTATCTTATAAATATATTTAGCAGTTAATAATATTAATCAGCAAACATGTCCTCAATTTTCTTCTGCACTTCCTTTTCAGTCTCAGAATTGAGTTTGTCAGGCAAGTTCTTGACGGCCTCCATGTCCATGTCAGGAGTCTCGTCGTCAGTTGCCGCCTGCCCTTTGGCCTGTAAAAGTAGTCATAATATAAATACCTAGCTTATGTTAATCGTTTAACTTGCATAGACATATTGATACTTTTAATTTTTTTTATGAAATCTTTATTATTTCTGGTAATATCATCATGGCTCCATCATAATGCTTTTATTTTCTTATATTTTCTACATCTAGCAAGTAGACTAAGAGATTACCAGAAGAGAATAAGAGAGACCATTATCTATTTTATTCCGATGCGGTATGCTGTTGGTGAGAGTGGTCTCGACGGCGTCACCAGGTTGTGGGGGAGGCCGAGCTATGAGCTCTGAGCTTGGCTTGGAATACTTATTTGTGAGGGATCTTTATCTACAGGTGTCGATGAGTTTTATAACAGCTTCCAGCTGTTGTGCCCATAGTAAGGGTAGTTAGAGAAAATTTACTGTCATGACGCATTTTCCACTTTTCGTCCAAAACAGACACATTGCGTGTTAAGTAGCAAAACTTAATGCCGTGACTTGTCTTAAGTACTAGAGAGGAGAAATTAAAATAATATATGTACCTATAATCATTATAAACAGGTGTTGAATCCACAACCATCACTGTTACAGTTAGACACTGTCACATTTGACGGCATTCACTTTTGTATAAAAAAGTAAATTGAAAAAATTTACCAATCAATGATTAAGCAAATTTAACAATCAATACTATAAACATTTTCTCAAGTCAGATTTGAAACCACAAAATGACAAAAAATAATATTACTAAACTACCTCCAAAATTTAATATGTTCTAATATATCTAAATAAACAAAAACCTTTTCAAGTTGTATCTCCAGCTGCATTATAGCTCGCTCCAGTCTATAATTGTCTGACACAAGCTGTGCCCAGCGACGGCGTAGGGCTCGCAATCTTGCCCCACTGGCCGTTTGAGACCTCTTACGCTCCCAGTTCACTGAAGCTATTTGTTTTCTGTAGGCGTAATAATAGAATATCGTTACAAGTTATAAAATGCACAGTTTTTACTTCCAGTAAGTGAAAATCTTAAATATTAAAAATATTTCGATAAAAGACATTAGAAATTTAAAAATATCCTTCTAATAAATAGCATTCTCTCTTGCAAAACGATTGTCCGTAGAATAATCTTTGGATAGCAGAAATTTGTAAAAATCCCTCTACGGAGATACTAACAACAAAAATAAGTTCTAATAAAAGTGTATAAGAATTTCGACACAGTTGGTAGTAGAACGCATGGCTTAGTGGTCAAAGTGCCTGGACAGTTTCCAGGAGGTTTTTTTTAGGAGGTCAATTTCATAAGTGTGTAATTTTTTTTATTTTAATTTATCCATTTACAATCAGCCAAAAGCTATAATTAAATTTGATAATGATTATATAAGTTTGGAGATAAAACCCATCCCATGATGCGTCATCTCATTATTCACTATTCAAGCCTCAAATCAAAGCTAGTCTTGTCCTTTTTAAGCAAAATATGCTGTTATTATTAGTGTTCAAAAGCGATCTTGCAAGGTGATTTGTATGATATTTTAATCTTTCTTTATATGCATTACAGGACTTGTCTATCTGTTCCCTGATAGTCGGCATTTCCAAATATTCGTGGACTTCTGCATTTCGCACAAACCATGGGGCATTCACTATAACTTTCAAGGCCTTATTCTGGAATCGTTGTAGTATTTCAATATTGGAGTGGCTGGCAGAACCCCAAAGTTCAATTCCATAGGTCCACACTGGTTTTATTATACTTTTATAGATTAGGATTTTATTTTCTAACTTAAGCGACGACTGTCTACCTATTAGCCAATACATATTCCCAAATTTACTATCTGCCTGTGCTCTTTTGGCTCTAATGTGGTCCCTCCATGTGAGCTTTCTGTCTAGGTGTATTCCTAGATACCTGACTGTGTCTAACTTGGGCAAGATCACACCATCCAGAGTCACTGGCGGACAGTCACCTTTTTTCAATGTGAATGTCACATGTGTAGACTTTGCAGCACTTCCTTTTATTCTCCACTTTTTGAACCAAGCCTCGACCTTGTCTAGATGATCTTGAAGTTGAGAAGAAGCTGTATGTGGATCTTTATGGCTTGAGAGTAGAGCTGTATCATCAGCATAAGTAGCAGTCACAGTGTCATTGGAATGAGGAAAATCGGCTGTGTAGAGTGTGTATAATACAGGGCCCAACACTGACCCCTGTGGAACTCCAGCTTCTATGTGGTAGATGGATGACAGGCTTTCTTCAACCCTGACTTGGAACATTCGGTCTTGGAGGTAAGATCTAATAAGCATGTATATAGTGTTCGGTAAGCAGAGTTTCAACTTGCATAATAGTCCCTTATGCCATACACGATCGAAAGCCTGTTGAATATCCAAGAAAGCTGCGGAGCAGTATTCCTTTCTCTCCAGGGTTTGGCGGATAGTGCTTGCCACTCTGTGAACCTGTTCTATTGTGCCATGGCCTGCTCGAAATCCAAACTGGTGATTTGGTACTATATCTTGTGTTTCCAATATCGGATGTAACCGTTCCAAGAGAAGTTTCTCAAATAGCTTTGAGATTACAGGAAGGAGGCTTATAGGCCTGTATGATGTTACTTCAGTGGGGGGTTTTCCAGGCTTCACTATCATGTTTATGGTTGATATTTTCCATAACAGTGGGAAGTATTGTACTCTCAGCATCGAATTAAATATACTTGTCAGGAGGACTATGGCTTTTCTGGGTAGTTGTTTTAATATCTCTGCCGTTATCAAGTCAAATCCTGGTGCTTTCTTATTTTTAAGTCGATGAATAGCTCTTTTTACTTCTGCACGGGTTATTAAATTCAAAGGTAGTGGAGTCTGTTGTTCAGTCATGAGAATTTCGTCAATTTCTTTTTCAGTGCCTGCAGAATCTGGAACATTAGGCTTAAACGATTCCTTTAAGAAATTAGCGAATAACTCAGCTTTTTCTAAAGGCTTTCTCGACCAATTACCGCTTGGTGTTCTTATTGGAGGAACGTGTTGTTTTGGTCTTTTCAAATATTTTGTGAATAATCATCAGCTCTATGTGGTGATAAAGTTTCCAACTTGTCTTGGAGGGTTGTAATTTGTATTTTCATTTTCGTCTAGCATTTGTTTCAACTCTTTTTGCTCTTTGTTGAGTGCTCTTTTATCCCATTGGTTTCTGCTTGTGTGCCACTTTCGTCTTAGTCTTCTCTTTTTTGCTATCTTTTCTTTGATTTCTCGGGAGATATCTTGCGATATTTGCTTGGGATTAAGCGATGGAGTGGAGAGCCATGCCGCCTTTTGAATAAGATTAGTGGCATACCAAACGGCGCTTTCAATATCTTCGTCTGTTTTTAGCCTTAAGGACAGGTTAATATTCATATCAATGTAGTCCCGAAAAGATCCCCAGTCGGTCTTCTTGTTGTACAATGAGTTTTGTGATTCCCTCCAGATAACGGTTGTACTAAGCGTACAGATTATGGGAGTATGGTCGGAAGTCCCATCTAAACAAGAATCCAGCTTAGTATAAAGCCCTGACACTCCCCTGGAAACAAAAAAGTCAATAAGATCAGGCGTCTTATTGGGATCTGTTGGCCAATAAGTTGGTTCTCCAGTGGAAAGTGCAGCAAGAGAATGTTTTTCTATTGCTTTTTTTAGTTCTCGACCTCTTGTTGTAGTGAGTCTGGAACCCCAATAGGTATTTTTGGCGTTCCAGTCACCTCCAGTAATGAATCTGTTTCCAAGTTTGCTGAAGAAGTCTGAAAACATTTGTTCGTCTATTTTATATCGCGGTGGGCAATATACAGCGGCAACAACAAGAGTTCCTTCCCAGTCATCTATTTCTACCACTATTGCTTGAAGATATGGGTGTTGAAGATTGAACATTACATGTTGTGAAATACATTCTTTAATAACTACTGCAGCTCCACCGTGTGAAGTGCCATCGGGATGGTTGGAGTAGTACACATTATATCCTCTAATCTTAATTACTCTCTCGTCAGTTAGATGTGTTTCCGAGATTAATAAGATGTCAATTTTATTATAATGCAAGAATATTTCCACTTCCGATTTATTAGGAGCTAGGCCATTGATATTCCACGTTGCAATTCTTAAGACTTTCATTTTTGTTGTCGGGCTATGAGGGTTGTAAGCAATCCTAACAGGGTGCCCATTTGTTGAATTAGAATGTCTATTTTTTCTGATTGTTTAATAATAATCTGTTCAAGCGAACTTGTTGGCTGAGGCTGTGGATCCTCTGTTTCTCTTTCCTGTCGTTTAGTGACTGTAGAATATGCCCTTTTCTTTTGTAAATTTGATTTGATAATACTATCTACGTTTCTGTTATTCTCTTTTTCGGTGACTTGTAGAGGCGGAAATTCTTCAAGCTGCGGCGGAGTAACTGTGTAAATAACACTTTAAAAATGTTAAAAATAATTTAATATAAATTGATAAGTAAAGTCATTAACATTTATTAAATTAATCAAATGTATAAATTACTTATTAAATAAAAAAGAAAGTATAACTTAAAATGCTCAAAATATGTAAGTTAACAGTTTCATGCT
Source organism: Dryas iulia moderata (assembly GCA_019049465.1). NCBI lineage: Eukaryota > Metazoa > Arthropoda > Insecta > Lepidoptera > Nymphalidae > Dryas > Dryas iulia. Next base: position 494,002 of record CM032418.1, read on the forward strand.
TTGTCCACATAGTTTTACAAAACTGACTGCTATGTTTTTGCTAAGACTAAAAAGATTAATAGTTTGTTGATAGAAGATGGATATGTTCCAAAAAAGCTTGTGTACTAATCCTTTGAAATGCCTTACAAATTATTTTGAACTAGTGGCCCGCTTGCAGCTTTGCTTGCAAGAACTACACAGCTATTTCACTATAGGCACGAGCCACTATATTATGCATGTATTATACATATAAACCTTCTTATTGAATCATTCTAACTATTAAAATATCATAGATTTGAAAAGCTAAACATGTATACATATAGACAGACACAGGAAGCAACTTTACTTTATATTATGTAAAGATATCTCAGAAATTCGCCAATTCATTCATTTTGCTCTTTTAAACAATCAGATATACAAAAATTAAAATGATTATCAATGTTTTTTTAATCAATAATACTAAGTATTATCAATTTATAAAAATATTAAGACACAAAATAACCTGTTATTATACAAAACATTTTTAATAATCTCACCTTAATTGTGAGTGTACATTTTGAGATCTGGTCACTAATGCTTGAAGCACGTTAAGATATGACCTCCAAGCTTCAGTACTATATTGCAGCTGCAATTCTAAATTAAGAACTCTAGTGGCTTGGTGAGAGAGTTGTGCGTGGGAGTTGTCAACTGCTTCTGACCATGCCGCTGGCTCGCCTAACCGCCCTGCTGGTGGTGGTGGGAGCTCATATCTGTAAAAAAGAGTAATAATGTAGAAAACTTAATAATTTTATAACACTTTATTAATATAGAAATCAAGAATGTGGCTGTTTACTATAATAAATACTGTTAGCTAAATTAGTCATAACTGCATTTTATCCAAAGACACTAGGAAAACAAGTGGTAATAAGTAACAAAATACAGACATTTGGCAATCATGCTATAATGGCATTAGTTAGCAAAAACTAAATTACATGATACAATACTATTAGGATTCTCTTATTACCTTTTCATAGACAGTGGTTCCATAGGCAGACGCTGTTGAACGCGTTCCATCTCCCGCTGCAAAGCCACCGTTTCGAAAGCGGTGCTAGGTTCTGGTCCAGCATTTTCTAGGTAGTTTTTTGTAGGTCTATATCTTCGACATTCCTCTTCTACCATAGCTAAAGCCTGGATATAAAAAGACATAAGTTATAAAATCATCTATCAAATTCTTTATGCGAGTTAATTAAAACTTAAATTATACTTACCGCTTCCCTTACTCCTGGATCATCATAACCCTGGTCGATATATGGTAACGCATCTACGACAACTTCTCCAGCCATGTTTATCTTTTCAGGTGATTATTAACAATTGGTAAAAAAATATTTAAGATTTTTTGATACTTTTAAAATAAAAGTAGATGTTTAATTATGTATTAAGTCTTTAAGCGTACCAGCTGAGCATGGTAGTATACTAATTTATTTCATCAAGATAATGTATAATGGAAAACAGAAAATGAAAATAATTGGATAAATTTGTTAAGACGAAAATTAAAAGTCTAAATAATTTACGATCGCCGGAATCCACTATATTCTTTAGTTTCGAACAGCGTTGTTTTGACGTATGATTGATCGTATAAATGACATTGACAACATCTAAATTCTAAAGGTTAAAAAAAATATATTTACAGAGTATTAACTATTCATATTCATATAAACATTAGTTTTATGCAATAAAATGAATATTGTTTAATAAAATACAAAAGCTATTCAAAAATGATGAAAAACTTATTATTGTATATTATTAAACTATAAATAACATAAGAATGATTTTAATATAATTTACTAGCTAAAATCTCTCCTAAGCCGCATCGTATGTTAATACCAATGCGGACGAAGTTGTTTTTATATGACGCTTTTTAATTACAATAGTATAATTATGCATTTATATCGATTAATTAAAAAGCTTTGCACTCGTAGACTATTAAATGAAATAATGTTTTTTCTTGTCTGTGATTATGACTTTGACAATAGACTTAAAGTTTTAAGTTTAATTTGTTTTTAATGTAAATAAGTTAGAGTTTTATTTCTTTATTTCTAAATGTAGTTTACTTTACAAGGCAAATTAAATATTAAAAGATTGATTTTATTTCTTATAACGTTTTAATTATGAATCAAGATATTGATAATTTAGATTTAAATAAGGTAATTACTATAAGATCAATTGCTAAATCAGTATTTATAGCTTTAAGTTTTGATACGTATTATCTACCTATTTACTTATTTTCAGGTCGCTGCGCTCCAGCAAAAACGTACATTGGCCTTTGTAAATCATTTTGTGATAAGTACTGTTCAATTCTTAAACAATTTTGCAAAACAATGTGAACAGAAATTGATGCAATTTGAAAGGAAATTAGAGAAAATCAATGCTACAATGGTTTTGTTAGAAGCAAAAGTAAGTTGTTGTGTCGATAAAAGTTCAAGGAAGACATGGGAATATAATAAACTTAGATTTAAATTATAATAAGTTACCGTTGTTATGAGTATTTTTATTTTCAGTTATCATCAATTCCTGAAGTAAACACAGAGCCAGAAAAAACAAAATCTGAAGCTGTTGTTGTTAATGAACAACAAGAACAAGAAAAACAAGAGAACACTAAAAGAGAAGAAGTAATTGAAGAAAATCATAATGTATCACATGAAGCAGACTTAACTGTAAATAAAGTGAAACCAGAGTATGAAAGATTTGTTAAAATGGTACAAGTTGGTGTTCCAAAAGACGCAGTTAAACTAAAAATATCTTTAGAAGGATTAGATCCTAATGAATTAGACAAGATGTTGTGATAAATGTTTTTTTCTCAAAAGTGTATAAAGTTTGTTATTGCAAAGTTTTTATACCGGTGATGCTCTATTTTTCAATGCCTAGCTTTTATAATAATTATAGTACAAGCTTAAAACTGTTATGATATATTTTATTAAACAATATAAGTTACAAATTAGTCTATAATTTTTCCTAATATAAATAAAACATAATAAAGCAAACCATTATACATTGCTTATTCTGGATATCTATTTTTATGTAAGTTAAAGAATAATATTTAAATTGTAACTGGATTTTGCAGTACCTACTAAAGTTCATAGAAATGTTTTTTAATTTTATAGATCTATTTAAACTGAAAAGTTTAACAAATAATCTTAATTTGTCAATTCTTTTTGATACATTATTATATTTGTAGCAGATTATGCAATTTCACAAGCTTCAGCATTATATTCAAAGGCTGTTCTGACTATATAGCATGGTCACACATAGTACCTAGTAAGTAACATCTTAGTGGTCAAAACAAAAAGTGAGAATTATATTCAGACAAAACACATTAAGCCTCATCATAAAAATACCAATATGACAAACTAACTTATTTCGACTACATTTGCAACTGATCAATCAATACTACAAAAAAAAGTAAGAACTATCTTGACCACTACACTAACTTATTGATTTTAATATGACAATGAACTTGTTAAAAAGACAGAGAAGCCCTAGCAAACATCTTTGGTAACATTAATAAATCACAATATCCTATTACTTACTACCTCAAAAGATATTGAAATTGAATATTAGAAAGACGAAAGTTTTGTTTAGTTAAAATATGCAAAAAAATTACAACAATTTTAGTATTTACCATTTAGTTAGGAGATTAGCACTATAAAAGAAAAGTCATAAGAGATTTTAAACTTATTTATTATCAGCTTAGAATTGGATCATCTGTCCCTTCCTCTTCTTGTCACCACCCAATTCGAAGTGTTTGCAACGCTTGAGCGCAACTTGGGATCTCACCTTGCAGTCGGCACATTCAAGACGGAGTACAATTTTCTTGGTAGTCTTAGCCTACAAAAGAACACAGATAGATTATTATTTTTTTTATTTTGAAAGAAAAGATACATTATTATTAATGTACCACTATATTATTATTATTTTAATCACATGTGTCTATAAATGATTAATAACAAAATAATTATCCCTTTTACTAAAGGAAAAACAATATATCATATACGAGTGAGGTTATAAACTCAAGAATTACCTTCTTTTTGAAGATAGGTTTGGACTGACCACCATAACCCTGCTGTTTACGGTCGTAACGTCTTCTACCTTGAGCAGCATGCCTTTCCTTAGATTTTTTGTACTGTGATACTTTGTGTACCTTGTGGACTTTGCATTTTTTGCAGTATGTCCTGCGCTGTTTTGGTACGTTCACCTGAAAATCACAAAAGCCGCAAATAAAAATAAGACCGACACTTTCATCATTATCACATTCTAAAACTATTTCACTTTACAAATACTTAAGATTTAAAACATTTAAAGAGATTTTAATGGATTTTAAAAAATAAACACACCATTTTGGCCTTTTCAGATATCAACCAACGAAACGTCAAACTAAAAAGAAAGATGTAATGAGCAAGTTGACACTGACAGTTTATGATATTTTTCTAAATGATCGTAAGGGTCAAATTCTTGCATTTTAAGCCACTAACAAAATTATATAGTTTATGTTTTACTATTCTATAAATTAAATATATCTGAAAGTATGCACTTTAACTTACTTCAATATTTTATTAACAAAATATAAGTTGAATAAAAAAGAACCTTTTGAACTTTTTATACGAAATACCTACAGGATTTAGATAGTGGATTAAACAATGAATTTCAGGCAGATAAAAATATATTCAACCTTTTTTTACATCGTTTGCATTTTTAAGCATTTGTAATTATTATGAAATCATTGCTAAGCTTCATTTCAGTAAAAAGGCTAGCATCCAGATAATTCATTTAAAAAAAAAATTGTTTCGCGCCAAAACCTTGACAACTTTAATTAATCTTGTAAGTTTATTTTTGAAGTGTATTTGTTCATGATATATTACGAATTATAGTGAATATACAGGAAAGTTATTTAAAAGAACATACGAACCCATCTCTTTTAAGCTTATTAAACATTAAAAAACATGAAGTTTTCTATTCCTGAAATTTCATGGCATAATAGAGATCCTGTTTTAAGTGTAGATTTTCAACCAAAATGTAAAGCAAATGATCCATTGCGTCTCGCGACAGGAGGAACCGATTCTCACGTTTTAGTAAGTATTGGACATTTATTACTTCATTGTGAAATGTTTTATATTGTTAAGTACATACATTCTAATTGTTTTTTAAATTTTAGATATGGTATATATCAATAACAGATTCCGGCTCTGTTAACTTAGAAGTAGCTGCAGATCTAGCAAGACATCAAAAAGCTGTAAATGTAGTCAGATGGTCTCCAAACGGACAGTACTTGGCGTCGGGTGACGATGAATCTATTATATTCATTTGGAAACAGAAACTTGAGGAGCCCACACCTTCTATTGAGGGTGAGGAATTATATAAAGAAAGTTGGGTTATTCATAAGGTAATTAGTATATTTACTGTGTTTTATTTATTTTCACTATTTTCATTTATTATAATAATACTAATAATTCATTTTTTTAATAGACTCTCAGAGGACATATGGAAGACATTCTAGATTTAAGCTGGAATAGTTCATCAACTCAGCTAGCATCAGGTTCTGTTGACAATAAGTTGTTAGTATGGGACGTGGAAAGAGGAAGGTACAACTCCATTGTAACTGACCATAAAGGTTTTGTTCAGGGAGTCGCTTGGGACCCAAAAGGACAATTGATAGCTTCTGCTAGTACTGATAGGTATATTCTATTTCGATTTTGTTTAATTTAATAGACATATAAATTATTATTTTTTTTAATATAAAGATATTGGTACCTGATATTATTTAAAAACAAATGTAAATTATAATAATACTCTAATTATAGATTAAAACCTTTTGAACAAATGTTATATTTTGAATCTTTGTATATTAACTAATAACAAATGTTACCTGTTTTATTTTATGCAGATTATAAAATAAAACAAGTATTACAGGTATGCAGAAAAGTTATTTTATCTAGTTTAAATACAAATTTTTAATGACATGTACAGATTTTAAATAAAATTACTTTCTTTTTAACTTCTATAAAATTTATTTTGTTTATAGAGTATTCCGCACATTTGATGTATCAACAAAGAAAGTTGTATCTAGAAGCAGTAAGGCAGTTTTACCGTTTCCAAAGCAGCACCCCTTGCACGGCACAAATGTTAGACTTTATTATGATGATACTTTACAGACATATTATAGGAGGTTGGACTTTAGCCCTGATGGACTGCTTATAGCTGGTGAATACAATATATTTATCATAAAAAAACGATATTTATGTGTAATGTTCTACATGTGTTCTGAAATTGTATTATCTCAATAATACAGAAAAAATATTTTAAAAGAAAATGTCTGCAGAATATTTTATAAACTTTTTTTACGAGTTTTATAACTTATGTTTTAAAGTTCAATATATAAATGAACTACAAATAAATAATATTATATACACCCTTGTGGAACAATGGGCTAGCCTCTGAATGTAAATGTGATGGTTGTGGATTGCACCCCTACCTGATGTCGTAAATTTTGACAGAAATAGAGAACAAAGTGTTATAATACTAGGTATTATTTGTCTTCTCTGCTATGCAGAATACAGAGGAACCAGTTTTAGAATAAAATTTAATTCTGGTCAACATTAAAAATGCTAATTTACTTCAAAATAAGTTGAGATAGATAATAAAATTTCTCATAATTTCTATGTTATTTTAGTGCCTGCTGGCAGGATTGAACCGGAACCGGGCAAGATTGATATAAAACCAATCAATGCAGTTTATATTTACACAAGATATTCTTTGAAAGTGTAAGTTGTATAGCTTTTTATTCAAAATTTTTATTTTTATAAAATGTTCGAACAGATAAAACATAAAATTATAACAACATTTGAATCTGTGCTTCTTGGAAGCTGTCTAAAGATTCTGATTGCTATGTTAAGACTTTCTGCATCTTGTTATGCAACTTATATGTATGTATAAGTATTTAGACATAGCTGGATGTAGAACCTTGCACTGGGATAGCTTTTAAGAGGTGCTGGTTCGAATGTCACTGCTTTCCTTTTTTTTATATTTTCTAAAAACATATGAATAACACTTTGAAAATGTTAAAAACATGTAATATGTCTACATGTATTGCCATATTTTTTGACATTAGCTGTTTTACGCTTAAATTGAGACAAAAAAAAAGCATATATAAATTAGTAAGTTTATATTAATAATTATAGATTATAAATTCTATATTGAGTTTGTAAAAAAAAATTTTTTTTTTGTATAAAAAAATAATTTCATTGCATAGTTTTATATAGCCACTTTTTATAATAACAACAACTATATCCCTTCCAGTCCAGCATGCGTGATACCGTGCGCGGAGCCGGCGCTGGCGGCGCGCTGGTCGCCGCGGCGTTACGCCCCGCGGCGCGGCGGGCCGGCGGCGGCGCTCGGCCCCGCGCGCGCGCTGCTCGCCGTCGCCACGCGGCGCTCCCTGCTGCTGTACGACACGCAGCAGCGCACACCGATCGCGTTGCTGAGTGACGTGCATTATACTAGGTATTGCTAATACTTCCACTGGGCCAGTCGTGGCGCAGTGGCACAACCGTGTGGCTGTAAACGACTGGTTGTGGGTTCGATCCCACTCGAGAAGTGGAAATTATATTTCCATTTTCTTCGCTCTGGTGTCGAGGTAAAACGCTAGTGGAAACGATGGGTTTTAATTATTTGTTCGCTTCTGTATCATAGACAAAGTGCGGCATTGAGTTTTGCCACCGAACAGAAAATGTTTCAATTTTCGGGCAGAAAGTGGAGGACGGAGTGTCTTGACGCTAGGGACTCTCTGATTACCCTGCCATGCAGGAAAAGAGTTAAACTAAAAAAAAATAAAATAAATACAATCATTCCCTCAAATGGAATTATATTCACAATCTACAAGCAATCATTACTGGTCAAAAATGTGTTTCGTTTTGGTTTAACTCTTCCTGGGCTTTTTGTAGAAGACCTCTGAAATCTGGCAGGAATGTCGAGCACAGTGTCTTGTGTACGGTGAAGTTTTTTGGTGACAATTGTAATTGTAGTTTTTGAACAAATGGTAATTAAATGGTCAAAAAGTGCCCATAGACTTTGGCTGTGGAACATTAAGTGTTATGTTTGTGTTAAGTGTTTGCTTTTCAAACTTTTTTAACATGTAATAACATTAAATATGTACTTCCCTCAGCTCTTCCAGCCATGCAGAGCAGAGATCTTTTATCTTATTCCCCTTGTTCAGACGCCAGACGCCTGATGTAATTAACAGTATTCTCATTTCTCGATTACATATTATTTTTCTCAGCTTAAAGCTAAGCAACAGGTAGACAACAATTTAAAAACCATCTTAAACCTGATAAGAAAGAATTCCAATATTCATTTCCTTCTCTGTTTCCAGATTAACAGACTTAACCTGGTCTCCGGACGGTCGTATCTTAGTGGCATCAAGCACTGATGGGTTCTGCTCAGTCGTGTCCTTCGCCGATGGGGAACTTGGGGAAGTACTTGAAGAAACTGAGGAAGCTAAAGAACCTGGTACGCATTTATATACATGGGAGTTACATATGAAGATAATTAACTTAACACGTTCAACGCCAAGCGAAATGATGCATCTTCCCGTTCGGACCACGTCGGTCAATGCTGGTCGACAATGAGACTTTCATCGGATCATCGGCATCGGATACTTTCGATTTATTAATACAGGCTGTAGGGCACTGCTATCTAATTAAAAACTATACGTATTGACCCGCGTGGCTCACTATTTGATCTAAATAAGTTGGTTTTTGAAAAATGTAAGATACTTGGAAGTAAGACGACAATTTCAAGTGCTGACCGACGTTCAATGACGTCACAAATAGTGACATTTAGATATAAATGTGATTTTTGCTTGGCCTGTAGGGATAGCAAGCTGTCGGTCAGCATTGACCGCGTTGGCAGTGAACGTTTTAGTATAATGGAAGAATAATTAACAGGGCTACACACCTGATTTATTTAATAATATATATAAGTCTATCCACATACAACACTTTGAAAATTGTGAATAGTTTTTAATACAATCATGACATAGTGGCACAGTGTTTATAAATATGAGATTGAGAATTCGATTCCTACTTGGGGGAAATTATCTAAATTATTTTAATCTTGATGCTAGGTTCTCTCTAAGTACAGCAGTTGTAATTTTATGTATGTGTGTAATAATAAAGAAAGCGCATCGCGTACTTTCTGTATACCCAATATTAGGCATAAATGAATGTAGCGAAAATTTAAATTGTTAAAAACATTCGTAGGATAATCGTTGAGTAGCAGAATTTTCTAAAGTTTCTTTATAGAGACTCTTCCAAATCAAAATTAGTTAGTATACAGTAGTAAGCGCGAGTTCGAATCTCGCTGCATTTAAATTTTTATAAACTTCCTAAAAATTTCTTACAAATTCCTAAGTGTGTGAATAACACTTTAAAATATTGACAATATTATGATAAAAAAATTATATCCTATATACAACAATTATATCAATACTTCCAGAGCCCACAGAAGCACCTAAAGAACCACAACCAGAAAAAGACGACACACCAAAACCAATAGAAATCAGACGAAAATCCAAAATAGATTCATTCATAAAATTCAAAACGCCCAACGAAAAGTCACCTAAAAAGTTAAAAATCGAGAGCAAAGATCAAAAAACACCTGTTAAAATAGACGTTTTAGTTGAAACGGCGATGCAATCGTGGTCAGACAACTCTAACAACGATATTATAAAACCAAGCGCAGAATCTATGGAAATCGATAAAAAGGATGAAATAACTGTAATAGAAGACAGCGAAGATATTAAATTAGTGTACGAAGAGACCGAGGGAGCAAAGTCTGAGACACAAAGTCAGTCACCGAAGGAGAAAAACGGAGAGAATGATCCTAAAGAGGATGTTAAGAAGGAAAAATGTTCACCACCAAGTAATTTCTTGAAGCAGGCCAAAGTAACTGATATTAAACAGCCGGTCGCTTTGAAATCTGCACCAAGCCCTAAAGCGCCTAGACGTGTCAATTTCGTTACTTTATCCAGCCCTAAGAACAGTAAGAAGAAATAAGTATTATTTATTTTATTTTTTTAGTTAAATAAGACTAAGCGCGGCGTTGAGTTACGTTACTCAACATAAAGTCTCGGTTTCGGGCGGAAAGAGAATGTAGGGAACAGAGAGTCTTGACACTAGGTTCTCTCTGCTTATTATACTATGCAGGGAAAGCGTGTAGCTGGAGTAAAAATATGCTTTTGTTTAATGTATAAGAGTGATATAAATAATTAAAATTTATACAAATTTATTATGTGTACTTATGATATTTTTATTTCGTCCCACTTTTTTTGTTTTTAATGAAATAACTTGGTAATATCTATATACCTAGTTTTCATCATTAACTTAACCAAAACTAAAAAGCGACTGATAGCTTCGACTTGCAACATGCATTTTCATCTATGTACTAAAATATATGTCAACTTTATGTGTAATATGTATTAAAGTTTACGTTTACCAAATATTATTCTCCCGACCTCATAATTGTCGTGAAAATGTTAAAAAATAAATTAAATATGTTCTATTTATTATTACCTTCACGCTGTATCCCTTGCGGGGTAGTCAGAGAGAACGGAGCGCCAAACGCTACGGTCCCTGCATACTTCTTTCGTCTCGTCCACTGTCATCAACCTCTTCATACACGCCCTCCGGGGGGTCCTCATGCGCCTTACGTGACCTTCCTCCAGTATCATCGATACTGCATTGTGCACAGCTAAGCGTGCAGCGTGCAGGGTGTGCTCACGTTCCGCCGTCGCATCACCGCAGCGAGGGCACCGTTAACGCTGTTACCGGCAGCAATACGCCTTTCAACATCCATATCATATCTTCCGTCTCTGCTAAACATACTTCCCAAATATACCACCTCATTCACTTGTTCTAGTTTCTTTCTGTTAACCGTGATCTTACATTCCGTTCTTTCTTCATCTCTTGCAAACACCAGAATCTTAGTTCTACTCGCATTCAGGCTTAGACCATTATTTTCACACCCGTCTTTCAGGATGGTGACCAATGCCTGCAACTCGCATTCTGATGATGCAATAAGCACTGCATCATCTGCGTACAACAGGCAGTTTACCTTCAAGTCACCCACTTTCACTCCCATATCATTTTGTTTCACTCCTTGTGTTAAATTAAATATGTTCTATTATATTTAAGTGATCATTTCTCCCCTCTTATAAGGCAAAGTGCGGCGATAACTACCGCCATTCACAATATAATGTTACGAATTTGAAAAACAGTAGAAAATGGACCGGACTACCCTGCTGTTATGGAAAAGCGTGAAAGTGTTAAAAAATATATGAGTATATTTAATATATGCATGCTACTACGTGATAACACTCATTAATTAATATATTAAGAAATTTAAAAAAAAATAAATTAATAGCTTCACGCTGTATCCCGCACACAGCAGGGTAGGCAGAGGGAACCTAGTGTTAAGACACTCCGTTCCCCACGCACCGCCGACTTCTGAGGCTTGCGTGTTAAGTGGCGGAACTTAACGCCGCGCTTTACCTCGACACCAGAGCGAAGAAAATGGAAATATAATTTCCTCTCCTCGAGTGGGAATCGAACCCACAACCAGTCGTTTACAGTCACACGCTTGTGACACTGGGCCACGACTGGCCAAGAAATAAATATAAATATAAATAAGAAATTTTCATAATTCTAATTTAAATCTTTTAGCTGTTGCTACTATAAAGTACACTTTGATGAGTCCAGCACAGACTGATTATATCAATACTTTGTGAGACTATACTATAGTTAGTATATACTAGCATATAAAAGCAAAAACCCAAGTAAACAGTTGTAAATGTTAATATTCAAAAGAATTTTGTCAATATCAAAAATTCTGATTGTCAAAAATGGTATATATTTAATTTGTTATCATTTACTGTGAATAATAACTAAATTATAATATATAACTGGGTCCAGTCGTGGCGCTGAGGCAAAAAATGTGACAGTAAAGGAGGAGTGGAAATATTGAATATTTCCATTTTCTTCGCTCTGGTGCCGAGATAAAGCACGACGTTCCGCCACTTAACACGCAATGCCTCCGAATTTGGCGGTGGGTGGGGAACGGAGTGTCTTAATACTAGGTTCCCTCTGCCTACCCGAATGTGTGCAGGATACTCCTTGAAGTTAAAAAAAAACCCTTCAAAACGCGCTTCTGTTGCGTTATTTACACTTATACCATTTTATGTAAGACCAGATCACTTGTTATGTATCTTTTATATGTAAATAAATATACAATCACTATAAATAAATTTATTTCTGTTTTATACATTTTTTAGAAGTTGTCAAATAACAAAATTAGTAAGAAGAATTAACGTCTCGCAGCATTTCTTGAAAACAAAAAATATTTAATTCCGTAACACTAATCACAAAACCTGACCAGTACCGGAGCCATAAATAAAAACTAATATAAAAGGTAAACATTTTAATAAATATTTACAATTTAGCTGAGGTTTTATCACATTTCAAATAAAGAAATTATAATATAACAAAATATTTTCTACTGTCCGTCCGTCTGTACTCACCTTTGCAACTCCATGTCAGAGCGTCTCACAACAAGAACATTGACTTTAATAATACTTTAATTATTATTGCTGATATGACATAAATTGAAACCGTTCGTTTCAAAATTTTCACGCCATTATATGTATATTTTGATTCTCATATTATTTCCCTACATCATTAAAGTTAATGTAGATTTAGTTTTAATAATGTATAATTACATACAAAATGTATATAACGTAATATGCTGGGCCGATCGTGAGTGGGTTGTCGTCGCGTCGGCGCGGGTCACAGGTTCACGGCTCATCGGTACAGACGTGCAAAGTCGCGTAATAGTCGAGCCAACTCCTTGCATTTCTCCGCTCTGGAATATAATAATAAATCTCTATAAGATGCCTGCTTTATTAAAAAATATTACATTATTATACATAACGTTAATTTAATATATATTTATACATAAGAAAAAAATCCCTCTACAATCTATTGAAAGATATCAGCCTCTCTATAACTAGCATCATCTCATTTCTAACACGTATTTCGGTATTGTGATGGCTACTTTAAATAGCCTACACTTGTGTGGCAATTTCTAGACATTGTTCCGAGCTAATGTCTACAAGGAGACACGTCGGTACGGAGAAACCATGAAACGCTAAGTATCATCTTTTTCTCTTATAGTATACTAGCGGCCCGCTCGCGGCTTCGTCGCGTGAACTACATAACTGCTTCGTTATATTGCTCTCGGGGGTGGATTTTTGAAAAATAAAGTAGCCTATGTTTGAGCTTAGATTATCAACTATATTTATGCCAAAATTCATTATAATTGGTCAAGCGGTTTACATTTTTCATATAAACTTTCATAATTATTTCATCGTTTCAACCAATTTTCATATATTTCAACCCTGTAGATGTTGATTTATGAAAAAATAAGTAGCCTATGTTAGAACCAGTAACTTTTACTATTTTTATTCTAAATTTCATCCAAATCGGACCAATTTCGATAACGTTTCTCATCGAGGTAGTTGATTACGCTAGGTACCTGTTTTTCTTAAAAATAACATAATAGGTTTGAAAACAGGTGATGACAATTTATACGCAAAAGATAAACTGCTAAAGTACAGCTAAATCGCGGGTCATCGATACGAAGCATCTATCGAGACAGTTATAGTATTCCAACCGACGACCCACCTCACAGCGTACTGGTGGAACTGCCAGCACTGGTGCTGCGTGGCGGCCGGCGGCGTCGCGGGCAGTCGCCGCAGCGCGCTCTGCAGCCACTCCTCACCACCACCACCACCACCCGCCAGGCCCTTCTGGAAGGTCAGCAGCTCGTGAAGCACTTCTGCCACCTGGGGGAGAAATTATAATAAGCTTTAAGATATATTTAATATGACATAAGATATTTTTACATCTATATCTATATTTCGGTAACACGCGTTAACCTGGAAGCACAGAATATTAATATGAACGCAGCGGGTTCGAATCCCGCTGCGTTCAAGTATAACACTAAAAATGTTTAAAAAGTATTTAATAAATAGCATTCTTCTTGCTAAACGATTTTTCGTAGAATAATCTTATGGTAGTAGAAATTAAGTAAACATAAATAAGTTGTAATAAAGCGTATAAGAATTTCGACGCAGCGGATAGTAGAACGCACGGCTCAGTGGTGAGAGCGCCTGGACGGTATTCAGGAGGCGCGGGTTCGAATCCCGCTGCATTCAAATTTTTATACGTTTTCTTTAAATGTCTTTAACAGACAGATAGCCGAAAAAACAACTAGTGATTGAGTGAAGAAAATGGAAATAATAAATAATATTTCCACTCCTTGAGTGGAAATCGAACACGCTTGTGCCACTGGGCCACGACTGGCCACTATAATATTTTCGCTCTTATATTTAAGAAAAAACGCGACGTTGCATTCCACCACTCAGCACGCAATAGCCTAATTTCGGCCGAAAAGCGAAGAACAGAATATCTTAAAACTAGATTCATTTTGACTAGTAGATAGTAGGGTACTATGTGGGATAAAGCGTGGAGCCATTAAATTAATAAAGGATAAATAACTTACATCAGCAAGCATACACGGGTGCAGATGAAGAACGCATCCTTCCAACAATGAATATGTGAGGGTCTCTCCATACTGCACCAGAACTTTGCTTACTTGCTCTGAAATAAAAAATATATATATTCAATTAATAATAGCTAGAGCTTTTTGTCGCGTAAAATACGCGTTGCCATGGCAACATGCCAATCACTCAAATACTTTTATATAAATACTTCAAATACTTTATGAGTATTTTTGACTCGGTTTTATAAACCGTATAATCTTTGAAAGCTATTTGAAAAGATAGCCTATAATAATAGTTATAGAAATAAATAAAATAATAATTAAACTCTTTCACGTACTGACATAAAACAACAAAAGAAAATTCCAACCCCACCTTTAACCATCTGATCGTCGCTCCTGCTGGAGTTGGCGAGCCTCGTGAAGTCGTAGAGGAACTTCATGAGCGAGCAGTTGGCGTCGCGGTGGTCGAGCGCGCACGCCGCCGCCGCCACCTGCAGCACGCGCGCCAGCACGCCGCCCGCGCCCTCCCCCAGCAGCGCCTGCGGGCTGCGTTGGAGGTATCTGGGGGGATCAAACACGAATTCATTTATATCTATTTTTTTTATAACTTCACACTGTATCCCGCACACAGCAGGGTAGGCAGAGGGAACCTAGTGTTAAGACACTCCGTTCTCCACGCACCGCCGAATTCGGAGGCTTGCGTGTTAAGTGGCGGAACTTAACGCCGCGCTTTACCTCGACACCAGAGCGAAGAAAATGGAAATATTACACATTTCCACTCCTCGAGTGGGAATCGAACCCACAACCAGTCGTTTACAGTCACACGCTTGTGCCATTGGCCCACGACTGGCCACCATAAATTATATGTATTTAATAAATTTATATGTATTTACTTTTTTTAGTGCTTCACGATCTATTTAGCACAGCAGAGTAGAGGTAGAAGGAACCTAGTGTTAAGACCGCTCCGTGTCCCATGCGTCGCCGAATATGGAGACATTGAAGTATTAAGTGGTAGAATTTAATCCTGCGCTTTGCTTCGACACCAGAGCGAAGAAAATGGAAATTTTAAATATTTCCAATCCTGGAGTAAGAATCGAACCCACAACTAGTCGCTTTACTTTGTGCTTACAAGCTGTGTTAGAGGATTTTGTTTGCTTAAAGTTTAGGTATAAAGTTACAATCTATACTAATATAACGAAGAGGTAAAGTTTGTAATTTTACTTTTTAAAGTCGATTAGCCCGCAAATATTAAATCAATCATGATTTTTTTTTATCATTGGAAAGTTACACTTTTAAGCACTTTTTAAGAATGTATAGATTATATTTTATTATTTATTTATTTATTTTATTTATTTATTAGATCACCAACAAAATACACACTAAAAACAATCCAGATACATGAATAAAAAATAAGGCTAGTGGTATCTTACTTATAGGTGATAACAGCATGCACAAAGTAAAAGTTAAGCGACAACAAAAGGAAGGTAAAAAATGCTAATTAAAAACTATTACAAAACAACAATAAATTAAAATAAAGATAAGAACATAATTAAACTGTCTAAGCTAACAATTTTGAGCAATTATAGTCAATATTTCATTTTTAAACTTTTTCGTATTAACGAAAATATCTAAATCTCTGTCTCCGCTTATTGAATTATAGGCTCTCATAATTCTATTGAGAGGGGAGTGATGACCCAAATTAGATTTAGACATATGCTCTGAAAAAATCGTGCGTTTGCTAGTGCGTAATGACTTGGAAGGCGCAGAAATATGTATCCGCGATAATAAGTCTGGACAATCCAAAGTGCCGTTAATCAGTTTATAGATAAACATGCTGTCCAGTAAGCGTCTTCGATCGGCAAGGGTGTTCATTTTGAAAAAGGCTATTCCATCTTTGTAATTAGGGAGCTTTTTTGCTAAGCCGAATTTAAAGCAGAGATGCCATAAGAAACGTTTTTGAATGCTTTCCAACCTTTTGACGTAAACATCGTAGTGCGGGTTCCAGACTACACTGCCATACTCAAGTCCACTACGGACAAAAGCGTTGTACAATGTGATCAAAGTCGAAGGATTTTTCAGATCACTACAATTGCGTAAAATGAAACCAAGACTTTTAAATCCCTTTGAACAAATGGAATCAATATGGGTGTGAAAACATAATTTTTTGTCAATAATGATGCCTAGATCACGAATCTCAGTCAATTCTCGTAAACAGACATTTTTAAGTCTGTATGTTCTTTGTGGAATGGATTTCAATCTGCTGAAACTGACAAGATGACATTTGTTAACATTGAGACTCATTCCATTCTCGTCACACCAATCGCCTAATCGATTCAAATCGCATTGGAGCAATTCGACGTCGTTAGGGGAGGAGATGATACGAAGAAATTTAAGATCGTCAGCAAATAAGAAATAATTAGAATTACAGAAACAGTCGCATATGTCGTTAATGAATATGTTAAATAATATTGGACCTAAATGAGACCCTTGCGGTACTCCAGAAAGTGTTTTAAATGGTTCAGATTCATATCCATTGACTACTATTACGGATTCCCTATTGACAAGGTAGGATTTGAACCAGTTGAGCAAACGACCGGGGATACCATATCCGGATAACTTATTGAGTAATATAGTATGGGGGACCTTGTCGAATGCTTTACTAAAATCAGTGTAGATGACATCAACAAACTGGCGTGAATCGATTGCAGTGGAAACAATGTCGGTAAAAGATACTAAATTTGTCGACGTCGATCTACGACTGAAAAAACCGTGCTGAAATGGAGTAATGACCTGTTTGAAATGCCATTCAATTATGATGGAACAGAAAGTTTAGAGATTCTTAAAGGATTTCGAATAGGGAATAAAAGTTGCAAATTACGCGGCGAACTTGTGGGCTCGTTTCTATTTGAAAAATAAAAGTGGCCCATTTAAACTCTCCCTGTTCTGCCCCTTCTAGGGAAAGGAGTCAGTTAAAATTTATATCTTAATTTTTTTGGTATCACAGTAGCTGCAAAAATGTTGTTCTCACTCGGTTCGTTGAACACTCATTTTTTTCCTTCTAACATTCACTCAAACTCACTCTTCCCCGTGGGGGGACGGGTTAAGAATACAATTCCTCCCCCGCCGCTGGGTAGTGTCCCGTAAAAGGCGGGTAACCCAGTAGTTTGGTGGTAGGAGATTCGTTCTCCGACTGGCTCGCGACCACTATCATGTCAAAGACGAACCGCCAAATATCTTATGATGTGTTCCGGTTCGATGGCATGTAAGCCAGCTCTCCCTATCCTAATGGTGGGAATAGGGAGAGGGGCTCCCTATTCCCACCATTCCCATCCTTCCTCCCTCCTTCTGTCCTACATTCCCAAGGCTGGCAACGCATCCATAACTTGAATGTTGTGGATGTCTATGGGCGAAGGTAACCACTTAACACCAGGTGGGCCTTCAGCTCGTTTGCCTCCTTTTTCCCATAAAAAAAAAAAACTCAACGTTCCCCACTGCACTCACCTGACACACAGCCGGAACAGGTCGTCCACGGTGTCGGGGTTGTCGGCGAGGGGCTCGGCGGTGAGCAGCGCGATGGCGCTGGGCAGCAGCGCGTGCAGCAGGCGCGCGAGCAGCGGGTGCGGGGCCAGCGCGTCGGCCAGCACGGCGGCCAGGTACAGCAGGCAGGAGTGCGCGCGCAGGGCGTAGAGGGGGGGGAGCGCGGGCGCGAGCGCGGGCAGCAGCGCGGCGGCGTGGCGGCCCGCGCTGCGCACCATGAAGCGCACGCAGCGGCACGCGCGCTCCATTATGCGCGACGAGCTCACGTATCTGGACGGGGGTACGACACGTTTATATATCAGGGTAGTTGAAATATTAATTTGAATATAGTTTAGGTAATTTGTTACTTGAAAGTAGTTGTTGAAATTTTAAATTTAAGAGTGATGTAAATTTTATTCTTGAAAGGTATAAAAGCAAAGACGCTTCAGTCCAAAAATGCATTTTTTTAACTGAATATACGAAATTTTAGAGCTCACAAAGGGCTACACTATATTATGAGAGACAACCTGAAAATCCACCGCGATTCTGTAAAAATAACTCTTACGTGCAAAACAGCTTCGATCCAATAAATGTTACGAGCAAATACACCACAGTCACAATCTACCAATCAAAAGTCGTAAGATCAAAATACCTAAGATGGCGAATCTATCATTTTTCATAGTAAGTCGAATGTGGATAGTGGCTATCAGCTGTCATTTATATGAATATTAACGAGCAAACATGCTTTAGTCCAAAGTTTAAATGCAAAAAAAACTAAGTCCTACAGTATTTCTCAATTTTTATATGGTTACTGTAAAGTTATTTAATTTGAATTAATGTTATAATAATAAAGTATTCTAATAAAAGAACCAACATATAATTCGGGTAAAAATATCGATTTATTACGACACAGTAAAAATTTGCAGTTTACTCAATTTAGATATTTTGTGATTGAAGCGCCTTTGCTTTTATACTCCTCAATTAAGGGTGGTTCAAAATTTAAAGTTATAGGTAGTAGAAACTTTAAATTTAAAAAAATTATTGACATTTCATTCTTGAGGATAGTTATTAAAATTTTAAATTTGAGGATAATTAAAATTTTATACTTGAGAGCAGTAAAAAAAAGCTCTTAATAGGAAAAAAATTAAAAAAAGTAATCATATTCTAACACAAATTTGTACCAGAATTTAACACTATATTATATTTAAATTTATTTCATAATAGAATTCTATTGAATTCTTTAGTCATATATATTATAGTATTCTATATTATATTTGGCTAAAACAATTTCTCAAATTTGTTATATCTGAAAAACATTTTATTAAAAATATGTATATACATAATATAATATATCTATATATATAATAAAAGAGTAGAAAAGTCAATTCTGTACATGAAAAATTTCAGAAAAATTTTAATTGGGTGCGTTAATATATCGATAACAGAGGCCAAAAATCCACTCAGTAAAATTTTTGTCTGTCTGTCTGTCTGTTAATTTGTTCGTCAATCACGCAAAAACTACTGGATAGAATTGGATGAATTTTGGTATGGTGATAGCTTATAGTCCAAAGGTACATATAGGATAGTTTTTATCCCGGTTTTCCATGTAGTTTTTTTTGGAAAAAATAAAAAACCTATATAAGTAAATTATTTGTATACTGATATCTACCGGGTAGAAATTAATGAATTTTTGTATGGAGTTAGCTAAGAAGTTAGAGCAACATATGGGATAGTTTTCATCCTGGTATTCAATACAACTCCCGCAGAAAAAAAATTAAAAAAAAAAACATTCAAATTATGTCGATAGTTCACGAGTGAAGCTAAATTTGTTTCAATATCACTAATTAAAATAATTATAAAATAAAATAAGCATAACATTTATTAAAAATACATTTGACCGGTCTATAAAACTTTATATAATCTATATGACAGCAGATGTAACTACGTTTTCTGGAACGGGTAGCGCCATCTGTTATTATATAGTTGACACTGTATTAGATATATCCGTACTCATTAATATATCTTTTAGTTTTCACGGGTAATCTACAGATTTCGTACATATATACCAGATGGTATATATGTACGAAATCTGCTATCATATAGATATACTATGATAGCAGATTTCGTACGTTTTCTTATTATAACAGTTATCGCTATATGTTATCAAATAGTATAGACATTGTACTAGATGTATCGATGATTTTCTCAAGAACATAATTAGTGACGCAAGGTCAAATATAGACTACCCCCTTTTATAAAAAAAAATAATCCCAAAGAGCAATAAAGGAAGTGTCAGTTCAAGTGAAAGTGGCAGTTCACGTGGCGAAGCCGTGAGTGGGTCGCTAGTATGTACAATATACATCAATAAATAAATTAATCACAAAGTTAACATTTAACAACTTTTTTTCTACTTATAGATAAAAATTTTAAAAAAATATATTAAAAAACCATATAAATATTTTAATTAAGTCACTATTTTGTCGCTTAAATATTAATTTGTATTATGAAAACTCTTTATTGAAATCACACTTGCACTTGCGTCACTACAATAAAACATTTGCGATTCTTTATTCCTTAATATATTAATTTAAAAAATATGCACTAAGTATATTGAATTAATTTTTTTTTCATAAAAACCATGAAATGATTAATGCAAAAGTTGAAAATTGAAAGAGTTTTTACAAAGCTCACACTATTCTACAAAAAATATCAAAACAATTGAAACAATACAATATCAATATAAAAAAAAAACATACTAAAAAAAAAAATAAATAGCTTCACGCTATATCCCGCACACAGCAGGGTAGGCAGAGGGAACCTAGTGTTAAGACACTCCGTTCCCCACGCACCACCGAATTCGGAGGCTTGCGTGTTAAGTGGCGGAACTCAACGCCGCGCTTTACCTCGACACCAGAGCGAAGAAAATGGAAATATAATTTCCACTCCTCGAGTGGGAATCGAACCCACAACCAGTCGTTTACAGTCACGACTGGCCCAGTGGCACAAGAAAAAAATATGTATACTAAAAAAAACATTTTTAGAAAATTTATTGTGGAAACCGTCCTTTTAAATCGCCCTAAATGTGAATAACTGTATAATGTTAAAAAAGTATATTCTTTATAGCATCTTTTAATATTTTATAGTACTACTAGCTTTTGCCCGCGGTTCTGCCCACATTAAATTTGGTTATATCCCTAGGAAACTTCAATCGAGATAAAAAGCATCTACCCAAGCTCATACCTTGTCTGTATACCAAATTTCATTAAAATCGGTTCAGTAGTTTCAGCGTGATTGACGGACAAACATCCAAACTTTCATATGTATAATATTACTGTGTTTCACAGTCAACTCAACAAAAAACCTATAAATAAATATAAATAAAATGAACCAACAAAAACGTACTTCTCCATAACCTGATGCACGACCGGCCACGCGTCCTGCGCGGCGCCCAGCGCGGGGTGCTCCGCGTCCCCCACCGACGCCGCGGGCACGTCCACGTCGCGGAACAGCGCCGCCAGCCGGTCCAGCCACAGCGCGGGGTCGCCCGCGCCCCCTGCACCCCCCGCACCCCCTGCGCCACCCCCCGCACCCACTAGCGCGCGGAGCGGCTCCAGCTGGAAGGACGTCGCTTCTCGTATTGCGAGTGATAGCTGGCGGGGAGAGAATAAGCTTTGCGTTAATTGAAAATTATTTTTAGAGAAAATATATATTTTTTTAAATTATTAATAGTTAATAATTGAAAGTTTTCATCAATTCGAAAAAGATGACAAAAAATTAAAAATTTTATTGATATGATAAAAACAGTATTATTCGTGTTTTAATTATACCATATATCGTATTTTAATTGAAGTCTTTATATTGCAGTGAAAACGGAAGTAATTTTTTTGATATAAAAACATTCTTAACAAAAAAATGACTATTAACATTAATATTTTAAAGTTTTATTCAAACACTTAGGAAATCGAAATTTTTAGAAAGCGTATAAAAGTTTGAACACAGCGAGATTCAAACTCGCGCCTTCTGGGAACCGTCCAGACGCTCTGACCACGAACACGAACGCTAAATCAATGGCTTAGTGGTCAGAGTGCCTGGACGGTTTCCAAGAGGCGCAGGTTCGAAACCCGCTGCATTTAAATTTTTATACGTTTACTAATGTCTTTTTCATAAAAATGACTATCAACTACAGATGTATTAGTTAAATGTTAGTGTAATAGTAAAGTAGTGTAATATTGTAGTAGTACTGTACTGTAGTGGAGTTGGTTAGAGGTAGAAGTAAAGTAGTGTAGTAGTCTAGTAATGTAGTGGTGTAGTAGTGCAGTGGTGTGGTAGTGTCGTGGTATTGTGGTGTTGTGGTGTAGTAGTGTAGCGGTGTAGTAGTCTAGTAGTACAGTAGTGTAGTGGTGTAGTGGTGTAGCGGTACCTGGTGGTGCGGCAGTCGCGAGATGGCGGCGGCGAGCGCGCGCAGCAGCGTGGCGGCGGCGTGCGGCGGCAGCGCCAGCGCGTCGGCCGCGCGCGCCGCCTGCAGCAGCGCCGCCGCGTGCGCGCCCGCCTGGCGCCGGCACGCCGCGCAGATACTCTGCAACGTCACGTATGTGTAGTATACTGTTGGCCAGAGTGGCCTCGATAGCGTCGGCAGAGACCTCATATGAGAATGACCGTGTGGCAAGAGCACCTCAGTTGAGACTCGAACTGAGGCTTGCGACACCGGTCTTGTAGGGGTCGCTCAGCTCGAGCTAGGCTTGGGACCTCGTCTCCACCGGCGGAGACTGTATAAGTATCGGTGTATGTCTGGGGGTCTCTTTTACTTTATTAACTATGGCAGGGACATTTCCTTTTGCACAAATAAGTAAGTAGATAGAGCTGACCTAGAACGAAGGCCGCTTTCCGACGGACGTACTTAATATGCTTTAAAAAAAAATACTTTCGAGGACTATGTATTTCGTTTTAGCCTCGGGGATCGGTTTACCTAGCAGTCCGTGGCGGGACTGTTGAGGAGGAGGTTGACTATATAGACTGACACTCTGCTAAGTATATATAGCGGTGTGCGGTATCCGCGTAAAATACATAATGGGTGCCACGGACACAAGAGAAATAGTATGCCAGTTGTACAGAAGAGGAGATAGAAGGAAGTCTTACAAGACTTCCGCTCTAATGGGACGACTAGTGGATAAAATACCTTCGACCCGGTAACGGAAGGAGCAGTTAGAGAGCAAGTCTCGTAAAATCTACACTATAAGGCCGTTGTGCCAGATTGTCGAAAGCATTTACTATATCTAAGAAGATTGCCGCTGATTGCATTGATTTCGCTCTCGACAACAGATATTCCGTGAAGTGATGGACTTGGTAAACGCTAGAGCGTTGGACTCGAAAGTCAAATTATTCGGGCGGGATGACATTTCTGACCTCGACCATGGCCTAAAGTCGAGAGAGGAGGATACGTGTAGATTTTCTCCACAAGCTGAGGGATTCGTACGCGAGTTGGTAGATGCCAAAGAGATTTCCCCGTATCTGGGAACGCACTTGTAGAGTGTGTTGAAAATAGTTACGAGGAACAGTACGATGTGATACACCACGACAACACAGTCAACCAGCCAATGAGAGTTGACGACTGACTGTAACACAACACACCATGCATAATGGTATTTGTCTCTCGCCTGTCCCTCTGCTCTCCGCCTCTTACCACCAATCAGTTGCTAAAAGGCTGCAATGCCTATTGGAACTACGACCTCCTTAGTGTGCGCGTGATGTATGACGCATTGCACAAATCATTTAACTGTAGAAATATGATTATTAATCGGCAATCGTGGCGTGTAAAAGTATTTGACTGTAACGCGCGATGGTTATAAGTTCGATTCCCACTCAGTAAAATAACTATATCTAAAATTATTTTGATTTGTTCGATTTGATATCTAAGACATGGTACACTCAACATATAATATTTCTCTCTGAACATAGAGGGCGGAGTGTCTTGACACTAGGACATCTGCAACAAACCCACTAGTAAGGCGCATGGCGCAAGCGGTTGAAGCGGATGGGCGGTTTAAAAGAGGAGCAGATTCGAATTCCGTTGCGTTCAAAATCTATTGGTAATATTAAAATAACTAATTTTGTAACACACACACGCACGGTATAATGCTGTTGTATATGTGTCTGTTAGTTATACTAATGTAATAAAAAAGGTTTAACGAAGTTTGTAACTTTGTTTGTAAGGGGTAATCTTCAGAAATACTGAACCGACCATGATAATTATTTTGAAATTAGAAAGCTATTTATTCAAAATTGATAGAGGCTTTATTTTATTATGATTAAACAGAAAGTTGAGAGAATCCAAAAGGGGCTCGAAGAAGGGATAAAATTCACAAATCACGCGGCTAAGGCAGGAGTGTGTCGCTTGTTTATAATAAGAAGTAACTTAGACTTTAAAATAACCATAGCTTTTATGCCTTCACTTTCATCAGCACAAAATTCAAATTCCAAGTAGAATCCACTTACAAAGCTAATACATTAAAAACCAATAGAAAAATCTCTAAAAAGTACCTTTAAACAAGTGTACAGTAGTAAAAACACACAAAAGCAAACCTGCAAAGCGGTAGCCGCAGCACTTGCCAGCTTCGGGTCCTGCAACGCCCGCAACAGACACTGGAGGCAGGGCTCCAGGCACTCCGGGTGTCTCTCTATCCACTCGCAGAGCTCCCCGAGCAGTAGGATGCAGGTTTTCCTCACCGCCGGGTGGGCATTCTCCGGCATCGCCAGTATCGCTTCCACCACTTTTGGCACGTATTCATATTCATCACTGTGGAAGGAAATTTTAATTTGTTTTTATATATTATATGTATAAATATAAAAGCAGGTGGCCAGTCGTGGCCCAGTGGCACAAGCGTGTGACTGTAAACGACTGGTCGTGGGTTCGATTCCCACTCGAGGAGTGGAAATATTTAATATTTCAATTTTCTTCGCTCTGGTGCCGAGGTAAAGCGCGGCGTTAAGTTCCGCCACTTAGCACACAATGCCTCCGAATTCGGCGGTGCGTGGGGAACGGAGTGTCTTAACACTAGGTTCCCTCTGCCCACCCTGTTGTGTGCGGAATACAGCGTGAAGCTATAAAAAAAAAAAAGCAGCCTCACGTTTGGTTAAGGAGGGTGATCACACTCTGTTACCACTTTCCGCTTATTACGTGTTGAGTGGAGTAACTCAACGCCGCGCTTTGGCATAACAAAACGATGAAATGAAAATAATTTAAATATAATCTCCTCGAGAGGGAATCAATCGTATAACCATCGTGTATATGATCAGATACTGAAAATCTGCCCTAATAAAGGTTTATTTTATATAATTATGTTTAATTTTTTTATTAATTTCATAAAACTATAAAACTATTAAATTTTGTAATCCATAATTTAACATCATCATGATAGAGTAAAATATTTTTAAAGTGTTATCCCACACTTAGGAAAATTGAAAAAAGATATTTAGAAAAAGTATATATATTTTTTTATAAAGCGTATAAGAATTTCGACGCAGCTGGTAACAGAACGCATGGCTCACGCGGTCAGAACGCGCAGACGGTTTTCAGGGGGCGCGGGTACTAATCCCGCTGCGTTTAAATTTTTGTACGTTTTCCAAATATCTTTTTGTGACACTGCTTGCTGATGCAAATACATTTTAAGTAATCTATTCATAAATTAAAAAATATTTAAATTATATCCACTTCACGCAATGTTTCTATAGACTGTAAAAAAGCCAGAAAGCAAACAATGAATTGGGATTGGATAAATGAAAAAAAAACATTGTTTCCTTTTTTACGAAAATGACGCATAAATTAATTAATATTAAAATAATGTATAAAAAATTAATATATATTTTTCTATTTTTAAAGTAATTTACTAAAATTAATAAATAAATAGAACACACACTATCACATTTATAGACATATAAAGTGACATAAACGTTGCTATGGTACCGCATATTTTATGCGTCAACGAAGATACTAGCATGAACAGAAATGAAAGAAATAAAACCTTGGCAACCTTGTGTAATACAATCTAGGTAAGATCTATTTTACTAAAAAACTAATTAAAAATATTTTACTTGTAGACTCAAATATCGCTCCAAAAAAATATATGTTTGTAAAAGCTTTTTTTTTACTTTCACTCTTTTCTGTATATAGTAGGATATTCAGGGAGAAGCTAGTGTCAAAATACTGTTTTCTAATTCCCACCCGAGACTGCAGTGGCGAAACTTATCACCGCGCTTTGTAGTATGTATATTGTTACAGCCTGACTCTGCCCTACAATGAAATCTCTGTATTTTTTATTGCAAAATATGTAATTAAACGTAATTTGAAAAATAACAATAATCACCAATTTACTGTCTTAGTATTATTATTATAAATACAGCTGTATAGTAATGTGTTACTAATGGTCGACAGAAAAAATAAAAAATAAAAAATCGATTACATTTAAAAAAATTATATGTACCTATTACACAAGAACAAAATCGTAGAGATAATCGCAATATTAAAGTACAATAAACAACAACCACAAACATTATCTGCATAAAAGTAACTCACGGCAATATATTCTTAGCGACTGCCTTCATCATGAACAGTGCAGCTTCAGTCTGCTCCCAGGGCAGGTCTGCTTGGAGCACTGCAAACATTTTCTTGAACACTGAGCTTGAACCAACTATGAACACCACATCTTTTACAAGAAGCATTACTTTTGATCGGAACTCCTGTAAATATAAAATAAAACAGATTATTTTTAAGATAATTTATAAACCTTTTCCAAATTTACTCTATGCATTCATATGCTCTCTTGCATTTCAGTGTCGTCAGAAAAACTTAAGTGTCCAAACACTTAATTTTCTACTTTCCACTGGAATTTGAGGGATTGAAGTAGCGTAGCAGAACTTAATGCTGTGCTTTGTTATACCAGAACTAAGAAATGAAAATACTTTCCAGTCAAACCCTGTCTCACAACTCTGTGCTGTTAAACTAATATTCTTATAACATTTTAATTTAAAAAATCTTTTGTATAGTAGGGATAAGGGTATCATATTATATTTGTAAACCAACCAACCAAACAAAAAAAATTTTGCAACAAAACAAATATAATCACAATCGCATATTCAGCCAATTATAACAATAATTTTATTAGCACTATAATATATTGAGCAATTATATAAGAAACCTTTTTATTTAAATATATTATTTCAAATATTTTTATTACCATCCATCCCTTGTCAAAGTGGTGCTGTAGGCAAGTGTTTGACTCTACAGGTAGTTGTGGGTTCAATTTTCACTCAGGGAATTGTTGGTACTTATATTACTTTCATATTATTTTCTTATTATGGGCAGGACGAGGAAATTGAAGTCAATACTATGTTTAATCTGCCTACCCTGTCAAACACAGGATATGCATAAAAATAAAAATATATCTATTTTTTTATGTTTCAAGAACTCAAATATATACTTACATAAAACTCATCTCCCTCATCAAGTAGCCGAGTGTGGTCAGGTTCGCATTGACAATGCCTGGCTAACGCTTCTATAAGCCTTTCTATATGTGGCTTAAATGTGTCTGTTAAAGGCTGGTAGTCCCTGTTATATATCTCTTCTGATAAGCGATACCATAAGTTGAATGTAATTTCCGCTACCTACAACACATTAAAGTTTTAATTAAAGTATTAAACAAAAAAATAATGAAATAGTTGTTATAACAAAGTTTTATTACACTTAAGTTAATTATAATTAACTAATCTCTTTAATAATTATTAATAATACTCATTAACAACTTACATCATAATAATGATGTCCAACACAAACTAAAGCCAACTCCAAAGACCTCACAGCAAAGTGCGTACCACCATTTGCAGCGGTCAATATAATTTTCTCTAAAAATGTCTCAGCTAGTTCTGTGAAGACTCTAGCATAGTTTGCAGCCTTTTCCTCTTCCTCATGAGCTACAGCCATGTGGTAGCTTTCTTCTAAGGCAGAAACACTTTCAAATAGTAACTTTTCAACATCTGGGTTGTTGTTATTTTCTTCCAAACAGTGCAGCGTCGTACATATACAGTCCGATGCCGCATCATGAAGCATGTTTATAGAGTTTTGATCCCTTAAAATCTGCAAACTTAACCCTATAATGGCATTCTGTGGCACTTCCTCTATGCTCATGGCTCTTACCTGTATCCATGAAGTCATGCATTTAACTACTTTTAGTGCTATATGAGTATTTTGAGAATTATTTAAAGATTCCTTTAGAAAAAATGTCACTATTTGAGAATTTGCTTTTAACTGAAACTTAATTTCTTCCCGACGATTTTCACCAAGTTTTAGGCTTGTAGAGTCAATTTCTTGAGGTAAAACTGTTAACACTTCTAAAAGAGCATAGTCATTTTTATTTGAAAATAACTTAATAAGGTCACTAACACAATTTGGCCATGTAGTCATTTGTAGGGCTAAATTAGCTAGTGCTAATGAAAGTTGAGTGAGAATCGCTGGAGTGGTGTCTGGAGCAATGCCTTCCAAATGAGCTATTAAAGAATTACGAAGTGACACCACAGCTTCTTCAGGCAACTCTGACAGATTGTGTTGCACCTTTGACCTCATAGTCTGTGCAGCGAAGTAACATGATTGAACATCTTTCTTCTGTTGCAAAAGCTGATCTGCTATTTTCCATGAATGGATCTAAAAATTAAACGTGGCCAATAATAAAACAATTTTAGATGAAAAGATTGTTGAACATTATATTAAGAATCATAGGAAATATAAAAAATACGTACAGATTTTTGTACATCCGCTAACCAAACAGAAGCCTTTTCCTTTTCAACTTTATTGGGGTTATCGTACAAGGCACTAATGGCCTGATATATCGTATCCATTGACGGCGCCTCCATAGCGGTGAGAATAAAATCCACAAGATAAACTTAGTATCTTTCACTATTTATAAGAAACTTGAAATTCATTACTGATCATATTATAATTAAAATTAGTAATAGAAAATGCACTGTATATAGAATAATCAAACAACGTCAGTCAAACCGTCAAACGAAAACGATCAACTCAACGTTAGTGCACAGATAATTAAGCATTAATTTTTTTGTTAGTTAACAAATTAATTCAGACTTTATTATGTGTCGACTTTATTATATTTTGGTAATTTTATTAAATAAACAAATATAGATTTCGTATTTTTAAAAGTTAAATATTATATGATTGTTCTTTTAATAAGTCTATTAGTATTAATAATAATCCGAAGTACAATTTTATACAAGTTACAAGTTATATATTGTTATATATAACTTGTAACTTGTATCAAACAATATATGGTATTGGTATATTTGTACAATTTAGATTTATGTCATTTACACATTGTGAATTATTTCTCGAAACTTTAATAATATTAGTTCAGTTCACAACCCACAAGTTTTAATTCTATATAATTTTAATAAATCTGTACATTATTATAAATCCACTAATAGGTATATATTGATAAAGTTATAACATATTACGTATTGAAATTGATTTTAATAAATTTATAATCTGTCACCAACATTAACTCAAGTTTAACATTCAGATTAGATATACAGCAGTCTGTGGTTAAGTTAAGCAATAGATAAGTAAAGTTGAAAGGACGTCGAATCAAAGATTATAAAATAATAAACAGCCAGTCAACCACAAATGTTTTTCACGGCCGTGACAACTGTTCGAGGAGTTTCTGCATTTGCGAAACAAGCGTACGTAAGAACGGTACACACGACATTAGCGACAATGGCTCCCGTAAAGGTATGTAAAAACTATATACATGATAAAATTACATAACTCTATTTAATTAAGTGTTTATTTTAAGGTTGGTGACAAATTGCCGGCTGTAGATTTATTCGAAGATTCTCCGGCTAATAAGGTGAATTTGTGCGAATTGGGCGCTGGGAAGAAAGTGGTATTGTTTGCCGTGCCCGGTGCGTTCACTCCTGGCTGCTCTAAGACCCATCTTCCGGGATATGTTCAAAACGCCGATAAATTGAAATCTGAAGGAGTATCTGAGATCTTGTGTGTTTCGGTGAATGATCCCTATGTGATGGCTGCTTGGGGAGCCCAGCATAATACCAAAGGAAAGGTAAATACTAAAGTTTATTAATAATTAAAATTAATATCATACGAAAAACGAATTTAAACATTTATATCATGATATAAAAGATAAACAAAAAATAATAACTTTTAGTTATAACATTAATAGCTGCCTGTACATACATAAACAACATAGATAAGTACTGTTGCTAGCATACTGTATTGATTGACCTCTAACCTTCAGTCGGTTGTCAATAATCTTACATAAATTATGAACCTTTTATAAATATTTGATAAGCTTCTACTGGTTGGAAATACATTTGAAAGTATATCTAATTTATCAGTAAATGAAATACAATAATGTTTAATTCTAAGCCTAACAAGCTAGAGCTTGCTTTATGCCAGTAATTTTTGAGAATGACAAGATATCCAATATAATTGTAACCAAACCTTTGGAAAAAGATTTCATTTTTTTGTTTGTGTAGTCATAGTTTTTTATTACTATTTTTGTGTCAGGTACGCATGCTTGCTGACCCTAGTGGCAACTTTGTCAAGGCTCTGGATCTTGGCGTCAACCTACCACCACTTGGAGGTCTCCGCTCTAAAAGATTTTCCATGGTCATTAATGACAACACTGTGGAGGAATTGAATGTTGAACCAGATGGAACAGGCCTTTCTTGTTCCCTTGCAGATAAGATCAAACTGAAGAAGTAGATGCTTACTCCTGAAACTCACTATATTTCTCAGTTAAATGTGATCAACACACCTAGCTTTATTCCAATCTTAGACTGTCTAAGCACCCCTTGTGATAATGTCTATTAAATATATATAAAATATATATTACTTTATAAACTATATTTTCTTTGTTTTATTTTAGTACCTTTGATCTTGTATAAAATAAAACAATTTCATATTAGAATCTAGTTAGGATTCATAATGAGAAATTTATAAAAGCAGATTAATTAGTTACAAAAAAGGAATCAAGTATCTATTATGTTTCATATAATAATTGCATTACATATTATATATTTTTACTACAGATTATTGACAAATTATATTTGAGACACTAAATTCATTAGGATGCCACTTCCTATAAAACTTCCCAATCTCTGTAATAAATTGATGTAGGCAGTGAACGGTAATGCGCATGCTACGTTACGTTCAAATGACACTTGACGTTATGTCAATGTCACGGTTCTTGTCAAAGTTGCGAATTCGCAGGGGTTGGGGATTATTGTTTATTTTGCAATAAAATATGTTATTATGACTAAAAGACGCGAAAATGTTTAAGCAGGTGCAGTATTGTGGCACAGTGTTCTTTTTTTTGACGTTAGTTTACATAACTAGAATAGTTTTAAGTGAAATATTCGAAGATGAAAGCACTGAGGTGGACGAGTGGCTGGACCAGAACGATCTTGGAGAATACAAAAAGCTGTTTAAAGATTTGGGTAAATATTTTTTATAATTGTTAAAAATATCTAATTTTATTAGCAGAGTTTTTATTATTCTCAAAATATATACATACTATATTATCAATGTAGCGCCAATGCAAATATATTCGCATAAAATTATATTAAAATTTGAGTGACTTCAGTACCTAATTAACATTATTTTTTCTGATGCTGTGTTAAATTTTCAAAATGTTGGTTAATTTAAGGCCATCAGAATACATTAGCATATAAATGATTTATTTTTAAGCTGAATATATTATAATAATAATAACGTTTTTATCGCCTAATCAAAATATGAAGTAAATAATTTTCAGTACCCAAAAGCTGTGGTATTTATTTAATTCAAACTCATAATGCATTAAATATTAAGATTGCCGCTAAGAGTGGCATATAATAATTGTTTTTGTTTTATAAGTACAGTATAGGCCTCTCAAACAAGAGGTAATATATATTTTTTGTTTCAGTTATGTGTAACACAGTTTTTTAATACCACTACCTTAAAGCAAATAAAGAATTTTTCTCGTAGCATCTCACCTCCAACTGTTTTGAAAAGAAAGAAAGAATATAGTTATGTAACATTTGATTTGTAATTATTCACACAAGAATGTCATAGATAGCGCTCTCTATAAATATAATTTTATTATTTAACTTATTGTATACTAGTGCTGAGTGACCAAACTCAACACTGTTCATTTTGTTAGCTACCAGAGAAGAGGAATATAAATTAGAAAGAGATATAAAAAAGTTTAATATTATTAGTCTCTCAAATCAATCAAATCAAAAACTGATTGTGTTTACAGTTAGATGCTTCCCAGGGTCTCAATAAAATAATAAGATTATATTTGTGCAATTTATTTATATTTTGTATAGTAAGTAGTAAATGTATAGTATGTTAATTTTATAAACACCCATTTGCTTTTATCCAAGTCAGTCTTCTATTATCATACTAAACATGTCTTTTTTTCTAAAACATGAAAATAGAATATTTAAAAATACTTTAGTAGATATCTTTCTAATGATTTGCATAATATTGCACCATTTTAATTACCATATTTGCCAAATTGATATCCGGCTGGAAGTAATAAAAGCATCTTAACTTATTAGTGTTATAATGAAACAAAGGTATTTTTATAAAAGAAAAATAACTGTAATAGAACATAATTTGTAAAATCATAAGTGCGAGATCCCAGGGTACCCCTGACGTCACGCCCACCTTCCGCGATATGAGGGTGTAGAATTTGGGGGTGGCGGCGGTGCTACCCTCAGTCGCGACGCAACACCGAGCCGTGCGCACGTATCGACTCATCCCTTAACTGTATACATCATTAAATATGACAGCATTGCTATTTTATGTGATAAAAAATATTAATTTGAGATGTTTTAAAGTATTTTTTAATTAAATAAGTATAGAAGTTGCGTTGCCAGTCCCGTACGGTCGATACACAGTCGGTTCTTAATAGTTGACAATAACACTGAGGTTGTCTTCAATATGTGGCAATTCGAGGATTCTGAGATTTGCTCAATCGGCATGATACATCCTTCACACAGCCGCCACTCGGGCCTGTCCCTGCTGTCCGGCATGTCCACGTTTTCAGGTAACCAAAGCAAATTGAAATTACTCGATTTCTTTGTTACATAAAGACGTGTTTATTTTATATAAAAAAACATATATGAAAGGCATAATGTTTGTTATTTTTTTATAAGTAAAGGCTTCTGTAGTTAGTAATCATTACCTTAGTAAACAAGTTTTAGTTGTTTTTCATTCAAATTTATACAAAGCACTTCTGCGAGATTAGTTCTTTATTGTTGCGGTAATCATTTCGGCTCCTGATTCCTTTTAGGATTTCTCGATTTGAAAGGTCAGCGGTAATTCATATTTATTATTATAAAGTTTATGTAATAAAATAATGTTTTATGTTAAAGGCATGTTAAGTTTTTATTTTTTTAGCTTGACGCTGTATCCCGCACACAGCAGGGTAGGCAGAGGAAACCTAGTGTTAAGGCACTCCGTTCCCCACTTTCCGCCGAACTCAGAGGCTTGCGTGTTAAGTGGCAGAACTTAACGCCGCGCTTTACCTCGACACCAGAGCGAAGAAAATGGAAATATAATTTCCACTCCTTGAGTGGGAATCGAACCCACAACCAGTCGTTTACAGTCACACGCTTGTGCCACTGGGCCATGACTGGCCTGTTAATCATTATTAAAAATACCATTTGTTTGTGCACTTCATCAAAATAATAACAAAGAATTACTTCACCTATATTCTGGTGCTAATATGTATTTGCACCATAGTAATGGTAATCAAGGAGAGATACAGAGCCAATGCTTTGTCATACATTAAATATGCATATTAACATATTAAATAATATATCATTGGAAAAATATATACTTTTCGAACCAAAAACATTTCATATGCTATGTTAGTGACACAAACCGCATCATAATTGGTAATGATGCTAACAATAAGACTAAATTACGGATAGTGTCAATTTCTAATCTCAGGAAAGACTGAACATGTTCTACTTTTCACAATTTAATTTTGAATTGTCAAATATAGCTACACTTCAATTTTTAGCATACCTTTGAGTACATACACTCCGCCAATGTCACTTTGACTGGAGAACACATTGAACTCAATGTAGCCAATTAATAAACAATGGTATACATCTGGAATATATTAAAAGAAATAAAAATAGAGCAAATAAAAAAATATCTTTATTAGAACTTGAAATAATGTAACCTACACGAAATACTGTACGATTACGACTACATACTTTAGTTCAAAGCTGTGTTGTATTCATTAACGTCCCCCCAGGAATTAATTGTACAAATTTCAAAAATATATTTAAATATATCCTAATCTAACCTAAGATATTTGCAATGTTTAGAAACAGACAAACAAGATATCTAAATAAAATCATTATAATAATGTCACTTTGTTATCTCGCAGAGGGAGATATTCAGGTTAATATAAATTGCATATATTGTTTTTTGTTCAGTTTCACTCTTCTCCCCGCACATCAGGGTAGAGACATTAGAGACAACCTAGTGCCAAGATACTCCGTCCTCCACTTCCCGCCAAAATTCAAGACATTTTGTTGAATGGCGGAACTCAATGCCTTGCTTTTTCTAGCCAAATGGAGTGGAGAAATTAACATAACTATGGTCATTCTTCCAAGTGGAATCAAACTCATAAATATCGCGTGCGATACGCGTCATCGTCATCATCGCAGTGTCGAGTCAGACGCATTGAAACTAATATGTGCTCTGAAAATTATTATAATATATGTTGTATACTATATGTAATTA
The DNA here is from genome assembly GCA_019049465.1 of Dryas iulia moderata. Taxonomy (NCBI): domain Eukaryota; kingdom Metazoa; phylum Arthropoda; class Insecta; order Lepidoptera; family Nymphalidae; genus Dryas; species Dryas iulia. The sequence goes on from CM032418.1 coordinate 528,974, forward strand.
TTATAATATATGTTTTCATATTAATGAAATTAATATGATTTTTTTTAATGAAGTTGCTTAATATGAATTGCGTAAAATTTGCGTATAAATGGATAAATTAGATACTATTATTTATAGTAAAATTACGCCATAATATATGAAATCTATCGAATCTTTTAAATTATATAAATAGAAAATGACAACAGACTGCGAATTATGTTCCTTGAACAGGATCAAAGTAATGTAGAAAAGTCCGCAACAAACTTATGTATAGCTTGTACAATATTTATTATTAGACAATTTCCATTAAGGCCTTATGCCATTTGGAAGTAATTGGAAAACGTGCTACAATCACTGAACTGTGAAAATGACCTTTATGTTGTCAATCACGAATCACGATTGAAATAAAATTATTGAAATTTTATGATTTAGTATACCTTAGACATTCTCAAATGTGAAGCATTGCCTCCACGGTGTCTATTTTTATTGTATATACTAGCTGTGCTCGCGGAATTAAAAAAAAAATCTTATTACTTCGGCTATCAGCCAGAAGAAATCCCATCAAAATCGGCATTGTCAAATTCGTGATATTAGCTGGAACATACAAACAATTATGTTTATTTATACAGATGTTTACATATAGAAAATGTCAAATGTAAATACAACAATAGTTGATTTTGTTATTCTTTTTACAGGTTCTATATTAACGTCCGCGAAAACTTTCCAATCAAACGTTAGCAAGAGAAAGCCTATTTTCATATTTTCATTAGTTTTTGTTTCGTGGAGACCAGAATTTCGAACAAAATCAGAAAAAAAACATATTGGTGAGATGAAATTATATTAGATCATCAGATCAAATATTATATATTACAATTTAAAACTAATTTCGTAAACGTAATGTAATGCCAAATTAAATTACCTCCACCGCGTAATTGAATCGGGAGTGTCTCAGCTGTCGCGCCGACTACAATGAACCTCGTTATATTCGTCCATTGTATTATTTTAGAGACTAATTGACTTTTCCACCGCTAACTAGAGTCAAGGGCCACCTCGACAGCTCTAGACACGAATAACTCCACGTGCAAGTGATAGTAAACACGAATAAAATATATTATAGTTGGGAACAGCCCTTGAAATGAAATGTTATATTGTTTGAAGTGTTGTTTTCATCATTAGAAAATTGTTGAAAATTCATGCAAAAAACTAGAGCGGGATTCGAACCCGCGCCACTTGAATACCGTTCAGGCGCTCTCAGCACTAAGCCACGCGTTCTACTACCAGCTGCGTCGAAATTCTTATACGCTTTATTACAACTTATTTTTGTTGTTAACATCTCTGTAGAGTTGTTTTCAGGAGGCGCGGGTTCAAATCCCGCTTTATTCAAATTTTTATACGTTTTTTAAATGTTTATTTCAATTTTCCTAAGTGGGGAATAACACTTTAAAAATGTTTAAAAAAATAGAGTGAGTTTATTTAAAGCTAACATATAATGGTGAAAAGTGGAGAACAGAGTGTCTTAACACTAGATCCTCTCTGACTTTGCTATGCGAGTAAAACCATGATACGGAAGGTGTTTATGACAGTATATTATTGTAAGCATTGTTAACATTCTACTCATACCTCTCTACTACTCTATTGAAACGGTTTAAAAGCGTTATTGTTATAAGTAGATACATAAATTAAATACGTGTGTAAATAGATGTGTTTGTATTTACTATTTGCATATTAAATAAAAAACCATTATGCCCTTATATAGAAAGAGACCATCACGGCGGTGTGGGACATCTAATCTAACGATAAACCTGATAGTCGTGGAATCGATTCTCATTCGGGGGATTGCAATTTAAATTATTTTCATATTATGTTTGAAAAATATATATTTTAAACATTTTTGAAATGTTATACTCCACATACATAGGTCATAGGATTTTTTTTAAAAAACGTAGAAATAAGCATTTCACGCAATCAGATTGCATGATTTAGCGATGAGAGCTCTTGAACGATTTTCAAGAAACGCGGGTTTTCAATCCCGGTGCGTTCAAATTTTTATATATTTTCGAAAGATGACTAATTGATTCTCAATTAGTAACTTTAAAGAAAATTTGAGTTTTTCACTTTTATTTAATCGATTTATTATTCCCTATATTCTACTGTTATATTTTAAGTCGATAAATGTATTTTATTGCGCATCCCTAGCCATGATAGCGTCGAGGTTGGCACGCTGCCAGCTATGCAGTTGTGTTCGAGTCCACTCCGCTACAACAATTAGATACTGAACACGTCCTGTTGTAATGACTATATTGATTGCGACGAATATGCTTGTTATACACCTTGCGTAGTCTAACTTTATTCTTATTCTTACTTATATTATAAATGCGAAAGTCTGTGTGTTTGTCTGCCACGCTTTCACGGCTAATCTACCGGACCGATTTGGATGAAATTTAAAATGAAAGTAGTAAAAAACACAGGGTCAAACATAGGCTACTTATTTTTTCAAATATCCACCTCTAAAGGGTTGAAATAGGGGGTAAAAGTTTATATGAGAAATCTAAACCGCTTGACCTAAAAAAGAATCAGAAAGAATGACCTAAAGAAGAAGAAGAAAGCTTGTAAAGAATTTTGGCATAGATATAGGTTATAATCCAAGGTTAAATATAGGCTACATTATTTTTCAAAATTCTACCCCCGAGGGTTGCAATATAGCAAATCATTTATATACTTCACGCGGCGAAGCCGCGAGCGGGTCGCTGGAATATACATATAGCACAGATATACATTAAAGAATTATTCAGCTTTACGCTTTTTCCTGCATAGCAGAGTAGGCATACAGAACCTGATCATAACACTTCGTTCTCCACTTCCTGCCCAAGTTAGTGACATTACATGTTGTGTGGCGGAACTCACGTGCTTGATTTTACCACAGTAAAGAAATACAAATTCAAAAAGTACGACCTCAAAAGTGTGTCTGTCGTTAACTAAATGACTCTTAATAAAATGCTTGTTATTATTTGCAATTTATTGACACACTAACAATACACTAAGGGAATGTATTAAACATTCCAAGAAACCATTATTCTTTATGATTTTTTAAAGATGGCAGTACAATATTAAAAAGCACTTTTAAATACCACTGTTTCTTGTTCTCCTTATACCATACTACTGGCACGTTATGAAATAATTTTATTAATTAAATATTACCATAAACTTTATTCACAATGATTTGATTTAAGATTACAAGAATTTGCATGGTCATATAAAACAAAGAGCAGTTGGTGAAACTTGCATCGATTTGCTGGTCTCACCAATGAACATTAAAATTTCCAAAAATTAGACGGAGAATCTTTACAATTATCCTATTAAGTATATGCTGAATATGTAAAGCAAGTACTGTAACATCTGAAAAATCAATAAATTAATGAAAATCTGCCACAACTTCATTAAATGCATTTTTTCTTCTAACCTACTGTTCGCTACAACAAAGATCTAACATGAAAGCGCATTCCCCTATAAGACTACGGTTGAATCTTCAAAAGCTTAATACATTGGGTTTGGTGGCATGCAAAATCCAATAGGGCATCCACCTGGGTCGGTCACCGGCCCAGTCGGCCCAGTCGGCCCAGTCGGCCCAGTTCCGCGCCCTATTTACAGCAACAAGTGTGCATTGATTGCGTAATCCTTATTGCACATGTCACACTGTATCGACTGTTAGGATGTGTGAGGGATTAACTCAACTACAGATAGACATGACGTTTGATTGAAAGAGGTCTATATATATATGCTATTTTCCACGTTTGACCCATGACGCGAAATTAATAGTCTTTTTTTATTAATAAGTTTAATACACTCAATACGCATTGTCTCGATTTCGGTGTCTTGACTAGTGTCCTAGTGGACATTAGTGTCTTCTTTATACAGGAAAAAGCGTCAAGCTGCAAAATAAATTAAATCAATTTTGTGGTGGTAATGAGCTAATCTAAACTAACTACCGAAGCATGTTTATACTGTGTTACAGGAGTTAGTGACTTACTCTCTTAGTAACTAGTCACTAACTAAGTATAGAAGTTAGTTACCTGGCTCCTATAGCACATGTTACATAAAAAATACATTAATTTTAATAAAAATTACAATAAAAAATATTCTTTTTGTTTGAAAATAGCTAAAGATTTCCATAAATAGATCTTTTCATATTATTCTTTATATAACAAATGGTTTGAACAAAGAAATGAATAGAAATTTTTAACAAAACGTGAATGAATTCTTTCTTGAAATGACTTAATAACAGCGTTGAGGTCGCAACGGAGTGAGGGCTACTTCTATTATGTGAATGCCTTAGATTTATGTATTGTAATACGATATTGGGGAATGTTTGTATTTAAAATATACGTTTCCTCGAGTTACACCTACGATTGTCGATATATCTTTATCTGATTATAGTTTTTGAAAAGAGTCTAAGAGTGTATAGTAGCTTTTAAACATTTTTAAAGTGTTATCCCACACTTAGGAAAATTGGAAAAGGCATTTAAAGAAAACGTATAAAAATTTGAACGCAGCGAGATTCGAACTCGCGCCTCCTGAATAGGTACCGTTCAGACGCTCTCACCACTGAGCGCGGACGCATTGCTCATTTGTTTTCTTTAAATGTCTTTTTTTTGTATAGTAGCTTTCTGTAAATACAGTATTTTATGGGAATAATAAAATATGTTATATTTGTTTCATTTGAAAAAAAAAATTAAATTAAATAGGTTCACGCTATATCCCGCACACAGCAGGGTAGGCAGAGGGAACCTAGTGTTAAGACACTCCGTTCCCCACGCACCGCCGAATTCGGAGGCTTGCGTGTTAAGTGGCGGAACTTAACGCCGCGCTTTACCTCGACACCAGAGCGAATAAAATGGAAATATAATTTCCACTCCTCGAGTGGGAATCGAACCCACAACCAGTCGCTTACAGTCACACTCTTGTGCCACTGGGCCACGACTGGCCACAAATTCATTTGTTTCATTTGGATATTTATAAAAAAAATATAAAAATGTCATGTGATTTTTATTGAAGTTAAAGCATAAATTTAGTAAGCTTAGTTTAATGTTTTTAACTTCAATGAAACTTTCAATAATAATTGTGGAATCTGTTTATTATTTTTTTTTTATTGTATTACTTTGTGCTACACAATAAATATTGTATTGAAATATAATATTTTCTCCCATTATATTTTACCTTTTTTTTACTGTTTTATTACAGTGCAGATGTGACGAAGTGGATATTTTACCACACACGGTATAGTCAGGTTTTTAATCTGTAAAACATCGTTTAAAAATCAATCTGTGTTGCCTAATATACAAATACAATATAAAGATATTTAAAGCAGAGTTGCCAACATTAAAACACGAGTATATTTATATTCATCGTGTTGTTTGTTTTACATTTTTAACTTTCCCATTAATTCGAGCACTCTCCACTCGCCTGCGGTCATAAATGTTTCGTCCGAATTTGGCAAGCTCTCGGCCGGGCCACAATAAACTACACTTTATAAGAAAATCTTGATTAATCTGTGAATATTTGATTGATACGATTTTTGGAGGGCGCCATTTTGAATTTAACTTAGGTTAAAATGTTCTGTCGAGAAGGCGTGGCTTGAATTATTAAACTTTTTTTTTTCGCTTCGGATGTTTATTGGTGATTTTTTGGGTTTTTCTTTTAGTTTCACGCTGTATCCCGCATACAGTAGGGTAGACAGAGGGAAAGTGATATGACCCTCATTTTCCACCGACTTCTGGAGGTATTGCGTGTTTAGTGGCGGAACTAAAAGCCGCGATTTGCCTCGACACCGGAGTGAAGAAATGGAAATATTAAATATTTCTAATTCTCGAGTGGGAATCGAACCCAGTCGCTTTACGTCACACTTTGTGCCCCTGCGCCACGCCACTGGCTACAACTGGGTTACTTTTGTTTTCGTTCATTTTACGCCTGAACGTTATTATTATCCCACATTGTGTTGATGTTTTTTTATTAAAAAAATAAATACGCTTACCATTTTTGACAATTCAATATGTATATTTGAAACAATTTATGAAGTGGGTCAGATATCTGAACACTTGCGAATAAAATTTCATTCGTATGTATCGATTTTTATAACTGAAAAGTGAAAAGGAAATAATAATACAGTACAGAGAATGACTTATCACATGTCACTTGTCTTTGCCAATATTCTGTCCATTTGGAAATATTATATAGGATGGAGGGAATATAACATGAAATTTTGTGTAGCCACAATCGGAAACGTACATATTTAAAAAAAATATATACAATCAGTTATACTTATTTTTTGGACATGTCCGGCCTTCAGATATTAGCAAATTAGTGACCTAAGATATTGGATGTTGTTGTTCGTTAGTATAATTCTATTTATTTTGATAAAAAAGCATAATTTCCGTGATTTAATACTAGAGTTCCTTCAGATCTCATTTGTTACATAGTTTGTTTAGTTATTAGTTATAGTATATTTGTTATAGTTTATGTGGTTTTTGAATTTTTTATATATTATTATTTACTGTTTTTTTAATCCGATTTGTTTTCTTCATTAAATTAAATTAATTTTATTGTAAGTAACATGCATAACATTCAAACATGCATCATCTATAATTGCGGCGGCACTTCTTAATTATATCTTTAATTACGTTTTTATATCGTTCTTAAATATATGTCTTTTAATTATTTATTGGTGTTCTAATCAAAACTAAAAGCGTAAAGTTGCTTGTGATCCAAATATATAAATAATACTAATAAGTACACACATATTGTGGCCAGTCGCGGCCCAGTGGCACAAGCGTGTGACTGTAAACGACTGGTTGTGGGTTCGATTCCCACTCGAGGAGTGGAAATATTTAATATTTCCATTTCTTCGCTCTGGTGTCGAGGTAAAGCGCGGCGTTAAGTTCCGCCACTTAACACGCAATGCCTCCGAATTCGGTGGAAAGTGGGGAACAGAGTGTCTTAACACTAGGTTTCCTTTGCCTACCCTGCTGTGTGCGGGATATAGCGTGAAGCTATTTAATTTTTTTTTATATACTACGCCTGGCATTATTAAATTAGAATTAGGTAACACAACTTAAATACTAATACAACTTCTTAATTACGTTTTTCTATATCAAAAAAATAAATAGTTTGATATAAATCTATAGGTACGTACACAGCTGCATACTACTTATAGGTAGGTAGCTCCTCGTACATCTAAGCACGTTCTCAGAGTCAGAGCGCTGTGATCGAGAGCCGGCCAGCCCTCGAACTTGAACCGCCTCGCCTTCTCGAGCCGCACTAGACCTCGTCCGTTACAAATGCTTATATTTGCATTCAAAATACATTTATTATACGTATATTTTTTACAGGTATCGTTTTAGAATATATGTAGGTTTAATGGATAGCATGGCATTTGCAAATGGCTTAATTGTTATTTAATTTACCAAGGTTTAATGTAATTTGAAAAAATATAAAGAATGAAAGCAAAAGCAGCCACGCTTTTTCCGATATAACAGTTTCAAAACCCTTCATTCGCCACGCACTGTCCTAATTCGAGATATTGCGTGCTGAGTGGAGGATGTCCATCCGCATTAAGTGTATACCAGAGAGGAGAAATAATAATAATTTATATTTAATTGTTTCCCTTGAAGGAACCGACTACAACACCAGTCGCGACAGTCAGACGCTGTCCCACTGTGCCATGATCCCTTTTATAATTGTTTCATTGATAGATTTAAATATTATTTTGTTCAAAACATGATACAATATATAATAATAATAATAATAGCTTCACGCTATATCCCGCACACAGCAGAGTAGGCAGAGGGAACCTAGTGTTAAGACACTCCGTTCCCCACTTTCCGCCGAATTCGGAGGCTTGCGTGTTAAGTGGCGGAACTTAACGCCGCGCTTCACCTCGACACCAGAGCGAAGAAAATGGAAATATAATTTCCACTCCTCGAGTGGGAATCGAACCCACAACCAGTCGTTTACAGTCACACTCTTGTGCCACTGGGCCACGACTGGCCACTGGTACAATATATATCCCAGGCTATTTTCCGATTAAATTAAATTACAGATAAGTTTGTTGTTTTCCGCCAACTTATTCTGTTAGAAGTTGTGCGCCGAAGGCTCCAATGTTAAATGTTTCCATCAATAGTTAAAAAGGTCAAGTGAAGTGAAGTTAGCAGCGAATCAGGGCCGGAATCGCGTGAGGCACGACACTGCTATTTACTCCGAACGCCTTTTGTAATTAAGTTTTGAGACTTTGTACGGTACTTTAAGCTTTGGCATTACTTTGTTTCTATAGAAGACCCTCATTTTTTGTTTTTTTTTGCAAGTCTTGTGTTTTATTTTGTATTGAATTGCGAAATGCTTGTTGGAGTTACAAATAATTTTTGAAGGAAACCTTTTAAGATTACTCTAATCTACAGTAAAATGTACTTTTTTAAATATGTGTCGTTAATAAACTTGTAATGTTAAATGAGAACATAATATCCGTAATATTCATCTGAATTGAAAGCTGTTACAAGAAAAGATTTTTTTTTCCTTTAACTGGTATTCGCATAGTTTAAGGGGTCCCTTTTAGATGTGCTGGCGTCTACTATACAAGCCTCTGTCTGTCTAACGATATATGAAAAAAATCTTACAAATGTCGCCAATTAATTATTTGCTAAATAAAGTTATGGTAGTTCTAATAAAGCCGAAATCACAACAGCTTAAAAAGAATTTTAAGTTTAATTCAGAGCGGGGAAATAAGGATAACGCTCAAGTCAAGTCGAACCCACAACCAATCAGTCAGATGGTGTTCCACTGCACCATGATTTATTAACATATATCATTTATTTAAGGGTTATTTTGATCGTCAAAGAAGACTATGGTGGCGTGACGATTGTCAGTTTCATTTTGCTAGGCAAATGTAGCGTGAGTGTTTCTCCCTATGCTGTATGGCGTAGGTACGTTGTCCCTATGTTGTCGACGTCATTAGAGGTTATTGTTGCATATTATGTAATGATACTGTATTTAACTAGTTATAATCGTCGTTCTTTGTAATTCACATATACCAATATTAAACTATGAGGTTAGTTGTAGTAAAATAGATAAAAGTAAAACTTTAATGGAAAATAAACTAAATATCTATAAGACCATCTGTAACAGAACACGTAGCATCTACAAAATGATAACAGTTATGATTTGATTGAAAGTGTGACTGTAAAGTGACTGGTTGTGGGTTCGATTCACCATTCGATGAGTGGAAATATTTAATATTTCCATTCTCTCTGGTGTGGAGGTAAAAGGCGGCGTTAAGTTCCGCCACTTAACACGCCATGCCTCGGAATTCGGGGCAACGGAGTGTCTTAACACTAGATTCCTTTTACCTACCAAGCTGTGTGCGGGATACAGCGTGAAGCTAAAAAAAAACGAAGAACGTAAAACGTAGGTTAATATGCTTTAAGTAAATATTATTTTTTATCGCTCTGGTGTCGGGGTAAAGCGCGGCGTTAAGTTCCGCCACTTAACACGCAAGGCCTCCGAATTCGGCGGAAAGTGGGGAACGGAGTATCTTAATACTAGGCTCCCTCTGCCTACCCTGCTGTGTGCGGGATACAGCGTGAAGCTGAAAAAAATTTTTGTTTTAATTTTAGCTTGGATGAGGTTAGATAATGTTCAACGTTGTCTTTAGATAATGTTAATGTCATTCAGCACAGAAACACCGATTAAAAAAAATAAATAAATAGCTTCACGCTATATCCCGCACACAGCAGGGTAGGCAGAGGGAACCTAGTGTTAAGACACTCCGTTCCCCACTTTCCGCCGAATTCGGAGGCTTGCGTGTTAAGTGGCGGAACTTAACGCCGCGCTTTACCTCGACACCAGAGCGAAGAAAATGGAAATATAATTTCCACTCCTCGAGTGGGAATCGAACCCACAACCAGTCGTTTTTACAGTCACACTCTTGTGCCACTGGGCCACGACTGGCCCAAACAAAAATAAAAAACACCGATTAATATTAAATAATTAAAATAATAGAGTTCCTTTTTTTATAATTTAATTTATATCACTACGGACATAAAGTCTGTACCTTTTTTTAGAATAATGTTTTTTTTGTTATATATAAATTTCTTTTTACTTTCACAATATCAGAGCTTAAAACTAAGTAAGCTTTAACTAAGTTTATAAAATATACCACAAGAGAGTCCAGTTTCGTTTAGTTTTCAATATTAATCTTATCTCTTAAATATTAAATGTAACTTATATCTATTACATAGTATTAATATGTCTTACTTTAAAAAATACTAATTACTATAAATAATATAGTTCTATACATACATTTATAAATTTTAATTCACACTCATAGACAATTGAAAATATTTTTAGAAAACAACAAAAGTTGAACATAGTATGATTCGATTCCGTGCCTTTTGCTTACCATCAGAGAGCTCTGATTGGTAAAACGCACATCTTAGCGATCAGTACGCTTCAACGATAAATAAAAGCCGCAGGTTCGAATCTCCCTATATTCAATTTTTTATATAGTATAGTCCTTTATATATAGGCATATTAAGCCTCCTTTTTTTTCTTTGGCTTCCTTTTAATATAAAACTTAGGGGAAATGATAAAGCTTCGCTATATTCGTAAAAATCGTTAAAAGACAATATAAGTAAGTATAAGCCTGATTAGTACATGAAGGTTCTTATAGAAAGGCACATAACAATGAAGGCCGCTCGTCGCTTAGATACCAACTAACAACTAACTGTAATTACTTCTACTACTGCTACTGTCTATCGTCCTTGAGTGCAGACACGTAAATGCATGTAAAAATAATAGTTGTTATGTATAGCTATATAAATGAGTTTTAGATTTATTTTTTTTACTTTTTAAACATTTTTTAAGTGTTATTCCACACTTAGGAAAATTGAAAAAGACATTTAAAGAAAACGTATAAAAATTTGAACGCAGCGGGATTCGAATCCGCGCCTCCTGAATACCGTCCAGGCGCTCTCACCACTGAGTTCTACTATCCGACGCGTCGAAATTCTTATACGCTTTATTACAACTTATTGTTGTTTTAACTTATTTTTCTTTAAATGTCGTTTATTTTCTTTACGTCAAGATAACTATTAGAAAGATTTTATTTTAATTATATATTTTGTTAATATTGTGTAGCAATAATTTAATATTAATATATAAAATTGACACAATAAACATTTTAATTTAAAATGAAATAATAAATAAATAAAATCGACGCCATCTTTGTACAATTATAATGTACCGCAAAGATCGCACTTGTGAGAATGTTTGCGCTATATTTCCCGACTTAGTTATGCAATGTATGGCATGGATAAAATTATTCATAATGCAATGACTCTGAGAGAATATCGTGTATATTTTTCGAACTCGTAAACTTTAAAAGATACATGAATACATAAAAATTAAGATGTTTCAATATCTCGATTTCGGCCAGAAAGAGAGTGTGTGGACACTAGATTATCTCTGATTACCATTTTGTTTTTTTTAATGTTGGGAAATCCGTTACGGATACCCGCCCGGGGTGGGATCCCCGTTGTGAGAACGCGGTTATGTGGGACTTCGGTTTGGCAAGATGGTACGCCTCCGTTTACCTACTAAAACCTGACGGTGTTCCTCTCCCGCCACTAGCCCAGGTCTCGGGAACTGGTCCCAATCGTATCTCTGACTACAGGTAGTATATCAGGATATATGGGAATGTCAGCTCGTCGAATAGTAAAGGAACTGTATTTATGTATTTGTGTTATTATAAAGTAAAATATCTTGTAATAATAATTGTAATTTATTATAACTAAACTAATAATAAATAAGTAAAATGTTTTACTCCATAAAAAAAGGCGGGAAACATTCACAATCCAAATACAGATACAATATTAATGTTTACACTAACTCATTGATTAACTGTAATATAGATTATAAATAGCTAACACGAAAAAGCTGCTTTGTAAACAAATTCTATATACAAAAAGCGCTTCTAACGCCTCTATCGGCTGTTTAAGTATTTATTTGACGATTTGGTCAAGCAATGTCGACGAATTCACGAAGTAGCCACGCGTTTAGTTGACCATATCGTTAAACGTTACGCGGTCATTGATTTCGTCAAACGACATTATGATATGGTCATTTCATGAACTGCGACCGTCTCATGATAAAGTCAACGATTTCATGAAATCGTCAATTTTACGATATGACCACGACGTATACATTCATTACAATAAAAGCTGTGATTAAATCAATGTTGGTATGAGAAGTCCCACGTCGGGCGCCTTAATGTAATTGGTATAACTCACGACGGCGCTACGAGATCGATCTTGTTATTCAGAGTTTTGGCAAATTTCGTGTACCTCGGTATGCATAAGCGATAAAGTAGGAAACATCACAAAGTAAATGATTATTTTAATATGTTTTTGTATTGAATATAATTTAAATGGTTGATTAGTAGAGGAGCCAGTCGCGGAGCGAAGACATTAAGTGTGACTATAAAGCGACTGGTTGTGGGTTCGATTCACACTCGAGGAGTGGAAATATCTAATATTCCATTTTCTTGCCTCTGGTGTCAAGGCAAAGCGTGGTGTTAAGTTCCGCCACTTAACACGCGATAACTCCAGAATTTGGCGGAAAGTAACGAACGGTTCCCTCTGTCTATACTGTTGTGTGCGAGATACCGCGTGAAGCCAAAAAAAGGATGGATGGTAGAGGAGACACAAGCAATACATAGATATGATGCAATATTTTTTTATTTACCTACACAGTATCTATAGGATCAAAAAAAATCTGATTTATGCCGTGGAAATTTTTTTTATAGTGCTCCCCTACACTCCCCAAAGAGGCGTACATACCAAATTTCTGATTTCTGTCAGTTACTCTAGTGTATAATAGAAACGTTTTGTATATAGTTGAGATGAATTGTATGTTACATTGAGCATTTATCTCACTTTTGCTGTTAGCTAGCAAAAATGAAAAACAAAGAAACATATAGGGTTAAAATAAATTACTTATTTTTTGAGCGTAGTGATCTACGTGCAACATTTGTATAATAGACTAGAATATACAAACTTTATTGCACACAAAACAAATAGAAATAACAAGATACAAAATACAAACTTAAATTATATGCGTCAATAATGACTGATACTTCAGCAGTCAACATAATGTACATATTTTTTGTTTTATACTTATGCGATTCGAAGATATGTTTATAATGTGAACAATTATTATTTACAATAGAAATTAATATTCGTATTGTAAATAATAATTGTTTAGTCACTGTTAACATATACATATATTACGTACTGGTATTTTTTGCTTTATACATCTATGGTTCGAAGAGATCCTCATAATATAAACATGATTATTTCCAACAGGAATATCAACACTGTCGGGATGCGCATCGCCGGAGAACATGGAGAGGCTGCCGGAGCTGCCCGCGTCGGAGGAGAGGCGTCTCCGGCGGGCGGCGCACGTGCTGCAGCAGAGGCTCGTGCTGAGGCAGTGGCTGGCCACGCACAAGCTACAGCATGCTTATTCAAAGTGAGTTCTTTCATAGTGCTTATTTATCGTCACTCTGTAACCCGCACACAGCTGGGTAGGCAGAGGGAACCTAGTGTTAAAACATTCCATTTTCCGCCGAATTCTGAAGGCTTTGCGTGTTAAGTGGCGGAACTGAACGCCGCGCCTTTATTTCAACACCAAAGAGAAGAAAATAAAAATATACAATATTACAATTCCTCTAGTTCAAAGTTTGAGTCGAACCCACAACCCGTACATGTGTGCTCCTGCGCCACGACTGGCCTCAATGGTATTTAATTTTAACGCCATCGTGACGCAGTGGGACAGCCTCTGATTATAAAAGCGATTAGATTTGGATTCGATTCCTACTCGAGGGTAATATAAATGTATCCAATATTTCATCATATTCTTTTTCCTTTCTGGTACTTAAAGGACGGCATTGAGATCCTCCATTTAATAAGCTGCAGGTGCAAATAGCTATACGTATTTATATGTAGAACATATACAATAGTAGTACTGATGAGGTGCTTTGGTGCAGTCAATATATTTTAAAGAGGCAGCAAAATTAAATTTCATGCTCACTTGACTTAGCTATATGTCTGTCAATAAAGAAGAATTTTCTTCAAAAATCCGAGACATACGTAATTATAAATAAGAAGATATTAAAATAATTGCTAGTTAATACGTATTTCAAACTAAACCGTCGACGTGAATCTGTTCCATTAAATAGAACCTTCCACGAGCGTCAAACAGACTCATTACTGCATATAAAAAGTATGAATGAATGCAGTCTTTTGCAAATGCGAAATACTTTTTTTATAGAGAGCTCATAATATGCATATGCATTGAAAAGCAGCTTCACAGTTTTTTCTGCATAGCAGGATAGTCACAGAGGACCTAGTGTCAAGACACTATGCTTTCCACTTTCCGTTAGAAATCGAGAAAGTGGGTTTTTTGGTATTAGTTTTTTTTGCGTTTTTTGGTATGCAACTTTGGTATCAGAGCTAAGAAATGAAAATTAAAATATTCATGTGGCCAGTCGTGGCCCAGTGGCACAAGCGTGTAACTGTAAACGACTGGTTGTGGGTTCGAGGAGTGGAAATTATATTTCCATTTTCTTCGCTCTGGTGTCGAGGTAAAGCTCGGCGTTAAGTTCCGCCACTTAACACGCAAGCCTCCGAATTCGGCGGAAAGTAGGGAACGGAGTGTCAACACTAGGTTCCCTCTGCCTACCCTGCTGTGTGCGGGATACAGCGTGAATATAAAAAAAAAAAAAAATATTCATACCCCCGAGTGGGAATCGAACCCACAATCATCGTGTTACTACAGTCAAAGCTATCCCACTGTCCTATGACAAACTCAAATATGCATTGAACCTACTTTATTTTTACTGCGTAATAAAAGTTGACGTACGTCTGACATTTGGAGTGGAGGCAGAAGAAATCCAGTAATGGGGACCATACTACATACATAAATATAGGTATGATCAGTGATTACATAAATATAGGCCTATATTTAAAAAAAACGATTGTGGGTTCCATTTTATTTTCATTGCACTACTCCAATAACACAAAGCGCGGCGTTAAGTTCTGACATGTCTGAATTTCGTGCGAAAAGTGAAGAACAGAATGTCTTAACATTAGGCATAAAATATTTAATTACCTACATACCTACCTATTTACCTAATTTAATGTATTGGTCAAATTAAAAACAACGCATTTGATGTACCTACTATATGTTTATTAATGTTTGTTAAATACAGATAAATATTAAATATTACACTAACCACGTATATCTATTATTTATTTTTTTTTAGCTTCACGCTGTATCCCGCACACAACAGGGTAGGCCGAGGGAACCTAGTATTAAGATACTGCGTTCCATTCCACTCCGAAGGCATTGAGTGTTAAGTGGCGGAATTTAACGCCGCGCTTTACCTCGATACCAGAGCGAAGAAAATGGAATTATTAAATATTTCCACTCCTCGAGTGGGAATCGAACCCACAACCAGTCGTTTACAGTCACACGCTTGTGCCACTGGGCCACGACTGGCCACGAAAAAATAATTATAAAAATATCAACGCAGCAGGATTAGAACCCGTGACTTGAATACCGTCCAAATATTTATAAGAAATATTCAAGTAGGTATTGACTAGAATTACAAATGTACATAGATTGCGCATTGCGGAGAGCTTTTATTGAGGTTTTGCAAATCAAGTTCAAACGACATGGTGGGGCAATTGTTACATAATCTGATTGGACACGATTGTTGGGGTTTTGATTCTCTCGGAAGATTAAATTATATTTAAATATTTTTTTTTTCATTGTATTAATATAGGAATTAAGAATATATTTTCGTACGGTTAGTAGTGTAGCTCGGTTATATCGAATCTATAATTATTTTAAGAAATAGTTTGTATATAATTTGTATGTTATCGTTAAGAAAATTCTGGGAAGTTTTTTAGGATGCTATTGTTTACAATAATAAACAATAGAATTTTAAAAAACTTGTTCTATATAATAATGCTCTATATAATAATTTTAAAAAGTTGTGAAAAGATGTATATATCTTCTTCATTAAAGGTTTTTTTTTAAATGATAACACGTCTTGTGAAATCCAGCATCTATTGCAAAAATACTATTGGCACTAATTAATAATTAATTGTACATTTGCAATTTGACTTGAAAAAAAAAAATAGCTTTCGTCCGCTAAGCTACTTGTGTCGGTTCTTCTCATATCTGCGGCATTAACTTTAGCGAACCGGTGGTAAATTATTTTGACGTGCAAAAATTAAGAAAGTAAGTTCTTATTTTGAACAAAGTTTAACTGGCTTTTCTCTCTCTGTTAAAGCAAAATCACGACGTTAGAAAACAAAGTGAGTCGTCACTTAGTTTTCTCTGCTTCTTCCGAAGTAGAATAATATGTAACGATAAGGAACGATAATAACATGTTTTTTTTATAGCTTCATACTGTATCCCGCACACAGCTGGGTAGGCAGAGGGAACCTAGTGTTAAGATACTCCATAATAACATTTATTAATAAATATGTTATACGAAAACTTTAAATATATTTTAGTATATAAATATTGTACATTAATAAGTTACCCTACACGTGGAACCTTGACCGTAACTTTCATAAATTTGACAAGTCCCTGTTGGTGAACGTAATATGAAGATAAATGATCTTGACATTGATGCGATAAATAACGTTTCGCCGAGTCAGCTTGTAATCTGACGTTAGAGCTCTAAAGGCGCTAAGCAAAGTGAACATTCGATTTACAATAAGGCTAATTTATGTGAAATATCCCAGAGACTGAGGTTATGTGGCTTGTCAACGGCTTTGGCGTGTATTTTGAAGATTTTTTGTTTTTTTTTTTTTTCACGCTGTATCCCGCACGCAGCAGGGTAGGCAGAGTGAACCTAGTGTTAAGACACTCCGTTCCCCACTTTCCGCCAAATTCGGAGGCATTGCGTGTTAAGTGGCGGAACTTAACGCCGCGCTTTTGGTTATATATGTATATATAACTTATTATTAAAAGAGGAAAAGATTATTTGTTAATTTTACGTAAATCTATCGCGGATCTTTTAATACCATTATTTCACACAGAAATCATCTCGCTCGATACCAGAGCGAAGAAAACGGAAATATTAAATATTTCCACTCCTCGAGTGGGATTCGAATCCACAACCAGTCGTTTACAGTCACATGTTCGTGCCACTGCGCCACGACTGGCCCCTAGATTTTTTGTATTGAAATATATTTATGTAAATTCCTCTTTTTTCGATGTTGATAATCGATAACACGAATGATCAGTCCGTGGCCCGCTTAGTAATTTAATGCAGTGCTATTTTTTAAATATGTGCTATTCAAAAGGGTTCAAATTTACATCCCCACCAAAAAAAATCAAATTTTGATTCCTAGTGTTATTGTTAACAATAATTGCTCTAGAATAAAATGCTATAATATAAATAATATACTTAAAAGTATTATAGAGAGCCGTATAAAAATTTAATTGTAGCGCAAAGGGAAAGGCGCGGGGCCCTATTAAAACTTACCACGTCTAAGTATTTTGTCCAAATATGTTACACTACATAGGTTGCGTATGTGCTTATGGAGTTACGTTGAAATCTCTTACGCTTGTTAAGTACAACTTATTTTAGTTGATAGCATAAGTATTTTTAATAAATATTTTTCTTATTTTCAGTGTTAGAATACATTTTAAAAATACAAAAAAATAATATATTTCTGCTTAATTCCGTACATTGTGTACAAAACTACACTACCATCAGAAGATGATTGTAGGTTTCCACCCCATAGATATAGATCAGGGCTTTGGCAGGTATTTGTCATTCCCGACCCCATTTATGGTTGCGGGTTTCTTGACGACCCCATACAAATATAAAAGAAAAATAAAATGGTATATAAAATAATATTTGACATTAAAAACTCTCGACCCCAGAACTTTGCTGCGCGACCCTGTTTAAAGTCGCGACCCATAGTTTAACAAGCCCTGATATATATAATTCTTTTTTTTTATACCTTCACGCTGTATCCTTTGCGGGACGGGTAGTCAGAGAGAACGGAGCGCCAAACGCTACGGTCCCTGCACAGTGCATACTTCTTTCGCCTCAACCACTGTCATCAACGATATAGATGATTCCTCAATATAATTTGATACAGCGCGGCGTTGAGTTGTACCGAGCAGCTAATAACCTTAAATGGGCGGCAATTCGAAAATAGAGTGACTTAACATTACATGCTTTCTAGCTACCTTTTAAAGTAAAAAAAATAGACAATTATGAAAAAGAAAATGTACATTTTCCCACGATCTGAAATGAAGTGTAGAAAATATAAGTGCTTTACGTAACACATAAGTGGGTACGCTTTGTTGTAAAACGCCTGTAATGCACCGACGGGGTAATGCCTGTAAGTCTGAGTTACTTGTTTGTTAAGCGTCGTATAACAAGATAATATGATAGACGCAAATGTTTGTTACGTCACGTTTACGTTTGTCTTTACGTATTTCACCCTTTCAGAAGATATAGTGGGGCCAGTGTTGGGCACAATTTAGTTGCAATTAAATATTGAATGTCAACAATTGATCATTTGTTCGTGCGAAAATTAAAATTAACATTAATTCTTTATTGATTGTAGTGGCCAGTCGTGGTCCAGTGGCACAAGCGTGTGACTGTAAAAGACTGGTTGTGGGTTCGATTCCCACAGGAGGAGTGGAAATATTTAATATTTCCATTTTCTTCGCTCTGTTGTCGAGGTAAAGCGCGGCGTAAAGTCCGCCACTTAACACGCAATGCCTCCGAATTCGGCGGAAAGTGTGTGAACGGAGTGTCTTAACACTCGGTTCCCTCTGCCTACCCTACTGTGTGCGGGATACAGCGTGACGCTAAAAAAAAATTGTAGTGTAACATTAACAACTAGTCAATTTTCGGAATACTTAAAATTGTGATTATTATATGATTTCCCCACAAACAAATAATGAAATTGTTAATATTTAATTTTTAAAGTGTTATTCTACACTCAGGAAAATTAAAAAAGATATTTAAAGAAAACGTTCTTTAAATGTCTTTTTCAAATAATGAATTGGTAATATTCAGTTTTTAATTACAATTAAATTTTGTCCATTGAGTGTACCGTGGTGTTCCCTCACTCAACGTGCAATGTCTCGCTTTCGGGCTGAAAGCGAAAAGCAGAGTGTTTTTACACTTTGTTCTCCCTAACACTCTGCTATGCAAAAGGAAAAGCAAGAAAAACTAAATAACCGGAAAGATTTATAGAAGACTTCATTGCATAATTTCTACCGAAACAGAGACTTTCTGTCTACTTGGTGGTAAATAACGTTGTCAAATTACTATTTTGACAGTGTTGAATTCTAACGCGTCTAGGCTTTCGTAGCGCAACAAGAAATCGCCTGCCTGTCAACGCGATGGTTGTCTATTTGATCAATACTCGAAATAACTAAGTCGAAATAACAAAGCACGTCGATGTCTACCTCTCTCTTTTTTTTAGCTTCACGCTGTATCCCGCACACAGCAGGGTATGCAGAGTGAACCTAGTGTTAAGACACTCCGTTCCCCACTTTCCGCCGAATTCGGAGGCATTGCGTGTTAAGTGGCGGAAACTTAACGCCGCGCTTTGTCTCGATACCAGAGCAAAGAAAATGGAAATATTACATATTTCCACTCTTCGAGTGGGAATCGACCCAAGAACTAGTCGTTTTTAGTCACACGACTGACTCTCGACTCACAATATTACGATGTGGAGCAGAAAATGAAGAACGGAGTGTCGAACTTGACATTAGGTTTCTATGCCTTGTTATGCGGAAAAAGTGCTCACTTAATTTTAAAATTATAACATTTTTGTATTTTCCTAATCTACCAAATGCCGCATTGATTTTGATTGATTCTAAACGTTTTTATTGGCATAAAAGTACAATAAACTATGTTACACAATAACATAATAACAAACATACAAATATTGTTTCTTTATAGGCTACAGCGCCTTTCTAAAAAACACGGCTAATACAAAACATTTTTTTTTACTAATGTAAATATTAATATTATTAATGTACAAATTACCAGTCGACTTTTACTTGTCGGACAGTAACGTTTACTTCATTTATTTAACACAAATATATAATATAAATTATTCTTAAACTTAACGAACTTAAATATCTTGTGGCCGGTCGTGGCCCAGTGGCACAAGCATCTGACTGTAAACGACTGGTTATGGGTTCGATTCCCACTCGAGGAGTGGAAATATTTAATATTTCCACATTCTTCGCTCTGGTGCCGAGGTAAAGCGCGGCGTTAAGTTCCGCCACTTAACACGCAATGCCTCCGATTTCGGCGGAAAGTGGGGAACGGAGTGTCTTAACACTAGGTTCCCTATGCCTACCCTGCTGTGTGCGGGATACGTGTGTGCGTGAAGCTGAAAAAAAAAATATCTTACTTAATACTAGGCAAATAAATACTAAATGCCGCATTAAAAGGTATCAAATGGCGCAGCAGGAGGAATATTTGCTACAGTGTTTTTTATCGAAAATAGGTTTTTGTGACAGACAAGGCAATTGTTTGCGACATTTTTCATTAAGCCGACTCGCTTTCATTGCGATGGAATCATGTAAAAGCTTGTTTTTTGAAATTGTCATGGCAACCATAACAGACTTTGTGGCGCTCTTTGTGTTTTATTCAGTGTTACTTAACCATGGTTGAAATGTCATTTTTAAAGATGTCCTGTCAAATTATAATATTCCCAATACAGATTAAAAATCTTATAATTATTTTTCAAAGTATTTTTCACACACTTAAAATAAGTTATTGATATCGACGTAAATATCAATATGTCTATAATATAATTAATTATTGTTTTACATTTTTATAATGTTATTTTTTAATAACGATAATAATTAATTGCTATCATGCTGTGTGGTTTAATTAACTAGAGCATATGTACAAAGGTTTAAAAGAGGCACGGCTTTGAATACTGCTATGGTCGATTTTTTTTTGTTCCTAATTTTTAATTGTTCCAAACATTAATAATAAACTTTCAACTGGACAATTATATAATTTACAAAGTCGTTGATAAGACAGCATTTATATATATAAAATAAGAATAACGTAAATATCATGTCTGTCGATCGCGTTTTTCACGATACATCAGAGAAGGTCACCACTTTACAAAGATCTAGATAATCTACAGTTTTAATAGACCTTGGAGGTCATAGCAAGTGGCTGTAAGCTGAATAGATGTTCACGTCATATATTTAATACGGCTATTATGTATTTGTGGCCAGTCGTGGCGCAGTGGCACAAGCGAGTGACTGTAAACGACTGGTTGTGGGTTCGATTCCCACTCGAGGAGTGGAAATTATATTTCCATTTTCTTCGCTCTGGTGTCGAAGTAAAGCGGGGCGTTAAGTTCCGCTACTTAACACGCAAGCCTCCGAATTCGGCGAAAAATGGGGAACGGAGTGTCTTAACACTAGGTTCCCTCTGCCTACCCTGCTGTGTGCGGGGTACAGCGTGAAGCTGAAAAAAATAAATAAATAATACTCTTTTAGAAGTCTTATAGGAGTATTTCCATAAAAGCAATAAATAACGCTGTGGTACCTGGTGGCAGGTGAAAACCCGGCTGCGGGTTAAAAAAAAATTTTTTTTCTCTCTCTCTCTCTCTATAGAGTTTTCTATATTCACGGACGCAGCTCCGCGCCATTGTTGTCCTGGTTGTTGGTTGGATTTCCTTTTCTTTTATTTCTTTTTCTTTCACGTCTTTTGTTGCTTGGTCAATATATTCTGTCACATGTATATGTACTTTTTGACCATTTATTCAAAAAATACAATTACAATGGCACCAAAAACTTTACAGCACACAAGACACTGTGCTCGATATCCCTCACTGTGCCAAATTTCAGAGGTTTAATACATATAGCCTAGGAAGAGTTAAACCACAACGAAACACACTTTAGACCAGTAAGAACTTTGCTTCGCTCAGCTGTGCTGGATGCCGTCAACTGACACACAGTGCGTCTAAAGTTGTAAAGTGTTGAGTTATAAGTTACCATACCTAGTGACATCACCACATTCTTTATTTATCCGCGATACAGTATGTGAAGTTGAGAAGAGATGAAAGATAAAATCGTATGCGATCCAATGGAGAAGCCTTTTTAACGAGTGGATACTTATGCTATAAAAAGAAATGTCTAAAGTGAGTGAAAATCCAGAGGTAATTATGAATTCCGAGTGGAGCGTTCGTTACCTATTGATGTCGATTCATCTCACGACCAGTCGACGAATATTTGAACTTCAAGTCATAAGTGTGTATTTATAATTTTTTCGTTTTATTTCTTACGATATTTTTAGGATTATATTTATGCATATAATAATCTACCACATTTTGTGAGGTTAATTAAAACGAATTTGGTTTCTGTTTCTTCAAGTAAATATAAAAATATTCGATTAACTTCACGCTGTATCCCGCACACAGCAGTAGGTAGGCAGATGGAACCTAGTGTTAAGACACTCTGTTCCCCACTTTCCGCCGAATTCGGACGCATTGCGTGTTAAGTGCAACTTAACGATCACATTAAAATATTCGATTGACGAACACTACTCTAAATTTAGCATTCGTTATTAAAATTATTCATCAGCTTTCTTATATTTAGGTAGTAGGTAGCATGTGATAGTGAGCACGATAGATGTAGGTTCGATTTCCCTTAGGAACCTTAATAAGTTTTACACCTTAGTTTTGACAATATCTATACAATAACGCGTAGGTTACACCTACTGTAGTAGCAAAACAACCTTCCATAATAGTTTCTACATATCTTTCTAAGTAAAAAAAAACATATTTACGATTTTTCCTTCACAATAGGGTAGACAAACGGAAACTACTATTAAGTCACTCTATTCTCTCTCTAAAACCAGAAAGGGGCATGCATGAGACATTCATATATATTGTAAAATATACTATATATTTTACCGTCGAGTAGAGTCTACAAGTCATTT
The DNA here is from genome assembly GCA_019049465.1 of Dryas iulia moderata. Classification (NCBI taxonomy): domain Eukaryota; kingdom Metazoa; phylum Arthropoda; class Insecta; order Lepidoptera; family Nymphalidae; genus Dryas; species Dryas iulia. The sequence goes on from CM032418.1 coordinate 552,027, forward strand.
TCATCTTATCGATTTCAAAAAATATATAATATGATATTTAAACACTTGTGGGTCATTGTCATATTGTAACATTGAGTTTGTTTCTATCTTCATAAGTCAGAGTCAAAGGTCAACTGAAAGCGTCGCAGGTCGCTAAATTGAATGACGTCTGCTGCGGACGCGGAGACCACACAAATTAGCTGCTTTGAGGTGAATGCGGTATGCGGTGCATTTTACCAATAAATACTGACGCTTTATGTTCACGCTGTATCCCGCACACAGCAGGGTAGGCAGAGGGAACCTAGTGTTAAGACACTCCGTTCCCCATTTTCCGCCGAATTCGGAGGCATTGCGTGTTAAGTGGCGGAACTTAACGCCGCGCTTTACCCCGACACCAGAGCGAAGAAAATGGAAATATAATTTCCACTCCTCGAGTGGGAATCGAACCCACAACCAGTCGTTTACAGTCACACGCTTGTGCCACTGGGCCACGACTGGCCACGATGCTTTATGTTTTAATGGAAATAATTGCTAGTATATTTTTTCTACCATTTTCAACATAATTGTGGGTGCTCACCCACTCAAACAAAAGTGAGTTTACGTTTTGAAAACTACGACGCATATTGTCTAAGAACAGATAGATGTAAATAAAATTTTATATAATAAATGTACACTCATATCCTCGTAATCAAACGTGGATTAAAGTAGAGAAGTCAGCGAATGTCTGCGTGTTCTACCGACTATATAATGGAGAGTGTTCAGAGGTGCTTTTCGACATTCGTATGGCCATCTGATTTCTTGCATGACTCTATTGCATGTTACCGGAGGCAGTATCACTATTTGGGTACCTGGACCAGTTCTTCTTCTGGGCTTACCAGATTATATTTCATTAAAATTATTACATATTAAATTATTTGAAAGGATGGGTACTACTAAAAATAAAACTAAAATAAAATGTGTATAACTTTATTTTTTTAGCTTCACGTTTTTCCCCGCCTACGGGTCGGACGGAGAGACAACCTAGTGTAAGAAGAGAGAGAACCTACAAGGCATTGTGTATTGACTATCGGAACTTAATGCCTCCTTTCATTGTCATCGAGGGAAATCGAACCAACGACCAATACTGTTTTGTTAGAATTTGTTCCACTACGTAACAAATTTGGAGGCCCAAAAAGTTATTATCATTAGGACACTAAGTAATTAAGTTAAAAAAGCTATTCCGTATCTACCTTTATTTTTACTAGGTGTGGTTGATAGGGATTAAAAAAAGTGATGTCAATTAATTATTCATTGAAGCCCTCTTACTGGGTCGATTGCGTACTGAAGTGCAAAATAATCCGCTTACTTTAAATATATGGAATATTTAACAGCTTAAGATGTCGGCGTGGCGCAGTTTGACAACGTCTGACTGTAAAAGCGCTAGTTGTGGGTTCGATTCCCCCTCAGGGGGATGGTTACATTTAAATCTAATCATTCCCTATAAATATATTTCTTCGCAGTACTCGAAAACAAAACGCGGCGTTGAGATCCGCCACTCAACACGAAAATGTTTCGATTTCGTAAATAGAGGACGAGGTGTCAAGACACTAGATTCTCTCCGACTACCCCGTTACACTCTATTTTTTGGTATCTATTAATTAAGATAGTGACGAACAATTCAAAGTTGATTCAATGTAATATTTGTAACAATCTTGAAAGTGACAGTTATATCACAATTTTTGATTGTGGTCATGTGTCTTGAACTAAGTTTTTATGAATCAGTGTGTCCGTTGACGCGCAGTTACAGTTAGTTGCCTTAGCAACATATACATTTATTAATACATTATTTTACTGCAGTTTCTTATTTAAATATATATGACAAATCTTTGCTAAAAAGGTGCAATTCTTTTGCTACCTGTGTTATATTTAGATAGTATAGAGATTAAATAAACCATGAGAGTATTTGAACTTGTTACTAAAGATATTTAAAAAAAATTTACGGAACACGCTTTAAGTTTTTATTAAAGCGGGCGCTTTTTGTTTTGTTGTTTTCACTTATCTTGGCGAGCACGTCAGAATCATACTATTTTAATATTAGGTATATAATGTAATCATAAAGAAAGCCAGTCGTGGCGCAGTGGCACTAGCTTGTGACTGTAAACGACTGGTTGTGGGTTCGATTCCCACTCGAGGAGTGGAAGTTATATTTCCATTTTCTTCGCTCTGGTGTCGAGGTAAAGTGCGGCGTTAAGTTCCGTCACTTAACACGCAAGCCTCCGAATTCGTCGGAAAGTGGGGAACGGAGTGTTTTAACACTAGGTTCCCTCTGCCTACCCTGCTGTGTTCGGGATACAGCGTGAAGCTAAAAAAAAGAAAAAAAAATAAAGAAATTTGGCAAAATAGTAAGATTTTCTTATATTCATTACTGAGGAAAATATTAATGATATTTATATAATAATGTTAAAAATTGTTAAAAAAGTGACGTCTCAGTAAATTCCCTACACGCTTTTTGCATTCGAGAAATATGAAAAACCACACACATAAGTAGCATTAAAAAAACCTTTGTTTCATTCAATTTGTAATTCATTGAGACCGCCTCTAAGTAAACATTATGCAGTCACTTTTGCACTTTGACCTACATTTAAATCAAATAACAGAATAAAATACATATATTTTAAATAGAATTCCCTCGAGTGCGATTCGACTGTGCTAAATATTCATATACATACGTCACGGCGACAAATGGAATTAAATTATACTGGCTTAAAATGTGGAACAGCTTGAAGATAAAAGTCATTGTCACGAACGTATCAATACGAAAAAGAAACTTTGGACAGCTTTTTAAAAAATAGACAGAAGTGTATGAAATTTAATATACAACTTCAACTTTATATTATAAAAAGTTCGAAATGCCAATATTTCATAATAATAAAGTATTAGTATCGTGACGCAATGGGTTCTAGTCACGATGATCATATTTTAAAATGTATCATTCTCTCTATGTGGTAATATAAGCGTGGCGATGATTTCCGCCACCTAGTTTTTTTATTATTAAAAAATTAAATTAAATAGCTTCACGCTATATCCCACACACAGCAGGGTAGGCAGAGGGAACCTAGTGTTAAGACACTCCGTTCCCCACTCTCCGCCGAATTCGGAGGCTTGCGTGTTAAGTGGCGGAACTTAAGGCCGTGCTTTACCTCGACACCAGAGCGAAGAAAATGGAAATATAATTTCCACTCCTCGAGTGGGAATCGAACCCACAACCAGTCGTTTACAGGCACACTCTTGTGCCACTGGGCCACGACTGGCCAGATATTTCATTTATATTTCTGAATGAATGATCATTATAATATTTTTTAATGTTAAACAAAGAGGATCGGTACTAAAGCGAAAGGAACACATCTCCGACGTCAAGAATGGGCGTGTATTGAAATCGGCTGTGTATGAGCATGCTACGGATAAGTCTAACCATTACATAACGTTTGATAAGCCTCATATCCTCGCTACTGAAAACAGATATATACCTAGAATGATCCGCGAGGCTATTGAAATACAAAAACATCCTAATTTCAATAGAGAAGACGGTTGGAAACTGTCTACCTCCTGGGACAATCCTGGGATTGCTTTCTAAAAACCACACCACACCCGAGGATAAGATAGTCAGCTCATTTTGCATGAACAATCCAAATCTTTGGCGGTAATTTGATATATTAATATATCAACTGACAGACGAATGTCAGCTCAGTCTACCCGCAAGTGACCACGAACTGTAGTGTTCGAAGCATCGAGTTTTCTAAAAATATATTTTCGAAAACCAAAAACATACGTGATTAATGCGGTTAAAAAAAGTTTAATTTCAAAATGTGTAATAATTGCGAAAACAAAACATCTTATTATAAATGACATGTTTTAAAATTGTAACTGCTTCTACAAAATAACCATTAAAATAGAATTCCAAATATCATACATACTCGTGGATGAGTGGGTGATTACACAAGATTTATTTAAGCGGAACCTTCTCAAACATTCAAAGGCAGGCGTGTAAATAGTGTTGGTGGCGTATAGCGTATATATGCCGAGTCGTTCTCGACCGAGATTCGCGGGAACAAGGAATTGTTACAAGATACCTCAAGCTACCTGCCGAGTGCCGAGTGCCGAGTGCCGGCTGCTGCAAACAATACGCGGTTACGCGCGCCTTGTTATGCTGCCTACGTGAATACTTTACGTCTTCACCGCTGGAAGGAAACATATGGATGACTATCGTTTTTCTTTTTTGTAGTTGACGATGAAATATAAATTTGAAATGATGTGAATTGTTTTATGTTTATGTCTAATAAGTAATTTGTAACATTAGCGTTGCATACATGTACATATGGCACTTAAAAGTGTAAGTGAAACACATGGTTGTATGGGTATTGAAATTTATTTTAATATTTTTATAATACATTATTTCTACACTTCTTCTATATATAAATTTAATACTCCTCTGATCGCATAATTATTGAGGAAGGTTTTCTTCACGTAGGTTTTATATATAATTCGTAAGATGAAACTTATTGCCACGCTTTGTATTAGGTACTAGAGCGGTGCAATAATAATAATAATTCAAATAGTCGTTTTCTCGAGTGGGAATCGAACTTCGGACCGTGTTTATAGTTAGACGTTGTGCCATGATGTCATCCTGATAACTTAAAAATAAATAAAATAACTATAATCGGCACACAATATTCCTACAGTTATATATGTATAGCGTCACATTTCTTATGTATTTGATGCCCGTTTCATTTCACCCGCGAACATCGTAAAAGTAAATTACCATAAAAACGTCCGCGGAAAAACTAACATTAAGTTCGTATTGTGAAAGGATCTTCTTTATTAGATGTTTTTCGCAGATCATTTGTATTGTTATGTCTATTAGTGTTATTACAATTTTTTGTGCTTAGATCTTCATTTTCGGGCGCTTAATGCAATAAAGAAAATGTCGGTATTATTAATTAAGTAAATATATTTCTATACTTCAAACTAGCGACCCGCTCGCGGCTTCGTTGTGATTTTCGTGATTCGTATTCGAGCTCTTTAACGATTCTCTGAACGTTCTGTTCAATCATAGTAAAATATAGTCTATAAGCACTCCTGAATAGTATAGTTTTCTAATTGTGAAAGAATTTTCTTGATCGGTTTAGTATTACCGTTCTTAGACCCCTTAAAAACAAAGTTACTAGCTTTATTTCTTTATTTGATTAGTTTAGATAACAATACATATAAATATTTATAGTATTTTTTATTTACTGAATAAATTTGAACTTGTAACAATGTTGTGAATTTTGGTGGTGCATTTCATGTCATACGACATGAAAGAATACATAGGATATTTAGAAACATTGAAGGCTCTTATCCACTCTTAAAATAACTTGATGATGATGATAATGATTCTTATTTTATGTAAGCATGTGTGTGTTCCTTAAGAGAAAAGTTTCGGAAATTTTATACATTTTGAAAAAAATATAAATATTTATAAGAAAAATAATAATGATTTTACCAAAATCGGTGATGTACACATAATTAATATTAGAAAAGGATCCAAATTAATTGCCTTTGCATTGAGTCCGTAATTGTCGCCCGCAGACTGCTCAGCCTGGACGTGTCGTCGCTGGAGGACGTGTACTGGGTGGAGGACTCTGCGGCGCGCCACGTGGTGGAGGCGCGCGACCTGGCGGCGTGGAGCGCGGCGCGCCAGAGCCTGCCCACCGGCAAGGACGCGCTGCACGCGCTCAAGGCCGAGCTCTGGAGCGCCGTCGTCAAGACCAGCAAGCACCAGGACGCCTGGACGTGGGGTATTCAAAATAACTACTTACATAAAAAACATATTTATTAAACGTATAAAAAATTGAACGCAGCGTGATTCGAACCCGCGCTACATGGAATCACCCAGACCCAGGCGCGACGACGCTCAAACCTGAGAACGACCGGCGCAAGAAACTCAGCGGGGCATTTTTTGAAACTAATTGTGATATACAGATTTATTGCTAGCAAACAGTTGGGTATATGTTGTCTAAGTAAGCTTATTATAGTCGGTGTGTGGCAGTGACCTGTGAAGTACTGTGGTTAAGAGCAGCAAGCCCCAGGACGCTTGGACGTGGGGCGTGTACTGTTTTACATCTAATATATGTACTCCTTACATGAGCCGTTTGCTAGTGAAAGTCTAGTCAAAGTCGGTCCAAGAATGAGCCGGAACAAACAGACGTATAGACAAACAAACAAAAACATATTTTTTTGCTCCACGCTGCATGAGGGAACCTAGGTTAAGATATTCCTTTTCCCCATTTTCCGCTGAATTCTAAAGGCGTGTTAAGTTACGGATCTTAACGCCGAGGTTTACTTAGACCCGATAATGAAAACATTAAATATAAGAAATTTTTATTTTTCCTTGAGGAAATCGAACCCGCAACCAGTTGCGACTTTTTACTTTTGTACTGTCCATCTATCAAACTTTATTTTGATATATGGACTGTGTATATTTGCTTTAAGCATTGAATAAAAAGTGGCAATTTAATATAACTGAAGATTCCAATTTTATTTAGTTAAATGAATTAGTAATAAGACGTGGATCTCTTTGTTTGAAGTTTGTGCATGTATGTTGGCAGGAGGCATGCTGGTGGTGTCGATCTCGGTGTGCGGGCTGGTGACGCTGGCGGCGATGACGCAGCCGTCGCTGGCGCCCGAGGCCAAGCACTCGCTGCTGCAGTACGTCACCGGGAAGTACCTGCACCCGCCCAGCTGCAAGGTAAAAAAATGCTGATTTAGTATACATTTTCTTGAACAGAATTTAATATAAAAGCGATCTCACCAAATGCTATATACTGGGGGGAGAAAATGTTGAAATTTAGAAATTATACAAAGGAGGACTACAATTGTAGAATTAACTTTCTTTTTTACTAGTATAACTCAAGTATATTTATTTTCGTGTTTTTTGTAATAGTATTCAAAAAGGAGGTTGCTAGATATATCACTGGTTTATATGGTTTTTATAAAAATTAACATAATATTAGGGCCAGTCGTGGCGCAGTGGCATAGACGCGTGACTTCAAACGACTGGTTGTGGGTTCGATTCCCACTCGAGGAGTGGAAATATTTAATATTTCCATTTTCTTCGCTCTGGTACCGAGGCAAAGCGCGGCGTTAAGTTCTGCCACTTAACACACAACGCTTCCGAAGGAAGCTTCGGCGGAAAGAGGGCAACAAAGTGTCGTAACACTTTGTTGCCCTTGCCTACCCTGCCCTACCTTAAATACAGCGTGAAGCTATTAAAAAAAAACATATTTTAGTAATATAATTTGGTTGTTTTGTTGTAAACACAATTTATACAAATTTTTAAGTGCAAGTGTAGTCATAATTAAAGCTTTTAAATAATTTTGGTATAACATGTACCATTCAAGGTGGAGTGGGGCTGGGAGGAGCCGCAGGCGGTGGGGGAGACCATGTGCTTCACGGTGTACTGCTACCAGCGCAACGGACAGCCCTACCCCATCTGCGACACCGACGAGCTCGTCATCGACATCACGCTCGGCACTAGGAAGGTTCATACTTTGTTTGAAGAGTTATTAAGAATTCATATCTATGTTATAAGCATCGCTATGGTCTGTGAGCTTAATTGAGCGAAACGAGTGAACCGCTCTCTTGGAGGCATTTTTTGCACTCTTTGTGACTGTTCCGAATAGGCTCGAAAATTACACGTCAGAAATTTATAATATTTTGCACGTACACTATTGTCAATATAGAGATAGTTCTTGAAAAAACAATGAAAAAAATGATGTCTGAGGAATTGTCACCAAAAAAAAACTGATTTCCCATTGAATAAATAATTTACATTTGCTCACTTCGCTTAATACGTAAACGGCACACGAGATTTCGCGAACGCAACCAGCCGTGTTTATAGTCACATTTTGTGACAGAAACTAAATCAAAATTTATATATTAATACCTATGTTATAAGTATTATAATGGTCTATGATCTCTCACTTTTATTACCTAATCGAGCCTCTTCAGGATTCTTGGGCTTTTCATAACCTATAATAGCATTCCTGAAGAGTATAGCTTTCTAAGAGTGAAAGATTTTTCCTGATTGGTTTAGTATTTCCAAAGATTACTCTTTACAAACAAAGTTACAAACTTTACCTTTTTATTATATTAGTATAGATATATGAGGGTTATAAAAGCAAAGGTGCTTCAGTCCAAAAATGCATTTTTTTAACTGAGTAGTAGTAGTATACTAAATTTTAGAGCTCACAATTGCTAGATTATGAGAGGCAAGCTGAAAATCCACCGCGATTATACATAAAAAACACTTAGAAAATAACGTTTACGTGGAAACAGCTTTGATCCAAAAAAGTTACGAGCAAACACGTCACTGTCACAACCAATCGTAAGTCGTTATGACTGATGTTCAACGTCGTCGTCCCAGATCAAGACCACAGGGTGTATGCCAGGCAACTATTTAATCAAATTGTACGTAAAAAAACCATATTCAAATACTTTGCTCCACGTTTGCCAATCACCATTTTTGGGTATGTTACAAATGCCAATAGAATCCGTAGAGTTGAAGATATTTACAAAAAAATTGTTGGTCTTGTTAAAGAAAACAGAGGTGGTGATCGTGGATCATATAGAAACATCCACAAGATGTAGGAGGTCAAAACATTCATAGAATCTTTAAAGTGCATAGAATCTCATAACTGTCGGTCATCCACCGAAAGAAAATATTTAGATTCAAGACTAAATATTTTAAAAAATATGGCAAATATTTAATGAACAAACAGTAAATCCAGTCAAACAATGTTATTTCCGTAAATTTTTAATACGCAGTACAACATTGGATTTGGCATCCTAAGAACTGACGTTTGTTCTAAACGTACAGAATTACAAGAAAAGATTAAGGCTGAGGAAAACCCGTCAGCCAAATTCAAATATATGATAAAAAAGACCATTCATAAACGCAAGGCTAAGAAATTTTACCAGCTATTAAATGAACGAAAAGATGGAAGTTCTGCCAAAAATACCTGATCAAATAACGTACTATAGCACACAACTACACAGTAGAATTCCGCTGTTGTATTATTGGTGAAAGGAAAAAAAAATAATTGTCCGATTGTTATTAGCATTCGCATTCTATAGTCTGTTTGTTTGTTTTTCTTTTGCAACGTCCATACAATCAAAATAATATTGAAATTGAACCATAAGACAATTAACATATGGCCTATAACGAGCCGGATCGGAAATAGTCGACGGACGATTACCTGCTTGACGGGTCGCGGTAGACAAAAGGCCGCCGCATTTCCTTCGAGATATGAGTTGTTTACTTGAAGATTGAATATTTATTTGTGTGAATTCTATTATAACGTAATAAGACTCAAATTTGAAACAGTTTGCATAAAAAAATCATGTCTCAAGAAAGAATGCAAACTACGGCTGAGCAAGATAAATATTTAACCACATTACAAGATGTTGCAAATATTATACAGAAGACGCAGGTCAACCTAAAGAAGTGTCCAAAACAACGACTAACTAAAGGATATATACAGGCAAGATTAAAAGTTCTGGAAGATTATTGGACGTCATTTAAGCAAGCTCATAACAACCTTACTATATGCACGCCACGCGAACAAAAGGGGTTACTACCTTATTTTTTAAATGAAGACTTTTATCAAGTGGAGGATCTTTATTTGGTGTTACAGGCGGACTTAAATGATCATCTAACGAAGATAGAAGCGCCGGAGGTCGTCAACATGTCAACTGTTAGTCAAGATAGTCAATTGTGTTCGTCGTCATTTGTCAGCTTGCCACGGATACAATTGCCAACGTTTTCGGGAAAATATGAGGATTGGCCCACGTATCTGGATTTGTTTACAGCTATTGTCCACAATACAGGTTTAAGCAAAGTTCAAAAGTTACATTATTTAAAAACTAGTGTATCTGGGGAGGCAGAAATGTTATTAAGACAAATTCAAACATTAGCATCTACTTATGAACAAGCTTGGGATTTACTTAAGGGACGTTTTGGGAATAAAAAAATGATTTTAAATTCTCTCTTAAAAAAATTATTTGGTCAGAAAAAGGTTAGTAATCAGTCATCTAGTCAAATTAAAAATATTTTGGATACAACAACAGAATGTATTAACAGTTTAAATAATTTACAAATTAACACCAGCTCTTGGGATCCCGTTATCATATTTCTGGTCAATCAGAAATTGGACTCAGAGACTTTAAAGGATTGGGAGGAATTTACTTATAAAAATAACACCGATCAACTACCAACTTGGGATATGTTGAAAGGGTTTCTTGAAGCAAAATTCCGTACACTAGAATTAGTTATGCCAATGTCAATACATTCTAAAGAGAAGTCTCAAGCACATAAATTATTCCACGTCACAGCTGAATCTTCAAAAAGTGAAAATATGTTTCAATCTGCACACGCCGGAGTAAGTACACATCCTACATGTACTTATTGCAAAAATAGTCACTACCTATATCAATGTAAGGATTTTGCAAAGCTATCTGTGGACCAACGGCAGGACGTTGTTAAAAAGAATCGTTTATGCTTTAATTGCCTTATACCTAACCACAACGTCCACAAATGTAAACAAACAACATCATGTCGAGTTTGCCAAAAGAAACATCACTCTCTGTTACACCACTCGAGAGACACTAACGAGAAAAAGGATTTAGAAAAAGTACAATTGGAACAGTGTATTACAACTGCACATTTTTCTCAAGAATCTGGTCATGAAGTGCTACTTGCTACAGCCCAAGTAGATGTTAAATCGAGTAGTGGACACAAACATCTACTTCGTGCTTTGATTGATCAGGGTTCTGAAGCTTCATTCATTTCTGCAAGAGCAGTTGACCTCTTGGGCTTATTAAAAACAAATATTGACGGTATTGTCTCTGGAGTGGGAGAAGGAAATCAAACATCAGTAAAACACTTTGTTGATCTAACAATTACATCACGATTTAATGCAAATGAGGTTATTCAAGTTAAAGCCTATGTGCTGAAGACTATATGTACAAGATTACCCTCAAAACACATCGTAATTAATTTTTCACAGCTTCAAAAACTACAACTGGCTGACCCTACATACAATACACCAGGCAGGATAGATATGCTGCTTGGCTCTGACATTTTTTGTAAAATTATAGAGGAAGGTTTACTTAAGATGAAGGAAGGAGTAGTGGCTCAGAAAACAAGTTTGGGGTGGATACTGTCAGGTCAAAGAGAAAACAAAGTAACAATGAATAATAAAGAAAACAACATAATAACACTACATATCACTAGAATGGTAAAAGAAGACAATGATATGTTAAGAAAGTTCTGGGAAATAGAAACAGAATCGTATACAAAGAAGAAAATATTTACAAAAGAAGAAGAAATGTGTGAAAAAATATATAAAAAAACAACAAAAAGGGATACAGAGGGAAGATATATTGTGCACCTGCCATTAAAGTGCAGTACTGGAGAAGCAATTAATTTATGTGGGGATACGAAAGAGCAAGCGATACGAAGATTTCATTGTTTAGAAAAGAAATTTGTAAAATCAGAGTTATTGAAAACCGAATACTCGAAGGTCATTAATGAGTATATGGACATGGGTCACATGAAAAAAGTAGAAACAACAGATGGTAATTGCTCGATTTACCTACCACATCACGCCATAATTCGTGAAGACAAGGAGACTAGTAAGGTACGAGTAGTTTATGACGCGTCTGCAAAGGGATCCAATGGCTATTCTCTTAATGATTGTATGATGGTTGGACCTGTGCTACAACCAGATCTCCGAAGTTTGATCACATCATGGCGAACTCATAAAATATGTGTAGTGGGAGATATTATTAAAATGTATCGTATGATTAACATGACACAGGAACACTCAAATTTACAACGTATCGTATGGCGAGATAATCCTGATAAGGAAATTGAATACTATAACCTAACAACTGTTACATTCGGCACTGCAGCAGCTCCCTATCTAGCAGTTCGTACATTACAACAACTAGCTGATGATGAAGCACATGAATATCCTGATATTGCACCTGTAATAAAAAAATGTTTCTACATGTATATGAATGATTTAATGGTTGGAAATGAAAATATTGAGGAAACAAAGAAGATGTGTAATGAAATTAAGACAGTATTAAAAAGAGGAGGATTTGAAATGCAAAAATGGTCAAGTAATTCAGATGAAATTTTAGAATATTTACAAGAGGAGAAAACAAAAAATACAGTAGAGATAAAACTTAATAAAATAATAAAAATATTAGGTTTAACATGGGATAGAAAAGATGATACATTTAAAATTACAGTAAACTTACCTGAAATGAAATATCCTATTACTAAGAGGTCTATACTATCTGATGTTGCCCGGTTATTTGATCCTTTTGGATGGCTATCACCAGTTATTATAAGTGCGAAGATTTTAATTCAAAAATTGTGGCTTTGCAGTTTAGGTTGGGATGATGAACTACCTTCTAACATGATTGAAGAATGGATAAATTACAGAGAAAGTTTAATATATTTACAAAACATAAAGGTACCTCGATGGTTTAAAACAACGTCACAAAATTATAATCACGTTACACTACATGGTTTTGCTGACGCATCTATTCAGGCATATGCTGCTGTGGTTTACTTAAGAATTGAAGAATGTGATAAAGTACATGTTATTATGATTGCATCCCGCACTAAAGTTGCCCCATTAAAACAATTATCTATTCCTAAATTAGAGCTGTGTGCTGCAGTCCAACTTGCAAATCTTATGAACGATCTGATGGAGATTTTGAAAATTCCTAAAGATAGAATATTCGCCTGGACTGATTCAACAGTAGTACTTTCATGGCTGCAATCACATCCTGGTCGCTGGCACACATTTGTTGCTAATAGAGTAGCGGAAATCACTCAAATAATAGACAACGATAGATGGAAACACGTTCAATCTGCGGATAACCCAGCTGACGTCGCATCCAGAGGTATTCCAGCAAGTAGTCTAGCTGGTCACGAAAATTGGTGGACTGGGCCGAAGTGGCTCAAGGAAGACATATCTACTTTTATAATGAATAAAGTAGATATACCGCAGACACAATTAGAGTTGAAGATTAAATGTAATTTAGTAGTAGAAGAAAAACCAATTTGGGAAAGATTTTCCACGATGTCCAGAATGAAAAGAGTATTAGCATATTGCAAAAGAATTTTGAAGAAAGAAAAAATAGAACATAAACAAAAATACTTACATGCGGGAGAAATGCAAAATATATTAGAAGAGTGTATAAGATATTATCAAAATTTAGTTTATGAAAAGGAAATAAAAGAAATCAAGAAAGATGGTAGAGTAAAAGTTAGAAGTTCTCTTATTAGTCTTTCACCGTTTTTAGATAAAAAAGGGATCCTTAGAGTAGGTGGTAGGCTTGAAAATGCATCAATCCCAGAATTAACAAAACACCCAATTATCATTCCTGCAAATCAACACATAACTAAATTGTTAGTAAACGAAGCTCACACTAGAACACTTCATGGGGGAATTCAATTAATGATGTCATATTTGAGAACAGCTTATTGGATAGTGGGGTTAAAATCTTATGTCAAAAAATGTATTCGTAGTTGTAAAACTTGTATTGTGGATAAGGCTAAAACAAAATATCAGCTGATGGGAAATTTACCGGCAGTAAGAGTAAATCAACATCGAGCATTTATAAACAGTGGAGTTGATTTCGCTGGACCAGTATTGATGAGAACATCTAAAGGTCGTGGACATCATACGACTAAAGGCTATATTTGTCTATTTGTATGCATGGCAACACGTGCCATACATTTGGAAGCGGTTACAGATCTCACATCTCAAGCATTTATCGCAGCATTCCGGAGATTTGTAGCTCGCAGAGGGTATTGTTCTCATCTGTGGAGCGACAATGGTACCAACTTTGTCGGCGCTGCCAAAGAATTAAAATACTTGTTTCGAACTAGCAAAGACAGTATGGTCAAGGAAGTGTCTGAAATTCTAGGTAATGATGGAACAACTTGGCACTTTATACCCGCAAGAATGCCCACCTGCGGTGGTTTATGGGAGGCTGGTGTCCAATCAGCGAAGAGACACTTAACAAGGATAAATAAAGATACCAAATTAACTTATGAGGAAATGGTCACTTTGCTGGCACAGATTGAGGCATGCCTCAACTCACGCCCTCTTTGTCAAATAGACAACACGACGGAGGAAGTCCTTACTCCAGGTCATTTTCTAGTGGGCGAGCCTTTGGTTAGTGTTCCAGATTTGCATTATTATGAGAACAAGAATATCAATTTGCTAACTAGATGGCAGTTAATACAGAAATTAACACAGCATTTTTGGCATAAATGGAAGACTGAGTATCTTAACACATTGCAACAAAGGCACAAGTGGCAAAAGATACACTCATCACCCGCTATAGGAGATATTGTTGTTGTGAAAGATGAGATTGTGCCTCCTACAAAATGGTTATTAGGAAGAATAAAACAGCTGCATCCTGGCACAGATAACCTAGTAAGAGTTGTCACTGTACAATGCAAGGGAGATCATGAAATTAAAAGACCATTGTATAAATTGATACCACTTCCAAAGGATATTGTATAAATATATCATGGTGGGCGGTGTTAAGTCTAAATGTGCATGTGATAAAAACAATAAAGGTGTTATATTTATAAAAAAGTATATGTAAAATTCAAAGCATGCAAAATGTTATAAAATGTGTTTTTTTATTGTAAGCTGTAAAAATTAAAAATATAAAGTAAAATAAAATGTAAAAATGTTTAAAGTTCTTAAATTAGAAATTGAAAATGTTATAATAATTGATATATCAACTTTTTGAATTATATTACTTAAATACAGTCCACTTGAATCTAGCTAATGATATTTGTTGTAAATTGTAAATTAAACATAAAATTGATTAAAATTTTATATTATATTTTAAAATGTTAAAAAACTATTGTTTTTGGTGGGCGGTATGTCCGATTGTTATTAGCATTCGCATTCTATAGTCAGTAGCAATTAAATCATCACAGAGAGCACACGTTTGTTTTTCTTTTGCAACGTCCATACATTCAAATTAATATTGAAATTGAACCATAAGACAATTAACAATAATAATGATACTGTCAATTTATATACATGGGCTGAACGTGAATGCCGCAAAGGAGCTTATGAAATTGCTTCAGTAGTTTATCATCGGTTACATTGATTCAAATATTATGATTATGACATTTTTTTTATTTAGACTAATTAAATGTTAACAAATAGATATACTTAAATTCATATTTCTTTAAAAAAATGGTTAATTTTGACATCGGTACTTTTTTTAAAGCTGTCATATTAATGAATATTAATATGCAAAGCCACTTAGATCCAGAGTAGTGAAAAGCAAACATGCTTTAGTCCAACGTTTTAAATGCAAAGACATCTAAGTCTTACTCCTAAAGTTTTTTTTTTTAATGGTTACTGTAAAGTTATTTACTTTCAATTAACATTGTATTAATAAAGTATTCCAATAAAAGAACCAATATATAATTCGAGTAGAAATATCGATTTATTATGGCCCAGTTTGAAATATTCAGTTTTGCAGTTTAGTTAATATAGATATTTTGTCATTGAAGCGTTTTTGCTTTTACACCCCTCATATACTACTCCTTTACTGTTCTAGTAAGTTAAGAGTTCGGAAATAACATGACGGATTTTATGTTTAATATACCTAGTACTATAGTTAAATCACTGTCTCCGAATTCGGCGGAAAGTGGGGAACGGAGTGTTATAACACTAGGTTCCCTCTGCCTAACATGCTGTGTGCGGGATACAGCGTGAAGCTGAAAGCTGAAGTTAAATCACTAAATTGACGACGTTTAATTTTAACTAATTAGGTCTTTAATATTGTAAAAAAATGTATACAATTATTGTTATTAGTGAGTTAACGTTCAAGAAGAGCTTACAAACCGTTGGGATACCCATTCAAATCTAAACAGTAATTTACATTTATAATACAAAATGTTAGTAATTCACCCGTTCGATGTTGTTATCAGATAGCAGCAGTGGTGGAGCTGGGCTCGGACGACCCTTTGCTGGCGCACACGGCGCGCGCGCAGTTCACGGTGCGCGCGGCCGGCGTGTACCACGTCAACGTGGTGGTGGCGGGCGCGCCCGGCGCCGGCGGGCCCTTCCGCAAGTGGTATGGGGGACACTATTGTTTATTATTACTGTTTATTTTGTATATTTTATTTGTTTGTTTGTTTCTTTTTTTTAAGTTTCATCCCGCACAGACCAGTGTAGGCAAAGGGAACCTAGTTCCCCAGGCACTCAATCATATTTACTACATACTTACTATTTGTATTAAGGCATTATAAGTATTAGCATTTAGTTTATAAATAATACTCAGAAGCCGCCAATAATCACACAATCCTTTCATTTGCGTATCGGCTAATATTTTATTTTCTAACAGTCGCCACTTCGCTTTCGATGGGTTTACATATATTCCTTTGTTCTCTTTATAATATCAGCTTATAATATTATTTATTATTATATTTTATTTCCGTAGTGTGTATAAATATTTAAATTAAATCTTGTATAGACTTTAAATGTGTTCTTATACTTTAAAAAGTGGTGTTGAAATATATATGATACTAGCGACCCGCTCGCGGCTTCGCCGCTTGAACTACATAACTGTTTCTTTATATTGCAACTCTCGGGAGTAGATTTTTAAAAATTAAGTTACCAAATGTTTATCCTTGGATTATAAACTATATTTATGCCAAAATTCTTTACAATCGGTTAAACGGTTTAGATTTTTCATATAAACTTTGATATTTTACCCGCGAAAGCGTGACAGACAAACAGACAGAGTTTCGAATTTATAATATAAGTACGTGGAGTTTTGATAGTACACGCACACTGCAGGTTCGTGGCAGGGCGCGTGGAGGCGCGGCGCTCGCGCCTGCACCGCGCGGGCGCGCTCGTGTGCACGGCGCAGCGCGCGCGCCGCCTGCACGTGCACCCGCGCGACCGCTACGACAACCCCGCCACGCTCGACCGCCCCGCAGACGCCGGCTTCGCGCTGACAGCCACCCCCATACACCCGGAACCCGACCCCGACGCGCCCCGCGACCCCGACGTGCCCCGCGACCCCGACGCGCCGCCCGACCCCGACGCCGACCCCAAACCCGACGCGAACGCCTGCGAAGCGACGTTCGAGTACGACGCCGTGAACCAGCGTGTGAGCGTGTCGCTGTGCTTCGCGACGGCGGGCGTGTACCGCGCGGCGTTAAGCTACGATGGCGCGTTGTTGCATAATGGGGAGTTCGACTGTATTGTGCTCACGCGTAAGTATATCAGTTTTATACACAACATAGACATAAAATACACGAAACAAATGGATGTACTTATGTTAATCAGAAGCAATCGTCAATCTGTTTAAAAATAATTAAATATACAGGTGTTTAAAATACATTTTCTATAATACCTGTAAATTTCATAATGGTCTGACAATATTTTCCTAACAAACCACGGTGGTTACAAAGTTACTAACTGCTCTAAACGCATTTTTTAGTTAAACTAAAAAGATCCATGATACGTGATTATTTAAAAGTTACATAATTTTATATTTAGTTAGGAACCATGTGTTTTGTCTTGATGCCACCACCAGGGTGAATAATAAATATTATTTTCTAAGAATAAATATTTTTTTTATGGGTCTAAGTATAAGCATATGTTAAAAAAATCACAGTTTGTTAAATTTGCTATTGGATAAATTTAAAATAAATTTAAAATTTTATAAAGTAAGGCTTAGTGTTTCGGAGAAGAATATTTAAAGGCTAAAAATGCGTGCCAGTGGTAACTTTATATTTATTCGGCTCATAAATATTAGAAAAAAATAATGTTTTAAATAAAGATATTTTATATACACACCTGCACACACATACTTGTGGTACGTAACGCGTCCGGGTGTGGTCGCAGCCAGCGACGCGGCCACCGTGCAGCGCCAGCTCGGCGCGCGCCGCGGCGCCTGCTACGAGGCGCGCCTCGTGGACGAGGGCGGGGCGCGCGCGCGCCGCGTGCTGTGCTGCCTCAGCTCCAAGCGCCTGCTCGTCAAGGACTACATCCTGCGCATCATCCCCAAGCGCATCACGTCGTTCCGCGTGTGCCCCTCCACGCGGCTCGTGCTGGGCGCGCGCGGGGGCGCCGCGCCGCCCGCCGGCGAGCTGGCGCTGGAGGACGGCGCGCAGCCGGCGCTGCGGCTGTGGGCGGCGCAGCGCGACCTGCTGGCGGCGGCGTACGCGCAGCTGCTGGCGGCGGGCGGCGCGGGCGAGGACGGGTTCCGGCACAAGGCGGAGTACTTCTACGCGGCGCTGCGCAAGGCGCACGCGCGGCGGCCGCACGAGCGCCTGGCGCTGCGCGTGCGGCGCGCGGAGCTGCTGCGGTCCAGCGTGCGCGCCACGCGGCACTTCGCGGCGGCGGAGTGGTGCCGCAGCTTCGAGGTGTCGTTCGCGGGCGAGGCGGGCGTGGACTGGGGCGGCGTGCGGCGCGAGTGGGTGTCGTCGCTGTGCGCGCAGCTGTTCGACGCGCGCGGCGGGCTGTTCGCGTCGTGCGCGGAGGGCGGCGCGGGGCTGGTGCACCCGGCGCCGGCGGGGGAGCGGCCGCCGCACCTCAAGCTGAAGCACTTCGAGTTCGCGGGCAAGCTGGTGGGCAAGTGCCTGTACGAGAGCGCGCTGGGCGGCGCCTACCGCCAGCTCGTGCGCGCCCGCCTCGCGCGCTCCTTCCTCGCGCAGATCATCGGCCTGCGCGTGCACTACAAGGTACTACTACTTTATTTTTATAATTATAACAAATAATCACGACTCCGTAGGGATCGACGATGGAAGGTTTGCTCGTAAAGTTCCCCACCAGTTGAACGTAATGGAAATTCAACATTTCATTCGCCACGAACACCAACGCGCAAAATGTTAAAACATACGCTCGACGCAACGCAACGCACACTAGTGCGTCCCCATTGCACGCTACCACCCAACCATAGCATGTTTAAGACGGAAATGAGTGGAAGAAGGAGCTAACTGAAATGTAAGAAGAAAAACGGAACGAAAAACGAATAAATTACTTACTAAATGTGATAGATGACAGAAATCTGTATGTGGTTTGTGTGACTGAAACCAAAAAAAAGTGCAATATCAATAGCAAACACTTTTTGGGTCGACGTACCACAGATTAAACTCGGGGATCAGATATGTTATTGTCCTCATGATTGATATGTGCAATGGTGATAGGCAATTAACCTGAGACTTCTTTGGGTTCACTTAAGCTGTAGATAATAAAAAATATTCTTGATAGCGGCGTATGCGCGAACATCCTCAGCTCTATCAAACGAGTTAGAGGAGTTTTGGGAAATTCTAAGTAGCGTAAGAGTTACGTCAAGAGCGGATCGGCTATGAACATACATTAGGGAAGTATGGTGATAAGAGAGTGAATGAAGTTGGAAAGCTATATAAAATGGCACATGTTAACAGTTGAGAGAATGAGTGATCAAAAATTGTAAGACAGATATATGAAGCACAGGTGAGTGGTAAGAGAATGAGAAGGAGACCTCAGTTGATCTTAGAGACCACAATATCTATGATACTGGAGGAGAAGGACATGGAAAAAACATGAGAAGGGGTTGACATGTTTTTTAAAGAGGTTTTATAAAGAGGTTCATGACAATGCATCTTTGTCCATATTCTTCCGCTTTCGAAGTAGCGTTCGGCGCTCTGTTCTTGACTACCTTGCTAGGGATAAAGCGTGAAGTTATGTATGAATGTACATATATATTATGCGTTTCATGGTGTTTTTAGTGTAGTTAGATAGTCTTAGTTAATAGTTAATTTAGTGTTATACACACTTTTTGTCACGTTTTGTTAGGAGAGTGAAGAAATAAAAGTCATTAAATTATAAATTATTAATTTGGGTGCAAATCGATTTGATAACTGATTGATGTTACGGTCGGACGTGTTATGTTGCGACGACCTCAAAATGGCTACAAAATGGTGCATAAAAAGCAACAAGTTAAAACAAATATAAACGTGTTCCAGCACTTCGAGCAGGACGACCCCGAGCTGTACCTGTCCAAGATCAAGTACATCCTGGAGACGAACCTGGACGCGGCGGAGGCGGAGGGCGGCGCCGTGCCCGAGATCTACTTCTGCGACGACGTGTACGACCGCCTCGGCCGCCTCGTGCACACGCAGGAGCTGGTGCCGGGCGGCGCCGCGCTGCGCGTGCGCGACGCGCGCAAGCTGCAGTACCTGGACGCGCTGGCGCAGTGGCGCCTGGCCGCGCGCTGGCGCAGCGAGACGGCCGCCTTCCTGCGCGGCCTGGCGCTGCTCGTGCCCGACCGCCTGCTGGCCGCCTTCGACGAGAACGAGCTGGAGCTGCTGCTGTGCGGCACGGCCGAGCTGTGCGTGGCGGACTGGCGCGCGCACGCGCTGGTGGCGGGCGGCGGCGAGGCGTGGCGGCGGCGCGTGGCGTGGCTGTGGGCGGCCGTGGGCGCGCTGAGCGCGGAGGAGCGCGCGCGCCTGCTGCAGTTCGCGACGGGCTGCGCGCAGCTGCCGGCCGGGGGGTTCCGCGAGCTGCGGCCGCGCTTCCAGGTGACGGCGGCGCCCACCTTCGGCGCGCTGCCCACGGCGCACACCTGCTTCAACCAGCTGTGCCTGCCCGACTACGACTCCTACGAGCAGCTCGTGCGCGCGCTGCTGTGGGCCATCAACGAGGGCGGCGAGGGGTTCGGCATGATATAGACCACCGCCACCCAAAACTTATCTTTGCAATTGCTGATGCATTTGAAAACGTGAAAAAAAATTCAAATCCCCTTATGTCCCCACCACATACTACGCTTACATACATCGGCCTATGATGATACCGTATACAGTACGACGATATTATCTCAACATTTTTACGTCTAAAATATATAACCACCCCCCATTTAAAATGACCATTGCAGCAATAATTTAAGTCAAAGTCATAATTATAAATTATTAAGCTTTAAACTTAATTATTTTTAGTATTAAGTTTATTTTCATTATTTAACTTGAGTACTTTTAGTATAGACAATCTATTCTGGTCATTTTAGTGAGGAACGAGTGAATCTGCTGTAATTGTAAGGTATATGTAAATATAAAGAGCAATATGTAACTTAACTGTGAAAAAGAAACAAAACGGCCTGAAACTTAAATAACGTGTTAATAATCAGATTGTGAATATGAATTTAATGTATAGTTTTGCTATTAAGCTTTCTTCTATTTATTTTATTTGTTTAATATTTACGTTGTAAACATATATTTATAGTTCACAAACTTTTATTATTTAATTAGATTTTAATATTTATATTATTAATATTTATAAAGTTCTGATTCATTTTTAACTTATTTAAATATATTACAGATATTTTTTTGTTTTGACATAGAGCAATATGAAAACTGAACCTAAATTACAATAATGAATTCCAAAATACTAAATAAATTCTTTAGTTTATAAAGAATTATATTAATATATGTAGAGGGATCCAAAACACATATTCTAGAGTACTACTTCTTACGTAGAATTTCATCTGTTACAACTGTAACTGTAATCCTGCAATGTTAATACTTTTACACTGAATTTATTATGCTATACAATTTATTTCAAAATAATATCTTATTTGGATCAAGTCAATTTTTAAAGCTTACCTTAAGTGTAAACGAAGAAAAATATTTGTTATCTATGCATATAATATTTTAATAAATTCATTGTATGATAATTTGGCAAATTAATTGTAAAATTAGCTGCAATATCATTATAATTTTAAAAATATCAAAACTCTGCATTGTAATTCTATTGCGTTACCATACTTGGAGACAGTGTTTTTGTATGAAAACAAACATGGCTTCCTGCGTTATTACAAAATTAAAGATTTGAAAAGTTGTTAATATAATAACGATAAATTAATATCAAGGGGTCTTATTACATAAAATGTCTACGAAATGTTTAAAAAATATAATAAACATTGTCTTCTTTTTTATTTCATGTTATATGCAAAGTTAAATGAAAGATGGTTGTCTCTTATATAATAATCGTTCTGTAAATCCATATTCTTAATAGATTTATTTATAATGTAATAGGAATTTACGTAATGAGTGTTATTAGTTACACATTTAATAATTATTATTCTTTATAACAGAAAGAAACATCATTTAACGTTTAATTGACATTAAATTGATTTTATCGTATTCAATATTAATTACATGCTAACGAAAAAAAGAACGTTAAGTGTTCAATTATTTCTACATTTGTTAATATTACGTATTTATTTATTTATTTAAAAATGTTTTATTTAACTTTGTTTTCAATGTTATTCTTTATCCATTTTGCTTTTATTTTTTTTAAATTAAGTGTTAGGTGGCAAATGAGGTACACACCGTAACGCTTTGTACATTAGCATTGCGGGTAGAAAAATATTCAATAATATATAGGCGTAAGCTTTAAGCAATCTCGTTTAGTTAAACACGTTCTAAATGAACGTTATATGATATCTCATAATTACTTATTTTTTAATATACTTTGGATTTATAAAAAAATAACACCTATTTCCAGTATTCTTACTAGTAATTGTTTCGAGAATTTTCATCCCATTGAAACAATACAATATTAATATGGGGTATTTTAATATTATATTGTAATATAATATAATATTTATACAATCGATATAAAGACAAATATAAATTAATATACACATTAATAATATTCCTAAATCTCGAAAAAATATACATAAAATACCCATAAAGTTCTAATATCAGTAAATCTAATGGGAATTTGCTTCCCATTAATAACATTACATAGTAAGGCTACTGGGAATGGGTGAAAAATATAAATCTACTTAAATTTATAGCAATTAAAAGTAAAATGATCTTTTCCGACGGACAATACAATTCTATACATATTCAAAGTAGTATTTATTAGATACATAGGTGTTACGTAATAGGTATATAGAAGTCACTAAATGAAACGTGTTCACGATATACTAGTCAAGCGGAAATTATAGTATAGTATAAAGTAGACGCTTCGAAGTAGTTTCCTTAAATGTTACTGTAACAGTGCGGATATCTTAGATTTAAATGGTAAACCCTCGGTCAGTTAAAGTAGGGATTACTCGTAAAGAAATATTTTTTAGGTGTATGCCGAGTGCAGAGTGATAATAATAATAACTTATATATAGACTTGCTAATTCACGTAGCTTCGTTCGCAGGCTGTTTGTCATGTTGCATGTTGATCATTGGAAACGTAAAGGCTTTCATCTAACTTCAATCCTGTTTGAACAACTCTAGAAATTGCTTATTACGCATACCAACCTTCTACCTTACAAATCTTTTAAAACCTTCAAACCCTATTCCACTTGCTTAGTGGTGAATGTACAAAATTCAATCCTTGCATATATGTATGATGTATTAACATGAAAAAATTCAATCCTTGCATATATTATGTATTAGTATAAAAGTGGTCATACTCAACCAAATTTCATGCTAACTTTAGTAGTTTTCGCTATGCGATAATAAATTGGTAAGTGAAAAGCAAAGTATAGAATCTTCACACTACAGACTTAAACTTAACAAATTTTGATATTTACTGGATAATTTTAAGATTTACCATACTTCAGGTGATTACTGTAACATATTGCGTTGAAACTACTCTACCTACACAAAATGTCGATAGTTCTAAATAAAATATACTTATTAAGTCAAATCAATGCTATATTATAATATTTATTGTAGAAAGAGCCATTAGATAAGTTATTGTGTTGTCATCTTTAAGGATGACTGTAGACATTTGCTAGTGAAAATTGAATGTAATTAAAAACCCAATACAAAGAGATGCTACGTTTAACTTGGGCTTAAATAACAGTAATATTTATTTATTATAGCTTAAATAAAAATTGTAATATTTAAAAAAATCAAAAGTGATCTTCTAGACTAACGTACGAAAATAATTGTAAATCCAAAGAGGTCTAAGTCAGGAATCAGAGATTTCGGCATATAATTAAAAAAGTAAAAATGTAGCTATTTTAAGTACTGGTTGCCTATAATAATTACTAAATTACCATAAGTAAGCTGTTAAGGTCTTGTGCACAAAACAAAAACAAATATTTATGCAGGGGTGACCAATATGCGGTTCGCGGACCACTCGCTCCGGATTCTTTGTGATTATAAACTGTTAAAAAAAAAATATTTTAACAAACTTTTTAATACATATTTATTTAAATTTTATTTATGAAACACTTGACTACCAAACCAAGCAAACTTGGTCGCCCCTGATCTATATAGTAACGTGTTCATATATTACGATCATTTGCTTGTGTAACAAAATTGTTATAGACATATATTGCATTCTTAGTAAGAAAGTGACCTAAATAAAAATATTAGAAATTTAAACCGTGGATAATGTTTTAAAATTCCATTGATTTTTCATTGAAATATAAGAGTGAAATATTCTGCCATCTTTGAACACGCCACGGGCTTCGGGCACGAATATGGGGCCCAGCTAGTCATATATTATATATAAATTATGAAAAACTTTTTTAGAAAATGTATAAAAATTAAAGTGCAGCGATATCCTCCAATTCCCAAAATCCCCATCCTTCGTACTTCCTTCTCACCTCACTCCTAAGGTCGGCAACGCATTCACAACTTCTCCGTCATTGTGGATGTCCATGGGAGAAGGTAACCACTTACCATCAGGTGGTCCTTCTGGTCGTTTGCCTCCTTTATCCAATCCAAGCGCTTTGAACCACGAGCCATGTAATCTTGGATGATTTCCAAAAAGCGCAGGTTCGAATCCCGTTATGTTTATTACGTTTTCTAGAAATATTTACGTACAGTGTGTGACATTTCAACAATTTCAAATTTTGAAATATATAACAATCTACGTTGTAAAAACGTACACAATCATTTCCAACTTTTACGGCTTTATTAAGGTTATATACGTTCAAATACCCGTAAAAAATGTAATTCTAAACTGAAAGTAGTCTAAAGGAGACACTTTACTACATCGGTAGTGAAAGTCCTAATCAGTCCAACCGTTTCAGAGATTAGCCGGAACAAACGAACAAGACAAAAAGACAGACAGACAAAAACTATAGTCACGTCATTTTAGTATATGTACCGTAAATATACATATGCATTTGCAAAATGCGATTATTTTAATATTAAAAAGACACTCCCAATTTTACTTATTTGTATAAAGTCAGCTATACTGTAATATGGCATAACTTATATTGTTTAAAACCACGATACGTGATTACAAATTTTTAGCCCTGGGCTGGGCCTAGGCAAATCTAGAAATATCAGAGATGAAAATATTAAAAATAGTCTACCTAGATAGTTCATTGCGGGCTTCAGCTTCCGCCCAAGCTAGGTGATAGATGTAATCGTATGACACGGCGTACCATTCCAGTTGTTGATATTTTATAGTAGTTTGTTGAATAGAATTATTGTAAGACTGAAAGATTAAAATAAATATAATGATTTTGTTGTTTCATTTTAATATCCGTGTACAAAACTCCTAACTTATAAAACTTATACACATGTACCTAAATACATGTAACTTTTAAAGTTCGTCGTGGCACAAGCGTGTGACTGTAAACGACTGGTTGTGGGTTCGATTCCCACTCGAGGAGTGGAAATTATATTTCCATTTTCTTCGCTCCGGTGTCGAGGCAAAGCGCGGCGTTAAGTTCCGCCACTTAACACGCAAGCCTCCAAATTCGGCGGAAAGTAGGGAACGGAGTGTCCTAACACTAGGTTCCCCATGCCCACCCTGCTGTGTGCGGGATACAGCGTGAAGCTAAAAAAAAAAACTTTTTTAAAAACAGTATTCGTTACTCTAGAAAAGAAAAAAAGAATTATATTTAAACAATTTATTATTTAAAAACCTTAAAACATCAATTAAAATGTACTTACTAAGTTATTAACAAACCTTATAAAAAAAATCACAAATACTCACCATTATACAAATTATACACTAATTAGTATAAAACTAACAAATTATACAAAATATACTTACCAAACATCTTATTAGACTGTATAAAACCTATGAAAATAAATGTATAACAATTATTGTCTATTTAGTGTCACCACGAATAACATTACTTTTTTATCAACAAGTAAAAAAAAGGGTGTAGATATTGTAAAAATCCCAGACACCTGACCTATTTAAGAAAAAACAAACAAAATATGATAATTCAATTAAATATTAATATTATATAATAATATATTCTACATATTAAATTATCGTTAGTAGGTGATATTACTAAAGCTTGTTTTAATGTAAACAAAAAAAAATCTGAACAATCATCTATTGTCTGTTTGTTATTTATAATTGTAATATAAAATCTAACAATATTTTAATTTAATATACCTTGTTGTTTTCTTACAGATAAACGCTTTTTTCTGCATAGCAGAATATTCAGAGAGAGCCTAGTGACAAGACACTCCGTTATTTACTTTTCCAATTTCAAGACTTTCCGTGTTAATGGTGTTACGCTTTTCGGAGAAATGTAAATAAATTTAATACAATAATTAATTTGAGTTGGAATCGAACTCACAACCAATATCGTTTGGGGTTAGAGTCCATCACACTGCGTTATATAAGTATGTCGTTAATTTCATATTAATAATTATTGCATCTAAGTATTTTAAAATGTATGTATCTATATTTTAATTCAGAAAATATTACTAATATTATTTAAATTATTTTTGTCACCATATTGTTATTAAACAGAACCCTCAATATAAGCAAGGTGGGCAGAGAGAACCTAATTTCAAAATACTCCGTCCTCCGTTTTCCACCTAAGTTAGAGACATTCCGTGCGCGTAGTAATAGTTGATGGTGGTTGTGGATTCGATTCCCATTATTCGAGTGGGAATCGAACCCACAACCAGTCGTTTACAGTCACACGTTCGTGCCACTGCGCCACGACTGGCCCCAATGAATATATTGTTATAACAATAATATGTACCTACATTTTTAAGAAAAGGTTAAAAGTTCAACAAATCTTAAAATGCTAAAAAACTGTTTACCACAAAAATACATAAATCAAAGTCTTATTTCGTACACTAATTTCCTAGTGGACTACGTGACGCAGATCACTGTAGTGTAGTCAGGTCACTAAACACAACTATTTCAAAATATTTACGGAAAAAAATATACCTCATTTTATATATCAATTATATTAATGACGAAGCGATTCCAAGAAAACATTTTGAATATCTGTTTGCAAGAATATTAGAGGCCATTGTGAGGCAGCGTTTGAGTACAAATGAGTTATATCAATTTTAACACTTTAAAGTCTTAATAACACAATTAGTAAATTTGAAAAATAAATATTATTACTAAACGTATAAAAATTTGAACGGAGCGAGATTCGAACCCGCGCCTCTTGAAATTCCTCCAAACACACTGACCACGTGCGCCGTGCGTTCTACTACCAGCTGCAAAGGAATTCTTATACGCTTATAATAATTTATATTATTTTAATTTCAAGGTCATTTTCATTTCTCCGTTATTGTATCTAAGACAAAGAGGGCATTGAGTTCCGCTACTTAATCCCGGGCGGAGAGTAGAAAACGGAATATCATATCACTACGTTCTCTCTACCTTGCTGCCTATATAAAACGTTAAGTTGCAATCTTATTTTACAACAAAAATCGAGATACAATTCCTTAATAATATAAAATTAACAACTTGTTAAATACATCGCGAACACTTCACACATTCACTAAACGAGCATGACTGGCAATTTTAAACTGACAATTAATAATAAACTGTCGCAATTAATAGGTATTCTATAATGATTCATTCATCCTTACCCACTTACATTTGCTAACATTTCTTCATTTATATTTGTACCTACTTGAGTTTTAGTTATTAGTAAACTATAATATAATTATTATAAAATAAGACAAGAATAAGTTCATAAAATAGTACAAATTTCCCGATTTAACTGTAATTCATTATTTGCGTTTGTTTTTTAATTACCTATCAGGTACTTATTATAAGGCTTGATACCATCAAATTTTTTGTAGTTAATTGGCGGAACTCAACGCCGCGCTTTGTCTCTGATACCAGAGCGAAGGAAATGGCAATAATAAATGTTTCATCTCCTCGAGTGGGAGTCGAACCGACAAGCAGTCGTTTACAGTCACACGTTAGTGCCACTGCGCCACGACTGGCCCCAATATATATTTTATTTGTGTTAAAAAGATATAATATTAAACGTAATATTTAAAATCTCGTAAAAAAGTGACTTAAACAATCCGAGACGAACCACAATATATGGCTGTATAGTGTATTAACTTAGCCTTTTACCTGTCAAAAAGAAAAAGAAAAACAAACGTCAAACAGACAACAGATGATTAAAAGTTGGAACTTACCTGGAAGTAGTGTCCGACCGAAACTGAATTTTTAGCCGAAACCGAAACCGAAACCGAACCTTCGGTTCTGACTTCAGTTTCGGCCGAAACCGAAACCGAAACCGAAACTGCTGATGACGTCATAACATTTGAATAATATGTATAAAAAATTACATTTTGTTACGCTTTAAAAATTACACATGCATTTGAATTATTGTGATTACGATGATTTTATTATATATACGGAAATAATTAAAGGATCATAAAAAAATCTAAATTATTTGAGGTTTTCGAAGTGGCTGTATTTTCTCAAAAATAGGCTTATTGAAATAAAAAAGTAGCATTTTAAAGCTTAAAGTGTCTAATTTTGAGATTTTAAGATGAAAAATATGTTCAAACGACGTGTTTCGCTCTATCCTGATAAATACTAAAAGAGAAAAAAAAATCGAAATTTTTTCACTTCATTTTTTTTATCTAAAAAGTTGGAACATATGTTTTCAACTTGACCACTTAAGGAACAGCTAACTTGTTAGTCTAGACCTACGCCAGTTCTCTTTACCTAAGGCTCTTACGGATTTATATAGAGGTTTTTTGAGCTGTAGCCCAGGGACCTGTGGGTTATCGAGGCCCTCGGTCGCCACTTAAAATTGGCAATACTTGGTTAATAGGTATTTTTACACAAAAAGATTTTCATCTTTAACGTAACTGTGCTTTTCAAGCAGAGAAATTTATGTGCTAATTTATGATAAGATTTACGTTAGATATATATTTATATTAACTTATTGACTATATACTGTGTAACATTTATATAGAAAACGGTTATATTTAAATAATATTAAGGCAAGCCAATATTAAGGTAACTAACCCAGGGTTTGGAAAATATCAATCAATCATAGGTATTCGACCCCTGAAAGGAGCCACACTTACGCGAACAGACACACAGTTTCGTTACATACTAACAGGGATAGTTCATTTAATCTGTCGTCAGCAGTTCATAGTATTCTCATCATTAATTTATAATATATTCAAACTTACTACGTCTTAAGATAAGGTTCACAAGCTATAAAACTCTCAAAAGTATCTAAGCTACGTAAAAATTCTTGAGTACGTCATGAGTTTCGGCATTGCCGAAGGTTCGGCAGGTTTTTTGCCGAAACCGAAACTACGGCCGAAACTACAATTTTTTGCCGAAACCGAAACCGAAACCGAACCTTCGGTCGGACACTACCTGGAAGATAAATAAATACCTACCACTAAGCCCTATATAATAACAGAGATGTAGGAACCTATTTTATCACAAGGCATACCAAAAATGCATATAATTCACCTGGATTATAAATACCTACAACTAAACTCCTATATTACAGAGATAGCTACTTATTTTAGTACAAAGAATATAAAGAAAGCATGTATTTCCTTCAGCAGCCATGTCTAGCGGGCACCAGCGTCCACAGCAGTGCGTCTGATATCTTTTTTGGTTGCAACCACGCGCGCGCTGCCCCCGCCAGCCTAATGTCAAAATTCTAAATATTTTTATTTAAATAGATATTTTTTTAAGCATCTTTAAATGGTCGAATAAATATAGAACTACTACATAGTATATTGCCATTATGTTTCTTAAATATTTACACAACAAGTTTTAATTTTTTTTTAGATTATTATATTTAGGCCATATTTAAGTGAAAAAAATTGGTAACGTTACTAGATGTCGTAGAGAAACATAGCAAAGTACATAATAAAAAATTGTCTTGTGCGAGATTTTTATTAATAACATGGCATTTTTACCCGCGACGGAACGGCGACTGTATATGTGTTTGGGGTGAGAGGTTGTTTGTTTGTTTGTTTGTTTGTTTGTTTGTGTGTTTGTGCAAATTACTATGTCAATTATTTCCAAAACTATAAGTCCGATTTTGATACGGTTTTCTATGATAGGTTAAGGTTCAATTGGCGTATGTTCTTATGTATGTCTTATTGCCTTAACTCACCAGGGGGCGCTGCAGTAAGCATTTTACGTGAAAACGAATGTTTTCAATTATTTAAAAAAATAATAGTCTGATTTCAATAGATTTTCAGTGATAGATTCAGGTTTAATTGGTGGATGTTCTTGGATATGTTTTATCGTGTCAAACCACCAGGGGGCGCTGCAGTAAGCATTTGTTTGTACTTTTTTTGTATTTATTTGTCTAAAACCGAAACTACTGTTCCGATTAAAAAGAGTTTTCATAAAAAGATTTATCTTTGCTTGGTGCATATTTTAAGATTTTTCTTTTTTTGTTACGGGGAAAGCTCACCAGGGGGCGCTGCACTAAACATTTGTTTATGCAGAGCAAAAACTACTAGTCCAATTTAGATGAAACTTTCAAGGATGGGTTCAGGCTTAATTGGTGCGTCTTTCCACATATGTGTTATGGTGACCACTCATCAGGGGGCGCTGTAATAAGCATTTGTTTGAGTTTTTTGTGTAAAACCAAAATTTTTCTTATATTTATTTGTCTAAAACCGAAATTACTTATCCGATTGGCTAGAGTTTTCAGAACTAGATTAAGCTTTACTTTACATATTTTAAAATTTTTGTTTTTACGTTATGGTGAAAATTCACCAGGGGGCGCTGCAGTAAACATTTGTTTATGTAGAGTAAAAACTACTTCAGGTTCAGGTTTAATTGCTGCATCTTTTCATATATGTGTTACGGTGATCACTCACCAGGGGGCGCTGCAGTAAGTACATTTGTTTGTGCAAAACTAAAACTACGAGTCCGATTTGAATGCAGTTTTCAAAGATAGATTCAAGTTTACTTAGTGCATATTTTCATATATGTGTCATGTATGTTTACTTAGTGCATATTTTCAAGTATGTGTCAACTCTCTAGGGGGCGCTGCAGTAAGTAGCTGCTTCCATTTTTTGTGTATAACAAAAACGACTAGTACGATTGGAAAGAGTTTTCAGTATTAGATTCCGCTTTATTTAGTACATGTTTTTAAATTTATATTACGGTGACAAGTCACCAGGGGGCGCTGCAGTAAAATATTGTTTGTGCAAAGCTAAAATGACGAATTCGATTTGGATGCAGTTTCAGTGATAAGCTCAAGTTTAATTAGTGCATGTTCTTGGATATGTTTTATCGTGTTAACTCACCAGGGGGCGCTGCAGTAAACATTTGTTTGTAATATTTAATGTAAAACCACAACTACTAGTCCGATTGGACAGAGTTTTCAGTATTAGATTTACCTTTACTTGGTGTATGTTTTTAGTTTTTTTTTACGTTAAGAACTCACCAGGGGGCGCTTCATTAAACATTTGATGGTGCAAAGTTAAAACTACGAGTCTGAATTTGATGCAGTTTTCAACGAGAGGATCAGGCTCAATTAGCGCTCGTATATGTGTCGTGGTGACACCTCACCAGGGGGCGCTGTAGTAAGCATTTGCTTGTATTTTTGTGTGAAACCTATTTAGATGCGGTTTTCTGTGATAGGTTCAGGTTTAATTGTTGCGTGTTTTTATATGCCAAATCTACCACGAACTGGATTTGCATGAAGATTAATATAAAGTATTTCGAAATTATGTAATAATATATAATGTGTATCTATACACTTTAAAAAGTTTAAAATAAAAAACAAAATTAAAAATTTTGAATTAAAAATTAAATTTTGGGGCTGCCAGTTGCAACCTCTATTTTAAATATAGTAGCTAACAGTATAGATTTCGTTCTTAAAGTTTTTAAAAGGAATACCAGTTATCAAAACTGTAAATTCATATTAATATTTTAATTTTTTCCTAAACCTGTTTTAACAGCATGAAAACCTAGGAGAAGTTAGCAAACTTAAAGTAATGGCAGCTCCGACGAAGTCGTCCCCATCATCTCGTTACATATATTCTTTTAGGCGGGGGATTTCTAGTTATTTTATCCTTTTTCAATTACAATTAAACCGTCGTGGGTATTTTCAAAATTAAAAATTTTGTTTTTTTTAATTCAAATCGGAGAGCCTCAATAAAGTGTTCTAATTGCGATGGTTACTAGTTCAAATTCAAGTATTGGATTTCAATATTTAAAAAAACTAAACTCTAATATTGTCATCTTACCAAATAATAATAGTTTTTTATCCAAAGTTGCGTTTAGATAAAATACTTATTTTTATTATTATAAAAAAAGGACCCGTCGTAAGCACAGACGTACAAAGAGTGACTGTAAATCGACTGATAGTAGGTTCGATTCCCACTCCAGGAGAGGAAATATTTAATGTTTCCACTTTCCTCGTGCTAGTGTCGCATAGTGTGGCGTTAAGTTCCGTCACTTAAAACGCAATGCCTCCATAATTCGGCGGCGCGTGGGGAACGGAGTGTCTTAACACTAGGTGCTCGTCCGCCTAACCTTCTGTGTGCGGGATACAGAGTGAACTTAAAATAAATGTCTGCTGTGAAAAATGTAAACTATAAAAGAAACCTTGACTATCTTTATCTTTACTTGCTTTACAAAATTAAGTTGCACATACTAAAAGAATAAAATAAATAAATAACCTGTAAAAAGGCGGGGGCAGCCATCTACGCCGCATCAGCTCCAGCTCGGCGCTCAACGCCGCCACGCGCGCGCTCAGCTCCTGAGCTTCCTGAGCGTTACGAGCTGCCTCCGCGCTCAGCTCTGAGCATTCCCGCTCAGCGCGCTCGCGTGCTCTGTTAAATGTTAAACATTATTACACAGACACAATAGCGACAACGTCATATATGTATATATGTAAATACTCATTATTAATATTCAGTAATATTCAATTGGCGCCAGGAATAAATTATTATTTTTTTGTTCTTCACCTTAATTGGCTCGTCGTTCATTTATTACCACATGGGATATTATTGCCACATGGGATTCGAATCCGTAAACATCGTATGTAATAAAACTAGTTCAACCATTATTACTATGTAAAAATCAGTTCAAAGTCCAATTTAAAGAAAATAACATAACCTAAGGTAGGTCCTAAGGCACACAATGAAGATTTCAAGTTACATATAAGAAGTAAATAATGTAATGTAATGTAATTTGCTTAATAAATGACTAACTCCTTCTCGCGGCGCTGCTTGCCTCCGAGGTCGCGCCGCAGCGCCGCCAGCGCGCCCGCCCTGCGCGCGCTCTCCTCTTCCAAACAAGCCATCTATAATATGTAGTCGATGTCAATTCAGTTAGAGGTCATTTTACAAATTATTTATGTATATTATGTACAATATTATCTCTCAAAGCGTAGAGAACATAGTGTCAATATACACTGTTTTCTGTTTTCCACTCGAAATTTATACATTACGGCTTTA
The DNA here is from genome assembly GCA_019049465.1 of Dryas iulia moderata. NCBI lineage: Eukaryota > Metazoa > Arthropoda > Insecta > Lepidoptera > Nymphalidae > Dryas > Dryas iulia. Next base: position 585,748 of record CM032418.1, read on the forward strand.
TCTTACTAGAGGTGGAAAATGAAAATAATTTAAATATATTTAAATTATAATAAATTAAAAAAAAATATATTTTAAAAATATATTTAAGTTATGGGCTTGAAATTGTAATTTTAAACCTACAACTATCGCATTTACAATCTAACTCTACGATTGCCACTTTGATGATATTTCATACACAAATAGAATACAAGTAAAGAATGTCTTTACACTAGGTTTTCTCTAGCAACTGTGTCACATGAAAAAGCATGATAGAGTAACAGTATAGTAATAAATGTATTTAGAATAAAAAAATACAAGCATATAGGGCGAAATATTTAATTAAGGATAGAATTATTCCAACCCGCGCCTCATATAGGTATATCGTTCAAACGCTTTGACCGCTAAGCCATACGTTCGACTACCGACGTCAAGTTATTATGCACTTATTACAACTCATTGATATTATGGTTGTGGGTTCGATTCCCTATCGGAGAGTGAAAATATATATTATTTCCATTTTCGTCGCTCTGGTATCAAGGCAAAGCGCATCATTAAGTTCCGCCACGTAAGACGCAGTGGCACTAAAATTCGGCGGTGCCCGGGGAACCTAATGTCTTATCACTAGGTTCCCTCTGCCAATTGTTGTCATAAGCAACTCTATAAAATCCATTATTCTCTTGAAAACCTGAACGAAATACATACCTTTTGTTCAGCATTATCGCAGCGTCGTTTAACAACGGCAGCAGCGCTCTGCTCACACACGAGCGCGTTGCGCACACACTCCAGTTCGTTGCGACAGTTCCTCCATCCTATATAAATTCCATTGTTTATCGACATTTTAATCATAATTGTTAAATATACAAACATTCACACATCGCTCAACTAATAAAACAATTACTTAATTCTGTTTAAGCTCTTTTTGAGACCATCGTAGTTTGACGTCTGAATGTAAACACGAAAATACCATTCGAAGTTGAAGTAAAAAAGATAAGGGTACATACTTCATTTTTTAAACAAAACAAATAAAAAACGATAACTGTAATTCCAATAATGAATATTTCTAATAATGGCAATGGTATTTTATATAACAAGTATTTCATATTCACGACAACGTAAAATAAAATCTCCATAACACTATTTAAAGATGGCGGTGCGTCGTGGCGGACGCCTTTACTTTAATATTAAATTGATTGATAAATCTCATACAAAGAGTATTTCTAACATCTAATGCTTAAATATTATTATTTACCTTATAATATTTATTTATCCATTCATCCACTTATCAATTCATATACATTTTAGCAATTTTTCTATTAATAATTGAAAAAAAGTTACTAACAAATTCTTCATATTTAACAAATATAAATCTTACCAACCGCCAATACAACTAGAACAATAATATTTTAATTCCCGCGTATTTAATATATTAAATTTTCTCATTAAATATACACTTCCCAGTATTAAATGTATATTATTTGTAATTTAATATCAATAATTTTCTGCGTGTCCTTTTCCGTCCGCCAAGCCCCTTTCTTTTTTTCCATTTTTAAATATCATAAACTGTAATCGGCAAGCAACTCATGAATACAGCCAGCGTTAAACGTATTTAATAAAAATATTTTTTTTTATATTATTTTATTTGTTTGAAACTATTAAATAAAATAGTATTTTTTTTATTAAATTAAATTATATTATTAAAAAATATATGGCATAAACGTAGGAAGCGTATATTTATGTATAATATGGATGTTTACATTAACTATAGAAATATTGTATACTAACTTCGTGAGGAATAAAAAACAAAATTAAAAATTTTGAAAATACCCACGACGGTTTAATTGTAATTGAAAAAGGATAAAATAACTAGAAATCCCCCGCCTAAAAGAATATATGTAACGAGATGATGGGGACGACTTCGTCGGAGCTGCCATTACTTTAAGTTTGCTAACTTCTCCTAGGTTTTCATGCTGTTAAAACAGGTTTAGGAAAAAATTAAAATATTAATATGAATTTACAGTTTTGATAACTGATATTCCTTTTAAAAACATTAAGAACGAAATCTATACTGTTTTCTACTATATTTAAAATAGAGGTTGCAACTGGCAGCCCCCGACGAAGTTGTCCCCATCATCTCGTTACATATATTCTTTTAGGCGGGGGATTTCTAGTTATTTTATCCTTTTTCAATTACAATTAAACCGTCGTGGGTATTTTCAAAATTTTTAATTTTGTTTTTTATTTTAAACTTTTTAAAGTGTATAGATACACATTATATATTATTACATAATTTCGAAATACTTTATATTAATCTTCATGCAAATCCAAAAAAAATTATAAGCCCAATGCTTTCTGGTTATCAAATGCCTATTGCAGCGCCTGGCAGATAGAAACCTCTGTCCAATCGGACTAGTAGTTGTGGTTTTACATTAAATATTACAAACAAATGTTTACTGCAGCGCCCCCTGGTGAGTTAACACGATAAAGCATATCCAAGAACATGCACTAATTAAACTTGAGCTTATCACTGAAACTGCATCCAAATCGAATTCGTAATTTTAGCTTTGCACAAAGAATATTTTACTGCAGCGCCCCCTAGTGACTTTTCACCGTAATATAAGTTTAAAAACATGTACTAAACAAAGCGGAATCTAATACTGAAAACTCTTTCCAATCGTACTAGTCGTTTTTGTTATACACAAAAAATGGAAGCAGCTACTTACTGCAGCGCCCCCTAGAGAGTTGACACATACTTGAAAATATGCACTAAGTAAACATACATGACACATATATGAAAATATGCACTAAGTAAACTTGAATCTATCATTGAAAACTGCATTCAAATCGGACTCGTAGTTTTAGTTTTGCACAAACAAATGTACTTACTGCAGCGCCCCCTGGTGAGTGATCACCGTAACACATATATGAAAAGATGCACCAATTAAACCTGAACCTATCGTTGAAAGTTTCATCTAAATCGGACTAGTAGTTTTTACTCTACATAAACAAATGTTTACTGCAGCGCCCCCTGGTGAATTTTCACCGTAACGTAAAAACAAAAATTTTAAAATATGTACGAAGCAAAGCTTAATCTAGTTCTGAAAACTCTAGCCAATCGGATAAGTAATTTCGGTTTTAGACAAATAAATATAAGAAAAATTTTGGTTTTACACAAAAAAACTCAAACAAATGCTTATTACAGCGCCCCCTGATGAGTGGTCACCATAACACATATATGGAAAGACGCACCAATTAAGCCTGAACCCATCCTTGAAAGTTTCATTTAAATTGGACTAGTAGTTTTTGCTCTGCATAAACAAATGTTTAGTGCAGCGCCCCCTGGTGAGTTTTCCCCGTAACAAAAAAAGAAAAATCTTAAAATATGCACCAAGCAAAGATAAATCTTTTTATGAAAACTCTTTTTAATCGGACCAGTAGTTTCGGTTTTAGACAAATAAATACAAAAAAAGTACAAACAAATGCTTACTGCAGCGCCCCCTGGTGGTTTGACACGATAAAACATATCCAAGAACATCCACCAATTAAACCTGAATCTACCACTGAAAATCTATTGAAATCAGACTATTATTTTTTGAGATAATTGAAAACATTCGTTTTCACGTAAAATGCTTACTGCAGCGCCCCCTAGTGAGTTAAGGCAATAAGACATACATAAGAACATACGCCAATTGAACCTTAACCTATCATAGAAAACTGTATCAAAATCGGACTTATAGTTTTGGAAATAATTGAAATAGTAATTTGCACAAACACACAAACAAACAAACAAACAAACAAACAAACAAACAAACAAACAAACAAACAAACAAACAACCTCTCACCCCAAACACATATACAGTCGCCGTTCCGTCGCGGGTAAAAATCTATTAAGAATATAAATTAAACGTACGTTTTTTTGTAATTGCGTCGTTCTATTGAATAAGCCGTATGTATGTAAAGTTTTTATTATCATTGGATAAGACTGTAGGCCCTAAACCCCAACACGAAGGTACAAATAAATACCTAATATATACCTCCAACTAATTTTATATATGTACTAAATAACAAAAATTACCATACCATAGTAGACCATAAGTTCGTAGTAGGTGAAATAAAAAAAAACAAAAAAAATATTCTACCATTTAAGCATAAAAAATGTATATAACGTACTCTTTTAAGTAAATAACAATAAATAAAAAATCTACGTCTATAACTTACAGTTTAAAATACCTATATTTGTAATTTAACGAGAAATAAATGACCTCATATAATTAAATAAGTAAATAAATATATAAAAAAGACATCTTTAAACTAAGAACTAACGAACAAAGATGAGTAAGAAATTTGCATAATTTATATTTTGCAATTTGTATATATTTTAATTAGGTATCATCTCAACTAATCTTGAGGACTTTCTTAAATACTTGAATACATTGATATTAGAAATACGAATACATAGCTATAATGTACGTAAAAAATCTTTCGAGACAAATAATTTAAAAAAATTGAGTATATTTTTTTTTCCTACATTTTACTAAGAAGTGTTACTGCCTTATGCATATATACCTATTTGGATATTTCTTAATAGAAAAATGTGATTTATTGACAAAATATGAAAAACATCGGTTTTAGGGTTTATAATAATCTTCTTTTTTTTTACGCTGTATCCCGCGCACAGCAGGGTAGGCAGAGGGAACCTAGTGTCAAGACACTCCGTTCCCCATGCAGAACCGAATTCGGAGGCATTGCGTGTTAAGTGGCAGAAATTAACGCTGCGCTTTGCCTTGCGACACCAGAGTGAAGAAAATGGAAATATTAAATATTTCCACTCCTCGAGTGGGAATCGAACCCACAACCAGTCGTTTACAGTTACACGTTTGTGCCACTGCGACACGACTGCCTCTACAAACTACATGCTATACTGTAAAATAATCTACATGCACTTAAAAATAATTTATGACACAAATTGTGAATAGCTTAAAATGTGACGTATCCACCCTCCTTTCATACATGTCCACAATTGTCAATTGATATTAAAATTTATTATGAGACAAGCATTTAGTATAGCTTAGTTCGACCGCAGACCGCAAATTCCAATACGAGGTTTCAACGCACTGTGCTCTACTTCCCGCTCTATACTTCTAATATGTAACCTAACTTTTTAAGCCACGTCATACCAATATAATATTTTTATTATACATCCATACTAATACTACAAATACGAAATTCTGTCTGTATGTCTGTCCTTCTGTAAGTTTACCCTCTCATAGCTATTCTATTGACGTTAAGATGGAATTTGGAGCGGAAATAGTTGAAGACTCAGGGTATATATAGGCAATTTTTTTTTCAAAAGACAATCTCAAAAGGGTTGAAGTAGGGAAAGAAAATTTGTAAAAAAATCTAAGCAGCTTAATCCATTTCGATAAACTTTCTCACGAACACTTAAGACACATGGTCACACAAGCTTAAGCGACTGACATTTCATAATATAATAATTGTAAATGAAAAATCTTAAACTGTTCATTTTAAATAAGAACGCGAACCGTTGAAAATGCCAACTGAAACTGTATTCTATTTTACTTAAATATTAAAACTACTAACTAAATGAATTATTTAAAAATACTCATTGCTACTCTACATGAAACGACATCAACAATTGCTCTTTCTAAGTATTTGTAAAGAATATAATTTATTCAACTACTATGTATATATGTGACTAACCAATGCTCATCTCGGACACGCGATCCTCCGCCGCACATATATCTTGTTCCAATGCATATTTTTCCTTAAAATCGAACATAATTTGCGTAAGGAAATTAGATTTTCATTTAAAGACACGATCTTAAGTGATTTTGTTGAAGTGTAAATGAGTTATTTTAGATATTTTTTACCAGCTTCACGCTTTTCCCCGCACATAGGGGTAGTCAGAGAGGACCTAGTGTTAAAACACTCTATCGTCCAATTTCCGCCTGTACTTGATTACAGGCCGAAAGTGCATCGCATGTTGAATGGCGGAACTGGCGGAACCCAACACCGTACTTTTTCTTTGATACCAGAGCAAAGAAATTAAAAAAATAAGTATAGAGTTAGAATCAGACGCTGTCCTGCTGCGACACGACGACTTCAATATATTTTACATACCACATTAAAATTGGGGTGTGAAGCTGGGGTATGGTATTGGCGGGAATAGCTAATGTAGTGAAATCAGCATTACCCACAAAACGCCAATGAAAACCGTCTGCTGTGCTGTGTAGTGGAGCACCGAATTTAAAGCAGAACCCCAGCCAGTCCTAGCCTCCACGTCCCCGTCGTCCACCCTGGAAACTGCTGCGACCACGCAACCGCGTGCCCACTGCCTAGGAGTCGCAGCTGAGCTGAGGAGGTAGGGCAAAAGGCGAATTTTCTGCGCCTTAAAACAGAAAACGATCACTAAGGGAGGATACCCGAAACCAAACCGAGCATAACCGTAGGCTTTAAAGCGGCAGCCCCGCTAGCGGTCTAAGGCACAGTGGGTTAATCACCTGCTTGCACGAAAATCTGTGATTAAAGAAACTGAAACAGAGACAAACCGGACCGATCCTATACCGACGACCTTTAGCATGAAAACCCGGACACGTATTGCTTTTTGGAACGTACGCACGCTTAGCGATGACAGTAGACTAGCTCAAGTAGAAGCAGAAATGCTCAGATACAACCTGCAAATTCTCGGTCTAAGCTAAGTGAGAAGAAATGGTTTTGGTGAATTGAAGACTTCTAGAGGTCTAACTTTGCTATACTCCGGCAAGGAAACGGAAGAGGCAGTACACGAACATGGTGTGGGTCTTCTTCTTTCAGAGCCAGCAAAAAAAGCCCTACTAGATTGGAAACCGATCTCAGACCGCATTATGTGGGCCCGATTCAACTCCAGAGCCCGAAAAATTTCCATCGTGCAATGTTATGCCCCAACCAACTCTTCTTCAGAAGAAATAAAGGATGAATTCTACAATTCTCTCAATGCTACAGTCAATAACATCAAAAGACAGGACATTGTAATCGTTATGGGAGATCTGAACGCAAAAGTCGGAAGTTGCAATGTAGACCGGGAGCGTTGTATGGGAACACAGGGGCTTGGAGTGTGCAACGAGAATGGAGAGCGTTTTGTGGAATTTTGTCATAATAATGACCTCACTATAGGTGGAACGCTATTTATACACGGAGACCATCATAAATACACATGGACCTCACCTGATGGTGTTACAAGGAACCAAATTGTCCACCTCGCCATTAGTGCAAAATGGCGCTCATCACTGCTGGACGTGCGTAACCGCAGAGGTGCTGATATAGATAGTGACCATCACTTGGTGGTAGCTGAAGTACGCCTGAAAGTTGCGGTGGCCCATCCAAGGGATAGACTGAGAAAAATTGGAAGACGGATATATCTATCTAAGTTACGGAATCCAGCTACCCGTGATATGTTCAAATCTGAACTCCATAAGCGTCTCCCCAGACTCGAGGTAAGCCCAACAACAACCAACGAGGAGTGGAACCACATCAAAGTGGCCTATACAGAGGCCAGTTTCATCGCATTGGGTTACAAAACTCGTAAGCATGATGAGTGGATATCACAGAGCACCTGGGACCTTATCAGTAGTAGGAGAGAGATCCACCTAAAGCTGCTTGGAACACGAAATGTAGCACAGAGAGATAATCTTGTAAAGGAGCATCACCAGATTCGCAGAAAAATCTATCGCAGCACCCGCAAGGATAGAAGAATATGGGCGGACAGCATTGCTGAACAGGCCCAACTAGCTGCAAAGACTGGGAATTTAAGGGAGCTGTATAATGCGACTAATACTTTAGCGGGTAATAGAAGCTTTAAGAGGAGGTCCTCTTAAGTCCAAGGATGGCCAGCTCATCGTGTCAGCCGAAGGGCAGTTGCTGCGCTGGCGCGAACACTTTGTGGAAGTTTTCCAGAGCCCAGAGTCAATACCAGACGAAACACTAGGCGGTCCTCCACCTTCACAGCTCCTTGACATCAACACAGATCCACCTAAGGAAGAAGAAGTCACTAAAGCAATCCTTTCTTTGAAGATCGGAAAAGCTCCTGGACTCGATCTTATATCTGCTGAAATGTTGAAAGCTGACATACCCACCGCTGCAGAAACTCTGACGCCCCTGATAGAGAAGATTTGGAATACCGAGGAAATACCTGATGATTGGAGCAAAGGTCTCCTTATAAAAGTACCTCAGAGACTAGACTTCAGTCAATGCGGGAATTGGAGAGGCATTACTTTGCTGTCGGTACCATCTAAGGTATTCTGTAAGATTATCTTAGATAGATTATCGAAAGCGACAAGGCTGCCTCCTGTCACCCCTCCTTTTCCTGATAGCGCTAGACGGTGTTATGCGGTATGTGTGCGATAATGGACGCCGTGGTATTGAGTGGGGAATAAGCAATGTCCTGGAGGATCTGGACTACGCCGATTATGTGTGCCTACTCAGCCATACTCATTCTGACATGCAGTCAAAGCTCGATGACCTAAAGCTAGAAGCAGCAAAAATTGGGCTTAAAATCAACACCCGGAAGACCAAGGAAATGCGATCTGGAGCGGTGAACTCATTACCGTTGCTGATTGGCACAGATACTGTAGAACAGGTCCAAAAATTCTCATATCTTGGTAGTATTGAATCTGAGACAGGGGGTGCGGAACATGACATCAGTTCACATATTGCCAAAGCCCGAGCAACCTTTGCGCAATCGCGACCTGTGTGGCAGTCTCGTAAGTTGACCCGCAGAGTCAAGCTCCGAATTTTTGGGTCCAACGTAAAGTCTGTGCTGCTGTATGGTTGTGAAACGTGGAAGGTAACCAAGGCCATCTCGCATCAGCTCCGGGTTTTCATTAATCGATGTCTTCGCCAAATTCTCGGTATACACTGGCCCAAGAAAATTTTCAATGCCCACCCTCGAGAACTCTGCAAGGAAACACCGGTCGACCAGCAGATCGGTCGACGCAAGTGGATCTGGATTGGTCATACCCTCTGCCGGGACCCAGACCATATACCTAAGCAGGCGATGGATTGGAATCCTCAAGGGAAGCGTAAACGAGGTCGCCCCAAGCAAACCTGGCGACGTTCAGTTCTGGATGAGGCGAAGAAGATCGGCAAAACTTGGAACGAAATTAAATGTTACGCTCTTGATCGTCCAAAATGGAGAGTCACTGTGGAAGCCCTCTGCCCCAACTTGGGGACGTAGGATCATAAGTCACATTAAAATATTAAGACATTTTTACAAAGTATTGTTACCTTTTCAAGGACGGTCTTCTCCATCTCCTTGTCCCGCAGCAGCTGCTTCAGCCTCTCGAGCTCTCTTATGGCGAGACGCACTTTAGCGTTATCGGAGTCCAGTAGAGACTTCAGTGCAGACACTTGGATTCGAAGGCGTTCCGAAGAACTAACCTGGTGTAAAGTGCGCAAAATTGAAACAAATGAATTTTAGTTACTGTCATCTACCTTTGTTGTTATCTACCCTTTGCGATTTTAAACATTATTATTTTAAGAAGTACTAACGAGCCGCTCGTGGCTTGGCCTGGAAACTATACAACTGTAACTGCATCGTATGTTACGCCTGCCCGAGTTCTCTTTTAAATTGGACAGTTTATGCTTTACATACATACTTTCATTCCTTATTTATAGCCACCAAGGATGCTTTTTGAAGAATTAGGTACCCTATGTTTGTGTCATAAATTACCCTGTGCCATAAATTATCTATTGAAATCATGAAATCACAAACTAGATGGAGAACTCCTTTCAGCAAGCTACTGCGTAACCCACCTTTTACAGAATATTAGCTAGCAGCGAAAGAGAATTGTATTCTTAATTCGTCCCCCCAAGACTAGAAATATGTGTCAACTGGTATAAAGTGCACATGTTGCAATGATTCTGAATTTGAGAGAAAGAAACCTCTTCGCTACCTAACGGAGGGTAGGTAGCGAAGAGGTTTCTTACATGCCAGAAATGCTTTAAACTGAAATAATAAACAGTTACTGTATTACCTGAAACTCCAGTGTTTTTCTAAGACAGCGCACTTCATCCCGCTTGCGCCTCCAGCACGCCACCAACATGAAGACGCCGACGCGCGCCGCCGCCCGCTCCGCCGCGCCGTGCAGGGGCGGGAGAGTTAACAATGGTAGCTTGTTCTTTTTGCAGTTTAGAACTCTGCTTTGTAAATAGAGTTTCTATCGATTAATTATTTAAAGCAAAGATCGATTTGAATATTAGTAAAAAAATAAAGGAAGACCAAAGAAAAAATATAAATTACACTAAATATATATTTACACATATATGCGGCTACGATTTATACCCCTCTAAAAAAATAAAGTAGACAACCATGAAGCCACCGTTCGCATTCAACCAGAATATTAAAAAAAATAAAATTAACCAAATTAAATCAATTTCCTTAATGAAAATTGAACCCACAACAAACGCGCTTACGACCAAGCCTCATCGGTTAGATAAAGCGAGAAAAATTAGTTATATTTATAATGCACGTCACATTACAATTACAAGTTTTCCCCTAAACATTTTCATTCATATTCACGACATTAATACATTGATATTTTTTGAACGCTTGTAACATTATTTTTGTTAGCATTTTCTCCTATCCTAAGTGTGTAACAACACTAAAAAAGAAGGTGTGGAAGGTGTGCCACTATGGTATCAAGTCACAGTACACTGGTAAACCAATGCTGATAAACAAAACCTGGCATTGAGTTCCACTAATCAAAGTCAAATTCAATTTCGTACTAAAGAGTTACAATTATCTAACAAAGGTTAAGTTCATACGTTGTATGTTTTGATTTTGTATCACTATCATAACAACATTTTATTTATTTTTTATATTATTATTTCCCATTTTTTTATTGTAAACATGACTAGGCCATGACCATGATTGCCAGAGACTGTCTCCACTGTATTATTACAATATAATATGGGTCTTATGATTATGTCATAAATATTGTATAATCAATATGCAACGTTTCGAATTCAGACGGAAAGTGGAGAACGGAGTGTCTTGACACTAGACTCTTCTTCATGACTCTCGTCTTTGGATTTGAATTTGAATTTTATAAATATGAAGCTAAAAAAAAATAATACAACTGACTACTACGTAATATGACTTACACTTGAAAAAGACATTTAATGAAAACGTATAAAAATTTAAACGCAGCGGGATTCGAACCCGCGCCTCCTGAATACCATCCAGGCGCTCTCACCACTGAGCCATGCATGACGCACCTTTCAATTTTCCTAAGTGTGGAATAACACACTAAAAATGTTTAAAAGTGACTTACACTTCTTTCTTAACTCTCTTAGTGGGCGTCAAGTCCTCCATGGAGACAGCTTTTGGACCAATCTTCACCGGCCTGACGGGAGTCTGCGTCAGCTCGTCCAGGCACGTGCGTAGTCGAGACAGGTTGGTGGAGGGCGACACCTTAGCCGTGAACTTGTTCACTGGAGTCGAAAACTGTTGTTTTTTTAGGTGTGTTCTTTGACTGCGTCTGTTTATAAAAAAATATACATAAATTTGTAAACTTTGGTCGTATAAATAATTGTGACTTTCAATAATAAGAAAGTAGTATATTTATTTATTTTTTTATTAAGATCTAACAAAATATGTATGTATATCAAAATTACAGTCCTTTCTTGTTTTCTAGCAAATTATATAAATTATGATCATTCTATTAATGAATATTGTATTTTCACTAGACAATACCAAGTGGCTAAATTTGGGTACTAGTGCCATCCATCATTTCATCCATTGAAAGAAAATATCGGTGTAAATCATCAAAAACATTTAAGAATAGGCTTTTTGCAAGTATTCATTATTTTGGACGTAACATTTCAAATTCTAATACACTTTATCTTATATGAAAATATTGAGATATTTGATATAAGAACTCATATCAAAAGTCTTCGTATTAGTCTTAAATTATGATGTACCGAAAAACTTATTTTACACACACAATAGTAATGATTTTACATGTAATGAACTTCACCTGTTACTTTATTGTTTGTTTTGTTTTCGTATATATGTTTTTTTTTTGTCTCAGTTAATACTTTTATCTTTAGTAATGTTTTCAGTATCTTTTAATTATCGGAAAACCGAGTGTAGCACTTAACTGTTAACTGGTATATTGGCACCCACGATACAGGAATACCTAGTGTGGGGTCATCAGATGTTCCAAATTTGTTAAAGATATTTTTGTTAAAAAATATATACCTATATATTTTTTTCTTTTCTTTCTTTTCTTTCTTTTCTTCTGTATTTCTTTACAAACAAGATGTATTTTTGTATATGAAATATTTCTAAATTCGAAATTGACGCCATTTTGCAGCTTTCATTATAATAGACAAATATTTCTAAAGTGTAGAAATTTTTAATTTTATTCAAATAACTACTATTACTACTATTATAAATGTATTATCCAAGATAAAAGCCCTTTGGGGGGTCCTCAAGCTTTTTGCATGACCTTACTTTTATCAATACTGTATTGTTAAAGGTTAACCCCTGCCTCTCTTACCGCTCATCTTGCAAAGTGGAGAATAGCGCTAGAATTAAAGTAGATGTTGTACTGCTTTAACATATATTGATAGAGGAAGACCCTACTACGTCCACTAAAATTCGCCTCGGATCAAATGCTCTTATTTGACCATCCGTCACTTTTTACATAACTTATTATAAAATAATATTAAAAACGACAAAACAAATTTATCTTAATTAAGTGACACTAATACCTAACCTTTAAACAATATAAGTCTATCAAAAGGTTAAAAATGTGGGAATCTCTGTTTTTTTTAATATAAATAGAATTTCCTCTGTCGGACGAATATATTATATGTCAACAAATATTTTATTCTCATTAAAGCTAACAGCCTCTATGCGACGCGACGTGGCAAATGCTTTCCTTTTGGTTCTCGTTAAGTGTGCGTGGGTGTAGCGAGTAATCATCATTTTGAACGTGTGTTATGTATGTAACCCCTTATATTATTATTACCCACCAACCCAAATTTACCACTTGTACCTTGAACATACCAAAATAAACAAAAATTTCGCTCTACTTACAACCTCCCAATAACTTTGCTTTTCAATTATTTATTCAGACACAAGTATAAGACGATTACATACACATAATTGTCTTTTCCTTCTATTATTTTTAATTCAAATACATATTGGCTTTCGATATTTTCGCAAGAATTTACCTCATATTTTGCTTGTATCATTTTTAATGACTCTGCCGGTTCCCCATGACGTGGTCAGATGGCCACGTAGATCGACCAATCCACATCCACAGAGGAACACGAGGAAAACAATAATGTTATAATTTTATATGTTCGCGAGCTCGCCCGACGCTCAATCCTCCGCCGCGGTGTTATCGATATGTCGTGTAATAACAATACTTAGTAAAGTTCGGTTTTCCCAATTGTGTTTCGTGATTGTTTTGTTTATTATACTGTCTTAAGGTATGTGATGGTTTTTTAATATTAATATGGAAATATATAAAAAAGACTGTATATATATTTTTTGTTAATATAAAGCATGTTCTATTTACCTATAATATATTAGATAATGAAAATGAAATTAAAAAAATACGTAAGTAATATTTATTTATAAAGGAAACTTTGCAAATACATACGTACTATTTTTATTTTCTAAAATGTTATATTTACTAATTTCCTTTATTACTTTTTCAAATTTGTAATCAATATAATATGATCAAGTTTATATATCCATACTAGCCGGCTCGCGACTTCGCCTCTAGCTGTTTCGTTACATTGCAACCCGAGGGTTGCTGAGGAGTGGATTTTTGAAAAATAAAGTAGCCTATGTTTAACCTTGGATTTTCAACTATATTTATGCGAAAATTCATTCACAATCGGTCAAGCGGTGTAGATTTTTCATATAAACTTTCATCCCCTATTTCAATCCTTAGATTTTAGAAAAAATAAGTAGCTTATGTCAGACCCAGTAATTTTTACTACTTTCATTCCAAATTTCATCCAAATCGGACCGGTAGATTAGCCGTGAAACCGTGACAGACAAACAGACAGACATTCGCATTTATAATATGGACATATACCGATAAGTATGGATATATACCGATGACGATTAATTAATTAGGCTAATGTGAAAACAAACAATAAATTTAACATTTCTACTAAAATTAGTAACAACCCATTTTTTTCAATAAATAATAATTATTCAATATAGAAAAAAAATACGCAATAGTGATGTAATAAATTTCTTAATAAATGTATCATATTACTATAACATATTTAATAGGACAACAACAATGGTTTCTTGGTAAAAAATACATAAAGATTTTTGGTTAGCACCAAAAAAAATGTAATTGAAAAATGAACATGAGTTAGTCTACGTTACGTGACTTTGACCGTATAGTGCCTATGCTTTATAAAAGAAGTAAGAATTAAATCATTTGAAAAGATCGCCACTGATGACTAAGAAGAAATGTATATGAATTACAAACAATTTAATTTGTATGCTTGTTCAGCTGCGCAGGCGCATATAGAGCATTATGTAACCAAGCCTTCTACAATTGTCCTTTTTATAAACAGTTTTTACAAGCAAAAGGGAAAATGGAAATGTAGGCTGAAAATGTAATGGGTTGTAGATTCGATTTGAACATGAGACATTCAATTGAAAACATGATTATACTAAAAAATATTATCATTGTTTCGCTCTGGTACCGAAGCATACCCGCCACTCGATAACCAATGTCTTAATTTTGGGCGGGAAGTGAGGAACTGAATATTTTGACACCTGGTTATCTCTAACAAACGTGCTTCGCAGAAAAAGTGTGTTATTTAACCATAGGCAAAAGAATTATTTACATAAATGATGGTAAGAAAATTATTTTCAATGATGTTATTAAATTCTATTCTGACAAGAAAACTTTATTATAAAACAGTGAACAGTTAACTTCTTGTCCTAAATGATTTCATATTCTTAAGGTTATCCTCTAACCCGCAATACATCGTCATAGTGTTATTTCCTTATATTCACATATCTATGAGCAAGTTATTAAGTATTGTGTTGACAACTATATCTCATAAAATAACTACATTTTTACAAGTACTAAATTTTGCAATTTCAGAGAGAACCTACGAGCAAGACATTTAGTTTTCGCGGAAAAAACTTTAGCATTTTAAGCGACGATATATGTGTTTCGGTTCTTGATAGAGCAGAAGATTGAAAATATATCAAATATATTTTTCTCTGTCCTGCTGTGTCACGATGTCTTCTACAAAACACTATAATATCCGATGATACCCATTATGTAATTTTGATGATCTATGCGTAAAAAGAAAAAGTTAATTTTAAATAAATATGAATGCTAATAATGTAAACCTCCCAATGAATCTACAAATTTCATATTTCATTTTTGAAATACTACTATACTAGAAAGAATATTTTTATCTACTAGATAACAATAAAACTATAGTAATTTAATAATATAACTACTACAATCTTACGCAGGCGGAGTGAGCAGGTTGTACCGCTCCCTCGACAGCTCGCGTTCCGAGATGTCCCCGGCACCCGCGCTCGCTGGTGAACTCTGCAACATTTTCCGCCCCTCCGGCATACTGTTCCTGCTACAAGACTCAGGATATATTTTACAAGATCGACCGAATAGAAATAGAAAGAATTATAAAGGTATGCTCTTTTCTATCTGTGCCCCGGAGGTAAAGGACACCATGTCCATTTTTTTCAGTAAATTGACTTAACACCATGTTCTGGATGTAGATTTTTCAATCTATTCATTGGTATAGGGCACTATGTCTTAGTCCCATAAATAACGATGATATGGCAGTGAAAAATAAAACCATGTCCGTTTTCATCAGAGGTAAAAGACACCAAGTGGACTTGGTTTTATTTACCTCAAGAATAAGTCTAGGATCAATGCTTGCAATTACTTACTAATGTCAATAGCAATGTGAGACATTTTAATTAAGCTGGTTCTACAAGTAAGACGAAGAAACAAGCTCTAATAGTTCAAAAATATGGAAAATCGGCTCTCCTGAACAATTACTAAAATGTGACATGGAGTCTTTTACCTCCGAGGTACAGTTATGTACTATAGGAACCCAAGACACAGCGTAACACTCGACTTATTATTATATAAATAATACCATCTATGTCTACTAACAGAAATCAAAATGTTATTTAATACTCTTTATTCATCACATTTGTTGTTTAATCACAGCAATCGTGTTGAACTCTGTCTGACACGATAGATGGCGTACTTGCCTTATCTTTCCTTTAAAACATTAACAGTTGAAGAATACAAAACATGAAAAAATATTTATTGTCTCGTAAATTTAGTTAGTCATTGTTGCTGTAGGTCCCAATTAGACTAGCGTGGTATTTATATAAAAATAGATATTTATTTGGTAGTCTAGGTAAAAAAATGTATACTCCAGGGACTTCTGACAATCCATGCCACGCACGCTCGCACCCCATAAATAAAAAACTGTATGAATTAATATAAGCCTACTAAATAAGAAAGTAGAGTATATTCTTACCGTTTTCAAAAAGTCCTACAAAACGTTATGAAACAAATAATAAAATATAAGCACTTTACAAATAATGCAATTCGTGGTGATGTATGAGATCAGAGATTGACAACTGTGACACTAGATCAATTTAATTCCAATTTTAAAATGTATATTTTTTAAATTCTACCTTATATAAGAAATAGGTAGATACTTCAAATCTAAGGTTAAATTTTAGATCAACAGATAAAAAATATTATTTATTCAATAAGTATTTTGTTTTCCTTACATTTTTTTCTTTCTTTCAAGCACATTAAAGTTTTTGTTTTTAGTTTGGCTAGATAAATATGAAATCGTTAAAATAATTACTTATTATTAATTTTTTTTTAATACAGTAGCGATGAGTAATCTATTAGCGAATATTGTGTAAAGGCTGTCTCATAGTAGTACCAACACAATATTTTGTTCTAATTAATAATTGCTTGACCAAGCAATGTGAAATGACATAAGTACTTAATAAAACCTTTAAAACTGCCTTTAATGTATGCAAGTTTAAACAACTAAATTTATTTTATTAATAATATTTTAAAATCGCAATATTTTCGATAACAAAAACAAAACAGGTATTGATGTTGTTATTAAAAAATACATACTAATTATTTTATTACCGTCTTCCGCATTTCGGTCCACGTGTACAGCACAGCACCTTGGCCTAATTTTTGAAATATTAATTAAGTAACTAATATAATGCAAAGCACGGCGAGGAGGGTTGATTTGATAGTATCAGGAATAATTTAAAGGTATAGGGAACAGGGAGCGGCGACGCGCGGCCGGCGCCGACGGCGGCGTCGCGGCGGGACAGGTATGCTTTACGGGCTTTGCTGTTTGTAATGTGTTATAATACTTTATTATATCTGCTTTAGCTACGATTAGTTATGAATTTATTATAGTTTTTTTTAAGTTGAATATTTTTTTTTTTATTTATATACAGTATCAAATATACAGTATGTAAAGTAAAAAAAAATCAGATTAATACATTTACATAGATAACAACACCAAAACACGTCGCAATGAAGCAGTATTCGTAAAAGAGGTTTTACATTTTCACATGTTCATATACTAATGTATATAATTAAATAATTAGTTACATTAAATATTAGTTGCTCATCAATAAATAATCTTCGTAACGCTTTAAAGCGATAAGGGTTCTAGGTCCTTTCCTCTTTTTGCTTAAAGCTATTGAGGTTTCAGATGGCCTTTTTTGAATGTTATTTACATTTGTCAGCAAGATTTTAAATTTGTGATATTTGTAAGGCGTGTTAATGCATCATTAATGATAATCATAATACAAATTCTTCTCTTCTCTCTACTACGTGAGCTTAGGTCATCACTGATTGCTCGCGCATTCACAGCACAGATCTAGTCAAATATGTCACCAAAAAGTGCCTTTTGATAAACGGATTTAGACTTAATAATGTCAAGATTTTCTAATCTTTCATTTATTTTTGTAAAAATGTACAAGTAACATGAAATAAAGTCACATTTACCTATGTACCTATATACCATATAATAAACGATAAAAAAACAAACGCTTTACTAAATCACGTCTTTATCAAAATATGTATTAAATGGCTAACGGTATAATAATGCCCTAATTAATATAATTGCTAATATTAGTTTGGGTATAAATATAAATTTTGTCACAGTCACTTATAAGATATACCTAATAACGACTATCTTATTACAGTCGATATAAAAATAATCTTGAGAATAAACACAATTATCTATTGTTTTACAGTAACTATATTTAATATATTCAATATATAGTAATAAGCTATGGATATTTTAAGTGGGTAATGCAGAATCTCTCGGCAATCTCTACATAGGTATATGAAACATTAATTTATGTCGTACTAGCTGCCCGCTCACGGCTTCGCTTCGTGAGCTACAAAACTATTGTTGTTTCATTACATTAGAAACATTTTGAGCTAGGTTTTTGAAAAATAAAATAGCCTATGTTTAATCCTGGGTTATCAAATATGTTACGCTAAAACTCTTTACAATCCGTTTTATTTTTTAATACATAACAACCGCTTTTTCAACTTTTCAGGGATTGGTTTTTCAAGAAAAAATAGCCTATACTTGACCCTGGATCTTCAATTATTTTTTATTTATTTTATTAGTAGATTAACCGTGAAAGCAAAACAGACAGACTAACTTTTGCATTTATAATATTACTTGAATTATAAAATTACCGTTACTATGTTCGTATGATTTAACTAATAATTATAATTTAAATTCTATAAGAATTCAACAGATTATTCTGTCTTTATGTTGCTTCAATTTAAATATAACCTACCAATTTCTTATAACATCGTATTACCACCACAAAATATCGACTGAAAAATGCAGCAAAATTCTACTAACCCAGCTAATTTTATCATTTGAGGCAGGTCAAGAAACTCCAATCATCCCTGTACGCATTTACCTTTATGTGAGTACGCAATTTAAAAAGGGTGGCTATATAATAAGGAAGGGTTGTATCGAATCGAACCCGTACATTGGCGCCACACGCAAAGTGGCAAGTCGCGCGACACCGGCAAGTCGCCGCGACGCCGCGCCGGACTGCCGACTGCTGTCGACTGACTCATTGTAGCAAACTTTCTAATTGCGATGTATATACTATTGCTAACAGGAAAATGTACGTTTTGCACTTTACTAACTAACATTTAACGCAATTATAAATCAACAGCAAAGACAATATATTATTTAATTATTGTACAATAATATTATGTTATATTGTGCTTAAGCATGTATATGATATTAGTTACGGTAATAGAAACGGTCTTAAGAATGAGATTAGCTTAAAAAAAAGATATATATATATTGTAGAGTTGACGATTTCATGAAATCATCAAGGACGCCATGAAATGCTTAATTAATGGTTAGCGTTGATCAGATCAATGATAACTTGTTATTTAAAGATATTATATTCAACTAAGCGTACGGCTAGTTCATCGTCGTCAAATCTTCGATCTTATTTGACGAAATATTGTAAAATAATTACTTTAATTACAGATAGTGGCGCTAGTAGTAGGTATTTATTAAATATTAACATGATATGTAATCGTAAGATCGAAACGATAGGTTATTTATTTTTTTGTAGCTTCACGCACACAGCAGGGTAGGTAGAGGGTACCAAGTGTTAAGACAATCCGTTGCGCACTTTCCGCCGAATTAGAAGGCATTGCGTGTTAAGTGGCGGAACTTAACACCGCGCTTTAGTTAAATATGTATACTTTGGGTATGTATATATAACTTATTACTAAAAGAAGAAAAGATTATTTGTTAATTTTACGTAAACCTATCGCGGATCTTTTAATACTATTATTTCACACAGAAATCAAAATTACGTTAATCATTTACAGGTCATATCATATATGAAATGCGACCATATTCATAAATGAAATTATATCGTAATGAAATCGTCAATTCTACATTTGACTGTGTCATCACCAAATATGGTTTACGTCAATTACAATTATTAATAATTCTTGTAAAATGGTTTACGTTAGGTAAAACACACAACCACCGCAAACCAATTAATTTATAATTTTAATATATACCTCTCTTTTATAATAATAATTTTACTATATATACCTCTCACGTATTTTCTCTTTAATTTATTTTATTATACGAGTTCACTGAACACATGGTTAATAATCCTCCGCGATTTTATGCGACTGTTCTACTAACGCACTCCATCACTTACCAGTTATCTAAAATAGTAACTTATCTCGATAGTAAGTAAAACGAAAACTTAAATACTATTAGTTTTGTACTTGCGGCTAAAATTTTATATGACTTACTTATTACTTATTAGATATTCTTAGTTTAGAGTGAAGACCATCTTTTTTTTACTTTCACTTCGACAGTTAACGTATTTATAAATAAAAAAATCTAATTAAAGCTAATTAGATATTTTTTTTATTTATAAAACGTTAATCGTAGAATTTAGAAAAAATATGTAAAAATTATATAACTACGTAATTTCAATTATATATTACTAATAAACTAAATATTATATAAGTATATTATCACTGATCGTTCCTTTATAATTTCAAGATAACGTATGTATAAGAAATACCAACAAATGATATTATAACGATTGTACGATTAGATTGATATTAATAGAATAAAATATATTTTATTAAAAACAAAAAACCTATAGATGTATTATGAATCAAAATAATACGCCCATGACTCACGCGAATCTACTGAAAATGTAACACCCACGCTCTGAAAATTAGGATCATTCAATAAAACCTTCTGAGTCATACTTCTCTTATTACTGAGCTACCAATATAGTTATCCTCCAAGTACGAAAATTTGTAAAATAAATATATATTACTATGTAAATATTGTAGTTAATCATATTCGTGAGTCGTTTTTATGATAGTTTTTTATAAAATAAAAAAAAACTCGCTAAAAAATCATTAAAGATTTTTTGACAAACAGCATCCATACTTATATTATAAATACGAAAGTCTGTCTATTTGTATGTCACGCTTTCAAGGCTAAACTACCAGTCCGATTTGGATGAAATTAAAAATGAAAGTAGTAAAAAATGTAGGGTCAAACACTAGTATAGTGCCCGGCAATAAATAATGCACATCGATGCTTAGGATGAAACAGTCAGTTAGCTTCGACTTCGTAGAGCGTTGTCTCAGTCGCTTAAAATAATATCAATGAGAAACGTCACATACCAACTGAGTGACAAAGACAGCGCTCTACGAAACCGAAACTGACCGACTGTTTCGTTCTAAGCACGATGTGCATTATTTATTTCCGGGTACTATACTTATTTTTTCAAACATCTATCTCTAAAGGGTTGAAATAGGGATTAAAGTTTATATGATAAATCTAAACTGCTTGACCGATAGTAATAAATTTTGGCATAAATATAGTTGATAATCCAAGGCTAAACATAGGCTGACTTTATTTTTCAAAAAAATCACCCCCAAGGGTTGCAATATAACGAAACAGTTACGTAGTTTACGCGGCGAAGCCGCGAGCGGGCCCCTAATTGAAAAATAAACGTAAAACGCATATTATACAAAAATGTATCACTATAAATCAAATAAATTTTGCCAAGTCATCCGATTATCTTATGTTTAAAAAATACTGATAGAATGTAAATCTTTCAACTCCTTATATAAAAATGTAAACGCGATAAAGGAAAAATAAATATATTTCGACTAACTGCGGTCAATAAGGAAGTTACCACCGAAATTAGACATGAAAGGAGTTATATTGTAGGTTTTTATATATGGTTTATTTATTTTAATATAAATAAATATAATTTATTTTTATAACATTGTTGTTAATATAGGCAGCGGACATTATTAGATACAATAATATTGTGCATTTTATTTTACTACCATAATCAGTCGTAGTTTTAAAGTTTAAATTCACGGCGCATGCGCAGTTCGTAACACGTCTGTGCCACGTGACGCGGCGCGGCCAATCCCCGCGAAACGTAGCTAGTGTGACGTACGCCCTTACCGCATGCACACGCGTATCACATTAACGTCGACTCTTACAAAGTTAACTTCAGAAGTTCAGGTGGCCGGTACCGAGCTGTAGCTCCTCTATTAAAATTGACAAAGTTGTCTTATCACTATTACTTAGTACGACAAAAGTGCTTTTACAGTCGCCGTTCGCGATAACCTGTTTGTAAATTCTTGGAAGCGTGCATGCTGCGATCGAGACGAGAGACCTTGATAACTAGTTCCTTGGACGAGCGAAGAGACAGTTATTATAGGATCATGCTCGAAGAGGTACGTGTTTAGCTTACGTTTTGCGAGCAGCCGTGCGTGTTTATATTGTTAAAACGTCGTAATTGGTGAGGTTGAGTGCAAAGTTCGCTTCCAGGACTAAGTAAATCTGCAAAGTGCTATACGGTCAGTGATATTATGATAAAATAAATGTGTGCAAAGGAAAGACCGCTGTGAGGTGTCTGGACGAGACACGCAGCACGCTGTGCTCTGTAGAGCGATGGACAACGGCGGAGGTAAACCGTGTGTAGTGCATGAATTGTCTCATTTCGTGACAAATTTCGACAGTTTGACACCTTGGTCTGGCACTTTGCACGTAGTTGAAACATTTTCTACTTTACTTTGCAATTTCTGTTTAAACTTGTTGCGTGAGTTCTTTTCATTAGTACGTTTATCGTCTGCCGCTGTAAATAATAGCTTCCTTCTCAGTCTGTTAGTCAGCTACAAGTGTGTGGTTCTATAAATATCCCAAAATCTGGCCGCAACGCGACTATAGGACGTAGCATGGGCGTTTAGTTATTGTCAATTATAAAAGTTGTTTAACTTCTATTATCATAGAATTTAGATACTATTATTTTTTTAATAAAACTAAAATATTATGCACAATATACACGCTTTTACTATTAATAGTTACATTTGCAACAGCAATAACATTATTAATGATAATATTGTTGTTGACAGATAAGGTATAGTTGTTATGTAAAGAATATTCTGATTAATCTTTATTTATGTATATAATTTGTTATATTAGTTTGCATGGTGGATATTGCTTTCAACACAAATTATGCTTTCTCCGTACTCTATTTGAATGATAATTAAGTCTTGCTTATGATTAATTTACTATGACATTAAACTTATTATGACATTAAATATTATTTAAAACATCTTGACAATGATGAATTGTATTTATTTATAAAAGAATATCTATTTTCAAAGAGATAAATTGTGAATATATACTCATACATATTCTTATTCTCTTTGTTTAAATATGATATTACAAAGGAAGTAATAGAGTAAACATACTCAAACATCCAATTTTAAAGCAATAATTAGTTACTAGTTACCCTATAATTCTATACTAATTCAATCATCTTAATTATTGTAGCTCTTTACTGATTTAGCGGCTTATGTAATAAGAATACTCTATATAACTTGGATTAAGAGTTAATGCAAGCAAATGCATAATTTTAAGTTTTACCTCTTCTAACTAGCCCATTGGATATTACCTTAAAGGTATTGGTTCAAATATTCCAATGTATAAAATATATTATGAAAGAAAAAGTATACATGTCACTAAAATATTGACTAAAGCACATTATACATTTGATAGAAGAAAATACCCATTATAGAGATTTCACACATTCATATTCAAGCTCATAACTAGGCTAGACTTACTTATGAAATCAATTTTATTCTTTAGATTATTTTCAATGTATATCACTCTATTATTGGATACATTTTTTTCATTACAAAAGCCCTGTTCTAAATTAAAAAGTTAAACATGCAAAAGTTATTTTTATATCCTTATAAATTAATATTATTTAGTTTATCAATCTTATCTAAAACATAACTACAATGATTAAATGATTTTTGTAATAGGAGCAGGAGACAGTTAGAAGTGGAAGATTCCAAGTCATCTTAATTAATTTCGACATTCTAAACATCTTTCACATTTAACAGAATAGAATATCTTTTACAGACCTTTACTTCATTTATGTCTTTTTTTGTATTAAGTGACAGAACTTAACGCCGCGCTTTACCTCTGATACCAGAGTGAAGATGTGGAAATATTAAATATTTCCACTCCTCGAGTGGGAATCGAACCTACAACCAGTGTTTACAGTCACATGTTCGTGCCACTGTGCCACGAGTGGCCCCTTGGACTTTGTGTTTTAATTATCATTAATATTTTTCTTGTCAGATTGAACCTTGTGATCAATCATTTTAATTACATAACATCTATTGTACTATATATATTCCATTATATATGTAAGGCAAAAACCAATAATACAATAACTAAATTTCAAAGCACACTGTAAAAGTGATAATTATGACTCCTACCTCCACTTGATTGTATTAAAATTGTTCTTATTTTGGTTGTTAGCTTCTCTGTAGAGAGATTTTTACAATTTTTTGCTACCCAAAGATCATTCTATGAACAATTGTTTGGCAAGAGAGAATGCTATTTATTAAATATTTTTTAAACATTGTTATTCCACACTTAGGAAAATTGAAAAACATTTAGAAAATATATAAAAAAAAATCTATTATACTTTATTCTTAAAATAAAAAAAAATCATTTAAAACATGCAAATAACAAAAGAATTATATACATTTTCTAAATATCTTTTTCAATTTTCCTAAGTGTGGAATATAAAATGTTTAAAAAGTATTTAATAAATAGCATTCTCTCTTGCCAAACTATTGTTCGTAAAATCTTTGGGTAGCAGAAATTTGTCAAAATTATTTTTGTTTCTCTAGTCTTCAAAGAGTTATCTTACCTTAACATTTTATAGTATTTTATAACAGGACTATCCAAAGTTTGACATTTTTTGCCAGGCCAAATTCACATTACTTTTTTATTTATTATCCTTAGGCTATATTTCACACACTGCAAGGGATAAACAGAGAAACCTAGTGTTAAGACACTGTTTTGAATTCTTTAGGCTTTACATGTTAAGTGTCGGAACCTAAAGCTGCGCTTTGCCGCGACACCGCAGTGAAGAAAATGGTAATATTTAATATTTCCACTCCTCCAGGAATCGAACCCACAACCGTTTCCCCATCACACTTTGTGCTCCTGCGCCACTACTGGCCTCATAGATACTTCATACTTCAGGGTCCACACTTAAAGTATTTAAATGAAAAGTAGGAGACTAGCTGAGAATATAATACAAAACTTGTAGATGATCTTAATCTTGAAGATGCATAGCTCTGTACCTAAAATTAATATGTAAGCAGAAAACTGTTATTGGCTTTGTTTCTGTAAAACTATTTTAATGTGTTCTAATAGTGGAATGCTGTCGTTTTTCATAATACTAAATAAATAAATAAATTATGGCCAGTCGTGGCCCAGTAGCACAAGCGTGTGACTGTAAACGACTGGTTATGGGTTCGATTACCACTCGAGGAGTGGAAATTATATTTCCATTTTCTTCGCTCTGGTGTTGAGGTAAAGCGCGGCGTTAAGTTCCGCCACTTAACAGGCAAGCCTCCGAATTCGGTGGAAAGTGGGGAATTAATACTAGGTTCCCTCTGCCTACCCTGCTGTGTGCGGGATATAGCGTGAAGCTAAAAAAATAAATACAAAAAAAATGCAGGCCGCAGGTTGCGCACCTCTGCGTTATATAACAATTTTATAATACTTAATCAAAACAAACGAAGTAACAACTTGTTGACGAAACAACTTGTCTAATGTAATTCAAATAATACCCGACAGTCACTGTTACGTTATGCTTATGGTAAAAACGTATAAGGGAAATACGGGCGGGCGATAATCACGATAATTTATTCAAAATCAGACATATTATGTAAATATAATCTATTTAAGGCAAACCATAGGTTATTTTAACAATTTACTTTGTTACCGTGTTGTTTATCAGTGATTTTTTTTGCAATTCGTATTAACTAAATTAGATTCCGAATTTTTTTCTCTTTTACTCAAATCAAATCTGCAATTAATTTTAAACTTAAAAGAAAGCATTTAATTGGTCTTTTTGATTGTTCTACCATGTTTTGATATTCCATTTACTTTTCAAAGTCAAAGGTCATCCTGGCGCAGTGGAACAGCGTCGTTGGTTTTACAGTTTCAGTTCCCGCTGAGGAGAATTAATTTGTTATTTTCATTTTTAGTTGAGATCCACCACTTAACACACAATGTCTTGATATCCCAAGGAAAGTTGAAAACGGAATTTCTTGACTTAACACTAGGATACTTACTAACTGTTTCTCTGATTATGACAGAAAAAGGGAGAAAATGCAAAAAAATCCAGTCATTCATATGTATATGTTTAAATGGTAATTATAGCACGTTACTATTCATTCGAAGACACCTCGGTCGGTTTCCAAGAGACCCGAGTTCGAATTCTGCTACGTTTAATTTTGTCACCTCGCACAACAACTTTTTGACTTGTGTAATTAAATCGGGGAACCACCTACATATATCATAAACACTAATAACCACTTATTATATGCTTTAAGTCGTAAACTCGTTCGCAAAAAAATATATTGAAAAAAAAAACATTAATAACCATTCCGATCGTTAAGTATTAATAAAACGGCATAATTTGTGTTTATTTTTTCCTGCCATTAGCAAATACTGCCGCCATCTATTAGTTGTAGTCTCAGTTTAATTGCTACTTACTAACTTGTCGTAACTTTAACTCGGTGATTTTAATGTATTCTTTGATTATAGTTCATATTACTTAACTTCTTTCTGCTATACACTTTTTTGTTTTTTTTTTCAATTTATTTACATATTATATTATTTTTAAAAATTATAAAAAAAAACTGATACCAAAAAATGCCAACTCCTTAAATATTAGTATTTAAATGAAGGGGCCAGTCGTGGCGCAGTGGCACCAACATGTGACTGTAAACGACTGGTTGTGGGTTCGATTCACACTCGTGGAATGGAAATATTTAATATTTCCATTTTCATTGCTCTGGTGTCGAAGCAAAGCGCGGCGTTAAGTTCCGCCGCTTACCACGCAATGCCTTCAAATTCGGTGGAAAGTGGGGAACGGAGTGTCTTAACACTAGGTTCTCTCTGACTACCCTGCTGTGTGCGAGATATAGCGTGAAGCTAAAAAAATTAAGTATATATATGTATACTAATTCATACACATGTATGTTGTCGTGTTGTTACGGATTATTCTTCATGTTTTCTTTGAACACTTTCAAAACCTTACAAAAATAAATCCCCTGCGTTTCTAAGGGTCACAAGCAATATCAAAATTTTACCCCATTTAAATATTGTACAACTATACTGGTAAGAAATGCAAATAACTAAGGAAGTATATGAACAAATGGCTTTTAAAGTAGGCAATTCTTATTATATGGAGTTTTCGCTGTTTCTTGATTTAAGTATATTTTCAACATATTGTTATGAAAAATGCCATTTTCTTAGAGAACTGAAGATGTCTATTGTACCATTTTAAAATGTTATTCACACACTTATGAAATAGAAAAAGACATTTTGACGACGTATTTTTTTTTTTGAACGCAGCTGGATTTGAACCCGCGCTTCTTGGAAACCGTCAAACGGTTGAAGCTCTTTAACCTACACTTAGTCGCAAGTCACTGCGCCTGTATCTTACTGCTGCAGCTTCACTTCAGCCTTTTCCCACATAGCAGAGTAGTCTGAGAGAATTTTATGTTAAGACTGTCCGCCTGAAATCGAGACATCTCGTGTTGAGGGGCGGAACTCAATGCCGGGCTTTGTCTTTAGTACCAGAGCGAAGAAATAATAATTTAACTAGAAACACTCCTCGAGCAAAAATCAAACCGGCAACCATAGCTTTACAGCTTAACACTGTCCCACTGCACCACGACGGTCTCATATAAATTCATAATTTCACAGATCACATATAGGAATTATTCACAGATTATATATTAACAATTAGATCGTGAACTTTGACCCGACCACGTATTTTGATAAGTGATATCGGCGTGTGTGTTAAAAGTTTAGTTATTTTTGTGCTACAAATGAAACGGTTCAGTCTGCGCTAGACCTTGTTGCATATTAGTGTGATCTAATAATATATTTGGATAAATTATTTAATTGTGTTAAAGTTATGGTTATAAAAACTGCTATGGTTATGCGGTGGACAGGTATTGTAGTTTTTTTTTTATTTAATGAACTCTTTTCTTAATTTATGTTTTTTTTTCTTTTTTTTTATAGCTTCACGCTGTATCCCGCACACAGCACGGTAGGCAGAGGGAACCTAGTGTCAAGACACTCCGTTCCCTACTTTCCGCCGAATTCGGAGGCATTCCGTGTTAAGTGGCGAAACTTAACGCCGCGCTTTACCTCGACACCAAAGCGAAGAAAATGGAAATATTAAATATTTCCACTCCTCCAGTGGGAATCGATCCACAACCAGTCGTTTACAGTCACACGCTTGTGCCACTGGGCCACGACTGGCCACTTAATTGATGTTAATTTTTTAAAAATATTATGTACGTAGCAGTTTTTTTTATTAAATCGACTTGGAACCTTAGAATTTTTTGTATTATCTCGATAGAATTTAACGACATGTTTTTTTAGTATAGATACTTTTATAATTTCAAGCGTCTCCTTTTATTCTTTTTATTCTCCCACGGAGTAATCGTAAATTAAACCTATTAATTCTTAGTTTAGTGTTTAAAATAAAAAAAAATATGTTTGTATTTAAAGGAAATATTATATATTTATAAGTGTTAAATTATTAACAACCTTTAGAGTAATACGTTTGTAATTGATGATATATACATCCGTTTTATATTAATTTTATTTCGTGATACTTGTATAGTCGTCGCTGACCATGACAATGATAAACTTTTATTATTAAGCTATTTATTGAGAGATTTAGCATGTACTTATTTTTTCTAGTTTAGCCATATGGAACCAATCGTGGCTCAGAGGCACAAGGTGTAACCGTAAAGCGACTGGTTGTGGGTTCGATTCCCACTTGAGGAGTGGAAATATTTAATATTTTCATTTTTTTCGCTCTGGTGTCTAGGAAAAGCGCGGCGTTAAGTTCCGCCACTTAACACGCAATGCCTTCGAATTTGGCGGTGCGTGGGGAACGGAGTATACTTAATACTAGAATCCCTCTGCCTACCCTGCTGTGTGCGGGATACAGCGTGAAGCTATAAATATGAAGACGTAACGTGAAGCTTAAATACCGGAAAATTATGTTTCGGGCTAGAACATTTAATTACAAATATATGAGCATACAAACATATATATTTTTTAAAATCAAGACTTTATATTCTATTACTGTTATTTCATCCACCGAAATTGTTTTTACATAAACATATTCGATGTACAGACAAAATGTTTTTACATTTTATTACAGTATTAGATTAGATAACAAGTCCTTCAAATAAATGTTTCCATTTTTTTTCCATCAACAATACTTTACTATTATATATCTATTTGCTGCAGAATTTTATATGAAATAAATAAAATGGATCATTTTAATCGTAACGAATTCTGTACATTACTGTCTTTATACTGAAAATAATTATAAACAACATAAAGTATCAATCAATCAATCAGCTTCAATGTTTTCTTTTGAATCTTTCTTTAAAAAAGGTCATGCAGATGAGTAATTCATAACGTAAATGTTAATCAAACAGCAATTTTAGCACAACATAAGAAAATAACGCATGTTATAAATAATGACAAGTATAATCATTGAAAAAGACATTTAGAAAACGTATAAAAATTTGAACGCAGCGGGATTTGAAGCGCCTCCAGGATACTGTCCAGGCGCGTTCTATTAACAGCTGTGTCGAGATTCTTATACGTTTTATTACTACTTATTTTTGTTGTTAGAATTTTTATACGTTTTCTAAATGTCTTTTTCAATTTTCCTCAATGTGGAATAACACTTCATAATTGTAAAATCTTTATTAATGTACAATAAAACTCCTTTAAGAAGATTTCATTGGGATTCAGCTAAAACGCGCCTTAAGCGAGAAAACTTAATAAGCGGGGAAGAAAAACCAACGTTATGTGCAGTAATATCGTAAATATTAAATAATACACTTGTTAAGTCGACAATAAATTAATATAATGCAAAAAATATAAAAATTATAAATTACAAGTTTATTGTTTCTATTTCTATGTATGAGTTCTTACAGTAAGTAATCGTTTACTTTGATTTCATTTTTATGAGTTAATCAAATGTTTATTGACATTATTATAGTAAAAATATTATTCTGTCCATGGCTAACGATTGACAGCCATTGCATTAAAGGCAAGTACACAACAAGTAGGTACAATAAGTATTTGTACGCCAACGTTGATCGCTGCCGTTATAGTGAAAACATGCTTCAAGTTATTTAAGGACTCACGTAGAGTTGCCTATTAAGAGGGTTCTACAGTATATAACAGGGGTTCCCAACCTTTTTTTGATAAAGGAGCACTTTTACATTATTCTTGCTAGCAGGGACCACTGTGTATGTAATCCTTGCAGTTTCTGTCATTTAGTTGTTCGATGAGTTGTATAACTTTGGGTAGACCTGGGTACAACACCCGCTAAAATTAAAATCGTTCGCGGACCAGTTTATCCCTTCTGCGGACCACTGGTTGGGAACCAGTGGTATATAACATAATCTTAATCGATCTCACTTCTATGTAGTTATATAATTTCCTTGCTTTTAGCTTCAATAGCACTTAGAAACTAGGCATTAAAAGATTTAAAAACTAGCTCTACACCGCTGTTCACTATAAAATACGCTTAATAATAAGGATATGGGGATATTAGTAGAAAAAGCTAAAAAGCTAGAGGTGAAAGTGAGTTTGTGTATGTTACAGAGGGCGCTTTGCCTGTAGACCACGTAGAGGGGCAGCCTCCCAACTTCAATATAAGTGATGTCAGTGAGTATCGAATCACTTAATTTAATTTAGATTTCATTTAAGGGAGTACCCCTTCTCATTATCATAAATTTTATATAAACCACATGGTAGTATTTGTTGTATTTATATTATTAATTTAATCTATGTATTTTAAATTATTATGACTTGCACTTCTTCTCCATATAAACTCCATGTACGGTTATTTAGTAGTTTCTCGTTAACACAATTATTCTAAAGGGGAGTGAGTCAAATATTTCACAAATTATTAAAATTAAGTAATCACCATATAACACGATCATAATAGCCTATTATATACACAGATAGCTATATAAAAAAAGATTACTAAGTGCAAAATACGTAAATTGTTATAATATAAAAAATCTTTTCCTTGTTCATAGCAAAAAGAAATATGGAAATAATTTAATTTTTCATTGATTTTTTCTTAATTTACAATTAACAAAGTGTTGAGGTATTAATACTATTCTAGATACTTTCAATCAAATATTTAATTGTGCACGCTCATAAAAATTAGGCACACTTTATTAATATTGAAGTTAAATCGTTAACAGAAGAAATATATGTATATATTTTTTTAGCTTCACGCTGTATCCCGCACACAGCAGGGAATCTAGTGTTAACACACTCCGTTCCCCACTTTCCGCCGAATTCGGAGGCATTGCGTTTTAAATGGTGGAACTTAACGCCGCACTTTGCCTCTAGTACAAGAGCGAAGGAAATGGAAATATTAAATATTTCCACTCCACACGTTCGTGCCACTGCTCCACGACTGGCCCCCGAAATATACATTTAAAAGAAATGTATATTTTTCTATTTTAACAATATATAATTTTCTATTTTAACAATATAAAATTCGGCTTTGTTGAACAAGGGAAATGTGCAAATTGAGAATTTTTTGTGTGAGCCATATCGCACTTTTTTAATAGTATTTAAAAAATAACAGGAGAATATATATCTGTTATAAAAATAGACGCTTATCAGGCCTTCTAAAAATATTAAGTGGGCCGCATTCAAGCCAATGAAGGACCGGGGGTTGGCCATACTCGATATTTACAAAAGGATATTCAATCCAATATGACGCCACTTTGCTCATAGCTTCAAATTATATGGTATGTGTGACCTGTATGCGTTCGCACGTGGTTACGTGATTGCGTATTATACGACGTAATCGTACTAAGCGGGTTCAACTGTATATTCCTTTCTCCTGTATAATACTAGTACTTCTTCATAAATATGAATATATTAGTCGAACATCTATAACTGTATATGCTAATTAATTTTATTAATGTGCATCCATACTTATATTATAAATGCGAAAGTCTGTGTTTGTCTCTCATGCTTTCACGGCTAATCTACTGGACGGATTTGGATGAAATTTAAAATGAAAATAGTTGATGACACGGGGTCAAACATAGGCTACTTATTATTAAATGTCCACCTCTAAAGGGTTGAAATAAGTAATAAAAGTTTGTATGAAAATTCTAAATCGCTTAACCGATTGTAATGAATTTTGGAATAAATATTGTTGATAATGCAAGGTTAAACATTGGCTAGTTTATTTTTCAAAAATCCACCCCCGAGGGTTGCAATATAGCTCAACAATTGGTAGTTCACGCGACGAAGCTGCGAGCGGGCTGCTAGTTATAAAAGAAATCACAAAACATGTATGTACGTAACTTTTGCAAATTCACATTATTATTTTAAAATCATATATATTATTCATTCCTTTGTTTTCATAAATATTAGATATAATCTATATTGAGTTAAAAATATATATATAAATTGACGCCCTCGCGACCTTTCTTTGCTACTAATAGATACTTAATCTTTGAAGACGTCATCGAAATTAATGTGGAAATTGAATTACGACAAAATTGAAAATAACGGCATATTATTGATTAGATAACGTATCAAGGGTTACGCGAAATGCTGTATTGTAATGCTAGAAATATCATTACCTTATCTCTGCTAAAATTTATATATACATACATACATCTTTCATATAAATAAGAGGCCATTGTAGTTCAGTGGGACAGCGTCTGTCTGTAAACGAGATGGTTGTGAATTCAATTCTCGCTCGGGGGAATGCTTATTGGTGTTAATGATTTGTAATAAAAGTGAGAATTAGAATGTGGAAAAAAATAAAAACGCATTATATCGGCGGCTTATAAAAGACGTTTAGGCAAAAATTGGGGACCAGTCGTGGCGCACTGGCACGAACGTGTGACTGTCAACGACTGGTTGTGGGTTCAATTCCCACTCGAGGAGTGGAAATATTATTTCCTAATAATATTTCCATTTCCTTCGCTCTGGTATCAGAGGCAAAGCGCGGCGATAAGTTCCACCACGTCAAACGAAATAAAACGTAATGCCTCCGAAGGTCGGCGAAAAGTGGAAAACGGAGTGTCTTAACACTAGATTCCCTCTACCTACCCTGCTGTGTGCAGGATACAGCGTGAAGTTAAAAAAGAATACAAATTAAGAACACGGTAAAAAAAAGGTTCCATGGTTTTACATAACTCTTATATTTGAATAATTTTGATTTCCCTGCGTTGCTGATACAGAGTGTGGCGTTAAGTTTTACAAATAACGACACTACGCAATGTCCCTAATTCAGGTAGAATGCGGAGAATAGAGTGTCGTCACACTAGGTTCTCTCTATCTACCCGACTAAGTTTAATAAAAAGTGAAACATATATTAATAGTGCGTTTGGGAAAACCCTTTTTACTTATCTTTACGACGCATAATCAAATTAACATTTTATCTTTTATATCGCATTTACGATCGTGTGTTAACAAAAACCAGAGTATAAATTTTGCACCCATTTTAAATATTGTACCTTCAATTTAGAAACGACGTATTTTTGACAAATGACATTGCAGAAACTGAATGACTTTTCATAAATAAATGGATTGAATCTGCGACCGTCGTTTATAGTCCAATTTATGTTAACTCCGCCTCGATGGAGTCTAATTAACTTTTACAAACTTTTAAACATTTTTGAAGTGTTATTCCACACTTAGGAAAATTGAAAAAGACATTTCGAAAACGTACAACAACAAAAATAAGTCGTAATAAAGCGTATAATAATTTAGACGTAGCTGGTAGTAGAACGCATGGCTCAGTGGTGAGAGCGCCTGGACGATATCAGGAGGCACGAGTTCGAGTCCCGCTGCGTTCAAATTTTTCTACGTTTTCTAAATGTAATTTATACAAAGCTTTTAGATATTTATTTGACACTGACTTTTTTAATACCTTAACTTGTTTATTTTCGGAGAAATCATTCCCCAAGAGTGGGACTCGAACCTCCGACCATCGCGTGTGCCAGTTAAACGCTGTAACACTGAGCTACTCTGGCCTCAAGCTTAAGTTATGTAAATATAAAAAAAAAACAATATTATTTTTATGTTATCCTTTTTAAAACATATAATTATTTAAGACATTATTGTAAAACATAAGGAAAATATTTAAAAGCTACATAAATGTAATGAACAGTTAACAATATATTATATACAAATAAAAACACTTGAGATCGTTAGCTTAATCACGCTATGTGATACTAAACTAAGTACTGATAACATTATCTATTATCTAATATAAAAATTTGGAGTTACAAGCGCTGGGTGATGGTGCGCTTTTTATAGGTTTACGATTTTAGCAGGGTAGTGGGAGAGAACCTAGTGGCAAGACACTCCGTTTTTCACTATTAAATTGTATTATGCTTAGCGACATAAGAAAGAGGCTATATATGGAGCAGTGGTACAGCGTCTGACAATATATTCGATTGGTTGTAGGTTCTATGTACATTCGTGGGAATTATTTTATTTCAATTATTTTTATTTTCCCGCTCTGGCATTGAGTTCCACTGTTAGGACACAAAATATATTATTAGTCGAAAAAAGGAACACAGAATATTATATTAGACGAAGTTCAGAGAACGGAATATCTTAACACTAGGTTCTTCTCTCTCGTTACTCTGTTTTGCGGGACGAATCTTTTAACGTGCTCAAGCTACCTTGCCTCTTTATGTTTATACTTAAATTCAAAGAAATAACAAGATTGTTATGTTCATATAATATATTGAAATATGAGACATTATCAGCGAATCACTTGAAGCTGTAAGATCTTATCAATAAACACTTTTTTCATTTTATTATTAATAAAATAAAATGTTAAATTTAGTGTAGTATTGTAAGCTGTGCCCACGATTTATTCCATGTACAATTTTACATGAAAAGTATTATTTTAAACTTTTAAAAAGTTCAAGCAATTTTGAAAACTTTAACAACTTTTAACAAAATAATGTTTTGTTAAAAGTTATTACTTGTTATAGCATTTCATAATAGAATTGGTAAAAAATGATATCCGCGCATATATGTATGTACATAGATGCAGCTTAAGCTAATATAAGTGCAGTGAAAGGATGTGCAAAAAAAATTATAATTATTGCAGAACAACATTACATTGAATACTCCAAGTTACGGTACATAAATCTATTCTTACTAGACCAGAGATAAAAAAATAATTTAAATATAATAATTTTCCCTTGCGGGAATCGAACCCACAACACCACAAGTAGATTCAAATATTTATCCACATCATTATACTGTCAATAAACAAAAAAATTACACGTCCATGATAACAGAAGCTGCGAATAAATACAATATCTGCGAGATACAAAAACACTACCGTTCCACTTCTCCGCAAATACCGATGATAATCACTTTCACTGCATATCGGTTTTTCCCCGCCCGCTTGCGGAAACTATTTCTTACGGCGAGATCCGCCACAGAATCATATTCCTTTCTTGTTTTTTTTTTAATGCATATATAACCTACATTTTGTTTTTATTTGATAGTCTGTTGTTTTAAAGTTATTTATGTGTTCGTATTTCATAGTGTTAATG
This sequence comes from Dryas iulia moderata, assembly GCA_019049465.1. Classification (NCBI taxonomy): domain Eukaryota; kingdom Metazoa; phylum Arthropoda; class Insecta; order Lepidoptera; family Nymphalidae; genus Dryas; species Dryas iulia. The sequence continues at coordinate 621,606 of CM032418.1, forward strand.
TTGGGCGCAGTGTTGAGCAAAATTATTTGTTTGTGGGGAAATCACTATCAGCTAAAAATAATTAGTACTTAATTATTACAATAATATAAACAGTGAATTAATTGTTAATTTACGCACAAAAAAGTGATCAATTTTTAATATTTAATTGTTAATTGCAATTAAATTTTGGCTAACATTGGTTTGACGCTATTGTGGTACAATGGGGCAATATTTGCATGTAATTGTCTTTGGTTGTAGATACGATTCCCATTTAGTGGAATGTTATAATTTTATTTTCTTTTCCCTGCTTTTCTAAACCATACAAATCACAACGTTGACTTCTCCCACTTAAAACGCAATATCTCTTATTCTGACAGAAAATGGTGTGCAGGTAAAACGTCATCTCCCTAGATGACGTTTTACAACGTTGTGGAAAATGATATGAGAAAAGCACGAAACTAATATAGTTTTGAAGTCTAACTTTGTCGTATTTTATATATACAAGTATATGTGTGTGCATGTGTGTGTGTGTGTGTGTGTGTGTGTGCATGTTACTTGATTGCAATTGCGTTATGAATTTATTGTTATAAATGCGTCTTTATAATACATTTTATATATTCGTTTTCAGTAAAAATCGTTTAAAAAATCAGACCATCTTTTTCATAGTAATCTTATATGTAATAATCAGCTTACTCTTTTTCAAGATAGTCCGTGTGTAAACCTAGTGTTAACACACTCCGCTTTCCATCTGACATTGAGACATTGCGGGCTTAGTGGTGGAAATTAACGATGCGCTTTGCAGCTTTCGCTGTATCTTACCAAAGAAATGAAAATAATTTAATTGTAATAATTTCTCTAAATCGAACCCACCACGCAGTCTTTAAACGTAATTTACGTTGAAAGTCTGCGTCACGACGGGCTCTAATCTTAGTTTATAATTAAATAATATAATCCTTAATAATCTCTCATAACATCTTATCATACTTCATTCATTCATTTTATTGTGATATCTGCTTATAATATTTGGCGAGATAAAAAATCGGTATATTTTTAAAAAACCCTGCGATTAATCAATTACGGAATTATCTATTTTTACGCCATCATAATGTATTTAAAGGTGTACACGTGTACGAGATATTGATATCCAGTTATTATATAAGTAGGGCAATATAGGGATGTAGATATTCTGGGAGAAAGTAGGACGACTGTCTTATTTATTGTTACCATATTGGGTTCTTAACGTTAGTTTGTCAATAAATTTTGAAAACATAAAACGGCCTTAAAACAAAGTTATATTAAATTTTCCTTGAAATTTTTAAAACGTAGCATAAATCGTCTCTACTGTGTATTTATATTTTCATAAACTTATTAAATTTAGCGAATTCTATCAACCAATCGTATAAAATATTTTTATTATTATTTAAGTATTTTAATTGTTGTTTTCTTGTACAGTCGAAGCGATCTGCAACGACCCGCTGTACGGCGCGGGCGTAGAGATGCCGCGCGCGGCGCCCCACCCGGGGCACCCCCCCGGGCACCCCCAAGTGCGCATAGCGGAGCAGCCTGCTGGCAAGGCCTTAAGGTACCTATACTATCATGTTTGAAAATATATTTTTAGGAAACGTATATAAATTTGATCAAAGTGGGATTCGAACCCGCGCCTCTTGGAAACCGTTCAAACGCTTTCACTGCTAAGCCGTGCATTCCATTACCGGCGGCGGTGAATTTCCTATAAGCTTTTTTGTTACAAATTAATTTCTTGTAAGCATCTGTAGCGAGATTTTTACAAATTACTGCTATCCAAATGTTATTCTACGAACAATCGTTTGGCGAGAGAGAATGCTATTTATTAAGTATGTATAATAAATACCACTGAGTGTTACAATAACATAAGGTGTTAGTTATTATACCATAAAAAGTACATAAGTTATATTTAAAAAAAGTACAAGATTATGTTTTGAAGAAAAAGGAAGAAACGAAAGAAAGTTTCTTCTTTTTTAAAACAATTTGATACGAATTTAACGGAACACCATATGAATAATATTTTTTAATAATTCTCGACCCACATTCAAGATCAATTAAATACCAAAAGCCTTACAAATCATTATAAAAATGATTACACAATATGATAACGTAAGAATATATTGCCATCCGGTGTCTCGTCACAGTGCTCGTGGCTGGATTTAGACGTGACGTGTCGCGTCTCCGCGTCACTCCCAACTGTAAATTGCCCATTCGACTGACGCGTGAATATGTAACACTCTTAGTTTTAACTGGCCGTGTTGCTTGCTGGCTGACGATCAAACATGACTTTGCATAAAAAGCAAAGTAATTGATGCCGAGGTAAAGCGCGGCGTTAAGTTCCGCCACTTAAAACGCAAAGCCTCCGAATTCGGCGGAAAGTAGGGGAACGGAGTGTCTTAACACTAGGTTCCCTCTGCCTACCCTGCTGTGTGCGGGATACAGCGTGAAGCTAAAAAAAAAGCATATGGATAGTGAGACACCATCTAACTGTAGGTGCCATTGGTTATGAATTCGGGGAATTTTTTATTTATTTTTTGGTAAATTAGGCTGTCCTTGGGATATAAGTAAAGTTTGTCAAAGTTCCTACTGGAATAGGAAAAGTTTTTTTTGATGCACGTAATATAGGAGTGCACGGAAATAAAGTTTCGAGGGCCAATTCGTATACACTAATAAATGTTATATATCAAATAGCATATTTTTTTTATAAATGTAAGTGCAGAGAACAATGTGAAAGGCCACTGGACGTTTATCACTCCCAATACAAATTGCATTAAACTCATGAAGATAAAAAATAGGTTAACACTTGCAATGGGATTGGATCTGACTAACCCTTTAATCAATTATACTTAAATTTTCAAGTGTACGACATGACCGATGTTTAACGGTTACATAATTACGCTGAAGCAATAATGCAATTCATGATTATGATGACCATCGAGGCACAGTTATCCTATAACATCTGATTGCGGCTTCGATTCCCACTCGGAGAATGTATATATCCAAATTTTCAGTCCTGCTGTCTGGTGAGACAAAACGCTGCGTTGAGCTCCGTGACTCAACGAGCAAGTCTCGATTTCGGGCAGAAAGTAGAAGACCGATTGTCTCAACATAATTCATATTCTTTCATTCCCATTAACCCCGCAAGCAAAGCTGTGGGTTAACCAGTTAATTAAAAAATTAAGATGCAATAAAACTATAACATGCACATTGCACAAGAGTTATTAAACTAATTTTCTTTAACTCCGCGTCGAATGCAGGAAAAACTGAGGAAGTAAATATATAATAAAAAAACATTACAATGTGTAATTAGAGTAATATTATACGAGACGATACGCAGCATGTCATTGTTTCCTTCTACGGCCGGCCATTTGCCTGCACACTGCAAGCCAATGTGCATTCTTGTAGCCAATATTTTATTTGATAAAATAATCGTCATGACTCAGTAGGAAATAGGGCAAACCCACGCGTATGAACGTAACTCGGACGTATATGGAGTTCAACGCCTGACCGGGGTCAATGTTTATTATTATTTTGATCTTTATGGTAGTCGACAGATAATATTCATATGTTTTTATTTATTTCATTAATGTAAGTGAAGAGAAAATTGAGGGACCAGTCGTGGCGCAGAGGCACGAAGTGTGCTTGCAAAGCGACTGGTTGTGGGTTCGATTCCCACTGGAGGAGTTGAAATATATATTATTTGCATTTTCTTCGCTCTGGTGCCGAGACAAAGTTCAATGTTAATATCTGCCACGTTCCGCCACACGCAATGCTTCCGAATCCAGCGGAAAGTGGGGAATGGAGTGTTTTAACACTAGATCCACTCTTCTATGCGGGAAAGAACGTGAAGCTGGAAAAAATATAACAATGGAGAGGGTGAAGACTAGATTTTGCGTGTATACAATACTGCCACTTTCTTAGTCAGGGTCAGTAGATAATTTTAATTATATAGACTTTTTACTAATTCGACATTTTAATAATTTAAAATATGGCTATGTTATTACATCTATTTTTGTAGACTTCAAAAGGAAAGTTGTTGCTGCTTATTATTATAACTTTCTTTCTGAAGTCTAAATATTGCGTGTTACAGTGTAGGTGTATATTTGTATATACGCCTACACTGTAAGTGCAGCAGGTTGTTGTTTTGATACTCACCAAGACAGAATAATTATTGTGATATTTAAAATATTAATAAATATTAAAATTATTTTTAAACACATTTAAAAATAACAACTAATTTAATATATTATATATATATATATATATATATATATATATATATATATATATATATATATATATATATATATATATATATATATATATATATATATATGAAATTAGTTGTCATTTTTAAATGTGTTTAAAAATAATTTTAATATTTATTAATATTTTATATATATATATATATATATATATATATATATATATATATATATATATATATATATATATATATATATCTATATATATATATATATATATATATATATATATATATATATATATATATATAAAAAAAAACTTTACTTGCTTTACCATCCTTTCGCCAATCATTATTGACGTATGGAACATGTTTGCCAGGTTTCGATACGAATGCGAGGGCCGGTCAGCGGGTTCGATTCCGGGCGTGAACAGCACGCCCGAGCGGAAGACCTACCCCACCATAGAGATAGTCGGACACAAGGGTCAGGTTGTGATCGTAGTGTCCTGTGTCACGAGAGAAGAACCTTACAAGTGAGTGAATACTTTTTGTATAAACATGCTTTTTTTTGCTATATTTCTTCATGGATATATTGTTCTTTTTAATTATTTAATTGTATATATTTAAGTAACGTTTATTGGTATAGGCCATCGTAGCGCAGTGGGACAGTGACTAATTTGGTTATGGATTCGATTCTCTCGCGGGGGAATGATTAAATTTAAATTATTTTGACTTTTCCGGTTTTTTACCTAACACAAGGCACGGAGTAGAGTTCAGCCTCTAAGTGGAGAACGGAGTGCCTTGACATTAAGTTCGCTTGTAGGTTAGTCATAACGTGCAATACGGGAATAAGAGTGGAATTAAAAAAAATATTGTCTGTGTATATAAATTATAAATAAATAAATAAATAATATAAATAAATAAATAATAAATTATAAATATAAAGAGTATTTTATATCTTATACTTATAAAACATTACCCACTTTATTTTATTCTCGCCTTCATATGAGAAATGGACTGTTCTTTATTTTTTTAGCACGTCCAAATAACAGTGCACATTTTATTTCCCATACAATATATCTTATATTGATATTTTGTAAATTAAGTATAGCTATATAAGTGGGGAATGGAGTGTCTTAACACTAGGTTCCCTCTACCCTGCTGTGTGCCTGTGTGTGAATACAAAAAATATACACGATTAATCCGGTTTAACATCAGCAATAGATCTGAAAAGATCTTACTATTTAAGGAAGTTATCTAAAAAAATTCAACCAACTCCCTCCCCACAGACCTCACCCCCACAATCTAGTCGGCAGAGAGCGCTGCGAGAACGGCGTGTGCACTCTCAAGACTACCATAACGGAGGAGAACCCTCAAGTGTCCTTCAGCAACCTCGGCATACAATGCGTCAAGCGGAAAGACATCACGGATGCACTCAAAACCAGGGAGAAATTACGGGTGGATCCGTTCAAAAGTAAGTTGTGAAATATTTTGATTCGCTATATTATATGAATCTTTCTATTCCCACCATCCCCTTCCTTCCTCCTTCCTTCCCTCCTTCACCCTCAAGGTCGGCAACGCATTCACAACATCTAACGTTGTGGATATCTATGGCAGAAGGTAACTTACCATCAGGTGGTCCTTCTGCTCGTTTGCCTCCTTTGCATAGAAAAAAATATGAAGACATAACTGTCTCTATAGAAGAAACCCATAGAAGCATAGAAATATTGAGTGCATTTGGCCACATAGCTTAGCGGTCATAGCGCTTGGATGGTTTAATGAGGCCTGAGTTCGAAACTGCGTGTGTAAATCTTTATACTTCTTTTTTTTATAAATGTGTTTCTTAATTTAATTTACTGATTCTTAACTTACGGATATAGATTTAAAAAAAGGAGTAAAATTTCGAAATCTTTTGTAAACCTCATAACAAAGGTATAGCAAATGAATGCATTTAGTTAGGCATACTAAAATTGACAGAATTATCAAATAAGTATTAGCTAATGAAATTCATGTTTTTTTTCTTTTCTAACTCAATTACAAATATCAGTCTAAGTATTTTATTTTATTCTGCAGTTTAATTATTGCATTTATAAGAAACAGTTAAACTGAAACAATTGTATGAAATAAATAAAATATTAATAATTACTTGTTATTATACTATAAGAGTATCAATATAATGTCAGTCAGTCGTTTATTATCTGTAAAAGTCGCTATACGATGTCAGAGACCCTCGAGCCAGCTGATAAACTTTACAGGGACGTACAAGAATCTTCCTTATAAAATAATATATAATTTATAAATATATAAAATATATAATTTAGAAAACTGACAGTCAACGCACAGTCAAAATTGCTAGGCGTAGAGCGTTTTTTTGGGAAGCACTAAGACAGAATTTCTTGAAATTATAGGAATTTGGGGGACCAGGTTCAAATAAGGATAAAGAAGGATATTTATGTATTGCAGGCGAAGTAAATTATTTCGCACACTAATACAAATATATTTTTTAAAATATTCAAGCTACACTTGAATACTTTTTTTTTAATATTTCAATTTTATTATCATATTTTCACCAATTTGTGTCTTCATTTCTTTGATGTTTTACACATTAAAGAGACTCAAAAAGATGAAACTCCATTTGTTCCCTCCTATTTTTATTTTTAAAATTAGTTAAATATAGATTAACTAAATAAAAATAATAAATAGAGGCACTATCCCGCAATGGGACATCGTATATCTGTAAAACGATATGATATAGGTTCGTTCCCCATTTTGGAGAATAGAGAATATCTTATAACTACAAAAACGACGTTAAGTTTAGTCACTGAATTTGATTTCGGGTAACTCGGTTTCGGTTTTTGACACTGCCCGCTTAGCTTAGCAGGAAATGCGCGAAGAAGACTATAACAGACTAAATTCGTATCGACGACCCGCAATGTAAAGGCATTGTCTACTAAAAATATTATTATACCAAGTTTCTAAACGCCTGTTAAACAGTCCGCGTGTTTATCTAACACATACTTCCGTTTACGTTACATAATACATCTGACGGCTGACATTGAAAAAAAATCTAATATAATTTTTTCTTAGAAATATTGAACGGTGTTGTGTTATTAATATATGTACGTAGGTATCTGTCTACCTACATAGGTGTTGAAATTAGGACGTCATTGCATAGTATATTAGACTATAAGTACGCAGTAGTTACTGGTTGATATTTTATTTCTTTAGCTTCACTCTATATCCCGCATACAGCAGGGTAGGCAGGGTAGGTTCGATTCCCACTCGAGTGGAAATATTTAATATTTCCATTTTCTTTGCTCTGGTTTCGAGGTAAAGCGCGGCGTTAAGTTCCGCCCTTTTAACACGCAATGCCTTCGAATTCGGTGGAAAGTAGGGAACGGAGTGTCTTAACTAGTGTTAAGACACTCCGTTGGTGGTGGTTCTTTCTGCCTACCCTGCTGTGTGCGGGATACAGTGTCAAGCATTAAAAAAAACACGTAATATTTCGATTTCAAGCGGAAAATGGAAAATATAGTGTCTTTACACTAAATTCTCTCTCTCCGATGACCCTGCTATACGGAAAAAGCCATGAAGTTACATAAAAAATAGAATTATTTTATAGCACCTCTGTAAACTATTGATACAGAACAGACAGTCTTTGTCGATTTACGAGATGTATTATTAGAGTTATCGGATACGTTACGACTCGCTGTACACAGCTGTTCTTTAACCCGAGATAAATAAATGTGGACGTGTTGATGTACCTACATTAATATATTTATAATTAAATCTTAGTTTTTCTCCAAAAAATCGTTATTTATTTTGTAAAAGTACAAACATGGGACGTGGGTTCGATTTCTACTCAACGATATGTTAGTACAAAATATATTTTAATTCCCGGCTCTAATTAGACAATATACGGCGTTATGTTCCGCCACTATCAATAACAAAGTCTATACATAAAAATAAATTAGGTAAATTTTCCCCAACTGCCCGCAAAATACGGAAGACGCATTTAAGATAAAAGTATAATAAATTAAACAAATTCTATAAATAACTATAATAACACAAAGTAATCGAGAAACCTTGAGGCGTCTGCCGCGCGCTGACCAACACAAGTGGCCATTGACTGGAACTAAAGTACAAATGCGTTCAATGCGTTATCTTAAATGCAATTAATGGACCTCATCAATAATTGAGGCCATCGTGGTGCAGTGGAAGTGTAAACACGATGACTGTAGATTCCTCAGAGATTTTTTTTATATATAGCTTCCCGCACACAGCAGGGTAGGCAGAGGGAACCTAGTGTTATGACACTCCGTTCCCCACTTTCCGCTGAATTCCGAGGCATTGCGTGTTAAGTGGCGGAACTTAATGCCGCGCTTTACCACGACACCAGAGCAAAGAAATGGAAATATTAAATATTCCACCCCTCGAGTGTTAATCGAACCCACAACCAGTCGTTTACAGTCACACGCTTGCGCCACGACTGGCTAGGGATAATTGTATTTATATAATATATTTAGAAAACATAAAGATTTGAACACAGCGGTATTCGAACCTGTGCCTTTTGGAAACTGTCCGAGCGCTCTGAACGCTAAACCATACTACATACGGTTACACATAACTACATACGGTTATATTCTTATTCTTACTTGTTTTTGTTGATGACGCGGGTTCGAATTCTGCTGTCTTCTAATTTCTACAGGTTTTTTATTTCCTAAGTATGTGATTTATTAACACTTTAAAAATGTTAAAAATTGATGATTTAATTTGATAATTTCAATTCTTGTCATCTCCCAGCTCTGTCTTTAGGCAGCGTTCAGTTCCACCGTCGAATACGCAACAAATTAGCCAAAAACTGGAATAGATTTGCTTAATACCCAACGTTCTTATTATTCTTTCCCACCTTGTTATATCTGTAACATATTTAAAAATATTGTATTATATATGTATAAATGTTGAACATTATTAATGTATGACCGTCGATTGCGAAAGTAACCAGCGTCGGGCGGAACGTTTAAAATAGCTCGCTCGAAATATCCTCTAACACGGTCAACTTGCGGGCTAACCGCTATTTCTATGCTGTACCAATATCTTGCAAGTTTAAACTAGAAAAATACTGCATTAATTATGCGATTTAATATAATATCCAATTTAGGATGATATTAAATAAACATTAAGTTTAAATTTTTAATTTATTTACTAGAGATGATTTCGGGGAAGTCCTTGAAATCATCAGCAGCTTAACATAATTAGTAATTACTGTAGTATGTTTTATTGGACAATGTTTTTTAAGGAAAGATAGTGTATGGGTTGTGGTTGTTCACTATGTACAGCAGGGGTTCCCAACCTTTTTTTGATCAAGGACCACTTTTACATTATTCTTGCTAGCAGGGACCACTATGTATGTAATCCTTGCAGTTTCTGTCATTTCGTAGTTCGATGAGTTGTATAACTTTGGGTAGAGCTGGGTACAACACCCGCTAAATTTAAAATCGTTCGCGGACCAGTTTATCGTCGTCCGCGGACGACTGGTTAGAACCAGTGATGTACAGACACGAGCATAAATATATGACTATAGGCAGAAACATGCGAACATTCTATTAGGTACTCCTCTTAAAATAGAACCCATAACCAGTCGCGTTTACAGTCACACTTTGTTTTTTTTTTTCTGACACTAAGTACTATAGCCTAAAGTCATAAAACCAACAAACTGGTTTATATAGACTACACTTCAGATTTTATTGCATACTAAATACACGCTACTACTGCTACTGCATTGTGGGCACAAAGTGTGACTGGTTATGGGTTCAATTTTAAGATGAGTTCCTAATAGGACGTTCATCAATTAATTTTAAACAAACTGACAGAATACATATTTACATGTTACATTAAAGTCATATTCGTGAAAGCCACTTCTATCCTGAAAGGTGGTCCGTTAAATACATTTAGAAAACGTATAAAAATTTTAACGCAGCGGAATTCGAACTGTCACCCCTTGGAAACCGTCCAAGCACTCTGACTGCTAAGCTATGTGTTCTGCTACCCGCGACTTATTTATGTGGTTAGCATCGCTGTAGAGAGATTTTTACAAATTTCTGCTACCCACAGATTATTTTACGAACAAAATTGTTTGACAATAGAGAATGGTATTTATTAAATACTTTTTAACATTTTTAAAGGGTTATTACACAATTAGAAAAATTGAAAAAGACCTTTAGAAAACGTGTCGATAAAAACCATTTAAAAAAGGTGTCAAAGCGGGTTCGAGTGTCCTTTTCAATTTTCCTAAGTGTGGTATAACTAAAAATGTTGAAAAGGTGGTTCGTTAGTTGTTCATTGTAAATCTTAAACTTGCATTTTAACACCAAATACCACTATTTTTACCTAATTTTCTTATTTTTTCTCTCAAAGCGGGTTACAACCACCGCAACCAGCCGCAAAGCATAGACCTGAACGCGGTCCGGCTCTGCTTCCAAGTGTTCATCCCTGATGAGAGGACCGGCAAGATCAGGCAGTCCCTCCAGCCCGTGGTCTCTGATGTCATCTACGACAAGAAGGCGATGAGCGATCTCGCCATTACGAGGCTCAGCCAGTGCACTGATTACAGTACTGGCGGTGCTGAGATCATACTGCTCTGTGAGAAGGTAAGGTTAAATAACAATTATTTTAAATTATATTTTTGTTATTGTGTGTCGTGAATATGGATAAAAATGAGATGTTTTGATAGTAGACTATTAGTTAATTTGTCGAAATCTTATAAGATAATATTATTTAAAAAATATATGATATAATACATACGTTATAAATTAGACAATAAATATATGTTATTTAGTTACATGATAATTTAAATTTAAAATTTACATCAGCTAGTTCAAAAAATATACTTAATAGAATTTGTAATATCTTTGAAAAAAGAATTTGTTAAATGTAGGTATATGTAATTTAGGGAATATTTAAATATTGAGGCGGTCGTGGCGCAATGGGAGAGCGCCTGACTGTAAAACAATTGCTGCGGGTTCGATTCCCACTCGAGGATGGACTTTAAATATATGTAAATTTTCATTTATTCGCTCTGGTATATAAAATAAAATGCAGCATCGAGTTCCGCCACTGTACAAGCAATGTTTTGATTTCGATGGGCGGTACTCAACGCCGCGCTTCGTCTAATTTAGACACAGGTGAAGCCAATAAAGGCGTGTTAAAAAGAAATGAATAAAGTAGTTGATCGTGCACCATATATTAAGTATTCATTACTCGTATCGTCTAGCACTTGTTATGTCCGTGACTGGAAATAATCTCAATTGCATTCAATATATACTTACGTATTTATGTATGTATATACATATGTACAGTACAGTAATGAATACAGTGTATGCAATTGCATTTTAAAAAACAATTGTGTAAAACAAATGTGAAAATATAAATTGTGGCCAGTCGTGGCCCAGTGGCACGAACGTGTGACTGTAAACGACTGGTTGTGGGTTCGATTTCCACTCGAGGAATGGAAATATTTAATATTTCCATTTCCTTCGCTCTGGTATCAAAGGCAAAGCGCGGCGTTACGTTCCGCCACTTAGCACGCAATGCCTCCGAATTCGGCGAAAAGTGGGGAACGGAGTGTCTTAACACTAGGTTCCCTCTGCTTACCCTGCTGTATGCGGGATACAGCGTGAAGCTAAAAAAATAAATAAGTAGGGGTCATAATGAAATTGTATTAATTTCACTCAGAACTCAGTGTCTCGAAATTGATCGCAAAAGAGTCTAACCTATGAACAGACACTAGATTCTTTCTGTCTAATGTGGTACGTATATCAAATGCGTGATGCATACAAATATTTAATTAATGTTAAATTTACAGTTAAATCATAAATGGTAATAATAATACTTTACGTGCAAAAACGGTTTTACCATTACAAATTTTGTGGTTAATTATGCCTGTATTAAGGAGGGCCCTTCTTATAACAACATGTACAATATCTTTTAGATTTTATGCAAATATAACGAGATCAAAATATATTATAACATATTTTAATACTAATAACTTTATTTATACAGTACGGCTATTTCATTAGTTATATGTGTGTGCGAATGCGTGCGTTAGGCGCCAGTCGTGGCCCAGTGGCACAGGCGTGTGACTGTAAATGACTGGTTGTAGGTTCGATTCTCACTCGAGGAGTGGAAATATTTAATATTTCCATTTTCTTAGCTCTGGTTTCGAGGTTAAGGGCGGCGTTAAGTTCCACCACTTAACACGCAATGCCTCCGAATTCGGCGAAAAGTGGAGAACGGAGTGTCTTAACACTAGGTTCCCTCTGCCTACCCTGCTGTATGCGGGATATAGCGTGAAGCTAAAAAAAAATGTATGCGTGCGTGCGTGTAAATGTTTTATTGACTATAATATAGTAATATCCCCTATTTCCCAGGTAACTCGCGAGGACATCGCCATAGTGTTCTTCGAGCAGGACGGCGAGCACGTGGTGTGGGAGGAGTACGCGAACATCGTGCTGGTGCACAAGCTCACCGCCATCGTGTTCCACGTGCCTCCCTACCGCGATGCCAACGTGCCTCATCATGTCAAGGTACCTATCACAGTCAAAGTTAAAATCAAATAGTTTTATTCAAAATAAGAAGTCTTTGAACGTCAAACAAGGTACCTCCAGTTCACTAAAGTTAAACCTCAGACCTGAGAAGAACCGGCGCAAGAAACTCAGCGGGACGATCTTTTTTTTATTTTTTTTTAAAGTCAAGCGTTTACCGATATTATGTAATTATATATTGCCAATGATACCTTCGGAACAGCCTGGAGCGAGCCAGTGGCAAGCAATATCACTATCGTCATAATAATGATTCTGTAAGATTTGCTATTGATAATCACATGGGAAATGTTTTCATTGTATTACTTTCTTTTTTAACTCATGTAACTGGTTAACTGAAAACTTTTATAAATGTTCTTGTATATTACATCAATTTTGAAGATAAATATGGCATTGACACTGAAATAAAAAAAACGAAAAAAATACCTTGAACTAATATTTGGTCACAACAGTGGTTTGGTAACAGTGTCCAGTCGTGGCCCAGTGGCACAAGCGTGTGACTGTAAAACGACTGGTTGTGGGTCGGTGGGTTCGATTCCCACTCGAGGAGTTGAAATATTTAATATTTCCATTTTCTTCGCTCTGGTGTCGGGGCAAAGCGCGGCGTTAAGTTCCGCCACTTAACACGCAATGCCTCCGAATTGGGCGGAAAGTGGGGAACGGAGTGTCTTAACACTAGGTTCCCTCTGCCTACCCTGCTGTGTGCGGGATACAGCGTGAAGCTAAAAAAAAACTAATATTTGGCTTATTACTTCGAATCTGCTTCACAATACAAGTATTCATCCTAAAATAATTATTTTATTACCGTAAAGATAACATTTAATTCACAATTTTTCAAAAGATTATGAATGTTGTGTATTTTACCTATAGAATTTTCATGGGCAAAATTTTCCCACAAAACAGCTAACTGAGAGAATAATGGCGAGATGCCAATACGTGAAGTCAGTAGCTGCTAATACATGAATCGCACACGCACAGATCTGACCACGTCTTCCATTGAGCTGCGCTTATCTGATTACCGTAGTACGTGGACTTCCTCACTCACACTGTACGTGTCGATAATGGGAATGACGTGCATCATTTGCATGTTTCCATTAATAATCATGAATATCATATACTCATTTCATTTATCTTTATCTCTAAATATAAAAAATATCGAAAAAGATATTCAGAAAACGTGTAAAATTTGCATTAAAAAAAATACGTATTGTGAATGTCTTTTTTAATTCCCCAAGTATGTGAATAACATTTTAAAAATGTTAAAAAATATGTTTCAGGTATACCTCCAGTTGAAGCGGACGTCGGACAACGCGAGAAGCAACGTGATGTACTTCGAGTACATCCCAAAAAGCCAAGGTATTGGGAGAAAGCCTCTGCCCGACCTCAATGTATTCTCTCTCCTTCTTTCAGAGACCCCCGCCCTCCCCTCTCCCCCCACACCTCCCACAGACGGAAATAACAACACTCCTGATGTCGATAAGCACGATATAGTGTCATCTACCAGTGACTCTCCCGACCCTCCGACTATAGAAGTGCGGGATGCTGACGAGATGATAGTAGACGTCGATGCTAACGAGAAGAGCCTCGATGACTTACTCGATCAGGTCGCAGAACTCGATGAGATATATTCTGAAAGTCGCACACGCCTGCATTCAGCTACCACCGATACTAACACAGCACCACCTCAAGCTCAGGAGGATCTGGAGGATTTCGACGACGCCGGCACATATACAAGTCTACAGCTCGCGTTCAAGAATCCCGTAATCATCGCGGATCCTGTTCCTGTAGCAGAGCCCGAGCCGGAGGCGGAGCCCTACGAGGACGTGCAGGTGCACACGTACCGCGGGCCTATAGTGGAGTTCACGGCGTTAAAACGCGATACGGATGAGAAGGCGCCCCCCTTGCCGCCCAAACGCGTGCGTCGAGCCCCTGACTCCTTGCGTGCGAGCCGCACCTCCGTCGACAGCCTGCTCAAACCTGGGAAACTGATACCCATAACGCGCAACACGGAGGTAGCACGCAGCGAGCCCGCCCTCCCGCTACCTCCGCCGCCCAAAAAACGCTCGTTCTTCTCGCGGTTGTTCCGGCGGAAGGAGAAGTCGCCGGCGCCCAGCGTCAAGTCGGAGGGCAGGAGGGAGGCGCGCGCCAAGCCCGTCGGCCGCTCCGTCAGCAGCGTGTCGGGCCTACGGCCGTCGCGCTTCGCCTCCGCCTCGGCCAACTCCCTGCGCGACAGTTGCGCGGACAGTGTCACGCATATATCGCTGCACGGTGACGGCGACGAGAAGGAGTTGACGGGGCGGAGGGACGGCGCTCTGCCCCCGTCGGACGGCAGCACCATCCTGGTGGCGGAGAGTGTGCTGGCGCTGGACGCGACGTCGTTCCGCAAGCTGCAGGACGAGCTGGAGCTGACGGAGGCGGAGCACTATGCGCTGTACATGGCGGTGGCGCCGCACGCGACCGCCTCCGAGTTTGATGACACCAGCTGTTATTATTCGCCCGTTGATGCTACTAAGTTTCATAATTGATGACAACTGACCACTAAAACTGGTCACCACAAGTGACCAACACAAATTATCACCATAACTGGTCACCAGAAATGACCACTATAACTGGTCAACACAACTGACCACCACAAGTGGTGCAACTGATCACCACTACTGACCGCCAAAACTGATCACCAACTGAACTAATAGTCTTGTTCTTAATACGAATTATTATGATATCGTATTCCACCCGTTTTGCCAAGTTTTTTGTAGAAATGTTATTTATTTATTCATGCGATAGAAATAAGGCTTCGTTTTGGACGTCATTTTATTAGCAAACTTACTTATTGAATGCGATGTTCATGTACAATATTTTTTAAATTAAGAAATTATATTATAACTTAATACATATTATTATAAGCTATTGGGTTACACCCGAGCTTCGAACCCGCACTTACAAAGGCGTGAATTTAATATTTATTTACTTATTAACATTCAAACTGTTTTTAGATCCGAGTTTTTTAAAACGTAAGCGCCAGAAGACGTTTTCGCCCACTCTGCAGATGTATGAGCAAGACAGTAAGTGTCTCTCGAATTGCAATAATCATCTGAAACTAAATCGGTTATATATTTTTTTTTTGTTTTTATTAGTATGTGTAACCGATTTTGTTTTTATAAGATATATTTTATTATCGACAAATATATATACAGAGGAATTTTGAAGAAAATTATTATTATATTAAATAAATTATATTTATTTAATTTTATTATTCTGTATATATATTTTTTGTAAATGGTTTCGTGGGTATATTTATATATGGGTGTCAATTTATGTCCAGCGTTGTTAGGTGATGGTTTGCTTATTATTGCTTTGGTAGTGGGTTCTTGTTTCATTTTAAAACTAGTTTTTTTAGCTTAGACAGAGGAAACCTAGTGTTAAGACACTCCGTTCCCTATTTTACCCCAAAATCAGGAGTCATTGCGTGTGAAATGGCTGAACTTACCACCAGAGCGAAGAAAATGGAAATATTAAATATTTCCATTCCTCGAGTGGGAATCGAACCCACAACCAGTAGCGTTTCACACTTTATTTCCTTTTTTTTAATGAATGTAACCGATTTTGTTTTGTTAAGACGATTTATATCAACAAGTATATATACAGAAGTGATCATTTTTATTTATTAAAAATTATATTTATTTATTATTATATTAAATAAATTATCTTTATTTAATGTAGTAATACTGTTTTTATCATTCTGTATATATATTTTTTGTAAATGGTTTCTTGGGTATATTTAAATATGGGTGTCAATTTATGTCCAGCGTTGTTAGGTGAAGGTTTGCTTAATATTGCTTTGGTAGTGGGTTCATTTTTAACATTTTTAAAAAAAAATGTTATTCACATACTTAAGAAATTGAAAAATACATTTATAGAAAACTTATACAAGGCATGCGATTTAAACGTATGGCTTAGCAGTCAGAGTGCTTGGGCGGTTTCCAAGAATCGCGGGTTCAAATCCCACTGCGTTCTTAATTTTTTTAAAAATATGTTTTTCAATATCCTAAGGAACTTGGACATTTTTATATTTAAAATTAGGAATATTCTAAAATTTAAACTATCAGTAACTATAAAGTACTGGTTCGATTTTTTTTACCAAAAAATATGAATATTAGGCTAATTTAGTCGAGTTGTAATAAGTATAAATTGTTTTTAATGTTATAACATTTTTTTTAGTATTGCTGTAAGTAGATATTGGACTTTTCTTAAATTATTCAAGTCGAAAGCTTAAGTTGTTGTTATTTAATTAATTTTCTAAATGTTGATTTTTCTTTAAATATTTACAATGATATTTTTTCTATTTGTTGATTGTCGTATTGTTAGGTTTATTGTTTCTAACTAAATGGTGCTTTTTAAGAAGTATATACATTATTATTATATTATTGTATTTCGTATAATAGAGTCTAACTCGTGCGTATTTATTTTTCAAATTATATCCACAGCTAATATCTAGTCTTGAAACTATGTATTATATATCATTTTTTTTTAAGTTTTAAAAAAAAATACATTTCAATTTTATTATATTAAAATAAATAAGCAATTTTTAAAATCTATTGAGATATTTTAAATATTTAAAAAAGTCATTTAAAAGAAACCTGTATATATTCATATATAATATATTTAAAAATAACAATAATATAACCTATGCGTTGCTATGTATAGCATAGCATGACTTAGGTTATTTACAAACAGAAACTATGCTAATGTGAATATGTGTGTATAATTATTAATATTATATTTAATTTGAATTTAATAGTTAAAGAGAACTAGGGAGAGTAAACCTAGTATTAAGTCACTCCATGTTTGACATCAGTATCTAATGTCAAGTCCAATCTAAGTAAGGAGAGAATAATACGTCACTCATCTAATAGATCAATGACGTGATGATGACTTAAGTTTAGGAGATTTTCTGTAGAATGCATAAAAGTTAAAAAAGTTTTTTTTTTCAATTATTGTAAAAGAAATATTGTAATCAAACATTTTGCATAATAACTTTGTGCAAAAACTTTAGAAAACTTAAAAAAAAATCCAAATAAAATATTTTTTTTGTAATTACGTCATTGTTCTATTCTATGAGCGACTTACATAATAAATATAAATATCCCCTTCAGTGTGATTTGAATCCAAACTCGTTGCGTTCAATCCACCACGATGTCACTACGGTTTTTTTATTATTTGTTTGGTAGAAACAAAAGTTTTGAAAACTTTTTTGTTATCTCTACTTCAAAGTATTTGTGTGCATTTTAATATATAATTCAGTATTTCAAATAATAATAAGTTTTTTTGAATAAAATCCGCGCCCTTTTATGGTTGTCTTTGCATTTAGCTGATAATGGTTACTAGTGTCTAATTCCAGATCTATGTTTAGTTTTGAAATGAAACTATTTTTAACCGGATTAATCGCGTATATTTTGGTATTCGAAAATACATTGTTTAGAAACCCGACGTTTCGAACACTTTACAGTAGTCCGTGGTCACAGGTAGACTGTCCGTCTGTGAACGTCGGGTTTCTAAAAATATATTTTCGAATACCAAAAATATACGCGATTAATCCTGTTAAAAATAGTTTCATTTCAAAATGTGTAGTAATCGCGAAAACAAAAGATCACTCTATGTTTAGTGTTCTTTTTTCTAATTTTGTATAATTTTCAAAATTTCTTATATATTTCTTCTATATGTATTTTTGGTAATTGTATAATAGGCTATTATATTTTACTACAAACATTTTTTAAAGCTTTTACTATATATTATTAATACTAATCGATTGTTTTAGCATCAGCTCTTATATTAGATTTATATAAGATATAGTTAAAGTTACATATCACATTGCAAATGTGTAAAATGACGCTTTAGATGAATTTACAATATGTTAATATAGAAAATTTTGATACAAAATTATATATGAAGCGGGCATTTTAGTCACAGAAAATGTTATTTTTGCGATTAATATGTTGTTAATGGACGGACATTTTTGTACATCTTTATAACGGGAAGGATATTATTATTATTATATTATATAGATATTGGAGCGTAGCTTGAACGAGTGTAAATTATGTTAAAATGCTAATAAATTAAGAACTAATTCAGTTTTTTCTTCCTCTCACCAAAATTACTGCCATTTTCTAAAAAAAAATTGGAAAGGTACAGTTAATTTCTTTTTGGCATGGATTTGTTGTTGGTTTTGATGTGACGCTAGATTTTTTTTTATGTAGCAAAATAGGAGAAAATAGTGATTTCGCCCAACACTTTTCGCTGTTTCAAAATTTTCCTCGAGTGGGAATCAAACTCATAACCATCGACTTCAATCGATGCTCTTATCGCCTTTTTTATTGTAGTTTCTTCAGAAAATTAGGTTTTTACGCTTTAAACGTTTTATTTTGCGGCATTTGCGTGTATTTTAGCTTAAAATGTTGTTTTAACACACATATGTTTGCGTATTAGCATATTTTTTGTTTATCTGTTTGCATGATTGGTTTATCTTATTTTTTTATGATTTATATTAAAAATATTTTGACGTTTAAATGTCATAACTTTTTTTTTTAATATTGATTCAAGGCTGTAATCATAAAGAAATAACCCTAAATGCATGATGATGTACTTTTTTTTGTTTATATATTTTGCAAAATAGCTCATTTTATATAGAAACATATATATTTTTTTATTAATACAAGTTTTACAATTACAGGGTTTGCGAACGACCCCATCAAGGCAGAACCACGAGGTATGTATTATTTAGTTTTTTCATATTTTTTTGTAATTTCTGATGGTATTTTTTGTAATAATAAGCATATTAATTAAATTCTAAACATTTAATTTTTAACATGATTTTTTAAATTTAATATTATGTACATACTTTAAGATGAAATAATCAATAACGATTACTATAAAGTAAAACTTTTACCACAAAATAGAATGATTAAGGATAACCTAGTGTCAAAACACTCCGTTCTCCACTTTCCGCCCGAAATAGACATTCCGTATTGAGTGGTGGACCTCTAAGTCACGCCTTAGGTACAAAAGTCGAAAAATTAATGTAAATTCTATACTCATGTTATAAAGCGGAAGATTTTTTGAAGAATGCGCTAATCTATATATAAAAAATATATTTAGAGAGATTTTAAAATATTAATCAAACCAGTAGTTTCTAAGATTACCCTGGTATTGGATAGTCCTTTTATCAAGGAAGGTTGTATAACATTAGGATACGATTAATAGAAACGGAGCAACAATTAGTTTATAAGTTAGATATTATGATCAAAGTTAACTCACACAGTTAAATAAGAACGCGGACCGATGAAAACATTTAATACCCTTAGTTTAGTACCTCACGCGAGCAAAATCGCATGTAGTCGCTAGTCATCAATATATAATAATTATTATTATTCTCTCCCAGATAAAACTCCGCCGCACCAGATGAGCAGTCCGCGGCAACAGTTCTCTCCACCGTACGAAGCGCCCGTACAGGAAACATCCTATCAGGTAGTTATCATTTACCAGCTAACCAAAAGCAAGTAGTGGCAAGACACTCCGCTATCCATTTCAAAAGAAAGTTTAGATTTTCTTATAATATGTTATTATGATACTTCATTTCTTTTTTAAATAATAATGTACCAAAAGCTCACCAATTAAACAATACTTAGGTTTAGGTACCCTTTCGATGCAGCACGTCAAGTAGTGGAACTAAGGCCATGCTTCTTTTCACTGACGATATGGAATTAGTCTGTCCAGTGGACTGCTTAGGAAAGGAAAGGTTAAATAAATATGTTACATGATATGGATATGGAGCCAGCCGTGGCGCAGAGGCACAAATTGTGATTGTAAAGCGGCTGGTTTTGGGTTCGATTCCCACTCGAGGATGGTAAATATTTAACATTTTCTTTGTTCTTGAGTCGAGGCAAAGCGCGGCGTTGAGTTCCGCTACTTAACACACAATGCCTCCAAAATTCCGCAGAAACTGGGGAACGGAGTGTCTTAACACTACGTTCCCTCTGCCTAACCTGCTGTGTGCGGGACGCAGCGTGATGTTTAAAAATATCACATTATATACTTAACTATATAAAAAAACTTACTAAATGTCCAATACAGTGTCACATTTTTACTAGTTCATCAGGATAGACAAAGAGAAGGTAGGGTCAAGACGCCCCATTTTTGGTGGCGATCAGCGAAAAAAATGAAAAATCCATAATATATTCAAAGTGAAAATCAAACCCACAACCAATCGTGACTACACAATCACTCAGACGTAATCACACTGCGCCACAATAGCCTACTAATAACTTTCATTCAGTAGTTTGTTCTTTTTAAACTAAAAAAAACATAAAAATAATGTTTTATTTTATTTCCAGTGGGAAATACCACCAAGCATATCAATGGCCGGACCCAGTCACATGGCATACGGACAAGACTTGTTGCAGTGGAACCAGAATTACATGCAATTGTCCCCTAACATGCAGTCAGTGTCCCCCAACCTACCCATGTCCTCCATGACCAACCTCCAAAACATACAACCTAACTTGCAATCGCTGTCCCCAAACGTACAATCACTGTCCCCAAATGTACAATCGTTGTCCCCAAATGTGCATGCCATGTCACCTAATGTACATGCTATGTCCCCGAATGTACATGCTATGTCACCGAATGTACACGCCATGTCACCAAATGTGCATGCCATGTCACCAAATGTACATGCCATGTCACCGAACGTGCATTCAATGTCACCAAATGTGCATTCAATGTCACCAAACGTGTACGCGATGGCAGGAGTGGGGGGTATGGGGGCAGTGGGCAGGATCTCCCCCATGCACGGCGGCGTGTCCCCCAACATGGGGCATATCTCCCCAAACATGATGCAGCAGACTGTAAGTTATATTTTTTATATAATATTTTTTATATTAATTACATTTTTATTTTCCTTCTTTTTATTGGCATTAAATTTATTTAAGATAATTCATTTTCCAACATAATTAAGTACCAAAAACTCATCAATCAATCAATTTCAATACGCAATGTCCCGGTCTAGGTGGAATATAGAGAGCAGAGTACTTGACTTGCCACTAAATTATCTAAAAAAGTGGGAAGCTAACAAAAAAGGTTAAATTCAAAAAGCCTGAATAACATATAGAAAACGCGTAAAAAAGTCTTGCTTTCAACGCATGGCTTAGCGGCCAGAACGCTTTGACAGTTTCCCAGAGGTGAGGGTTCAATTTGAATCAACGAATTCAACGAATTTTGAATTTGAATTTATGAATATATATAATATAATATGTATGTTAAAATAACACATTAATGCATGTGGTACTCACCTTAAAAGGTAATGCATTTAGATATAAGATTAAAGAAATATATAAAAAGTGTATTGTCAAATTTAATTGCCACTGGTGAGTTTAAGCAAAAATAAATAAATAAATATACGTTTTCTAGATGTCTATTTAAATTTTCCAGTGTGTAAATCACACTTTAAAATGAAAAAGTACAAAATCCTTTTCAATTCCTTAATAACAGTTTAAAATTAAAAATACTCTAATCTTTCATTATTTCCAGATTCCCCAACAAGATCTGATGGAGACAGTCAGCGCTGGTGACTCCACATCAATAATAGGCCTCCTCCAAGACCGAGGCGAGGCGATGTCACAACTCAACTCCGGAGAGCTCTCCGGTCTCTCCTCCCTCCTCGACCGCGGCCCGGACCTCAGCGACAGCCTCAACAGACTATCCACAAGTGACTTGGTGCAATAGAAGTGACTTCAAACACACTTTCTACCCTGTATATGGACATCTTGTAATGGTTATTCTTTATAAGAAAAAAAGTTGACAAGTGTTAATTTTTTAAATAAGTGTCTTAATGTAGTGGATTTCTTAAGTGAAGTGCAAGTGAAAATTTTGTTTTGGATTTTTTTAAAATTTAGAATGTTAGTTGTTTTGGGTTACCAAGTGTTTGTGTGATATTTCAGAAAATATTACATTAATAATTATGTTGCAAAAGCAAGTTTGTGAGCAAAATTTGAATGAGAAGTCTTTAGTTTTCTTTGTTTACATAAAAATTGTGATTTTAAATGAAATTATGGAATTTATTTTATTAAATAATCTGTATAGTTTACGTATTTTGACAAAATCTTTATGAAAGATTAAAATTTTTGATGTAATAAATAATTATATATATATCAGTATATCTCACTTTGTATATTATATGTCAGATACTGTCTACAGAAATGCTTGAAGAAACCGAATTTATTGTTTTACTTTAAACTACTTAAGATGACATTATAATTTCTTATATAGCAAGAACATATGTAATAATAAAAAATATGTACATATAATATAAATAATGTTAATACAATTTAAAAATATATGTATAATCTGTTTATAATGCAATTATTGTGAAATGAATATTCCTAAATCAATTCTACTATGTTTAGAAATGAATATTAGGAATAAAATATATTTCTTAAAAATATTCATATATATTTTAACTGTATTTTTATATATAAAAATTATGTTAAATTAAAACAATATTAAAATTTATAATACAATGCTTAAAAAAAAATAACATATCATTACTTGAACCCGTGTCTCTTCCGAACCGTCCTTAGTGTAGTTAACACTTGCAAATAAAATACTAAAGAGTTACAAATAATTGTTAATTTTAAAATAGACTTACTTCACGTTTTAAATACATTTTTGCTTTCTTGTATTACAAATGAGCTGTAGACAGTTAATAATTTAAAATAATGACAATTCAAATTTAACGGCAACTTTTAGTCATTTATTTATATATATCTACATAAAAATAATTGAATTTTTACAAAAATCAACCATCACAATAATATAAAACTTGACATGTTGTTATATATTTTATAATTTTATAATAATTAATAAAATTGACAAGAGATTTTAATTGTATATGAGATTTTAATATAGTTTTTATTTTATAAATGTTTTCAGAACACATTACTTGAATAAGAATATATGTAAGTTGTCGAGATGTACTAACAATTGTTATTTATTACGGTACAATGAGGTTTAGTTGTCAATTATTTTCTAAAATCTGACATTTATCAAATAAATTTATTAATAGGATATTTTTTTTATACAGAGGCCAGTCATGGTGCGGGGACACATACGTGTGACTATAAACGTAACTGGTTGTGGGTTCGATTCCCAATCGAAGAGTGGAAATATTTAATATTTTCATTTGCTTCGCTCTGGTGTCGAGACAAAGCGTGACGTTAAGTTCCGCCACTTAAAACATAATGCTTTCAAAATTCGGCGGAGACTGGGACACGCGAGTGTCATAACACTAGGTTCCCTCTGCCTACCCTGCTGTGTGCGGGATACTAGGTAAAACTATAAAAAAAACTTTGTTGAAATATCTTTATTTCATACTTTTATTTGAAAAAACGGAATAAGCTGATGGTCATAAAATATAAAACAAAGTACAGTTGAATAATATAAATTAAATATATTTAATAATTTAACGTTTTTTGCCGCATAGTCAGAGAGAACTTATTGTTGAGACACCGTTTTGCGCTTTCCACCCGAATTCAGTATCTTAAATGTCTTTTAACAGTAGTGAAATGCATAATTCATAAATTGGTCGATTTAACAACTATCTTCTTTTACGTAATAACTCCTTTTTTATAACAACAAATAAAATTTTTAAACATTTTTTAAGTGTTTTTCCACACTTAGGAAAATTAAAAAAGACATTTAAAAAACGTTTAAAAATATGAATGGCTCAGTGGTGAGAGCGTCTGGACGATATCCAGGAGGCGCGGGTTCGAATCCCGCTGCGTTCCAATTTTTAAACGTTTTCTAAATGTGTTTAACAAATAAATTATTGTATAAATTAATCAACATTTCGTTCATCACATTCAAACAAAACTAAACCTCAGAACAATGGACACATCACGTTATTGTTTAAAAGTGCAATAAAATAAGTACGCATTTAATGTGTTAAGTTATAACAACCATATTGTTATCGTATGAGACTTTCGAAAATAAAGAAAATGACGATTTCAGTTTGATTTTTATTTCTTTTTTTTCCTATTTCTACTCGTATATAATTCTTAGGCTAGACTATAGAGTCCAAAAAAATGAGTAGTGGCCTAGTGACTCTATGTTCTGTTCCCTAATTTAAACAAGAAAAGTTCTTTTGAATAAACAATGGCGAAAGTTACGCAGGGGCACAAAGTGTGATTATAGAGCGACTGGTTGTGGGTTCGATTCCTATTCGAGGAGTGGAAATATTTACTATATCAAAAATATAACCATCACTTTAGTCAATGCACGAGTCAAAGTTAAAGTCAAATAATTTTATTCAAAATAAGAAGTTACATGCTTCATTTTTTGAACGTCAGGGGATTTACTACCTGTTCACTAAAGCCAATGCCTTAAACCTGAGAAGAACCGGCGCAAGAAACTCAGCGGGACTTATTTTTTTTAGACTAATTTTGATATACAGATTTATTGATGACAGTGATACTTTTGAAAGAGTCTGGAGCGAGCATTTCATTCCCAAGGCGAGCGAGCATAACATTTATAAAATCTTTAATTAGGTAATAACCTTGGTCTCACAGTCTTTTCACAACTTTTAATTTGATTTGAAAAATTGTGATATAGAACAACATTGGACGTTTTCCTATAAATTAATTATTGACTCGATGTAATCCTGTTACAGGAGTAATCAGTTTTTGCTTATTTCTAGTATTAATAGTATGTGTGTCACAGAGTTTTGTAAAATCATTAATATTTTTCTTAACTAACATGACATTTGCAAACATGTATTGAGTTGGGGGATCACCCTTGCCCAAGGCGTGCAAGATATATGACGATCTTTACACTATCAGTACACATCAGGCATAAGCAGGATCAATCATAATAAGTATTGATGCCATGAAAGCGAGTTACAACAAAGGAGGTGTCACCGACCTATTAGGATGCATCCACGCGTCCACAAAACGTCATGTAGTCGTGTACGAAGAAAGGTCAAGACCTGGCCTTTTTGAAAGAACGTGGACAAGAGGAAGGGAGGCCTGGTACGTCAACCATAAGTAGAGCGCTCTTTAAATATAGTATGTATAATTGTGTGTATGTATGTATGTACATATATGTATAAGTATGGATATGTATGTATGTATATAAATATATTGCATATTTAATAATAATATACAGATATCTATTATAGTCTGTACACCCCTTCCCATTTCATTTATAATCTCCCCTACCCGAAGGTTACCTGGAAGAGATCGCTCGCTTAGCGATAAGGTCGCCTGTTGTACTGTTTCAAATATTAAGATAATAGTGTGTAACAAATGTTTCTGGTGTACAATAAAGAGTTTTTGAAGTGAAAACTTCTTCAGGCGCGTTGAGCGTTTTGGTAGAGGGTAAAATCTGTTCAGCTTCACGCTGTTTCCCGCACATAGCAGGGTAGCAGAGGGAACCTAGTGTTAAGACACTCCGTTCCCCACTTTTTGACGAACTTTGGAGGTGTGTTAAGTGGCGGAACTTAACGCCGCGCTTTAAGACTATTTAATTTAATTAATTAATTAATAATGTTATAATTTTTATGTCCGCGAGCTCGCCCGACGCTCAATCCTCCGCCGCGGTGTTATCGATATGTCGTGTAATAACAATACTTAGTAAAGTTCGGTTTTCCCAATTGTGTTTCGTGATTGTTTTGTTTATTATACTTATACTGTCTTAAGGTATATGAGGGTTTTTAATATTAATATTAAAATATATAAAAAAGTACAAGTAAATGTATTGTTAGGAAAGATATAGAGTATATTTAGTTAACAAAAATTGAAATTAAAAAAAATGCATAACTAACATTTTTTTAAGAAAACTTCGCAACTAGGTACTGTGTTATCTTACAATCTTATATTTTCAAATTTCTTTTTCTTATTTGTAATCAATATTTAAATATTCTACATACCCATATACATATATATCGATGATGATTCCATTAATTGAATTAGGCTAAAACGAAAAATAAATTTTAGATTTCTATTATAATAAATAATGTGGCCATTCGTGGCCCAGTGGCACAAGCGTGTGACTGTAAACGACTGGTTGTGGGTTCGATTCCCACTCGAGGAGTGGAAATATTTAATATTTCCATGTTTTTCATTTACAATAGGATCCCAGAAAACGTCCAAGAATGTTCCATATCACAATTCAAAAAAATTGTGAAGAGACGTTTGTGTGTTAAGGGTTATTACCTAATTAATGAATTTTTGAACGATAACACGCCTTGGGAATGAAATGCTCGCTCCAGGCTATTCCAATGGTATCATTGTCAATATATAATTATCTGTGAATGCTTGACTTAAAAAAATATATATATTAAAAAAAAAATCGTCCCGCTGAGTTTCTTGCGCCGGTTCTTCTCAGGTCTGAGGCATTAACTTTAGTGAACCGGTGGTAAATTGTTTGACGTTCAAAAAATGAAGTATGTAACTTCTTACTTTGAATAAAATTATTTGACTTTGATTTTGATTTTCGCTTTGGTGTAAAGTAAAATCGCGGCGTTAAGTTCCGCTACCTAACACTGTGTGCGGGATACAGCGTAAAGTTAAAAAATATAATTAGTAATAACCGTTTCGCAATAAATAATAATTATTCAACACAAATAAAAAAATATGCAACTATCCATACTTATATTATAAATAGGAAAGTCTGTCTGTTTGTCTGTCACGCTTTCACGGCTAATCTATCGGTCCGATTTGGATGAAATTTAGAATGAAAGTAGTAAGAAAATCCAGTGTCAAAGATGGGGTATTTATTTTTTCAAAAAGCAACCTGTAGAGGGTTGAAATAGGGGATGAAAACTTATATGAAAATTCTAAACCACTTGACCGATAGTAATGAATTTTAGCATAAATATAAGTATAGTAGATAATCCAAAGTTAGGCTACTTTATTTTTCAATAATCCACCCCCGAGGGTTTCAATATAAAGAAACAGTTATATAATTGTGGCCAGTCGTGGTTGTGGGTTCGATTCCCAGTCGAGGAGTGGAAATATTTAATATTTCCATTTTCTTCGCTCTGGTGCCGAGGTTAAGCGCGGCGTTAAGTTCCGCCACTTAACACGCAATACCTCCGAATTAGGCGAAAAGTGGGGAACGGAGTGTCTTAACACTAAGTTCCCTCTGCCTACGCAAAAAAAAGAAGTTATATAATTCACGCGGCGAAGCCACAAACGGGCCGCTAGTTGTGTAATAAATTACCTAACAAATATTAATATTATATTACAATAACATATCTATCTGGAAACAACAATAGTTTCTATGTAATATAATATAAACAATATTTATATTTTTCTTTATTAAGCATAAGAAATATAATTGAGACATAAATTTGTGCTAGTTTACGTCACGTCATGGTCAAAGGGTCCTTTGACCATAAAGTAAAAAAACTAAAAAGTTTTTTGCAAAAGTTGCCTCTGATGACTTGGGAAATTTTATTTCAAAATACTGTTATAATTTTTCAGCTGTACAGGCGCATATACAGCAGTATGTAGCCAAGTTTCCCACAATTTTCCTTTTTTAAACAATTATTAAGCAAAAGGGACAATGAAACAGGAAGTAGAGTATCTGGCTGAAAATGTGATGTGTTGTAGGTTTGATTTTCAATTGAGGAAATGATTATACTAAAATTATTAACATTGCTTCTCTCTGGTACCGACAAAATGCGGCGTTGAGTCCCCCCACTCAACACGCAATGTCTTAATTGTGGACGGGAAGTGAGAAACTGCGTGTTTTTGACACCTGGTTATTTTTTCACATCTTAAAATTATGAAGAAAAACTCAAAGTACCGAGCTGAAATTTGCACACTACAAACATAGGTTATCTTATTCTTCGCATTATCATTTTTCAATAAAAACAATAGCAAAAGTTGTCTTATTGTGTTTTAAAAAAATAGGACTCAATGTCTTCTTCTGAGCTATTTCCAATTTTTCTCCCAATAGCCGTCTATAAACAATGTATATATAAATTTATTTCATTATGATTTGGATAATAATTTCCGAACAAAGTACACAGTGGCTATTGAGACTACCTTTTCAAATTTAAGCCACTGTGCACGTTTTTGCCATTTTGAATTCAATAGCGTACAAGTCTAATCTAGTTTACCGAAAGGTAATCGAATCTATGCCACTGCCTAATGCATTAACATCACTTTCTATTAAAATAATAACAATCACAAATCAACAATAGAATTTTTTCAAGCACAAACGCACTCAAATGCTATAAGTACTACGACAAAATGGCCTTAGACATGGCGGATCACTGGTTTGGATGTATTCAGGTCTCGAATGCTTTCGGTGCGTGAAGGAAACACATATAAATTACTGCTAGTTATTGGAAAAATAAGGAGGCAGTGTACCCGACTGAGCCACTGTTCCCAACTAATCCCCACATATCTATGAAAAACTTGTTAAGTTACGTGCTGACAGCTACGTCTCATAAAATAACAAAATTATAACGAAAACTACTTTTTGCAATTTCAGAGAGAATCTACTGTCATAAATTTTCGTTTATCGTAGAAAAATTTAGCATTTTAAGCCACGAAATTCCGTCTTTCTTTCCAGAGCAAAAGATTGAAAATAAATAAAATATTATTTCCCCTATCCTGCTGTGTCACGATGCCCTCCACAAATAACTTGATATACACAACCCTTTATGTAATTTTGATGATCTATGATTTAACTTTTGAAATACTACTACGCAGAACCATTATTCGATTCTATTCAATTGGAATAAAACTACAGTAACCTCGCGCTCCGAGATGTTCATTTCATTTAATTTTATTTCAATTTGTTTTTATTTCAAAAAAAAAATATTTCATACGGTACCGACGAGAGATCTATGAGCTAATAGATTGTATTCGAATGAGATTATATTTGAACAATTAGATTGTGAACTTTAACCCGACCGCGTATTATGATAAATGATATCGGCGTGTTTGTAAAAAGTTTAGTTATTTTTGTGCTACAAATGAAACGGTTCAGTCTGTGCTAGATAAACCTTCTTGCTTATTAGTGTATTCTAATAGTTCTCGGCCAAATAATTTAATTGTGTCAAAATTATGGTTACAAAAACAATGCGGGAGTCAGGTATTGTCATTTTTAATTTTAATATACGTTTTCTTGTTTTTTTTTTAAATGATATATACTTAGTTGGTATATACTTCTTTTTTTTTATAAATTGATTTGCTTTTTTTTTAGTACAGATACTTTTTGTTTTTACGTATATCCTTTTATTTTTTTTATTATGTAATGGGTTAGTTAAATAAATTTAAAAAATAAATTCTTTACTGCCTAAAATAAAAGTATATACCTTACATATTAAAGAAATACTTGTATTAAATTATTACTTCCTACATCCGTTTTATATTAATTTTACTTCGTTACATTGTATAATCACGGGTGATCATGACACTGAAAAACTGTTATTATTGAAGCGTTTACTTATTTCTTTTAGTTTGGCTGGTCTCCAATAATAGTATGTTTAGGGCTTAAAGATTGCAATTTCAAATATATAAGTATTTAAATTTTGTTTGTATCCCTAACACAGCAGGGTAGGCAGAGGAAACCTTGTGTTAAGACACTCCGTTCCCCACTTTCCAGCGAAGAAAATGGAAATATTAAATATTTACACTTCTCGATTGGAAATCGAACCCACACCCAGTCGTTTACAGCCACACGCTTGTGCCACTGCGCCACGACTGGCCCCTAAAGTATTTAAATCAAGGATTTATGTTCTATTATTGTTGTATCAACCACCGAAATTATTTTTCCGTCAATATATTCATTGGAAAAACACATGTTTTTTCCATTTTTATTATACTATTAGATTAGATAACAAATCTTTCAACTGTTTTAAATGATTAACTATTTTTCCGGCATTGTTCCCTTTTTCTAATGTTAGCTATTCGCAACAGAGAATTTTATATTTAATAAAATAAATGGATTATTATAATTGTAGCGAGTTTTGCACATTACTGTCTTTATACGGAGAATATTTATAAACAACTAGCGGCCCGCTCGCGGCGACGCCGCGTTTATTACATAACTGTTTCGTTATATTGCAACCCTCGGGGATGGGTTTTTGAAAAATAAAGTAGCCTATGTTTAAACTTGGATTCTCAACTATATTTATGCCAAAATTCATTACAATCGGTCAAACAGTGTAGATTTTTCATATAAACTTTCATCCCCAATTTCAACTATTTGGAGGTTGATTTTTGAAAAAATAAGTAGTCTGTGTTAGACGCAGTAACTTTTACTACATTCATTCTAAATTTGGATACTTTAAGTCCATACTTATATTATAAATGCGAAAGTCTGTGTGTTTGTCTGTCATGCTTTCACGGCTAATCTACCGGTCCGATTTGGATGATATTTAGTATGAAAGCAGTAAAAGTTACTGGGTCTAACATAGGCTACTTATTTTTTCAAAAATCAACCGCTAAGGGGTTGACATAGGGGATGAAAGTTTATATGAAAAATCTAAACCGCTTAACCAATTATAATGAGTTTTGGCATAAATGTAGTTGATAATCTAAGCTTAAACATAGGCTACTTTATTTTTCAAAAACCGATCCCAGAGTGTTGCAATATAACGAAGCACTTATGTAGTGCACGCTTGTCAGACTATAAATAACCGGAAAGGAAAAATAAATCCCTATGTGTACGTACTGTAGTAATTTCGTATTAATTAATTTTACACTTACTAAATCGTCACTAACTTAAAATACTTTTAAAATTATAAATGACTCACGTACAATTGCGTATTAAGCGGGTTCTACAGTATATAACAATATTAACCGATCTCACTTCTATGTAGTTATATAATTTCCTTGCTTTTAGCTTGAATAGCACTTAGAAACTAGGCATTAAAAGATTAAAAATTAGCTCTACACCGCTGTTCACCGTAAAATACGCTTTATAATAAGGATATGGGGATATTAGTAGAAAAGGCTAAAAAGCTAGAGGTGAAAGTGAGTTTGTGTATGTTACAGAGGGCGCTTTGCCTGTAGACCACGTAGAGGGGCAGCCTCCCAACTTCAATATAAGTGATGTCAGTGAGTATCGAATCACTTAATTTAATTTAGATTTGATTTGATTCGTTATTTAAACTAATATTGGATATTTATATATTTTTCCAAAACATATATTAAGTGTTCAATAAGAATATTTTTATTTTTTTCCACTTCTTACAATCCGATTTTGAGATTAAAAAGTGGTCTATGACATTTCTTAGAGTCTAGACCATATCTTTAATAAATTTAATTAAAATCGGTACAGTAGTTAGGCGTAATTATGTATAACACAAACAGACAGTTACTTTCGCATTTATAATATTAGTAATAATTACGAATAACTTAAAACCCCCTGGTCAGTGTTATGAGATACTGATGTCCAGTTATTATGTAAGTATATTGTCTTGATATAGGGATATTTTGGGGCAAACTAGGTCGATTACGTCATGTATTTTTACAATATTGAATTCTTAATACTCACGTAATATTTCAAAGACTCCAGAATGTATGAATATTTAAGTTATTTTTTTAATATATAATATTTTTTTCCAACATTCTTAGTTTTTGTTACGTAGAGATTATTTTAAAATGCCATTATTTTAAAATCCGTTTTCATAATTAATGAATAATGGTTTACTGTGTATTTGCATTAACAATATTATTGTTTTCATGAAATCATTAAATTTAGCGCTTTCTAAGAAATATATATGTAAGATGTAAAAGATAAAAATGATATTATAATATATCCCACTTCTGATGTAGAATATCTAAAGATATGATGATATAGCTCACTTATGATATAAGTAACACATAACGAATACGTATGTAGATTGATAAACGTCAGGAATGGTTCTTGGGCGTAGGCAACGGGCCAGGAGCGTATTATAACATTACACACTACACGAACGCATATTAACTACGACACGTAATATAGACTACGGGGTACCGAACCCCTCGCGATTACAGGGAGAGGAACTCTAAAGCAGTGCCTGGGGCTTGTGACCCAAGTGCAGGCTTAAGGGTACCCTTTATAATGCATAAACACTCACCTCCACTGCCCGAGTTCCTCTCACCACCGAACTAACACTTAATTACGTTATATTAGAAACACACAGGGACAGGGCGTCCCGCCTAGTAACTAACACTACCGCGGCTCAACGTCAACTATCCAACAGCCAGGCCGACGACTGCTTTTATAACCTTTTCTTACTAACAAGTTTCTGCCACTACGCATTAGTCATAGGCCATCTGACACCTGACAAGTCGAGTCATAGACACGACTATACAACTATAACAGATGGCGCTACGCCTTGCGCCGTCATATAAAATAATATGTATTATTTTATAAATTGTTATTTAAGTACATATTTTAATTGTTGTTTTCTTGTACAGTCGAAGCGATCTGCAACGACCCGCTGTACGGCGCGGGCGTAGAGATGCCGCGCGCGGCGCCCCACCCGGGGCATCCCCCCGGGCACCCCCAAGTGCGCATAGCGGAGCAGCCTGCCGGCAAAGCCCTAAGGTATCCTTACCATCATGTATTAATTGAATAGACATTTTTAGAAAACGTATAAAATTTGAGCACAGCGGGATTCGAACCCGCGCCACTTGGAAACAGAGAAGAATTTGTGGCAAAAGAGAATGCTATTTATTAAGTAGTTTTTAATATTTTTAAAGTGTTATTCACACACCTAGGAAGTTAAAAAAAAGACATTTAGAAAACGTATAAAAAATTGTATTTGTTTGCCAGGTTTCGATACGAATGCGAGGGCCGGTCAGCGGGTTCGATTCCCGGCGTGAACAGCACGCCCGAGCGGAAGACCTACCCCACCATAGAGATAGTCGGACACAAGGGTCAGGTTGTGATCGTAGTGTCCTGTGTCACGAGAGAAGAACCTTACAAGTGAGTGAATACGTTTGTATATTAATAGCTTTTTTTAAAATGTATTGATAAAGCGTTTTTTAAGGCCAAAAGCCGGGGCAAAGATGGGGCAATACCCGCACGGGCACTAGAGGCTATGACATGTTAGGGGCCCTTGACAAAGTTGGTTTACAGGTGTCAACGGAGGCGATTTGCACACGTTAAACACCATTAAGGGAACTAGGCGATACATGACTTATATAGATGTGACAGCATGTATTGATGATCTAGTTAAACGAATAGAAGCCTGGAGGGTGGATGAAGGCGTGACAAGCTTTGACCATAATACTATAATTTATTAAAATTAAAAATATAACCAGGATTTACAACACAAGAAAAGCAGATTGGAACATATTTAGACTAAAATTGCTACTATTACTTATTTACTTATTAATTAGACACCAGCACATACCTTTGACAAGAGTAGGAAAAACATATGCCCCTGCAGACTCGGTCCGCCTGTAAGAGGAAGATTTTTACGCGGACGACGACCCGACCCAGGATGGGGCCCAGCATCGTTGGACTAGGGAGCTCGGAGGATAGGATAAATTAAGGAACACATGTGACACCCTCATTTACGCTTGGAAACACCCTCATTTACGCTGCACGAGGCCCTCGCGACGGTGAATGGCTTTCATCCCAAAAAGTCACCCGGTCTAGATGGACTAACCGCGGACATTTGCCAGATCGCCATAATCTCACCTGGCGGTCACGCCCTGGGGATTTCCCGGGATTTGCTAACAAATGCTTAGAGATTGGACTTTTCCCCCTTTCGTTCTACTTTACTTTTCGTTTTAATTTTACTTTTCATACGAACTAAAGTTCGTGGCTTTTAACCCACGAACTTTAGTTCGCTTTCCGAATTTTAGACATCTATTTTGAAATATAACTGTTTTAACCAGATTAATCGCGTACATTTTTGGCATTTGAACATATATTTTGCGAAAAATAGACTTTTCGAACACTTTACATTAGTGCGTGGTTTAAAATACTTTTACTTCAAAATGTGTAAGATAATATTATTTTAGAAAGCTATCTTAAAGATTTAAACCAATTCCTTCCTCCTCCTCCCACCAGACCTCACCCCCACAATCTAGTCGGTAGAGAGCGCTACAAGAACGGTCTGTGCTTTCTCAAGACTACCATCACGGAGAAAAACTCGCAAGTGTCGTTCTGCAACCTCGGCATACAATGTGTGAGGCGGAAAGACATCACGAATGCACTCAAAACCAGAGAAAAGTTGCGGGTGGATCCGTTCAAGAGTAAGTTGTATATATTTTTTATTGCTTAGTAGAAAAAACATGTGGCGTAAAGCTGGTTTTGACAGGGTAGAGTGTAATGTTTCTAAGGGCTTTGATCGCTCGGGCATGCAGTTGAACTCATGGCCCTAAGCCATGATGTTAGAGCCCTTGGACGGAAAAAAAAGAAAAAAAAGATAAAGGTTTAAAAAAGTAGTAAAATTTCGAAATCTTATTATGAATACCTCATAACAAGATAAGAAATGACTCTGCAATTAGTTATACATGCTCTTTAAAAAAAAATCTTCTGCAACACAATTAAAAATATAACAGTCCAAGTGGCAGTTTTATTATAATCTTCATTGCATTTAACAGAAACAGTTAAACTGAGTCAGTTTAACTGTTTCTTTTAAATAATTAATAATTATTTCTTAGACTAAAAGTGTATCAATATAATGTCAGTCAGTCGTTTGTTATCTGTAGAAGTCCCTAGAAATGTCAGAGACCCTCGAGCCAGCTGATAAACTGTCGAACAGGGATGTACCTACAAGAATCCTTATCCATACTTATATTATAAATGTGAAAGTCTGTGTGTTTGTCTGTCACGCTTTCACGTCTAATCTACCGGTCCGATTTGGATGAAATTTAGAATGAAAATAGTTAATAACCCTGGGTCTAACATAGGCTACTTATTTTTTCAAAAATCTAGGTTGATTTTGAATGGTTGAAATAGGGGATGACAATTTATATGAAAAATCTAAGCCGCTTGACCGATTGTACCGAATTTCGGCATATATATAGTTGATAATCCAAGGTTAAATATAGACTTGCTTAAATATATATTTCAAAAATCCACCCAAGGGTTGCAATATACCGAAACAGTAACGTAGATCTCGCGGCTTCGCCGCGAGCGGGCCGCTAGTACTAAAATATATGTAGAATTGTAGATATATGTATGTATGGACAACTATATCGTTGCTGACTGACAGCCAAGGCACAGTCGAAAAAACGTAAGCCTCCGATCAGGTGGTGGTTGCTGAATGGACCGATGCAGACCGACTTTTTGGCAAAAGTTGAGAGTCAAAAACTATCAACTAATACCGAAATTGCTCTGGAAGTTTGGGATCGAGCCCAGTCAGTAATTATAACAGCAGGCAAGCGAGTTCTTGACCTTTCTAAGGGAGGATGGCTGATCGACAAGGAAACATGGTGGTGGAACTCTCTTGAAGACAGACTAAAGTACAAAGCATGGAAATGTGCCAGTAAAAGGGATGTTGCCAGAACCCACAGTGACAGGTTATCATCGTTATATGATACATTTGAAACTGCGTAGGAGCATAAGCTCATTTACAAATTGGCACGAGCTCGGGATAAAGCGATGCAAGATATCGCAAAATGTCTTTGCGTCAAATATTTCCAGGGCACACTGCTGTGACTTTGTTTTAAGGAGAGATGGAGATGCTACTTCAAGGAGCTGCTGAATACTCATGCAGCCTTCCAATCGAACCACCTCTTAATCTTGGACTTATTGCCCCAATTAAACCTGACGAAATTTTCGTTCGATGTATTAACGTTATTTACGTGAAATATTTATAGAACCCATTTCAATCCGGCATTTTCAGGCTTTGACATGAATTTAAACGCCAAAAATCACTATATTTACCTAAATTTGTTCTTTCTTTCTCTCAAAGCGGGTTACAACCACCGCAAGCAGCCGAAAAGTATAGACCTGAACGCGGTTCGGCTCTGCTTCCAAGTGTTCATCCCTGATGAGAGGACCGGCAAGATCAGGCAGTCCCTCCAGCCCGTGGTCTCTGATGTCATCTACGATAAGAAGGCGATAAGCGACCTCGCCATCATGAAGCTTAGCCAGTGCAGTGATTACAGTACTGGTGGTACTAAAATGATATTGCTTTGTGAGAAGGTAAGGCCATTTCTAATTCTTTCACTCAATTATATTTTTTTATTCTGTGTTTTGAATATGTGATGTTTCGACTAGACTAGACTAGACTGTTAGTCCACTTGTAACTCGATTATTGGTTAATTACTGAATATCTATATAGCGCGGCGTTAAGTTCTTGTTCGCCAATTAAAACGCAAGCCTCCGAATTCGGCGGTGCGTGGGGAACGGAGTGTCTTAACACTAGGTTCCCTCTGCCTACCCTGCTGTGTGCGGGATACAGCGTGAAGCCACTGAATATCTTTCTTTTAAAAAAATTCATATAATAACAAACAGGTTAGTCATAATCATTGTAATAAACATAGGTTCTTTAGTTACATAATCATTTTAACTTAACATTAGTTCATTCAAATTTCAAAGAATACTATAAACATACACTTTAAAAGTAGAATTTGTGAAATAAATTTAGAAAATATTAAAATATGAAGGATGTCGTGGTACAGAGGGACAGCGTCTGGCTATAAAACGGGTTCGATTTTCACTCGGAGAATAATATGTTATATTTAAATTTTCTATTCTACACTCTAGTATATAAACCATTACGCAGCGTTGAGTTCCGCCACTCTTCACGCTACGTCGCTTATTCCAGGCGCAAAATACAGAACGGTGTAAATTATGGTTTATTAAATTATATTAATTTTAAAATTTAAAACAAATACTTCTGACATAAAAATCTGTGTCACGAATTAACTAGAAAATGAAAAACAGAGTCTGACTTCTGAACAGAGACTAAATTTTTGTCTGCCTACCTTGCCTTTACCTAGTATAAATTCAATATATACTAATGTATATGTTTTTTAATGATAATAAAAATACTTTATCTGCTAAAAAAAATAGTATAGCAAAGTTGAGATCTTATATCTGTCGAATAATGCAAGCTGCATTAGGAGATCTCCTTAAAACAAAACGTACAATAACTTTTAGTTCTTAAGCAAATATAATTAGACCTTTAGTTACAATGAAATATATAATTAGATCTTAAATACTTTGTTTATATGGCATGGCTATAGTACTAGTTTTATGTCTGAGGGGTATGTGTGAGACTGCGTGTGTGCATGCTTACTTGCGTGCGTGCGTGCGTGCATGCGTGTAAATGTTTTATTTATTATAATATGCTCTATCCCCCATTCTTTAGGTAGCCCTCGAGGACATAGCCATAGTGTTCTTCGAGCAGGTCGGCAAACACGTGGTGTGGGAGGAACCTGCGAACATCGAGTCAGTACACAAGCTCACCGCCATCGTGTTTCACGTGCCTCCCTACCGCGATGTCAACGTGCCTCATCATGTTGAGGTACCACTGATAGTGATAATGTCACTATCAGATGATAGTGATATGTTATCACTAACGCTACTACTGTGTTTTTCAAAGACAAAGCCAAGTAATTTTATCACTAATAAGTAGTTACATGCTTCATTTTTTGAACGTCTAACAATTTATCACCGGTTAACCAAAGTTAGTGCCTCAGACTGTTTTAATTTGAAATTCAATGTTGATTGACATTCAAAATATTTTTACTTTAATAATTTCTTTTTTTTTGAAAACATATTGCCTTTTACTATTAAAAAAACATGCAATGATTACCGTAGTACGTGGACTTCCTTACAAATATTGCATGTGTCAATAATGGAAGCGACGCGTATTACTTGCATGTTTCGATGAATATGATATCTTTTTTTATTTATTTGCTTACCTTTAAATACATTTCTTAGTATTTTATAGAAAATATTACAAATTTCTTCCAGGTATACCTCCAGTTGAAACGGACGTCGGACAACGCGAGAAGTAACGCGATGTACTTCGAGTACATCCCAAAAAGCCAAGGTATTGGGAGAAAACCTCTTCCAGACCTCAATGTATTCTCCCTCCTTCTTTCAGAGTCTGTGCAGATATAGTGACTCCCTACACGGTGATGGTGAAGATAGGGCGTTGGTAAGGCGGAGGGCGGGGGACGGGGGCACCATCCTGGCGGCGGAGAGTGTGTTAGCGCTGGATGCGACGTCGTTCTGCAAGCTGCAGGACGAGCTGGAGCTGACGGTGCCCCTGAGTTTGATGATACCAGCTGTTATTCGCCTTTTGATGCTACTAAGTTTCATAATTGATCACCACAACTCGTCGTCACAACTGATCACACAATGTGACCATCACAAGTGATCATTGTAACTGATTACCGCAAGTGACCACGACAACTCATCACCATAACTGATCTCCACTGAAAGTAATTGTCTTGTTCTTAATACGAGTTAATATGATATCGTATTCCTCCCGTTTTTGCCAAGATTTTTGTAGAAATGTTATTTATTTATTTATGCGATAGAAATAAAGTTTCGGTTTAGACGTCATTTTTTTAGTAGGCATACTTACTGAATTCTATTATCAATATACAATATTTTAAAACAAATTATGTTAAAACTTGACGCACATTTTTATAAGCCGTTGGGCTACACCCGGGCTTCGAACCCGCACTTTCAAAGGCACCATTTTATAATTATTTATTTATTAAGTATTAATCTGTTTTTAGATCCGATTTTTTTAAGACACAAGCGCCAGAAGACGTTTTCGCCCACTCTGCAGATGTATGAGCAAGACAGTAAGTGTCTCTCGAATTGCAATAATCTTCTAAAACTAAATCGGTTATATATATTTTTAAATAATTTTATTAAATTTTTGTTTCAGTTAATATAACCGTAATCGATTTTGTTTTTATAAGACTATTTTATTATCGACAAATATGTACACAGAGTGATCACTTTTATTTATTTAAAATAAACGAATTATTGCTCTGGTAATGGGTTCTTGTTTTATTTTAAAACTAGTTTCTTTAGCTTAAACAGAGAGAACCTAATGTTAAGACACTCCGTTCTCTATTCTCCACCGAAATCAGGAGACATTGCGTGTGAAGTGGCTGAACTTAACACTAGAGTGAAGAAAATGGAAATATTAAATACTTCCATTCCTCGAATGAGAATCGAACCCACAATAAGTTATTTTAATTAATATAACCAATTTTGTTTTGATAAAACTATGTTAATATCAACAAATATATATACGGAGTGATCCTTTGTATTTATTCAAAAATATATCTATTTATTTTTATATTAAATAAATAATATTTACTTAATGTAATAAATACAGATTTTTTTATTATTCTGTACATATATTTTTGGTATGTGGTTACGTAGGTATATTTATATATCAGAGTGTCAAATTTGGTCTAGCGTTGTTAGGTGAAGGTTTGCTTAATATTGCTTTGGTACTGGGTTCATTTTCAAAATTTTTTTTAAGTGTTATTCACACACTTAAGAGATAGAAAAAGACATTTATAGAAAACTTATTCAATGTATGGTCAGAGCGGTCAGAGCGCTATGACGGTTTCGGACGGTGAAAACAATAGCCATAGTTTCGTAATTTACGCGGGCGAAGTCGCGAGCGGGTCACTAGTAATCAATACTTATATTATTAATGGGAAAGTCTGTGTGTTTGTCTGTCACGCTTTCACGGCTAATCTACCGGTCCGACTTGGATGAAATTTAGAATGAAAGTAGTAAAAGTGACATAGGCTACTTATTTATTCAAAAATCAACCTCTAAAGGGTTGAAATAGGGGTTGAAAATTTATATCAAAAATCTAAACCGCTTGACCAATCGTAATGAATTTTAGCATAAATAGTTGATAATCCAAAGTTAGGCTACTTTATTTTAAATATAGGCTACTTTATTTTTTAAAAATTCGCCCCCGACTGTTGCAATATAACGAAATAGTTCAGCGGGTCACTAGTAATCAATATATAATAATTATTATTCTCCCTCAGATAAAACTCCGCCACATAAGATGAGCAATCCGCGCAAACAGTTTCCTCCGCCGTACGAAGCGCCCCTACAGGAAACCTCATATCAGGTAGTTATTATCTCTCAACAATCAAATCAATATAGCAGGGTATGCAGAGAAAAGGTAGGGCCAACACAACCCTTTATCAAGGAGATGAGGAAAACAATGAAAACCAATATATATTAATTTCTCAAGTGGAAATCGAACCCACAACCAATCGTGATTAGATACAAATGTAGTCACGCTGCGCCACAATCTCCTACTAATAGAATTCATTCACTAGATTTTCCTTTTTTTTCAAGTACTTTTTAAAACCCAAAAAAAAAATGTTTTACTTTATTTCCAGTGGGAAATACCACCAAGTATATCAATGGCCGGACCCAGTCACATGGCATACGGACAAGACTTGTTGCAGTGGAACCAGAATTACATGCAATTGTCCCCTAACATGCAGTCAGTGTCCCCCAACCTACCCATGTCCTCCATGACCAATCTCCAAAACACACAACCTAACTTGCAATCGCTGTCTCCAAATCTACTGTCGCATGCACCAAATACACATGCCATGTCTCCAAATGTACATACCATGTCACCAAATGTGCATTCAATGTCACCAAATGTTCATGTCATGTCACCAAACGTGTACGCGATGGCACCAAATGTTCATGTCATGTCACCAAACATGCATTCAATGTCACCAAATTTTCATGTCATATCACCAAACGTGCATTCAACGTCACCAAATGTGTACGCGATGGCAGGAGTGGCAGGAGTGGGGGGTATGGGGGCAGTGGGCAGGATCTCCCCCATGCACGGCGACGTGTCCTCCAATATGGGGCATATCTCCCCAAACGTGATGCAGCAGACGGTATGTATTTTTTTTAGCTTCACGCGGTAACCCTCACACAACAGAGTAGGCAGAGCTTTGCCTTAATACAAGAGCGAAGAAAATGGAAATATTAAATATTTACACTTTGTGCCTCTGCGCCACGGCTGACCCTTACTTTTTTTGACGCCTGCGTTGAACGCATGGCTTAGCGGTCGGAAGGCTTGGACAGTTTCCAAAAGACGAGGGTTCAAATTCCACTGCGTTCAAACTTTTATACGTTTTCTAAATGTAATTTTTCAATTTCCCTAAGTGTGTGAATAACACTTTGAAATGAAAAAGCACACAAACCGTTTCAATTTCCTAATGACACTTTAAAATGTTAAAAGAAATACTCTAATCTTTCATTATTTCCAGATTCCCCAACAAGATCTGATGGAGACAGTCAGCGCTGGTGACTCCACATCAATAATAGGCCTCCTCCAAGACCGAGGCGAGGCGATGTCTCAACTCAACTCCGGAGAGCTCTCCGGTCTCTCCTCCCTCCTCGACCGCGGCCCGGACCTCAGCGACAGCCTCAACAGACTATCCACAAGTGACTTGGTGCAATAGAAGTGACTTCAAACACACTTTCTGCTCCATATATGGACATTTGTGATGATTATTCTTTATAAGTTGATAAGTTTTTTTAAATAAGTCTCTTAATGTAGTGGATTCTTTAAGTGTAGTGCGAATGAAAATGTATTTTGGATTTTTTAATTTAGAACGTTGTAATTGTTTTGGGTTGCCAGGCGTTTGTGTGAATAGGTTTAAGTGCTACTTCAAACTTCACTTTCGGCAAATGTAATAAAATTTTGTATGATGCAGGATATGACATAAATTTCAGCCAAACTGCTTTATCAAATAAATCAGAATTCCTTTTATATTCATGATTGCCTTTTATATTATTGTTGATTTGATAGTGAATAATTCTCAGTTCATAAATTATTTTTATTTCATATATTTCCATTATATATCTAAAGATCTACATGTGTATGATGCTCATCTTGAGGACGAAGCTTGAAGATAATTATAATAGAACTTCACATAAGGTAAGTTCGTTTAATCATCAAATAGACAGTGTAAAACTTTATCATTATTCTTAAGATACATGCTAACACAATTATTATTAAATAATTTATTATACTTATTTATTATTAAATAATTTATTTTATTTAATTCCTTTTTATGCTTATATGCTTTTTGTTTTTAAACTATTTGAGATAATGAACACTCTTTCTAGACTAGGTTACATTTATTATAAGAAGTATATCTTAATCTTATTTAGAATAAATCGTAGTTTAAATAAAAGTTGTGTGTTTTTTTTTTTTTTATGAGACTAAAATATTCTTATCATTATTTTAAGTGGCAAAACAAGACGCTTTTTAAAAAGCGTTACCATGACAACTTTGACATTTGACAGATGTAAACAATTAACAAATTATATTAAGTTTTAGAAATACAATATCTAAAAAAACTAAATATTTAATTATATTTAGTAGTTTAGTAAATAAATATTTAATTATTAAAATGGGTGACCATTTTAATTCAAAAGCCCCAGAACCTAGGAAAGTAGGAGTTTGGACAGAAGGCGCGCCAGTTGAGACACGGTTATTTTATTAGTTTTTCTTATAACTTGATAATTTTTAATTTAATAAACCTTAAAAAGAAATACATAAAATTAAAAGTTATCTATTTATAAGAAATGGGAATTCCTTTCATTTCAGTGAATACATATTACCAAAAAAATCACCCGACTCTATTGACGATATACCCACGATACCTGACTTAGATGACCTGCAAGATATATTTGAGAAAGAGATATCTAAGCCCCCA
Source organism: Dryas iulia moderata (assembly GCA_019049465.1). Lineage (NCBI taxonomy): Eukaryota > Metazoa > Arthropoda > Insecta > Lepidoptera > Nymphalidae > Dryas > Dryas iulia. Next base: position 665,144 of record CM032418.1, read on the forward strand.
TTGTAAGTCATTTTTCATTATATAGTTTTTTAAATTCATTACTAAATATATAAAAAACATTAGTTAATTTACAAAAAATGAAACTATAATTCGATTAATTCCATTTTTCTGATATAATAGACAAAGCCATCAAGAAGCAGAAACAGTAAGTGCTTTAGCTGAGGTTGACGTGAGTGGTTCAGGTGAAGGAATAGAAGGAGCATTGGAAGTACTCAAATCTTACATACCGACCGTAGAGACAGACACTGCGGACACTGTCTGGACAATAGACTCTTTGCTAACTCAACTCGCTGATGAAGATGCTAGTTCATAAAATAATATACAATCTATGGATTAATGTGTGCTATTCTCAGTAATTTTACTGTCTTATCAGTACTGGGAATTTATATCTCAATTGTTTTTTTAGAGATACAAAACAATATTGACATGTAGACATAATAATTGATATGAAAAGTACACCTATGTACACCTGTGACGTCTTACCATCTGTAATGTCTACTAAGAAGGAAATCCCCAGCACTATTAGGAATAAAAATAAAAACTATAATTATTTGACTATTTTAATTTTATGAACTCTTTTTTCATCATTTATACAATGATAATAATTAGTTCATTTTTTACATAACATGAACATATAACAACAATATTTAAAATAAATACTTTTAATCTGTATATATTGTACTATAAGATTTAAGTTTGAAGGCAGACCCTGGAATGCTATGATTAATAGCAGGAATATTTGGTACTATATAATATAATTAAATAATGATGTAAATGGAAAAACACTTTTAAAAAAAAGTGTAATAAAAATAAAAGGATATGAGAACTTAACCATTTTATTATTTCATATAAAATAAGCAACAGCCAAATATATGCATTATGTGAATCGTAGCACAATGTTTGTCAACCAGAAATACATTTCTGTAACAATAAATATTGTAAAATATATAAAGATAGTGAAAATCTACTTTTATTATATACCTAGAGCTATTACTAAGAGGTAAGTGATTACTAAGTTAGCTAATAAACAAAACAATTTGTAAATTAAAAAAAATTAAAACTGGTTTAAAGTTAATTAATATTTGATTAGTTAAACAATATATGTATGTATATCAGAGAGAACTTAACAATCTCCCACCTCTGTAAGGCAAAGATTTTTTTATATATAATTCTTCGCAGTCTGTTTTATGTGAATTCTACAATTTAGGCAAAAGCTAGTGACCAAGCAGTTTAACTGTTATGAAGGTTTTTCTAAACTGTTTTGTCGATGATATATGAATACAAATTCTACGCAGCCAGTTCTGTTTCCATTTTCTTAATCTTTATAGGCAGAATGTTCACCATCTCCTGACACAGACTGTATTCTTCTTTCATCATTTTTGCAGCATCCTTGTCATTCTTACAAATGTCTACCACAGCTTGATAGGAATCATAGCTTTTCTTAACATGACTGAGTTGAATATTCTTGTCTATTGCAATCCTCTTCATACTATTTCGTCCTATAAAAGCATAAGCACTTATAACTGGCCTAATTACATCAAATTCTAATTTCAAAGGCATTATACCATTTTTGTCCTTGACAGAGTCTAGAAAATGGTCATAATTTTCAATACTTTTCTCACATAACATATTTATTTTTTTCAATATGTGCGGAGTTGGTTTCTCATTGGATTTGTTAAGCTTATCCAATTTAATGTTCAAAATCTCTGAGTACACCTCGCCTAATTCATACCACAGCTGTCTACAGTACTGCAAATAGTATGTGGGATTGATCTCCTTTATTAAATCTTCTAGCATGTCAATTCTTCTTTTCTGCATCTTGGCTCTTCTTTCATCATCTTCTTCGAAGAAAGCAAGATATGAATATGACTGGGAACTATCTTGAATCAGCTCAATATAGTCTGAGGCTAAGGAGTCCAACTTGTAGTACTCTTTAGCTTTATTTAACCAACTTTGACAACTTAAAAATACCTCTCTGGCATCTTGGTAAGTTAAAAGAAATTTGTCTCCAATTTTACATTCATATTTAGTGACATCAAGATCAGGGAACACTAGCTTCTTTATGTCACCACCACAAATATTTTCATCATCTTCTAACTCTAAATTAGACATATCTGAAATGAATAGAAGCAGTATTTTGAAAGACTATAAAAAATCAACTTTTATATATTGTTAAAATGTTAAAACTATATTAATATTTAGGACCTTAGTGGTTTTAAGTGTATATTTTCAAGCCTAAAAGCATAATTATTATTTGTCATTTAATAATGAAAAAAATATACTATTATTTAGGTTACCTGTGATTGCATCACTGATTTGTTCTGTATCACTCATAAGCCTGGCTTTAGAAGCTGTCATTAACAAAAGACAGTATTTTGCCCAACACCGTGCTACATCTGCTGATCTGTGCTTAAACGTTTCTTTTTTAGCTAAATATACATCATCATTGCTCTCAGACTCCAATAACTGTGCTTCATATTGCTCTAATATGGTTGATGCTGCTGCAAGGTGATGTCTTGATTGGAAAAAGCCATTTTGTTCAGCAAAAAATTGGGATAATGTTGCAGAATTAAGTGACCACTCTATAGGCTCATAGTCTGAATATTGCAATTGCCTTCTTAAAGTTACATGACAATATATTGCAGATTTCAAATTTTCTTTTAGAGATCCATACACTTGTGCTAAGTAGTATAAAGATAAAGTGTGAGCTTTCTCTAGGAACATAAAGTCTCCAGTAACTGTGTCTCCTGTGTTACTAATAATTTGTTCAATGGGCAAAGGCATTTGTAAAGTACATTTAAAATCTTCATAGAATGTCTTTGCTTTGAGCAAGAACAATTTAGCTTTAGCAGGCTCATCTCGATTAGACCACAATATACCGAGGTTGTTTTCAATGTTGATGAGAGTGGTGACAATTTCTGGTTTGGAAGCTTCTGGAGAGAGAAGATCTTCAGCTTCTCTTAACACTTTCTCACTTGCTGTAAGTTCCTCTGTTTCCATGTCGATGATTCCTATATTTAAAAGAACAACTCCACGCATGGCATCCAATTTTAATTGGTCCAAGTTCATTTCAGAATCAGTTACTTTATTCAGTGCGTCGCGCATATTGTTTAATATTTCTCTAGCTTTGTATTTCGAAACGTAAGGTTCATTTTCAGGATCATTCTTACTGTCTTCATCCAAAAGCTTTCGTACTTTTCCATAATTTTCTTTAAAATCGTTAATAAATTCTTTTGCAGACATATCGGATGTGACTATCATACTCTGTTACAAATTGTTAATTAAGAATACCCATGTAAATTGTATCACAAATAAACCTATATATTGACAAGGTATAACTTTTTAACAACTATAAAACAAGTTGTATGAAGGATATGAATTATATTTTAAATATGAAAATAAAATTAATTCGGTCTAGTGTAGCGAAAACGTCAAATTTTTCATTTCTACTTCCACTGACAGAATCAAGAAAAAAAATAAACAAAACTGCGCAGATAATATTTAGTATAAAGGAAACAAACGGCCTAAAAATAAAGTAATTAAACAAAGTCACATTCCACTTTATTACTCGAATAAATAGTAACCGAAATATTTTGCAATGAATTTTCAAAGTATGTTTTTCAAATCTGATCTCTTGTCCTTTGGCACGACGATTAAGGCTTTGAGATTTGAAGTTCGATCTCCATTCGAAATATTAAAAAGATAGGGGATACGATTCGCAGCGTTACAAGTTATGATTGATAAAACAAAAATAATTTTTTGCTTTTCTTTTTTTAAATGCATACCATATTTTATTATAGGTACATTTATTTTATTATAGGTACATTTATTTTAATATAGGTACCTGCTCGTAAAAAGAGGATATGTAATGACTTGTAATAAGGAATAATTCCTGTTGTGATTGCAGGACAGGAATTCTAAGGCAGCGCTTGGAGCTTATGACTCAAGTGCAGGCCTTAATGTACCTACACTTTTATATGCAATAATACTTACCTCCCATGCCTGAGCTCCTCTTTGCTTACTTACGCAATGTTCACCGTTCCTCTACTGGGAGTTGCCTCGACAGCGTCACTGAGTTTAGAAGGCTGGGTTATATGAGCTCTGACCTTGGCTTCGAAACCGCGCTTGTGAGAGAAGCTATGAAATGACGAGCAGTTGACTAGAACCTCGGTTTGGACCACTCTCCCACCACTACTTGGACCAATCCCCCATTGGTTTAACATAGACAATACAATGACACTATACTTTACGTTACGATTATTAACATTAAAACAGTGTCAAATCTTAGGTAAAAAAACAAAGCTTTAATTTTTACAAAATATTTCTTTTCTTTTAGCTTCACACTGTATCCCGCACAATGTAGGGTAGGGAGAGGGATATGTTAAGATACTCTGTTCCCTTTTTCCGCCGGATAATTCTGGGACATTGCGTGGTGAGTTACGAAACTAAACGTCGCACTTTGCCTTGACACCATACCGAAATATTAAATATTTCAATTCCTGGAGTGGGAATCGAACCCACAACCAGTAGCTTTCACAGTCACGCTATGTGCCCACAAGCCACGACTGGCTTTTATGATACTATACATGACACAAATCATATGCACTAGTTACACTTGAAAGTACTATAAATTGAAACCCTTATTATACCGACTGCTGATTGCTCCTACTAATTTATTACTTACATATGTACATAAGACATAATAAATAATACAAAATAAAGGTAACTTAAAAAAATACAATATCTGATTCGCACTGTTTATTCTTAAATCTCAATTTTTACACCACTGTCTATTCGCTAGACGTACAAAATTTATATTCAAAAGTGCAAATAACACAAACAGCAGTTTGTACTTATGTAGGCATTTATTGCATTCCCCTTCAACAGACAGACAGTCTTCAAATGCAATTTATGACTTGCAAAAATTATCACATTCATACAAAATGCTTTAAAATTTAAACATTAACTTAAAAAAATAAAAACAAGTACACAACTAATGTTTGAAATTGATTAAAAAATCATATAAATCTGTCGATATATTGTCAAGTTGTTGTTTTTACTTACTAAATTTAAATCACAAGGAAATTTCTGATTATTAAAATAGTAATTGTTTCTTGCTGTAGACATTTTAAATTATTTTTTATTGTAATAATAATATAAAGCTATTCATTTGTGTGTAGATTTCATACAATATTGTATATAACACAATGTCCAGAACACTAAGAACAAACACAATACAAAAAGAAATACAATATTACTGTATATCCATTAAAATATTCCATTTTGATATGCTCTAATATTTTGTATAAAATATTTTCTTGTAAAAATCAATATTAAGATAACAGGTGAAATGAGTCAATATAATAAAACTTATAAAACTAAAAAGAAATCTTGATTAATTATATATTTTAAAAAATGTTACCGTCATTAAATAAACACAATTAGACAATCAGCCTAACTGACGTAGCAATAAATCTAGAAGCAACTTAAAATTCTTACAAAAATCTATATAATGGTAGTTAAAAATTAAATAAAATTAAGCAATATTAATTATTAAATAATAATTATTATGAACAATTACTAAATAAAATACTGTAAAATTGTATTTATGGGTTTGTGTCTGATTAATGAAAATTTAACTGTAATTTATTTTATTACACTTTGTTTTTAATGTTTATTATGATTTAAGACAATTACAGAAAACAATATAAAATTATTGTTTATTTTACTCGTCATTGTGATTTAATTTACAATTTATTTTATTAAAAATCTTACAGTATATTTTCATTATTCAGATTTTCACAATCTCCCGCATCTAGCCCTATATAATTAGAAGTTACAACTATTTAAATATTTACACTGCTCACTGTTTATAAAAACATCAACCACAATAATTAGATCTTAAAATTGTTTGCAAATTATATATTACTACGGCTACAGGGTTTATTTTGATCTGGACGGACTTTAATCAATGTTTTTATATGTTTACAAGCCAGAGTTATGTTTTTAATTATTATTTGGTAATTTAGTATAAATAAAAACATGACATCTATAAATGAAACTTTTAACAAAGACATTTTTGATAACTTATGACTTTTATGCATTTTTTTATATGTAAATAAATTTATAAGGAACTATTTAAAGGTAAAGCAAATTATCAAAAGGTCTAACTATTCTGGTTGATGTAATTTGCATCGAAACAGCAATTCTAACTTAGCCATGATGTTTGAACACCACAGGATAAGTATACATACATTTCATTTAAAATAGCAACATTTCATAAATGTTACAACAATTATAACATATTTTAATATTGCTTCTCCCTTATTCAGAATCATAACGTAGCATATTATTTACACTGTCCTATTCTTAATTATATAAAAAGTTAAGTTCTTAAAAACCTCGTCACTAACATTGAATGAATAAAGGAGTAGCAATATTCTCTAGAAACAGTTATGTCATAAACAGTGCATTCTACATGACAGATGGCAGAGCCACAAATACATGTATTAGGAAATTGTGTCAGGTTCCATGTCCTCAGTTGAAAGGTTTCTCGGAGGTGTTGTGTGAGGGTTAAGTTGGGAGAAAACTTCCTTTTCACCGAGTGCTAAGGGATCAGGTTGGGTAGCAGGAGAAGGCACATACACCATCATGGCCGGGGAAACTGGCCGAACAACACTTGGACCTGTATTTTCTTGTTCTTCTAAAAACCTATCCATATAATCAGTATGACCTGGATGTAGTGTATACTTTTTCTTTTCTAATCTGGTTTTGTTTGCAAATATATCGTGTCTTTCTGTCTTCTTCCATATGTAGTAAAATTGTACCAGTTCCCCCACAGATCTTGTTCTAACTTTTTGTTGGCGAATTTGGTGGAAGTCTTTACCGTGAACTTTGATTCCATTTTCAAAGTTTCGACATTCTTCCTCAGACCATACACTTGCATGCGCAGGAGTCTGAGCTGAAATTCTTCGTCTTCTTAATGCTTCCTCAACATTGTGTCCACATTGTTGTAATAAAAATAAGGCTTCTTCATCATCACGTAACTGTGCTCCTCTGGGGACAGCATCCATGCCTGTCCCAGAGTTCATAGCACAAATTTTTCTCATATAGTCTTCTATTATATCTTCTTCAAGAACACTAGGGTTCCACAATAATTTATCTTCATTTTCATATGGCAAGGCATCATCATAACTACATAATCCTTCTGGGATTGCAGCTTGGAAATCACTTCCCACCATAATTGTTTTTTTCCAGTCATCCTCGTCTGGACTGTAATCATAGTCATCCTCTTCTTCAGAAGGTGGTCTCGAACCAGACCTAAGGCATCGTGTGGCTTCAGGATTAGCATTTTCGTTATAGAGCTGCTGCAAGGCTGACTCTGCCTTTTCATTTTCCTCTGGCACCACCTCAGGTAGTTGTTCTGGAATAGGTTTATCCATATTTCTATTATAACCGTATAATGCGAGTAATTCCTCTAATGGCATATCACCTTCGCGTTGCAAACTATTCAGTTCCGCTTTTGGGTCCTGATGCTCACCTGCCGCCAAAGCTTCTTCTTCGTCTAATGTTCGCTCGTCGTCGAAATCATTTACCATCATATCAATAGTAGGCTCGAAGAGGGATTTGTCGTTTCCCACATCCATACTGGCATCGTGTTCGCTTACACTGGCTACCAGCGCACAGTCTGACATGACTACCACCAACAGTAACGAGGAATAACCCACCAAAACATGACATTTAATCTGCACAACTACATTTGCCCGCTATAGTTTATATGAAAAATATAAGGAATATTATACAATTATTACATATTATGCATTAAAAAAAATTAAAATACAAGGAACAAAACAAAAATATTTTGACACGGAACTAAGCACAATTTAAGACTGTCAACGCGAACAATCGGATACTAGTACAGAAAAAACATTTGTAAAATGTAACATAACATTTAATTTATAAAAACTATAATTATATTTTACTTTTATATTTTATTATATTTTATAGTATTTTATGAAACATAAATTAACTTTATAACATATATTTCATAAAGATAATCTTTAACATTTAGGAATTTATTTTTATCTTTGCAAAATACAAATATATTTACTCTTTATTCCAGGTACCTAGTACGGAACTGGAACTAGATGTCACGAAACACTATTGACTATTGACGAATGTCAAATATTGTCAAGCATGTATCTACCTTTTTGAATATGTTTTTCATATTTAGCAAGTAAATAAGAATAATGTTTTGGATAATATTTCTTAGGATACGAAAATAATTCCGTAGATATTTTGTCCCCATAGAATGGTTACCATGATATCGAACGTAGTATTAGTGTTTCTAACATTGTTTAAAGTAGCGCTCAGTTTTTCCGACGTAGGAAAATGGGATATACCTTTAAGTGGGGTAAGAAAATACTTTTCCTTATTTTAAACATTACTTTTTACAGACGACGATACATTCAATAATTTTATACTACATACGTCTAAATTAGATCTTTTTTAATATGTTTATTACTGTGACTCATTATCACCCAGAAGCTAGATATGCCGCAATCGTATTTATTATTAAAAATCGACTTCCCTAACTATATTATTAATTATTTTTACAGGAAACTTGCAATTTTACATTAGCTAAATCACTTTTTAAGGATTCACAATTAATTATTGCATGTAAGTATGTAATGTTTTATTTTTATACCATATTTCTGTTGCAATACTTAAAATACATTGAATCAATATACAACACCTAATGCAAACATGTCTAGAATACTATAGACTTAAAAATTAAAAAGTGTTAACCGAATGACACTCAAATTTGTATTACAAACTTTCTATTTGACATAAATTAAAAAACATACTAAGTTATACTTCATTTTTTTATAGTAAACTGTGATGTAAAGGATACAAATATTACTGTTGCATACTCATGGAGGCAGACACCATGCTCACCAGACTACTATCATTATTTCGAAAAGGTAATTATTAAACACTTTTTATACCTGTAACTTATTTATATAAAATTTTTATTTATTTGTGCATATAATATGTTAAGTACAATGGTTTTTATTTGCAACCTCTTCCTATAAAGCAGAATAATCAGAGAGAATTTAGTCTCTACTTTCTACCTAAAATTGAAATTATTTTAATAAAATAGCCATAACTTTGTGTTATATTATCATATTTACATGGATTGCATTAATTAACCTACTATGTTTTGTTGAAGATACAAAGCATTGATAATTTAGGTTAAACAACCAGTAAATGGTATTATTGATGAAACATTGCATTACAACATTGCCAGTTCTTTGAAAGAATAAAAAATCTGTACAATAGTCGGAAATAATACCTCATGTTATCAGTGTTTTATCTGTACATAACTATATTAACATTTTTAAAGTGTTGTTCACACACTTAAGATATTAAAAAACTATGTGTTCAATACTAAGACAATCTTTAGCTTAGCTAAATTACTATAAGTTTATAAGTTTGAATAATTAAATATTATATTAGAAGGGCCATTGTGGTGCAGGTAACATCTCCTGAGTGCTACAATTTTTGGTACAATTTCCATTCAGTCCAAGGATTATATTTAGATTTATGTCATTTCTCCCCTTCAATTAAATTAAACAATGCAAATATGACATTGATTTGCACCACTGACCACTCAATATCTCAGAATCAGGTGGGGCGGGGGATAACTGAGTGTCTAGATAATACTTTCTTCTTGCCTACTATGCTGTCCATTAAAAAACTTGAAGCTGGCTGATAGATGTATTTGTGGCCATTGTGATACAGTGATGCAGGGTTCACATGTAGTTCTGGGTTTGATGTCCGTTTGGAAAAATATTGATATTTAAATTTGTAATGCACAAAATGGGGAACTGACTATCTCAACTATAAATTACACATCCAAATAAATTCATGTAGGTAAAAAAAAGAAAATTAATTGACTATATGTGGGAAATATTTAAGAATCACACAAAGAAAGGATCTTTACAATAATAATGAAATGCTAAAAAATATCTTGTGTGTATGTTTGCAACCAAATTAAACAAATTTATGCAAGCTGTTTAAATATTTGGTCATATTTTTTTGTTGGTAGCAATAATTTGCTATAAGCTGAGTTATTTAGAGCTATCATGTGTGGTGGCTATTGTGGCACAGAGAGACAGCATTTGACTGCAAGAGAGTTGGTTTGGAGTGTAATCCCCATTCAGGGAACATAATTATGTTAAAATGAATATTGTTTCCCTGCTCAGGCAAGATAAAGCTTGCCGTAGGGCTCTGACACTTGTGTAAGAAAAACGGAGAAAGTGTCATGACAGTAGGTTCTCCCTGCTTCCCCTGCTATACGAGTTTAATCGCAAACAAATACAGTAGTAGACTAGTTGTCCTTTATTAAAATACTAATACAAAAATTTGATTTTTTTTTCAGAGAGTAGCACAATGCACAAATTATGTAGACAAAACGTTACTCGACAACTCGACCATACATTTAGTGAATGTTGTGGAAACGCACATCGCATGCACCGCCAAACATGTATTCTATTTACAAGATAAAAATAAAAATTCTAATGATAAAGTTGATATGAGCGCTGTTCAAGCGGTAAGTAAGGAAAATGAATTGTATTAATATTTTTAAGTGTCATTCACTCACTAACACAAAAATATTTCTTTGAAAAATGTGTAAAAATTTGAATGCAGCGGAAATCGAATCTGTGTCTCTTGAAAAATGTGCTAGCGCTCTGGAAACAAAACCATATATTCTATACTAGCGGCCCGCTCGCAGCTTCGCCGCGTGATCTACGTAGCTGTTTCGATATATTGCAACCCTCGGTGGTGGATTTTTGAAAAATAAAGTAGCCTATGTTTAACCTTGGAATATCAACTATATGTATGCCGGTCAAGCGGTGTAGATTTTTCATATAAACTTTCATCCCCCATTTCAACCCTTTAGAGGTTGATTTTTGAAAAACTAAGTAGCCTATGTTAGACCCAGTCATTTTTACTACTTTCATTCTAAATTTCATCCAAATCGGACCAGTAGATTAGCCGTGAAAGCGTGACAGACATTCACATCCATACTTATATTATAAATGCGAAAGTCTGTGTGTTTGTCTGTCATGCTTTCACGGCTAATCTACCGGTCCCGTTTGGATTTAATTTAGAATAAAAGTAGAAAAAGTTACTGGTTCTAACATAGGCTACTTATTTTTTCAAAAATCAACCTCTAAAGGTTTGAAATAGGGGATGAAAGTTTATATGAAAAATCTAAGCCGCTTGATCGATTGTAACAAAATTAGGTATAAATATAGTTGATAAGCTAAGCTTAAACATAGGCTTCTTCATTTTTTAAAAATCCACCCCCGAGGGTTGCTATATGAGGAAACAGTTACGTAGTTCACGCGGCAAAGCCGGGAGCGGGCTGCTAGTTTATAATATAAGTATGGATTAGATCTATCTGAATCGAAAAGATTTCGTTTTTAAAAAAATGTTTTTATAGAATCCTTCAAAAGTCGAAATCGTCTTCGACTTCGACTTTCTTACTTACTTCGACGACTTTCAAAACCTATAATAGTTAGCAAATATGTTATTGACAAACATATTTAGAGAACGTAAAAAAATTGATTGTAGCTCGAACCCGCCCCTCTAAACGTCCAAGTCTCTGACCACTAAGCGACGTGTCTTTTTTATTGTATTATCTTTGCAAATATAGAACCAAAATGTGATATTATTTAATTTATTATAAGTACTACATTCATGTAAATATGTAACTGTTGGATAAATTAAAAAATATAAAAAAATATCTCCACCATACAAAATTTAATTTTAATTATTTTTAAAGTGATGATTATTTTTGAAAGCTAATTTTTTTCGGAGCAAAATTAAGGATATGTACTTATAAAGTTATATTTTTTTTCAGAGAGGACCCCTCCTCTCAGTTGAGAGGGAGGGTATCTACGAATTATGGTTGTCAGTTCGAAGCAAGACAAATTTCGACGTGTCCATGCATATTGAAATGGTATCACCATATGGATACATGTCTGCCGCCATATGGCCGTTATTGCCTGTAAGTGTTTACTGAAATTTGATTTTTTTAATTGATTTTGATGTTTTCTTTAGAAAAAACGTAAATTCTGAATTTTGTATGATTTACGAGTTTTTTTTTTCGTTTTTTAATACTAGATATGCTTTAAGTAGTAAAAAAGTAGTTCTGTAAGTAATTAATTTTTAAACCTATAAAATAAGTCAACTAACTTTTAAAAGGGCAAAGTATAAAAGAATTGATACATATACAGATAATAATTGTTATTTCAGATCAGATTTTGTTATTATTACTTATTTACGAGTAGCATGTTTTAAACTTAGAGATAATATTTTGGATTTTAATTATTCGTGGGAACGTTTTAAAAAAATATTTCACATTTTATAAAGAGAAAACATTTTGGTGCCCGTTATTTTTAGAGAATGTAAAAATATGCGTAAATATGAAAAAAAATACAGCATTTAATTACATTGTAGAACAATTTAATAACACAAGTGTGCCTGCAAACGCAACTGGTTGTGGGTCCGATTCCCGCTCGTGAAGTGGAAATATTGAATATTTCCATTTTCTACGCTCCCTAGATTTTGGCAAGAAATAGGGAACAGAGAAAACCTATAAAAATAATCGCCCGGTTTCCGAGAGGCGCGGGTTCGAATCCTGCTGCGTTCAAATTTCTATACGTTTCCTAAATGTATTTTACAAATAAGAAAGAATAATATGTGGCCAGTCGTGGCCCAGTGGCACAAGCGTGTGACTGTAAACGACTGATTGTGGGTTCGATTCCCACTCGAGGAGTGGAAATTATATTTCCATTTTCTTCGCTCTGGTGTCGAGGTAAAACGCGGCGTTAAGTTCCGCCACTTAACACGCAAATCTCCGAATTCGGCGGTGCGTGGGGAACGGAGTGTCTTAACACTAGGTTCCCTCTGCCTACCCTGCTGTGTGCGGGGTACAGCGTGAAGCTAAAAAAAAGAATAATATTCCGCCAGCTGTTCGGTTCGCTGTGCGCGGCGTACGCGTGCCTGTGCGCGGCGTGGCTGTGCGCGTGCGCGGCGCGCTGGCGCGACCTGCTGCGCATACAGTACTGGATCGGCGGCGTGGCGCTGCTGGGCATGGCCGAGACCGCCGCCTACTACGCCGTCTACGCAGACGTCAATAGGAACGGGTATGTTGTTTGTGTAAATTGGGTGATCATCATATTAGGTGATGGTATTTATTTTTGGTGAATCGTGATTTTGATTGTATAATTATTGTACAGAAAATTATGTATTAAATAGAAGTTATAATAAAAAAACAGTAAATTATAAATAAAAAAGTAAAAATGGGGCCAGTCGTGGCACAGTGGCACAAATTGTTACTCTAAATCGACTGGTTCCATTTTCTTCGCTCTGGTGTCCTAGGCAAAACGCGGCGTTAAGTTCCGCCACGTAACACGCAAGACCTCCAAAAGTCCGCGGAGAGTGGGAAACGGAGTGTCTTAACATTAGGTTCCCTGTGCCTGCAGCGTGCGGGATATAGCGTAATGACGAAGTCGCAGGCACAAAAAAATCCACTTAAAAATGTTTAAAGTCTTCTTCGACACCTTATGAGTATATGGGATATGTACTCCTCGTGAATTATGTTCTCCTGGTACTCAATATGGTAAATTTATTTAAGCTGTACTTATTATTTTTGATTGATTTCTCGGTCTCCCGATATGTGAAGCTGCTTGTAACTTATGTTACCCTAGTACTCATTTAATAAAAAATACGTTAAACGTTAAACCTTAATAATGTGATGTAAAGGAATTGATAGTTAAACTAATTTGATCATTGAAAAAGACATTTAGAAAACGTATAAAAATTTGAACGCAGCGGGATTCGAACCCGCGCCTCCTGAATACAATAATAATCTCTACAGAGATGCTAACAACAAAAATAAGTTGTAATAAAGCGTATAAGAATTTCGACGCAGCTGGTAGTAGAACGCATGGCTTAGTGGTGAGAGCGCCTGGACGGTATTCAGGAGGCGCGGGTTCGAATCCCGCTGCGTTCAAATTTTTATACGTTTTCTCAATTTTCCTAAGTGTGAAATAATACTTTAAAAATGTTGAAAAGTAATATTATTGATCATGTATAATAACTTGTTAAATAAATATAAAATAATAATTAAAATTAACTTAGAAAGTGTTAAGTGTAATAAAATTATTAGATTAATTACGTAGGTTTAATCTGTAGCAATTTTAAAAACTTAACGAAATGAGGGACATAAAAAAAATGTGTTGTCTGTAAGGTATTTTAGGTAACTAGGAGAGCACTAGTAATGAGGAGCTTTCTACATATATACAATATGGGTGTTGTGTATGTGGTGTGTAGATACTTTAACGTAGTCGTATACGTGTTTTGTGGAAGCAGTGTGTGTGCGCGTGTATTTGTGTGTGTGTGTGTGTGTGTGTGTGTGTGTGTGTGTGTGAGTGTGTGTGTGCAGGTATTTCAACTGTACAACATCTACATGTGATGTGTATGTGTGTGTAGATACTTCAACATTGCGGCATTCACGTTCGGGGAGGCGGTATCAGTATGCAAGCGTGCATTAGTCCGTATGCTGGTCATTATAGTACCTCTCGGTTTCGGCATGGTGCGTCTGCGCCTCGGGTCGGCCCTGTTACTAGACTAGCACTAGTGATAGTGTGTAGGTGTGTGCGGGTATTTAAACTAGATACATTTAATGTATCTGTGTGTGTAGATACTTCAACATAGCGGCGTACACGTTCGCGGAGGCGGTGTCGGTGTGCAAGCGCGCGCTGGCCCGCATGCTGGTGATCATCGTGTCGCTGGGGTTCGGCATGGTGCGGCCGCGGCTGGGGCCCGCCCTGTCGCGCGTGGCGGGCGCGGGCGCGCTGTGGGCGGCGCTGGGCGGCGCGGCGGCGTGGCTGCGGCTGCGGCGCGGGCGGGGCGCGCGCGCGCTGCTGCTGGCGGAGGCGCCCGTGTCGCTGCTGGACAGCGCCATCTGCTGGTGGGTGTTCGTGTCGCTCGCGCACACCATGCGCACGCTGCAGTTGAGACGGTGAGTGTGTTTTAATATGTGTTTTATGTTATCTTATTCTTTGTTTGTTCCGTTGAATATATTATTAATGTAGTCTCAACCCACCCAATTAAGACTATATTAATAATATTAAATATATTATTCTACCTTTCCCTATTGAGTAGTCTCATACTTATTAGAAAGTCGTTCTTCAATTGACTCAATATAATTATTATATGTTAAATAATCCGCCAAATCGAATGATAAATTGCAGTTTGATGACATGTAAGCTAGCTCTTACTATTCCCACCAATCCTTCTCCCTCAAGATCAGCAAAGCATCTTCAACTACTCTAATATTGTGAATGTATAATAAACACGAAAGTAACCACTTACCATCAGGTGATCCTTCTGCTCGTTTGCCCCCCTTTCATCAATAAAAAAAAATGGTAATTTTTTTACTAAGAAAAATAAAATAATTATTTTATATTTATTATTGTTTATTTTGTTATAGAAACGCAATAAAGCTGTCCCTGTACCGGCACTTCACCAACACGCTGATCTTCGCTGTGATCGCCTCCGTCATATTTATGTTGTACTCTCTCAAGTCCTACAGACTCTATTTTTGTATCACTGTAAGTATTTAATATTAAATTTTAAACTAATAGCAAATTTAAATGTCATGTTCATATAAATTATTTAAAAAAATATATAAATTTAGGCCAGTCATGGCGGAGAGGCACAGAGTGTGTCTGTAAAGCGACTGGTTGTGGGTTCGATTCCACTTAACACGCAATGCCTTCAAAATTCGTCGGTGTGTGCGAAACACTAGGGTCTCTCTGCCTACTCTGCTATGCGGAATACAGCGTGAAGCTAGAAAAAAAATTAAGAAAAGATACTAATAATTGGTACAAAGTATTGTGATCACTGTTATGGGTGTGGGTTCGATTCCCATTTGGGTAGTGACTATAGACTATCTTCATGCTTCTGCTGTGGTATCTTTATCGCGGCTCCATTTAATACACAATATCTTGACTTTGGGGTAAGAATGAAGGAGGGAGTGTCTTAACACTAGGTCCACTCTGACTACTCCGGTATAAGGAAAAAGCTTGGAGCTGAAAAAAAAGGAAATCTTTCCCTATTAATATGGTCTGAATAATATATAAGTTCATATTTGAATAATAAGCAACTTTATATTTTGAATAATATTATTATTTTACTAATTTTGTTCATCTGTAAAACCCGCATTAAAATATATTTATCAATTGTTTCCGTTTCAGGAGTGGAAGCACGTGTGGGTGGACTGCGCGTACTGGCACGTGCTGTTCGTGGGCGTGCTCGCCGCCATCATGGTGCTGTGGAGACCCACCAACAACAACCAGCGATACGCCTTCACGCCGCTGCTCGACAACGCCGAGGACGATGACGGTAACACGCATATGCTCGCATGCGCACGCAACATACACACGCACACACAGACATGCACACGCACGACCACGTACGCACACATGCACACGTACACACATATGCACACGCAAACACGCGCACACAGACATGCACGCGCACGACCATGTACGCACACACACGCATGACCACGTAGCTCACATGCATACGCACACACATATGCACACACTCGTACGCACGCACTCACCCGCACCCTTATATACACGCACGTACACACGCAACCTTTTTAACACACGCAAAACACATTTTTATATGGCTTGCCAAGTGTTTGTTATATGATTGAACCCACAACCAGTCGTTTACAGTCACACGCTTTTGTGCCACTGGGCCACGACTGGCCAATAATATTTCTTTGAATTGCTTAAATGCGTTAATAAATACAATTAAAACATTAGTATTTTAACCAAAACAAACTCATCCACAGATGACGAAGAAGAACAGTTCGTGAACGACGCGTACGGCGTTAAGATGCGCGCGACCAACGTGTCGGAGTCGGAGCGGCCCGCGCCCGCCGCCGCGCCCGCCTCCGACGACCTGCGCTGGGTGGAGGAGAACATACCCGCCAGCGCGCTGCCCGTGCTCGACTCTGACGAGGAACTGCTCAACACCAAGTTTGAGGTCTCCAAGATGCAATAGATGTGGATGTTTACTGTACACTTTTTTTTTATCTGAACATCATGTTTGAAGTCCGGAAGTTTTGAAAATATACAAAGTATTGCTTTACAAGTGTTGGATTCTGATGAGGAACTGCTTAATACCAAGTTTGAAGTCTCCAAGATGCAATAGATGCAATAGATGTGGACGTTTGGAAGTTTTTTTTGGACACTCAAGGTTGGACTCCTTAACTTTGAATATACCAGCCAGCGCTTTACCAAACTTTATTCCTGATGAGGAACTCCTGAACACCAAGTTTGAAGTCTCCAAGATGCAATAAACCGGATTTTTTAGTTTAGATTTATTTTTTTGCCTGAACATCAAGTTTGGAATCCTTAAGATTGGAAATATATAAAATAATGCTTTACAAGTGTTGGATTCTGATGAGGAACTCTTGAACACCAAATTTGAAGTTTCCAATAGAGTGGAACCTTTAGAAATTTTTTATCTGAACACTCAAGTTAGTAGTCCTTAAGTTGGAAAACACTGGCCAGCACTTTACCAAACTTTGTTCAACACTACGTTTGAAGCTTCCAAAATGCAACAAAGTTGAATCTTTAGAAAATTTTTATCTGAACACTCAAGTTAATAGTTCTTATGTTTCAAAATATACAAGCCAGCGTTTTGCCAGTGTTGAAAATTCTTATGAGGACCTCCTTAATACCAAGTTTGTAGTCTCCAAGATGACGTGAATATTTAGTATTTTCTCAACATCAATTTTGGAATACCTAAGATGCAAGAGTAAGCCTCTATCTTGGCTTTAGATTTTTTTGGGCAAAATTGTGCCAGTTTTGATGTGGTTTTTTTTTTTGATAATAAATTTGTACTGTAATTAATGTTAGTCGAGATTGTAGTGTTTTGTAATTATGACATAGAGTTGGTTGTTTTTTTTTTAATTAACTCCACTGAATGGAGAAGATATGAGACAGTGTTATTCTGAATAATGAGTCTCTTAATCAGCGTTGAGTAAAACTTAATTGCAATTAAATATTAACAAATGATCATTTGTGTGTGGGAAAATCAAAATTAACAATTAATTCATTGTTAACTGTAGTGTTAAACATTAAGAAGTAATTAATTTTCAGCTAATTATAATTTTTATGTGATTTCCTAACGAGCAAATTATGAGTTGGTAATATTAAATTGGTAATTGCAATTAAATTTTACCCAATACTGCTCCAAATATTTATTAGGCCTGCCTTTTTGTTTTTTTTTTCTAAAATATATACTACTTTCAGTATTATATTACTAATATCTGAAAATGAAATACACCTTTCAATTTTTTTTTAACTTTGAAGTAAAAAGATGGCAGCAGTTTTAACTTAAACGGCAGATAATGTAATAAAATATTTTGTAAGCTTAATTGGAATTTTTAATGTCACACTTTGTATGAAATTTAGATAATTAATTATAAATGAAGAAAGTGCTTTTTTGTATGATTGTACATATTGTGTAGTATTTTGTTCTGTAATATGTGAATTATTATTAAAGTAATTAAACTTAAAAACTTTTGATTATATTTAACAGCAAACTGTAATTTATTATGTTAATAATAAATATATTTTTAAGTTTTAATTTCTTAACTTCCAATAAATGTGTTGTTACTTAATATTTATTCATGAAATAACTATATTCTTTGAACCAAGTTATATTTGTATTATTAGTTATGTTTTAGGTACCCATGTCTGAAATTCGAAATGGTCTCAAAATCCTATTAAATGTACCGTTTAGTTATTTCTTGTTCTAGAAAGTTCTTTATTTTGTTATTAAACATTTTTAAAGTGTTATTCCACACTTAGGAAAATTGAAAAAGACATTTAAAGAAAACGTATAAAAATTTGAATGCCGTTCAGGCGCTCTCACCACTGCTAACAACATAAATAAGTTGTAATAAAGCGTATAAGAATTTCGACGCAGCGGATAGTAGAACGCATGGCTCAGTGGTGAGAGCGTTCAAATTTTTATACGTTTTCTTTAAATGTCTTTTTCTTATTTTGTTATTAATATGTATCTGCGGAGTTAGTTGTACTAAATTGATTTAAGCTCACTTGTCATGTTATTTTTTTTTTTTTAACTTTGGACAATTTCATGCTTTGCAGGGCAGTTAGAGAACAGAATAAAATTAATCATTCACAGCCAAGTGGAGTTTGAAGCTACTGTGAAGTGTTATTATTTTTAATTTTATTTATTACACTACAAAAATATGGACTGTTCAAAAATGTTGTTCTTTTTTTATATAAATTACAATTTTTTCAACAATATCAGCAATTAAAATACGCAAAAAGTCGTTTCTAGTATGATGGCTTAGCAGTGTTTAGTATTTTGTGTGCATTTTGTTGGATTTTATTCTTTCTCTTAATTTTGGTTTAATTAAGAGATGGTACTGGTATAAAAGAATGCAGCAATTAGTCTTAACAAGCTAACTTTTAAAAAATATTTCAATCGACTTCCATCAGTGTTCTGTAACACGGCTGAGTGTAACGCAATGGTTTTGAGTTCGATTCCCACTCGGGAAAATGATAATATTTAACTTTATATTTCTTCATTCTGGTATTTAAAATGATTTCGGGCAGAAAGTTGAAGACGAAGTGTCTTAACACTAGGTCGTCTCCGACTACCCCTGGGAAGAAGCGTGAAGCTGCAAAAAAATAATTTATTTCTATGACTAATGACCAAAATTGTAACGATTATTTTTTTCGTATACATCGAATGTCAATCAAATTAGTACAACTACTTTCAAATAACGGTAAATAAATAATAAACCAATGTATTATATAAAATACTTTATTCGCTAATTATTATAATTGGTTACAATAAGTATTTAATTATCTTTGGTGTACAGAATATGGTAATAATATTAAACACAAGTGTAGGATAAACCACAGTAAATAAATAAAAAAAGATATAAAAACTTGTTTTTTTTTTAAATCTTATAAAGTGTCATGCCATAAGTGATAAGTCCTTTCCGCTAATTATATTTGAAAAGAAAAATTAAATATGAAATACGTTAATTAAATATATTTTTTTAATTTTGCCACAATAATATTCTTTTTTATACGTGTATAAATATGTCAGGACGGTGAAGCTTACAATTAATAACTATGAAACTTTAAAAATTCTGTAATTAATAAATTTGTTGTGGTCGTATCGTAAAATATACTATATAATGAAAAATTAGCAGTTCTTTAAAAAGAAAAGTTAAATTTGACCATTTTCAATAAATTGTCAATGTGATTGACCACTTACAGATAAAATAATTCATAAAAATGTAGGATTGTTATGATTTTGTTTAAATTTATTGAATTGTATGTAAGAATTGCGTATAATGACGAAAATTAACCATGTCCATGCCATATGAATGATTTGGCCACGTGAAGAAAAATTCATAATTTGATTTGGTTAGGATGAATTTCTGTAATCGACA
Source organism: Dryas iulia moderata (assembly GCA_019049465.1). NCBI lineage: Eukaryota > Metazoa > Arthropoda > Insecta > Lepidoptera > Nymphalidae > Dryas > Dryas iulia. Next base: position 685,743 of record CM032418.1, read on the forward strand.
CAAAAGGATTGTAAATTTTTATTTCATTTTTTTTTTCAATAAAATTATATATAATAACATCACTGTTGGAGATATGTTTTGGTTCAAGGCGTACATGGATAAAAGAGATATGACGCACAGTTAAATTAAGAAAAAAAATATTTTAAGCGCCTCAAAGTTTAAACAGTTTCAAATAACTGAAATATTAAATAGTATAATGGGAGAGGAGTAAGGTTCTTCTATCTACTACCCCGCAGGGGAGAGGGGAAACGATACCAGGGCATTGCCCTCTGATCGTGATGATCAACGCCATCCACTAATAAGGGTGTGTCATGATATTTGGCACATTAGCACCGAGGGATAAAGGGTGTCGGGGGTAGGAAGACCAATTTGCTGTCCGAGCAGTCAGCACAGCCGGGTGAGACCCAATAATGGGAGTGGATTTACGTGTTTAACTATTTATTACAAAAAGGTACTTTGTTACATATTTATATCCTATAAATATGTACAGCAAGGGAATTGGTAATGATACAACTTCTGGTACCACAATAGAAATTTCGACTTTTTACAGAAAATTTCTAAGATGAAAAAATGAGTTTTAAGGTTAAAAGTAATTTATCTACACTTAAATTCGTCATTTTTTTATAGAACTGCCTAAATGCGACATATCACTTCTATATATGCATTTTTAAATATAATTTAAATGGCCAAAGGCTTGACATGTATGACCAATATTAAGTAGCATTTATTATTTTCGTCAAATTTATAAATATTTTGATATACTGTATATTCCCAACGTACTAGATTCTGAATCTCTTGGATCTTAAAGTATTAAGAAGAGGAGCTCTAAAATGGCCGTCACCATGTGCATATCTCATTTGAACGTATCTTTTATTTGGCTATAGCATACGGACATATTATTCAAAAGAAGATAATTTCAATGAGTTTTTTAGTATTAGAATAACACTTTAAAGACGGGGTAAGTAACGCGCGATTAGTAATATTATGCGGGCCTCTAAGCGTCTATTTATATTACAGACATTCTTTTAATCTAGATATTGGTGCTCATTTCTTAATTTATTTATGTAATATATATTTTTTTATAATTCGTGTTTTTGTAATATAATATTTATAATATGATTACAATTTCAAATACTACTAAGTGTGATTGTGGCCAACTAAAGAAGTTAAAAAGTTGGATTTGAAGGCCCCTTGCTAAAAAAGCCCTGTCACTTGGCCCTGCTTTAAAGTATTATAAAATTGTTGAATTAAGAGTTTATAAAGGTGTCTTAAATATAACTTGAATAACATAATAATTCCTTAACTTAAAAAAAATACTTCAGAAATAGTCTTGTGCTATCACTTTTAAATAACAATAATACTAATAACTTGGAATAAACAATAGAATAATAAATGGAATAAAGCAGCATGACTAAATAAAATTAAATTTCCCCCTTACTTACTTATTTACACTAATGTTCACCTCCATTTAATTGTTGTCATAATAAAAATCATAATCTTCTGGCTCCGGAGGGATTTGTGGTGGGTCTTGAGGAATGTCAATCCCTTCAGCATCAAGCAACCTAACCTTAATGTCCATTGAGAGCAGTGTTTCTAGATCGTTCTCAAACGATTTACTGGTCATTTTCTCTTTCAACAGTGCATTAATACCATCGGTCCAGTAGTCAAATATCTGTTCGTCCTGAGCTACAAAGTCTAAAGATGGTACTTCAGCTGCTTTCAGAATAAGTGAAAAGGCCAAATGAGGGCTACTTATTTTACCCTTCAAATCCTTCATGTGAGGACATTCCTTACCTATAACTACACATTTAATCTCGGTAACTGCTAACTTTGAACCCAGTTCTTCTAGACTGGGTGTGTTCTTTTCATCACAATCTCCATAGTGCAAAATCTTGTGATTTGGCGATAGACGGACAAACCAAAATTTATCTTTTCTATTGATTTTCATGTATTTCTTAAATCTAGTTCCGTTGACTAAGACTCCAAGTCTTTGTTGTTGGATCAAGTCTATTATTTCTGGTGTGATTTTTTCTTTCAGTTCCACAATGGGTCTCGCATGTGACTCCCACACTTCACGGTTGGTGCGCTCTTGTTGCCATAAGTGTGTTATCTCATTATATGTCAACTCTTTGATCTTTTGCTTAAATTTGTCAAAAGTTTTTGGAGACGCAGATAAAGCCCTGCTTATTTGTTCTCTGACAACACTTAGTACTTTTACAAAGTCTTCTGTAGTCGCCCTCATTTCTTTCCATGTTTTATTAAGTAGAACTATGCAAATTCTGAATAACTCTTCAAAAGGATGATCATGCGTAAAGAAAAGTGGGTGGTATGTCTGGCCCTGTTCACTTGGGGATTCACCTATATGTAATATATCACAAAGAAGCTTAACTAGTTCAACACTGGTTTTACCAAAAGGGCACTCTTGTTCGTCTGCTCTGCAGCTATTCCTCAAAACAATTTTTGTATAATCTTCCCTGTAGTTTCTAGCAAAATATAACATACAGTCCAAGGCTAAGATCCCTGGAGGGGTTTCATTAAAGTCTTTAATAGGATCAATTTCACATTTAAAGCCAAGTTTTTTGAAATCTTTTGACAGGCTTCCTGTCTGACGTCTAGTCGTAACTTCCATGTTGGCAGTGTTATCATTGTCAAAAGCTAGTTTTCTCAGTTCTTTAATTTTTTCTTGTGATTCTTGTTCTTGAGAATCAGCTCTCTGACGCATTTTAGGTTCTAGTAATCCTAAAGTCAAAGTTTGCAATACATATAATTGATGAGCAAGCTCTGTACCTAGTGACTCCTTAGAGGCATTTTTTGTTATGAGGTTTTCATAAATTTTGTTCCTTACCTGCTTGGAGCACAATGTTGCAGCTATTGTTTTTCTCTTGGTCAGGTCTGCCTTTGAAAATATTGCATTAATGAGAGCAATTGCGTTTTGTTGAATAATTCTATCCTGATTTTCTAAGTGAGAAATTAAACTTGGAATAGTTATTTCTTTTTCTACGTGTGAGTTCTTTCCTGAACTGTTAAGCACAATATTTTCAAGAATTGACAGACATGACTGGATTATCTTAGGATCTTGTGATGTTGTTTGATTACTAACAAAGCTGACAACTTTATTAATAAACTGATTTTCTAAAATGTCCCAAGATATAATCCCATGGTCCATCAGCTCAACAAAAGTGACTAATGCATATTTTAAGCAATTTCCTTTAAATTTGCCAGTTTCTATATTATTAATGATAAGGGATAATCCCTTCTTATTGATAAATTCCAATGCAAATGTAAGGTCACTACTTACAGTAGATAGTTTCATTAGCGCCGTACTTTGCTCACCCTCAGTGCCAGTATTGATCTTGGCCAATATATCTTGAACCGTCTTTGCTGGGGACTGTTCAAGCCGCAGTACAGATCCATTTTTTATTTCGTTGCGATTCTTTTCAGTGATATAATTCTGATTATTACTTTCAGAAAATTGCAGAGCGTAGTTAACGGGATCAGGAAGTCCCCACGACTTGCACAAAAGTTGTATGATACTGGAGAGGGGCTGGCTTTGATCGAATTCAATCAATTGTGGCACCTTGTCGGGTGCATTTAGCATTTCAACAGCAATTTTCAATATAGTAGAATCTTTCATCGCCGACGGCATTTTTGTTGGCTTTAAAGACATTTATTCACCATCTGACAATAACTTCCTTGACACGAACGCGCCCACAGAATACTTATTTGGGACAAAAGTTTAGAGACATTCCGATTCCTGTCGACATCAACAATGTCCTGACACTTGTGACAAACGAGAAAGACATCTGTCAAGTGATAATTACTTGTCAGTCCGTGGTGAATCACACAGATTAGTTTTTTAAGTAAATAAAAAAATAAATATATTCAAATAATAATAAAACGACAAATTTATTATGTGCTAATGACTCCTTACTTAATTGGATTCTAAGTTTTATATTGCTTACTAAATAACTCCGTTCGAGAATAATTATTTGAGACATTCAATTATTTTTCTAAGTATTTTTTATGTGTAATCTTTAGCTCGCGAAAGTTTGCAAAGATCTTCCTAAAATAAGGCTGGCAATTAATTTGCGGTCATATAGATAATATGTTGGGCCCGTATAAAAACGTACCGCTAGCTGCTAAAAGCTAGCTAGAAGTTGAAATGCTTTGATAGTTCATAAAAACTATATCTGAGAGTTCTGAATACAAATCCCGCTAACTAAATTAAATATATATTTATACTGAATTTTTATAAGTTAATTTGATGTCTTAAAATATACTTTCAATACAATTAAAAGTATAAGTATGCATTTGGTACCAACTTGCTGACTGCCTATTATGGCCTTATGAAAAAAGAATAGATAAGATATATTTGATTTTTGTTACTGATATGTCGCCCAAGAATATTTGAAACTTAATTCAAAAGCGTTGGTATATATTTATCCAAATGCGTGTTAGTTCATATCCCACTCCGTTTGGGATTCTTACACAATTTTTAAATTAAGATATATTTACAACCCCTTTATGCCTGGATAATAGCTAGAGAGAACCTTTCTTTTTCTTTTTTTCCTTGTCAAGGCTTATACATTAGACGAGTAGGCCCTAATTCAAAATGGCGAATTTAGGTGTAGTTGAGCTCAACGCTGCGTTTTATACTTTTATCTTGCGCGGAAGCGAGGAAATAAAAATGGTTTGCCTATTTAAAAAAAAAAATTGTAAATTTTTATATCATAATTATTTTCAAACAAAATATGCTATACAATAGCATTACTGTTAGAGACAGTGGTGGATTCAGCCCTCTAAAGTTGTAGTCACAGTCACCAAAGTGTGAGGCGGAGGGTGAACACGGAGATGTTTACAATTGACAAAACTCGGTCAAAGGTGATACGGAGATCCGGCATAAGTTGTGTCAAGACAAGTGATTGAGGTTGTGGGTATGTTCATAGTACCCACTACTCAGTATCTCCGCTTGCTTGGAGATGTGCGTAGTGGGGATCGAAGCCACAATCAATTGTGTTTTCAGTAGCGTAGTTTGCAGACCGGGCACGCCACCACTGCGCAACAACTATCTTACCTCTGATTGACTTATTTTAATTTTATTTATTTTGTATTTTATCTAACCCGTGGGGGGACGGGTTAAGAATACAATTTCCCCCCGCCGCTGGATAGCGTCCCGTAAAAGGCGGGTAAGCCAGTAGCTTGGTGGTAGGAGATTCTTTCTCCGACTGGCTCGCGACCACTATCGTGTCAAAGACGAACCGCCAAACATCTGATGACGTGTTCCGGTTCGATGGCAAGTAAGCCAGCTCTCCCTATTCCCACCATTTCTTTCTTCCCTCCTTTTGTCCTACATCTCCGAGGCTGGCAACGCATTCATAACTCTTATGTTGTGGATGTCTATGGGCGAAGGTTACCGCTTAACACCAGGTGGGCCTTCTGCTCGGTTGCCACCTTTATTCCATATAAAAAGCAAATTTCGTGTGACCTGTGGCCTGACGTAAAACTACTGTAATTATTTTTATCCACCATTAAAGTGATCCGTAGGTCGCTTTCATGTTTATTAGGTCAATAATTAATGTAGTATGTAACTCGATAGTTACAATGATATTTGATATCATTTGGGGCCATTTCTATGTCCTACGTTTAAAATGTTCCATTTGTTCGGCAGTGTTACTGTAAACGGCTCGTGTAAAAAAATAATTAAAAAATACAAAAAGGTAAGGTAATTTGTTCCATTTTATAAAGTTATTTGCGGGCCACCGTGGCAGTGGAACAGACAGAATAGATTTTCTTAAGCTGTTTCAAAGAAATTGTGACTTTTTGTTTCAGTTTAATGCAATAATAAAACATTAGAAGCTACCTTAATTTTTTTTTCTTATAAAGCACCTTCACGATGTAGACTCGAAGGAGGGTAATCAGAAAGAAACTAGTGTCAACCCGCTCCGTTCCCCACTTTCAAGGCAGAGAAATGAAAATATTGTAAATATAATCACTCCTCCGAGCAGGGGAGAAACCAGCTCTCAAAAAATATTGTTGTCACAGGTAGAATCTGCCAAGCGCGAGCTGAAGTGTAAATACAGTTATTATTCCAGTTAAGAATCTAGCAACAGTTATTTATTGTTTATGAAGAGGAAGTTATATAATATCTATTTTGTTAAGTTTTTTTTTTATTTTGTAGCTTAATCACGTATAATGCTTCTCAAGCCAATGATATTTCTGTCAATCATCTACCACAGTCTTTGCTTTGGGCTGGCATTCCGATGTGACAGACGGCCGTATGGGTCGACGACGCAATCTTCTGCACCAGATGGACGCTTCAAGTTAGAAGTTGAGGAAGTCGAAGACTCATACATTCCAGATCAGCTTTATATAGGTATGTACTTTTTTTCCAATACTCAGATTACTTGTAAAATAAATTATGCACATGACGTCTATAAAGAGTAAAATATTTGTTTATCTTAATTTGAATTACCTATTGAGCAAGTCTTTACAAAAGGCCATGATATCTTAACAAATCTCTCGGCGTTAAGTTCCGCCACGTAACATGCAATGCCTCCGAATTCGGCGGTGCGTGGAAAACGGAGTGTCTTAACACTAGGTTCCCTCTGCCTACCCTGCTGTGTGCGGGATACAGCGTGAAGATAAAAAAGATTTTTTATTGGCCATACTGAACTTTAAATTTCAGCTTTCCTACCTAACAGTTTTATAGACTATAGTGTAGGTACATATTTTAAAATATTACTCAGACCTTTCAGAATTTTATATATGACAGTAAAAAAAAATGACATAAAAATGATGACAGTAACAAAATTATTTTCAGTTAAAATAATAGCTACAGACGACACGTCCAGATTCACGTCTTTCATGATATCTGCGGAGGGCGACATGAAGCTCGATCCCAAAAACCCAAGGAAGTTGATGGCAATGTATCCGGGGGAAGTGAGGCCGTTGAATCCTATCACCGCTAAATTTAGCTACCGGTGCTTGTATTCTGTTGAGAATGCTATAATATCAGCCAAATCTTCTGTAGAGGTGTGTAATTTTTTTTTTAGCTTCACGCTGTATTCCGCACACAGCAGGGAAGGCAGAGGGAACCTAGTGTTAAGACACTCCGTTCCCCACTTTCCGCCGAATTTGGAGGCATTGCGTGTTAAGTGGCGGAACTTAACGCCGCGCTTTACCTCGAGGTGTGTAATGTGTATTTAAATTGTAAAAAGTGTCATTTTATGTATGAAGAGCCGTCGTAGCGCTGTGGTGCAACGTCTGACTGTAAACTCAATGGCTGTGGGTTCGATTTCCACTTGATAAGAAAAGACAAAGCGCGGCATTGTTGGCCACTCAACACGCAACATTTCGATGTCGGGCGGAAAGTGGAGGACGAAATTTTTACACTAGGTCCAGTGTGATTACGTATGCGGAAAAGCGTAAAACGAATGGTTGAAAAGGCAAATGTAATTTGTGGAAAAAGCGTAAAAAAAATGCTTGTTATTTCATCCACACAATTAAATACAACCAATTAGACTATATCTGTGCCATAACACACACAAAAAATGTAAATGTTAACAACATAAATAAGTTGTAATAAAGCGTATAAGAATTTCGACGCAGCGGCTAGTAGAACGCATGGCTCAGTGGTGAGAGCGCCTGAACGGTATTCAGGAGGCGCGGGTTCGAATCCCGCTGCGTTCAAATTTTTATACGTTTTCTTTAAATGTCTTTTTCAATTTTCCTAAGTGTGGAATAACACTTTAAAAATGTTTAAAAAAGTGTTTAACATTTTTGTCCAAACACTAGGTATACTGGCAAGCCCCACCATCAGGTAATGGGTGTGTGACCCTAAGGTCCATGGTGGCTGAGAACGAGAACTCGTGGTACGAGGACGGTGCGCCGCTCTCCCTCAGACTGTGCGAGGACATGCGACAGCCCGACGACATCACACCGCAACTGAATTACGAATGTGATATATGTGATGAGGCTAAATATGAGGTGATTTTATATATTTTTAGTGGTTTTAAAATATTATTCATTTTTAACATTTTTAGACGACATATATATTTGAACGTGACTTGAACCTGCGCTGTCTTTCGTTCGAGATTCGAATTGCACTTCTTCCTGCATTATTTCTTTTTATACGATTTTGAAAGATAGAAAATAATATATTATACACTTTTTATTAGATCAATTGACGCGTTCATTACGCGTTGCTCTAGCAAGTAAGTTACTTTATGCGAAAGTCTATAAAGCGTGGTAATGTAGATGAGATTTATTTTGTAAATTTAATAAATGCTTCACGCTTTTTTCGCATAGCCCGGTAGGTAAATAATCAAAGGGAATTGACTCGCCGTTATCCACTTTCAAATTAAAAAATTGAGTGTTTGGTGGTTGAACTTAGCTCAGCGCTTCGTCTTAGGTACCAGAGGGGAGAAATGAAAATATTTTAAAACTCTGAGTGGGAATCGTATCCACAACTATCAGACAATGCTCCTCATAATGTCCGATCGATCACAATCAGACAATGCTCCTCATAATGTCCTCACATGTGAGATTTTTAATCAAAAACTATCGCACTGCACTTAAACCTACTAAAATAATCATGCTAAAAGTCAAAAATAATTAATAATAACTATTATTATGTACATATCATTTTTAGCTAACATTCACCGGAATTTGGTCGCGGAATACTCACCCTCGTTTGTACCCCGAAAACGACTGGGAACCGAAATACAGCGACTTGGTGGGAGCCTCCCACGCTATAGACTACATCCTGTGGGCGCCGGGAAGCCTCGCTAGTAAGGGATTCAGGGATTTCGCAGAACACGCCAATGGGAGTGAGCTGGAGGTGGAAATTATGGGAAAGGTATAAATATGTATTTTGCAGCTCATTCCTTGTCTCATATACTAGGGGCTAGGCGTTGCGCAGTGGTACAAGCGTGTGACTGTAAACGACTGGTTGTAGGTTCGATTTCCACTCAAGGAGTGGAAATATTTTAAATTTTCATTTTCTTCGCTCTGGTGTAGAGGCAAAGCGCGGCGTAAGTTCCGCCACTTTACACGCAATGCCTCCCAATTTGGCGGAAAGTGGGGAACGGAGTGTCTTAACACTAGGTTCCCTCTGCCTACCCTGCTGTGTGCGGGATACAGCGTGAAGTTAACAAAAAAAGAAATATATAATAGGATATCAGATCAGTCATAGAGATAGAATTTAATGTCACGCTCAGTTCTCCACTTTCCGCCTGATAAATGGATACATTGCCTGTTAATTTTTAGGCGCCCGACCGGATAACAGAAAATAATTAAAATAAAAACATAGCCCCAAGTGGGGAACGAACACACACACCTATCGTGTTATATGATATAAATATATTATTTCTTTATGCCGATTTACGCGACATTGATCAATATATTTGTTAAATTTATAAACCGTATATTGGTGTTTTAAAAAACTCTTACAATTTGATTGTAACAACTTAGTCATAGTGAATGGAAAGTGACAAAGCTTTTGACAAGGCCCATAATGTAAATCAAATAAGTTTCCAGTGCATGATATCTATAAAAGGATAACTAGATAGTCATTCCTAAAAAAAGACAATATTATCTTATTGCGGACACAAGCGTGTGATTGTAAACGACTTGTTGTGGGTTCGATTCCCACTCGAGAAGTGGAATTCCATTTACTTCGCTCTGGTTTCGAGATAAAGCGCGGCGTTAAGTTCCGCCACTTAACACGCATGCCTCCGAATTCGGCGGAAAGTGGGGAACAGAGTGTCTAAACACTAGGTTCCCTCTGCCTACCCTGCTGAAAAAAAGAAAAATCTTATTGTAATTAAATATTCCAATTCATATATTATTTTGTTTAACAGATCGGAGCTGGCGTAAGAACCCTCATAAAGGGCAAAGGGCATGGCTACCGCAAAATGTCGAATCCCACATACTCGTTCTTCCGCACGGACAAAGACAACCATCTCTTCACGGCCGCAGTGGCTCTGCATCCGTCACCCGACTGGTTCCTCGGTGTGACCAGGTTCGAATTGTGTCAGAGGGACAACACGTGGTTGCAGGAGCGGGAATTGAAGCTGTACCCCTGGGACGCTGGTACTGATAGTGGAGTTTCTTATGAAGTTAGTTAGAATTGGTAATACTGCATGTTTTTTTAATGTTTTATTTTAAATTTCGGGTAATTGATTAACTTTTACATTATAAAATTAAAAATTAAAATTAAATAGCTTCACGCTATATCCCGCACACAGCAGGGTAGGCAGAGGGAACCTAGTGTTAAGACACTCCGTTATCATAAGTTGCATGGTATTATAGGTATTGTTTTTGTTAGTGTTTTGTGTAGTGTTTTAGTATTCTTTAACTAAAGTTAGGCAATTAGAATATTGCTCCCATGTTTCTCGTGTTATTGTAAAAATTTCAAATTCGAATCCCAGACATATTACGCAAATCGATTATTACCGCAATTATTATAAAAATTGTATTGAATTTCTGTGACCGTTAATGTTATGACTGTATAGGAATATAATTGCAAAAGGAATTTATAGGTGCTGCAAGCTCTTACAAAGCTATTTTGATCTTAATCTTAAGACCCGGCTTGTTTGATTAAAATATCAACCGAATCCGATGACAATAGTCTCATTTTATGAACTTACCCTACGACGACTAGAATAACTAGAAAAAATCTGTTCCTTTTAACTTAACGCTTTTTGTGTCAAGGCACTCCGTGTTTCATATCTTCGCCTAAAGTGGAGACTCTATATTTAGTGGCGGATCCTCTGTCTTTAGACCAGAGCAGAGAAAAGTGTCAATAGAACCCATAACCAGTCGCAATTAAAGTCACTCGATTGATGATTCCTTTTACTTTCTTTTTTTTTTTTTTTTTTTTTTTTTTTAGCTTCACGCTGTATCCCTTGCGGGGTAGTCAGAGAGAACGGAGCGCCAAACGCTACGGTCCCTGCATACTTCTTTCGCCTCGTCCACAGTCATCAACCTCTTCATACACGCCCTCCGGGGGGTCCACATGATTTTTACGTGACCTTCCTCCAGTATTGTCGATACTATGTTTTCGAAGGTCAACCGAGGTCTTCCCCTGCCTCTCTTACCACTCAACTTTGCTTCATATATTTTTCTTACCATTCTTCCATCACTCATCCTCTCGACGTGCCCAAACCACCTGAGCACGCCCTTCTTCATTCTTACTATGACGTTCTCGCTAATACCTGCCATTCTGTGTATCTCTTCATTGCGGATTCGGTCAGCTAAGCTGACTCCGCACATCTTTCGAAGAGATCTCATCTCCACAGCATTCATCTTTCTTTCATTCTTCTTCTGCAATACCCACGTTTCGCTGCCGTATAGCAGCGTCGGTACCAGCACTGCATTGTGCACAGCTAAACGTGCGGCTATGCTCACGTTCCGCCGTCGCATCAACGCAGCGAGGGCACCGTTAACCCTGTTACCGGCAGCAATACGCCTTTCAACATCCATATCATACCTTCCATCTCTGCTAAACATACTTCCCAAATATACCACCTCATTCACTTGTTCTTATTTCTTTCTGTTAACCATTATCTTACATTCCGTTCTTTCTTCGTCTCTTTCAAATACCAGAATCTTAGTTTTACTCGCATTCAGGCTTAGACCATTATTTTCACACCCATCTTTCAGGATGATGACCAATGCCTGCAACTCGCATTCTGATGATGCAATAAGCACTGCATCATCTGCGTACAACAGGCAGTTTACCTTCAAGTCACCCACTTTCACTCCCATATCGCTTTGTTTCACTCCTTGGAGACAACTATCCAAGTACAAATTGAACAGCCAAGCTGACATGGCACAACCCTGTTTGACACCCGATTGAATATCAAACCGAGGCGACATGCCAGCTCCTACTCGTACACAGGCTGAGTGATCTCGGTAAAGAGACTTTACAGCCTGCAACAAGGGTCCGTTCACATTGTACCGAGGCAGTATCGCCCATAACTTCTTTCGCACAACTCTATCAAATGCCTTCTCCAAATCCACAAATGCACATATTTTTTTTTAGTTTACAGCCAAAAATTTTTCCGTGATCATGCGGAGGGAGAAGATCTGGTACATACAACTTCTTCCAGGTCCAAAGCCTCCTTGAGCCTCCCACAACAACCTCACAGATCTCTCTTGCATTCTTCTCGCTAAAATTTTAGCATAAATTTTACTACCTAAGCTGATCAAACCGATAGACCTACAGCTTGCACAGTCTATCTGAGAACCTTTGCCTTTATACAAAGGCACGATGACTGCGCCTCGCCAATCAACTGGGGCCTCCCCCTTTCTTCAAGCAAATTGCACAGATGAAAGAACAGGTCCAAGACGCGCGGCCCACCATATTTGATCATCTCAGTAGTAACTCCATCTGCTCCCGCTGCCTTACCACATTTCAAACTTCTTATGGCACTCTCTACTTCTTTTATACTGATTTCGCCGTCTGCTACATCAAGATTCAGCATATCGCTGTTACTTGAGACAGAGGCGTTATCACATTCATACATCTCCTTATAGAATTCCGCCCATCGTTGCAAAACGGGTGTTGGTTCAGTTAGTATTTCACCGTCCTTCGAAAGCACCCCTTTCAATCTGCAGGTTGACGAAGAACCCCGAGAATCACTAACTTCTCTCCAGAAAAGCTTCGTGTTTTCCCGGAAGTTGTTCGTCAACCTTTCGTCTCTTTCATTCTCCGACTTTTCACGCTTCGCCTTAATCAGTGCTTTCGTTTGGTGCTTTTGCAACTTGTACTCTTTCTTCTTGATCTCTCTCATACTTTTATTCTTACCAGAGGCTTTATAATCCTGCCATGCTTTCTTCTTTCTTTCTACGGCATCTTTCACTTCGTCATCCCACCATTCATCACGCTTTTTACTAAAGCCTCTTTTTTCTAAAGCCTCTTTTTTACTAAAGCCTCTTTTCACAGTACCAAATTGCTTTTACTTTCTTTTTTAAATCAATTTATATTCTTGCGTACCTGTCCCACATAAAATTTTAAAAATATTCCAGTCTGCCAACATAGAGACGTTTCCGCAAGACACAGTCGGTCGAGTGCAGATGAGTTCGTACGACAAGAACTCCCCGTTTTACGAGATGGACGTCAAAGATATACATCCGTTTGGGAAACTGCGCATCAAACTGGTCAGGACTTATCATAAAGAGTGTAAGGAGGAAGAAACTACAAGTAGGTATTAGTTGAGTAATTCCTGTACAAAATAATTTAAGAACTTTTCTCGTATAACAGTATGTGTGTTAAGGTAATAAAAAATCCCTCGCGTTTATAGGTGACTAGAGGACTGCTCGCGTCTTCGCCACGTTACACCCTCGAGGGTGGTTTTTTAAAAAATAAAGTAGCCTATCTTTGACCTTCGATTATCAACTATATTTATCCCAAAATTCATCACAATCGGTCAAGCGGTTTAGTTTTTTCATATAAAATTTCATCCCCTATTTCAACCCATTAGCGGTTAATTTTTGAAAAAATAAGTAGCCTATGTTAGACCCATAGTTATTTATACTTTCATTCTAAATTTCATCCAAATCGGACCGGTAGATTAGCCGTGAAAGCGTGACAGACAAACACATAGACTTTCGCATTTATAAATAAATAAGTATGGATATGGATATCTCACTCTTCCATAACGGTCTCCCTATTAAATTATTATATAAATGTGTAATTTAGTTTTTTAAGTGGTTAAGATTTTATTTTAATTTTTATATTATTGTCTATTTAACAATAATTTTAGGTTAATATAGTATTTATGTATAAAAGTTATACATAACACACTTATTTAAATATCTATATATAGGTTATACGTGGCGTCTGTGTCTGTGTTGTCAACTATCCAAACATTCAATCTTTCCTAATTATTAATCAATCAAATCAATATACTTATCAGATTAATATTAAAATTTTACATTATAACTAATAAACACTTCCCCAGATGAACCAGAAACACAACCTACAACCACCACCGACAGTGAAGTATCGACCACGGAAGAACCAACGACCACCGAAGAGGATGGCGATATCGAAGTGAAGCCGCAAGAGCCTGACGACGCCTCCAGGTACCAAAACACAGATCTAGCTTACAGGAGAGGGTGAGGATTTCAATTAAATTTGCCATTCACTGTCACCCGTATCATTATTTTTATTTCTTTTTATTAAGTTGATGGAGAGAGGGTAGAGTTAAGACACTCCGTTCTTCACATGTAATCGTTTTAGTATTTTAATTTAGCAATTTCATAGGATTGGAAATGACTTATTATTTGGATATACAAATATATCTTCTATTATATATTTGAATACAGTCGTGGCGCAGTGGCACAAGAGTGTGACTGTAAACGACTGGTTGTGGGTTCGATTCCCACTCGAGGAGTGGAAATTAATATTTCCATTTTCTTCGCCCTGGTGTCGAGGCAAAGCGTGGCGTTAAGTTCCGCTACTTAACACGCAATGCCTCCGAATTTGGCGGAAGGTGGGGAAAGGAGTGTCTTAACACTAGGTTCCCTCTGCCTACCCTATATTTGAAGGAAAAACTTACGACGCAATTTTATGTGAATTATTCAGACAGAGGATTATTGAATTTGTTGTAATTAAAATTTATATTGAGAATAGTTCAGAAAGTATATTTCATAATAGTGTATTCATAAATATTACACACAATTGTTTAAATATTAATAATTCTGGCAGAAATTGGAAAACGGAGTGTCTTGACACCAGCCTCTCTCTGACTACTGTGTTAAGCGGAAAAAAGCTTGAGCCTACTAAAATTATGACACCTAAAAGAGGGATAATTGGCGGTGATATGATGAAGTCTATAATTCACGAGCTACTCATATGAAATAATGCATATAATGACGATTATCTAACATTAGTCTTAAGTTCAAGCAATAAAATGAATCATATACTACCTAAGGATCTAATGTAAAATTAACTATATCATGAATTGACCGAGTACCTACAGCATGAAATAGTTTCATTTCATAAAAAGGCCAACCACACAAAGACATTTACTCTTACTTACGACTTATTAGATATTTATTTCAGCGAAGCGCCAGTAGTGACCGACCCCGAGTCCTCGGAGGACTGTCCGCTGTCGCAGTGGGCGGAGTGGTCGCCGTGCGACGGGCTCTGCGAGGGAGGGCGGCTGTCGGGGTTCAAGTGGCGGCAGAGGTACCACCTGGTGGATGGAGTGGCGGTGGAGAAATATGATCCGGAGGTATGTTTGATGAGTTTATCTGTATTTGAAGAATTTGATTTTTTGATGTGTTTCGCCCGAATCCGAAATATTGCATGTTTGAGTGGAGGAACTCAATGTCGCTCTTTGAAACATTCGAAACATTCTCCAAATGATATTCTATCTTTGCGCAGGTCAAACGCTATGAATTTATGCCACGTAACCAGGATAGTTGTGGGTTCGCTTCCCACTCAGGCTAAATATTTAAATTTTCATTTCTACGCTCTGGTACCTAAAATAAGAGCAGCGTTTATGAAATATAAAACAATTTTAGTTACTTGTACACTTTTATTACAATTTTAATTGAGTTTCTTATATAGAAGTACTAAGCAGCACGATATTGTAAAATTAAATTCTAAGCTAATTATAGATATATTTTTTTAATATTTATTATACAGGTGCTAAATTATAAATAAACGTATTTTATCTTAAAGCTTCACACTTTATCTCGTATAGCATTCTGCCATTCAACACGTAATGTTTAGATTTCAGGCGGAAAGTAGAGGACGGAGTGTATACACTAAATCCTTTCTGACTACCTTGCTCCTTAGCGATTTTTGATACTTATTATTTCATTATATTATTTTATCCATAATATTTGTTCTGATCGTTAAGTGACTGATCTGCAGACAAGTTTGTGTGGGATGATATGTTACCTAAACACCTAATATACATGTGCTTGTAGGACAGTGAAGGAACGTTCAGTTTTAGAGTAGAGAATCTATAACTAGAATTTTTATTTCTATACGCATACTTAAATAAAGGTTATTTCATACTAACGACCGCCGCGTGATCTGCAGCTTTTATCTCCTATTTTATCCCCTTTAAAATTCTCTGAACTTTCTGTTTAATATAACAAAATATAGCCTATAGCACTCCTGAATAGTGTAGCATTCTAATGGTGAAAGAATTTTCATAATTCGTTCAGTATTTGCGAAGATCACTCCTTTAAAACAAATTACAAACTTAACCTCTTTATTATATTTATTTCGTATGTGCTAACTTTAGGCGGACCCATCAACTAGGAAAGAGGTGCCAAAAGTTTGTAAAAGCCACTACGATGACTTTGAAAGGGAAGAATGTGAAGATAGCTGTTTGGAGGCAGAAGAAAATAGACTAAAAGGTAACAAAACGTTTATATACGAAACTTGGCTTGTGAAGAATGTAGTGTCATTAGGCTAGATTATCTCCCTTAACCTATAGTGTTAGCAATGTTCAATAAAAGTGTTATTTATTTTTACTGAGTGGAATTAGAACTCATAACTAATTAAGTTTAAAGATAAACACCATTCCATTGCTCCACGATGGTCTCTTTTGTAACAGCAGTGTTTCTTAGTAAAGCTTTCGTTTAAAGAAAGCAAGTTTTTTATTTATTTTTTTAGATTATTTATTTTTTGCATATTTCATAGATTTTTTTTTAGCTTCACGCTGAATCCCACACACGTTCGGGTAGGCAGAGGGAACCTTGTGTTAAGACACTCCGTTCCCTACTTTCTGCCGAATTCCGAAGGCATTGCGTGTTAAGTGGCGGAACTTCACGCCTCGCTTTGCCTCGACACCAGGCGAAGAAAATGGAAACATTAAATATTTCCACTCCTCGAGTGGGAATCGAACCCACAACCAGTCGCTTTACCGCACCTTGTGCCTCTGCGCCATGACCTTCTGTTTAGTGGTAAGTAAAATATAACATTACACTATATTATAATGTTGTATTCCATTTAACTTGCAGCTGAAAAACGCCTGATGTCGCCAGTAGCTCCCGGCCACGGATGGACGTCTAGAAGACATACTCCAAGAGGATAATATAACAACTGAGGAAATAATATTATCCTATTTAAGACTTGAGAAAATATTTATAAACATTCAGCTTAAGGAATAGTCTAACTTATTTAATTAGATATAATATTATAGATTACTTTGTTATGCAGATTTAGTTGTAGACACATTTTTTTTTGTAGTTTACACATAGTAGGGTTGCCAGAGAGAATCCAGTGTCAAGAGACATCGTTCTTCACTTTCCGTAAGAAATACAAGATATTACGTGTTGAATGGCAGAATGCTATGCGAGATAAAGTGTAAAGTGAAGTTTGACCCGTGGGGGTTAGGATACAATTCCCCTCCGTCGCTGGGTAGCGTCCCGTCAAAGACGGGTAACCCAGAAGCTTGGTGGTCGGTTCTTCGACTGGCTCGCGAGCACTATTGTGTCAAAGACGAACCGCCCAACATCTAATAATGTTTTCCGGTTCGATGGCATGTAAGACAACTCTCTTTCCTTACTCCCACCATCCCTATCCTTCCTCCCTCCTTTCCCCCACCCCCCTTAAGGTCGGCAACGCATCCACAACCTTTCTAATCTTGTGGATGTCCATGGGCGAAGGTAACTACTTACCATCAGGTACTTCTTCTGCTTGTTTGCCCCCTTACTCGTAAGATAAAATGTTTAATTAAAATTTGGCACCTGTACAATTAACATTAAATAATATATCAACAATTAGCTTAAAATTTAAGTTTACAATATCGAACTGTTTAGTACTTCTATATAAGAAACTTAATTAAAATTGTAATAAAGGTCTACATAAGGACAAGAAACTAATGTTGTTTCATTATCTTTATACAAAGTACAAACATACCTATATCTTCTTGGCAATAAGAACACCTTAGGGGCAAAGTGGTATACTGTAAACAATGGTCGTTTGTTCGAATCCTTTCGTCAAAAAGTAATTTAAAAATATGCTTTCGTTAGCTTGCCCTATATCTATTTATAAATTGTTATATATATTTATGAAATATTTACGATCGTCAGACGATAACAAAATTGGTTACTAACATTTGTGTAAGTGATTTTGATAAAATCATAACTTATAAAGTGACCAGTCGTGGCCCAGTGGCACAAGCGTGTGACTGTAAACGACTGGTTGTGGGTTCGATTCCCACTCGAGGTGTGGAAATTTTGAATATTTGCATTTTCTTCGCTCTGGTGTCAAGTAAAGCGTGGCGTTAAGTTCCGCCACTTAACACGCAATGCCTCCGAATTCGGCGGAAAGTGGGGAACAGAGTGTCTTAACACTAGGTTCTCTCTGCCTACCCTGCTGTGTGAAGAAAAAAAAATAGGGCATATAAAAATAACTGTAAAAAAAGAGAAATAATAACAACAATTAGGAAAAACGAGTAAAAAGTTTTTGGAGTAAAGACAATGAAGGGGACTTCAATATAGCTTGATAAATATAAAAACTAAGATAAGGAAATATATAATGAAAGGAAATAAGCGGGATTGTTGTGATGAATAAGATAAGTAGTATAAAGAAAGTTAAATGAAGATGTCCACTGATTTTCTTTACTATATAATGTATTACACTTCTATTATATGTATATGTCGTGGTCATATTGTAAAATTGACAATTTCATGAAATCGTTGACTATATCATGAAACGGTCGGTTCATGAAATGACCAATTATCGTTTGGCCAGATCATGATGTCGTTTGACGAAATCAATGACAGCCTAATGTTTAACGATATGGTCAACTAAACGCGCGGCTTCTTCATGAACTTGTCGATATTGTTTAACCAAATCGTGAAATAATTACTTAAGCAACCGTTAGAGGCGCTACAAACGCTTTTTATATATGTTGGTAACAAAGTCAATATTTTAGTTTTAAATGTGTTTTTCTTAATTAAAAGCGGAATTAATTATTCGTTTATTTTAAGTAAAATGAATGTTCTTAATAAAATATTATTATTTATATAAAATCATTTTAACTTTTTTCAAGTTAATGTGCGATATAATAATTATAAATTTAAGTAATTATATAGTGAAAATTACTGTTATATACTAAAGAATCTGTTAAATAGAAAAAGTTTAACCTAACCTAGGTTAGGTTAAACTTTTTCTATTTAACAGATCTTGATTGATTTTAAGTATCTTCACACAAAATAAATCTAATTACGTAAAACATTTTTTAGGTTAGGTTAGGTTAAACTATTTTTAATAAATTGATTCTCTTGGGATTGAAAGTGTTTTTGTTTAAAAAACATCGTTATTATATATAATGACATCGTTTTACGCACATATTTTAAATTTATGTTAAATATATTATAAGGACACCTTTGATAAAACAAGAATCATGTTAAAAAAGGTACAGACCTTATGTCAGTAGAGTAAAATAGAATAATAAAAAAAAAAAAAAATTATAAGGACACCTTATTTTACGATATGACCAAACGTCAATGACGAAATCGTTAAACGTTAACGAATCAACGATATCGTCAAATTCAGTTGGTCATTTCATGAACTGCGACCATTTCATGATATTGTCAACGATATCATGAAATCGTCAATTATACGATATGACCACGACATATAGATAACTTCTAACCAATTATAACTACTAAGATTTTTGTAGTTTCTTAGTTGTATTGATGTATGCTCAGTTTTTCAATATTGACATAATTTATAGTACAGTATAGTAGCCTATGTTTACCCTTGGATTATCCATACTTATATTATAAATGCGAAAAAGTCTGTGTGTTTGTCTGTCACGCTTTCGCGGCTAATCTACCTGTCCGATTTGGATGAAATTTAGAATGAAAGTAGTAAAAGGGACTGGCTTTAACATAGGCTACATATTTTTTCAAAAATCAACCTCAAAAGGGGTTGAAATTGGGGATGAAAGTTTATATAAAAAAATCTAAGCCGCTTGAAGAATTGTAATGAATTTTGCCATAAATATAGTTGATAATCTAAGCTATAGCTATAAAGTAGCCTATGTTTATAGGCTACTTTATTTTTAAAAATGGGCCCCGAGGGTTGCATTATTACGAAATAGTTCATTAGTTTTGATGTTTTATTTTTAAATGAGATTAATATATTTTATTATTTCTTTCTCTATGTCTTCATTACCTTCGAATCTCCATTTCAGTGTGAGATGGTAATGAGAATGTCATTACGATCTCACATTGAACGTTGTAATAATTAACTTTATTATTGTTAATAAAAAAATATAAGGTGTAATTTTTAAAAAGTTAAAGAATAACATGTACATTAAATATATTAGCAAGAAAAAAAATAGTTTTTTTGACAATAATTCGTAATTGAACACGAGACACGCACAAAATAAAAGAAACACCCTTAACACGCAATGCCTCCAGGATCCGTCGGGAAATGGGGAATGGAGTGTCTTAACACTAGGTTCCCTCTGCCTACCCTGCTGTGTGCGGGATACAGCGTGAAGCTAAAAAACTAACCTCACAAATAATATCCCACTTAATATGATCTTTTATTTTCGCGATTACTACACATTTTGAAATGAAACTATTTTTAACCGGATTAATCGCGTATATTTTTGTTATTCGAATTCGGTAGACGTGGCCTACCTGAGATCACGGACTACTGTAAAGTGTTCGAAACGTCGTGTTTCTATAAAAATGTATTTTCGAATACCAAAAATATACGCGATTTTTTTTTTTTAGCTTCACGCTGTATCCCGCACACAGCAGAGTAGGCAGATAAAACCTAGTGTTAAGATACTCCGTTCCCCACTTTCCGCCGACTTCGAAGACATTGCGTGTTATGTGGCGGAACTTAACACCGCGCTTTACCTCGACACCAGAGCGAAGAAAATGGAAATATTAAATATTTCCACTCCTCGAGTGGGAATCGGACCCACAACCAGTCGTTAACAGTCACACGCGTGTGCCACTGGGCCACGACTGGCCACTACGCGATTAATCCGGTTAAAAATAGTTTCATTTCAAAAAATATCCCACTTTCAAAGTCAGTTAAAAAATTGAAAATATAGAAGATGTAGGTAATTCAACGCGTCACATGAGTATCAACACTAATTAATTTAGATTCAGTCGACAAGCGACAATTGGCGGACATAGTTACTAGACTCGTTAATCTGACACACTTTGGCCCAGTTTAGAGTCGCCGGTAGGGGACAAAATGTCTAAATATTATGGTGAGTATTTTAATTTTACTTTTGTACGAATATGAATAGCAGATTCGATATTTTTATTAAAAAAATTGCTTGGGTTGCAAGGTTGCCTATAACATTAACATTTTTTTCAATATTTCTAATGAGCTGTTGACGTAGGAGAAGATAAGCATTTTTAGACAACGCATAAACACTTTGAATGTATCTGGAGTCGAACC
Source organism: Dryas iulia moderata (assembly GCA_019049465.1). Classification (NCBI taxonomy): domain Eukaryota; kingdom Metazoa; phylum Arthropoda; class Insecta; order Lepidoptera; family Nymphalidae; genus Dryas; species Dryas iulia. Next base: position 707,158 of record CM032418.1, read on the forward strand.
TGTACCTCTTGAAAACCATCCATGTCGTTAAAATTCCTCGTGCATTCAAATAACTGTACGTCTGTTTGTTTCTTGCGAATCTACAAGATATTGATTATTTTCACGAAACTTGAATGAAAAGGAACAACTGGAATATCAGATGACAAGACTTTTAAATGGAAACAAAATTGTTATTCTTGATTATAACTTAATTTGCAACAAGGCAATGGTATATAAGCAACATGTTATGATAGCTTCATGCTGTATTCCGCACAGAGTAGGAGAGCGTAGGCAGAGGGAACCTAGTGTTCCCCACTTTCCACCGAATTTGGAGGCATTGCGTGTTAAGTGGCGGAACTTAACGCCGCGCTTTGCCTCGACACCAGAGCGAAGAAAATGGAAATATTAAATATTTCCACTCCTCGAGGAGGAATCGAACCCACAAGCAGTCGTTTACAGTTACACACGCTTGTGTCACTGCGCCACGACTGTGCCCCAAGCAATAATTTTTCAAAGTCGACCAAACTAAACAGCTTTTATGAATAATTGCAATAATTGATAGCATAACATTATTTTGATACACTATAATTTTCAGATAATATAAATTTGATCATAAGACTGTTGCTATTCACGATATTTGCACGTCTATGTCGTTGCGACGAGAAGGTATGCGATCGCCGACCACTCGGTACCAAAACCGAGCCCTTGCCTCCTGACAATCGATTCCAAATCGATATTATTGGCATCATCGATAATCAGTACATTCCTAACAATAAATATAAAGGTAAGATTCTATTTTAATTGAAAAAATTTATGTATATGTGTGTATTTGTTTATATTACACAAATGCTAACAAGTGTCTTCTCTATTACAGTGCGACTGTTTTCAACGGACACTGTGTCCACATTCATCGCCTACACTATATCGGCTCGAGGCGATTCATTATTTAGAGATAGGAATCCCAGAAAAGAAACAATCCTCAACGCGGGGAGGGTAGAAGTTCCAGAACACTCCAGGGACGCTATGAACGCGCCGATATGTGCTAACTCTGTCATTCAAACAGATATCACACCAAAAACATCTGTGGAGGTAAAGAATTAGGTCTTTTATTATTTTTGTAAACGCTATTGTACGTATTAAATCCGTGAATTTCTTTTTTTAGCTTCACGCTTTATCCCGCACACAGCAGGGTAGGCAGAGGGAACCTAGTTAAGACACTCCGTTCCCCACTTAATTAATATGTCTATTATTATTATAGTAAAAGTATAAAATATGTGAAATTCGGTATGTTATTTGTTGATTAGTAAATTTTATAAAATATATCTGTTTAAAATTCATAAATTCATATGTAATAAATAGGTTATATAAAATGTAATAGGCGGCTAACTGTATTCAGTATTGTTTGAAACGGCCACTTTCTCGCTAATACGAGTATATTAAATTATATCAAATTAATCCACCATTTTCGTAATGATAAATGTTTGTTTTTTACTATTTTATTCTTTTCTTAAATAACTTTATTATTTTCTACATTTTTATGATTAAGTATGATTAAGTGAGAAAATATAATGAAAAGCCATCGTGGCGCAGTGGAACAGCGTCTAAATGTGGACACGACGGTTGTGGGTTCGATATATACTCTGGAGAAATGATTATAATATAATCGTTCCATTCAATAAAATATTATACCTAATTTTATTACTTTTGATGAAATGTAATCTATTTTTTTTTAAGTTACTAATGTTAATAATATGAATATAAATTTACATACAATAGTATTTAAATTGGACAATAGAATCATATTGATAGAATCATACTTCTTCAAACAAAGAAGTATGATTTTAGCCCACCAAAGCTTCTAAATTTAGATAGTCCTATTACTAAAAAAAGGATTCTTATTCCAGGTAATATGGAAGGCGCCACCAAAAAACAACAAATGTGTAACAATATTCGCAGTGCTGGCGGTGAGGCCGGACGTGTGGTACAACTTCGACGGGCCGCTGTCGAAGCGCGTGTGCGAGGACCGGCGCAACATGGAGGACATGCAGCCTATTGAAAACGATAACTGTGTGACTTGCGAAGATGCCAGGTATTTGGTGAGATATGAGAAACAGATTTAAGATTTATGAAATTACGAATATTTATACTATTAGGTAGAGAGAGAGCTTCGACAATGGAGCCCTCTTAAGTCTACATTTGGATCAGAAATTTCGAAATTTGCCCCAAGTTCTCCATTCCCTCTAACGCGATGGACATCAAGAAAGGATTTTCCTCTTCGCGTAGATAACTACGCTACGCACTATACTATATCTACGACGATTGTGAGAAACCATTCTCCCTTAGAAAGATTTCGTCTGTTATACGGATAGCTGATAACATAGTATCTAAACGAAACAATGTTAAAACTGCCTTAAAATACGTAGCGATTGTCGTTGAATCGCAACTGTACATGCTTCACAACTTTTAACATATTAGTATGTTATATATGTTGTTGCCAGTCGTGGCACAGTGCCAGTCGTGGCACAGTGGCACAAAGTGACTGGTTATGGGTTCGATTTCCACTCGAGGGGTGGAAATATTTAATAATTCCATTTTCTTCGCTCTGGTGTCGAGGCAAAGCGCAGCGTTAAGTTCCGCCACTTAACATGCCTACGAATTCGGCGGTGCGTGGGGAACGGCGTGTCTTAACATTAGGTTCCCTCTGCCTACTCTGCTGTGTGCGGGATACAGCATGAAACTAAAAAAAAATGAAAAGCTATGTTGTAGTAATAAATAAGGCTTTTAGTGGTGAGAAAAAAAATATCATTCAGATCTCTGTTCTGTCTCGTTTTTATTTTTTATAAGTATTTAATATAAAAAGACACTTACTGATATCAAATTAATTTTAAGCTGACCTTCGACGGTATCTGGTCATACAACACACACCCATACATGTTCCCAACGACGAGAGAGCTGGCGCGCTTCAGCGACGTGGTCGGCGCCTCCCACAACAACAACTTTAAGCTATACAGATTCAACTCCGACGCCAGTGAAGGGTTGAAGATGTTGGCTGAACAGGGAAATACTACTAAACTGGAAATGGAAATTATGTCCGAGGTTAGTTTTATAACGGAGAACGTAGTGTCTTATCACAAGGTCTTATTAGTATTTATATTAGTTAAATGAAACGGTAACACAATATTTTTATTATTATTGTTTATGTTAATATCGCATGCGTGTGATAATTTTGAATTAAATTCTGATGTAGTATATAAAACATATATCCATAACTGTTAAATATATTCTTAGCTGGTCGGTCTGGTTGGCAGCCAAGGGGGATTATAGGTTACATCCTAAAATTTATACATCCTGAAATATTTATACAAATCTATCTACAAGTCTACTAATAATAAAAATATACGTACAAACTACAGAGACTATACTTCTAGGCCCTCTTAGACTAAAAAAAATACTTAAAATGCGCAAAATAACGAATCTCTATTACCGAAAGCATAAGCATTAACAACATATATTTACAATTTGACACTTTAAAACCTGAATTTCTGAGTCTACTAAAAACTGAATTAAATTTAAATAAAGTCATACCCACAGCTCGGCTCATCAGTGCGAACATTACTGAAAGCTTCCGGCCAACCCAAACCGGATATGAAAACCACAGCCATGTTCAGAGTAACCAGAGATCATCATCTAGTGTCGCTAGTAGCAGCCGTCCTCCCATCCCCGGATTGGTTTGTGGGAGTATCTAATATGGAGCTTTGTGACGTATCCACTGGGACGTGGTCACCGAATTTGACGTTAAATATCTATCCATCTGACGCGGGCACTGATAGTGGATTGACTTTCGAGGTAAATATGAATATCCATACTTACTTTACTTACTTATATTATAAATGCGAAAGTCTGTGTGTTTGTCTGTCATGCTTTCACGGCTAATCTACCGGTCCGATTGGGATGAAATTTAGAATGAAAGTAGTACATAACCATGGGTCTAACATAGGCTACTTATTTTTTCAAAAAATAACCGCTAAAGGGTGAACCGTGAAATAGGGGATGAAAGTTTATATGAAAAATTTAAACCGCTTGACCGATTATAATGAATTTTGGCGTAAATGTAGTTGATAATCTAAGCTTAAATATAGCCTACTTTATTTTTCAAAAACTCACCCCCGAGGGTTGCAATATAACGAAGCAGTAATGTAGTTTACACGGCGAAGCTGCAAGCGGGCTGCTAATTAGAAATATATTAATATTAATATGACCTTTTGTTTTCACGATTAGGTACTACACATTTTGAAATGAAACTATTTTTAACCGGTAAAACTATTTTTAAGTTTTTGATATTCGAAAATATATTTTTAGAAACTCGACGTTTCGAACACTTTACGTACAGTAGTTCGTGGTCACAGGTAGACTGAAACCACTCACACAGACCCAGTCTACCTGTACCAGTAAAGTGGTCGAAACGTCGGGTTTCTAAAAATATATTTTCGAATACCAAAAATATACGCGATTATTCCGGTTAAAAATAGTTTCATTTCAAAATATATTAATATTATTATTTTTCAAAAAATATATTTTTGCAGCTTCGCTCCTTTTCCCGCATAGCGCGGTAGGGAAAACTAGAGTTAAGACACTCTGTCCTCTACTTTCTGTCTGAAATCGAGACTTAGAGACTGAGAGAGAGAAATTTTGCTTGTTGAGTGGCGGAACTTAACACCGCACTTTGTCTTAGGTACCAGAGCTTAAAAATGAAAATTTAAATATTTCCCCGAATGGGATTCGAACTCACAACCATAGCGTTCATAGTAAATGTCATATCATGTAGATTCAAAATCAAATTATAATCGTCATATATCGTCATTAAAAAAAAGATTGTAAATTAAAATGCTGCAAAAATCCCAAATACTAAAGGAGATAAATATTTCTTATATTTTTAAAAGGCAGCGAATGAAGAGACCATGCCGCCTCAGCCGATAGAATCAGCTGAAATAAACAAATCTATACCGAAAGAACAAATAAAACCGTTTGCCAAGCTGCGTTTTGAACTGGTTAGGACATATACCACCGCCGCCTGCTCTACGGAACCACCATCCACTACCACTGAGGGTAAATATATAAAAAAAGACATTTAGAAAGCGTAAAAAAAATTCGACACAGTTGGTAATCAAACGCATGGCTCAGTGGTAAGAGCGCCTGGACGGTATTCAGAAGGCGTGGATTCGGATTCCGCTGCGGTCAAATATTTACACGCTTTCTAAATATCTATTTCAATTTGACAAAAATCCTTCTAAAACATACATTTTTTTTAGCTTCACGCTGTATCCTGCACACAGCAGGGTAGGCAGAGGGAACCTTGTGTTAAGACACTCCGTTCTCCACTTTCTGCCGGATTCGGAGGCATTGCATGTTAAGTGGCGGAACTTAACGCCGCGTTTTGCCTCGATACCAGAGCGAAAGAAATGGAAATACTAAATATTTCCTCTACTCGAGAGGCAATCGAACTCACAACCAATCGCTTTACAGTCACACTTTGTGGCATTGCGCCACGACTAGCCCTAATCTACTACATTTTTTATGATCATGGATATGTCTATATTTATTTATTGCATTTATTTTCATATCAAGATAAAGAAGTAAGCGAAGAGGATAACGACACGATTACAACCACGACTCCTTCGTAAGTATAAATTTTATTTTTTCACAATCTTTAATTTAGCTTTCAATATATGTAGGTCTGTTTGCCTGGGCGGAACTTTGCAACTAAATTTTGAAGCATAATAATATCCTTAACATTATGATGAATGGCTTAAATCAACGCCGTGCTCTGTCTTACCAGAGCAAAGAAAATAAATTAAATATAATCATTTCCGTAGCTAGGGATCGAACCAACAGCCATTGGGTTGTGTTTAACCATCAGGCGTCATGTCTATGCGTCAAGATGGCCTCATATATTCATTTTGACTTGTATAATTTTATAGGCCAAGAATAAAGCCAAAACCTGCAGTGGTAAATCAACCGGAAGAGGAGTGCCCCATGACGGAGTTCGAAGACTGGTTGCCCTGCGAGAACGACTGTGTGGATGGGGTCATAGAAAACGGGACGCAGATACGATTCCGTTACCACAAGGTCAACGGCGCTATTACTAAAGATAGGGTATGTTGGACTTTGTCCTAGTTAAGTGGAGAAGGGAGAGCTAGACTCTACATTCTCTTTGCTTACTCTGTTATGCAAGAAAAGGCACAAGAACTCGCTTGTCTTTTTGTTACCTTCATTTACGCTGTATCCAACACGCGCTTTGTAGGCAGAGGGAATCTAGTGTTGAGACATAACGTTCTCTACTTTCAACCGAATTCTGGATGCATTACGTGTTAAGCGACGAAACTCAACTTCGTGACACCAGAGCGAAGAAACTGAAATATTAAATATTTCAATTCCTCGTGTAAAAATTAAACCCACATCAATAGCGCTTAGTCACACTTTGTGTCCACAAATCACGACCGGTCTCAGTTGATATATTGACAGTTCAGCTTCAGGCCATTTTCGTACAAATCACAGTAGGCGGAATCTCCAAATAATTTTGTTATTCATTTTTTTACTGTACTTAGTCACTTCCTTAATAATAATATGTAAAGCCTTAACAATTTTATTATTACAGGAAGAAATTTCAGACCATTGCTGGGAAAACTACTCTACATTTGAAATGAGGCCCTGTACGGCGACGTGTTGAAAATAGTAAGGTGTAGTGTTAAAAACTAGTTAAACAAATAAAATATTTGTAGTTCAAAATTAAATAAATATTTAGTGATGCTGTGTTTTGTTTATTATTTTTGCGTCATGTTTATTTTATTGACACTACTTCATATATATTCAACCAGCCTGGTCTGCTGGTCAACCAGATTTCTACCAGTGTTCTTACATCCTCTCCTACCAATTCCCTTCCACCAGTAGTCCTACCGGCGGCCAGCCAAGGATCCACATCAAGGACCACAAGTGACCACAGAAAGTCCACTTAAATTATAATAGATGGCGCTATACAATGCAGCGACGTTTTTATCTGTAGATTTTGATCAATAATCCGATTTAAATTTGTATTATAATGAAAATTAAATACATACATTTATCAAAATGTAACTGTCAACATTATATAAATCTTATTTGGAGCTATAAAATTATATTTCGTGATATTCAAAAAGTCTGTCTAGATTCACTCATTCTAACACTAGTATTAAAATGTGGTTGCTTAATTAATTTAAAAATATATAATTTTTAGTCTCTCTTCGTATATTTTTAATAAAATTAGTAAAAAAATGCTATATTTTTTAATTTACAAATTAAAACAATATTTTCCAAAAAACTTTATAGTCTGCAATGTTTCAAATGTCAATTCTTCTTACGTCATCTCATGCGACATTTTGTGAATTGTGATCTTCTTGTTCCCGATCCTGTGATAAAAATTAAGAAACTTTTACTGTATTATATTTTACTGTTCCAATGTTACTATGCTCGGAAAGAAACCAAAATCAGGCCTTAAACGATTTCTTGGTGTAACTGCTCTAACTATATTCGTAGTGGAATCTGCGGGCATCGCTGTATCTTACGGACTGTGGTATAAATTAAACACTGAAAGAGGTAATTCTTCAATGAAATATTATTTAATATATGCAAAGGTTTAGTAGTTAAGGAAACTTTTACATAGATATTGATAAAAGGCCGTCATATTTATAATAATCGATGAATAATTATATCCAATCTTAAAATAGGACAATTGCTTAATTGTACATACTTTAGCATAATCAACGTTTCTAGACCTTTCTTTGTCACATTTTAGATTTCCGTCTGTATATGCACAAAAATTATAACTGGGTTCTTGAAGGATATTACCAAGTTGGTGAAACTTTTGGAGGACTTAAGACTCGTGAACTTGATAAGATAGTGTGGACCAACGAAGGCAAGATTTAATTCGGTGAGATGAGTATTGCAGCTAGGTCTCTGTTCTGGGTGGTCTCCTTTGGAACCCTCGGCTACGGCCTCTTCACATTTGTCAAACCTGATGATGAACTTCTCAAACAGGTCATTACATGTATGAATTATTCTGTAACTGTGTTGTGTGGTCACTGATTTGTTACTTGTTTAACTAATATGTGTAATATAAACCTAATATATTATAATGCAAACATCTTGTACAGAAACAAGAGCTTTAATGTAAAAAATCATATAAAAAGGTAACCTTTCTGACAAAAAATGTTTTATGCAATTATTAATGAATAGCAAAGGTAGGGCACAATTGGGTAATTGCGTAGGGCACAGAATAAATAAAATTGTCACAGGTTACTCTTAAGTCACATATGATACAAGAAATGTAAACATAACATTGCATGTATTAATGATTACAATGGTGTAAGAAGACTCACATTGGCATAAAACTGACACTGTAACCTATATATATTTTTAATAATCTGTAGAGAAAGTAATTAATAAAATCTTGCAAAAACAAAAAAAATATATGTAGAATAGTAAATGTTAATCTTAATAATGTACATATTTTTAGATTCAACGAGACTAACAAAAGTACAATAACCCAGTTATTGTTTATCTTTACACATGGCATTTTGCTGTTAATCTGAAGAAGAACCTATTAATTTTTAGGTATAGTTTATGTAGTGCATTCTTATAGCACTGCCATTTCAGAGCTGTCCTGTACATAAATTAGGAAAGCAGTTAGTAATAAATATATAAGCATATTATCAGATTATAGTATAATTAGATTAGTTTATATTGATTTTACAGGCCTTTGAGAGGTCAGAGAACCTAGGCCTTAAGCCCTCAGATTGTGGTCTTTTGGCAAATAATGTGTTCCTTCAAAGTTAAAGTTTAAATTAAATAATAATTTATGTTGTAAAATAAGAATCTTTTTAAGTAACAAATAAATTATATTTATTATTTTATTAACATTTATAATAGTTAAACAGACTAAAGCACTGATGGGATTGTCGGAATCTTTAGATAGATTTTTCTATACTATTTTAGAAGTATTTACCAGAGACCTAACCCCTTTTACTGGCGTATTTGGCCTTTAATAAAGAATGTTTATACTAATACTCATTATCACCTCATTCATAGAATATTATTATATACAAAAATCAGTGAACACATAAATGAACATTATAAATTACATACATTTATTTACATATTACTCATCATGTTTGATTTAGTTTTCAAAATCATTACCTTAAAACTGATATTACGAATTTTTAGCATGTTTGGGTCCAAATAACAAAATTTAGGTTTTATGAAAATGTTTAAATTCAAAAAATTAAATATTCAATTTGGTATATTAAACTGAAACATTTTAAAGAAAAAGAAATATGTTTTATCTGTATACTTGTAATTTTGTTAAGTAAATTAAATTTATTTTTTTCTTTCAGTTTGATAGCGGCTCAAAGCATACAGACGCTAGAAAGGTAACACATCAAACTATAGCTATATTAAAAGAAGCAACCGACCCCAACTCAGACGTGAACAAGAAAGTCGAAGAGTTACTTAAAAAAGCAAAATGAGTGATAAAAATTCAATTTTAGAAAGATTGAGCAAAAGAGATGCTCAGCGTTTAGAAAAATTACAAAAAGCACACAAAGCTAGGGAAGAAGTTGATGCTACAAATGAAAATGAGGATTATTTTTCCGGTGCATTCAAGATCAGATCAGACGCAGTCGAAGAGATGCTATCACAAATACCTACATTAGAAACTAATATATTGCCTCAACATTTTGATAATATTAAACATGAAGTTAACGAGCTGCAGAAATTTGTCGTCACATCTTCTTTTTTCCTAAAAGAGTTTAATATGAGAAAGTATTTAGGTATAGTGCAGAGTTTGCAATCGAAGTGCTATGAATTAGAGGATAGATATGTCCCGCGGAAGAAATTCGGTTTCACCAGAAAGAAACTGCCCAAATCTCACACTCAAAAGCAAGATTCTGTTGATGAGAATGACTCCGTTAGCAAGAAAGACAACAAATGGGATGAAAAATTGTTTGGATTCGACTCTCAAGAGGACAAAGTATTGGCTCTGGAAAACGAAGAGCTGTTCCAACGTGATGTGGCTTTGAGAAATCTGAAGAACTGTACGATAGGTCTACGAGGTGTCATGGGTACCTTACATTTGACCAATTTAGATAATTGTATAGTGCTCTCAGGTCCTGTTACATCATCAGTGTTTATAGAGAAGTGCACCAATTGTACTTTAGTGACTGCTTGCCAACAACTCAGGATGCATACGTCTACCAAATGTGACATTTACCTACATGTTACAAGTAAAGGTATTGTGGAAGATTGCTTGAACATCCGCACAGCTCCTTATAATTTAAAGTATGAAGATTTAGAAAAACATTTGAATATGTCCTCTTTAGATAGAAATTCTAATAATTGGGATCGTTTGGATGATTTCAACTGGTTAGCACCAGATGTGCCGTCTCCCAACTGGTCAGTCATGGATGTGTCACAGCGAGTCAGTAGTTGGGATGAATGGTGGACTAAAACACCATTATAAAAATACATTAAATACCTATTTACTTTTATACTTCATATCCTCGTTTATATATTAATGTATAATTACCAACTTGTATAATTTTGACTGATTTTTTTATGCTTGACTTGAAATTTTGCACTTCAATTATTTAAAATGCTAAAATGTTTTGGCTTTTTTTTTATTAATATAAAAAAAATAATTTGTAACAGTCATTGCTTCTTCTTAATTTAATGTATAGTTAGTGTATAGGTTTGCTGACTAAATTGTATGTAGACATACACATTACAGATGTAACAGCGTAGTTAACGAAATATAGAATGCTTTTATTAAATAATATTATTTATAAATAAAACCGTTTTGTAGAATATTTTATTTTCATTTTATACATCAAATCTAATCTGTTCTACCCAAATTGATATTCAGGCGCTGAGAAATTATAATAATATGTCAAATTTTAAAATTAATTCCGAGGACGAGGAGTGGCCATTCGTGGCCCAGTGGCACAAGAGTGTGACTGTAAACGACTGGTTGTGGGTTCGATTCCCACTCGAGGAGTGGAAATTATATTTCCATTTTCTTCGCTCTGGTGTCGAGGTAAAGCGCGGCGTTAAGTTCCGCCACTTAACACGCAAGCCTCCGAATTCGGCGGAAAGTGGGGAACGGAGTGTCTTAACACTAGGTTCCCTCTGCCTACCCTGCTGTGTGCGGGATATAGCGTGAAGCTATTTAATTTAATTTTAATTCCTAGGAATTGAACACTAAACCGTCGCGTTTAAGTCAGACGCTGTCTAACTTCGTCACGACCGCTCTCTTCAATATATAGCGAAAAATGCTCGGTCCCTTGAAATTTCTTATAGAATTTAAATGGTAATATTTAAAAGAAAACCAATTATACTATATTGTCAAAACGATTCAAAATTTTGTTTAGATTCGCTATATATATACGTTTACGAAAGTTATTTAATTGTTAGTTTCAATTGTTTCTCAAAACAATTTAAAAAGTTATTTAATTTTTTTTTAATTGTCACTTACAATAATAAAAATACGTTAATCAAAATTAAATTACTATTGCAATGTGCAATAAATAGTTGCGCTAATTAAATTAGAATTACTTCTTAGTCCTTAGTCAAATAAATCGATGATTCACGCCCAACAGATACTTGATAGACGCATAAGACATAACAAACTTAACTTAGTGGCCAGTCGTGGCCCAGTGGCACAAGCGTGTGACTGTAAACGACTGGTTGTGGGTTCGATTCCCACTCGAGGAGTGGAAATTATATTTCCATTTTCTTCGCTCTGGTGTCGAGGTAAAGCGCGGCGTTAAGTACCGCCACTTAACACGCAAGCCTCCGAATTCGGTGGAAAGTGGGGAACGGAGTGTCTTAACACTAGGATCCCTCTGCCTACCCTGCTGTGTGCGGGATACAGCGTGAAGCTAAAAAAAAAACTTAATTTATAAATCGAAAACCACATAATAAATTATAAAATAAATTTATTTTTAGAATAAATTAAACACATTAGAATAAATTCACAAAATTATATAATTTCATAAATAAATCTCGAGACTTACAATCTGTTTACAATAATCGTTAGTTATAGTACATTATAAAATTGAGATTATTATTTTAAAAAGGAATGAGTTTAAGTACAAAATTAGACATTGAATGAACATACATATTTAATTGTACAGGTGTTTAGATTCACTGGTTTTGCTTCAAGTCAAAATAATTTAAAATAACATTCATTCATTAAAGTAGTTTATAATATATTGTAATGTCTTTATTGAATATCTATAATATAAGTATCATAGAGTAATAAATAATAGATATTAATTTATAAATGTTATAATCTAGCATAAAATATTAAAAGTATTTAAGGAATTATTATTTAACATACAACACTAGTATATACAATGAATATAAGAAAAAAAGGAAAGTAGATTATTATAATGTCTTTTATAGATAAAATATTAGAAAAGTTAAGTAGATAAGATTAACGTCATGGTTATTAAAATAAAATTGTGGATTTAATTTAAAAAAGTAACTTAATTTTATGAAATTGATGATATTTCTTTAATGAAAAGTTATCCAGAGTATATCACTGCTTTAGAAGGCTTATGTTATAAATTAAAATAAGTGCAGTATTTTTTTCATTTTAAAGTTTAATTTCTGGGTACAATTGACCAAGGCCAAAGGTATTTTCGCGGCGTCGCAGCAGTAAATTTTACTAAAGATTCTCACCGAGTATATAAAACAGATCCATTTTCGTGAAATTGTGACAAATATGAACAATTTATTATTTGTTTGTGGGGAAATCACAAAAAATCACAATTAGATAAAAATTCATTACTGTTTACACTGGAATTAACAATTATTATTATTTTTTTTTTTAACTTCACGCTGTATCCCGCACACAGCAGGGTAGGCAGAGGAAACCTAGTGTTAAGACACTCCGTTCCCCACTTTCCGCTGAATGCTTCCGCTGAATGAGGCTTACGTGTTAAGTGGCGGAACTTAACGCCGCGCTTTACCTCGACACCAGAGCGAAGAAAATGGAAATATAATTTCCACTCGAGTGGGAATCGAACACCACCACAACCAGTAGTTTACAGTCACACGCTTGTGCCACTGGGCCACGACTGGCCACAATATTACTGTTAATTGTGACTTTCGCACAAACAATTAATCAATTGTTAATCGCAATTAAATTTCGCGCAACACTGATGTTAACTCAATTTTGTAGTATTTCATAACAATACACAATTCTTCTAAAGCAGCAAATTGCACTGAGTATTTATTTTTTATAAATTTCAATAGAAATGAGTCTTCACAGAATATATAATATATATATTTTACTTATTTTATTTATAATAATATTTTTGCTTTATTGCACAAGGTATTCCATTATGCAGCCAAATATATTTTAACTAATTTTTATTACTAATATTATAAACTATATATTTATCATAAATATAACTAAAATTGTAAATTAATAAGTACTTATATTTATAGCTGATACATAGGCAGTACATATTAAGTTCAAAAAATTGTCGAATAATCAATTTAAAAAAAAACACAATACTTATAATCCTAACATATTAAGGCCTTTGCTTTATATTAAAAAAGTAGTTGATACTTTTTTAATAAGAACTAGAGGATATCTTCGCGCTTATTTACCAAAATAATTTCTTTTATATACAATATTAATATATAGTTATTATAATTATCAACATTTTTAAAGGACCAAGAATCTGACATTTCTTTTTTTTTAATTTTCAATACAAATATGACATTTATAGAAAACATTTAAAAAATCGAATGAAGTGGGAATAAAAAAAACTTATCCAAAATTTAAAACGGTTTAAAAGAGCTGTAGGTTCGAATTCCGTTACATTCAATTTTTAATACACATTTTCTAAAAATCATATCCTATCTATTATATCCTAAATGTATATTTAAACACAAAAAAAAATTACACAACTCTTCGAAACATAATTGTCAATACATTATTCCCAATACTCACAGGTTCGAATCCAGCCAAAAAAATGACCAAAAAATTGACATTCCTTTTGAAACTTATACTCATACATATAATTAAATATAATATATATTTATTTATATCACCAATTGGGTTTTTTATGTGTTATGGTCCATTGTTGGAATGTATTGTTTGGATCGCAGGGAGCTAGCCCCAGTTGGCGAGAATTAGGCTGTAGAGTTAAACAGTAGCTGTGCAAACGGTGAATAAGGTGATTGTGATCATCATCATATCTGAAAATGGCAGAAAAAAAAATAAATATCTTTTTATTGAATAAAGGAGGCAAACGAGCAGAAGGACCACCTGATGGTAAGTGGTTACCTTCGCGCATAGACATCTACAACATTAGAGTTATGGATGCGTTGCGTTGCGGGTGTACCCGCCCATAGATATATACAACAACAGAGGGATTGTGTACGCATTGCCGGCCTTAAGGGTGAAGGAGGGGAGGAGGGAGGAAGAATAGGAATGAGGTCGTCGTGGCCCACTGGGACAGTCAGTGACTGTAAACACGATGGTCGTTGGTTCGATTTTCACAAGAGGATTATATATTGTTCATATTTCTTCGCTCTAGTACCTAAGACAAAGCGCGGCGTTGAATTTCGCCACTCGATTCGTAATTATTCCTGTAATGACTTCTATGACTAACTAATTAAAAAAAAAGTGGGGAAAAAGCGTGAAGTTGCATTATAATCATTGCTATGCCAATTTCTAAAAATCGTCATAGAAATACAGTCACCAGTGATGGAGTCGGACTGTAAACACACGGTTGTGAATTTCATTTACAAAATTATATTACTACAGCCCAACACCTAATAATTAAAAAAAGAGCAACACTCTCTAGGTTGCTCTTTTTCTAATTTTTAAAGAAAAAATCATTAAAATATGGAGAACAGAATATCCTAACACTATGTTACCTCTACTCCTACTTCCCTATCCAAAACAATAATTAAACAACACATTACCTCCAAGGCCCATCAACAGTTCCAAGTCGGCATATAGTTTGCTTCACCGCATCAGTATCTGCTTCCACACATCTTTCTCCCACTCCCAGTTGCCCTGCTTCGTTCAATCTGAACAACTGATTGTTACCAGCACCGTGGCATGTTGATGTTCCTGGAAATTTAATTTTGAGAGATAATTTAGTATTGTTATAGTCTTATTCAGATATTTAGGATATGAAAAATATTTTAGAATAACATATAGAATTTAAATGTAGTGAGATTTGAACCTGTGCTTCAGGGTAATATAAATGTTAGGTATAATACTTTTTTTTTAAATATAAATTAAGATATAATAAAAATAAATAATTACTTAAATTTTATAATAATAACTAAAAAAACATTGCCAATAAAATAATAAGTTCACAATTGATGCATTATATTTAAATTGTTTTCATTTCTCCACTCTGTTAAGACAAGGCGTAGCGTTAAGTTCCGCCGAATGGCAACTTAATTTCATATTGCATGTTAAAACTTAGTGAAACTTAATTTCACATTGAATATTGCAATGTGAATTGAATTTGAGGTCAGTCGTGGCGCAGTGGCACGAACCAAAAGTGTGACTTTAAACGAATGGTTGTGGGTTCGATTCCCACACGCGGAGTAGAAATATTAAATATTTTCATTTTCCTTCGCTCTGGTGTCAGAGGTAAAGTGCGGCTTTAAGTTCCGCCACTTAACACGCAATACGAACGGAGTGTCTCAACACTAGGTTCCCTCTGCCTACTCTGCTGTGTGCGGGATACAGCGTGAAGCTAACAAAAAAGTTTTAGGCCGAAAATGGAGAACGGAGTATGTTAACACTAGATTCTCTAACTACACTATAATGAAAAAAAAAACACTTACCCAAATACGCAGGAGCAGCTTTCCCCATGGTGTCCAAGCACAGCGAGGCCGCCTTGTTCTTCACCATGCCCCAGTGAATATTCTTCGGCAGTTTAGGAAACTTGTCATACACATCATAAGCTACATTCTCCATGAACCAACCAAAACTTTTACACTTCAAATTCTCCTTCAATTTCACCTGCTCACTTATATCACCCATATCCAAAAACCTTGCCATCGGTTCTCTCGTATAGAAATACTCCTTATGCTCCTCATCGAACCAAGTTTCGATAACCCTTTTATAATTGATAGTTATGAGCGATCCTTTACGGTTTTTGGCCAAATCACCGAAAGAATACGGCATGAATGCCCTGTACACGTGTCCCACCCTAGAGCACGGCACCCATTCAATACTTCCACCGCATTGCCAAATTTTGAAGCTAAGCTCGAAATTCTCCCCTCCCCAGACGAGAAGACCGGGGTCATACGCACCTATTTCCAGAAAATACCGTCTATTTATTGCGAAAAGACCGCCAGCGTGGGTTGGGCTTTTGTAGGGCTCAGATTTGTGCTTATGAAGGCTACTTTCTCTCTCAGGTACTTCATTTTCTTTATAAAGCATTCCCCACTCAAAGATACCTCTATAATTCGTTCCGTGTTGGTAAACCGGTCTGTATTCGAAGGTTCTATGATCGATGCCATCTATGACTGGTACTGTCATGGTTCTGTAGTCTCTATATATAGGGGCTAAGAGGGGAGGCAACCAGTTTAAGTTGACCTCGCAGTGGGCGTCTAAGAAGACGATGACGTCACCCGTGGCCTCCTTAGCGCCCCTCGAACGAGTCCTGATAAGTCCTTCTCGTTGAGTGTTCCTTATGAGACGCACTTTGCCGCGCCATCTTTTTATGTAATTGTCTAAATTCTCTTTCAAATTGTCTTTGTCTGAGAAGTCGTCGACCTGTAATATTTAATTTTTAAGGATTCCTTTTTGTGGAGAACACCGCGCTCGTAAAAACAATACTAAAATGTATATTTTTTAAACTTAAAAATAAATAAATAAATAGCTTCACGCTATATCCCGCACACAGCAGGGTAGGCAGAGGGAACCTAGTGTTAAGACACTCCGTTCCCCACTTTCGGCCGAATTCGGAGACATTGCGTGTTAATTGGCGGAACTTAACGCCGCGCTTTACCTCGACACCAGAGCGAAGAAAATGGAAATATTAAATATTTCCACTCCTCGAGTGGGAATCGAACCCACAACCAGTCGTTTACAGTCACACGCTTGTGCCACTGGGCCACGACTGGCCACAAATTTAAAATATAAAACCTTCTTTAGGATAGAGAGTATTAAAGCAATGCCATCACTTTCGCCCTGATAGACATTGTGTGAGGAGTAACGGAACTTAACGCTGCACTTCGTCTTGTCCAGACAGGGGAAGTCAGAATAATGTAATATAACCATTGCCCCACGTGAGAATTTTCTTTTAGCTTCACGCTGTATCCTGAACACAGCAGGGTAAGCAGAGGCGTTAAGTGGCGGAACCAAACACCGCGCTTTGCCCCGACACCAGAGCGAAGAAAATGGAATTAATAAATCTATGCACTCCTCGAGTCGAACCGAATCCACAACCAGTCGCATTACAGTCACACTTTGTGCCACTGCGCCACGACTGGCCCCAGTGGGACAGCTTCTGATTGTTATCACGATTACTTCCTTACTTACGGTTACTTCTCAATGAATAGTATAATCACAAATTAAATTATTTTCATTTTTCCGTCTTGGTGAACGAAACAAATAGCGATGTAAAGCTGTGTTGCTTAATAAGAAACGTTTAGAATTAATTAATAATCGACACAGATCAATTATCCGAACAAATCAGCTTTCCAAACAAACCCATATGCCACAAAGAATAATCGACGAAAATAAGACAAAATTAAACTTTTTAACATTTTTGAAGTGTTATATACACACTTAGGAAATTCAAAGAGACATTTACAAAACGTTTAAAAATTTGAACGCATCGGGATTCGAACCCGCGCCTCCTGGAAACCGTTTAGGCGCTCTGACCGCTAAGCCATACGTTCTAGTTTATGGTTTTCAGGATTCATTCAGCCCGCACCGGGATTTGAACCCGCACCGGGTTCGAATCTCACTGCGTTCAAATTCTTATACGTTTTCTAAATGTCTCTTTCAATTTCCTATGTGTGTGAATGACACTTGATAAATGTTAAAGGTATTTAATAAATAGCATTCTCTCTTGCTAAACGATTGTTCGTAGAATAAACTTTGAGTAGCAGAAATTCGTAAAAATCTCTCTACAGAGATGCTAACAACAAAAATAAGTTGTAATAAAGCGTATAAGAATTTCGACGCAGCTGGTAGTGTAGAACGCATGGCTCAGTCAGAGCGCCTGGATGGTTATCAGGAGGTGCAGGTTCGAATCCCGCTGCGTTCAAAATTTATATACGTTTTCTAAATGTCTTTTACATAATTAAACTTACCAATACAACTTCATGTAAAACATGGGGTGGTGATCTGTCAATAACTGTATGCACTGTACGCATTAGTACCGAGAACCCTTCATTGTGAAACACTATGATGACGGACGTGGTCGGCAAGTCTTGCGGGTAGTGCCAAAACTTACACTCGTCGAGACGCGTGTCTGGTATTGATCTAGAAGAAAATATTAAAACAGTCATTTAAAAATAAAATTGTGGCCAGTCGTGGCCCAGTGGCACAAGCATGTGACTGTAAACGACTGGTTGTGTGTTCGATTCCCACTCGAGGAGTGGAAATTATATTTCCATTTTCTTCGCTCTGCTTTCGAGGTAAAGCGCGGCGTTAAGTTCCGCCACTTAACACGCAAGCTTTCGAATTCGGCGGAAAGTGGGGAACGGAGTGTCTTAACACTAGGTTCCCTCTGCCTACCCTGCTGTGTGCGGGATATAGCGTGAAGCTAAAAAAAAAAAAAAAAAATAGTAATCTGATATATAGTGGCGGATACTAGCGGCCCGCCCGCCGCTTCGTCGCATGATCTGAACGACTATCGCTATTTCGTTATATTGCAACAATTTGGGATGATTTATTTAAAATTAATGTAGCCTATGCATAACTGTGTTATCAACTATCTTAATGCCAAAATTCATTACAATCGTTCAGGGGGTTTAGAATTTTCTTTCTTTCATCCCCTATATCAACCCTTAACGGGTTGACTTTTGGTAAAAATGTAGCCAATAAATAGACCCTGGATCTTGAACAACATTCATTCCGAATTTCATTCTAATCGGACCGGTAGATTAGGCATGAAAGCGTGACAGACAAACAGACAGACTCACATTTATAATATTAGTAAGGATATAGTGACCTGTATTTTCTCGCTTGGTAGTCAGAGAGAACCAGTGACACCTCCGTCCTCCACTTTTTACCAGAATCCAAAACATTATATGTGTCGGAAACGACGGAGTGACGGAACTCAACGCCGCACTTTGTGTTAGGTACCAGAGCGAAGAAATTTACATATATCCAATCATTCCTTGAGTGGGAATCGAACCCACAGCACTCATCTAACAGCCGCTATTCCACTGTGCCACGATGGCCTCAAACTCAGTTACAAATATTTCGAATTTCAATTCATTGTTTAAAGAAACAGGTTGTTGTGGTGCAATATGACGTGTGACTATATAAATAATGTTGTTGTGGGTTCATTTCCTACTTTGGTAATTATTATAAGTATTTAAATTATTTTTATTCTTCCACTTTAGTGACCAAAACAAAGTGAGGCTTTGAATTTCGTCACTTGTTATAAGGATGTGACAAACTTCTCTCCGTCTACCTTACAATGAAGGAAAAAGCATGAAATTAAGAAACAATAAAAAAATCATAATACACCAATGATTTTTAAGTGTTGACACCATAGTGTAACAATAACTGAAATAATATAATTTAGACTGGACTTGAAAAAGACATTTAAATAGCATTCTCTCTTGCCAAATGATTGTTCGTAGAATAATCTTTGGGTAGCAGAAATTTGTAAAAATCTCTCTACAGAGATGCTAACAACATAAATAAGTTGTAATAAAGCGTATAAGAATTTCAAATCGCCTGAACAGTATTCAGGAGGCGCGGGTTCGAATCCCGCTGCGTTCAAATTTTTATATGTTTTCTTTAAATGTCTTTTTCAATTTTCCTAAGTGTGGAATAACACTTTAAAAATGTTTAAAAAGTAGACTGGACTTCCAAGTGGAAATAGTAATAACAACCTTTCAAATATAGAAGCTGCCCAACTGCATAGTAATGGTATTATTTAAATAATATTAATCAATATTCACAGGCATATTATTGTTAATGACTTGTGGTATTTAAAAAAATAAAGGTTATAATGAATAAATATATACATATGTAAATATGACTACTTTTAGTGCAATATAACTTATTGTAAGCCTAAAATATTAATAACAAAATGCATATCTTTTTCTATTTTGTTAACAAAAGCTACAACTGCAAAACTACACTGCAAAAAAAGTTATTATAATTTTATTTATAATGAAATTGTAAAAATATTTTATGATAATTTTATTCCTCTACTATTTTATTGCTATTACTACAAACTAATATTATTAATAGTCATAGTATTATAGTAAGTAGTATTATCAGAAGCAATATTAACCTGCTAACCGGACAAGACATATAAATACGTCAGGCATAAACAATTTCGGGTAGGACATATGAATACATCCTCTAAAATTAATGTGCGCCCTGAAATGGAGTTGCATAAGTTGAACGGGAACTCCCCAGTTAACAGGTTAAACAGTTTGACACCTCTTTGTTTTACAGCATCACTTTTTTTCTGCATAGCATGGTACTCAAATAGAACCTGGAGCCAAGTCACTCTGTTCTTCAATTTTTGCTTAAAATTAAGCCTGCATATTGATTGTTAAAGGGCAGAACATAACAAAAACAAAACTTAATATGTAAATTTTTGCACCTAATTTTCTCTTAAAGTTATCATCATGTTACCTTAAACTATGTATATAGTTTTTATATTATGTATTATTTTAATATTATATGCAAATTCACCTGTTCATAGCAATATCATCAGATGCTGCAATATTCATTCCATATTCACTCTCAGACTCGGCAATGTCATTTGCCCGTTCTTGAGACATGTGATAGGCCAAGCCATCCTCTCCAGGGCCTTTTACAGATTTTCTTGACTTTGGCTCAAAATTACCTAATTCTGTAATAATTATTTAGTTATTATCACTATCTATTGTTTCTTATATAGATAAAATCTAAATATTGTAGTTTGTATTTTATCAAAATATAATACTGAAATATATTTTCCCTATAGTCATAGAATAGTAAATTCTTACATTATGAATATTAAATGAATTAATAAAAAGTACATATTATAATATTTTAAATTAATTAATTTCATGTATGATAGTGAAAAAATGAGAACAGTTTTAAAATATGTATGATTATGCCCACACATTTACAATAACTATGAAATTGTAGTCAATTGATAAAATTCATGAATCGGTTCAACTTTTTATACTACACAAGTAAAATCTTATATGTATACATTCTATTACCAAGTTACATTAAATATTTCAAAAATTATATTATAATTAAAAATAAGTACATGAGTTTTTAATTAAAATTATCAAATTAAAACCAAGAAGACCATTTTCTTATCTGAAATCAATTATTCAATCAATATTTGTAGAACTGATTAATTAGATAATCAGAATTACAATGTGTTATTTTATAAATTCTAAGAATCGAAGTAATTAAAATATTATCACATAAAATAATTAAAATCTTTACATATTTATTAAAAATAAGGCATCTAAATCTTGTAGTTTTTGCTATTTTGATATTGAGCAGTATGTTTTCACAAGCATTTTTTTATTCCCAATTCAATCAAATAATGTTTACGTTGCGTGTAGGTGATAAAATCTTATATGCACAAGCCGGCCACGACACATAACTGTACTTGTACTAGTTAAATGTAAATGACATATAACTTAACGAATAATAAATATAACGCACCGGTTTTCAATACAGGATATACATCTCTATGAAATTTATAATATTTTGGTTGATCTTCTGATAAAACAATTTCATTTGAATTATTGCCGAGACTTCCTTGTGAATATGAATGTAAACCATATATCAAAACTAACACAATTGCACTTATTCCGGCCACACGAATAATTCTACCGCGTCTCACATTAGTTATACGCATTTTGAAGACAATACTTCTCTAGAATGCCATAAAAATAAATTAAATGTAACAAAACAAAAAGTAAACTATTTCCGCGTTTTGTTACAAGTTTCGATCAACCTTTCGGTGAACGTACGAACATGAAGGTAGCGATGACGTTTGTTTAGTTTCCTTTGACATTAAAATGTCAACGTCTACTAATACGTTCCTTTGTATAGAATTTTACATATTAATAAATTTGTTTTCATAATTTAAATTTATGGTATAGATTTGAACTTATAAAATCGTCATATTTTACATTACATTCATTAAAGTCATCGCTTATAAAGAATAAATTACATTTTGAAAATGTATGTGACTCGTGAAATTGTGAATCAAGACCGTTAACCGTAAGCCATGGGCCTATGGCGCAATTTCATAAGTCTGAAACTAGTCAGTGATAAAAATTTGGATGCCATTTATTTTGTTTTATATTGATATTAGAGGCGGTTCCTAGTACCTACGACTTATTTGCATTCACATTGAGATTATATACTTTATAAATGCTCGTGTGCGTTTTTAATTAAAAATAGTACGTAAAATGTAAAAACTTATACACACTTATACACCTTCTTTAAAGTTTGGTGACCTATATGAAATATATTTAATAAAATATTTTTCTATGATGATTATTTTTATTTTTATAAGCCATATTATTGAAAAAAATTCCAGGTTCAAATGTTTTCGTAGTCTGTAGTTCCAAGTTCACAACTGTCATATTTAAATTTCAAAATATGTGTACACCGCAACGGCTATTGTTTTCTTTAGTGCTTGTTGATATTTGTTTTCAATTTTACTTCTTGCGTATTTTCATTACTATATTGTTTCGAAATAATATAGTAAGGAAATAATTAGAAACTTAAAAGATGGAACGTGGTTAGTTGAATATATTTAGCGTTTGTTAACATGGATTGTATTATTGTGATTTTGCTAAAACAAAGAGTACAAAATAATTTTAATTTGTATGCAACACTTTTAATATGCAAAATTAGAAATATAATATTTCTTAATGTTAGATTTCTGTGCGCATATATTATAAAGTATATCAGCTATCATTTTTGTATTTTATTATTCCAGCAAGAGCCTTGAGCGTGGAGAACTTTATCGACAACTGGAATGTAGAGTTTCCAAAGTTTCCGCTGACAACAGCTGATTTGAAAAATCCTCATATAGTCATGGAAGCACTATTCCAATTGTTTGATCGTCTTGGAATTGATTTAGACGCTGTACTTGCGGTAATACTATTGTATTTAAAAGCTTAATTATGTTTTTTATAAGTAGTAGGACGGAGTGACTTGACGCGAGGTCCTTTCTGACTACCTCGCTATGCGAGCAAAAACTGTAAAATATTCAGTAGTTAAAATATTGCTTAAATTATTATACATACTTAGCTATATTATTATTAAATTAACATTCTTTTACAGCCACCACCAGAAGAACATCGAAACGAGAATACAATTTACTACTGGGACTTATTGCCTGTTATAAACACAAAAAGAGTTGCAAAATACTTGGTTTCTGTTATTCCACAAGTTAATGTGACACTCAATATAACACATTTGCTTCAACCTACTGTGACTACTTCTCGTTCAATCTTGTTATTGTTGTTCAACCTTATGCTCTTCAATGAAGAAAAATTAAGAGATATTGCACCATATGAAGAGGAGCTGTTTTCTAAAACTGAACAGGTACTTTAATATATATATTTTTTGGTTTAAGTTACTACATATGTGTATATTAAATCTGTTCATAAAAATAAAAACTTTAAACGTTAGAATGTTAAAATACAAATTAATGTAACATAATTTATATTTATAATCATTTTTTTTCATATATATAACTCTTCTTTTCAGTTTTGTTTATCTAATCATTTTAATATGGAAAAAAACAGCAACAATAATATTACAATTATCATAGTGCAGTAGCCCAGTGTGTAATATAATCATTCCCTGGAAATCGAACCCACAACCATCGCATTACAGTCATATATGGTTCCAAAGTGCCATGACTATCTTAACATTCTTTTTTAAGAAATTTAATTCTATTTTTTTCCATAAATGTTATTTAAAATTGCAGGTGAAATCATTGGAAAATCGGAAAAATCGTCTCTTGGAAATGCTTAACGAACAAGCTGAAGAGAAGGGCAAAAGAGCTGAAAGATTAGAGAAGGTTTGTTTTTGACATGTCCTGGTTTCTTTATAAAATAAAAATATATCAGTGTACAGATAGTCATACTTTCTTTTTTAGCTCGGATATTGTTTCCTAAGTCTTGCCTAAGTTTTATAGCTATATAACAAACAAAACATCAATTTCTGTCAAGTAGTTACAAATAATGCATACAAACATTCAGTTTAAACTATTTTATTATAGTGTAAATGCATTAATTGTCATTTATTTAAAAATCACAGATAGACCAAGACATAAAGCAGTTTGAATTAGAACTCCAACAAGAAAGTGAAGCTCACGATATAGAGAAACAAGAATTGGAAGCCATTTCGAAAGAGAATCTACAGACAAAAATTATTCTCGATCAAAAGAATAATCAAAGAGACGAGTTACTATCAGAAATTGAAAAGAAAAATGCACTGAGAGTGCACGATGCGGATGACATAAAGGCACAGGCAGAGAGTGCAGCGCGGAACGTTCAAGAGGCTGAGGAGAAATTGAACACTCTGCGTAACCTGTTAATGCAAAAGGAGAATAGCTTGAAGAATTTGCAAACGATCAAGCCCAATCTGGACACAGCTAATAATTTGTTGCACGAAATTATTAAGCTTTCTGAGACTGTTAGGTATTGTATTTCCTTTTTTTTAATTTTTTTTTTGGCTTCATGTTGTATCTGGCATACAGCAGGGTAGGCAGAGGGAGCATAATCTTAAGACACTCCGTTCCCTATCTTCCACTGAATTCTGGTATTGCCTGTTAAATTGCGCAACTTAATTCCGCGTTTGGCCTCAATACCAGAGAGATGAAAATGGAAATATAAAATATTTCCAATTCTTGAGTCGGAATCGAACCCACAACCGTTCACGTTTCAGGGTTCACTATTTTGAATGAAGTTATTTGATCTGATCACTTTGATAGAAATATTTATATCTGAGGGTGTGGTATTGTATACCATAATACAGGTTTCCTAGTACGGTGATAGTCTCAACCATAAATATTTCGTGAATATATGTAATTAGTATCCTTTATTTTACATATTACTTATTAAATTACATTTATATTTATAAAAATCTATATAACCTATAAGTATAAATATAAAAAAATAGTTGTCTCCGAACAGAGGCTAATTTTTATTATTATTATTTTCCAGGGACTACGAGAGTGGAGACTTAGATTCAGAGAGTAAAGAGGGTGAGTTAGATGTCCTCAACACAGAAGTACTGGAACTGGAAGCCCGTCTCGCAGACTTGAGGGCAGCTCGGGCAGAGGCAGCCGTTAATATAGAGAAAGGTCAAGCGAGTAGACAGCAAGAGGATATGATGTTACTTAGGTAATGCAAGTGTTTTAATATTAATTTTATTGATATGTTTTGCTTAAAAAGTTGTTATTTACATAGTTAGGAAAATAAATAGACATTTTTAAAAACATATAAAAATTTGAACATTTAATATTGAAAAACTAAAGGAAACTGGATTCTCTTATGGTATATTTTATAAACTCATTTACCTTACTTAATTAAAGGTCTGATATTGTGAAAAAAGGAATTTATATATATAAAAAAAGATTGTTTTAAAAAAAAGTACAGGCCTTGTGTCCATAGTGATATAAATTAAATGATAAAAAAAAATTGAACACACCGGAATTCGAACCTGTGTCTCTTGGAAACCGTCCAAGGTGTCCAAGGAACAGTAGAGGGTACAACTTGGCAGGTTGCGTTGAAATTTTTATATGTTTCCTAAATGTTTTTTTCAACTTCGTAATTGTGTGAATAACATATTATACAATAACAATTAAAATAGTGATGGGCAAAGTACAGTCTGCGACAGCTTTTCATCCGGCCCGTGGATTATATTTTTGAATAGCATATGGAGCGCTATAATAAATAATACATATATTTCATATATTTGAGTGCAGTGGTAGTTGCAAAAAAACGAAAATCAAAATGTGGTAAAAAATTGTAAGCTGGCTTTCCTTTGTCTAAATTTCATCATTTTTTTTTTGTTTTTTAGCTACACGCTGTATCCCGCACGCGGCAGGGTGGCAGAGGGAACCTAGCGTTAAGACACTCCGTTCCCCACTTTCCGCCGAATTCGGAGGCATTGCGTGTTTAGTGGCGGAACTTAACGCCGCGCTTTACCTCGACACCAGAGCGAAGAAAATGGAAATATAATTTTCACTCCTCGAGTGGGAATGGAACCCACAACCAGTCGTTTACAGTCACACGCTTGTGCCACTGCGGCACGACTGGCCTCAATCCTCTGGCATCCTTTTGCTGGCCACCAATTAAAAAGTTTGCCCATCACTATTTTAAAATGTTAAAGTTTTTTTCAGTAAACTTCGGGAGGCGGAGGAGAAAGACAAAAAGGACAGAGAGAGTTCACTAAAAGCTATCCAAGAAGTGGAACAGATTAAAGAAATGACCATCAAGTTTGAAAGGATGAAAGCGGCTAAGATAGAAGAGTTGGGTCAGATAAAAAATGAATTTGTCAGTAATGTAAGTAATATTTCTATATAATTAGATTTATATATTGGTTTTAGGCTAAAGCGTGTGTTTTCGAGGCAAGGCACGGCGTTAAGTTCCGCCGCTGTCAAGTGGTTATACATCCAGAATTTAGCTGTAAGTGGGGAATGGAATGTCTTAACACTAGGTTCCCGCTGCTTATCTTGCTATGTTGCAGGATACAGTGTGAAGGAAAATAAAATATGTTGCATAAAACCTGACGCGAAGACATTTTGTTCTCCACTTAGACTTGAACTGAGAAATTGTGAATAATGGCGGAATTTAACGCTGCACTGTGTTTTGTCAGAGTGGAATCATTATTATTTAAAAATATTATTCTTTAAATATGTGTCAAACTCATATTCAATGTGTTTATTAGTCAAAAGTCTATATTATTCTTATGATTTTTTAGGGTGAGTGGAGAGTCTAGTGTTTTGACACTAAGCTGTCTATCTTGAAATACAAAGGTGTGCATTTTTATTTGCCCAACAGTCACAAGCTGAGGTTTTGCATTTCTCTCTCTCTTCCTATACCCTTGGTTAACATCTTCTACCTTATAATTTTAATATAGAATCTGTATTCCAAATAAAAAAAACCTTTTTATAATATTTAAATAATTGTAATTTTTATACATAATTTTTATATTTTCAGCTTAAACATATGCAAGATATATTACTGATGAAAGCACAAGAGTCGAAGAAAAGGATAGAAGATAAATTGAAAAGCCGAAGCTAATTTTATTTATTAAAATTCTATAACAAATATTTTTATATTAATATCTTTATTAAAATATGTATGTAATTGTTTTGAGGCCTGCGTCTGACTGTAAAGCGATGGTTACCGGTTCGATTGCCGCTCGAGGGAATGGTTATATTTAAATTTTCGTTTCTTTCGTTCTGATACCGATGATAAAGCGTGCGGTGTTGAGTTTTGCCATTTAACACGCAATGTTCTGATTTCGCCTGATACTTTCCCTGATTTCGCCTGATGCCTTCACTGATACTAGGTTCTGTCTGATTATGCAGGAAAAAAGGAGAAGCTGAAAAAAATAGCTTTACTCTTTGTTTCACATAATAGGGTAGGTAAAGAGAGTCTAGTGTCAAAACTTTCCATTCTTTAAGTCCCATTCAAATTTGAAATTTTAATTGCCGAGTGGTGGGATTTTATCTTTTTATTAGAGGAGAGTAACGAAAATAATTTAAGTATAATCATTTTCATGATTTGGAAAGGAAACCATAAATAACGCGTAGGCGATTTTTTTTTAAATATAGCTTCACGCTGTATCCCGCACACAGCAGGCTAGGCAGAGGGAACGTAGTGTTAAGACACTCCGTTCCCCACTTTCCGCCGAATTCGGAGGCATTGCGTGTTAAGTGGCGGAACTTAACGCCGCGCTTTACCTCGGCACCAGAGCGAAGAAAATGGAAATATTGAATATTTCCACTCCTCGAGTGGTATTTTTTAAAATGTTGTTGTTTATATTAACTTATTAAGGTATTGTGTAGAATAGTTTTACTTGATACTTTTTTGTGATTAAAAAAAATATTAAATATGTATAATAAGATTTATGTTTTTTATTAAATTTCTTGACTTGTCGCGTAGCAGAGAAGTTATAATTAAAAGATTTTTTTTTTAAATTATTATAGTATAATATCTCTAATGAAAACTGACATTTGAATTGACTTAAAGTTTACAAAATTTAATTATTATTGGCAATATTGGTAGTCGGTTTTCATAGATATTATAAAAGAAATCATCATCATCTTTTAATAAAATTGCATTCTTGCAAGTGAAGATGACAATATTTTAAACATTTTTAAAACGTTGTCCACACACCTAAGCTTTGCTATATTTTTATTTGCTATATTTATATTTAAATTTTCGTTTCTTCGTTATGATACCTATGATAAAGCGCGGTGTTGAGTTTTGCCATTTAACACGCAATGTCCTGATTTCGCCTGATCCCTTCCCTGATTTCGCCTGATACTTTCCCTGATTTCGCCTGATGCCTTCACTGATACTAGGTTCTGTCTGATTACCTCACTGTGCAGGAAAAAGAAAGGAGTTGAAAAAATAAGCTTCACTCTTCATTTCGCGTAAGGGTAGGCAAAGGGAGTCTAGTGTCAAAACTTTCCATTCTTTAATTCCCACTCGAATTTGAGGTTTTAAGCACCGAGTGGAGGGATTTTATCCTTTTATTAGAGAAGGGGAAGGAAACAATTTAAATATAAACATTTTCTCGATTTGGAAAGGAAACCATAAATAACGCGTAGGCGGTTTGAAATATAAAATAGCTTCACGCTGTATCCCGCACACAGCAGGGTAAGCAGAGGGAACCTAGTGTTAAGACACTCCGTTCCCCACTTTCCGCCGAATTCGGAGGCATTGCGTGTTAAGTGGCGGAACTTAACGCCGCGCTTTACTTCGACACCAGAGCGAAGTAAATGGAAATATTACATATTTCCACTCCTCGAGTGGTGTTTTTTAAAATGTTGTTGTTTATATTAACTTATTAAGGTATTGTGTAGAATAGTTTTCCTTGATATTTTTTTGTGATAATATATTAAATATGTATAATATGATTTGTTTTTTATTAAATTTTCTTGACTTTTTGTCGCGTAACAGAGAAGTTATAATTAAAAGATTTTTTTTTTAATTATTATAGTATAATATCTCGAATGAAAACTGACATTTGAATTGACTTAAGTTGATTGAAGTTTACAAAATTTAATTATTATTGGCAACATTGGTAGTCAAGTTTTATAGACATTATAAAAGAAATCATCATCATCATCATCCTTTAATAAAATTGCATTCTTTCAAGTGAAGAAAACAATATTTTAAACATTTTTAAAACGTTGTCCATACACCTAAGCTTTGCTATATTTTTATTACGTAGGCCTCCGCTTTAGAGTTAAATGAGACTGACATAAACAAAAGCAGTCATTAGTAAAGTAATTTTGAACGTTTATTTGTATTACAAATGTTCTAGCCAGTCGTAGCCCAGTGGCACAAGCGTGTGACTGTAAACGACTGGTTGTGGGTTCGATTCCCACTCGAGGAGTGGAAATGTTGGATATTTCCATTTTCTTCGCTCTGGTGTCGAGGTGAAGCGCGGCGTTAACTTCCGCCACTTAACACGCAATGCCTCCGAATTCGGCGGAAAGTGGGGAACGGAGTGTCTTAACACTAGGTTCCCTCTGCCTACCCTGCTGTGTGCGGGATACAGCGTGAAGCTAAAAAAAAAAGAGATATTCTAATATATCAAGTTCTATTAAATGAACACGACTTATTTTAACTCGCAATATGATTTTCTTTTTTTTTTAATTTATTTTTTTATCTTTTTTTTCATGCTTTTGTAATGTGTACATTTATATTATGAATACAGCTTCAAATACTATTAGGAATTCATTCAAATTTTTATACATTTTCTAAAAACATTCTTTTCAATTTCCTAAGTGTGTTACACTTTAAAATGTTATAAATTATATTATAAATAGCATTCGCACTTGCCAAACGACTGTTTGTAACATAGAATAATTTTTGGATATATGTAAAAATCTTTCAAAGAGGTATTAATAACAAAAATAAGTTGTAATAAACGTATAACAATGTCGACGCATCCGGTAGTAGGCATGCTTAGCAGTCAGAATGCGTGGATGGCTTCCGAGAGGCGCGGGTTCATATTCGTACAATACAATAATAAACAATGTGTTCAAATTTTTAAACATTTTCTGAAAATTCTTTTTTTAATTAAGTCTTGTTTACGTCTTAAAAAAATGCGGAAATGGCGCAATAATGATAATAGTTATTAATTAAATTATACATTGATGCTATCGGCAAAGATCTGTATCGTGGTAATTTATCTAAATATTATTATTAATATTAAAGTCATATTGATGATACAAAGCTTAAGATTGAGAACATTTTTAGTTTTAAAAAGTTAACACTTAAGTCACGTTAGAGTATTTTCAAATTCATTCATTCATTTCTATAAAGACTATTTTCAATTTTATGATCAAATTCATGATATCTTTATACAAACACGTGGGCTCTTTCAAATACTTTTGAATCGTCGAATGAACATAAAGCTACCTCCGCCACGGAAGACAGTTCTGCTGAAAAGAGTCACAGAGAAAATCAACAGTTGCTGTTCTTACTTGTTTTATGCGAATAAGCTCCCATAGAACGTTTTTCGAACGAACGAATTCGGCGTAAAGTGGGGAACAGAGTGTCATAACACCAGGTTCCCTCTGCCTACCCTGCTGGGTGCAAGATGCAGCGTGAAGTTAAAAAAAAACACGTCTTCTCCCGTATATCAAGATATTCAGAAAGAACGTAGTGTCGAGACACTCCACTCTCTACTTTTCGTCCGAAATTGAGACATTGCGTTGAGAGGAGGAACTCAGCGTCGTAGGTACCAGAGCGGACATATAAATATAATATATAATAATTTTCCGGTAGGATTCGAACCACTGCTCCATGACAACCTCATCTTAATTTTCAATTATTTTCCTTATAATGTTCAATAAATTGAACATGAAAAAGACATTTAAAGAAAACGTACATAAATTTGAACGCAGCGGGATTTGTACCCGCGCCTCCTAAATACCATCCAGGCTCTTTCTCATCACTGAGCCATACGTTTTCTTTAAATGTCTTTTTCAATATTCACAAAATTTTACAAAACTTAAATTAGCCGCCGGTTTTGGAGTCTCACGATTAAGGGCAGGGGTGAACAACCGTTTAGTAATTTTCTGAAAGCTCGTCAAAGGATGATATTATAAATCTTTTCCCCCTAATTCATATGTAAATGTGTAATGTATTCATATGAATGCGACTGTCGAAGTACTATGACAAATCAAAGTCAAAGTCAAATAATTTTATTCAAAATAAGAAGTTACAAGCTTCATTTTTTGAACGTCGAATAATTTACCACCGGACACAGGTTCACTAAATTTAATGCCTCAGACCTGAGAAGAACCGGCGCAAGAAACTCAGCGGTACTTCTTTTTTTCTAAAGTAATTGTGATATACAGATTTATTGCTGATAGTGATAATTTTGAAATAGCCTGGAGCGAGCATTTCATTCCCAAGGCGTGTTATCGTTTATAAAATCTTTAATTTGATAATAACCTTTAACACACAAACCAGTGTTTTGTGGCCAGTCGTGGCCCAGTGGCACAAGCGTGTGACTGTAAACGACTGGTTGTGGGTTCGATTCCCACTCGAGGAGTGAAAATATTTAATATTTTCATTTTCTTCGCTCTGGTGCCGAGGTAAAGCGCGGCGTTAAGTTCCGCCACTTAACACGTAATGCCTCCGAATTCGACGAAAAGTGGGGAACGGAGTGTCTTAACACTAGGTTTCCTCTGCAAACCCTGCTGTGTGCGGGATACAGCGTGAAGCTAAAAAAAAAGGAAGAAGACCCAATGTGTAATTTTGTAAACTAATAGATCCGTTGACGTAAAAAACATGTTGCCTTAGCAATGCAGGTAAGTACCTATATGTAAAACACATGGTAGTTTATGTAACGCTTATTTTTTAAGTCTTACACTTATTTTTATTGTATTTACAATGTATTACTATGAAAAACATTAACTTTCTTTACTTCTTTCTCATATAATATGTAGGTATACCTTAAATGCCAAATTTCATGAAAAATATTACCTTTCTCCACTTCTTTCTCATTCAGTATTAGTATTCTATTTTAAGCAAAATTCATGTAGTGTTTGTTATAAAGGTTTTGATTATTTTTTTGTTGTTGCACTTTCTTTGTTTTTGGTTGTATAACTTATTTTCTACATTATTATTATAAAATGAAAAATACTTACATTTTTATTCATAATTTTTTTTTATCTATGTATGTGTAAAGTATATTGTTGGTGCATGTTGTGTCTGCCTGTAAGTGGGATAACACCTTGCAATTTTTGTACTTATATATAATATGTTCATGTGATGTTACGTGTATATTCTGTTGTGTAGACCTTATAAATAAATAAATAAACGCTAAAGTTCATAAATCTTCGTTCCGCTACAGGTCCCTTATCCTATGTATATATAGATAGGTATATGTACTACGTTCCATCTACTTCCTACAGGCCCTGTCAGAGGAAGCCATTTCCGCTATAACACGAAGCCGGAACAAGTGTTTCCACAAGTTCACATGAAGTACTCATGCATCAGGAGTGGAGGTTCCCAAAGATGGCGACCTCGGTTGATTAGGAAGCTGATTTTTCAATCAGTGGCCAATCACATAATTGTTATTAGCGGAAGCAGCCACTCCACGCCCCTCGCCTGCCCCTGCGTCCGCCGCCATTATCATTACCTATTGTTTTAAATAGCATGCCTTTTCACATTCGTTTGTTAATGCGCCCGCCCGTTGCTCATACGAGTACCTATTTATATATGTACATGTATACATATATTATATTACATATGAATATATGTTGGTTTTTTATGTTTTTTTATTATTTTTTATTAGCAATAGATTTGGTAATGTAAAAGTTCACCTTCTACTGTTGGCAGAGTGTTCGTGGTTAAGTTGTTCTCGTTTGTTTTATTTCGGAGGGGCAGGTATTACTAGCCTTATGATGTCTTCTCTTAGCTTGAAGTACCTGTTGTACCGTCTTAAATAGTTTCCACTAGCAGAGGTAGATACAGTTCTCAAAGAAGGTTGTGGACAGAGCCTCTAAGGCGTTAAGTTCCGCCACTTAACACGCAAGCCCCCGAATTCGGCGGAAAGTGGGGACGGAGTGTCTTAACACTAGGTTCCCTCTGCCTACCCTGCTGTGTGCGGGATACAGCGTGAAGCTAAAGAAATGAGAAAGAAAGAAGTATTTAATATTAACATTCGTCGGTATATTATCTTCGTAATTGTTTAAAGCGTGAATATTACTTAAAAGCTTAAACATAGATATTAAAAATATGATATCGAATCAATAATTTAAATACTTACGTCCATATTTGCGTAGATTTAATTCGATTAATATTAATTAATTAATTAGATTCATATAATTTGAACACCGATTGACGTTTGAGGATGGATGCGTTAAATATCTATGGTACGTAATGTGATAAGAAGAATAATTACTTAAGTGTTACTGATAACAATTAACGTTAACGAATGTTCTAGATCTTCGATTTTTTTTTGTTTTTAACCTTTTAAATTTTTCGCAAAGGAAAGGGTAGACAGAGAGGGACTAGTGTAAAGGCACTTCGTTATGGATAATAACTTACAGTCAAAGCTCTTTATTCGCGGATAGATAGATAGATAAAAAAAAGACATTTAGACAACGTATAATTTTTTTTTTTCGACGCAGCGGATATTAGAACGCATGGCTCAATGGTGAGAACGCCTGAACGGTATTCAGGAGGCGCGGGTTGAATCCCGCTGCGTTTAAATTTTTATACGTTTTCTAAAAGTCTTTTCAATTTTCCTAAGTGTGGAATTACACTTTAAAAATGTTAAAAGTAGATAGATATACTTTATTGCACACAAAGAAATGAAAAATACAATATACAAGGTCATAGAAACTAGAGGAGAGTGTGCAAAGGCAGTCTTATTGCTGAAAGCAATCTCTACCAGACAAGCTTCGGAGATAGGAGTAGGTTCTTATTAAATATGGGCTGGTGCAATTTCAGGAATCTTTGAATAGAGTTAGAAAATAACTTTAATTGTAGTTATCTTATTACTATGCTTACTGATACATTATATAAGAGTATAGGTAACGTAGAAAAGCCCGCGAATACAGAAACCATAAATATAGAATGCAAGTTTATATGGAACTATATGACCCTTTGTCTGAGGCATTAACTTTAGTGAACCGGTGTTTAATTGTTTGACGTTCAAAAAATGAAACATGTAACTTCTTATTTTGAATAAAATTATTTGACATTGACCCTACGTGACAAAAAAGCAAGTACGCAACTATAGAAAAGAAAAATTTAATAGAAGTTTTTGACCATATGGATTGATTATTATCTACATATTACAGGTTTAGAGAAATATGTATTATTTTCTTGTAATAAGATATATTTTAGTACTTTATTAGTTCACTAGCAACCCGTGCGCGGCTTTACCGCGTGATCTACAACTTTTATCCTCTATTTGAGTCCCATCTATTCTATCATATTATGTTCTTTATTATAAGAATGTAAAGCTTGTATTAGAGGCCAGTCGTGGCGAAGAGCCATAAAGAGTGACTGTAAACACGACTAATTGTATGTTCGATTTTCACTCGAAGAGTGAAAATATTTAACTTATACTCGTATTTCTATTTTCTTCGCTCTAGTGTTGGACGCAAAGCGCGGCGTTATGTTCCGTCACTTAGCACGCAATGCCTGCAGAATTCGGAAAAAAACGCAGTGTCTTAACATTAGGTTCCCTCTATCTCTGCCGCCCAGGTCCACGGACGATTGGGGCAGTTTCCGAGACCTGGGCTATTGGCGGGGGAGGAGCACCGTCAGATTTTAGTGGGTAAACGGAGGCGTACTATCTTGCCAAACCGGAGTCCCACATAACCGCGTTACGGGATCCAACCCCGGGTATCCGTAACAGATGTCCTAACATTAAAAAAAAAGTTTTCTATCTCTACTACGGGCGGGATATAGCGCGCGGCCAAAAAATTACAAAAAAAATCGAAAAAATCCATTAAAACGTAAATATCTTCAATCTAAATTACACAAAACCAGTCTATAAATATCCAATAATATAAGTAGCTTTCATTTCATAACATTGTTTCACTCTATATTCGTACACGAGCATGTTTACATCAGCCTCGTCTGATCCGATATTAAGTAGACTTAGCGAAGTAAGGCTTAGCGAGAACACTCTGCCAACAGAGATAAGGTCGCGTGTTGACGCGCGGATCTGCGCAGGCGCCGGTCGCAACGCGACGCCTTGTCGATGTTACTGAACACATATTTACTAATAAAATACTTAATATTTTAATTCTAATGTCTTTATTTTGCTTTTCTGTATGTAAATATGACGTAGGTTTAATTAGTTGATTTTGTTTTACTGTTTGATAGGTATATATAGGATTGTGGCGCGGTTGGGAGCCGCCTGAATGTAATTCAGTTAGATTATATTGTAGAAAAAGCTACTAAGTAGGCAGAAGGTACATAGTGTTAAGACACTTCGTTCCCCACTTTCCGCTGAATTCGGAGGCTTGCGTGATAAGTGGCGGAACTTAACGCCGCGCTTTACCTCGACACCAGAGCGAAGAAAATGGAAATATAATTTCCACTCCTCGAGTGGGAATCGAACCCACAACCAGTCGTTTACAGTCACACTCTTGTGCCACTGGGCCACGACTGGCCACAATGTAACTTGTTTTTACCTAAAAAGTGGTGCAAAAGTGTAGTAAATATTTGGCATATTTACATGAAGCAGTGACGCAGTGGGTCAGCGTCTGTTGTAAATCGATGGTTTAGGGTTCGATTCTCACTCGAGTAACGATTATATATAAATTTTCGTTTCTTTGCTCTGGTACCTAAGACAAACAGCGGCGTTGAGTTCCGCCACTTATTCCACACAATCTCGATTTCGGGCGAAAAGTTGAGGACGGAGTGTTTTAACACTACGACTCTCTGACTACTCCGCTATACAGGATTGGCACAAATTACAAAAATTATGAAAATGCAAAGTCCAAAGTTCTAAATCCTAATAATTAGTAGCACTAAAAACAAGTCATGGTTCATATATTACTTACCCCGTTTATTCGACGGTCGCAAGCCAAGGTTCGACTCTCACGTGGGACACTCTTGGCCCCTGTGACCGTCGACACTCTCTCAAGCAGCCACGTAGTGCATATATTTTTGCAGGGTACCTTTTCCCCTCCTTCCTCACTCCACTGGCGTCGCTGTCAAGACCAGTAACCTGAAGTCGAAAAAAACAGGTTAAGTACTCTAATCAATTTTCATTTTAATAACGCTTGAAGTGACAGCATCCGACATCCTTTTTTGTCAAAATAGACGAAGGAGGTAAAAAATGAAAGCAATATTTTTAACTTCGCAATGAGATAGATTTAATAACTTAAAAAAACACGAGGTCAATCGTGACGCAGGGACACAAAGTATGAGTGACTGTAAACGCGGTTGGTTGTGGGTTCGATTCCCACTCGAGGAGTGGAAATATTTAAAATTTTCCGTTTCTTCGCTCTGGTGTCGAGGATAATGCGGAACGGTGTGTTTTAACAGGTTGCCCTGTTGTATGCAGGATACAGCGTAAAGCTGAAAACACGCGTTAGAATATTGTTTCATTAACCTGGTTCTTCTGGAAATTCTAGGTAAATTTATTAAAAAATCGTTTGGGATGAAGCGGGTAAAAACAAAATTACATGATTTTCTTATATATTCAACTTAGTACATGCTTTAA
Source organism: Dryas iulia moderata (assembly GCA_019049465.1). Classification (NCBI taxonomy): domain Eukaryota; kingdom Metazoa; phylum Arthropoda; class Insecta; order Lepidoptera; family Nymphalidae; genus Dryas; species Dryas iulia. The sequence goes on from CM032418.1 coordinate 744,350, forward strand.
GAAACTATTTTTTTTAATAAAATAACTCGTCTTAAATTAGTTCCTTTTTGTTTTGGTTATAATTTTATGGAATATCAGGTATATATATATACCTACTGTTAAAAATTGTTTCTTCATCGAATTGAAGTACGTTGACAAATTTTCGCGGAAATAGACCATGGACTTGCTTAGTTCTTATGTAACACGTAGGTTAAGTTTGTTAAAAATACACCAAATAGATATATATTACAAATTTTTATTCAGCCGGCCAGTCAGTTCATTTAGCTGTATCCCGCACATAACAGAGTAGGCAGAGGGAATATAGTGTAAAGACATTTCATTTTCAGCTGAATTCTGGAGGCATTACACGCACTTTGCCTCGACATCAGAGCGAAGAAAATGGAAATATTCAATATTTCTATTTTTCATTTTGTTATTTTATACTTTGTGATCTTATAAGTTTACTAAACTTTATAAGTTAACATTATAAAATTAAAGATTCAAGATTTATCCCTCTAGCAGGATTTTATTTTCTACTTCACACATATTTTCTACGCATACAGCAGCGTAGGCAGAGGGAACTTAGTGTTAAAACACCCCGCTCCGCTCGCACCGCCGAATTCCGAGGCATTACGTGTTTAGTGGCGGAACTTAACGCCGCGCTTTGCCTCGATAACAGGGCAAAGAAAATGGAAATATTAGATATTAACACTCCTCGAGTGGGAATTGAACTTTACAGTCATACGCTTGTGCCACTGTGCCACAACTGGTCCTTAGTAGGATAAAATCCTCTAATCTAGTGTCTTGACACTCCGTCCTTCACGTGTTTTTTAATTATATATTTTAAAATTTTACTATTCAATTATTGAACAACACCATTTGTACCGCTGCAAAACACACTCATCAATATTTCTTAGAAATTTGGATTACGATAATAATTAAATCAGTAGGTACCTACGATTGATATCTTAATTAATTGTAAAGATAGCACTTAATAATTAAATTAAGCAGAAACATACGTAGGTAGGAATTATAGTTTTAATTATATAACATTTGTCAGTCTTTTTATAAATTTTAAGACGTTAAAAAATGACTAGATTAATTCTTTAAAATTATTACAATATTTTTATTTCGATACACTCGTAAGAGAAGAGTAAGCGCGGCGTTAAGTTCCGCCAGTTAACATACAAACCAGATGGAAAGTGGAGAACAGAATATCTTGACACCAGGTTTTTTGCCTATTTCGCTATACGGAAAAGTCGTGAAATTGTAACAAAGCAAAAACAAAATAACCTTTTGAAAATTTCTAACATCGAGTTTTGTACGTTGGATTTGAAATAATTATTTATAATAAATGATATATCACCTAAAATATCATAAAATAATTCAGTATAATCCAATTGTAGAGTTCCGTGCTAAATTCGTGTACCGGGAGGAGGCAAAACTGAAGAGTTTGCGGCTGAAAATATATATTTTTTTTATAATTACCTAATTGAATTTGTGGCTAGTCGTGGCCCAGTGGCACAAGCGTGTGACTGTAAACGACTGGTTGTGGGTTCTATTCCCACTCGAGGGGTGGAAATATTTAATATTTCCATTTTCTTCGCTCTGGTTTCGAGGTAAAGCGCGGCGTTAAGTTCCGCCACTTAACACGCAATGCCTCCAAATTTGGCGGAAAGTGGGGAACGGAGTATCTTAATACTAGGTTCCCTCTGCCTATCCTGCTGTGTGCGGGATACAGCGTGAAGCTAAAAAAAAAAGGTAATTGAATACTGAAGACTAAAGTATATCAAAATTTGATATATAAAGACAACAAATCTCCGAATCCATAAGAATATGGTGAAAAGTGAATTAATCTCCATGTAGAGTCCAACGCTATACGTTTTCTAAGCAAGATGGGGCAAATATCCACATTTTTTAAGAGACTTCCAAAAGGAGGAGGTTATCAATTCGGCTGATTTTTTTTTAATGTGTGTTACCGCCATACTTTTTTTTGAGTGCATCGATTTTGATGATTCTCTTTTCAAATGACTGGAAGTGGTTGCAGTGTGGTCCCACTTTTTTCAGTCAGATCTTAATAAGTATTTTTTTACCAACTTTATAAAAAATGGACAATTTACAACTCGAATACATTTTTAATTTACGTATCATGCCGCATATCTTTTTACTGAGTGAATTAAAAATAAAAATTAAATAGCTTCACGCTGTATCCCGCACACAGCAGGGTAGGCGGAGGGAACCTAGTGTTAAGACACTCCGTTCCCCACTTTCCGCCGAATTCGGAGGCATTGCGTGTTAAGTGGCGGAACTTTACTCCGCCGCTGAGTGAATTAATTTTGATTATTCCTTTTTTATAGCCTTCCTTAGCTAATACTTGCTGTGTAGTTACATATAAATATAGTTAAGATCTGACTAGTACTTTTTAACCGACTTTAGAGAAAATTTAAGGTTTTCAATTCGAATCTCTTGTTTACGTACTTTACAGCATATCTTTTTATTAAGTGAATTAATTTTGATAGTTATTTTTTATATAAAAGCTAATATTTGCCGTCTGGTAGCAAAATAGTAAAAAAATATGATAAAAAAAGGAAATTTAAATTAATTTACTCTCATTATTCAATCCGAATTCGGCGGAAAGTGTATATATATATATATATATGTATATATATATATATATATATATATATATATATATATATATATATATATATATATATATATATATATATATATATATATATATATATATATATATATATATATATATATATATATATGCTATGTAGGTATATTTTCAAGATATAGAAAGAATTAATATATTTTCACTATCAAATTCATGTAAACGATATAAAAAATAACTTTAATCACACGTCTTATCACCTGACGAACGCCATTGGTCGACAGCTTTTGACGTTATCGCCGTAGATGTACGATAAGATAAACGTTAACTTAAAGTTATTTACGTTTTTATATGTATTTTGAATATGTGTGAATGTCATTACATTACGTATATATATTTTTTGTTCTTTTTTAAAACATTTTTACACCAACCAAAATCCCAATGTACTCTGCTTTCCTTATTATACTCATGTTAAGGGTTGCCTGGTAGAGATCACCTGTGATAAGGCCGCCTTTACACCAAAATTGTACTTCGTGGTTTTTTTCTCTGTGTTTACTGTTAAGTTTACGTTGGTGTAATAAAGAATTAAAATAAATTTATAGATATGTTAAAGACCGACTTTGGACGCCTCCTGAGGCTATTTTATACAGGCCAGAAGACGGGGAAAATATTTATTATTTTTATAATGCATTAGAATTTACATTATGGAAAACAATGACCGTAGCGAGTTTTGAACTCGTGCTTCATGGACACTATTAAAACGCTGTGCCCGCTAAGCTATACGGTTCCATATCCAGCTACTTCGCAATTCCTAAACGCTTTTTATAACTTATATTGGGTTTTTTACAACTTTCTACCATCCAAATATAATGTCTACATCTTTTCTTAAGACTTACTTAATTATACTGAAAATGTTAAAATACTTATATTAAATTAATAAAATAATATATTAACATATTTTACCTTGTGTTTGAAAAATACTTTTGCATAAAGCATTTTAAACGTCGTTGAAGCAACGCCTCAACGGAGCTAAGAATGTAAAAGATTTTCAAGGGGAACTTGATCATACAAACCATTGGACCACGATGTGTAATAATATTAAAAATATGTAATAATATGTAGCTTATATTGTTTTATGGATATTTAATTTCTCTTTTTGTTTGCACTCACCCACCTACACAGGTTGAATAGAAGAGATCTCTTCTAGATAAGTCCACAATTGTAAAACATTTTTTTTATAGCTTCACGATGTATCCCGCACACAGCAGGGTAGGCAGAGGGAACCTAGTGTTTAGACACTCCGTTCCCCACTTTCCACCGAATTCGAAGGATTGCGTGTTAAGTGGCGGAACTTAACGCCGCGCTTTACCTCGTCACCAGAGCGAAAAAAATGGAAATATAATTTCCACTCCTCGAGTGGGAATCGAACCCACAACCAGTCGTTTACAGTCACACGGTTGTGCCACTGCGTCACGCCTGGCCCCACAATTGTAAACAATCAATTTCTGTTTTACTTTTTCTGTATGCTAATTTTTAAAAATACTATAAAGAATACATAAACTTCAATAAAATTCATTCTATTTATTATTATTTATCCCTCTTCCTAAGGATGAATTTAAAAATAAAAAAAAATAAAAATATAAGGAATGATATTGTTATTTAAAAACATGAATTTAAAAAGTCATAAGATAAATTTGCAGTTGAATATATTTATAGTTATTTAGTATCGTGGTTTATCCGTACTTATATTATAAATGCGAAAGTCTGTCTGTTTGTCTGTCTTTCACAAATCTACCGGTCCTATTTGGATGAAATAAACGCATGAGATTCATTTTTTTTAAAAACATTGTAAAATGATCCCGACCAGTTTGAAATCTGATATAAAAAACCTGATTATATGCAGTATTAAAAGTTTGTTATATGCATGCAAATGAAGAAGTCTTTCATTTTATTATAATAGGTAAGTATCGAAACTACAGATCAATAAATACTATAATGATAATATGCAGCAAAGAAACTGAACAGTTGATCTTTTACATTATAAATACAGTTTTAAAAAAACTTATATACGTCACATCTTTAAACATGTCTCGGTTATAAACTATTAAACATGTCCTTGTAGTAGTCCTTTTTCCGAGGGATCATTGTTTTTTATAATCTTTAATAAATAAAAAAATCCAGTCGTGGCCAGCGTTAAGTTCTGCCACTTAACACACAATGCCTCCGAATTCGGCGGAAAGTTGGGAACGGAGTGTCTTAACACTAGGTTCCCTCTGCCTACCCTGCTGTGTGCGGGATACAGCGTGAAGCTAAAAATAAATAAATAAATAAATAAAGAAGGGGCTACCTGTGGACCTGTTTAATACATACATACATAATACAAATACAGATATGTATTTGGGTTCTCTCCTCATTAAAATATATACAGATAGTAAGCCTGACGTCACTTTCAAAGTAACGTATAAATATAATCCCATTGATATCTATGGGGAAAATAAAATAATATCTGAACAGTGTTTGATCTACTTACTACTATACTATATACTTGTCTTTTTTTAAACGTTTTCTTTATAATTAAATTCTTACACGATGATTAAGTAAAGTATGGGGTACTTTTTTTGTTAGCTTCACGATGTATCCCGCACACAGCAGGGTAGGCAGAGGGAAGCTAGTGATAAGACACTCCGTTCTCCACTTACCGCTGTATTTATAGGCATTGTGTATTAAGTGTCGGAACTTAACGCTGCGCTCTGCCTCTGATACCAGAGCGAAGGAAATGGAAATATTAAATATTTCCACTCCTCGAGTGGGAATCGAACCCACAACCAGTCGTTTATAGTCACACGTTCGTGCCTCTGCGACACGACTGGCCCCATAGTTATCTGACTCCGCTTATTTTGTACTCATTATGCCTTTAACTTATCATTGACTAGCTGTTGTTATCCAAGGCTTAGTCAAAATGGCCGACTTCTATACAAACTTTTAACAGTCTAATTCGCCCTCTTAGGAGTAGAATTTTCACATCCCATGAAATAAGTATCTACTAATTTCTAATAAGTAAGCCAAGCATAAAATGTACGCCTTTAATTTTAAATGTGATGGACATATAAACCTCAGCCCCTATTTAACCCTTAGGGGTTGAATTAGCAAAATTCTTTCTTAATAGGCATCAAATATATCTATAAATCAAATAAATCTGCTAGCCAAAAATTATGCTTTTAATTTGAATAGTTTCGTAGCTCGGGGATGTTAAATTAGTCGAAAAGTGACTCTTTCGCTCTTATCTTACGTTCCCTCCAAGCTAACTACAAACTACATTTTTAACAAATATATTGATTAACTAACTTTTTAAATATTTTTAAATATTATTCCACACTTAGGAAAATTGAAAAAGACATTTAGAAAACGTATAAAAATTTAAACGCAGCGAGATTCGAAGCCGTGCCTCCTGAATACCGTTCAGGCGCTCTCACCGCTGAGCCATGTGTTATACTACCAGCTGCGTCGAAATTCTTATACGTTATATATTTATTTTTCTTTACATCTTATTTTTGTTGTTAGCATCTCTGTAGAGAGATTTTTACAAATTTCTGCTACCCAAAGATTATTCTGCGAACAATTTTTAAACTTTTTTAAATGTCTTTTTCAATATTGATTAACTAATTTACATAATAATAAAAATCGCGATGTTGTGGGATAACATCTCAAAGCGTTGAGCTCCATCACGTAACACGCCAGGTCTCAATTTCAGGCGGAAAGTTGAGAACGGAGTGTCTTAACACTAGATTCTCTCTGACTTTTTCCTATGAATATTTCTAATTGAAAAACGTGAACGGGAAAAGTGTGAAGGTGCAAAATATTTTTCATATTCGTTCGTTTGTTCTGTGAACTGAAATGAAACTGCTTTTTCAGATTACGAACAAGCAGAAAGGGAGCGTCACAATTACATTATATTTATAAAAAAAACACATATTTTGAAAGAACGTATAAAAAAATTGGTTATGTATCTAATTCAACAGATACTACACTTTGATCTTAGCCGAAAGACCGAGAAGCGATACACTTAACATGCAATGTCTCCGCATTTGGCGGAAAGTGGGTAACGAAGTGTCTTAGTACTAGGTTCCCTCTGCCTATCTTGCTGTGTGCATACAGCGTGAAGCTAAAAAAAATATATAATTCAAATATGTTCGAATCGTATGGATTAGCGGTCAGAGAGCTCGGACGGTTTCCGTGAGGCACGGGTTCGAGTCCTACTTCTTTGAAATTTGTGTACATTGTCTAAAAAACATTTACAAATTACAAATGTTAAGTGCATGAATAACTATTTAAAAATGTTAAAATATGTATTTTTTAAATTTTAGCCAATATAATTACCATTTTATTATCTTCTATTTATCTTCGACGATGATCAACATGTAACGGTTGTGAGGAACATTATTTTCTTCGGGATAAGAGGTTAAAAGCACAAAAAAAATGACATGATTTACATGGATTCTTTTTATCAACTGCGCTTAGAGTGTGTCAATAGCGTCTATATATTTTATTACATAAGACCTTGGCCTAAATAAACATATAAGTGTTCGCGAAATAACGAATATCGTTATCACCAATCTCTTATCAGACTTTCATCGAAATCGTCTAAGCATCGTGACTTTTCTTTATTTATAATAATATTTCTGAAAACCGACAGACAAACAATTCTTTGTAATTCATATATATATGTATATATATTTGAGGCCATCGGGTCGCAGTGGAACGATGTGACTGTCAACGCAAGTGGTTGTAGGTTCAATTCCCGCACGAGAGGATGATGTTTTTTTTTTTTTAATTCTTTGTAGGAGCTAGTCGTGGTGCAGTGACACAAAGTGTGCCTGTGAAGCGACTGGTTGTGGGTTCGATTTTCACTTAAGGAGTGGAAATGTTTAATATTTCCACTTTCTTCGCTCTGGTGTTGAGGTAAAGCACAGCGTTAAGTTTCGCCACTTAACACGCAATGCCTCCGAATTCGGCGTAAAGTGGGAAACGGAGTGTCTTAACACTAGGTTCCCACTGCCTACCCTGCTGTGTGTGGGATATAAGGTGAAGCTAAAAAAGAAAAAAAAATCTTGGCTCTGATATCTAACAAAAGGTGGCGCTTAGCTCCGCCAGTTAACACGAAATATCTCGGTATTTGGTGGAAATTGGAGAAAAGAGTGTTCAGACACTAGGTTCTCTTTGCCCTGATATAAGGAAAAAGCGTGAAATTGAATAATATGTAATCTGTATTTGTTTGTTTATGTTATTTATCAGTTGGTAATATTTATTTATGATATAATTATGATTTGCGTATTATAATCACTTTGCGTTTATATTGCGGCAACATTACTTATTTTTTGTTATTTCATAAGACTACATCGAACAATATAATTTAAATTTTTAAAATAATGATTATGCCATTTATATATGTTATTTAAAAATTGCCAGTTGCCGGGGCCAGTCGTGGTCCAGTGGCACAAGAGTGTGACTGTGGTTGTGGGTTCGATTCCCACTCGAGGAGTGGAAAATTTATTTCCATTTTCTTCGCTCTGGTGTCGAGGTAAAGCGCGGCGTTAAGTTCCACCACTTAACACGCAAGCCTCCGAATTCGGCGGAAAGTGGGGAACGGAGTGTCTTAACACTAGGTTCCCTCTGCCTACCCTGCTGTGTGCGGGATATAGCTTCACGCTAAAAAAAGAAAAAAAAATCTTGGCTCTGATATCTAACAAAAGGTGGCGCTTAGCTCCGCCAGTTAACACGAAGTGTCTGTATTTGTTGGAAATTAGAGAAAGGAGTGTTCAGACACTAGGTTCTCTTTGCCCTGATATAAGGAAAAAGCGTGAAATTGAATAATATGTAATCTGTATTTGTTTGTTTATGTTATTTATCAGTTGCTAATATTTATTTATGATATAATTATGATTTGCGTATTATAATCACTTTGCGTTTATATTGCGGCAACATTACTTATTTTTTGTTATTTCATAAGACTACATCGAACAATATAATATTTTTTTTTAAAATAATGATTATGGCATTTATATATGTTATTTAAAAATTGCGCATTTACCAGCCAGTACTTCCCCTAATACCTCGAATTAAATTAAATCTTTTTACATTATTTTTTTCCATAGATAAAATCAAAATTTATTATTATCTTAGCAAGATTCCAGCACCAGATATAGGTTCTTCCCAATAATCGTCTCTTCGAAATTTTTGTGAAAAACATTTCCGCGACAGGATTAACAATCTTGACAGCTCGATTAAAGATGTATTGATGAGTGTTATTTTTAAAATGTATTCTTATACTAGCGACCCGCTCGCGGCTTCGCCACGTGAACTGCCACTTTCATCCTCTTTGGGATTGCTTTTTTTTTATAAAAGGAGGGTAGTCTATATTTGACTTTCGTCACTAATTATGTTCATGAAAAAATCATCGATACATTAAGTGCAATGTCTATATTATTTGATATAGCGATAACTGTTCTAGTAAGAAAACGTACGAAATCTGCTGTCATATGATAGTAGATTTCGTACATATATACCATCTGGTATATAGTATTATAAACCGGTCATAATATCTTAAATAAACTTTACGCTTTTTATTTTACAATTGTGTTACTTATTGATATTAAAAAATAGCTTTACTTGCAAATAATCAATGCAATTTGACTTTGCCAGATTTTACTTTTCTGCGGGAACTGTTTTGAATACCAGGGTAATTTAAAAAAAAAGAGAGAGCCTATGTTTGACCTTGCCTCATTAACTATTTTCCTGAGAAAATTCATTCATTTCAGTCAAGGAGTTTAGATTTTTCATTCTCACTATATACTAAACATACATAAGTTTCATCCACTGTTTCAACCTCCTAGGGTTTGATTTTTTATAAAGTAGCCTATATGACCCTGCGTCTTCAACAATCTTCTTTACGAATTCCATCTAAATCGGGCCAGTAGATTACCCGTCAAAACATAACAAATAGAAGAGATACAGATTTTTGCATTTTTATCATAATAATTTTATTGATTGACGATTGACAGATGGCACTACCCGTTGCAGAAAACGTAGTGACATCTGTTGTCATATAGATTATATAAATATATAGATTATATAAAGTTTTATAGACCGGTCAAATGTATATTTAATAAATGTTATGCTTATTTTATTTTATAATTATTTTAATTAGTGATATTAAAACAAATTTAGCTTCACTCGTGAACTATCGACATAATTTGAATGTTTTTTTTTTATTTATTTTTCTGCGGGAGTTATGTTGAATACCGGGATGAAAACTATCCCATATGTTGCTCTAGCCTCTAAGCTAACCTCATACAAAAATTCATTAATTTCTACCCGGTAGATACCGATATACAAATGATTTACTTATATCGGTTTTTTATTTTTTCCAAAAAAACTACATAAAATACCGGGATAAAAACTATCCTATATGTACCTTTGGACTATAAGCTATCACCATACCAAAATTCATTCATTTCTATCCAGTAGTTTTTGCGTGATTGACGAACAAATTAACAGACAGACAGACAGACAGACAGACAAAAATTCTACTGAGTGGATTTTTGGCCTCTGTTATCGATATATTAACGCACCCAATTAAAATTTTTCCGAAATTTTTCATGTACAGAATTGACTTTTCTACTCTTTTATTATATATAGAGATTATGAAAGTATGTACAATATGTATTTAAAACAAAAATAAATTGAAAAAAAAATGGTTAAATAAATAGTTTTATTTTATTAAATATCTATCCGTTTACTTTCTAACATTCTCTGTATAGCGATTTAAAAAAAAACAATTTAAATAAAAAAAAAAACAGTAGCAGTCGTGGGACTGCCGATAGAAGTGAAAACGGAACTATTAAGTTGAGTGTAATTAAAACTATATGCAAAAATTATATGATTTTTTTTATTTAAAGCGTCCAACGCGCACATAATACAGTCAGAAATAGTCGATGTATTAGTGTATACGTGTACACAGGCTACTGCGCGTGCGCTAGTCTGGCTCTCCATAGCTATAGATATACTATTATCATTAGCATGTTGGTGACGCGAACCGAGTATTTTACCCTCTACCAAAACGCTCAACGCGCCTAAAGAAGTTTTCACTTCAAAAATATTTACATAATTTAAAATAGAATATCCTCTGCGGTTATATTGTAAATAAAAAAAAACAAAGAAGAAGAAATAATGATAAAACACTGCCACTTAATCAGTCTTCCAAAGAAAAAAAGATCTATATAATTTAAACGAAATCTAAATTTAAATAACATTCCCTTGAAAGTGTCAAAAAAAGATAAAACAACTATATTTAAAATCGACCTACATTACTGGGAATTACCTGAAATAATCGAAATATATAAATATCCATTAGCATTCTGAACGGCGACAATCTTTCAGGATTTTTAAAGTATTAAGTACTTTCGTACAATCGATAACATCTTACTTAAAATCCCCACGTGCAAGCGATAAGACTTCCCTAAACCAGACCTTTGTATCAATTAATCACTGTTAATCAGATTATTTTCGTTGCATATATTACGCTGTTCCGCTCATAACGCAGCGATGAACCGCAACGATCGTTAACCAATATAAACAGAAATTAATATAACGAATAATATATAGATTTGACAAGAAAATTAAACGCAACAAGGAATTATCAACATTCAGTTACAATGACGTCTAACACAACAGTTGTGAATAAAAGAAAAGAGGTGCATTCCCAAAGCACAAAAGTCAATCTGATGGCAGAAAAAATACAAGATGAGAAGATGAATACAATTCGCAGTATCCAAATGTCGGGTTCCGCTCGACATTGGTACGGCATGTGTAAGGCTAAGAGTCGACAAAAATGAAAAAGGGTTATGTTAAACTGTAACAAAAGCAACATGGAAAGCTAGTAATGATATTAGAATAAAGGAAAATATAATTGAGTTAATTTTCTCTTTTGTGCGTATTCTTCATAATATATGGCATACTGCATACTATCTTCTAGTATTATAAATATATTATAAGCAGGCTTTGCCAAAAATGATTTGTCGGGATTAATGCTCAGTAGAAGAATGATATTTTATTTGGCAGGATGTTATATGGCAGTTAATATTTCAAGAAATAGTATATTACACTGAAAAGAAAACAAGCGCTAGACATTCCAAGGATTTACCATGCGACTATCCATCTCTTTGCAGGGAGAGCTTTGCATTAAAGTAGTCTAGACTAGGACTTGTGATCCAAGTCTAGGCTGAAGGAACTCCAAAGGACGAGGTATATAACGAACAATAACGCTGACCTCTACTATTGACACTCGTGTCACTGTCGTGTCACTGTTTATTAATAATTTAAATATTGTAAATATGGATAATGTAATAAAAATAAAAATATCGTAATAACAGATTTATTTTATTTCATTTCATACCCTTAATACATTTGTTTCTACTGTATCTTCCTATTTTATTAGTATAATTATTTTTTTTATATTAAAATACAAGATTACATAGATAGATATACAAATTGGGACTTATATAGATCAACTATAACGGCGAAATCAAAACTGGACTGGATAGTTATAGTTTTCTCTTGGTTTCCATTTTCGCATTCATGTTTTAGATGAAATTAAATGTAACTGAATAGATTATAGAATTATGAAAAGTGCTTCTAATTATGTAAGGAATATAAATAAGCTAAACATACTTAATATAATATCTGCCTACCCTGCTGTGTGCGGGATATAGCGTGAAGCTATTTATTTATTTTTTACTTAATATAATTTACTGTACTTATTTATTTATTTGTATCTTACATATTTATTACTCAATAAAATGTTATTTATAATGATAAGCCTATTCTTAAATATAATATTGAATTTGTAGAGATTAACTTGAATCATACATTTGTGTATACTACCGATTACATCGAGTTGATAATTCATTCATGGGACAGTGTATACGCTTTTACAATAGGATCCCAGAAATCCCGTCTAAGATTTTTCTATATCATAATTTAAAAAAATTGTGAAATGACTTAAAGATTTTATAAATGATAACACCCCTTGGGAATGAAATGCTCGCTTCAGGCTATTTGAAAAGTATCACTGTCAGCAATAAATCTGTGTATAAAAATTACTTAAAAAAAAGGAAGTCCCGCTGAGTTTCTTGCGCCGGTTCTTCTCAGGTCTGAGGCATTAACTTTAGTGAACCGGTGGTAAATTATTTGACGTTCAAAAAATAAAGCCTATAACAACTTAATTTAAATAAAATGAGTTGACTTTGGCTTTAACTACTATAATACAAAAAAGCATAGGCAAAATATTATTATATTATATACAATGTTTAAAATACATACTCTTACGTTTAAGGAGATTCCAAACTTTAAACGTAGCTAAATACAAAAAATAGCGTTAGTTAAATAAAATATATAAAAAAATATAACATACTTTCGCACTGGAAATCACAATTCATTTGACATTTATTACATGACAGCATAAAAATATAGTTTATTAGCGACCCGCTTACGGCTTTGCGGTGAATTCTTTCTTCCCCTTTGGGATTCTCTAAAATTTCTGTTTAACCGTAATAAAAGATAACCTATAGCACTCCTGAATAGTGTAGCTTGCTAATTGTAAAACAATTTTTATGATCGGTTCACTCGTTCCGTAGATTAATCCTTAAAAACAAAGTAACAAATTTTACCTCTGTATTATATTAGTATAGATATACATAAAATATTGTACAATATAATAAATAAGCTTATGAAGATTCTAAACTAAATCCACTCAAACACCCGCGCAATTGAAACTGCATCAATCTCAATACAACGTCTAATCGATTTCGCAATATTCGATCGTTGTTTATGTTTATCCATTAGATGTACGTCAATTTATTTATATATACATATATTTACTGACGAAAATATCTAGGGCGTTATGTTTGGGCGGGCGGCAGTATGAAAACAGTTTTGATCGAAGCCAAACTACTAAACTACTAGTGAAATTTAAATTTGCTTAAAAAAAAATCTTCAAATGGGTGCAGAAGATCCTAATATGCTGGTGGCAGTGGAATTTGAAGTATACGGTCAGGTTCAAGGTAGCATATGTTTTTTATATGTTTTTCAATGTTAGAAGCTTTTTTAAATAATAATATTATGGTTGCTCGGCCCTTGTGCCGCAGTGTGAGCCTCTGATTGTAAAAGCAACTGGTTAAGGGTTCTGTACCCATTTGATAATTGATAATATTCATTTTTTTATTTCTTTGCTCTTTGAATTGAGTACTAAACACGCAAAGTCTTAAATTCGGGCGGATAGTGGAGGATGGAATGTCTTGAGGTCGTTGACTAGGTCCTCTTTGCTTACCCTGATATGAGGGAAGAAGCGTAAAGCTTAAAATATAATATTGATTGAGTTATTATTGTTGCTTTTAAGAAGTGTATGGGCTGAGTGCTAAAGTCCAGTTGCGTGAGATTTAAAGTACTACGTATTATTATAACCTTTTAATTCATAATTACTCGTGATTCGTTAAAAGAAGTCATTTAAAAAATATATGAATTGTTGAATAGACGAAAAATTAAATGACATGCAAATTTTTCAATTCAAAGTATTTATGAATTCGTCGTAATTACAAAATATACAGATAAAAATAATAAAATTCATCTTCTTTTGCGGTTACATTCCTAAAAATAAAACATTTATAAATAAGTTAATAAAGAGGAACCAATATAATTGTTGGTGAATGGTTTTTTCTTTAACTAGTTTTTTTTATATTTAGAGATGTTTTAAAACATCTGCATGGGACAGTCGTGGCGCACTGGCTCAAATAGATGACATTAAACGACTGGTTGTGGGTTCGATTCCCACTCGAGGAATGGAAATGTTAGGTATTTCCATTTTCTTCGCTCTAGTATCGAGGCAAAGCGCGGCGTTAGGTTCCGCCACTTAACACGCACTGCCTCCAAATTCGGCAGAAAGTGGGGAACGGTGTGTCTAACACTACGTTCCCTCTGCCTACCCTGCTGTGTGCGGGATACAGCGTGAAGATAAAAAAAATAGATGTTTTAAAATTTGCACCTACCGGGATTCGAACCCGCTTTGCGTGAACAAGCATCGAGCATAAAAAATCAAAACAAAACTACTAAACATTTCCTTCATAGTTTTGAATAGATAGTACTTTCTACTGAACTGAGCTATCTATATGATAACGTGATTTCGCGTTTAATCTCCAAACATAAGTGGATTATAGACATTATAGCTAATAGCTTATCTGCTCTAATTCGTTTTAATTTACTTTGAAATTGTTATCTTGTGATTGCTGTGTAATTATTTGTTACTAGCGACCCGCTCGCGGCTTCGCCACGTGAACTACCACTTTCATCCTCTAATGCCTATCTATTGTCTTATTTTTATAAAAGGAGGATAGTCTATATTTGACTTTCGTCACTAATTATGTTCATGAGAAAATCATTGATACATTTAGTGCAATGTCTATATTATTTGATAACATATAGCGATAACTGTTCTAGTAAGAAAACGTACGAAATCTGCTATCATATGATAGTAGATTTCGTACATATATACCGTCTGGTATATAGTATTATAAACCGGTCATAATATCTTAAATAAACTTTATGCTTTTTATTTTACAATTGTGTTACTTATTGATATTAAGAAATAGCTTTACTTGCAAATAATCAATGCAATTTGACTTTGCCAGTTTTTTACTTTTCTGCGGGAACTGTTTTGAATACCAGGGTAATTTTAAAAAAAAGAGAGATAGCCTATGTTTGACCTTGCCTCATTAACTATTTTCCTGAGAAAATTCATTCATTTCAGTCAAGGAGTTTAGATCTTTCATTCTCACTATATACTAAACATACATAAGTTTCATCCACTGTTTCAACCTCCTAGGGTTTGATTTTTTATAAGTAGCCTATATGACCCTGCATCTTCAACAATATTCTTTACGAATTCCCGTCAAAACATAACAAATAGAAGAGATACAGATTTTTGCATTTTTATAATAATAATTTTAATGAGTGCGGATATGTCTAATACAATGTCAACTATATAATAACAAATGGCGCTACCCGTTGCAGAAAACGTAGTGACATCTGTTGTCATATAGATTATATAAATATATAGATTATACAAAGTTTTATAGACCGGTCAAATGTATCTTGAATAAATGTTATGCTTATTTTATTTTATAATTATTTTAATTAGTGAAATATCACTATTTCAATTGAAACAAATTTAGCTTCACTCGTGACGATCGACATATTTTGAATGTTTATTTTTTTTAATTTATTTTTCTGCGGGAGTTATTATCGAATACCAGGATGAAAACTATCCCATATTGCTCTAACCTCTAAGCTAACTCCATACAAAAATTCATTAATTTCTACCCGGTAGATACCGATATACAAATGATTTACTTATATCGGTTTTTTATTTTTTCCAAAAAAACTACACGGAAAACCGGGATAAAAACTATCCTATATGTACCTTTGGACTATAAGCTATCACCATACTAAAATTCATCCATTTCTATCCAGTAGTTTTTGCGTGATTGACGAACAAATTAACAGACAGACAGACAGACAGACAGACAGACAGACAGACAGACAAAAATTCTACTGAGTGGATTTTTGGCCTCTGTTATCGATATATTAACGCACCCAATTAAAATTTTTCTGAAATTTTTCATGTACAGAATTGACTTTTCTACTCTTTTATTATATATAGAGATAGAGATATATTATAGATAACACTTAGTGCTGTAGTTAAGACGTAACTGATTGAAGGTGGTTTTGGGTTTGAAGTTCATTTGCGGGAATATTTTTGTATTAATATTTATTATATGTATTGTGATGTGACGTGTGTGTCGTTGTGTGTCCGCCATCTTGGTTGTAATGTCTTTATATTAAATATGAAAAAAAATCGGTTTTACAAAAAAAAAAACAAAAAATGGTGATCTTATAAAAATAAGTCTGTATGAAATTTAAAATTTTTGAAATGTTTATTTCACTATATTTTTGCTAGTACCGACTGCAAGAATCTATTGCAAGAATTTTGGTAAAATTAAAGAAGTAAAGCGGGAAGTTGAGCGTAATATAGTTACTGTTAATGTTTATTTTGTTTTATCTGTAATTGCATTATTTGATATTTCAGTGAAAATCATTCGTATCTGATCTGATCGATATCTATTTATTGGATTAATATAATATTACATTTTTGGTAATTTTATATTCTATTTATATGCTTTTCTCCTTATGCGTGTACTTTAGT
Source organism: Dryas iulia moderata (assembly GCA_019049465.1). Taxonomy (NCBI): domain Eukaryota; kingdom Metazoa; phylum Arthropoda; class Insecta; order Lepidoptera; family Nymphalidae; genus Dryas; species Dryas iulia. The sequence goes on from CM032418.1 coordinate 761,260, forward strand.
ATAAGGGGCTTAATTCATTCTGGTCGCAGAATTTTTTTTTTACTCAATTTTTTTATTATTATTAAAACACTGAATACATTTTATGTTTCTATTAGTAAAATCTTAATATATCTTTTGCTTTTCGTTTAAAAATGACTTTCTTTACACATTTTCAGTTCCAAAATGGAACTATACAATCTTAGTATCTTTATGTATACTCTGTAAAATCATATTCGATTTCATATGTTTTCTTACGGTTTTTTTGTTAATTAAAAATTAGTATTTAACAAGGATGATAGAGAAAATGTATTAACATACCTATACACATCTATACACTTCGAATATTCATCATCTTGTAAAGACAACGTGTTGTGTAATGCACCCAATCTGTCTTATAGTTATAACAAACCCATAAATAATATTTGTTCATTCATCTTGGACTGAATGTATATTTCTATACATGTGCTTCTTCTTTTTATATACGCGTACATTGCATACCAACTCTTATTTACAAAAGTTATTTATTTCTAAGACATTTAAAGAAAAGATTGCTCAGTGGTGAGAGGTGCGGGTTCGAATCCCGCTGCGTCCAAATTTTTATACGTCCAAAGTTTTCTTTAAATGTCTTTTTAATTTTCCTAAGTGTGGAATAACACTTTAAAAATGTTTAAAAGTTATTTATGTCTTCTATTCATTCTATATAAGTAACCAGGTATATAATATATCGTCAGACGTCATGTCTTTTCAATATATTGAAAAAACCAAAAGTTATCTTTTTTTATTATTTTACTATTTCAATGTCTGCCTGTTAAATCGTATTTCGATTTGTAGTAATAGTGCAGTGACGCGTCAAAATACACTATTATGACCACACCTATCATATCCTATATGGTCATATATATATGTATATATATATATATATATATATATATATATATATATATATATATATATATATATATATATATATATATATATATATATAACCGGCGAACCGGCGCAAGGAACTCAGCGGGACTTCCTTTTTTCTTAAGTATCAATTTTAAACGATTGATGGTTGGTTCAGTCTCTTAGTGAGAAGGGGTTGATTATATATATATATATATATATATATAGATATATATATATATATATATAGATATATATATATATATATATATATAGATATATATATATATATATATATATATATATATATATATATATATATATATATATATATATATATATATATATATATATATATATATATATATATATATATATATATATATATATATATATATATATATAATCAACCCCTTCTCACTAAGAGACTGAACCAACCATCAATCGTTTAAAATTGATACTTAAGAAAAAAGGAAGTCCCGCTGAGTTCCTTGCGCCGGTTCTTCTCAGGTCTGAGGCATTAACTTTAGTGAACCAGTGGTAAATTATTTGACGTTCAAAAAATAAAGCATTTACCTTCTTATTTTGAATAAATTTATTTTTTAACTTTGACAACAAAATGAATGTTTCAGGTTGTTTCTTCACAAAATACTGTAAGGAATTAGCCGTACAATTGGGCATTTGCGGCTGGGTGAAGAACACGAAGAACGGCACTATCGTCGGCAAAATACAAGGGACTAAAGCTAACTTGGATCATATGTGAGTGATTAAATTACTTTGTAACATTTAACATAAAAAAAATTAAATTTAAGATCATCGAAACGTACTATAGTTGTGGGTTCGATACCCAGTAGAGTTATAATTATACACGTTACTAAGGCATGGCGTTTTATCGAGTCAACAAGCTAGCTACTTGACTTTTTTTAAGCGAATAAAGTGACTTTATATATTTGTAGTGATTGGCAAAAATATTTAATCGGATCTTTTTCACGGATATACCTTCATGGCTACCGGCTCGATTTGGATACAATTTGGGAATGCAAATAGTTGATCCGCTTCACGCATCACATTTTTTTTTCAAAATCCGTGTTGGACTAAGGGGCAGAAATAGGGGTTGAAAAATTTTATGAAAAATATAAACCCCTTAACATAAGCGACCACGGGGGCTGCCGAAAATACGAAGCACCTACACCAGTATATTTCACACGGGCGAAGCCACAGGCCCCCATATAATATACTACTTACTTAAGCATATCTTATGTGAAAAACCCCACTATTAAATTATATCCCACAATAAACAACAAGTCTTTGAAGATATAAATATCGCGACATTATATCAGCTGCTTATATTTGGATTAGATCCAAGTTCACCGCTAACAAGCGTTCAGTTCCGTCAACATGCATACCTTTATAATCATCATGGTATAAACAATGTAAGAAAGTTATGTAATCTTTATAATGCGGATATGAAAAAAAAAATAGCTTCACGCTATATCCCGCACACAGCAGGGTAGGCAGAGGGAACCTAGTGTTAAAACACTCCGTTCCCCACTTTCCGCCGAATTCGGAGGCTTGCGTGTTAAGTGGCGGAACTTAACGCCGCGCTTTACCTCGACACCAGAGCGAAGAAAATGGAAATATTAAATATTTCCACTCCTCGAGTGGGAATCGAACCCACAACCAGTCGTTTACACTCACACGCTTGTGCCACTGGGCCACGACTGGCCACATGCGGATATGGTAGAAGGAAAAATTGTGAATATATTTTCCGTTCTTCTCTGTTTGCTTAAAAAGAACATTGCAATAATTGACGAAACGTAAAGCCGGTGGTGGCAAGGTAGGATTTAGTTGTGGATTCGATTTCCATTTTGGGGGTAATGATTATTGAAAATACGTTCTTAGAAAACGTATAAAAACTTGAATGCAGCCGGATTCGAATCCGCGCCTCTTGGAAACCGTCTAAGCGCTCTGATCGCGTGTGCCATACGTTCTACTACCAGTTGCGTTCGTATTCGTATAAGCTTCATGAAGGAAATGAAATTAACTGAAATATGATCAGTCCTTGAATGAAAATCGAACCTACAATCATCACATATATAGTCAGACGCTCTAATATTGCGCCACGATCATCTTTTTTTATTTTTAAATTTTGTAAATACTATAATTACTGGAAATGCCTTAGTTATTATCTTTATTTATCTAGACTGTATACCAAGAAATTACTTTAAGCCTGTTTGATATAGAAGTTATACCTACCTATGTACCTACCGTTCATTGCTATAATGTCACTGATAATTGTGTAGTGAATTTCATTTAAGTTCCGTGAATAGTGGAGGTTCAGATCGTTTTACAGTTTTACATTTTTTTTTCCCGCAAACCCTACTTTCCGTACCTAAATAAAATTAAAACATTATTTAATTCATGAGGCGCGAGTTCGAATTCCGTTGCGTTCAATTTTTCATACTTTTTCTAAATGTCTTTTTTCAAAATTAAAAATAGGGGTCTGTCGTGGCGCAGTGGCACGAACACACGTTCGTGCCACTGCCACGACTGTAAACGACTGGTTATGGGTTCGATTCCCACTCGAGGAGTGGAAATATTTAATATTTCCATTTTCTTCACCTATTTTTTGGGGCCGAGGCAAAGCGCGGCGTTAAGTTCCGCCACTTAACACGCAAAGCCTGCGAATTTGGCGGAAAGTGGCGAACGGAGTGTCTTAACACTAGAGTCCCTCTGCCTACCCTGTGGGATACAGCGTGAAGCTAAAAAAAAACGATGATGATTGACGAATGATTCTTCCAAGAGGGATAACTCACAACTGTCGCATCTACAGTCAGACACACTTGAATATCATAGCTAATCTATTTTAAATTGTTATATTTGTAATTAATAAAAATAATTATATTATGTAAATAGTATTGAACTATAAATTATTATTCAAATGTCTTTTTCAATTTTTCTAAGTGTGGGGTAACACTTTAAAAATGTTCAAAAGTATTTTATAAATAGCTTTCTCTCTTGCCAAACGATTGTTCGTAGAATAATCTTTGGGTAGCAGAAATTTGATAAAATCTCTAAACAGAGATGCTAACAACAAAAATAAGTTGTGATAAAGCGTGGATGGCTCAGTGGTGAGAGCGCCTGGACGGTATCAAGAGGCGCGGGTTCGAATCCCGCTGCGTTCAAAATTTTTATACGTTTTCTAAATGCCTTTTTCCTAGGTGTGGAATAACACTTTTAAAATATTTAAAAGTATAAATGATTATGTAGTCTACTTTTTACCATTGGCTCGCAATTTTACAAGTAATAAGTTAGAAATAAGTTTCTTCTCGTCCCTATTTAATAAATGTTTATGTAATAAAATATTTTTTCCTCATGTTGATTAGACAAAGCGTGTTATGAATTCGAAGAAATAATCTTAAGGCAGATAAAATCTTCGATTTTCGTCTTGAAAATTCACAGAACGAAGGAAAAGCGTACATGTTTGTTAAATATTGATTGAAAGTAATAATATATAGGATTTAATAGGAAATCTATGTAAGCTTAGTTTTAATTATTGAAAATGGTATATAAACATATGTAATTAAATTTTTAAATAAAATATGTGGACCATATCCAAAGTTTTTTTTTAGCTTCACGCTGTATACCGCACACAGCAGGGTAGGCAGAGGGAACCTAGTGTTAAGACACTCCATTTCCCACGCACCGCCGAATTCGGAAGCATTGCGTGTTAAGTGGCGGAACTCAACGCCGCGCTTTGCCTCGGTACCAGAGCGAAGGAAATGGCAATAATAAACATTTCCACTTCTCGAGTGGGAAGCGAACCCACAACCAGTCGTTTTCAGTCACACGTTTGTGCCACTGCGCCACGACTGGCCCCAATTTTTATCATTCTAATGTCAGTATGGGATAAATTCATTAAATACATTAAATATGAAATTAGAGCGGAAAGTGAAAAACGGAGTGTCTTAACACAATCCTTTTGCCTACATTGCTGTATAAAGTTATGTTCATATTATAATAACTAACATTAATTTGAAACATTTTATTACAGGATCGACTGGCTCAGTACAAAAGGCTCTCCAGGGTGCAAAATTGAGAAGTGCGACCTCACTAACTGGCAATATCTCTCGCGATTGGATTATAACAGTTTCAGTATACGTTTTTAAATAAACATGAAATATATGTATGTACTTCTATTATTTATTATTAAATGACCCGCTAGTCGTCTTAATATATTAACCATGAAAAATGATAGTGGGGAACGGAGTGTCTTAACACTAGATTCCCTCCGCCTACCCTGCTGTGTGCGGGATACAGCGTGAAGCTAAAAAAACTATTTTCAGAGCTTCATTTCTAGTCAAAAACGTCAAAGTGCGATGTTAAGTTCTGCTACTAAACACGCAATGTCTTCAAATCAAACCGAAAGTTGAGAATGATAATAAATTTTCTTTGACTGCACTATGCGGGGAAAAACGTGAAGATTTGACATTTGAACTTATTGTGGCTTATTTCTATACCAGATGATAGAATGGGATAATCAAAAAGAAAAAATATTTAAATTATTTTATTTCTCAGCTTTTATATTTCCACCGGAAAAAGAGACGTCGCGGGCTTAGTGGCGGAAATCAACGCTGCGTTTTGTCATAAGTACCAGAACAAAGAAATATAAAAATTAACATTATTTTTATTCATTTGAGGCCAGTCGTGGCGCAAGGGTACGGTGTGTAATTGTTAACACCACTGGTTGTGGGTTTGGTTTATACTCGAGAAATGGAAATGTTTATTATTTCTATTTTCTTCGCTCTCGTGTAGAGGCATGGCGCGGCGTTAAGTTTCGCCACATAACACACAATGACTCCAGAATTCAGTGGAATATGGGGAATGGAGTTTGTTAACAATAGGTTCCCTATGCCTATCCTGCTGTGTGAGGGACACAGCGTAAAGCTATAAAATAATATTCATCTTCAAATTCGAAATACGCAAGCATATAAATAATTTAATTGCTTCATTATTACTGTAGTAAATGTAATCTAATTATAATTGCCCTATGTAATACATAAGTAAATATCCGTTATATATACGAGGCCTGTTTATAAATACTATCTATTTAATATCATGATATTATGTTTTCGTCGCCATGATTTATGTTTTCTTATAAAAGATTAAAGTATTATGCGAAATTTTGCGAATGGAGTAAGTAAATGTCACCTAAAATTAATTTATATATCATTATTTGTTTGTGTATTTACTGAAATATTAAATAATATGGCGCCGACTAGACGCAGTATGATAGCAAGCAAGCAGACCTATATTCACGATGGTTAAGGATTCGATTCCCACTCACAGTAATGATTATATCAGAATTATTATCATTTATCCACTCTGGATGAGGTAAAATGCAGCGTTGAGTTCCGTCATATGACTAGATCACCAGATCACAAGATTAGGTACACATCACATAAAAAGATAAGCAAGGCTCATACGCGCCCTCCATTTTAGAAGTAACTGTTAGCGTCTATAAGATTTTTATCGATATATGTCCTTCTATTGAGGTTAGTTTGAAGCTTTAGTGTTTCAAAAGTCCGTACTTTGTTAGCGAGCAGGTTTTATTTAAGTTCCTCGTAGTATCTTAATAGTATCGGAAAGTGGAAGTCGGAGAGTCTGGACACTAGGTCCTCTTAGACCACTTAGCTATGCGGAAGAAAGCTTGAAATTGCTTTTGTTTGGTCATAGTATTTATTAACAGTTGAGGTATTTCTTATTCATTCTTAAATCGGGAAGGCAGCATACTTATGTGTCATATACGATGAAATTATTGTTAGTCCCCATTGACGGCGTGAGCCAAGTCGCGGGTAACAATTAGTATTAAAAATATAAGAAGTTCTATTGTGTATTTACGTAAAATAAAACCTAGTAAGTGTACTTGGGGATGACATGAATGACATGATTAAATATTCCGAATGAAGTAGTCCATAAGTCCAGTATCTTCATAGTAATTCATTAGCTTCACACCTGAGTAAAATCAGCGCAGAAAACTAGGTGGGACTTCATATTTTCAAATCAATAATTTATATTTTTTTAGCTTCACGCTGTATCCCGAGCATAGCAGGGTTGGCAGAAGGAACGTAGTGTTAAGACACTCCGTTTCCCACTTTCCGCCGAATTTTGGAGGCATTACGTGTTAAGTGACACGATGACTCATTGTTATTAAATTGAAATCTATCTTTCCCATTTTATAATCTTGAATTGAAAAAATAAACTATTTTTTATTTACTCTGATAAACATCAGATATATAAAGATTATCGATATAGATTATGTCAAGGCGGAAATTGTCTTTCAATTAATACCGCTCCAATATGACCCTGGATGAGATAACGGGAAGAACCTAAATAAATTGAATTTTTTTAAAGTACTATTTTGCTATTATTTGTCAGACTGGCTTCGCTCGGAAGTTAAAGTATTTTTTGTATGTACAAAAATGACTTTAAATTCTGGTTTATATTTAAATTAAAGATTTTTATTCTAAGTTCTTTCGATGAACATATTGCTTAAAATTATTTTTATTTCAGTGCTTGACCTTTGTCACGTTAAGTTTCTTTACTTAACTTGCAATATTTCGTATTTGAGTGGACAGAGGAAAACGGAGTGTATTAGTTGACATTAAGTTATCTCTGATTAATATGCGGGAGGGAGCGTAAATTTGAAAAATAAAAATAACAGTCTTGAATTTGACATATGCTTGGTCTAGTTTTGGATAGAATGGAGAAGAGGAGCAGAAAATCTATTTATAAATCTAAGATAAGTGTGAGATATACTACGATCTTAACTCTTGTATAAAGTAACATAGGAATTGCAGAGGCAACCCGTCTGCCAGTTATATACATATTGAAAAAGACATTTAGAAAAGCATTTAGCGCCTCCTGAATACCGTCCAGGCGCTCTCACCACTGAGCCATGCGTTCTACTACCAGCTGCGTCGAAATTTCAATTTTCCTAAGTGTGGAATAACACTTTAAAAATGTTTAAAAGTAATATACATATGTCAGTATTGATCTGCGATGGTCCCCTCCGAATCCGTCGTCACATTTAAGGAAGCCGCGAAGTGGGTGCCCGGGCCCAGCGCAAATGTAGATTCACTCCGTTGTCAGAGGAGGGGGAGGAGAAGACGTATACTACCGTCTACTTTCTATATCCTCTACCCAAGAGAAGCTACTTTAGGAGAATCAGAGTGATACTCCTGCAAGTCATAGAGGCTGCGAGTGCTCTGGAAGACACTCTAGAGTAACCTAGGAGGGTGTCAGTAAGAGGGTGGTCACAAGGATGGACACGATTTCGATGTAGATGTGAGTTTTACCGGTGAGTCCCACGACAGGATGAGTGGTACTTAAAATGCATTTCCCAGTGTCACAAATAGTATATCAGTATTGTCAGATAGTACAAAAGCAAGGTACAGTCTCACAAGGGAGATTTGGGAAGAGTTATCATTTCAAACACATGTCAAGCGCGGCGCCATGATAGTGCCTTACTTAATTACTATTTATAAATAATAATCATAAATATTTTTTTATCTCATTTTAAGACTTTCTTTTAGTATAATGAAAATATTTACACAGAGATGCTCAGTGACGGTGATAGGTTGTTGTTTTGACTAGACTGTAACGTTATTTGATTAAAAGAAAAGCTAAATTTGGGGCCAGTTGTGGCACAGAGGAACAAAGTGCGACTGGTTGTGGGTTCGATTCCCACTTCCAGTTGAAATATTTAGTATTTCCATTTTCTCCGCTCTAGTGTCGAGGCTAAGCGCGGCGTTAAGTTCCGCCACTCGCAATGCAATGCCTCCAAATTCGGCGGAAAGTGGGGACAGTGTCTTAACATTAGGTTACTTCTGTCTACACTGCTGTGTGCGGGATACAGCGTGAAACTAAAAAAAAGAAATAGAAAGACTAAATTAGACTTGTTATTTTTGTTCAATATCAATTTTACACAGAGGTATTTCGTGTAACAAATTACCACAGCTTGTTTTTTTAAAGTAATCATTTTATAAAATCAGTTAATCAAATTATCATGCAAATATGTGTTACTTCTTTATATAATGTCAAATTATATATGCGATGGTTAAATTTTTAGTATTTTCATTTCTTCTCACTGGTGGCCAGGTAAAGAGCGGTGTTGGGCTCCAACACTTAATACGCCATTTCGAGAATTTGGGCAGAACTTCCTGTCAACTCTAAAATAAGGAAAAATCGGAGACGATTAAATATTTACATTTAAACCTATCTTTTTGTACATAGTCTGGTGCGGCCTAACTGAGCTGTTATCTTATTCTTAAGATATACAAGCATTTCGTTCAAGCAACATTCAAAAAAACAATTTAGTGTCTACTCATTTAAATTAGTAGTTACATTGGCAAAGTTTATGTTACTTTTACTTACTTCTACTTGTCCACATGCAGTGGTAAGAACACGGAGATAATAATAATTGAGAAACTGTCATCATTTGTTTTATTTTATTACCGAAATGTTGCGTAACTAACCGAACTTGCGTAAACATTAATAGAATGTGACATTATTACCTTTGTCAGTTTGGGTTGTGGGCATGCTCATAGTACTTACAACAGTAGATCCGCGCTTGCTTATGGTAGTGTGTATTGTATATCGTATTTAAAATATAATAGAAGAAATTGGCTCTCTACGCTTGTTTTCGTAAACTTCAACTGTGCCGAATTCAGAGATTAACCTTCACGTATTAATATGATTCCTTAAGGCAAAAGTGTAAAGAAATTGATATATTGACTGACAGTTGTGTCACAATATATTTATGAAAATGTATGTCAAAAAAATATTAAGGGTTTTGCCAAAATCGGTGATGCACATAACATTAATATCAGTAATAAACATAAACTTACGAACTTAACTTAACTTACGAACTAAACACAAACTTAGAATCTCAGAAAACGTCCAAGAGTGTTACCGGTTCTTCTCAGGTCTGAGGCATTAACTTTAGTGAACCGGTGGTAAACTGTTTGACAGTCAAACAATGAAGCATATATAAGCATATGTCTTATTTTGAATAAAATTATTTAACTTTGACTTTGAATCGACAAAAAGTAACGACTCAAAAATATTTTATTAAAAGATATCTAGGTTTATATGGGAATATTATTACATTTTATAAATTATATGAACTTATCGAGTAACTCGATCGTTATCGAGTAACTAAGGTAGGTATAGTTGGTCAGTCATAAAATTTCGTTAGTTGTTGCAGTGCGACAGCGACATTGTAAACCCAATTCGTTGTGGCTTTAATTTCTACAGTAAAATTATTTTTTTATAAATATGTGAATTATTTTCATTTCACCACTCTCATAAGACAAAATACGGCGTTGAGTTCTGCCACTAAATACATCATGTCTAGAATTTAGGTGAAAAAGGAACTGCCACGATAGATATGATACTGTAAATGTTATTAGATGTGGCCTTCATTTTTAGACAAAAGAACGGAGTTCTTTTTAAATATGTAAATTATTTTCACTTTGCTACTTTAGGAAGCACTATATGGCGTCGTGTTGCGTTACTACATACATAATATCTCGAATTCAAACGAAAAAGGGAGCGTCTAGCGAAAAAAATCATGATTTAAACGTTATCAGATGTGGCTTTAATTTCTAAGCAAAAGAATTGATTTATTTACAAATATACAAATTATTTTCACTTCGCTACTCCGGTAAGACGAAATACAGCGTTAAGTTCCGCCACTAAATACATAAAATGTCAAATTTAGGCGATAAATAAGAAGTGCTATAAGAAAAAAAGCATAACTCAAATACAAGACTATATTAAAGGTTACTTTTAATCATTTTTTAAAGTGTTATTCCACACTTAGGAAAACTGAAAAAGACATTTAGGAAGCTAAGTAGGAAGAAAAGTGGCCAGTCGTGACCCAGTGGCACAAGCGTATGACTGTAAACGACTGGTTGTGGGTTCGATTCCCACTCGAGGAGTAAAAAATTTCATTTTATTCGCTCTGGTGTCGAGGTAAAGCGCGACGTTAGGTTCCGCCACTTAACACGCAAGCAGCCGATTACGGCGGTAAATGGGAACGGTGTGTCTTAACACTAGGTTCTCTCTGCCTACCCTGCTGTGTGCGGGATACAGCGTGAAGCTAACATTTAGGAAGCGTATAAAAATTTGAACGCAGCGGGATTCGAATCCGCGTCTCCTGAATATCGTTCTGAACGGTATTCAGGAGTCGCGGGTTCGAATCCCTTCCTAAATGTCTTTCTTATATTAAAGTTCTACATACAACATAAATCTTATCCAAAAATCAAAAGCAAGCGATAAGGGAAAAGCTGTCGACCAATAACAGTAAAAAATGATAACACATGTGATAAAATAGCGTATATTTATTTACTTCTTACACATATTATGTACTCGTATTTAGATAGAACTATTTACATAAGCCTATGAGCTAGCGACTGTACAACCTGGAATGTTCTGTAACTTATATACTTATATTATTTTTACAAGCAAATAAAAAATTGTTTTTGTTTTTTTTTTTTAGCTTCACGCTGTATCCCGCACACAGCAGGGTAGGCAGAGGGAAGCTAGAGTTAAGACACTCCGTGCCCCACTTTCCGCCGAATTCGGAGGTATTGCGTGTTAAGTGGCGGAATTTAACGCCGCGCTTTACCTCGACACCAGAGCGAAGAAAATGGAAATATTAAATATTTCCACTCCTCGAGTGGGAATCGAACCCACAACCAGTCGTTTAGAGTCACTTTTTCATCAAAATAGGACCGTTAGATTAGCAGTGAAAGCGTGACATACAAACAAACAGACTTTCTCATTTATAATATGAGTATAGATGTAGTTAGTTAAGAAAATAGATTTATATATTTTTTATTGTAAATGAACACTATGATTTTAACATTTTGGTGTGATTTTGATATACATATGTTAATGTATATGTGTTGTGGCCAGTCGTGGCCCAGTGGCACAAGCGTGTGACTGCAAACGACTGGTTGTGGGTTCGATTCCCACTCGAGGAGCGGAAATTATATTTCCATTTTCTTCGCTCTGGTGTCGAGGTAAAGCGCGGCGTTAAGTTCCGCCACTTAACACGCAAGCCTCCGAATTCGACGGAAGGGGGGGAACGGAGTGTCTTAACACTAGGTTCCCTCTGCCTACCCTGCTGTGTGCGGGATACAGCGTGAAGCTAATATATATGTATTTATATATGTTGTGGAACAAATCATTTACACACATTAGATACATATATATACTAAGTGATTTGGTAACTGATATGATTTTTTAAATCTTCGCCTATAAAGCTGGATGGCTGGAAATTTTGTTAAATCTGTAATATGTACCTCACAATAGGAATTTAGTTATTAAAATATTTTAAATATAATAATATTCACAATCATACTATCTTATTAAAATTATATTTATTATAGAAATCTTCCAGTACACAAGTTCGTTTAATGAATACAATAGTTAAAACCAGTTCGTATTTAAAATGTAACAGTTTTCTTTCTCGGAAAATGATTATTTTTTGCTGTTTTATTTATTCTATATAAACTGTATTTTTAATAAAAAATACCAAAAAATAGGAAATTAAAAACCTTTTCGTCTGTTTTAAAGTGATGTAATACATATATTTTTATTTCACAATTGGACTCTTTATCCAGAAACATGACTTCAGCATCGAATCGAATTAACATTAATAATTTTGTACTAACAAAACAAAATGAAACAAACATATAGTACCCGGGAATAATAATGCACATCGATGCTTAGAATGAAACAGTCGGTAGCTTCGACTTCGTTGAGCGTTGTCTCTCTCGCTTAAAATAATAACAATGAGAAACGTCACATATCAACTGAGTGATAAAGACAGCGCTATACGAAACCGAAACTGACCGGGTACTATACATACAGTATCCGGCAATAAATAATGCACATCGATGCTTAGAATGAAACAGTCGGCCAGTTTCGGTTTCGTAGAGCGTTGTCTTTGTCGTTCAGTTGATATGTGACGTTTCTGACGATTGTTATTATTTTAAGCGACAGAGACGACGCTCTACGAAGTCGAAGCTAGCTTGTTTCATTCTAAGCATCGATGTGCATTATTTATTGCCGGATACTATACATTCATAGATGACGTATTATTGTATTTACCAAGTAAAACAAAGAAATACAGTATAAATAAATATTAAGTAAATGTACAAGTCTTTACAGAAATTGTTAGTTACAAAAATATTTACAACAATTGTATTAACTGATTCGTAATAAACAAACATAAATATTTTGAATGGCTTAATTCTATTTGCGGTTTATAAGTTCTTTATTTGGCATGAATAGAAATAAATAGCTATTATGAAATAATAACGAAACTATAATTTATATAAAATTGTTTTAATAACCTGTTTTTGTATTTTTTAAGCGTTTAAAGCCTAGTTTCTATAAACTTATAATTTGAATGAATTTCAATTTTCTTTAAAATTTAAATATATCACTATTTTTATTTTTGTTTTATTTAATCTCTCTAGGTTATATTATATTTTATGAATATGTTTAAAAAAAATCATAGACTCAAATATTATGTTGAATGGCTGACCACTGGCAGTATTACAAATATAGAAAAAAACAGAAACTCATAATTTTGAAAGGAAACTATTTGTAAACGGATTAATGACGTATATTTTTGGTATTCGAAAATACATTTTTAGAAACCCGACGTTTCGAACACTTTACAGTAGTCCGCGGTCACAGGTAGACTGAGGTGGCATTCGTCTGTCAGTTAAAAATAGTTTCATTTCAAAATGTACAGTAATCGTGAAAACAAAAGATTATATTAAGAAACTCATAAAGTAAAAAAAAAACATTCTTAAAACAAATTCCACTCATTTTTATTATGCCACAAGTTTATATTAACTTTTTGCTCCCTATGAACCTAACACCATTTTAGTGCTCACGATATCAAACACTAATTAAAACTGAACTCAGAAGATACAAAATTATTGTTTCGTTTTAAAAAATTAATCACTTATTAAATTAATCACTTTAAAAAAAAAGAAGTCCCGCTGAGTTTCTTGCGCCGGTTCTTCTCAGGTCTGAGGCATTAACTTTAGTGAACCTATGGTAATGGTAAAACTCTTTGACGTTCAAAAAATGAAGCAAGTAACTTCTTATTTTGAATAAAATTATTTGACTTTGACTTTGACTTTGAAATGCAACATTTAAACATGGGCAAGAGAAGCATTTTCATTTCACAATGTTACCTTCAACAATTTCTACACTTAAATTACAAATGTTATAAAAATTTTTAAAGTTTTTTTAAACTTGAACGAATTAAAAGGAATATAAATATGTATTTATTTAGTTACATCACTATATATAATACAATTATAACAATATACTAGACCAGGGCTTCTTAAGCTATGGGTCGCGACCCTAAATGGGTTCGCGTAGCAAAATTCTAGGGTCGGGTGATTTTAATGTCAAATATTTATTATATACACCATTTTATAACATCACTAGAGGTGGCGGAATACAATGGTCTTGCAAAGTCTAGACACGCTAATTCTAAAACTATATATTTTCATACGTATATGTATATTGTTACTTAATAAATAAATTATCAATAAATATTAATTTACTTTTAAACATTTTTATGGGGTCGTCAAGAAACTCGCAATCATAAATGGGGTCGTGAATGACAAAAGTTTGAGAAGCCCTGTACTAGACCTATATTAAAACTACAAATGTATAAAGAATAGAAAAATCATCAACAATGTAAAAGCAAAGTGGCATAAACAAAGGTTTTAAATAACTATACTAACCAAAGTATTTTCCGCATGAATTAATGATTTTCTCACGTAAGTATTTCTTTAACAACTACAAGTTTGAACTTAAGCCACTTTTAAATTCAATGATATGTTTTTAAGGAAATTCTATAATAGCTAAGTAAGACTAAAAATATATAAATACTTATCTATTAACATAAAAACAAGGCATTTTGTAGCATTGATTTCAACATTTTACATTTAAATATTGCCTTAAAATAATGTGATGTATCGCAAGTTTAATAGTAAGAAAAAGCAACTCAAAAACGAGATTTTTTTAAAAAAATACAATGAAAATCTTATTTTTAAACGAAAAATAAAAATGAAACATATCTTTCTGTCCAATTCTGTAGTTACCAAAAACATAAATTAACAAAATAAAAAAAATTAAAAAGCTACTTTTCATTATTAAACAAGCGATATCAACTAATACTCGAAATCAAATCGAAATCTGTCTACACATAACTGAAAAATGAACTAATAATATACACAATATACAAATCTCAAATGGCTCGGAGGTCACACCTTCTGCTCTGGAGTTTGTAAAGGCACGCTCGCCTCCTCCGTCTTGCCTGGAGGGTCGGACCGTTTGTGCCTCTTTATTCTCTCCTTATGGAAGAACAGCCTGAGGTAGTGACACGGGAACACTACGCAGTCACCGGCCGGTTCCTCAGCGTCGATGTAGACGCCTCTAACCAACACTGAATTGGAGCAGTTCAAGACGATTAGAAGCGCTAGGCTGACGATGTGCGAGCACCAGTTGCTTAGCTTCGGTGTTTCTATAAGAGAATATTGTTGTTTAGTTATTTGATATCAAATATATTGGAATATAGGTATTGGTAAGGTGCAAATTATACATTTACAATGAAGAATTCAACATGTATTAAATAATACTTTAAAGTGACACAACGATGATTGTGTGTGATTGCTGCCAGAAGAAATAAATAGGTAGAAGATATGTAAATGAGAGCGATACTAAAATCTTTCGTAGCCCAAGACAAGACAATATACGACAAAGGACAAGGTAAAACAAAGTACTATATTAGTTTCCGCCATTCAACTACCCTTTTCGAAATTAAACCGAAAACTGAGATCAAAGTGAGTAATATTCCCTATATTCCCTCTATCTATAAGCTCTATGCATTAATAAAACGTACTTAAAACTATAAACGAATCACATTTACCTGGAAAAAAATATATGTCCAATAGTCCCCAAATGCCTCTCCACACGTTAACAGTTGCTATAAACGATATGAGGTGGTACACATCGGCTACCAGCAGACGCGGCGCGCCTTGCAGCTTGGAGACCGCCCAGCGCATGGGCGCCTGAGCACCGAATGTTATCACCACGATCACGTAGCCTGCCACCTGTGGAAGGGAAATTACTTGAGATATGTTTTTCTGGTCGGAGCCCTTTAAGGAACCATGTCACATCAGAAATCCTGTGGGTTTAAGTACCATTATGTGGTATTTTTAAATTGAAGCAACATAATTTTGCGATGATATAATACAAAACTATTTGTAAGTATGGAAGGGGAGAGAAGCTACTAGACTCTAGGTCTCTACTAGATTGTCTTAATCTTTGCTTGCCTACTTCAAGACAAGTTACCACGACACAAGGAAATTAAAATCACTTTAAAAATCTTATACAATCGTATCATTTTACTGAATGAATATTGATATCCATACTTATATTATAAATGCGAAAGTCCTGTCATGCTTTCACGGCTAATCTACCGATCCGATTTGAATGAAATTTAGAATGAAAGTAGTAAAAGTTACTGGGTCTAACATAGGCTACTTATTTTTTCAAAAATCAACTGCTAATGGGTTGAAATAGGGGATGAAAGTTATATGAAAAATCTAAGCCGCTTGACTGATTATAATAAATTTTGGCATAAATATAGTTGATAATCTAAGATTAAACATAGGCTACTTTATTTTTCAAAAACCCACCCCCGAGGGTTGCAATATAACGAAGCAGTTATGTAGTTCACGCGACGAAGCCGCGAGCGGGCCGCTAGTAATAGATAAAACATCGACAGGCGCGTCACGAGGCTCGACCGGCGCCTGCGCAGATCCGCGTGTCAACATTACCACCTTATCTATATTAGCAGAGCGCTCTCGCTAAGTTGCGCTAAGCACTGCACCGACGCTTACACACTTATGAACTGATCACACACGGCTGATATAACATGTTCGAGTACAGGATATTTATAGAAACTTATTATTATTTTCTTAGTATTTATTGTTAGGTTTTGATTACAAGAGATTTAATAAAATGGTCATCATGAGCGGGGCCAGTCGTTGCGCAGTGGCACTAGCGTGTAACTGTAACTCTGGTATCGAGGCAAAGCGCGGCGTTAAGTTCCGCCACTTAACACGCAATTCCTCCGAATTCGGCGGAAAGTGGGGAACGGAGTGTCTTAATACTAGGTTCCCTCTGCCTACTCTGGCTGTGTGCGGAATAAAGCGTGAAGCTATTATTATTTTCTTAATTAATTATTCTCAGGTTTTGATTACAAGAGATTTAATAAAATGGTAAAGAAGGTCACACGTCACTACGTTCGACACCCTACCTACTGCAATGCTGAAATGTATATCTTTTAGTAATATGCTTATCTTAGCTTCATATATAACAAACTATCTATAAATCAAACAATGCTAGAAAATCTTCCAACGCTATTTTGACACACTTTTTACCGTTTATTTGTTTGTTTGCTCGGAAATATATACACGTGTGAGGATTATTTTAAAAAATATACTAGTAATACTTTTATAATACTAACACGCTGTCCTATTCAAGAGGATTAGAATATCTATATCTCTATAGTTTTTAGTTCATCAAACAAGAACAGGACGGCAAAAGAATTAGAAATAAGTGCTAAAGTTATATCTAATGTTATAAAAACAATGGAAAAAATAAATAATGTCGTCTTTATATACATACGTCTAGTTAAGATAATTTTATTATTTTTTTGAACTTCACACTTTTTCACGCATAGCAAAATAGTCAGAGGGAACTTAGTGTTAAGACACTCCGTTCTCCACTTTCCGCTCGTATCCAAGACGTTGCGTATTAAGCGGTGGAATGCAATACCCCGCTTTATTACGTTACCAGAGGCGAACAAATGAATGAAGTAGTTTAAATATCATATCACTGAGAGGGAATCGAAACCACAATCATCGTTTACACATACGCAGCCACTGCGTCACAACGGCTACAGGTTCTGATGATTCATTATATTTGAAATATAAATATAGATTTAACGGCGGGGCTTTTTTATAATCGCATTCGTTAATTAAGATTACTTATAATTATCGCTTGTTCCCCAAACAAAGGTGACCTCGTAGTAAACAATCGTTACGCGTGTGACATAAGGACGTAAGCTACACATATAGTATTATAGATATAGTATCAAGTATTTATTATCGTAAACAGACAGTTCACTGAACGCTTGCTTTTGGTTATTGGAAATAAAATTGGGATATATTTTTGTCTAATTTTAGTATTTTATTCAATTTTCGTTGGGGTCACTCAAGTATTATGTAAGCACATTTTTTACAATTATTTACAATTAAAAAAACTTTTAAAGTTATGAATATATATGTGTATATATATATATATATATATATATATATATATATATATATATATATATATATATATATATATATATATATACTATATATATATATATATATATATATATATATATATATATATATATATATATATATATTATATATATATATATATATTTTATTTCCTTATTTCGTAAGTAGAGACATCTATTTTTATCTTTGTGTACTTTTGACAAATAAAACAAATTTTGACAATAAAAGTCAATGATAAGTTAGAATCTCTGTTATAATCTAAAAAGAGAATGAAATATCTATGAGAATGTAATTTTCTCGTTAGCTTCCCGTTTTGTCTGGTGTAGCTGGGTAGACAGGTGTTAAGTGGCTGCGGTGGCCGAATTCGGACGCAGTTAAGTGGCGGAACTTAACGCCGTGCTTTACCTCGACACCAGAGCGAAGAAATGGAAATATTAAATATTTCCACACCTCGAGTGGGAATCAAACCCACAACCAGTCGTTTACAGTCACACGCTTGTGCCAACTGGGCCACGACTGGCCACAAAGTGTCTAAGTGAACGAATAATACTTTAAAATGTTAAAAATAGTTGTAATGACGTTTGTTTACTAATAAAACACCACGTGGCTATTGTCTTCCTTGAAACTCATAGAAATAGATCAACGTCATACAGATAAAGCCTTAATTATAATTAAGATAATGTGATAACGTAATTAACTAGTTCAATCTAGAGCTAGTATCATCTGGATACGTCAATACTAATATTATTATATCATCAGAATGAAGAAGCGAATATGGTACAGCTTATTGTTTTTTTTTCCTGCATAACGGGGTATTCAGAGAGGACCTAGTGTCAAGACACTCCGTCTTCTACTTTCTGCATGAAAATGAAATAATCGAGTTATTTCCGTGATGATGGCAGAACTCAACGCCGCGCTTTGTCTGTAAGACAAAACACGGCGTTGGGTTACGCAATTACCAAAGCGAATTATTAATTAAGACATGCAAATTTAAATATTTAATCATTGCCTCATGTGGAAATTGAAACCACAACCATTGCGTTTAAATACATTGCGACTAATCGTGGAGCAGTAGGCATCGTCAGACTAAAAAAATCTGTTTGTTTGTTTATCTGTGTGCTTGGGCAAATCTCTAAAACGGCTTAATCGATCTAAATACAGTTTCACTACTGTATTTTCATTGTTTTTTTTTTAAATTACCTACTTAGAGTCTAGTAGTAGATTACCTTCTTAGAGTCTAGTAGTAGAATCTCGCCCCACTCTCGCATTTACAACCAATTTTCTCATTTCATCGAGGAGATTTTTTTTAGCTTCACGCTGTATCCCGAACACAGCAGGGTAGGCAGAGGGAACCTAGTGTTAAGATACTCCGTTCCCCACTTTCCTCCGAATTCGGAGGCATTGCGTGTTAAGTGGCGGAAATTAACGCCGCGCTTTACCCTCGACACCAGAGCGAAGAAAATGGAAATATTAAGTATTTCCACTCCTCGAGTGGGTATCGAACCCACAACCAGTCGTTTTAGTCACACGCTTGTGCCACTGGGCCACGACTGGCCACTAACATTTAGTGTCTACTTTATTTCAATCTAGTCATAAATATAAATGTTACAACTATTTATTTTTTGTTCGATACAATTGCTATAAAATAACTGGAGTAATTTGGCTGAAACTTAGCTTAAAATCATTAAAGAGGTATTAACTTTTGACACTCAACGTTTTCTGGGATCCTATTGTAATAGCATATACGTTGACACATTAACTCACTCTCATCACTTATTGATTCGACGTAATCAAGTTATAGGTGCAATTCAAAATTCAAAAGAATCGAAATATCTTTGTTCAAATAGACTTTTGAGTCATGGAATAAACAAAAAGTCTGTGGTAGCACTGACTCAGAAGGCAGTTCTACTGAGAAGAGTCGGCAAGAAACTCTACACTTTTTTAAACATTTTTAAAGTGTTATTCCACACTTAGGAAAATTGAAAAAAGGCAGGAGATTCAGAAGGTTTCTAATTCTGCTGCGTTCAAATTTTTATACGTCTTCTAAATGTCTTTTTGAAGAAACTCAACATTTGAATAGATCTATGCCTATTTAAAGTATTGATATTGCAAACGCAATGATTGTGGGTTCGATTTCCAATCGGAGAAATGATTATATATAATTTCGACTTCTCTGTTCTAATATCTAAGACACGCAATATATCGATTTAGAGACAAAGTGAAAAAACTACTACGTATATACATACGTACGTATATACATACGTACGTATATACATACGTACGTATATACATATATACATACATATGTACGTATATACATACATATGTGGCCAGTCGTGGCCCAGTGGCACAAGCGTGTGACTGTAAACGACTGGTGTGGGTTCGATTCCCACTCGAGGAGTGGAAATTATATTTCCATTTTCTTCGCTCTGGTGTCGAGGTAAAGCACGGCGTTAAGTTCCGCCACTACACGCAAGCCTCCGAATTCGACGGAAAGTGGGAAACGGAGTGTCTTAACACTAGTTCCCTTTGCCTATCCTGTTGTGTGCGGGATACAGCGTGAAGCTAAAATAAAAAATATACATACATAGCTATAACAATTTAAAAGGAGCATGTTTCACGTTCAATATCAAACCATGGCATTGAGCCTAAGTGGAATGAACGGACGGACAGAAATATCTCGTCTTATTAAGGAACAAGTACTGTATTTACCTTATTAGCTTAGATCCTAGACGCTCAACGAGATAATTCTGCGTTATTTTTAGATTTATGACGAAAACTCTTTAAAACCGCCTTCTTAATATTGTAATTTTAAAGGAATTCAACTTGTTGTTCTCATGAAAGATTATTGAAGTGAATTAATAAAAGTAACCAAAATATATAATAATGAAAATTCCATCCGCACACAGCAGGGTAGGCAGCGGGAACCTAGTGTTAAGACACTCCGTTCACCGGTTTTCGCCGAATTCGAAGGCATTGCGTGTTAAGTGGATCTTAACCGCCGCGCTTTGCATGGTGTCGAGCACCAGAGCGAAGGTAATGGAAATATAAATTACTTCCACTCCTCGATTGGGAATCGAACTCACAATCTTTAGCTTTACAGGTCACACTTTGTGCCTCTGCGACACGACTGGCGTCAATTTTGCTGTATTAATTAAGGCGCGGCGTTAAGTTCCGCTTATGGATACAAAATAGCTTAAGTTTTGGTCGAAAGCGAAGTTTTCTTTACCTAGAGCACTATGCAGACAAAGCTTCGAAAAGCATATTTAAAATATAACGGAAAGTGGTTAAACTTGGAACGTCAAGATCAACATGTTTATCATCGTTCGCTATTGGCAATTTATTTCCTTATTTCTCATGTATATCTTATGTTTTATCTTACGAGTACATTTCATGCGAAATCCTCTAATAAATTTAAGCATAGCCAGTCTTGAATCTGTACGTCTTAAACAACAGTGAACATTACTAAGTTATATTTGCGTTGACATCCTAAATAATAATTAATAGCTTTGTCTCTTTTTTGTTAGCTTCGCGCTGTATCCCGCACACAGCAGAGTAGGCAGAGGGAACCTAGTGTTAAGACACTCCGTTCCCCACTTTCCCGCCGAATTTTGCTAGGCGAGTTAAGTAACGTAATTTAACGCCGTGCTTTTCCTCGATACCAGAGCAAAGAAAATGGGAATATTAAATATTTCCACTCCTCGAGTGGGAATAAAACCCACAACCAGTCGTTTACAGTCGCTTGTGCCACTGCGCCACGACTGGCCCCTATTATTTGTCCAACAATTCTATAATTCGTAAAAAATATATGTATAAAAACATACGTTACATTTATATAATAACTCTACGAAACACTCTATCCGTATTCAAGCAAATATAACCCATACTACATAACAAAATAACTAAATAAAAGGATAAATAAAATTATAAACATTAACATTTAATGAAATAAACATACTATTGACCTTAAATATTCAAAGTTAAAAAGCAATAACGTCGGCAGTACATCGGGGAGTCGGGAGGAAGCGCCAATTGCGCCTCGTAAGTGGTCACTGACACAATGACGGCGCGTGACCTATATGCGGAAAAATCATATAGCTTTTGCATATTCCACTAAACGTGGCCATCGATTTTGGGGGAAAATGGGAAAATTATTTATATGTGAAGGTATTTTGGTAAATTAAAATTATTGTGATATTGGATATCAAGCTATGTGTGGATGCGATTGCCACTCGAGGATTGGAAATATTAAATATTTCCATTTTCGGTGTGGGGTCGAGGCCAAGCGCGGCGTTAAGTTCGCCACTTAACACGCAATGCCTTTAAAAATCAGCGAAAAATGGGGACAGAGTGTCTTAACGTTAGGTTTTATAGTGTGAAGCTGAATTAATTAAAAGTAACTGTATATCTAACAATAATATTTTGGAATAAAACCCAAATTTTTCCATTTTGGAAAAAAAAAAAAATTGGAAAAAAAGGGAAATTATAGTTATTGAGACTTTAATATGGAGCGTATACAATATGGATGTGGGGTAATATCTTCCGATTCAATTTGGAAAGTGGATTGTACTTCTCAATTTATTCAGATGTTAATATAAAAATACTAGCGGCCCGCTCGCGGTTTCGCCGTGTGAAGTACATAACTGATCCGTTATATTGCAACCCCCGGAGATAGGTTTTTGAAAAATAAAGTAGCCTATCTTTAACCTTAGATTATCAGCTATACTTAAGCCAAAATTCATTACAATCGGTCAAGTGGGGTAGATTTTTCATAAAAACTTTCATCCCCTATTTTAACCGTTTAGAGGTGGATTTTTGAAATGTTTTAGTACTTTTATTCTAAATTACATCCAAATCGGACCGGTAGATTAGCCGTGAAAGCGTGCCAGACAAACAGTCTGTCTGTTTCGCATTTATATTATAAGTATGGATAATGTGTAAATTAATAATTTATCACGTTTAATTACGTAATTATTAAATATTTTGTTTAATATTTGTTAGACAGAGTCGTTAAAATTCAGAAAACTAATGCAATGCAATAATACATGATGAAATATCAGATGTCTGTCACGAAAATACAAAGGATTTTAAGACAGCGACAAATATCTTTGACTTATAACATGAGTGAAATGATAACAAAGAACGAATTCTTATAATAAAATTCACTTTTTCCTAAAATATTCTATAACTCCTGTATTTGCTGGGAAAGCGACAAATTTCCCATACATTGTAAATTAAGATCACATTTTAAAGGTGTTTTATTTTTGTTAAAAAAATCAAGAATCCTCGCGTCTCGAAACACCTCTGACTGCAAAACGTTTAGCTTATAAACGTTTTGTATCCAGCTGCGTCGAAATTCTTATTCAATTGCAAAGTATTTTATTCAAATAAACTTTTTCAAGTACTTTTGAATCGCCGAATAAAGTAACCACGGGTTCTTAAGGCAGTTCTGCTGAGAAGAGCCACAGAGAAACTCAACAGTTGGTGCTCTTTTCAACATATAAAAATTACAGTTTTATTATTTAATACAATCTCAAATAAGATTACTTTCATGAATCCTTATCTCTTAAGTATTCTTCTACAGAGTCTTACGTATTGTTATTGTTTTTAAAGAGATTTTAATTTCTACAGTGGCAGATCTAAAACGAGCTGTGCAATTTTATTATATGTATATGCTTACATTGATTCATAAAAGATTTATTTACTCTCTATTATTACAAGTTAATGTTAACAATTTAAACACAGTCGACAGTCAGAATTTAAGGTAATATGTTTTTAAAAATGTGCTTCAAGTCTAAAGTGTGTAAATAAACTCTAAAGTATTCAAACATTTAGCTAAGTACATATACTTATTATGACCATAATATGTTAATGAGGCAAAAATAGAGTATATTCACTTACCAAGGAAGTCCAGCAGGATTTGACCTGATCTTCAGGATACAGGAAGATATCCAGTAAAGCCCAGGAGCCGCGCCACACGAACACCACCAGGGAGCCCACTACCGTCACGGAGAACACGCAGTCCAAAATGTACAACGCGGTCTCTCTGCTACTCTGTAACAAATATTTATTAAGTTAGATGGTTCGAAACATGGAGTGAGTGTTTGTAAGGTCATAAGGACGCCATTGGGATTCAGTGGGACGGGTCTAACTGTAAAAGACAAACTGAAACTGTAAAAGACTGGGTGGATGTAAGTTCAATTCTTATCGAAGAATATATTCTTCATTTTTTGTTCTGGTTTGACGAAAATGTGGTGTTGAGTTCCACCACTTAATATATAATAGAAATGTTTTTTTTTTGGTTATATTTGTTATTATTTTTTTTTGTATTAGTTTTTTTCTTAAGATCCTCTTTCTGTTTATATTTTATTATTTGTAACTTTAATTTTTATCATTATTTGTTATATAAATAAGATGTGACCAACAATTTTCTTAACATGTAGAGTTAGCCTGTAATTGAGACATACTATGTGACAATGCATGTATAAATTTTAAGTACTCCAATGTATTCGTAGTATATAACGTTGGCTTCCTAATGAATAAATAAATAAATAAATAATGACTTAATCTCACTCTACTCTTGACTTATAATCTGTTAAAGGCGGGAGTTCTCTTTGTCTAACAAGCTATCTTGGCAAGCCTGGCTAAAAAAAAAAAATGTTAATAGGTTTAAATGGTAAAATGTGTAACCCACACGATTGTCTACTTTTCCATCGACCTGTAGGAGTTGAACTAACCAAGTTAAGCATTAACTGTTTAACCTATTGGTTAATTTTACCAAATTATGTTCAGTGGACTTTACCATTTTATTACATCTGATCGGAGCGAAGATTCTTTTAAACAAACACATTACATACAAACGTTTCCTTGGTTGATATTTGAACGGTGAAGCGATGTGTTTAATGTATTCTACGAAACTCGTAGCGTAGCAAGTAAAGTGAGTGGTAAAACTATACTGAATTAGCAGAGGTGCCTCATTTTTTAGAAAATATATACTTCTTAATAATATTTAACAAGAAGTTGATTAATATCTGTAATATATACAACTGGTTAGCGGGCCGCATTAAATAACTAAGCGGGTCGCTTACAGTCCGAGGACCGTGATTTGCTCACTTTTGCCCTGACTTAAGCGATTTAACAAAAACAACTTGCTATTTTTCAATTAAAGTTTGTGTTAAGTTGATAATCGTTTGATTAAATCGTATTTTAAGCTTATCTATAAGATAAATCGTATCACGATTACTCTATTTCAGATATTTTAGATATTTTAAAGACAGTATAAAGAGCCAGGGGAAGTTATCGATTGTTTTAAACATTTTTAAAGTGTTATTCCACACTTAGGAAAATTGAAAAAGACATTTAAAGAACATCTATATGCTAGCAACATAAATAAGTTGTAATAAAAAGCGTATATGAATTTCGACGCAGCGGATAGTAGAACGCATGGCTAAGTGGTGAGAGCGCCTGAACGGTATTCAGGTGGCGCGGGTTCGAATCCCGCTGCGTTCAAATTTTTATACGCTTTCTTTAAATGTCTTTATCGATTGTTCTTCTTAATCAGTGGTGACGTCGCCTATTATTGTGATTGATGGTTGTCACTAACATTATGTGGAAAAAGATATGTTGAATACATGATTTGATTAAGATATTGAATGACACAGTTTCATTTTATTTTAGACAATTTTTTATGGGTGTGTATTTCCTTGTTTTTAAACTTAGAGTGTGACGTCTTTAAGAAGTGTATGGGAAATTTGGTAGTATATATGTTAGTTTAGTAAAGAATAGGGTGAAGGTTTTAGACAAATTATTATTATTTTTTTTAGCTTCACGCACATAGCAGGGTAGGCAGAGGGAACCTAGCGTTAAGACACTCCGTTCCCCACCTTCCCCCGAATTGGGTGTTAAGAGGCATTGCGTGTTAAGTGGCGGAAATTAACGCCGCGCTTTGCCTCGGCACCAGGGCGAAAAGAATGGAAATATTAAAAATTTTCACTACTCGAGTGGAAATCGAACTAACAACCAGTCGCTTTACAGTCACACTTATGCCACTGCGCCACGACGGGACTTGAATTGGACAAATTTTATTATATACATTTTTAGAAAATGGGTAAATATTTTGGGTGCCAGCCGTAGCGCAAAGGCACAAAGTGTAGGCTGTGGCAAGTAAAGCCGGCTGTGGGCTTGATTCATAGTCGAAGAGGAAAATATAGTATTTCCACTTTTTTTGCTCTGATGGTAAAGCGAGGCCTTAAGTTTCACCACTTAACACGCAATGCCTCCGAATTCGGCGGAAAGTAGGGAACGGAGTGTCTTAACTCTAGGTTCCCTCTGCCTACCCTGCTGTGTGAAAAAAAGAATATTTTTTAAAAACTATAAACCGTAACGGAATTCGAATTTGCACCTTTTATTTACTATCTCTGCCAAGTACTCTGACCGCTGAGCCATACGTTTTTTCTAAGTCAAAATTTTGATACGCTTATTTCAATGTATTTTTGTTTTTTTTAAGCCTCATTGTGTTCAAATTCCTACACGTTCTCTAAATATGTTTTTATATTACTGACACATAAAAATTTTATGTGATAACTTATTTAATTAATTACGTTAATAATCAATGACTTAAATTGATAAAATAAACGATTTGATTTTTTATAAATCCTTTAAGTAAGCATGTGCGTAGGCAAATTTGTGTACTAATGATTCATTATTTAAGTGATTTTATATTAATTAGAGATAATTTGTCAGTCGTTTACAGTCACACTCTTGTGCCACTGGGCCAGTCGTGGCCCAGTGGCACAAGAGTGTGACTGTAAACGACTGGTTGTGGGTTCGATTCCCACTCGAGGAGTGGAAATTATATTTCCATTTTCTTCGCTCTGGTGTCGAGGTAAAGTGCGGCGTTAAGTTCCACCACTTAACACGCAAGCCTCCGAATTCGGCGGAAAGTGGGGAACGGAGTGTCTTAACACTAGGTTCCCTCTGCCTACCCTGCTGTGTGCGGGATATAGCGTGAAGCTATTTATTTTATTTATTTATTAATTAGAGATATTTTTTTATTAATTAGTGCAATGTGCTTAAGTCGTTAATCAAAAGTCAGTCGTTAATCAGTTATGATATTGGAGATATCTCGGACAGATCTTCTATATTTATCTGCTAGCGTTTAGAAATTTCATTTATTTTTATTCTTAGTCCATTGTAAGAAAAATATTGTTTTTATCCATTTTCACGTTTTTTTCGTAGAAGGGTTGTCACAGAGAACTTAGTGTTAAGGAAAAGTTTCTCCACTTTCCGCTCAAAATCTGTCATTGTTGATTGGTGGAACTTATACTGCGTTATTGCTTACGGAATACAGCGGAGATATGAATATAAGATAATTATAATTTTTATTAATTGCCCTGAGAAGAAATCAAACCCACAACCTTTGTTATTAATATCGTACAATGTCTTTTTGCGTTACCATGGTCTTAAAACCTATAGAATACAAAAAAAAATGCTAAAATTCTAAGCAGAAGTTAATCGTAGTGACTTAACACTTTGCTCTCACTTTATTCTATTTTATTACTTTATATATTCTAGTTTTAAAGAAAATAAATATACTCTGAATATCTGAATATCTATCTCGCCGTATCTAATCAATACTTGTGATAATTTTTATTACACAGTCGGAAGTAGAAATGTGACTCACTTATTTTTCTTAGCGTTCATCGATACTTAGCCCCGAAATGATTACTATTATTATATAATAATACCAGGATTACGATGATTTTTAAACAAATTCATACTCTATTTTAGCTTTTTAGGAGGTGATTTTTGAAAATAATGCCTTACCTATGTTTGACTTTGTACCATCAACTGTCTTTATGAGAAATTTCATGAAAATCGATCAAGCAGTTTAAGTTTTAAATACAAACTTTCATCTCCTATTTTATTTACCCCGGGTCTTCAACTATTTTCATTCCGAATTTCATCTAAATCGGGCCTGTACAGCCATGGAAATGTAACAAACTAACAGATAGAAAGTCTTTCTCATTTATAATATTGATATAGATTATATTTTATAAACATACAACGTGAATGAGAATATTTGGATCCCTTACAAAAACTTTTTAAAAATAACATTTTTCAAAACAAAGCATTACAAATAAGAGTACATACATAATACTGTGCTTGACACACATTTTGTGTATAGTGACATATGCGTTTCCATGGCAACGACTATTTTGCGTGTCCATGGGGCTACTAGTTTATATAATATAATTATATAATAAAAATATCAAAGTGGGCCAGTCGCGGCGCAGTGACACAAACATGTGACTGTAAACTGGTTGTGGGTTCGATTATTACTCGAGGAGTGGAAATATTTGATATTTCCATTTTCTTCGCTCTGGTATCGAGGCAAAGCGCGGCGTTAAGTTTCGCCACTTAGCACGCAATACCTCCAAATGCGGTGGAACGTAGGGAACGGAGTGTCTTAACACTAGATTCCCTCTGTCTACCGTCCCGTTTGCGGTATACAGAGTAAACATTAAAAAATATCAAATATCTTTATGAAAGTGGTGGTTCTGGTAGCCAAATCTTGTAATGGTATCTTATCAGGAATTATATTTATTATATAGGTATTTCCCCGATCTGATTGAATAGCTAGCTAGCTTTCTTTACTTAAAAATGTATAATAAAGGATTGAAATTAAATTAAAAAACATATTTGCAGAAAACGAAACGAAATTTCAAGATCGTACTAACAAACTCACAATGGGCGGATTATTAAAAGAGCGGGTTCGAGTCCCGCTGTGCTTAATTTCAAAATTAAAAAAAAATAGCTTCATGTATTTTCCCGTAGAACCTAATGTAAAGACACTTTATTTTTCACTTTCAAACAGAAACCGGGATATTTTGCATGTTAAGTGGCGGAGGAACTCAACACCACACTTTGTCTCGGGTACCAGAGTGAAAAAGTTAAAATTTAAAAAAGACTTTTAGAAAATGTATAAATGACTGAGCATGCTCAGTGGTGAGAGCGTCTGGACGGTATTCAGGAGGCGCGGGTACGAATCCCGCTGCGTTCAAATTTTTATACGTTTTCTAAATGTCTTTTTCTTAAGTGGAATAAGCTTTAAAAATGCTTAAAAGTATAAACATTTAAATTCCCCGAGTGAGATTCGAACCAACAGCCAAAGCTTTATAGTCAGACACGGTCCCATTGCGCCACGACGGCCTCTAACTTATAAACACTATACTACTGTAAATTTAAGTGTTGCGAATTTTCACAATTAATATTTATTCACAATCATTATTTAGTCATTTTTAAAAAATATATAAAAAAATCATAATTTCGTTTCATAACTTAAAGAGTCGATAATTAATAATGATGAGAATATTTTAAAATATTTATGAATGTTCTACGTTAATAGGAACATCACTAGTCATTCACTGTTCCATACTATAATATTATGTCATAAACAGTTGTAACGTAAAGATAACAAATCGTTATCAAGATATATTCAAAACAAGATCGAAGGTAGTGGGTTCGATTAGTTCGATTCGATATTTTTTATAGAAAATTTGTACATTAGATGTTAAAAAAATATAATAAAAGAAAAAGGTAAGAATTTTAAAATATATTGGACCATGACCAATATAAGGAAATAAGGAAATTACATTAATGTTTTGAATAACTTATTTAATTAATTAAATTAAAATTAATATTTTTTTCTTCAGAGTGACCGGTCACTAAACTCTTTAACAGATGAGTGATGACGTACATTCTTTCAAGTGCAATGGATAAGCAATATCTTGTAAGATAAAATTTAGATAGTTTCTGTGAGATATTTTACTACAATACTCAAGATTAGAACGAATATTTAAAACATCAATAGTTTTGATATTTCTTTTTTAATATACTGTTTATTATTATTTTTATGTAAACGTGATCGTATGAGTGTGTATAGTTTATTACTTAAAAAGTCCCTAAATAAAAACAGATAAAAAAAGTGTGTACAGTTAAAATAATGTGTGTGTGAAAGAGATTTTTATACGTCAGTGTTTTCTTACTTCCCGCTTATCCTGGACATTGCTTTAAAGTTATTATTTAAAGATACAATGACTACAGCGAACCAATACTTTCATTTTCTGGCCTAAAAATATATTACTTAATACATAAATCAAATACAAAATAACTTACGGTTTTATAAAACGTAGGTGCCTCAAAATAGTCTTCAACTGTATCAACAGTTATGCAGAACGGCGCAGAATCCACATTTCTGAAAGCTCTCAACAATATGATAGCAACCGTCGACGCAAAAGTTGATATAATAATTGCCATGGGTTCGTTTATGAAGTATTCTAGCAAGTTCCATACACCTCTGCAAGCCGATACGTTAACAACCGCAGCAATACACGTGTACAATCTTGTGAAGAAAAGATACTTCTTATATCCATGTTTTGGCACCAACAATTTGTTCAGCGGTTCTTGGATAGCACATAGGATGAGACCAACTATGATACCGAACGCAGCAGTCCATATTGCGCTCAGAAATGGATCATCTGGATATATATAAAGATCCATGAGGGACCATGTTGCCTTCCAGTAAATAATAATCAATGGTCCCGCCAAGAAGATCGTGAAGAAAATGTCGACTACCTCCAAGACCGCCTCCAGCTTCGGCCCACTCAGCGGCTGGATCAAAAGGAAGCTACTTCCAAGCATATCTAGCGAGGTGAAGTAAGCTAGTGTTTATAAAATAATTCCTGCTCCAATAATTAAACGTGGAAAGGAAACTTCAAGAAGAATCGCGCTATAATATCTGTATTTTCGCCTGTCAAGGGATAAGGTCCATCCCTTGTTGAGAGCGTGCACCAAATTTTGCTTTCGTCGTATTATATTCGCGTACGAAGTGGTGGATAATAGCCATATATTTATTTATCGATAAAAACAATTTTTCGAATGGCACATAACTCTTTAAAATAGCAATTTTCTATTGAATACGCAGAAGAATATGTGAATACAAAAATCGTCCGTCCACTGAGCTCGAACTGTTCGCTCGCACGTATCGTCCACTGTCTATAAGTGACACAGTATTTATAATGAACTAAAACACAAAAAGGCTGATTGCTAAGAAGCGCTGATAGGTAATCCCCACCAAATCGTGTGTATGATTTATGAGTGCATAATTCACGGCTTCCTTGTAGTGCATCTATCGTCCACGCTGCGAATCGTATCGATATCACAAACAAATGTATTAGGTAATGATTGATGATAATGGTATATCATTAGAAATTGATGATAATCTGTCTGGCCCTATCTCTGGCCCTAATTCTTATCTTTGAGCATCTTACTTTTTGCGAGTACGTAAATAAAAAGTAGTGATAAGCAAAGTGACTTATTATTAGTTCGTCGGCTTTGGGCTGCGATTAAGCAATTAACGGCGTTAAGCCACGTTAGTCTGTATGGTTTAAATATTAATTAATATTTCACCTACTTACTGGTAAAATTATGATTAAAGAAACTGAGCGAGACTAACCCATATTTAAATAAAGAGTTATTATGGACCCCAATTTTGGTAAGTAGGAAAAAAATTTACAGAATTTTTGGCCTATCCCAAAATACAGTCGATGCGTTGAGAGAAATGTAAAAAAAAACGAAAATGTGTAACGAGTAATGCTTGTATATTGTGAAATGTTAATTATAATTATTGTCAACTTCACGTTTTATATTATAAAAGGGTAGGAAAAAACAACCTAGAGTCAAGAGGCACCGTTCTCTAATTTCCGATCAAGATATTTTGTGATTGATGGAATTCAGTCTAACTGGAGAAAAGAAATGAAAATAGTACAAAAATAGTTTATCTCAGTGGGGATTGAACCCACGACCATCTTAACAAACGAACAATACTACATCTAAGTTATTGTGGCGCACATTGTATTTTATAAATGTGTTACTGATTATAAGATAAAATAGTAACCAAATCAAATATGGCTGAAAAAAATATTTTGGAGCTGGCAAAAATATTTTGACAATTAAAAATATATTTTAATTTACTTCCAGTAATGAATTGGCAAGAATATATTAAAAAAAAAAGAAAAAACGTATAATTTATTTATAAAACGCATCGAGATTCGAACCCGCGCCTCATTCCTAACTGTGTGAACCTAAAAAACAGCTGTTTAGCGGAATTGCATTTCTTATTAATTAATAATTCCATTTAATTAAATAAATTAGATAAGTAAGCTGCTACGATAACTAAAACCACAATTTATGATTTCGTCTGTAGTAAATACGTGTGTAAATAAATCTGTTTAATTTTAAAAACAATCATAAAAAGATAAGAAAAGATATATTCGCTAAAAATATCTGGTGATAAAGATAATTTTATAGTAAGTAAAGTTTGAATATAGAAAAAATATTAGATTAAATAAGTTAATTATTACGCTTAGTGAGCTTAACGGAGAGTCTTAACTCTCCGTTTATTTCTTCTTTAGAGAGATCTAAGAACAGTCAAGGAATTTATGTTACTTTATGTTAAGATATATAAATAATTTACTAAATTGTGAAATCTTTTTACCAATATTATGCTTCTTATGTGGAATTTGACACAGTTAATTTAATATAATCTTTTTTTTTAGCTTCACGTTGTATTCCGCGTACAGCAGGGTAGGCAGAGGGAACCTAGTGTTAAGATACTCCGTTCCCCACTTTCCGCCAAATTCGGAGGCATTACGTGTTAAGTGAGCACCACCGAGCGCATTGAACGCATTGAACGCATGCTCAGTGGTGAGAGCGCCTGAACGGAATACAGGAGGCGCGGGTTGGAATCTCGCTGCGTTCAAATTTTTATACGTTTTCTTTAAATGTCTTTTTCAATTATCCTAAGT
Source organism: Dryas iulia moderata (assembly GCA_019049465.1). Lineage (NCBI taxonomy): Eukaryota > Metazoa > Arthropoda > Insecta > Lepidoptera > Nymphalidae > Dryas > Dryas iulia. The sequence goes on from CM032418.1 coordinate 794,462, forward strand.
GATCATTTACTGACTTTAATGTACATAACATTATGGAATAACACTTTAATGATTAAAAAATATACAATAAGTTCATAGATATCATTATATATTGGCGTTGCTATGGTAACCATTATTTTACGCTTTTCGCGGTCTAGCGTATGTTTGCAGTGCAACTGACAAATACTTTGCTACGCCGTCGTAGCTGTAGGCGAGAATTTTCATAATTACATACATATGCTACTGTGTAGTAGACGGTATAAATCTGACGCCGTCGTGGCGCAGTGGAACAGCGTCTGACTGTAATGCGATGGTTGTGGGTTTGATTCCCAGTCGGGGGAATTATTATATTAAAATTTTATTCTCGTCACTCTGGTACCTACAAGGCACGGCGTTGAGCTACACCACCCAACATGTATATATCTCGAAGTTAAGCTAAAAGTGGACGACGGAGTGTCTTGACACTAGGTTCGTGTCGTGCTATGCGGAAAAAGCATGAAGCTGCAAAAAAAGATTTTATTTTTATTGAAACTTATTAAAAATATGAATTTTTCAGTCCAAATTTTTTAAAAAATTTCTACCTGCAGATTTCTACCTGTATATTTACTACTTAGTGAAAGATTTCTCTGTCCAATAAAAAAAGTAAGTCATTAAAGAAAACTATGTACCATATTTAAGATTCATCTCTGTCTTGTCCACGCGTCACTATAAGGTGTTGTAACGTCGTTTTCATAAATATATACGAATTATATACTACGGTTTATATACTTTCGTGAACCATATGCGAAAATACGAAATGACAAAAATAATATTGTATAAGTAAATTTCAATAAAATAATGAACGAATGTCTTAACACTAGGTTGTCATTGCCTACCCTGCTAATATGGTAAAATGAATGATATACGAATGTCTTAAGAAATAAATAAATAATTATTACTTAAAACATTCATTTTAAATCTCCCTGTATTCATAAGAATACAGCAAGATTCAAAACTATAAACTGACCGTACTCAAAAGTTAAGTTTATTTTGAAACATACCATAAAAAGTTTATTCTAAGATTCTATTTTATTTAATTCATTTTTTTTATTTACGTTACTTAAATTTTAAGGTTGCAATGTACTCGTATTGGTGAAAGGTATATTTGTGTTAATTTCACGGTACCCAAACCATTATTGAATGATATTGATTAAAACTGTCGAATAAATTGTGATTATATTATTAGAAAATATGTATGTTTATTATGAAATGAATGGGGCCAGTCGTGGCGCAGTGGCACAAGCGTGTGACTGTAAACGACTGGTTGTGGGTTCGATTCCTACTCGAAGAGAGGAAATATTTAATATTTCCATTTTCTTCGCTCTGGTGTCGAGGCAAAGCGCGGCGTTCAGTTCCGCCACTTAAGACGCAATGCCTTTTAATTCGGCGGTGCGTGGGGAACGGAGTGTCTTAACACTAGGTTCCCCCTGCCCTGCTGTGTGCGGGGTACAGCGTAAGCGAAAAAATATGAAATGAATAAAAAGAAAAAAAAAGCTAAGAAAATTACTAAATAAAATCTTTAGTCTTTTTAAAGAAATATTTGAAATCCATTTTGATGCATCTGTAGAGATTCATATTGTTAAAGCACTACGACACTTTTGACCGAACACATTCTTGACACACTTTCAAACACTGTTTATAATCATTATAATCATTGATTATAGTGTATTATAATGATTGATTATAGTGTATTATAATGATTATAGCTGAAATAACACTTCCACTAGCGAGTCAAGTGAACGACAAACTAAAGTGAAACTGAGAACAGCTCTAATAATATAACAAACACTTAACAATCTTATCATAATAAGCAATAAATCTCTATAAATAATATTCTTACTTCAGTTTACACTAAATTTTGTGATATTTACTTAACGTGACGTTTTGAGCAAACAGTTTATGTTATTATTACTTTTTTGTGTTCAGTGGCGCAGTGGGACAGTGGTGGTAAATACGATTGGTTGTGGGTTCTATTCCCATTGGTAAGGCAAGCGTGGTGTCGATTTCTGACATTTAACCTGTAATACCTCGAATTTCATGTTTGTATTTCACGATATGCAGAAAATAGCCACTTTGTTATCTTTCTGTATAAAAAGAATACTTCATAATATGTACTTCATAAGATAAATTTACTTGAGATATAATAAATTTTAATAAATAATGGTAAAGTAAATGTTTTTTTTAAAGTCTTTAGTTAGTCATATTTTACGTTGTCATTTTTGGCGCCATTTTTTTTATTGAATAAAGGAGGCAAACGAGCAGAAGGACTACCTGATGGTAAGTGGTTACCTTCGCCCATAGACATCCAAAATATTAGAGGGCTCCTTATTCCCACCACTCCCATACTTCCTGTATGGGAGTGGTGGGAATAGGGAGAGCTTACATGCCATCGAACTGGAACACATCATCAGATGTTTGGCGGTGCGTCTTTGACATGACAGTGGTCGCGAGCCAGTCGCAGAACGAATCTCCTACCACCATACTACTGGGTTACCCGCCTTTTACTGGTCGCTGCCCAGCAGCGTAGGGGAATTGTATTCTTAACCCGTCCCCCCGCGGGTGAGAATTTAATTATATATCTATTTTCTACTTTTTTGGACGTTACGATCGTTCAGAAAATATATATTTTATTTATCACCATATATTTTAAATATTGTGTTCCAAACTGTGCCTCCAAATGAGTAGTTGCTATCTAATATTATACACACTGGTTTCTACTGTTCCATATAAATATTTACTTAACATTTAAATTAATTTAAACTGTCACGTACTGCAAAAATCCGCCATAACTCGCTTATAGCTCACGATAACCAAACAACGTTATCACTGAATGTTAAATAGAGAAAAGCCATTTTTTTTAGCTTCACGCTGTATCCCGCACACAGCAGGGTAGGCAGAGGGAACCTAGTGTTAAGAAACTCCGTTCAACAACCAGTCGTTTTCAGTGCAACGCTTGTGCCACTGCGCCACGACCGGCCAGTTTTAAAATAATGAAATAAATATCATATATCCTGTTCTATTATGTGTCAAGCACGTTGCTAAGGCACTGCCAACGCGTATTTTAAGTTTTGCGTATTTTTTATGTATATAACTTTTAAGCTTTTAAGTATATCTATAATTTTCAGTTCGTTTCTTTATTTAAGGCATTTCGAACTGGGCTCATTTAAGAAAACAATCTTATGTGTGTATAAGAATAAAAAAAAAATAGTATCTTCTTTTTATTTTATTTAAAACTAATAATTATTGTATTATAATATGTTTAAAAAGTATATGTAGATAATTTATTTGACGTTGAAAAAAATGAAACAATTAAGTAAAACAGGCTTTATATAAATACATTTTTCTGCCTCCGAATTCGGCGGAAAGTGGAAACGGAGTGCCTTAACACTAGGTTCCCTCTGCCTTCCCTGCTGTGTGCGGGATACAGCGTGAAGCTATAAAAAAAAATCTTTACATTTCACCGAAGTCACCGCATTTTTGGAGTAGACTTAAGTGACATAGTAATATGACCATCCGTTTTCTTATTATCACGCGATTTTTTCACCTTAGGGACCTTATTTATTTACTAGAGATATATTAATAACGAGAGATATATAAATAGAGATATATATATAACTTTACAAAAAATATTTAAAAAAACATAACGCGCTTAGAGGTATCTTCTAACTGTCGTTAGAAGATATTAGACTCACGTCAAAAACGTATTATATTGTCGTCAAATTACTCCGAAAGAAGTAATTCAAAGTAACACTACTTTCAATTTGTGTGATTTTGTTATACTGATTTATAACTACAAATATAAAGGTTATTTTAAATTAAACTATTTCAACTGGACTAATCGTTTTTGAAAATCTGATGTTCTGAACACTTCACTTCTGCAGTTCGTGGTCGCGGCCGCGGGCTACTTCGAAAAGAAACGTCACCCTTGCAAAACGTAATCTTGAATACCAAGACATAAGCAAATCACGTCGAATTAATTTCATTTAATGTATCAAAATTACAAAACTATAAATTCGATAGACACAAATAATTTTAATAATAGCGTGTTAAAATAGCATGCTTCGTTTAAACATGTTAAAAAATACTTGTACATTTAATATTTCTTTACAGTTTTACCTTTTTTTAATCGTGGGAAGTCAAAAAGAACTTAGTGTCAAGACATTCCGTCCCTTACTCTCCGCCCAAAATGCGTGTTGAGTGGGGGAACTTAACGCCGCGTTCTATATATTCAAATATATTCTAAATATAATAATTCCTTTGAGAGGTAATCGAAGCCACAAACATTTACAATCAGACGTCTATATTTTAATTTTTTTTTTTACCTTCCCGCTGTATCCTGCACACAGCAGGGTAGGCAGAGGGAACCTAGTGTTAAGACACTCCGTTCCCCACTAAAAATGATTAAGTATTTGTACTTCTTATATTTTATATAAGAAGTAGAAATACCTATTATTTTTTTTATTTTAAGGACATTGAAACCGAGCCTTCGAGTCACCTAGTATAAGAACAACACCGCCCACGGGCCAGTGTAACAAATAAACCAGAAGAACTACTCGCGGGGCGGATCCCACCCTCAAAGAAAGTTGTGGTCACCACCACATTACGATCAGTTAATACGAGTCGAAGTATGAACACGAAGATAATTACATTTGAGAATCTCGTACCAATATATTTTTATATTATTAAGGTTATAATGGCCAGGGTTGTGGCCAGTCGTGGCCCAGTGGCACAAGCGTGTGACTGTAAACGACTGGTTGTGGGTTCGGTTCCCACTCGAGGAGTGGAAATATTTAATATTTCCATTTCCTTCGCTCTGGTGTCGAGGTAAAGCGCGGCGTCAAGTTCCGCCACTTAACACGCAATGCCTCCGAATTCGGCGGTGCGTGGGGAACGGAGTATCTTAATACTAGGTTCCCTCTGCCTACCCTGTTGTGTGCGGGATACAGCGTGAAGCTCAAAAAAAAAAAAAGGTTATAAGATGCTGTTGTTATCTGGAGTAAGTCAGTGAACTGGTTTCAAGACCAAAAAATATAACGTCAAAGGCAATTTAATTTAGGTTGTGGGCATGCCCATAGTGCCCACTAAGGTTGATCACCGCTTAAATACACGTTCGTTGCTGGCAGTGTTAGTATTTTTACCTCAGCCTCGTTATTTTAAACTGAGCTACAATGGCGTAAATGATAATTTGCCATTATAAATTATCAGTTTATATTTGATATATTTTTTGCTTGCCTACTTTAATATTTTTTTTTTTTTTTTTTTTTACAATTTGATTTATACCACTACGGACATAAGGTTTGTACCTTTTTTTAAAATAATGTTTTTTTTTAAATATAAATTCCTTTTTTCATTAACAATATCAGAGCTTAAAACTATTTGCCTATTTTAATATAAATTGCTAACAAAATTATTGAAACGTAACGTTTTACATATTGTACATTGTTTGAAGACGTCGTGCCTCAGTGGGAAAGTGTCTGATTGTAAAGCGAAGGTGGGTGGGTTCGATTCCCAGTCGGAAGAAAGATTACATTTAAATTTTCATTTCTACGCTCTGGTACCTAAGATAAGTGTTGAGTCTCCCCGTTCAACGTCTTCAACGTCAGTCTCGATTTTGAGCGGAAAGTGGAGGACGGAGCTTCTTGATAGGTCTTCTCTGACTCTCCCGCGATAATGCGTGAAAAAAAATAATAACGACTATTGGGTACGTTAACGTATTAAATAGGCTTTGTTATAAATATGTATATTTCACTTAACTTCCAAAAGCGTATAGCAAACATCATATAAGCCCGTATAATATATTTTTTTAATAATGTAATATAATATTTATCAGCTTCACATTGTTTCCCATGTAACTCAGTTATTAGAGTGTAGTGTCAAGACACTCCTTTACTTTTCGCCCGAAGTCTTCTTGCCGGAGCGCAGTATTGAAAATAGTTTGAATATAATGATTCCCTACAGTGCGAATCGAACCCAAAACCAGTCGCGTTGGTAATCAGACACTGTTCTCCAGTGCTATGATGGCTTGTATATCTCGTGAATTATTATTCATAATGTTATTTGTCTCCATATCTCCATTTCTCTCCATATACACCTTAACAACTTAACAACTTGTGTCAAATATCATTTTTAAATGTTAATAATTATCTGTTATAAAAGATTAAAAATGACACGAACCATTTTCCTTTGTGTATTTATTAATATTGGTACATAGATAAAGTCAAAGCCAAATAATTTTATTCAAAATAAGAAGTTACATGCTTCATTTTTTAGCGAGCGGGCCGCTAGTTTATTAATAACTAGCGGCCCGCTCGCGGCTTCGCCACGTGCACATATTGTTTTATTATTATATTGTTAACACTCGGGGTAGATTTTTAAAAAGTAAAGTATGCTATGTTTAACCTTGGATTATCAACTATATTTATACCAAAATTCATTACAATCGGTCAAGTGGAGTAGATTTTTCATATATAATTTCATTCCCTATTTCAACCCTTTAGAGGTTGATTTTTGAAAAGATAAGTAGCCTGTGTTAGACCCAGTAACTTTTACTACTTTCATTCTAAATTTCATCCAAATTAGACCCGTAGATTACCCGTGAAAGCATGACAGACAAACACACAGACTTTCGTATTTATAATATAAGTATGAATAGCTATATATTGTTTTATTATATTGCAATCCTCGGGGGTAGATTTTGAGTGGAGTAGGTGTCTCATATATAATTTCATCCCCTATTTCAACCCTTTAGAGGTTGATTTTTGATAAGATAAGTAGCTTACTACTTTACTAGTAGTTTACTACTTTCATTCTAAATTTCATCAAAATCAGAGCAGTAGATTAGCCGTGAAAGTGCGACAGACAAACAGACAGACTTTCGCATTTATAATATATGTATGGATGTAGCTATGTCCAAAAATTGAAAAATTTTAATTAATCTCCCGCTTATCAGCAGAGAGAGCTCAGTGTTAAAACACTTCGTCTATCGGAAATCTAGTCTAACATTACACTGAGCTCTTAATTTCTACATATTACAAATGTACTAGGCCAGTCGTGGCGCATTGGCACAGACGTGTGACTTCAAACGATTGGTTGTAGGTTCGATTCCCGCTCGAGGAGTGGAAATATTTAATATTTTCATTTTCTTCACGCCGGCTAAGCGCGGCGTTAAGTTTGGCCACTTAACACGCAATGCCTCGGAATTTGGCGGAAAGTGGGGAAAGCAGTGTCTTAACGCTAGGTTCCCTCTGCCTACCCTGCTGTGTGCGGGATACAGCGTGAAGCTAAAATACAAAAAAAGTAAATATACTAGTTGTCGACCACTACTTAATTTGAACTTATGCTCTTACCGTAATATTCGTTTTGACAAAATGTAATATCCCATCTTGAAACTTTTAACTTTTAGTGCATTTTATTTGAAGTTGGTTGCCTTTTTTGTCAAAATTGTTGTTTATTTTATTTTTTCAGCTTCACGCTTTATTCCACACACATTCGGGTAGGCAGAGGGAACCTAGTGTTAAGATACTCCGTTCCCCATTTTTTGTTGTTAATTGGTATTTTTAACGTTCTATTGCATATTTAAGATAGTTTTTTTTTACACATCGGTCTATATTTGAACACTACGGCAATAAGTCTAAATATCGCTAGAATTAATTACTAATGGAAGTAATATTTAGAGCTAAGTTATTCATTTATTTATTATTATTATTATATTTTTAAAGTGCTAACCTAGCTAAAAAATCATAAAAAAATTAACTAACCGCGAACTCTTCTAAACAGTTTACTCGTCATTTCTCTGACTGCTACACATAAGTTTTATATCCGGCTACGCCGAAAGTCTTATGCGCTTATAACATTTCGCTTATAAGAAATTTTCTAAAAATTCTTTTCATATTTTAAGCGTTATTTAAGTAAGTATGTAATAACTTTTAAACATTTTTAAAGTGTTATTCCACATTTAGGAAAATTGAAAAAGACATTTAAGAAAACGTATAACCATAACGCATAAGCCAACGCATGGCTCAGTGGTGAGAGCGCCTGAACGGTATTCAGGAGGCGCGGGTTCGAATCCCGCTGCGTTCAAATTTTTGTACGTTTTCTTAAATGTCTTTTTCAAGTATGTAATAAGTTTAAATTAAGTAGAAAGCATCCTCTCAGGTGTACGATACAGATAGTTGTAAAAATCTATGCACAGATTTTAACAACAAAAATAAGTAGTTATTATTATATTGATGTGATTGATATATACACCTATACAAAAAAACAGTTTGACACTTTATCCTATATAATACCGCAGGCAGAGAGAACGAACATATTCTTTATTCTATTTTCCCTTTAAATGCGATATTACATGTTAAGTGACGAAATTCAACCTAGAGCAGGTAAGAAACCTCTGGTTCTTATGGAATCATAGTAAATGGAAATTATTTAAATATTGTCATTACTTCCAGTAAGAATCGAATCCGTAATCAAACGTGCTTACAGTGAGATGCCGTCCCACTGAGCCACGACGGTTTTTATAGTAAATATGAAGTCTTAAAGATGTAAAGTAAGTACTTTGTACCGGATAAAAGGTCAAGAGATTTTAAAACATAATATGATTAGAAAACTTATATGTGAAAAGCGGGCGGCTGTGTCTTAGTATTAACATATTGTCTTAGTTTCTGCTATATAGTAATACAAGCGGTTTAGATTTACACATAAACTTTCATCCCCTATTTCAACCATTTAGAGCTTGATTTTTGAAAAAATAAGTAGCCTATGTTAGACCCAGTCACTTATACTACTTTCATTCTAAATTTCATCCAAATCGGACCGGTAGATTAGCCGTGAAAGCGTGACAGACAAACACACAGACTTCCCCATCTATAATATAAGTATGGACTAGCGGCCCGCTCGTGTGTGAAATACATAGCTGTTTCGTTATATACTATGTTTAATCTTGGATTATCATCAACTATATTTATGTTAAAATTCATTACAATTGGTCAAGCGGTGTAGATTTTTCATATAAACTTTCAACCCTTTAGAGGTTGATTTTTGAACAAATAAGTAACCTATGTTTGAGCCAGTAATTTTAACTACTTTCATTTTAAATTTCATCCAAATTGGACCGGTAGATTAGCCGTGAAAGCGTGACAGACAAATAGACAGACATTCACATTTATAATATAAGTATGGATTATTTGCATATTATTCTTGTTTCTTTAGAACAATGTATGATTTTCAAAGTTTTTAGAGTTGGAATAGGGATGGACATTAATTTTTAAGCATTTTTAAAATATGTTTTTCTCGGTTTAATGCTTTTTACAGGGAGAAAGAGTGTCAAAGAGAAATTACTGTAAAAAATCACTTTCCGCTCGAATTTGAGATATGGCGTGGTTATTATTGACGTCGCGCTTTGTCATGTTTACCAGAGCAAAGAAATGAAAATAAATAATATATAAAATATGATAATCCTACCGAGTGGAAATCGAACCTTAAACCTGGCATATTTTCAAAAAAATATGTAATTATATGTATTTTGTGTAATTACATGAAGTTTAATACTGTTTCTAATGCTATGACGATTTTAACTAGTTTAAGTTTTATATATAGCCAGTGTCACTGTTGAATAGATTATATTGATTATCTCTGGCGTTTGAATAATGAGTTTTCTGGTTACATTTAGATGCAATATTACTTATTGTATAGTTAACTTACTTTTATGAGCGAATTTGCAAGTTAAAGTAAAATAGCCAAAAAAAAAGAAATAATTTTTATTGGATAAGAAATATTAAGTACTACGTTCGTTGCTAATAATAATAAGTTCTTCCTAACATAATATTTAGGATATTACAATACTGATATAATGAATAAAAAATTACATTTATTATGATTTTAAAAAGTCGGTAGGTAACATGCTCTAAAACAGGCAAATACTATAAGAAAACCTGTTCACTCACCGTTCTGAACATGGTGGGCACGTCAAAGTATCCCTGAGGGGAGTCAACTGCCACAGCGAAGGGCGCAGCACATATGTTCCTCAAGGTCCGCAACGCAGCCAGCGACAGCGTCGCCGCCACCGTCGTCGACATAAGCGTTCTAGCACTGTCCCCCGTACACTCATTCAAGAGGTTCCAGACACCCCTCCAGGCGCCCACGCATGCCATACCCGCTATACACGTGTAAAACCTCGAAAGAACATAATATACCACCTTCCCCCTATCAGGCTTTAAATATTTGGTCAACTGTGTTTGGAACACGCAGAAGACGAGATCACAGCACAAACCGAACGCGGCGCACGCGGCTGCGCTGGACACCGGGTCGTTCAGGACGTACAGATCCATTAGTGACCATGTCGACTTCCAATAGGTGACCACGGCAGGGGCTACCACGAAACTCGCGAAAACAACGTCGGCGAATTCCAGCAAAGCGGGATTCGTACCGCTTGTCAGAGTGTCCGTCAAGCCGGCGGTACTTCCACGCATGTTGATGCGAGCGCGCACAGCCACGGGTTCAGTACGACTACAGATTATTCGTATATAATTGTATTATCATCGCGTCCTCTGACGTAATGTTTGGGTTCCGCACTCCCTCTCGACAGTGGATCTCTCGACGCTTTCTTTGGCTTGTTTGTGTGGCACTCGAGCTGTTGTTCGCGTTATCGGTCAAATTAGTTTTCGGTTTACTAGGATTTGGGTAATTGTTGCTAATTAACTGGTGTTTTTTTTGTTATTTTTTTGTATGGTGTCTTCATAAAATAGAAATATTATATTTTTTTGAATGGTTGATAACAATTAATGCAGAAAACGTCGCTAAAACAGCATTGTAAGGAAGATATAAGATGAACGTTTTCATGATGTTATTGTAAGCATTTTAAATGCCTTCTTTGTAGGAAGTATATGACATATATGTTAACCAATATCTATTTTTCATACAAACGCCGCCATTTATATCAAATGGCGGAACCCAACGCCGCATTTTGTCCAAGACATTATTATATACATAGATTCTTTATGTTATAAAACATTAAATTCTGATAATGTTTAAATGTCTGCAATATGCATACATACTTAAATTTAATTACTCGGTCACATAACTTGGTAATGAAACACGCAACACATTGACTTTTTTTGTTAAAAACACTTTGTGTATGAAGAAGTACAAAGAAACTGATAGTACATGTTGATGCACAACGGAAACATCTTAGCTTGTAAGTCGAATACAAATATTTGCATTAAGAGGGAATTGAACCCCTAATCCCTTGACGATGTTTACATTTTATTATAGATCTTTAAGTTTATATTAAAAGTTATTTGAAGTTATTTGAGCTGTCTGTAATAGTTGTTCTTGTCTGAGTGTACATAATGAGTATGGGGTCAGTTTTAACACAAGGAATTTCGTGGCCATACGCAAAACAAGAAGTATTGCAAAGTAATCGAAATAACCTTTAACATATTGAAAAACTCTGTTCAACACCTTGCGTTAGTTTAGTGTGTTAAGTGCAGTACACTGCGTTTTTTTGCAGAAATGGAGAAAAAAGAATATAATTTATATAATTATAGTCATTCATTCAAGTAGAGATCGAAACTACAACCAATCGTGTTTATGGTCAAGCGCCGCTTTAACTTACTGGCCCACAATGCCCCAAAATTTTGTCCGTATCCGGTACACAGGCGGATCTAGTGTTAGGACACTCCGTTCCCCATGCACCGCCGAATTAAAAGGCATTGCGTGTTAAGTTGCGGGATTTAACGCCGCGTTTGGCCTCGACGCAAGAACGAAGAAAATGAAAATATTAAACATTTCCACTCTTCGAGTGGGAATCGAACCCACGAACGGTTGCGTTTACAGTCACGCTTTGCTACCACAAACCACGACTGGCTTCTTAAGTTAACATGTTCTTTACCTTCTACGCTGCTTAAATACAAAAAATAAAGAAAATTATTTATACTTTTGGCTTATGCCTAAATTTGGAGATATTGTTTTTATAAGTACAAATTTATAAAGATTCTGTTTTAGTTATATATTATTTACAAACAAATAAACTGTACCACATAGGATGCAATATATAGTATAATCGTAGTGGAAAAACCAATTTCCTAAAATTTTAAATATTAGTCAGCGATGCTATACATAAATGTAAACTTAACACCTTTTTTCATTTTAACTATCTCCATTTTTTATAATATTTATGTCAAATAATAATTGCACATATATTACGAAATACAACGAAAAATCTACCTTATTTCTATAAATTTAAGGTTTAAATTAAATGATTCGGTTGATTTAAAAGTATGTAATTATGAAAAATGATTAAAAACTCAAATATAATTTAGAACCAAACAAGAACTAATAATATATGTTTAAATTAAAGGTAATACGTCCGATGATATTGTACAATTATTTTTAGAATTAGTCATTTTATAATCTGTGTTAAATGTGTTTATTATCTTTATTGATTTAAAAAAGACATTTAAAGAAAACGTATAAAAATTTGAACGTAGCAAAAATTTGTAAAAATCTCTCTTTTTTTTTATGGAATAAAGGAGGCAAACGAGCAGAAGGCCCACCTGGTGTTAAGTCGTACCTTCGCCCATAGACATCCACAACATTAGAGTTGTAGATGCGTTGCCAGCCTTAGGGATGTAGGACAGAAGGAGAGAGGAAGGATGGGAATGTTGGGGATAGGGAAAGCTGGCTTACATGCCATCGAACCGGAACACATCTTTAGATATTTGGCGGTTCGTCTTTGACATGATAGTGGTCGCGAGCCAGTCGGAGAACGAACCTCCTACTGGGTTACCCGCCTTTTACGGGACGCTACCCAGCGGCGGAGGGGAATTGTATTCTTAACCCGTCCCCCCACGGGTAAAAAACAAAATCTCTGTACAGAGATGCTAACAACAAAAATAAGTTGTAATAAAGCGTGTAAGAATTTCGACGCAGCTGGTAGAACGCATGGCTCAGTGGTGAGAGCGCCTGGACGGTATTCAGGAGGCGCGGGTTCGAACCTGCTGCGTTCAAATTTTTATACGTTTTCTTTAAATGTCTCTTTCAATTTTCCTAAGTGTGGAATAACACTTTAAAAATGTTTAAAAGTATTTATTGATTTATTTTTTAGATTAAATTCTGTTTTAAAAAGCGTTTTTAAATTGTTTTGAAAAACATGTAAGACATGTGAAGGTGGAAGTTCATTGTTTCTCTTTATAGTAAATAATTAAAGTTACAAATTGCTTTAAAATCGGTTGCAACACACCGCTCTATACTTTGAGAACAGACTCTTTGTGTAATCACAATAATTTTGGCGTTGAAGGTGTATTTGTTAATAACCTTTATAATTTATATAGATTGTTTAGATAGATCTAGATAAATTTTTATCTAGATAGATCTAGATAGATTTTTATCTAGATAGATCTAAATAGATTTTTTTGATTTGGCTCGTAATGTGTGACGTTGAGAGCTCCAATAATTAATAATTTTTATTGTTTTTTATTTTTATTTATTTTTGAGGATTATTCTTATTTGAAATTCTTGTTATGTTTAAAAAAAAGTGTCATTTACTAGGTAAGACACTCAGCATGCGCTCTCACGGCTGAGAACGCATGCTGAGCGGTAAGAGAGATTTTTCTAAATGTCTTTTTCGATTATTAATAATTTTAAGTTATTTAGGCGATTGCTTTAAATAATTTATGAGTAACTATATACCATATACCTAGCTTAGATAGCTTCTTACTATATACTTTTTATAAGAGTTATATTCAAAATCTATACTCTAAATTGCCCTAATTCGAATTCGAACTTAAAACCATCGCTTAAAATTACATTAGTACCACAACAGTGTTATTTATTTGTACACATAACAAACACAATTAACAATGTCAACAGCTTTGCGTTCGTTAGCAGTGGAAAGATACCTGGAATATTCTAATCTCTAACTTTTATGATTACAAATATGTAATTGTACTATCGTTGTTTTGTTCGACGTTCTCGTAAAGTGCGTTCATCCTAACTTGAAAGGTCGAAACTTAGCTACAATAGGCGCCGCAGAACCGACTTTTAGGGAGCCATTGGTGGTAAGTCGGTGAGAGAGACGGACGATACACAAATACTAGTGATTCCATTACTCATGGTGTGTTGTCTCTCTGTCACTCGTCAACTCTGATTGGCTGGTTGACTGTATCAGTGAGAAACTTCGGAAAGCGTAGATATGACTGGTCAAGATAAAATGCGCGTATTATATCGTTTAAAGTTAGGCTTGTGAGTATTTCCTTTATTTATTTCATTTATTTACGTAGCACTTGTCATTAGACGATAATAATGTTTGTTGTGATTAACGTTCTCGTTTAAGTTTGTGGGAAGGAAATCTAAATCCCTTCTTGCGAAAATTATGCAGAAGGAGTAAGAAATTAGGCAGAATGATTTATAATAAGCCCACCTTTGTTGACTATCATATGTGTTTGCTTTTTCTTTTGTAATATTTTTTTCTTATGCAATAAAGAATATATATACAATATAAGTAATATTTTGTATACTAATACATTCGAGATAAATAAATTTATTCAAATATATATTATGAATTTATTGTGGTGTTATGTGACAGTGGCGGTCGGCAAACGCGATCGTTTGTGGGTTCGAATCTAACGCCGAGAGATGGTTATTATATACACTCTTAATTGATATTTCTATTTCTGGTGTAAAGTAAAGAAAGTAGTGTATTAACTACTAAACAAAGTTTTTCATTGACTACCGATCTTTGCGTGGGATTGAAGAGAAAATTTCGTATAAAGGCTTATATAGCCTTATATCTATTTAGCATTTGAATGGTGTCACATTCAAATTCCGTTCCATTGTAATTTTTATTCATGATTCTACGACGTCAATTAATGTTTTTGTCTTTTTTCAGCTTGACACTTTATCATGAATCCATACTTATATTATAGATGGGAACGTCTGTGTGTTTGTCTGTCATGCTTTCACGGCTAATCTACCGGTCCGATTTGGTTGAAATTTAGAATGAAAGTAGTAACAATAACTGGGTCTAACATAGGCCACTTATTTTTTCCAAAATCAACCTCTAAAGGGTTGAAATAGGGGATGACATTTTGTATGAAAAATCTACACCGCTTGGCCAATTGTAATGAAATTTGCATAATTATAGCTGATAATTTAAGGATAAACATAGGCTACTTTATTTTTCAAAAATCCATCCCCTAGGGTTGCAATGCACCGCTACAGTTATGTAGTTACGCGGCGAAGCCGCGAGCGGGCCGCTAGTCTAAAATTCAAATTCAAATTCAAAAAAAGTTTATTACCGTTTTTACAAAAAAGCATGTGATAAAAAAAATACAAACACAAAAAAAAATAAGAAGTAGTATAAAAAACGGTAAAAGGAGTGAAGCTCAGCGTATGCTGTGAGACTTGTCTCCAGCGCTGATTTTCAGCATCATCCCTTTTCTTATAAATTAAGTAAGTAATATCAAGAAGGATGCAACAAAAAGTAACAAGATACTACATAAAAATACACAAATAAAACAAAAGCAATCAAAACGACCACTAACGAAAGAATTCTACCTAAACACACTAATAAAAATTTAAAAAGTCTACAAAAGTTAAAAAGTCTACATATACTTTAATTCATACATAACAAAACAAACTAACCAGAAAAAAATAAAAATAACATAACATAAAGTAAATATAGTTAACATAATTGTAAAATGGTATAAAATTACAATAACATTATATATGTTTAAAAAGAGAGTGACTTGTAGTGAACGGTGGACGGCATTTATAAATATTTCATTGATAAAAAAAATATATGAAAAACAAAAAAATAAAAAAATATATGAAAAAATGACATTCCCAAAAGAAGAATAGGTAAGTATTTAAAAACGGGGATTGACGTTATTTACATTTAAGTTCAATAAATATTTCTTTAATTTTTGCTTAAATATCGGAAACGAGCAGCATGTATTCCGCAATGGGGGAGGTATGTCGTTCCACACTTTCGATGCCGCGAATTTAAAACCCCCTTTAAATCCCTCAGCTTTGTGTTTTGGAAGAACTAGTTGTAAAAGTTCCGTACTTCTAGTGTGTTTTCCGTGAGTGTCTTACATCCAAATCAATTTTTTATATAAGTATTCTGGTCTACCAGAGCGGACGACTTTCCACACCAGACATGATAAATGAAGAGTCCTCCTGTCTTTCATTCTCAAAATTGATTTATCGAACAGATAGGGAGAAACACGACTATATCTAGGAATATCGAAACAGAAACGTGCACATGCGTTCTGTACTCGCTGGATGGCGCTATGACATCTGCTATATAAACGTGGACCATAAACAGTGTCACAGTAGGCTAAATTACTTAGTACTAGAGCTTCAACTAAAGTAATTCTTACCTTCTCCGAAAGGTATTCGCGTAATCTATATAAAACTTTAAGGCGGTAAAAACATGACCTAATTGCAGTGTTCACATGCTCGGTATACCTTAACTCACTGTCGATTAAAAGACCTAAATTGCGCGCATTTTCCACTCTTTCCACAATTTGACCGTCGATTTGTAAGTTGGGTTGCATACTAATGATCTTTTTACATTGTTGTTTGGTGCCCAGTACAATAAATTTTGATTTTTTAGGATTTAATATGAGCGAATTTTTCGTAGCCCATGTTTGAATAGTCGCAAGGTCTTCATTCATAACTTTTTCTGCGTGTCGAATACTGTCCGGTGTAAAAGAAAAGTAAACTTGCGTGTCGTCTGCATAAAGATGTATTTGACAGTGTTTAAGTTTTGTAACTAAATCGGCAGTGTAAATAATAAACAATATTGGACTCAAAATAGAACCCTGCGGACTACCTCTTTGTAAAGTCTTTAGTTGGGATTTTGAAATAGAACTGTCCGTATTTTGTATTTCCACATATTGTTTCCTTTCTGTTAGGAAGGAACGAAACCAGCCACATGCCGCCTCAGATATTCCGTAATACGACATTTTTGCAAGCAAAAGCTCAACATTGATACAGTCAAAAGCTCTAAAAAAGTCTAATAAAGCCAACATTGTCCCATAGCCCTCATCCGAAGCCGCGATAATGTCGTCAGTAACACTTGCTAACGCTGTGCAAGTACTGTGTCCACTGCGGAAACCAGACTGTATGCTGGGCAAGAGCTTTTCATGTTCGAAAAATTTAGTGAACTGAGAGTAAACAACTCTTTCTATAACTTTAGACAGTACAGGCAGAATACTAATAGGTCGTAAGTCCTTGTATTCCTGAACTGTGCTAGCCTTAGGGATTGGTTTTATCTTTGCTATCTTACATATTTCCGGAAATGAGCTTGTTTTAATACATTTATTAATCAAGAA
The DNA here is from genome assembly GCA_019049465.1 of Dryas iulia moderata. NCBI lineage: Eukaryota > Metazoa > Arthropoda > Insecta > Lepidoptera > Nymphalidae > Dryas > Dryas iulia. Next base: position 811,816 of record CM032418.1, read on the forward strand.
AGTAATAATGGGTAATGTTACTTAAAGGGTCATTTGCAGCATTTTAATATTTATCGAGTCATGTCCACATGCATTTTTAATATTCATTATAATTTGCTTTACGTCCGTTTCTGAACAGGTCTCGAGCGTAAACCGTGCATCAGAGCATTTATTTTTTTTGAAATAGATCAATGTAGCCTCATCGTATTTTGTATTGCCAGGAATATCCAAGAAAAAGTTGTTAATTTCTTCGGCATTATTGATATGTTGAGGAATATTACAATGACCCTTATCGGTAGACGTAACAGATCTCTTAAGATATAACCACATTTTTTTCGGGAATCTTACATTTGAGTTAACATAGAAGGTAAAAAACGCTTTCTTTTCTCTCTGAATTGCTCCATTAATATAATTTTTAAGATCTTTATAATATTCTAAATGCACTTTAGAACCCGACTTTCTTGCTCTCAACAAAGCCGAATCCCTAAGAGACATCATTAATTTAATAGTATCTGTTAGCCATACGGTAGTTTGTTGAGAAATTTTTATTTTCTTAACTGGTGCATGTTTTTCGAACAACAAAGTAAGAAGACTAATAAAAGAGGAGGACATATCGTCAATCGACTCGAGCGAGAGAATGTTTAACCAGGGCATAGCATTTAGATCCATATGAAATGTATCGTTATCAACTCCTCCCAGGTCTCTTTGATAAATATATCTAGATATTTTCCCAGGCTTACTAAAGGAATAATTAACTATGATCATCGCGTGATCGCTCAGTATAGAATGATGGTGAACTTTAACTTCGCTACAAAGCTCCAAGTCTTATATATTCAAACAAGTAATTCTTGTATATATGTATGTATATATATAAACCGGATCTCGAAAACGTCTTCAACGATTTTCATGAAATTTGGTATGTAGGGGGTTTCGGGGGAGAAATATCGATCTAGCTAGGTTTAATTTTCAAAAAACGTCGTTTCTCCGTATTTTTTGGGAATAAGCTCAGCTTTCAGCAATTTATAAACGAGAATTTCACGGTTCAGTCCTGACATCCATACTATCTTTATTATATATTTTTTTATAGTTTTAATTCATTATATTTTTTTTCTTGCATTGTTGTTGTTTTATTTTATTACATTTTTAATTATAATTTTTATTTATTTTATCATAGCTTTATTGTAATCATTATTTAAATATAACGATTTCTCGAAAGTAATACCGAGCGGAGTTGGGTCACCAGATATTTTTAGAAAAAAAGAATGAACACGCAGTTCAAACATTGCATGTGGAATTTTATGACCATTTCGGCTTAATTCACTATGTTTTATGAAAAGAGACAAGAGGGAGAGAAGATAAACAGAAGACGAAAATCTCGTGAGACATTTAACAGAATAGAACCTGTAACCAACAGCATAGATGACATCACCATACGTACGTATGGTATCTGACAGAATCGTAAATCGTAAAGATGTTCATAATTTATATAATTCAAGCATTAAATCGGTTGACCCTCGCGCTAATCTACGTAATTTGTAATGCTGGCAATAGCAAATCATATTATGTTTCCGCTTCCTTTTCTCTGTCCTCATTCCTTGACCTTGCCCTTTGTTAGACTCTGTTATAAACAACTTCATGCTTTGCGAAAGACATTTGGAAAACGTATACATATTTGAAATCAGCGAGATTCGAACCTGCGCTTCTTGGAAACCGTCCATTTGCTTTGACCGCTAAGCCATGCGTTCTACTACCACCTGGATAGAAATTATTTTTTGAAGTGTCCAGACTCTCTGGACTCTGTTTTCCATGGCACAATGTCTCGGACATTGTTGAGTGGCATAACTCAACGCAGCGTTTTGTTTTGTTAGTGTAGAGAAATAATCCTTATTATGTCACTCGTTAGAATAATTTATAAGTATATAAGCATTGAAAATCAATCGCACCCGCAATTTCGTTTTCATTGTTTTTATGACTCACTGCCATTTTTTTATAGCTTTTCACTATACCCTGCGCACTGTGAGGTGAACAGGGGGAATATAATGTTAAGCCATTCCGTTCCCCATTTTCCGCGGAATTCTGAAGGCAAGCCTAATGGCAGAACTTAACGCCGCGCTTTGCCACGACCTCAGAGCGAAGACAATGGAAATATTAAGTATATCCCTCCCTCGACTGGCGTCGTCTCTTGCCATACTATTTTCTTTTTATTTTTTGTGACGTAGTGTCAAGTCCAGAACGTAGAAAGTCCTATCATACACTACATAAATTTCAGCTTTTTCCAAGACCAGCAGTTTGGATGTGCGTTGTCATCCAATCACGTAGTAAGAGAGAGAGAGAGAGAGTAACGTAAGAGTTTTATGTTTATTTATTTCTTCCCACCGGAGTGAGGAGGTGCAGGTACCGTAGTGTTTTGAGCTCCGTTCTCTCTGACTACCCCGCAAGGGACAAAGTGTGAGGTTAAAATAATGAGGGAAGACTGGAGGACCTAGTGGCCTAACTAATAATAATAGACTTTATTGCACGCAGAACTATTTGCAATTTTTTTACGTGCTTGACACAAATTTGTATTTCGTATTTCTACAAATATTTACGTAGTACACTTAAAAAAATGTGCAATGGCGATCTTATCACAATCTCTTCCAGGCAACCAATATTAAAGAATAAGCTACAAGAGAACGATAGACATAAAGTATGGAAATAAATATTATTAATTTCATTAGGTACTAGTAAATAAATATACACACATACACAAAGTATTTACTAACTTCGCTGTATATACTAGGATACCCCTTTGCTCTGCATGGCGGGAAGAGCTGAGCGAAGTACATATTTAATGTTATTACATGTTAAAAAAGTTTGAAAAGCAAACACTTTACACTAACATAACACTTAACGTTCCACAGCCTAAGTCTATGGCCACTTTTGATCATTTAATTATCATTTATTCAAAAACTACAAATACGATTATCACCAAAAAACTTCACAGCACACAAGACACTGTGCTCGATATCCCTCACTGTGCCAAATTTCAGAGGTCTACTACAAATAGCCCAGGAAGAGTTAAACCACAACGAAACACACTTTTGACCAGTAAATATTATGCAACGACTTAAAAGAAATCTTTTTTTCTTATCCCTTTTTATAGAATAAAAAATGTGTTTTTTTTAACTAACCTTTCTTTGAAATCTAGTAGTAAATATGTAGGTGGGTTCCTTTCCATCGGTGACCAGGAAGTATGGCGACGCCAGCAAGTTGCGAGACGATCGTATACACGTTATCGTCACGTAGAAGAGGGAAGTAAACACTGCATAAAGTATAGACCTGAAAAATATTTTTATTTTATTCTTTCTTCTTTTACATTTTTCACTCTTTAAGTGTTATCACATACTTTTACACATTTTTAAAGTGTTATTCCACACTTAATAAAATTGTTAAAGACATTTAGAAAACACATAAAATTAATTGCAATAAACAAAAAAAATAAGTTGTAATAAAACGTATAAGAATTTCGACGCAGCTGGTAATAGAACGCATGGCTCAGTGGTGAGCTGGACGGTATTTAGCGGCGGGTTCGAATCTCGTTGCGTTCAAATTTATATACGTTATCTAAATATCCTTTTTTATGTTATATCTGCAATATAACTTTTTATATATCTTTAAGTAAGTACCTGTTGAAATGATTATCATCACCAGGAGCAATAGTTGCAATTAAAGCGTCCAATAGTCCCCAGCCTCCCCTCCAGTGCATTATGTTAGCCAGCGTAAATATATAAGTGTAAATCCTGCAAATAACTCTCTCTCGAAGCCATCTCCCTGCTCGGGCGTCTTCACCCCAAGCGTTTTTAGATCGTGACAGTAATATGGATCTGAAAACATAAGGAGTTACTTTAACAACTCATTCAAAAGAATATTACGTGTTATTATACAACATACATTTTTTACTAATCTATAGTATCTTTGTGTATTAATATAAATTATTTTTTAGCTTTACGCTGTATCCCGAACATAGCAGGGTAGGCAGAGGGAGCCTAGTGTTAAGACACTCCGTTCCCTGCTTTCCCGCGAATTCGGAGGCATTGCGTGTGAAGTAGCCTAACCTAACGCCGCGTTTTGCCTCTACTCCAGAGAGAGAAAATGGAAATATTAAATATTTCCATTCCTCGAGTGGGTATCGAACCTGCAACCACTGCGCCACGGCTGGCCTCTATAAAATTACATAATGTAATTTAAATTATGTAATTTTATGAATATATAATATACGTATAAGTATATTGAAAGTCAATATGTTATAAAGATCCCATAATTATTTTAAAAACGATATTACAATATTGATAACATACAAACATTGTTATTATTTTTATTCTTCACGAGATTATTTGCAATATCAATGTAACTCTGTCATAACTGTTCCTTCGCGTTTCGATGGCCTCTACTATATTGAATTCGCATGCTATCGATATTGCAATTATTTATATAAGGAGAATTATTTATATATTGTGGCCAGTCGTGGCCCAGTGGCACAAGCGTGTGACTGTAAACGACTGGTTGTGGGTTCGATTCCCACTCGAGGAGTGGAAATTATATTTCCATTTTCTTCGCTCTGCTGTCGAGGTAAAGCGCGGCGTTAAGTTCCGCCACTTAACACGCAAGCCTCTGAATTCGGCGGAAAGTGTCTTAACACTAGGTTCCCTCTGCCTACCCTGCTGTGTGCGGGATACAGCGTGAAGCTAAAAAAAAAAAAATAAGAATTCTATATAATACCAAAGAAAAATGTATTGGTTTCTGTGACCAAGAAGGGAAAAGACTATGTACAGATTTTGAAAACTATATGGTATTGTAGCAAATGCACTCCGTCTTAACACTAATTTCACTTTGCCGGTATTAAAACGTGTAATTAAAAAAATAAATACAATATTTAACCTGATTAAAGCAAAACTTGAATGTATCACGATTCCCAATATAAATATTTGCGCGTGTGGGAAGACGTGGGGGTGTAGCTCCATTATTCCCCAAGTGCCTCGCCACACGCTGACCACTTGTGGGGCGATAATGAATGTTGTAATAATGGCGTCTCCTGAAACATAAAAAGTAGTCTTATATTAAAAAAGACATTTAAAGAAAACGTATAGCATGCTCGAACGCATGGCTCAGTGGTGAGAGCGCCTGAACGGTATTCAGGAGGCGCGGGTTCGAATCCCGCTGCGTTCAAATTTTTATACGTTTTCTTTAAATGTCTTTTTCAATTTTCCTAAGTGTGGAATAACACTTTAAAAATGTTTAAAAGTCTTATATTAATTTGAAGATAGTCAGATAGTAAATATAAAGAACCAGGTATTGACAATCAAGGTCATGGTGGCGCAGTGGGGCAGTGGCTGTAAACGACTCTTATGGGTTTGATTTTACAGCGATGGAATTGTTATATTTTAAATCTTTTAACATTTTAAATCGTTTGTTATTCATAGACTTAGGAAATTGATAATATATTTTTTTAGAAACGTATAAAAACTGCACTGGAATTCGAACCTGCGCCTCCTCAAATCTGTCCAAAGGCTCTGACCTCTAAGCCATGAGTTCACAAAACTAAAATTGCGTTCCGCTGCGTTCACGTTTTATAGATGTTCTAAAAACGTCTTTTTATATATACATTAACTGGAGAAATATATAACAGTCCAGAATATCTGATATTCAAGTGTAATAGACAAAAAAAAAAAATGGTTTATGTAATCAACAAAGTACGTGAAAAATAGTATGATTTAAAATTATAAAATTAACTATGCAAATTTAATATTTATTCAATCTGCTTTAAAGTTGCTGTGTTAAATTTCGCAAGATATTTTAAAGAGCAACAGGAGAAAAGAAGGGATTCACTCTTCACTTGTCCCGTGGGGGGACGGGTTAAGAATACAATTCCCCCCCGCCGTTGGGTAGCGTCCCGTAAAAGGTGGGTAACCCAGTAGTTTGGTGGTAGGAGATTCGTTCTCCGACTGGCTCGCGACCACTATCATGTCAAAGACGAACCGCCAAATATCTTATGATGTGTTCCTCCTTCTGTCCTACATTCCCAAGGCTGGTAACGCATCCATAACTTTAATTTTGTGGATGTCTATGGGCGAAGGTAACCACTTAACACCAGGTGGACCTTCAGCTCGTTTGCCTCCTTTATTCCATAAAAAAAAATTCAAAGTTATGTATAATAAAAAAAAATATTACCTGCTCCATAACCAAGTTCTTCGTTATCACATTCAATGGGTTCCTCCTCTTCAGCATCATCGATATCTTCGGGAGATTTCTCCGATTTGTCTGCTCTCTGTGGCAAGAGGTTGTCCGTGACATTTGGTGGCATCTGCGAATGTTATTTAAACATATATTTTAATTTAATTCATTAATTAATTATCATAATAATTATCATAGTGGCCAGTCGTGGCCCAGTGGCACAAGAGTGTGACTGTAAACGACTGGTTGTGGGTTCGATTCCCACTCGAGGAGTGGAAATTATATTTTCATTTTCTTCGCTCTTCCGCCACTTAACACGCAAGCCTCCGAATTCGGCGGAAAGTAGAGAACGGAGTGTCTCAACACTAGGTTCCCTCTGCCTACCCTGATGTGTGCGGGATATAGCGTGAAGCAAAAAAAAAAAAAAAACGTTATCATAATACATTAAAAATGTAACAAGAATTTGGATGTGATAACGGGTATAATTATAAATTACTTATTATCTTAGTAGTAGTAGTGTAAATGAAAATTGCTACTGATGTCTGTATGTTTAATTTGTCAATCTACATAACGAATTTTAATGCGGTTTTCATTAATAAATAGAGTGACTTGTAAAAACATTTTATATCTATATAATTTATTTATACCATAGTAGGAAATATTGAAGAATTTCAAAGATATGTCCTAAAATATATATTTATATATGAAATATACGAGTCTTGTAGCAAGCAGGCAAAACCGCGAGCAGGCCACTAATTTATTATAAAAAAAACGTATAATTCGTATGACATGGGGGAAAAAAAGTACACAGTATTTTAGGCTTTTCCCCGAATAACAGCATAGCACGGTAGTCAGAGAGAACCTAGTGTCAAGACACTCCGTTCTCCCCTTTCCACGTGAACTCGAGACAATGTTTATAGAATGCACTTAAATATGATAATCATTCCAACTCCAAGTAAAGACCGAACATATAATCAATCGTGTTTGCCGTTAGACGTTGTCAGGCTACGCCACGAGAGGCCATCCTCTACAATGATTTAGTCTTTTTTTAGCTTCCGGGATACAGCAGTATCCCGCACACAACAGGGTAGGCAGAGGAAACCTAGTGTTAAAACACTCCGTTGCCCTCATTCCGCTGAATTCGGAGGCATTGCGTGTTAATTGGTGGAACTTAACGCCGCGCTTTACCTCGACAACACAGCGAAGAAAATGGAAATATAAAATATTTCCACTTCTCGAGTGGGAATCAAACCCACAACCAGTCGCTCTACAATCACACTTTGCGCCTCTCCGCCACGACTGGCCCTTATGATTCGGTTGATAAAAAATAATAATAATCTAATTATAAAAAATCCTCTTTTGCTACAAATAATATATACTTATTATTCTAAACATTTTAAAGTACTATTTACACACATAGGAATTTCGAAAGTGAAAGTGCTATTTACACACTTAGGATTAAAAAATACATTTTTAGAAAACATAAAAATTTGGCGCGGGTTCGACTCCTGCTCCGGTCTATATCATCCAAATCTTTATACGTTTTCGACAAATACATACTTACATCATATATCAAAAGTAACTTAATGTTGAATTTTAGTTTTCAGCTCTATTGTTAACAGTCAATAGATAGATAATGTTAACCGCTTCCACAGATAATTAAAAATTAACATTAGGTAAATAATTGAAATAAGAAAATTCTACTACGTCGTTTAAGATTTACTCATATAATATGTAGAATTGAGGCTATTATGGTGCAGTGGCACAGAGTCTGAATGTAAATATGATGGTTGTAGGTTCGATTCCCACTTCGTTCGAAAGATTGCATATTATTTTTATTTCGCTCTGGTACCTTAAACAGAGCGCGGCGTTAAGTTCCACCACTTAATGTGATGATTATTATTTTTTTTTAGCTTCACGCTGTATCCCGCATACAGCAGGGTAGGTAGAGAGAACCTAGTGCTAAGAGATACTTCGTTCCCCATTTTCCGCCAAATTCGGAGGTATTGTGTGTTAAGTGGTGGAAGTTAACGCTGCGCTTTGCCTCGACACCAGAGCGAAGAAATGGAAACATTAAAAATTTCCACTCCTCGAGTGGGAATCGAACTCACAACCAGTCGTTTACAGTCACACCCTTGTACCACTGCGCCACGACTGGCCACATAAAAAATATATAAAATTAAAAAAATCATTTCAACTCACATATAATGAACATGGTCAACATAAAAAAAATAGACACACATACACCAACACTTAAAAAAACCACCAAAATTATAAAAATAGTTCAATAATACGTATTACAAATTTCTTGTAATCTCTCTATGAAAAACTATTTGTTACTGAAATTATCTATGGATATAACCTCGAACTGAAATCGATTTTTCAGTCTCTTCACAGCCTAATGAATGGCAATATATTATAATATTAATTTTTGACTCACGTTGACGTGCTAAATTTGTATGCCTTAGCAACATGTGTGTTTTCGTCTATCACTTATATACAAAAGTTTATGTAGAATATATGATAATGTGTGCTATTTACGATATTCATTAAAATAATATTTAAATATTTTTTATTAATAATTTATTAAAAAATATTGGTTCTTTGCCTTTCTTTTCCATATAAATATAAAAAAAAAACAGCTTTACTTTTTTCCTGCTTAGCAGGATAGGTACAGAGTATGTAGTGTCAAAACATTTCGTTTTCTACTTCCCACCCGAAACTCAAACAATGTGTGTTAAGTGGTGGAAGTCAACGCCGCGGTTTGTGTATTAAAGCGGAAATATTAAAATATTTTAATATAATCACTTCCTCGAATGGTAATCGAACCTACAGACTAGTCGAACATCACCATCATCAGCTCCAGAAACAATTGCGTTTAAACTCAAACGCTGCCTCACTGCGTCTTGATGATTCATATATGTATATTTAATTTCAACTGTGACAAATTTCATACTCTTCTGTGTACATAGTTTGTGTAAAAATAAATCGAAAATTCTTAAATAAATGCGTAAGGTGCTGTAGTAGGAAAATAATGCACCACGAGAAATGTGCTTACGTAGAGCACTTTTTTTGAAAACACCTATATATTTAAAAAAAAAAAATTCTTCACTCTGGTGTCGAGATAAAACGCCGCGTTAAGTTCCGCCACTTAACACGCAAAGCCTCCGAATTCGGCGGAAATGGGGAATGGAGTATCTTAATACTTGGTTTCCTCTGCCTACCTCGCTGTGTGCGGGATACAGCGTGAAACCTAAATATTTCTGTTTTGCACTACTTATAAAGTGAAGAACGGTCTTGACAATAAATTCTCTCTGACTACCCTGCAATGTGGGAAAAAGTCTTCTTTAAATATATTTTCCACCTTCACGCCTATCGTCGTAGGATAGATAGCTACCGGGGTTCAGTTCGAGTTGGGGCATTTATCGGGACCCCGGCTAGTGGCGGTTGAGAAGGAACACGTGAGGCTTAGTGGGTTCACGGACGGCATAGCAAGAGTGGATCCATCTCAAAAAGTTAGTGGTCACGGCCACTTCAAAATCGGCCAAATGCGAGTCTGATTATGAACACGATGATACTGATTTATACTGATTTATTTATTATTTGTTTAATCCTCTACTATAGCGATAATGCCTGACTACGGCATTGACTACTTAGTCAATTGTAATATTAAGAAATATTAATAATGTGTACTATGATATAAGTTACATTTCAATATTTTATGTGACCAGTCGTGGCCCAGAGGCACAAGCGTGTGACTGTAAACGACTGGTTGTGGGTTCAATTCCCACTCGAGGAGTGGAAATATTTAATATTTCCATTTTCTTCGCTCTGGTGTCGAGGTAAAGCGCGGCGTTAAGTTCCACCACTTAACACGCAATGCCTCCAAATTTGGCGGAAAGTGGAGAACGGAGTGTCTTAACACTAGGTTCCCTCTGCCTACCCTGCTGTGTGCGGGATACAGCATGAAGCTATTTCAATATTTAAGAGGTTGGATTAATATTGAAAAACTAAAGAAACTGGGCTCTCTTAGGGTATATTTTATAAGTTTATTTAGTAAGTTAGTTAAAGCTTACTTAGCTTTAAGTACTGTTATTGTGAAAGAAAAGTAATTTATATAAAAAAGAGAAGATTTTTTTAAAAAGGTACAGTGATCATTACAATACAGAAACTCGTACCAATATTTCTTATATTTTATTTCGGTATTACGGGGAATATGAAATCTGTTGTAAGATATTGAACTTGTGTCAAGACCAAAGAATATCACGTCAGAAGTAATTTGGGTTGTGGCCACCACGGTGGATCCGCTTGCAACCTACAATTTGCTACTTCAGAGTTCTACATAACCGCGTCTGAGTCGCTGACAGGTCGAGTATCCATAACAGATCTCCTCACTTAAAAGAACATGGAAGACAGTGACAACCTAGTACCACGTCATTTCTTTTTCCACTTTCCGCCCAAATTTGAGACATTGCTTGGCAATGAGTTGCGGAACACAACGCCGCGCATTGTTTTGGGACTAAAATGTTAAATATAAAAAAGACATTTAAAAAAAACGTACTCGTATAAAAAAAATTAACAACATAAATAAGTTGTAATAAAGCGTATAAGAATTTCGACGCAGCTGGTAGTAGAACGCATGGCTCAGTGGTGAGAGCGCCTGAACGGTATTCAAGAGGCGCGGGTTCGAATCCCGCTGCGTTCAAATTTTTATACGTTTTCTTTAAATGTCTTTTTCAATTTTCCTAAGTGTGGAATAACACTTTAAAAATGTTTAAAAAATATGTTAAATATAATCAATATCACGTAAGAATCAAGTCTACTAGCGTCGTATTTACATTCAGACGCTGTCATATTCCGCCATAAATATGTAATGCTCAAATTTATTTAAAAAACAATAATAACTTTAATTGTAAGATATAATAAATAGACCACAAGAAATTAAATAAATATACAAAAAAATGTATAGTATTCAATCATATAAAAAATCCTAATTCTTTTGGTTACGTCATAACAAGAGCACGACTTTAACGATTTAATCGATTTTTGTTTAGGCTTTTTATAACTTTCTACGTTCACTTTAAAAAAATAAATGTATAAGAATTTAGAAGAATGAAATAAATGTAGAAGAATGGTTAGGTGTGGAGGTCCGCCCAGGTCCATGGACGAGACCTGGGCTAGTGGCGGGAGAGGAGTACCGTCAGGTTTTAGTGGGTAAACGGAGGCGTACCATCTTGCCGAACCGGAGTCCCACATAACCGTGTCCGGGTATCCGTAAAGGATTTCCTGACGTTAAAAAAAGGTGTAGAATGCATAGCTTAGCAGTCAGAGCGCTTAGGCGTCATCTCAAAGGCTCGGGTTTGAATCCTGTTAAGTCAAATTTTTTTATACGTTTCTAAAAATTGTAATAGTATATCTCTTAATAAGTTTTATAAACCCTAAGTAAGAGAATAACACATTTAAACATTTTTAAAGTGTTATTCCACACTTAGGAAAATTGAAAAAGACATTTAGAAAACGTATAAAAATTTGTTAACGTATTAAAATTGGTATTCAGGAGGCGCGGGTTCGTATCCCGCTGCGTTCAAATTTTTATACGTTTTCTAAATGTCTTTTATGGGAATAACACTTTAAAAAATGGTAAACTTTATAAAATGTATTAACAAAACTATATATTTTAAAATATCAGGCATAATTAATTTACATTTACAATTTAAATGATTGTTGTTTAATGTAGATTGTACAAGAATGTATGGGGGCTGTTTGTAATATTAAAATATCTGCTATTTACTAAATGCATATGTATGTACACATTTGCATCTCCAAGGTATTTTTTATAATTTTTGTTTCTCTTATATGTCTGTCGGTTTATATAAGATGGTTGATGTAATAAGGAGTAACTAAGGCTATTTTTTTTAATATTTTTACATTTTTGGTAAATTCACGGACGAAGTCGCGGACACAGCGAGTATGTCAATAACTAGGATAAGGATAATAATAAGATAATAGGATGAAGTTGCAAGTAGCATATAATAAATAAATAAAATATAAGCGTATCTCGAGCTTATTAAATAGTAATCTCAGTCTAAGAATGGAAATATTTCATACTAGCGGCCCGTTCGCAGCGTCGCCGCGTTTAATCCATAACTGTTTTGTTATATTGCAACCCTCGGGGATTGGTTTTTGAAAAACAAAGTAGCCTATGTTTAACCTTGAATTGTCAACTATATTTATACCCAAATTCATTACAATCGGTCAAGCGGTGTAGATTTTTCATATAAACTTTCATCCCCAATTTCAACCCTTTGGAGGTTGATTTTTGAAAAAGTAAGTAGCCTATATTTGACCCAGTAACTTCTACTACCTTCATTCTAAATTCCATCCAAACGGTAGATTAGCCGTGAAAGCGTGACAGACAAACATATAGACATTCGCATTTATAATATAAGTATGGATTACATTCATTTCACTCTGGTGCCGAAGCAAAGCACGGCATATAATTCCGCCACTTAACTCGTAATGCGTCTAGAATTCGGCAATAAGTAGGAAACGAAGTATCTTACCACTAGGTTCCCTCTGCCTACCCCGCTTTAAAAGTAGCCAGAGCTTATTAAATAATAACAAAAGGATAACCTTCAAAGCCTTTACACCTTCCACGCAACAGCTAACACTGGCTTCTCCCACAAGCTTACACAACAAAGTGGGTAAAAGTTACAGCAAAAAAAGCACTTTAGTAAATTCTCTGCCAACAAGTAAAATTCCACTAATATCTCTAATGATACCATCAACATGATAGCTTTGTAAAGAACAAACTGCCCATTGCCTACATTGTAAATACTCCTGTAATGTATGTAGATTAGTCAGTTGATAGACTAATGTGCATGCCTCTAGGTATTTACAAGAATAGAGTAGAAGTAATTAATTGTATTGAAAGCCATTTACTGATGTATGTATATACTTAATTGGAAATTTACTTAAGTAGCAGTTTTTTGCGTTGCGTTGTTTTCCGAACACAGCTAGGTAGCCAGAAGGTGCGTAGTGTTAATACACTCCATTTTCCATTTTTCAAGAAATTCGGGTGGCATTAAGCTAAGTGGCGGAACTCATTGCCTTGACTTTGCCGTGTCACCAGAATGATGAAAATGGAAATATTAAATATTCCAATTTCTCGATTGGAAATGAACCCACAACCAGTCGCATTTACAGTGGGACTTTGTGCCCCTGAGCTCCGATTGGCATCTGATCTTTGGACAAGCCTTAGATATTTGTACAGTGTGTAACTCGATCGATAGATTAGCGATAGCTAACGGGTAGGGCAACTAAAAACCTATCAGTTGAACCTTTTTTACCAATTCGATTTTTTTAGCAAATTTTAGTGATTGAAAATCTTTTCAATTTCTTTTCTCTTCTTTTCAATTACTTCTACTCTATTCAAGTATCTACTTGGGAACTTGTGTTTCTTTTTTTGTAAAGGTTGAAAAAACCCGGAAAATACAGCCTAAGTTAGTTTTTTATGTTTAAGATCGACTTTTCTTATTATTTAATCTGAATCATATGTTTATACTCATTGAAGTGACAGTGAAACGTAATTGGTTTCTTAAAAAGTAGTCGTAAACTAGGAAAATAAAATATTTAATTAAAATATATTGTAATTAATACTCTCGAGTTAAAATCAAACCTACAACTATCGCGGACGCGTTCTATATACGCTACAATAGTTTTTCTCCCGAGAAGTACAGTACAGAGGACACAGTAATCCCATTTAGCTTTACGAACCATTGTAATATATCCGCTGTTGGGTAGCGTCTCGTAAGATGTGAGTAGCCCAGTAACTTGGTAGGAGGAGATTGGTTCTCCAACTGGCTCGCGGCCACTACTATTTCAAAAACAAACCGCCAAACATATTTTTTTTATATCATCCGATTATATCGTCTGATTCGATGACATATAAGCCAGCGCTCCATATTCCCACTCATCCTAATTCCCTCCTTCACCCCCAAGGCTGGCAACGCATCTACAACTTCTAATGTTGTGAATATTCATGGACGAAGGTAACCACTTACAAGCAGTTGATTGTTTGTCTACTTTATAGAAATAAAAAATTTTTTAAGTTAAACGGTTTTATGTTAAACATACATTGCAATGTTTAATATAAATGTACTAAAAACCAAAAAATAATAAAATAGATACAGCCGTGGGAATTATAAACATATGCATAGACTAGACTAAAATAAAACCGTGGGGCACGTCAATTGTCTACAAATTATAGACTTAATGTGCGATAGAAGAATCGTTTAATTCGTCGTTAGGCAGTTGGCCCGCAGACGGTGCGCAAATTACTTACTATTTTGCTGGCTAGCGAGGAATCGTTTCACTGCTCGTAGTTTGTCTTTAATCGACAAAACTTTTATCATAAGTACTACTCGCTCAACATTATGAAACCCTAAAACTCGCTTAATCGAGCTTGCTAACTTGTTTCCACATTCTAGCCCTACTTATCACACGTCCGTCGTTGTCGATTGAACAACTGCCTAATTATAGTGTAACATTACAAAACAAACATTTTAATCAACGATTGTAGACAATTGACGTGCCCCACGGTTTTATTTTAGTCTAGTCTATGCATATGTTTATAATTCCCACGACTGTATCTATTTTATTATTTTTTGGTTTTTAGTACATTTATATTAAACATTGCAATGTATGTTTAACATAAAACCGTTTAACTTAAAAAGTTTTTTTACCTATTTTTATTTTCTAGTTTTTAGTTTTTATGTCGCAGATGCGCCTGAGTCTTGAGGGGAAAACACTAACGACATATCATTTTTATCCACCCTAATGCCATACAGTTCTCGGCGCGTTTTAACCTTTCACCTTAACTTGGGAGGTGTACCGTTAACGACGTATCATTTTTAGCCACCCTAACGCCACACAGTCTTCAACACGATACAAAATCTTGACTTGGGTGGTGGATTTAGGCTGGATTAATCAGATACCTAAATTACAGATTCAATTTCTAAATTTAAATCTTATTATTATACGCCATTTAGTGGCTGCGCCCATCCATACTAATATTATAAAGAGGAAAGACTTGTTTTTTGTTTTTGTAACGAATAACTCAAAAACAACTGGACCGATTTGAATGAAATTTGGCACAGGGATAGACTTAACCTTCAGGAGTAACATAGGCTACATTTTATCCCACTGCTGGGTATTGTTTGACGTCTAGTCTTAAATATTGAGGTTGTGTAGTGCACTGTATTCTTCTTGTCAAGCCCTTTTATTTGAAACCCATATTGGTGGGATTGATAAAATATTGTTATCAGCCATTTGGTAGCGGCGGCCATCTTAGATTTTAATTTTGAATAGTAAATTGTATTCTACTTGTTGAGACCTTTCATTTGATACCCATGTTGATGGGATTGATAAAACCTAAGTTATCCGCCATTTTGTAGAGGCCGCCATCTTGGATTTCAATTTTTTATAGCATATTGTATTCTGCTTGTTGAGCCCTTTCATTTGATACCCATATTGATGGGATTAATGAAACCTAAATTATCCGCCATTTTGTAACGGCGGCCATCTTGAGTTTATAATGATAATGAATAAACATAATTATATTGTCACCAAAATCCAAAGTGTATACAAAATTTCAGATTAATCGGTTGACAGGAAGAGGGTGAAATTTGAATTACTAAATTTGACCCAAGAATAAAACAAACGGGGTGAGCTAAATAAAACCGTTTAAAAAAAGGAAAACGTCATTTACTAGAGTGAATGGTCTTGTCTAAAAAAGGATTGAGTAACCTTTTTTCTTAATACTTAAAAAAATATAAAAAATGACTTATTATATATTATTGTAATAAAACCTTTTTTTTCTACTTATTCAATCACACACTCTTCGCGACCGCTCGGGTCAAGACATGGCAATGGATATATAATAATTTCTATATGTATATCGTTATCTTATGCAGGTTTTGGGCTTGTCGCCATTTTAAATATGTCGTATTATAATGAACATGGCGCCCTGAATACTTGAATCTAAAGGATATTACCTTTAAAATACTAGCTGTGCCCGCGACTTCATACACTGGAATTTAATATGAAAAATATAATATAATATCTTTAAATAAAAGTATCCTAAATTATTCCTTAATACATCAACTATTTGCCAGTAAAAAATCCGTCAAAATCGATCTCAACGTTCCAGAGACTAATTGAAACAAACAGACTGACAATAATTGTAAAAATATTATTTTTGTATATACTTAACAGTGTATACAATACTATACAATTATATACAATTAGTAAAAGGTGGTTTTTAATATTACAAACAGAAACTCCAATTTTATTTATTTCTACAGATGAAGACGTAAAAAAGTTCAAAAGTTCAAAGATCAATCTATGTAAATATGTAATATTTACTTGTCACAAAATTTACAAAGAAAAAACTAGACTGGCTTTAAATACTATATTTTTTTATGGAATAAGGGAGGCAAACGAGCAGAAGCCCTATCTGGTGTTAAGTGGTTACCTTCGCCCATAGACATCCCCAACATTAGCTGGCTTACATGCCATCGAACCGGAACAGATCGTGAGATGTTTGGCGGTACGTTTTGGACACGATAGTGGTCGCGAGCCAGTCGGAGAACGAATCTTCTACCACACTGGGTTACCCGCCTTTTACGGGACGCTACCCAGCGGCGGAGGGGAATTGTATTGTTAACCCGTCCCCCCACGGGTAAAAGTCAATAATATATGTCGAGATGAAAATCTAGGTAGGCTAGAACATCAGTACATAGAAATAAATGAGTACTATTAGATAATGTACTTCGTGACTAAACGTTACACGTTTATAATTTGTGTTTGTTATTCAAATTAATTTGATTACAAATAAGGATTAATTTAAATTTTAAATTAAATTGTATCTCATTGCAAAACCACGAGCAGTATGACATTATTTTACTCTAGCTATACTCACGGCTTCGTCCGCGAGAACTTTTATAAAAAAGAAAATAAAAGTAGTCTAAGTTATATTCTATTACATTTGTATTAAAATCTGTCCAGCCATTCCAGAGATTAGCTGATAAGATTAGCAAACAGACAGACAGACGAACAGACAAAAAGAAGAAAAATGGTATTTTAGTATACATATGTACCGTATATACTTGTACATACATATCAATTTAGTACAGAGCAGTTATTTGAATAATAGAATAATTATAATTAGACATTTATTTATTTTGATACGTATCGTGTATTTGGGTGCGTACATATACATAGTTTTTTTTTAGCTTCACGCTGTATCCCGCACACAGCAGGGTAGGCAGAGGGAACCTAGTGTTAAGTCACTCCGTTCCCCACTTTCCGCCGAATTCGCAGACATTGCGTGTTAAGTGGCGGAACTTAACGCCGCGCTTTACCTCGGCACCAGAGCAGAGTAAATGGAAATATTAAATATTTCCACTCCTCGAGTGGAAATCGAACCCACAACCAGTCGTTTACAGTCACACGCTTGTGCCACTGGGCCACGACTGGCCACATTTTTTTTATGTTAATAAATACTTTTTTATGTTAATAAATACTTCATCTTCTCTTACACAGTTTTTTTTGTTATTTTAAGTTTATTAACTAGGTATAATGTGCAAGCTTATTAAGATCACATACAAGGTTTTATTTTTATTGTAAACATTATTTATATACTTATAACAAACTTAAATATTCATATTAAAATATGATGCACCATTTATTACTCTTAAAAGCTTTGACTTTGTTATTATACATTTTTAGTATTTAAAAAAGAAACTAAAAAGATTAGCAATAATCGCGAGATCAATAATATCAACAAATATTTTGCATAACAAGTTTATAAAATCAAGTTTTGCATATGAGAATTAGAACACTAGTCTTAATAAAATGATTGCTTAGACAAAAAATATATATAAAAAAATGCACAATTTCGTAATAGATTATTAAATAAATCTTTACCTAACTACTAAAATTTTAATTTTACTATTAAACAATTTTACTCAATTTTAATTTTATAATAATATTTAATTAATTTTATATTTAATAATTATCAATCACTTACCTTTTTAATTCACCCGTCAAAAAACACTACACTTAAACCAATCACATTAATAGAAAAAAAAACAACAACAAAAAAGGCGGGAAAACTGACAGCTGCGAGTTTCGTAGCAAAACTGCCTAGAGAAAGGCTGGCGTCAATGCCTACAATGATTGATTATCGAGTCCATTATGATACAGGTTTTATAGATTGGAGTTGTTGAAGCTAAATAAAAGGACAGGCCGCCATTTATTTACCTATTTACCTCGCGCCATTACCTGAACAGACAGAGCGACAGCTGAATTAAGTAAGTTTTTATGTAGTATAGTATAGATTAGTATCTTTTATATATATTTTTTTATGTACAATGGATTGTTAGCTTAATTACTTACTATTTTTGTTATCTTTATTGGTGTGAAATATTGTTTGTATTTGCAAAGAGATTCTAAAACTTATGTACTTGTTTAATTATTACTAAATCACATTCGCGGTTTGACTTTCGTGAGCTAGAATGTTCAGGCTGCTCATGTAGCTCGCTCTTGAACGGACAGCATAAAAATGCATAGAACCCACGAACTTTTTCATTGTGTTTATTTTTTCAATACAGTATGAAGAACGTAAATAAAAAGTTCTAGCGTCGAGTTCCAAACGAACGTTCTAGACATATTAAGACGTTGAATTGTTATAAACGCTTAATTAATTTTTGCGTTTTTAATTGCATTAGAAATGCATTTGCAAATAAACAATTTGAGTCTTTTGGCCAGAAATAAAGTCTTGTGTCTCAAAAATGACGGATTTCTATACTTTCAATCCCTATTTCGCCTCCTTAAAGTAAGAATTTTCGCAGGCGTTGCAATACTTATTTACTCATTTCCAATTAGTGATTTAAATTCAAGTTTAATTTTTCTAAGTCTCAAAAATTGCAACCCTTTCATACTAATTTGCAACCTCTATTTCACCTCTTTAAAGGTAAATTTGCAAAATACTTCCTTATTGTGCATCAGATCATGGGTCTAACTACAACAGTTTATCCTCGGTGTTGATTCAATCAGTCAGTGTATCAGGATACGTTAATTTTAAAAGAAATATGCAGACGGAGGTGGTCAAGGTATTAGTAATGCTGAATATTCTTATATACATATATTTTTTAGCTTCACGTTGTATCCCGCACACACCAGGGTAGGCAGAGGGAACCTAGTGTTAAGACACTCCGTTCCCCACTTTCCGCCAAATTTGCAGGCGTGTTAAGTATCGGAACTTAACGCCGCGCTTTGCCTCTGGTACCAGAGTGAAGGAAATGGAAATATTAAATATTTTCACCCCCCGAGTGGAAATCGAACCCACAACCAGTCGTTTACAGTCACATGTTCGTGCCACGGCGCCACGACTAGCCCACTACTATTCATTTACTATAATAATAGTACATAATATATTAAAATTCATGAAGCTCAAAGTTTGGAGAGTTATTTCTAATATAGAGTTGAGACTAGTTTATCACCGTCCCCTTAATGTTTAATGTATGTGAATGTATTTACTGGCGAAGAGTCCATACAACACCATTCCCTCCAGTCTACTTTTTGTAGTTTATTTATATGGATTTATATCAACATTTTTAATACATTTCTTATTGCTTACCTCAAAGTTACAAAAGTTTACACCTCGCCTGAGGGTTAGTTAAATTGATAAAATTATAAGCTAACTCTTTACTAAACTATTTTTCATTGCTAACCATTAGTGTCGTGTACATCTGATGTATGTATGATCATGATCTCTATAGTTATTTCTATAGTTATCTCTATAGTCAGGAGATCTCTATAGTTATCTCTATAGTCAGGATCATTTTAACGTGCATTTTTTATAGTGTAACTGTAGCTTTTTTACCGAAATCCTTTGTGTCTTCCCTTCTTCTTCAGCTTCACGCCTTTTCTCGCAGTCAAAGTGGATCTAGATTCACGACACTGCATCCTCCGCTTTTAACATGATATCCTAACATTGCGTTTTGAATAGTGAAATTCAACGTTTCAACGCTTTGTCTTTAGTACCAGAGCAAAGAAATGAAAATGTAAAAAATCATTCTCTCGAGTGAGAATTGAACCCACAACCATTGGGGGATCAGTCAGACGCCGTTCAACTGAGCCACGACGATCTTCCATACAAAAAAATCAATATTTAAAATATCTTTATTCAAATAAACTTTTGTAAGCACTTTTGAATCGTCGAATGTACATAAAGCTACCACCGATTCGGAAGGCAGTTCTGCTGAGAAGAGCCGGATAGAAACTCAGCAATGGCTCTTTTCAAATATAAAAATTTCAATTTTATTATTTGATACAATGGTTAGCTAAACCGGCGTTGGACTCTAACCAGATATATTATTGTCGAAATGGTGTATGCTCTGGTAGTGGGTTCGAAGCGTCATAAATAAATAACTGACCGACTGGGCTTTATCAGCCTACCCTGCAATTCAAAATAAACGTGAATGAGCCTATCTTCTTTCAAACAAAGTATTTTTTGTATTTAAAATTAATTGGGTTATTTTTCTAATTAATTATAAACTGTAAAATATTGCGGATGATTCTTTTATTAGCATAATAAATGAATTGACTATAGTGCGAGGAATTAAAATTAAATTAACATAATTTTTTTGATAAACGTTTGCCATGCCCTGTATTACATTATCTATACTTTATTATTATTATTTTTTTAACGTCAGGTAATCCGTTACGGATACCAACCCGAGTGGGGACTCGGGACGTGGTTATGTGGGACTCCGGTGAGGCAAGATGGTAACACCGCCGTTACCCTCTAAAACCTGACGGTGCTCCTTCTCGGCCGCCATTAGCCGGGCTATGGGGACCGAATCAATCGTCCGAGGACACATTATCTATACTTTAGGTTTTTGCACATACAAAATTGACATATATAAACATATTTCAATATCTAAAGTCTTTTGGTTATTTATTGATTTAAATTGTACGTTAATTTAAAAATAAATAATATATTAGAAAAGTTTTATATATAAATGTATATTTTTACTGTATGAAATGTAAGGTAGATAAATAATATTATTTTTAATAATATAGGGGCTATCGTGGCGCAGTGGCGCAGACGTGTAACTTCAAACGACTGGTTGTGGGTTCGATTCCCACTCGAGGATTGGAAATATTTAATATTTTCATTTTCTTCGCTCTGGTACCGAGGCAAAGCACGGCGTTAAGTTCCACCACTTAACATGCAACGCCTCCAAATTCGGCGGAAAGTGGGAAACGGAGTGTCTTAACACTAGGCTCCCTCTGCCTACCCTGCTGTATAATAATATTCTTATTAAACATGGGGACATTTAGCCAAAAATGCCCATATGAAATATATAGTATATATTTACAACTTGAAGCAAATTTTTAGAGGTGGAATAAATAAAACATAGAACTACAATTGTAATAATATATTTGTCTGCTAACTTTATTAACAAATCGAACAAGTTAACATGACAATAAACATTTTTATCTAACACACAACTCGTGATAATACTTACGTCTAGAAGATTACATAGAGAATGAGCTCTTTGACAAATGGAAAATAGAAAGCAGGATGGTGCTAAAAAGATTTATTTAAGTTGTGAAATTTGAAAAATAATTTATATATATGATAGTGTTCAAAATTTTCTTTTAATATGAATTAGATATATTATTAATACGAATTTTCTCGGTGTGTAGAATACGGATATTTCATTTTTTTGTGTACATCTATGACAGATAAAAATTTAACAGATTATATTAAATGTCACTTTTATTTTTTTTTAATATGTTTTGCACGAACATACGCATAGAATTCCGACATATTGTTGATTTTATCTGTGCCAATGTGAATTATATACAATTAACTTGTACAAAGATGATAGATGAAGATACCATAAATTATTTTATAAGGATTATTTTATATCATTATAAATCATATGATTATAGTTGCTTCTTTGATTACATACACGATTTATTAATATATTTTTTCTGACAATTCCTTTATTCCTGCTTAGAATAGCCTTTAATTTAAGCATAAGCAATATGTGTATATAAAGCTAGCGTTTACTAAATAGTACAGATGGCATGAATAACTAAATTTTTAATAAATACTTTTTTGAAATTAACTATTTTAACCGGATGAATCGTGGATACGATTTTTTTGGTATTTGCAAAATAAATTTGGAAAACCCGATGTTTCTAATACTTTACAGAAGTCCCTTTATTGTAGTCACAGGTAGTAATTTGAGTCTAAATTCACGGGCTAAAAATATACATAATTGTTCCGGCTAAAATAATTTCATTTCAAAATGTTTAAAAATTTGCATAAACAAAAGATCTTATTTTTAATAAATACATTAGATTTAAGAGTAAAATAGAGCGAAGGCACAGAGTTAACGTATCCGAGCTTAAGGGAAATGATACATAGAGGAGACTGGGGACATTCAGACCAATTTTAAAATATTTTATTTTTATTAGAAAAAATGTTTATTTTTGCCTAAGCGATATGTTATTAGCGTAAAATGTAATGTTATTTGTGCGTAAAGTATCTTAATGGTAGTGGACCGATGTCCCCAGTCATAGATATAAAGTAGATTAAATACAAGATATACGCAACAAACCTCTTATACTAATCTTATGATTAATTTTAAAACAACAGTTATATTTATATTCTAAGTATAAATACCTACATGGAGTTATGATGACAGTAAAAGGTAGACAATATTAATAAATTTAAATTATACATTTGCAAATTAAAAAAGTTAATTATGTGGAAAAAAAATGTTTTTACATTTTTAGTAGATTTTTAGAACTTTTTGCTTTATTTTGAATTAGTTGTATCAATAAATTAGTATTTTTATTAGCAGGTTCACGCTCTATCGCATAGCAAGGGCTTCAGAGAGAACCTAGTGTTAAGACACTCCGTTCCCCACGCACCGCCGATTTCGGAGGCATTGCGATTTAAGTGGTGAAACTTAATGTCGCGCCTTGCCTCGGATTCCAGAGCGAAGAAAATGGAAATGTTAAATATTTCCACCCCAACTCTTATACTTTCGATCAAATTGATACATTCCGTGCTGAGCGGAACTTAACACTGCTTTTTATATTACCATACTATAGAGGCGGCATAACTCATTCGATCTCAAATAATAATTTATCCGAGTGGGAATCGAACCAACGATCAATCGCGATTACATTCCTGCGCCATGATGGACACTTTATATATAAAAGAAACAGTATAACCGTTTTATTAAATGCCTTATTTAAAATTTGCAAAACAACAATCATGAAAAGTTAAACAAAACTTTTTTATTGTATAATTTTAAATTTCTCCATGATAATTGTAATTCATCCCATTGTTTCTTTGTAAAGAATCACAATAATTGAACATAATCTGCAATCACTTTCCTTACAATCGCAGGTAAATTTTAAATCTCTACATAAATTCTAATTATTTATCGGACCTTGAAAAATAAGTTACGGAAACAGATGAGCAAAAAACTTGGCGTCATTGTCAAGTTCTCATGTACCACAGATACTAAAAAAATATAATCTTATTGTAATTTCATTTGGTGGACAGTTCTTAGTATGTTCTTTTTTGTCCTTTTTTTGCAATTTATATTACAGATAATGTAGTTTTGACAGTTTTTATTGATCTATTATTATTATTGTCTCGACAGTATCATAAAATTGTAAGTAATTGTATGTCATTTAATTTTATTTTGATGACAGACAGAGACACAGACAGAGAGGAGGTAAACGGGCAGAAGGACCACCTGATGGTGAGTGGTTAACTTTGCCTATAGACATCCCTAGCAACGGAGGAGTTGCGGATGCGTTGCCGGCCTTGAGGATGAAAGTGTCTCTATACTCGGTACTAAATCGTAATTCACAGGGAAAACCTCAGGAGGTGGTCATTTCACAATTTATAGATCCTTGGGAAAAATAACCTCGAGGCACGCACGTTAGTCGCAAACCAAGCGTCCAAGTGGTGCGGATGATACTTATCCCTGTGACGGGAGGTGCGATAAAAGGAAAATGGTGGCACTAATTCCAACAATTCCTCGGATTTAGACAACTTCTCAATAATGTTAAGAATTAAGCTGTTGTAAGAAACATTGTTTAAAAACACGAACTTACAGCATGGTACATAAAGCATGAATATTATGCAGATGATTACGTGCGCATAAGCGGCATGTGCACGACTGAAACATAAAAAAAAAAAATAATGACTATTATTTGTTTTGCCTATGCTATTTATATCATGAGGCCGTCGTATTTATATCGTGAGTCGTAGCGCAGAGGCACAAAGTCGCTGGTTGTGAGTTCGATTCCCACTTGAGGAGTGAAACATTTAATATTTCCATTTTATCAGAAAAAAATACTTATATCATCCACTATGACTTATATTATTATTATTAAACAGGGGTTTCTGAATCATATTTTTATGCTTGAAACATATAGTACTGTTCCGGCTTGTGGTTTCGAGACAATAAGTGGAGAGTTAGGGGCGTGCCCCCACGGATAAAAACTCTTAGGTTGGAATACAATTCCCCTCCGTCGTTGGGTAGCGTCCCGTAATCGGTGGGTAACCCAGTATCTTGGTGGTAGGAGATTCGTTCTCCGACCGGCTCGCGACCACTATCATGTCAAAGAAGAATTTCCAAACATCTGATGATATGTTCCGGTTCGATAGCATATAAGCCAGCTCTCTTCCTATTTCCATCACCCCCATCATTCTTACCTCCTTTCCCCCTCCCATCTTAAGGTTGGCAACGCATCCACAACTTTACTAATGTTGTGGATGTCCATGGACGAAGGTACTACTTACCATCAGGTGGTCCTTCTGCTCGTTTGCCTTCCTTTCATCAATAAAAAAAATTAAAAAGAGTGACTCGTTCTGTCTGTCTATAATTTTAAAGTAGATTATTGGTAATACATTAAAAATATAATACAAATTACAAATTGTTAGTGAGATTTTGACATATTAAAGTAATTATGGGTATGATAAACCTTCACCCACACGGAGTAAATCGTTTGCTTTTTGTGAATGAAATATTTTAAAAAGTCAATCCTTACTTATAATTTAATGAATTTTAACATTTTTACTTTGATTATTTTAAAAGTAGTTGTAAGCTATAGAACTATAGACTAGCGATGCATCAGAATCATCTACATATATTATATATAATTCTGATTTAAATTTATCTTGTAATTTTAACATGTATCCTTATATCAGATTAATATTATAATATAAAAATCTCACTCGTACGTATTGTTATTAGATTGCAATTATGAAGCTACCATTATATGCTACGAACGTACATAATAACATATATAGATAGACGTACATATTAAATAATTTAAAGTAACCTTAAAATAAATATATATTGCACTATAAAAGTTCGAACTATGATATATCCTGAGATTTTTCAAGTTAGTCTTAATATTTAGCAAATTGAATGGGAAAAGCGCGATCTGTTTTCAAACTACTCAATGTAATCAGCATTTAACATGTCTTTTTGAAGTAAAACATAAGTTTAATTTTATAGTCTTACTTAAAAGTGAATAATTATCAAACAGCAGTTGGTAATTTTTCCATTAAAATTAATAAATGTTAAGATTTACTTTAAAATCCTCGGATTTATCTTTGGACTTTTATTGCTAAACACATAATTATGTTCATTAATAAGTTATAAATATCAGAAATAATGAATGAATGAATATGAATAAATTTACATCATTTACGGCGTTCAAATAATAATATATTATATGCAAGTATTTTTCGTAATTGTGAAACTGCTATTAAAAGATCCCACGACAATTGATTCGGCTGAATACTTTGCCCTAGGCCGAAGGGCTGAATATACGGTAACCTACGTTTGGGAAATACCAGCCATGGTGGGTTCTCCGAATATTTTAAAGACGCTACCGATATTGATGACAATTAATCGGTGTTCAGCCATATTATTTATTTTTGTTTTTTTTTGGCCTCACACTTTACACAGCAGGGTAGGCAAAGGGAACCTGGTGTGATGAATTTGGAAGCATTGCGTGTTAAGTGGCGCAACTTAACGCCGCGCTTTGCCTCGATACCTGAGCGAAGAAAATAGAAATATTAAATATTTCCACTCCCCGAGTGGAAATCGAACCCATAACCAGTCGTTTACATTCACACGGTTGTGCCACAGCGCCACGACTGGCCCCACAGAAAATTGTCTAGTTATAAAACCTGCTGAATTAGCGGAATACTAAATAGCGACTGAGTATTCGTGGCATCTCTAATTATAACATATAATGATATAATTATTTAGAACAACATTTTCAAATATCATTCTATCAATAAAATTTTCATTTTATCTTCTTTTTAAGTAATAAAATTATTTTCTTAAATAAGTTTAAAATACACCATACTCGTACAATAACAATTAACACACGTTTTACAAAATGTATTACAATCAAGCTACTTTAACATCTTAATCTATTCTATTTATTGGGAAACCTACAAAGTACTAACAGCTTATATTTTTTGGGTCTCTAAAATATCTAATAGATAAATAGATAACTTAAAAGTAATAAAATTTAATAAATTATTAACATTAATAATAAATAACCGAATTAATTTTCAAAATAAGAAAATAGTGGAATAAATTTTGAAAATTATTGATATAACTAGATAAATTTTCAAAATAGTAAATTTTTAATATTTTGAAAATTTATTTTATTCAAATATCAAATTTAAAAATTCCATGTTATTGTATTATAAATACAAGTAAAACACATATTGTTTGACAGCTACACTTAAACAATTTTAAATAACAACTTTAATTTCGCTTAATTAATCCTCCCTCCCTCTACTAAGACTAAACCTACGGTGGAATTTGAAAGACTTTCGCTTTTCATGTTTCGCCTCCTCAGGTGGTTTATTATCAACAAGGTTGTCTGTACTTTTAGCTACCTGAACGCTTTTCCTTCTGTTTTTCATAGACTTAACTAACTTGTAAAACTTTCCTTTTTTCTTCGCGGGGTCGAGAGTGAGCTCAGAGAGTTCTTCTACTTCCACGCTGAATTCTGATGATATGTCTCCAAGGTCCTCGATACTGTGGCTCTCTTGCTTGACGGGTATTTCGAGCTTTCTTGATGTGTTCGGTTTTGGTTCGGCTGGGGGAGGAGGCGCGTCTGGATCTATGCACTGAAATAAATTACATGGTAAAGTTTATATATACGTGTACGTGTAAAATATTTTTAACGTATGAATATTGAAACGCAGCGGGATTCGAACCTGCACCTCTTTTAAACAGTCTTAGCGGTTTTTCATATATAGGAATAAAAATATTAAAAGGAATGAATGAAACACCCTAAAAGTATTATATATAAGTATTTTTCAAATAGCTTAAAGGAATAAGTAACTAGTATGTATAGTTTACAAAAATTTGAAGATAACAAGGTCTACTGCCACACGAAGTTTGACAAAATGATGATAAAAACAAATTGTATTTATCAGAACAAACCATTAACTTTGGGATTTTTATAAACCGAACAAATCTTTTGTTAAGTTATGGATGAGCTGGTACCCGAAATGTGCGGAAAATTTATCTAAAATTACCTGAAAAGAATTACCGCCTGCAAGGAGTCCCTCGACTTTGAGGAGGACATTTGCATAGTGTGGTATTTCAGACTTAATGTCAAGGATCAATAAGCACATTGAAATAAAAAACTGATCGATATTTGATTTTTTAATGTGTTTTTTTATTTACTTTCCGAACCACAAATTTGATAACTCATTATATTATTTATTAATTTATTATTATCTTTATTAAATCTACAATTATTTTTATTAATAAACTTAACCTATAAAATTAAATAACATTTTGTTAGATAACTTCTTTGTCAAAAGGCCAACTGAAGCGGTTAACACCAGATCAATAAGTTTTGTGAAGAGAGCAAATATAATTATGTGACTTTCCAATTCTTATATCAAAAGTTCTGAGTTCGGTCATGAATAAATTTGAGGCTTAACGGCTTAAAGCCAAAGTTTAAGAATTGGCATTTGTCAATCATTCAATAATAAATTCGAAAAGTTTCTACTGACTTCTTGGGAAATAGAAGAGATCGGATCTGTGGGAGTGAAATTTGAATAGTCTTTGCGTGTTTCATGTTGAATTATTTTAAGAAAAATTAAAGAAAAATAAATGTAGATTTCGACACATTTATAATTACTGAAAAAAGATTTTTAAGAAAAGATATAAACATGAACGTGTATGCTTTTGAAAATCGTCGGAAACCGTTCAATCGCTCTGACCACTAAGCTATACGATCTTTATCCAGTTGCATCGAAATTCTTATACACTTCTTGCAAGTTATTTTTGTTGTTATTTTTTATACATTTTCTAAAGAATATTTTTAGAAAGAATAGCTTCACGCTGTATCCCGCACACAGCAGGGTAGGCAGAGGTAACCTAGTGTTAAGACACTCCGATTCCCACTTTCCGCCAAATTCGGAGGCTTGCGTGTTAAGTGGCGGAACTTAACGCCGCGCTTTACCTCGACACCATAGCGAAGGAAATGGAAATATAATTTCAGTCCTCGAGTGAGAATCGAACTCACAACCAGTCGTTTACAGTCACAGTCTTATGCCACTGGGCCACGACTGGCCACAAGTTATTTCTGTTGTTTTGTTATTTCTGTTATTTTTAAAACTAAATTCGGTTTTGCGAGCCACATTCGCGCTCACGAACGTCGATCTAATTATTAGCAGTGTGTCGCCGTCGACGGATACGTCTGGGAGAACATCATCATCATTTTTGTTGTTACTTTTTACACATTTTCTAAAGAATATTTTTCCAATTCTAAGTATACTTTCCTGTACCCTATGGAAAATAACCTCTGTAATAACCACACAGCAGAAGAAAATTTACTTTTGAGTAATATTTTTATACAAAAATATACACTTAAGCGGATGTCTTTTCTTCGTTATTTTACTCATTCTTGCTTTACAGATAAAACTTAATTCAAATTCGTCCATCGAGATTGACACCTTGATACAATAAAATGTGGCCAGTCGTGGTCAGTGGCACAAGCGTGTGACTTTAAAAGACTGGTTATAGGTTCGATTCTCACTCAAGCAGTGGAAATTATATTTCCATTTTTTCGCTCTGGCGTCGAGGTAAAGTGCGGCGTTAAGTTCCGCTACTTAACACGCAAGCCTCCGAATTTGGCGGAAAGTGGGGAACGGAGTGTCTTAACACTAGGTTCCCTCTGTCTACCCTGCTGTGTACTAAATCAAAATCAATAGCTCCCTATATCTAAATAAATACCAAAACCTAATCCCACTTACATCTTCCAACTTGATCCTATAAGGAGGCACCTGTTCCGGATGCCGCCAGGGCTTGTAGTAGGGCGTGTCGGTGAGTGCCTTCCAGCCGGGGTAGCGTCGCGATGCCGCGTGTAGCTGGTGTACTAAACGAGGCGCTAGCTGGGCTGTTACTCTGTGTATGGAATTTGGAATGTTAAATGTATATAAGAGGCCAGAGGCGCAGGGGTAGTGTGACTGTAACTGTTTTGGTTGTGGGTTCGATTCCCATTCGAGGAATTGGAATATTAATTTTACGTTTTCTTCGCTGTCGTGTCGAGGCAAAGTGTGACGTTGAGTTCCACTTTAATACGCAATGTCTCGAATTCGTTGGGAAATGGGGAACAGAGTGTCTTAACACTTGATTCCTTCTGCGTACTCTGCTGTGTTCCCCACATGAATTAAAAAATGTTTTTGTTTTTAAGGATACTGGAGAGAATGCAGTGCCAAATCAAGGTAAAATAAAATTAAATTCTCTTTCTTATATATGACCACGCTTAATACGTCACCTTCCATGATGCGCCATTTTACGTAAATCCCTATAAACTTAAAGCCTTTTTTCACACAATTTGTTCACGCTTTATATTTGGTGTCCAGTTTAATTCCTCAATTCCTATGTGTTCTACCGATACCAAATAACTGAGTATATACTATGTGTTTTTGTGGCCACATAATTAACTGACAAAAGGAGCCGTTAGATGACGTTCACAAAGAAGACCCATCCCTATTGGAACAACGAAGCATAGCAAAAATAAAACTAAATATGAAACTGGTACATCATAATAATTCCGTGAAATCCAAATAGATGATACTTTAAGTAGCCATAATGATGTAAAAGATTTCATTAAACGTAATTCAAAAATAATATATAAATTTTCGAAATATATTAGCCAGTGTCGTGGCCCAGCGGCACAAGCGTGTGACTGTAAACGACTATTTGTGGGTTCGATTCCCACTCGAGGAGTGGAAATTATATTTCCATTTTCTTCGCTCTGGTTTCGAGGTAAAGCGCGGCGTTAAGTTCCGCCACTTAACACGCAAGCCTCCGAATTCGGCGGAAAATGGGGAACGGAGTGTCTTAACACTATGTTCCCTCTGCCTACCCTCTGCTGTGTGCGGGATACAGCGTGAAGCTAAAAAAAAAAAATATTTTTTCAATTAATAAATTTTCTAAATATTTTATTTATTCAATATCTACATAAAACGACTATATAAAACGTTTTATTATTCCTTTAGCGGTTAATAAGTCTTAGGATGTGGTTTAAGCCGAGTCCCTGTAGAATCATATAAACGGGGTTTTACTGTATTTATACTGTAGACCTCTACAGATAAACTGTTTAAGTCCCATTTAAGGAATTGTTTATGTTACAAAAGTCATTTCTCAGGACCTCTCTTTTTGCAGCTTCATGTTATCCGCATAGCTGTGTAGTCAGAGAGAGTTTAGCGTCAAAATACTCCATTCTCCTTTTACAGAATTCAACGTCGTACTTTATCTTTTACCAGTGCAGTGGAACATGAAACATTATTTTATATACCAATTATATAAACCATATTCAAACTCATTTTATATTAAACATTCCCCCGGATGAGAATCGAACTCATAACCAATAGAATTTAGACTCAGATGCTGTCCCTAGGACTCCTTGGATAGAATAACGCTACGCTTTTCAGTTTCCAGTGTATTTAATATCATAATAATAATAGCTTCACGCTATATCCCGCACACAGCAGGGTAGGCAGAGGGAACCTAGTGTGAAGACACTCCGTTCCCCACTTTCCGCCGAATTCGGAGGCTTGCGTGTTAAGTGGCGGAACTTAACGCCGCGCTTTACCTCGACACCAGAGCGAAGAAACGAAAATATGATTTTCACTCCTCGAGTGGGAATCGAACCCACAACCAGTCGTTTACAGTCACACGCTTGTGCCACTGGGCCACGACTGGCCACACGACTTTAATATCATAAGTAGATAAAAAGTATAAGAAATATATCTGTCAGTGAAAATTCCATCAAAATCGGCCAAGCCAATCTAGAGATTAGCCGGAAAAGACAGACAGATAAAAATTGTATCTTTTTATATAAAAATTGTAAAGATTTAGTAAAAAGCGGTTATTTTAATATGACAAAGAAACTGTTCAATTGTGTTTATTTCTATGGATTGGTAGTTTATAACTACAAATTAATTGTAAGCTATATATTGAACAATATTGAGGCCATTCGTAGCTTGTAGGCACAAACTGTGACCTGTGTGTTGTGCGATTCCCACTCCAGGAATTGTAGTATTTAATTTCCGCCACTAAACACGTAATGCCTCCAGAATTCGGCACGAAGTGGGGAACGAAGTGTCTTAACAGGTCCCTTCCGTCTACCCTCCTGTGCGCGGGATACAGCGTGAAGTTAAAAAAATGTAGAAAAAGGAAAAATACTATGTAGTAAGCTTACCTATTAACTAACCAAGCTGGCAGCGCACCTCGGGGGTCAGATCTCGACACGTAGCCGAGCCAGCTGCCGGGGGTCTCCCGTCTTCTCACTACGAATCCCGTTAATAACGAAAGAGCCCTGTAAAAATTTAAATTTGTATGTTTTATAAATTGTTTAATAGAGAAGTACAAAAGTCTTCATACGAGTATAGAGATAAATAACTCGAAATATATTTCATAGATTTATCGTGCATATTTACATCGTGTTGCAGAGTGCCTAGGAATTGCGTTACAAATCTAGACTTAAGGGACTTAATAGGAATTACCCACTAAAGCCCGTCTTCACTACCTGAGCTCCTCCCTCTATTTTACCAAATTTAAAAATATCTTACATTAGCAGGATTTTGCCTTCGAAAGCCTTAAAATTAACAGATGATAGCTATAGACTATTACAATTCAGATCGTAGAAACGAAAATATTTTAACTATGATCATTCCTTGAGTAAGAATAGAACCTACAACAATTATGTATATAGTTAGACCTTATCCCATTGCGCCACGATGACCTAGAAGTGTTTTTAGAAGTCTTTCCCTAGGTTTTATTTAGGGGCCAGTCGTGGCGCATTGGCACAGTCGTGTGACTTCAAACGACTGGGTGTGGTTGTAGGTTTGACTCCCACTCGAGAGGTGGAAATATTTACTATATTAATTTTATTCGCTCTGGTACCAAGGTAAAGCGCGGTGTCATGTTCCGCCACTTAACACTCAATGTCTCCTAATTTGGTGGCAAGTGGGGAACGGAGTGTCATAACACTAGGTTCCCTCTGCCTACCCTGCTATATTTGGGATATAGCGTGAAGCTAAAGTTTAAATTTCAAGAAAGCAGTTTGACGCTTTTTCCCGCAAAACAATAAGGTCTTCAGAGAAAATATAGGATCAAGACACTTCGTTCTCCACTTTCTGCTCAAAATTGACAAAATTGCATGTTATATGGCGGAGCTCCAAAGCTTAAACGCAGGAACAAATCCTACTAGTAACAGACCAGAGCGTATAAAAGAAAATAATCAATAATTATCGTTCCCCCGAATGGGAATCGAACCTACGAGGGTCTCAGCTATTTTTATAAATCATGTATCATATACATATATATATGTACTTCTATATTGCGATGTAAATTATATTTTTAGCGAAAAAGCCGACTCGAGCGACTCGCCTCCAACCTAAAAGTTTTAATTAGACGAAGCAAGTTACGTACTTATATCTTCTTACTGTAAGCAGTTTGTAGCTATCACTTATAACGGAAACTTTTAGTTTTGAAATTTAATTTTAGGATTCCGAGACTGAGATTAAAAGATTTTTAAAGTTGAAGACTTTTATACAATGAGTGCGTTTCATAATAAATACAAAAGTCAAAAACTATTAATAATTATCCTTATTGGGGCCAGTCGTGGCGCAGTGGCACATACGTGTGACTGTAATCGACTGGTTGTGGGTTCGATTCCCACCTGAGGAATGGAAATATTTAATATTTCCATTTTCTTCGCTTTTGCCTCGACACCAGGTCGAGAGAATCATTTGTTTGTAAACGTGAGAGAATGGGGTTATATTTTCGTTTATTTGCTTTGGTAAGGCTAAACGTGGCGTTGAGTTACGACGCTCCACACACAATGTCTTGAACTCAGGAAAAAATGGAGAACAGAGGGTCTTGACACTAAGTTCTATTTGCATATCCGTAAGCGTATATTTATTAACATATAATGTTGATAAATTTGATTTAAAATATATACTAGAAATACTTTAAGCCTTACAAAAAATAGTAACAATAAAAACAAAATCATACATATAATAAATAAATAAATAAAAAATAGCTGCAGGGTAGGCAGAGGGAACCTAGTGTTAAGACACTCCGTTCCCCACTTTCCGCCGAATTCGGAGGCTTGCGTGTTAAGTGGCGGAACTTAACGCCGCGCTTTACCTCGACACCAGAGCGAAGAAAATGAAAATATAATTTCCACTCCTCGAGTGGGAATCGAACCCACAACCAGTCGTTTACAGTCACACTCTTGTGCCACTGGGCCACGACTGACCACAAATACATATAATGCAAATTAAATTTAAAAAATCTAATTTAGCCAAAAAAAGAGAAACAAAATCCACAGACAATAAAACATCTAGCTTTCATATAAAAACTTTTTGATTCCACCAACAAGGCCGTGACGGATTGACGCACGTTTATTTATCTTATCTGTGAAGTGGCGTCCGAATCCTTTAATGAGAACTACTTTGTTATATACTCGTACATACATTGTACCATATTGGATTGACTTTTAAAGATTATGTTGAAACCATTGCATTTCAGATTATTATAATCAGGCTAAATAACTAGGATAATACATAGACTGGTGGTGGGCAAATATTTTTAATGGAGGGCCAGAAAGTTTAAGATATTTCAAAAAAGGGCCCGAATTATATGAAAAAGGTATTTTGTGTTGATAATTGTAATTATTTTTTTAATAGCTTCACGTTATATCCCGCACACAACAGGGTAGGCTGGGAGAACCTAGTGTTAAGACACTCCGTTCCCCACTTTCCGCCGAATTCTGGAGGCATTGCGTTAAATAGCGGAACTCAACCACGTTTTACCAGAGCGACGATAATGCCAAAAATAAATATTTCCACTCCTCGACTGTTAATCGAACCCACAACCAGTCGCGTTATACTTACATATGTGCCCAGGCACCACGACTGGCCTCTTTTCATTATTTTTTGTTGTTAATTATACATAACAATGCAGCATTACACACTTGCACAAGAGTTATAAATTCAAATTTAATTTTTATTCGAAGGTTTTGCAATGGTATAGTATACTATTCAATAAGAAAGATAGCGGGCTGGAGATAACCCGCCAGCCGTACTTTGCCCAACACTGACATAGACCATCATGGCACAGTGGGACAGGGTTTAATTGTAATTACGACTGGTTGTGGGTTCGATACAACCGAAATCGAAAGTTCACTATTTTGTACTTTATTGTATAATTCTTTAGAATTATTTTCATCTCCATTGCCGTTGTGGCACAGTAGGACAGCGTCTGAGTGTAACACCATGGTTGTGGGTTCGATTATCAATCAGGGGAATGATTTATGGCCAGTCGTGGCCCAGTGGCACAAGAGTGTGACTGTAAACGACTGGTTGTGGGTTCGATTCCCACTCGAGGAGTGGAAATTATATTTCCATTTTCTTCGCCCTGGTGTCGAGGTAAAGCGCGGCGTTAAGTTCCGCCACTTAACACGCAATGCCTCCGAATTCGGCGGAAAGTGGGGAACGGAGTGTCTTAACACTAGGTTCCCTCTGCCTACCCTGCTGTGTGCGGGATATAGCGTGAAGCTATTTAATTTTTTTTTTTTTTATTTATGTATTATTATATCGACGAAATAAAAGTTTGAATTTTTATTTCTTCGGTATCTCTCTAGTACTAATACTAGATAAAGCTTGGCGTTGAGTTCCGCTACTCAATACGGCATGTCTCGATTTTAGGCAGAAAGTGAAGGGAGGAGTGTCTACACTGACACTAGACTGACACTAGATCCTCTCTGACTACTAATAAAATAATTAAAAAATTAATCTTCGCCAAACAAGACCAAGTACGGGCGTGTTATGTGGAAAAAGCGTGAAGCTGTGATATTTACATTGGGAGACAAGCATGTGGAACGGTGTTGCATAAATTGAGTTGAAATTTTAAAAGCAATGATTTCAACTGTTAAATATTATCATAAGAGTAGTGGAAACAAATTATTTTAATGCATTTTTCGTATACGTAGCTACATAAGACTTATTTCTCATATATTTATATAAACTGAACTAAAAGCAAAGCGAAAATCGGCAACGTGACATATGTCTTTATTTTGATTAATGTCTTTATTGTTAAGATTTTTATCGAGATTTTTAGGCGGAAATTTGTGACTCTTAACACTAGATTCTCTCTCTCTCTCTCTCTCTCTTAAAAAAGTATAAAATTACCTAACAAATCCTTTTCTAGGCGGATAATCCTTGTGGTAGACTGAATGGTTGAGGATCATCTTCTCCTCGCCGGTGTCGAGCCAGGAGCGCTGCAGCACGAAGTCGCGGTTCTTGAGCGGCGCTGGGCATGACACTGTGGAAATGCATACATTTTTAAGAAGTATTGAAGAAAAAACACTATTGTGACGCAGTAAAAAATATTTGACTGTAAACACGATGGCTGTGGATACAATCCTCGCTTTGGTAAGACAAGGTGTGGCGTTTAATTCCACCACGTAACATGTTCAACGCCAAGAAAAATTATGCATCTTCCCGTTCGGGCCACGTCGGTCAATGCTGGTCGACAATGAGCTTCCCGTTCGGGCCACGTCGGTCAATGCTGACCGCGGTTTTGGATACTTTCGATTCTTTAATGCAAGCCGAAGGGTAATGCTGTCTAAAACCATACCTATTGACGTTTTTGAAAAATGTAAAATACTATGAAGTAAGACAACAAATTCAAGTGCTGACCGACGCTCAATGACGTCACAAATAGTGACATTTAGATAGAAATGTGATTTTTCCTTGGTCTGTAGGGATAGCATGCTGTCGGTCAGCATTAACCGCGTTGGCAGTGTGTTAATATATTTTAGAAAAAGTGTAAAAAAATTAACGTGAACTAGATTCTACGCCTCTTGAAAGCTGTACAAGGCGATCTAACGTTCAATCCAGCTACTTCGATATTTTGAAACACTTGTTACAATTTATTTTGTTGCTAACATCTTTTTACAAATTACTGCTACTCCATAATTATTCCTAAGAACAATCAATTTTCTTTTTTGCAATATTCACACTCTTATTGAATAAAAGAATCTGATGGCTTGATAATCTGTTCTCCCCCGAGATAATGCATGCTGAATGGCGGAACTTAACACCGTGCTATGTCCTACCAAAGCGGAGAAATATAAATTATTTAAAAATAATCCTTCCCCCGAATAGAAATAGAACCCACGACCACTAGCACTTACATTCAGACGTCACACTGTGCCACAATATCCACTATTTTCTTTAACAATATATAAAAAGGTTGAAAAAGGCATTAAGAAAACGTATAATTTTTTTCTGGACGGTATTCAGAAAGCGCGGGTTCGAATCCCGCTGCGTTCAAATTTTTATACATTTTCTAAATGCCTTTTTCAATTATCCTAAGTGTGGAATAACACTTTAAAAATGTTTATTGAATATAAAAGGTTTTTTCCTAATATTATGTCACACTTTTTAACACTAATTCAAAACTTTTTGCTTATAATTGAGTGAAGAAAAAAACAGCCGTGTTAAATTTGGATGACAACAAAACCAAACCTTTGAATCTTTGTTATAAATTCTAAGTATTCGAAAAGTTTCAATATCGTTCGCTCTTGAAGTTTAAACGTTGAAACAATTTCGGTGTGCCAAGAAATTATTTGTTTATGAAATGTACGCTTTGATAAACTTAACAATTAAAGTATTTTCTTTGGATTAAATACTTAAGTAATTAGGGAAGATTAATTTTTATTTATTTTTTTGATCATGGCGATTACAAGTATATATTATATGTAGAATAAATATATACGAGTATAAAGATTGTGGATTCGATTCCCACTCGAGGAGTGGAAATATTTAATATTTCCATTTTCTTCGCTCTGGTATCAAGGCAAAGCACGGCGTTAAGTTCCGCCACTTAACACGCAATGCCTCCGAATTTGGCGAAAAGTGGGGAACGAAGTGTCTTAACACTAGATTTCCTCTGCCTACCCTGCTGTGTGTGGGATACAGCGTGAAGCTAAAAAAAATAAAGAAAAGTTAGTGTAATAATAATCTTGTGAAAAAACTTAGTGTCAAGACATTCCGCTCTCCACTTTACCTTCGAAATCAAGACATTAAGTGTCAAGTGGCGTTTAACTCTTTAAGTATTATATACAACAGAAACAGGATAAGGACAAAATAAATAAAAAATAATGTAAATATAACCATTGCCTAATTGCAAGGAGTCGAACCCACAACAAAACGGCGTTACATTGTGCCACGATGCCTATAGATTTTGCCCTCATAAGTTTATTAATAAAAATAACTATTAAATCCACATCTTTTGGGAAACGGATATTCGTCCAGAGCTTTAGCTGCTTACTTTATATCCCTTGACTGTCAGTACTTTTGTAAGAAGATTATTATAAAGCTTTGATATCCAAGAATTATTGTAAATAATGATGATATTTCTGTTGTTTGTTTTCCTTAGTTGTTACGCTTAGAATTGAGTCTATTTACGAGTAAAATATTTTCCAAAGTTGCTAATGTCAAGAGAGTCTGCTACTTACCGCCTGAAGTCGAGACTTTGCGTTATGAGTTGCGGAACTGAACGCCGCACTTTACCTTAGGTGGCAAAGCTGTATAATGTTGTTCAGTTAAATATAATCTCTTGAATATAATCTCTGAATGGGAATCAAACCTACACCCAAATCCTTACAAGAAGACGTTGTTCCACTTCACCATGAAGTTCTCGGAGTGTAAAGTAAGTAGATAATATTTTTTTAGCTCCACGCTGTATTCCGCACAAAACAGGGGTTCTAATTATAAGACACTACGTTCCCCACTTTCCGCCAAATTCTGGAGGCATTGCGTATTAAGTGGCGGAACTTACTTAACGCCGCACTTTCTCACGACGCCAAAGCGATTAAAATGAAATATTTAATTAGTGTGGTCAGTCGTAGCCTAGTGGCACAAACTTGTGACTGGAAACAACTTTTTGTGGGTTCGATTCCCACTCGAGGTATGGAAATATTTAATATTTCCATTTTCTTCGCTCTGGTGTCGAGGTTAAGTTCCGCCGCTTAACACGCAATACCTCCGAATTCGGCAGAAAGTCGAGAACGGAGTATCTTAATCCCTCTGCCTACCCTGCTGTGTGCGGGATACAGCGTGAAACTAAAAAAAAAATCATTTCTCGAGTGAGAATCGAACCCACGACATACAACGTTTACAGTATGAATAAGGACAAAATGTCAAATAAATTGTTTCAACATGTTCAAAATTAGGAAATGCTTTTAACCGGTGCGTGGAATTCAGTTGATGAGATAAATTCACGCCCGAGCGCGCATGGTAATAGAATACACGCTTGTAAAGTAAGGAAGTGTCGCCTCAAGATTACTTAAAGGATTTTAGACGCCTTTCTGCTTCGTTACTGGCAAATTTTTGAATATTTTATATTTGAAATTATTTAATAGATCTGTAAAATTTTTGCTAAATTTTATTTTGTTTGTAAGTAATAAAAATGCAGGTTTTTTAGCAGTAATATGCAAAGCAAGGTAGTCAAAGAGCCGCTGGGGTTAACAGAAGTTGAGGACAGGAGTTTTAGAGTACCGCTTTAGAGTATCTACTTAGATCCATAAACACACGTGTGCGGGATACAGCTTCACGCTGTATCCCGCACACGGCAGGAGAAGGAATCTAGTGTTAAGACACTCCGTTCCCCACTTTCCGCCGAATTCGGAGGTATTGCGTGTTAAGTAGCGAAACTTTACGCCGCACGCTTTCCCTTAACACTAAAGCGAAGAAAATGGAAATATTTCCACTCTTCGAGTGGGAATCGATCCCACAGCCAGTCGCTTTACAGTCACAGAGGCATAAACCTCTGCGCCTCGACTGGCCCCTGGCTATTTACTTTTCCAATATACATAATGATGGTAGTAGCTATAGTGGTTCTGTGGGATACCATCATATCATCTAACCGTACACGCGGTTAGTTGTGGGTTCGATTCCCACTCGGAGGAATGAACTACTGATAAATATGTTTATAATGTCACAGAATTATTTATTTAGCTTTTGCAATATATAAATTATTGCGCTTTTGCGCCACTTAACACGCAAGCCTCCGAATTCGGCGGAAAGTGGGGAACGGAGTGTCTTAACACTAGGTTCCCTCTGCCTACCCTGCTGTGTGCGGGATATAGCGTGAAGCTATATTTTTTATTTTTTTTTGTAATATATAAATATAGTGAGCGTAAACATATAAATAAAATCTTATAAGTAGTAACTCCTCTACACACTGACATATTTATAGCCACTTGCTTTGTAATAAACTGAGCAATAAGTGCGGTAATAATAGCACATTTTCAAGCGGAATTACACAATTTCTTGGAACTAAACATAGTTATTGTATGTATGCCTTTAAAGTTCAATGCTCCTATATCCTAAATTTCATTAAAATCGGTTTAGAAGCTAAGCTTTAAAATAATAACAGATGGACGATCGTTCTCACTCTCGTTCTTACTTATATATTATTTATATTACACATAATATGAAAAGAATACTAAGGAAGGATCCCTTAGTGTCCCCAACAATAACCTACCCGTCAAATTTCAGCTATTTATGCACAGTAGTTTTGCGCGTATATATACTATAATACTGTCAACCGGGTACAATTTTATACTTGTATATTCAGAAGGAGAGAGAGAAGGAGGGTAGCTCCTTCCTTAACCCACTGGTGTCACTGTCTCGACCAATAGAATCAACACCATTAACCTTAAGTAAAATAAATAAAATATTATACATATATAAGAAATATTTTAATTCTTCACTTCTTTGTCTGCCATGTATATTTCTACCCGCATAATTTTCGTAAAAATCGGTCGAATGATTTTCCTTCATATATTATTATTAATATATCTATACATTTTATTTAAAAAAAGCTCATATTGATGAATAACAATAGTTGTTCAGTTATGCGGAAAGCGCACAAGTGGGAAGTATGTTGTGGAACATGTGAATGGAACTCGCGTGAATAACTCTTCAAGTTTCAGGTATTTGATTACGGTGCGGATCGAATATCTCCATTTCAGTCAGCTAATGATATACTTAATGGAATTTAATAAGCTTTTATCGCGAATTATGTACCAAAAATTTGAAGTTGTTTAGGTATTTTTTCTTATTCTTTTCAGCTTGACACTTTTACTTCACAATCTTAACGCGTAACTAAACGCTATCGTATGTCTTATTGGAATGAGGAAGATAATAACTTAGATTATATTCATTCCTAATGTAGGGATAGGCCCGACATTGTGTTTCCCGTCAGCAACTGTCTCTTAACAAGATATTCAGGCATGTAGCCCATCCTCATACCTTACTAGCGACCCGCTCACGGCTTCGCCCCGTGATTTGAAACTTTTATCCTATCCTACATTTGAGCCCCTTTGTGATTCTCTGAGCTTTAGGTTCAGTCATGGCAATAATATATAGCTTATAACTCTCCTGAATTGTGTAGCTTTCTAATAGTAATAGAATTTTCGTGATCGTTTCAATATTTTCGAAGATTACCTATAAATAAAAAACTTTACAAGCTTTACCTCTTTGTTATGACTAATTTTAAAGTTGAATAACATGTCATAACTGAATCAAAAAAAGTGATTCCTCCAGGTAGGAATGGAATCCACAACCAAACACAATCATACATTATCACTGCCCCACAACGATTATCAATATCCCACCTGCATTATCAAGTAAATTTTTACTTAATATAAATAAATTTGTTGGCAAGAGCACTCACTGAGCGTACGTACGAGTTGCATTGCAGCTCCGAGCTTGCGGACTTTTTGACCCGATTGCAAAATTCACAGGCTCGCTTATATTTTCGTTATTAATTCAGGATTTTAATATACATATATAAAGTTATTTAATATAAGTTGTTTGTTTTTCAGCTTCAGGCTTTTTCAGAGTTAAGGAAGACCTAGTGTTATGACACATCTCCACTTGAGATTTGAGGCATTGTGTGTTGGGTGGAACTTAACGCCACACCTTATCTTTCGTACCAGAGCGAAGAAATCAAAATGTAAATATAATTATTCTCTCGAGTGGAAATCGAACCTGTAACCATCGCGGTACAGTTAGACGCTGTCCCACTGCGTCCATACGGCTTCTATTAGTTGTTATCGTTTATCATCTGTGACAAGATTAGCCAAGATAAGCATATAAAGCCGCTGTATCGAAGTATAACAACATCTGACTAAAAAAGCGACGGTTTTGGGTTTGATTTCTATACGGAGCAACAAATATATTTAAAATTAGTCCATGTCCACTCTGATACGTTCTTTTTTTTTTTTTTCTTATTATTTTTTTTTTATCGTCAGGAAAATCCGTTACGGATACCCGCCCGGGGTGGGGACCCGGACGCGATTATGTGGGACTCCGGTTCGTTCCTCCGTTTACCCACTAAAAACCTGACGGTGCTCATTACCCGCCACTAGCCCAGGTCTCGGGCACTGCCCCAATCGTCCGCGGACCTGGACGGCATCCACTCTGATACCTAAAATAATGTGCGACGTTGAGTTCCGCCACATAACATGCAATGTTTCAATTTCAGGGGGAAAATGAAATGCCTTAACATTGGGCTTTCGCTAAGAACATTGCTATACAGAAAAAGGTATCAAGCTGCAAAACTATACACAGTAGCCAAAAAACTTTATACTCTAAAGTTTTAAGTTAACATTCTAGTTGAAGTAACTTTATAGTAGAATAATAGAAGTACCTGAATTGAAACTACGTAACACTATTATTGGTAGCACCTCCTACCCACTTCCGGTACTCGAGAGTTTCCTACATCCGGTGCTTGAAACTTATAAAAGCACTCACGCATAGTAATATGCAAGTTTTCCATATTTATCACTACTAGTACCTCCAATGGAGCGTAAAATACGCGTCGCTTGGCAACCTGAATGTCACTTGGTACTAAAGTGTATGCATTATTTTAAAAAAATATTGGGTTGCTATTAGTGTCCGACCGAAACTGAATTTTCAACCGAAACCGAAACCGA
Organism: Dryas iulia moderata; assembly: GCA_019049465.1. NCBI lineage: Eukaryota > Metazoa > Arthropoda > Insecta > Lepidoptera > Nymphalidae > Dryas > Dryas iulia. The sequence continues at coordinate 854,698 of CM032418.1, forward strand.
ACCTTCGGCTCTGATTTGAGTTTCGGTCGAAACCGAAACCGTAACTGCTAATGACGTTCATAGTATTCTCGTCATTAATTTATAATATATTAAAATCGTTTACTATATCTTAAGATTAGATTGATAAGTGGGGAACGGAGTGTCTTAACACTAGGTTCCCTCTGCCTGCTGTGCTGTGTGCGGGATACAGCGTGAAGCTGAAAAAAAAAAGATAAGCTATAAAAACAATCAAAAATATTTAAGCGACGTGAAAATTCATGAGTAGGTACCTCAAGAGTGAGTAGTTTCAGCATTGTCGAAGGTTCGGTAGTTTTTTTGCCGAAACCGAAACTTCGGCCGAAGCTACATTTTTTTAACGAAACTTGCCGAAACCGATACCGAACCTTCGGTCGAACACGAGTTGCTATACATTATCTTGATGTTATTTAAGCCAATGAGAAATGTTGATAACGTTGAATAGTGCTTATTATGGGACTATTTGCTTATTTCTTGCTTATATCTTACCTAGAATATTATACCTATATTTTTTTTCACTTCTTCCAGAGGTTTGAATTTTCTATGTCAACAGCATATGTGTATCACGTTGAATAAATTTTGTTAATAATTTTAGTTATTTCTTGTAGTTTATCTGCTCATTAAACTTAGCAAATCGTAGTTTAATATTCTGTTAATTGTAATTTTTCATCCCCGTACAATTATATTTTTCTTAAATATACTCAATATATGGACACAACATTTTAGCTCCTTTATTATAATAAAAATATAGAAACATGGAATTGAAGATAGATTAACAGTGAAAATCGAATCCACTACCCTTGATTTATCACTCACTACTTAACCAACAAGTCAATTCCTCCCAAAATTATAAAGAATCATTAAAACAAAACATACTAAACATAATGCATAGTAACAAAAAGACGCAACAGAAGCACACGCCAGCGCGAACTCATGAATGCAAATGTAAACAATTATAACGTGACGTCGACGGACGTGGTGGCGTGAAATTATTTTAAATGGTATAGTTTTGTACGTTCTTTTATATATTTTATCATTTCTTTTGATATTTTGTACTGTTTTTCTTCAATTTTCACGCTTTCGCCTGGGTAGTCAGAGAGAATCTAGTGTTAGGACACTCCTCTCTTTGCTTTCGACCACCATTCAAATTCAAAATTCAAATTCAAAATATCTTTATTCAAATAGACTTTTGAAAGCACTTTTGAATCGTCAAATGTACATAAAGCTACCACCGACTCGGAAGGCAGTTCTGCTGAGAAGAGCCGGCCAGAAACTCAACAGTTGCTCTTTTCAAATATATAAATTACAATTTTATTATTTGATACAATGGTAGCTAACCGGCATTGGACTTATTCAGATTAATTCCATGCATTTTTATCCTTTAAATACTCTTCTACAGAGTAATAAGCTTTACTTATTAAAGTATTTTTTACAAAGATTTTGAATTTCTCTAGTGGTAAATCTAAATCAAGCTGTGGAATTTTATTATATATGCGTATACTACGACCCATAAAAGATTTATTTACCTTTTGGAGACGATAACGTGGCGTTACAAGTTTATTTTTATTTCTTGTTCCTATAGTATGTATGTCACTGTTTTTAGCAAAGCACAGAACATGTTGTCGGATAAATAAAATATTATAGTATATATACTGTGAGGCGACTGTAAGTATACCTATGTCTTTAAAAACATCTCGCAAAGAATCTCTGGCTCTTATATTATAAATGGATCTTACGGCTCTTTTTTGAAGAATAAATATTGAATTAATTTCTGCAGCACTTCCCCATAATAGCATTCCATAAGATAAAATGCTATGAAAATAACTAAAATAAACAAGACGGGCAGTGTCAATGTCTGTCATTTGTCTTACTTTTTTAATCGCGAACGCGGCAGAGCTGAGTTTATCTGCAAGTGTTTTAAGGTGAGGATTCCACTGGAGTTTACGATCAATATTTATGCCTAAGAAAACTGTTTCCTCTGCCATTCCCCTTCCCAAGTGTTTCCCCTTTAATTGTTAAATTAAAATCTCGCCTTCTAACATTGGGCAGAGTAAATTCGAGACATTTAGTTTTTTTGGCATTTTGATTATTAACGTCAAACCAACGAAGAATTTGCGACAGTGCACTATTCACTTCGTCATAGTTTATTTGGTTTTTGTCAACTTTGAACACCAAAGAGGTATCATCTGCAAACAGCACAATATCATATAAGTTCTTCGCATAAAAAGGTAAGTCGTTAATATACAGCGAAAATAAAAGAGGACCAAGGATAGATCCCTGTGGAACGCCCATCCTTAGGGGAGATCCAGACGATTTAACATTCCCTATATTTACCTTCTGGATTCTCTGATCTAATAAGAGGCAATAAGATCAAGGGCGGCATCCTGAATACCATAATGATGTAGTTTTAGCAATAAAGTTTCGTGGTCTACACAATCAAACGCCTTGGATAGGTCGCAAAAGACTCCAATAGCATTTTGCGACTTCTCCCAAGCATCATAAATGTGTTTCAGAAGTGCAACACCCGCGTCTGTAGTGGATTTGCCTTTGGTGAAGCCATATTGTTCACTATGAAGCGAGTTATTTTTATTAAAAAAAGTATTAAGCTGATTAAATATTAATTTTTCAAATATTTTACTTAATGATGGTAATATCTGGTCTATAGTTTCCAGGGTCAAGTCTATCTCCGCTTTTATAAAGCGGTACTATTTTACTACATTTCATTAAGTCTGGAAAAATGCCAGATTCTATACATTTATTGAAAAGACAAGCAAGATGCGGGGCAATGCTATATATAATAGTACTAAGCACATTAACAGATGTCCCACAGATCACCAGTTTTTTTCAAATTAAGACTTTTAAGAGTTTTCACAATTTCATCTGGTGATACGGGTGAAAAAGCAAATTGATAATTACAGTTATCTACATTTTTCTTTAATATACATATTGCTTCTGAAGGAGATGATGGCAGTGAACGCGTTACTTTAATTGGTATTTGTGAAAAGTAACTTTCAAACGCATTAGCCACTTCTAAGTCGGAACTTGTAATTAAATTATTAATTTTTAATTTAATAGGTTCACTGTCAGCTCTAAATCTCTCAGTTGCGGTTGTGATAACATCCCATGTAGCTTTAATCTTATTTTCAGATTTTAAAATTTTATTCGGGATATTACATGTTGAGTAGCGTCTTGTCACTAGAGAGGAGATTTTTTTTAGCTTCACGCTGTATCCCGCACACAGCAGGGTAGGCAGAGGGAACCTAGTGTTAAGACACTCCGTTCCCCACTTACCGCCGAATTCGGAGGCGTTGCGTATTAATGCGTGGTGGAACTTAACGCCGCGCTTTACCTCTGATACCGGATATTTCCACTCCTCGAGTGGAAATCGATCCCACAACCAGTTGTTTACAGTCACGCGGTCGTGCCACTGCGCTACGACTGGCCCCAACGATAAACGTGAAACTGACTTATTACAATAAAACCTAAACGTACCTATTATGAAAGATAACAAATGAGCATAATTCATAAGAATTAGAATCAAATGTCAATTGTGAATGCCGAAGGGGAGTGCTTATGAAAATACGAAATGGTGTTGAATATAAAGACGACTCGTAGCTCGAGGCCTCGTTTGTAGGGTTGTACCGTTCTGCCTTTTATAAAATATATTTTGACCTACTAGTAAAATGTGACAGAGGGAATATTTAATAGTGTTGTGATGTGTGTGTACTGTGTTTATATTTCTGATTTATTTCTTTGGTCTATTTTTTATTTAAATAAAGTTTTAAGTCTATCAGATATTATATAATATGTACAAAAAATATTAAAATTGTGAATTATAATCAAGTAAAACTTTTAATAGGTAGAATGTAATTATTTTTTTTAACTTCACGCTGTATCCCGCACACAGCAGGGTAGACAGATTGAACCTAGTGTTAAGACACTCCGTTCCCCACGCACCGCCAAATTCGGAGGCATTGCGTGTTAAGTGGCGGTCCGAATGCGTGGGGAACGGAGTGTCTTAACACTAGGTTCCCTCTGCCTACCCTGCGGTGTGCGGGATACAGCGTGGAGCTAACACAAAAAAAAATAACAATAAACATTTCTTACCTTAAACATCCACACTTGCCAACCTTAAATATCAACACTTCCCAAACCAAATACCAACCACAGATCATTCCCATAATAATAATAACATCGTTCTTTCAACGAAAAGAATCTAATAAGCACATATTACGGGACAGAATCTTAATACTTGGAAGCAGTATTTTATTCTCAACCCTGAAGGAACATTTTGATTTGATCAAACATGTGCGGAGCCATAACTTACGTAGACCAGAAACGCAGCTTTATTTTTGCTACGTGAGGTTTTTTTTTTGCCTTTATTTCTTATATTTATACTCGTATGGTTATATTTGAGAGATCTTCGACTGTATTGGTTATGAATATTCTTACATATTTTTTTTCCGTATGTATATGTATTTTCTGTGTAAATGGTAGGGAAATTTATGAGGTATTGGTTGCTCGGTTGTAATACCTACTTATACACTTTGTCTTTTATAAAAAAATATATAAGAATTAGAATTATTTAAGAGTATATTATAAATACAATATTTTTTTAACTTCACGCTGTATCTCGCACACAGCAGGGTAGGCAGAAGGAACTTGGTGTTAAGACACTCCGTTCGCCACTTTCCGCCGAATATTGGAGCCATTGCGTGTCAAGTGGCGGAGCTTAACGCCGCGTTTTGCTTCTGATACCAGGGCGAAGGAAATGGAAATATTAAATATTTCAACTCCTCGAGTGGGAATCGAACCCACAACCAGTCGTTTACAGTCACACGTTCGTACTACTGCACCACGACTGGCCCCATGTAATAATAATAATATTATACTTTTTAATTTAGACTTGTCTATATCAGAGTAAAGCAAGCATATAATTACGGAGCTCTGTAACATCCCTAATGTTTAGTACATCATATATTTATTATTCATTTGTATGTTCTTACACACTATCTTAATAACAGGCTTATTAGCTATAGAATAATTAATAAACATTTAGTAGATTTTCTTCATTAAAATAGTATCGCGAAAATAGATAATACATAAATATTGTAATCAGAGACAGCCTAGTGTCAAGACACTCTGTCCTCTATGTTAAGGCAGAAATTGAGCTCAGGCTCGTAGAGAAGCGAAATTCAACGCTACGCATTGTCTCACTTATGGAATAAGAAATTGAAATATTTAAAATGTAATTGTGGCCAGTCGTGGCCCAGTGGCACGAGCGTGTGACTGTAAACGTTGCGGGTTCAATTCCCACTCGAGGAGTGGAAATATTTAATATTCTCATTTTCTTCGCTCTGGTGTCAAGGTAAAACGCGGTGTTAAGTTCCGCCACTTAACACGCAATGCCTCCGAATTCAGCGGAAAATGGGGAACGGGGTGTCTTAATACTAGATTCCCTCTGCCTACCCTGCTGTGTGCGAGATATAGCGCGAAGCTAAAAAAGAAATAATATTTATTTAAAATTATTTCCTTAAGTAGAAATTGAAATCACAACCATTCTTATTTATCATCAAATATCCACTACGCCACGATGATTTTTTATACATAACTGTGTTTCTATGAAGTGTCGCCAACCATAATAATTTGGTACCAAGTGTAACAAATTACCCTGACTTGTTAAACTAATGAGTCAGAAATCAAAGGTCAGGATTTGATCTTTACGAACACTTTGCCACACGAAAACTTACTCGACGAATTGGCCGGAATTACAATAGTTACCTTTTTTATTTTATCGCTTAACGCCTTTTCCTGTATAGAAAGAAGGGTCGTCAGAGAAAACACAGTGTCATTACACCTCTCTATTCTCCGCCCCAACCCGAAACATTGCGGGTTGAGTGGCGCAACTAAACGCCGCTCCTTGTCCTCCTTTTATCATTCGCCCCGACTGAAAATCGAACGCACAATTACCGTGTTATAATAGGACGCTGTCGTACGTACTACACAGACGCCGATGAAGACGCAATCGGTAGATTTATATACGACAGGCTAATAAGACTGCTACAGCCGACATAATCGAATACAACTTGAAAATGGCCATCTCGTACAGAGACAGCGAGGCTATCACCAAACTAAAGAAACAGTGAAGAATAAAAAGATTCATGTAGCGGACCGAGCAAAAAAGTAAAAAAAAGGAAAAAATAAGGAAAAGGAATACAATCATCAATTAAGAACAACAAAGGCACGGAGCTGTATCCGTGGAGAATGAAAACTCACTTAATAAAAAAATAAAAAAAAAGGTAAAAAAAATAGGACGCTGTCTCACTATAACATGTTTACCTCACTCAATTACCTCAGTTTTTGAACGTAAAATAATTTACTAACACTGAGAAGAATCGGCGAAAGAAACTCTGCGGAGCTTTTTTTTTAATTCAACAATTTCCATACTTAAAAACAATTATTTTCGTCGAAAGCCATAACTTATTTATTTATTTTATTTATTTATTTATTTATTTATTGGGAAGCCAACGCTATATACTATGATACAATTATATTATCACATCTATATAAACCTTATTACACAGTATATCTCAATTATAGGCTAACACATCATGACAAAAAAAAAATGTTGCTCATTTAAACAAAAAAAAAGGAAAAATATACATATCTACTTATAAATAATTCTAAAACAAAATACTACCACCAAAAACAAGTAACAATGAAAACATAGATAAATTACAAACAACATTACAAACAAAAATAACAATGAATACAAATAATTTACAAAATCAATATATAAAAAAAGAAAAAAAAGAAACAAAATAAAATCTGCAAAATGAGTGAGCTCGAGAAAAAAAAAAAAACCTACTTAATAATTTAAACCTCAAAATAAATTTTGAGTTTTTTTTTTATAAGAATGTAGTGAATCATTAAATATGTCAAAATCAAAATCGCTTGGTAATTCATTATAAGACTTTCCAGCTCTGTTTAAAGGACTATTTAAACCTAAATTTGTTCTTGCGAATCTAGTTCTAAAATTTTGCGTAATTAGTCTTGTATGCAGTCTTGGGATTGCAATATTTATTTCTTTTAAAAGCTTTTGACAATCTATATCTCCTGCAATTAATTTGTGTAAGAAGCAAAGATCTGCGATTTTCCTACGGTCAGACAATTTTTGGACTTTAGTAGTGCCCCAACAAATAATCATAATTTTTATATTCAGTGCGAATATTATCTTTATAGGCTAATAGTTTTAAGAATTTCTTTTGTACTCGTTCTATTCTATTTTTATGCGTTTCATAATATGGGTTCCAAACAATTGAGCAATATTCCAATTTACTTCTTATTAATGAAATAAACAGAATTATCATAGTACTGGATTTCCTAAAAGCTTTTGTTGACCTAAAGATAAACCCCAATGTACTTAATGATTTCTTCACAATGTCATCTATATGAGGTATAAAGCTCATCTTTGAATCAAATATAACGCCTAGATCCCGTTGCTGAGTAACCTTATGAATTGGATAACCGTTTACACTATAATTATATTTGATATCACAAATCTTCCTACTAAAAGTTATGCTCTGGCATTTTTGAATATTTAATTTCATATGATTAAGCGAGCACCATATAGCGAATTTGTTTAAATCCTGTTGCAAGAGATCGGAGTCCTCAATTGTTTTGATTCTTTTATAAATTTTTAGATCATCTGCGTACATTAAAACTTCACTGTTACGTATACATGTGACAGCGTCGTTAATAAAAATATTAAATAAAACAGGACCAAGCTTAGACCCTTGCGGCACTCCTGAATCTAAATAAAAAGTTTTTGATTCATAACCGCCTAATACTACATTCATCATCTGCCTATTCTGCAGATAACTTTTTATTAATGTGAGCAATTTTCCATGTACACCATATTTATAAAGTTTAAGCAATAATAAGTCGTGATTCACTACGTCAAAAGCTTTTGCTAAGTCCGTGTATATGCAATCAATTTGTTCATTTGAATCCAATGATTTTGTAATATCCTCCACAAAAGATACCAAATTGGTTAATGTAGATTTATTCTTTGCAAAACCATGTTGGTTCTCCGTTAGGATAGTTTTAAAATGCCAAATTAGAAACGGACATATCAACGACTCGAAAATTTTTGAAAAAATTGATAATATACTGATTGGCCTATAATTTTCTATTCTAATCCTTTCTCCGCTTTTAAATACAGGCACAATTCTTGTACGTTTCCAGTACGAAGGAAATTTACCGTCTACGATACATTTACTGTATATAAGATAAAGTGGTTTTACCAATGATGACGCAGTTTTCTTCACAAAAATCGCCGGTATATTATCTGAACCTGGTCCCTTTTTTATATCCAGAGAATTTAATTTGTTCAGTATGTCAGTTTCGCTGATGTAAATTTTTGAAAATACCGAATTACTCGTACCATTACATTTAAAACAGGACATATCACTCACCAATGTATTTTTTTTAGTAAATTGTCGTGAAAAATAGTTCGCGAATTGATTACAAATAATCTCCTCTTCAGTATAATCACAATTATCTAATGTCATTAAGGCTGGATAATCACATTTATTGCCACGCAAACCTTTTATGTATGTGTAAAAAAATCTAGGATTACTTCTTAGGTTTAATTCCACGTTTTCAATGTATTTGTTGTATTCAGAATCTATAAGAATTTTACATCTGTCTCTAAGTATTTCGAATTCGATTTTGTCAAGTGGATTACCATATTTTTTAAATAATAATCTATATTTGTTTTTCTCCTTTAAACGTTTCTTTAAGTTATATGAATACCAAATTGGATATTTATTTTTACAACTTTTTGGATTTGTTTTTGGTACATACATTGTTATTATTTTACGTAATTCAGAATAAAAGATTTGGACCATATCATCTACATCGTTACAATTGTTAAACAATACATCCCAGTTTAAATTTTGAATCTGCTCATTTAAATGATTATAATCTGCTTTTGCGAAACGAAACCTACTTATAGTACATGGTTCAAAAAAATATTTTAGTGAGTTTAGTTTCAACGATATATTTAATGGAGGATGATAATTATCAATAGGATAAATATATGTGTCACTGTAATTAACCGCTATGTCATCAAAATCAGTAAAAACTAAATCCAACATTTTACCATAAGCATTACTAACAATATTACACTGTGATAAATTCGTCAGGGACATAAAATCTTTTATTAAACAACCTGCAGCTGAAAGGGTATTATTTGTGTTACATATAGTGGGGTGCTTACTGTCCACTTTCCAATGCAGTGATGGTATATTAAAGTCACCCAATATTAAAGTTGCAGTTTGTTGAACAGCTAGATTTTCCATATTTCGTATAATGGTTTTAAGCTTATCATAATTCAGAGGTGAAGGAACATACACAGCGCAAATGGAAATTGTTACTGAATCAATTACTAAATTGACCCATATGTCTTCGTAAATAGTTTCCCAAGCATGTATTCTATAGCATTTAATATTTTTTAGAACAGCAACAAGAACACCTCCACCATCACATTTTTTGGAATTGCTAGATTCTCGGTCCCTTCTATACACAACATACCTATCGTCTATAAATTCGTTACTATTAATATTACTATTAAGCCACGTCTCTGTAAAAATAATGACATCATAGTTCTCATTGAGTATAGTGCGATAGGTATCTTGTGTTTTGGTTCTAATGCCTCTTACATTTTGGTATAAAATTTTTAACTCACTTAGCATAAATAATAAAATAAAAAATTTGAAACTTTTTTAAATTACAAAAAAAAAAATTAAACAGAAAATAACACTATCTAAAAAAGAAAAATATATATATCTAAAAATCAATCAACCAAAGATTTCAAAAATTCTTTAGACTTTACAAATATAACGTCGCTTGATGCAGATTTTCTAAGAAATATGTTACCGTTGCGTGACCAAACGTAACGATATTTCTTTTCCTTAGCAAATAGTCTTGCTGCTGCATAAATGTCCTTCGATACTGAAGTCAAGTGTTCAGAGATAAATACAGGAGCTTTGTCTCCTGAAATTCCAAGGTGCGATGTATTTAATTTATCATCAACGTTCTTCTTATTATAGTTTATGACACCAGCCATAAATCGATCGCGTATAAGTGGTGTTGAAAATTTAACTACTACAGTGCGAGGACGAGCTGAATTTTTATTTTGTTAGCAACTCTTGTGCAAACTTATAAAAAACTGAATTAAATGGAATAAACTTTACCATCAGTAAGCCTCTTCGTCTATGCCAGACGATTTATGATGTATCTTGCGAGAGACACCGCCTTTGGTAGATATATGAACTTTACTTGACGCGAGAACCTAGTAAAGTGCGTGACTGAGCCTACAAAATATCATCTCATGCTGGCTAGTACATCAAACTAAAACTATTGATATCAAGTTACTAGTAACTCCAAGCAAATTCAGTCTCCTCACACTTGGCGATGTCCTTAAATACTTACTGGAAAAAGACATTTAGAAAACGTATAAAAACTTGAACGCAGCGGGATTCGAACCTGCACCTCCTGAATACCGTACAAGCGCTGTCACCACTGAGCCATGCGTTCTACTACCAGCTGCGTTCCAATTCTTATACGATTTATTACGACTTATTTTGGTTGTTAGCATCTCTGTAGAGAAATTTTACAAAGAGAGAGATATTTAAATGTCTTTTTCAATTTTCCTAAATGTGGAATAACACTAAAAATGTACTTATTCGACTTAAAGTGAAACAATAGATACCCAATACATACATTTGTTTATTATATGTAAATTAACTTACTAGCATAATACCCGACGTCGTTATTGACATTGATGTGTCCCGCGTCCTCCGCGGCCAGCATGTGCGTGTCCCACACGGACCGGTACTCGGGGTCGTGCAGCACGTCGTACAGGGCGTCCGGCTCCACGTCCGAGAACTCTGCAACCACCTGGAGAGAAACAAGTAGAAATTTTTATTGTTTTCCTTTTTTTGTAGTTTTAGTCGGGTATGCAGAGGGAACCTAGTGTTTGGGTAGTCGATTTTCCATTTTCTGATTATTTCTGATGATATTGCGTGTTAAGTGGTGGAACTTAACGCGCTATACGTCGACACTAGAGCGAAGGAAATGAAAGATTTAATAGTTTAATTAACGAAGTAAAGTACGGAGTGCTTTAACACTAGGGTGCGTGCGTGCGTGTTAAGGCAAAACCTAACACCGCGCTTTGCGTCGAGACCAGAGCGAAGACAATGAAATTATTAAATATTTCAATTCCTCGAGTGGGAATCGAATCCACGACCAGTCGCATTGACAGACACATTTTGTGCCCCTGCGCCAAGGTTGGCTTCAAACTTATATTATTATTCATATTATTTTCACTGTAATCAGAGACAGTCTAGTGTGAAAACACTCTTTTTTCCGCTTTACCTAATATATATTGTATTACTATTTGAAGAGAAAACAGTATAGACTAGACTCTACTGCTCTAGGTTCTAACTGCCTATTTATGCAGGTCAATTTATAAGCTGAAAAATAAATATTATAAAGCTGACATGGACCAACGTAACAGTGCTGATCCGTTGGTTTGACTAGAACAACCGCAAGCCACAAGCGGCTTTGAAAAGGATGGTTTGTAGTTCTCAATAAATCTGGCTAAGTTCAAGTATCATTTTCGTGTATATATTTTAAATATAAAGAAAATATGCTTTTGAAGGATATGAAGACACAAGAATATCTTTTAAAATTGATTTCGAATGCATACAGCACGCGAAACATTTCAAATTTTGAAATATGGCTCTGCTACCCATAGATTAGAAGATTCACGACATGCTTTAACTGGTTTAAGCACTTTGATAGTACCTAAAACATAAAAGTATCCTGCTGTATTCAAAAAGATTTAATATAATATTTCGATAACTTAAAATATACAATTCATATACATTTACGAGGCTATCATTATAAAATAGCAATGTCGGTTTTACAGCTTCGGGCGGTAATATTAATTAAATTATTATTATATATAATAATACTAGCGGCCCGCTCTCGGCTTCGCCGCATGGACTATTTCGTTATATTGATACCTTCGGGGGTGCATTTCTAAAAAATAAAGAAGCCTATGTTTAAGCTTAAATTATCAACTATATTTATGCCAAAATTCATTACAATCGGTCAAGCGGTTTAGATTTCATCCTCTATTTCAACCCTTTAGAGGTTGATTTTTAAAAAAATAAGTACCCAGTCACTTTTACTACTTTCATTCTAAATTTCATCCAAATCGGACCAGTAGATTAGCCGTGAAAGCGTGACAGACAGACACACAGACTTTCGCATTTATAATATAAGTAAGTATGGATAACGGTATACCGGACCGTGGTGTATTAAAATGTTAATAGGTGGCGTAAAAGCCACCGCAAACTTTCTACTTCACGTGCAAACATTAGTGTTACGAATATTATCTAAATTCAGCGTTTTTGTATGAACATTATTATAACTTGGTAATATGTATTTATTGTAATGTGGTGTTCTAAAAGTTTGTAGAATTTCATATTATGTAGATTTATTTATTTGACCTCATACATATATTTCATGTAAAGAAAGAAAACTGATTTTTATAATATTCTGGAGTCAGTCGTGGCGCAGTGGCACAAAGTGTGACTGTAAAGCGATTGGTTCTGGGTTCGATTGCCATTTGAGGAGTGGAAATATTTAATATTTCCATTTCCTTCGTTCTGGTCGTCGAAGCAAAGCGCGGCGTTAAGTCTCGCCACTTAACAAGCAATGCCTCCGAATTCGGCGGAAAGTGAGGAACGGAGTATTAGCACTCGGTTCTCTCTGGCTACCCTGCTGTGTGCGGGATACAGCGTGAAGTTAAAAAAAAGTATATAATGTTAATAACAGTGGTATAAATAAAAGACGTATGACGACTTAGTATAACATACTTATATCTATCGCTATGTCCGTTCTCGTTTAACAACTTCAAAGGCGTATCTTTGTAATCCATACCCGATATATAATCCAATTGTACACATTCCTAATCAAAAGAACATTATTCTATTGAAGTAATATTTATATTTATTAAGGGCTACTATTATAGGTTATTACGGTTAAGTTTCTTTATGTTACTGCTTCGTGTATTTTCCTTTGGTACTTCATAGAAAATCTAGTGTTAAATTAAATTAAATAAAATTAAATAGCTTCACGCTATATCCCGCACACAGCAGGGTAGGCAGAGGGAACCTAGTGTTAAGACACTCCGTTCCCCACTTTCCGCCGAATTCGGAGGCTTGCGTGTTAAGTGGCGGAAGTTAACGCCGCGCTTTACCTCGACACCAGAGCGAAGAAAATGGAAATATAATTTCCACTTCTCGAGTGGGAATCGAACCCACAACCAGTCGTTTACATAAATCTAGTGTTTTGATGTATAAAGTCATTTTTGGAAAACTTATAAATATTAAATGTTAGTGGCCAGTCGTGGCCCAGTGGCACAAGCGTGTGACTGTAAACGACTGGTTGTGGGTTCGATTCCCACTCGAGGAGAGGAAATATTTAATATTTTCAGTCTCCGAGTTCGGCGGAAGGTGGGGAACGGAGTGTCTTAACACTAGGTTCCCTCTGCCTACCCTGCTGTGTGCGGGATACATAAACTATATTTGTATGCAAAAATAAATAGAAAGTAAGAAAAATGTATTTACACAACTGTTTGCCTGAAATAAGCTCAGAATATCTCAGCGTTCACGATCTAGCCATCCTGACATCGTTCAATTTCCGCTTTTCGGAATGACTATCATAACACCGTAGAGGTTTAGTTTTAGCTTTGGAAATCACTAAGTTGGAGTTCAAATATTATTTATATTCATATTATATCTTTTCATAGACTTATTTACTATTATGTGACACTTTTTTCCTTTTTTTTAAGCTTCATGCTGTATCCCGCACGCAGCAGGGTAGGCAGAGGGAACCTAGTGTTAAAACACTCCGTTCCCCACTTTCCGCCGAATTTGGAGGCATTGCGTGTTAAGTTGCGGAACTTAGTGCCACGCTTTGCCTCTGATACCAGAGCGAAGGAATTGGAAATATTAATTAATTCCACTCCTCGAGTGGGAATCGAACCCACAACCAGTCGTTTACAGTCACACGTTCGTGCCACTGGGCCACGACTGGCCCCTATGTGAAACTAATATCTTAAAAATAGAATAGTGAAGAAAAAAAATGACGTATTTGCAGCACAAAACTTGCGCTAAATGCAAAAAAAAAATGTAAAGAAGTAACGAATAGAATTAACTCTTAATAGTTCTTAACAGCTTTCCACTTTCTCCTGCATATCAGTACTTTGCTAGTCAGAAAGAACCGTGTTGAGTGGCGGAACTTAACATCGCCTCCAGTTTATTACCAGTGCTAAGCAATGATAATAATTTAAATGGAAGTTGAACCCACAATCTATCGCCTTTATAATTAAAAGTAGTAACACTGTGCCTCTTATGAAAAACCAACGACCCGCCCGCGGTTTCGCCGCGTAATCCCCTATTGGAGCTCCTTTAAGATACTCTGCATTTTATGTTTAGTGATAATAAAATATAGCTTATTAGTATAGTATTAGTATTGTATACTTCTAAATAGTGTAGCTTTCTAATTGTGAAAGAATTTTCATGACCGGTTTAACGTTTCCAAAGATTAGTCGTTACAAACAAAGTTACAAACTTTACCTCTTAATTATATTAGTATAGATTACTGTATAGAAAGTAAAAAGAATTTAATAACCTTTCTTTACTAATATTGTACCAATACTATAATGCAATACCTTTACTAATTAACATAGTAGTTAATATATTGCATGTTAAATTACTATTTAAGCGTGGCGTGAACTTAATCATGTATAAAAGATAAAAAGCACTAGCACTATATACTGTGTTAGCTTTCTAAATATATAACATGAAATGAAAAAACTATTGAAAAAGGTAAATTTGAAAGAAAATACGTGAATTGATTGTCTTATTCAGTTCATCATAGTAGGATGTGAACACTTGAACAAAATTTCAAGCAAATTAGATACTAAGTAAGTTGAAGCGTTTTTAAAGATTTTTTACATGTATACTCAAGTTATAAATGCGAAAGTCTGTCTGTTTGTCTGTCACGCTTTCACGGCTAATCTACCGGTCCGATTTGGTTGAAATTTAGAGTGAAAATAGTAAATCATCCAGGGTCAACCATAGGCTACTTATTTACTCAAAAATCAACCTGTAAAGGGTTGAAATTGGGAATGAAAGTTTTTATGAAAGATCTAAACCACTTGACCGATTGTAATCATTTTTGGCAAAAATATAGTTCATAATCCAAGGTTAAACATGGGCTACTTTATTTTTCAAAAATCCACCCCCGAGAGTTGCAATATAACAAAATAGTTATATATTTCAAGCGGCAAAGCCACGAGCGGGCCGCTAGTATACACATATGTAAAATACATGTACCAAATTCTTTTTTGGTATTGATATACATATACCAAACGATTTTGGTACATAAACATGTAAAAATCGCTCTTATTATTATTAAATATCACAAAATATAAGATGCCGTACAATAAATAAAAGAAAGACTACCGCGGTGCCGTGTTAAAGCGTCGTGACTGTATATGTGATGATCGTAGGTTCGATTCTCACTCACAGGAATGATATTTAAATTATTGTCATTGAAAAAGATCGACGTTAAATTCCGCAAATCAATACGCAATGTCTCAGATTCAGGTGGAAAGAGAGAACGGAATACCTCGACACTAGATTTTTACTGCCTACTTGAAGTTGTAAAAATAAACAAATATATAAACACATTAATTTCATTCATCATAACACAAAACACCGAGAGTTCAATGACCTGTATCGAGGAGTACTGGAAGAGTTCCAAGCAGGGCGGACCATTGTACTGTAGACTGTAGACGGTAGACGGCAGACTGTAGGTTAGTCGAGACACTTTAATAAGTGGGCTATTGTATACTAAATATGATTATTTCATTCAGATCTATTTTTTTTATATTTATATGCCAATTTTTATGCTTAAACGGTGCTTAAGATGTCAAAAAAAATATTATAACAAAATAAACTCTCTTCTTTAACTAGCTATACAATTTAACTAGCTTTATAAAGAAATATTGTTATTTAAATTAACGCGTATAATTTTATAAAAATTGAATCGCGGGTTCGAATCCCGTTGCGTTCAAATTTTTATACATTTTCTAAAAATGTCTTTTTCAATTTCTCAAGTGTGTGAATAACACTTTAAAAATGTTAAAAGTACACAAGACACAAGATTGGGGCCAGTCGTGGCGCAGTGGCAAGAACGTGTGACTGTAAAACGACTGCTTGTGGGTTCGATTCCCACTCGAGGAGTGGAAACATTTAATATTTCCACATACCTTGCTCTGGTGTCGAAGCAAAGTGTGACGTTAAGTTCCGCCACTTAACACGCAATGCCTCAAGAAATTTGCTGTGCGTGGGGAACGGAGTGTTGTAACACTATGCTCCCTCTGCCTACCCTGCTGTGTGCGGGATACAGCATGAAGATTATTAAAAGTAATAAAGATACTTCGAAGATCATCGTCATATGAGTGGGCTATAAGTAAATATTACATTTCGGGGCATAATCGTTTAATATCTTACGCCTCGGTTCGCTGGAACACTTCCAAGCACTACTATTGACTATTATGTATTTGAAGATTCTCATACTCAGTTTATATGATATCGCTTTATTATCGATGCTTGAACGCTTTATTGCTATATTATAGATGTATCGATGTTTGATATTATAATGATATGTGTTTTGGATTTGTTTAAAATATTATGAAGTACCAGCGGTCCGCTTGCGACTTCGCCGCGTGAAATTTTTCGTTATATTGCAACCGCCGGGGGCGCATTTTTTTAAAAATAAGTAGCCTATGTTTAAACATAGATTATCAACTATATTTACGCCAAAATTCATTGCAATTGGATCGGTCGAGCGGTTTAGATTTTTCATATAAACTTTCATCCCCTATTTCAACCCTCTAGACGTAGGTTTTTGGAAAAATAAGTAGCCTAGGTTAGACCCAGTCACTTTTACTACTTTCACTCTAAATTTTATCCAAATCGGACCGGTAGTTTAGCCGTGAAAGCGTGACAGACAAAAGCACAGATTTTCACATTTATAATATAAGTATGGATTATAGATGTATTGATGTTTGATATTATAATGATATGTCTTTTGGATTTGTTTATAATATAAGTATGGATTTAAATATTCTCTACAAGGCATTTAGAAAAGGTATAAAAATTTTAACGCAGCGGGATTCGAACCCGCACCTCCTGAATACCGTCCAGGCGCTCTCAACACTGAGCTACGCGTTCTACTCGCGCTGCGTCGAAATTCTTATACGCTTTATTACAACTTATTTTTGTTGTTATTTAGTTGTTGCAGGTTCGAATCCCGCTGCGTTTAAATTTTTATACGTTTTCTAAATACCTTTTTCAATTTTTCTAAGTGTGGAATAACACTTTAAAAGTTTTTATAAGTATTCTGTATACAAGTTAAAATATTATGTTTTTTAACAATGATCGCTTGCTGTTTCGTCAACGTAACTACACAGCTTTGATAAAAAAAGTAGTACACATTTTGACCTTGAGTCTTCAACTACTTTTATTATGAATTTCACCAAAACCCAGTCGGCATATTGGCCGTGAAATCGTAACAAACAGACATACAGACTAGCAGGTAAAATATATGTATGGATTCAGTTACGGAACATAACACCGTGTTTTGTTTTAGTCCAGTCACAGCTTACCTGTGGCCAATCGTGGCGCAGTGGCACAAAGTGTGATTGCAAAGCGACTGGTTGTAGATTCGATTCCCACTCGACGAGTGGAAATATTTAATATTTCCATTTTCTTCGCTCTGGTGTTGAGGCAAAGCGCGGCGTTAAGTTCCACCGCCTAACATGCAATGCCTCCAAATTCGGCGGTGCGTGGGGAACGGAGTGTCTTAACACTAGGTTCCCTCTGCCTACCCTGCTGTGTGCGGGATACAGCGTGAAGCACAGCTTACCTTTTTACTTTTATTGAACGGAACATAACGCCTTATTTCGTTAAGTCCACTAACTACATAGTTATATTTAGTATATAATAACGAGGTAGCTAAGTAGTTAATTATTTCAAACTTTGTGCTTCCATACACTCCACAAGGAATCCATATACTCGTACCTAAAGTTAGCTCCCAAAGTTACGTAATTTCAGTTGTGCGTTGTCTCAGTGAACAAAGGAATATTGTTTTGCTTGTTTTCCAAATTTAACTCAATTTTCAGAGAGATCTTATTCATAATACACACCATTTCTCTACTCTCCGCCAACATACATATCGCCTGTTGAGTTGCGTAATTGAACGTCGCACTTTACTTATTTAAACGGAGATAAACGCCAAAAGAATCAAGACCCTGTTATTCCCTATATTTGATTTGGAATCTTCAACTGTCACGATCAATCAGGCACATACTATACACAGTACTATGACATCACAAAGCTTCACATTTTCTACAGTTTTCCTCGCATAGCAAGCAAGCAAGGTAGTAAAGAGATAATATAGTGTTAAGACACTTCGTTTTCCACTATCTATGTGAAATTGAGACATTGCTTACTGGATAGCGGAACTCGGCGACCTGTTTCGTCTTAGATACCAGAGCGAAAAAATTAAAAGAATTTATATATAACTAGCGGCCCCGTCGCGGCTAAGCCGCGTGATCTATGGAACTGTTTCGGTATATTGCAACCCTTGGTGGTGAATTTTTGAAAAAATAAAGTAGCCTATGTTTAATCTTGGATTATCAACTATATATACATTGACTACTTAATTGAAATATGGGGGTCGGCTTCAAAGTCTAACCTTAAAATCTTACAAACTACGCAGAACAAAATTATAAAAGTACTTTTTCACTATGACTTTTTCACACCATCGATAGAACTATACAAAAAATCAAAATTATTCAACCTAAATCAAACATATATTTTTAACACATGTATTTTAATTAAAAAGATACTATCTAAAAGTATTCATTCAAACATAACATTTACGCAACAAACAAACAAGCATAACTTGCTGTTAAGTGGGGGAACTTAACGCCGCGCTTTTACCTCTTTTTATATAAATATACTATGTAGCTATTGAGGCATAGTGACGCAGTGTCTTATTGTATAGGTAACTAGTGGCCCGCTCTTGGCTTCGCCGCGTGATCTACGTGGCTGTTCCGGTATATTGCAAGCCTCGGGGGTGGATTTTTGAAAAATAAAGTAGCCTAAGGTTAACCTTGGATTATAAACTAGATATATACTAAAATTCGTTACAATCGGTCAAGCGGTGTAGATTTTTTATATAAATTTTCATCCCCTATTTCTACCCTTTAAAGGGTGACTTTTGAAAAACTAAGTAGCCTATGTTAGACGCAGTCATTTTTACTACTTTCATTCTAAATTTCATCCAAATCGGATCAGCAGATTAGCCGTGAAAGCGTGACTGGCAAACACACAGACATTCGCATTTATAGTATAAGCATGGATCATTGCCCAAAATGGGGAACGAAGTGTGATAACACTAGGTTCCCTATGCCTACAGCAAGAAGCTTAAAAACCCTCGAGTGAGAATCGAACTCACTACCAATCACATATACAATAAGACTACAGACTTAATTGAAAACTATTAAAAGTTAATTAAAAAGAACCCAGTATTCGTTCAAATGCATTTCTTCTATTAAAGTTCATTTGCTGTTAGCAATAGCCTTGGTGTTTTAAAAGGCAATCTTCTCGGCCGCGTTGAGAGAGCGCTCCGATACATTTGATTAACCATTGCTTTTCAATTTTTACTATTTTACGTTTACTTTTTTTTTAACTTAAAGTTAAATGATTATTACAATATATGTACGTTTTGGTTTTGTAAATACGTATTTTTTAAGTAAAAAAAATATGGTTTAATTTGAAGTAGGTACAGTGAATAGGACATAGTCGAGTGGTACATAACGCCGTATTTTGTGTAACCAAACCGGAAATTCAAATGTTTTTATATATCCATACTTATATTATAAATGCGAAAGTATATCTGTTCTCTAACCTATTGTAAAATCACTCTGCCCTTCGTCCCCTGTCCTCGCTTAAGACGTAGTGTTTTGACACTCTCAAGTTCTCTCTGTCTTATTTGCTCTGAGGTATAAAGTGTAAAGCTGGTAAAAAAAAGCTTAAAAGCACTTTAGTTTTCATGTACAATCATAATTGCAAAAATAATATAATTTAAGCGTAATTTGTTATACATATGACCTTTAAAATATAATCATAACGTTATATAAAATGAAGAACGGAATAATATTACACTAGGCTCTCTCTGACAAGCAAGGTTGTCGGTATAGGCGGGAAAAATCGTGAAGCTCAAAAAAAACACATTTTTCATAACGTTTTAATAGAGTAAATAATTTAATAATGACCTTATTATACTCGTATACTAATTCAATTACTTTGAGCAAAGTTTTTTAATCACACTTATTAAATGTTGTTACGACGTTCTGGAACTATTGATTTTATATATTAATAAGGCTTCATTTAATACCGAGATTACATTTAAATTTTAGGCCATCCTGTTATCTGACAATAATCGCGATTAAAGCCCCTTATAGCAAAACAAGACACGGCGTTAAGTTCCGCCACTCAACATTTGAATTCAGGCGGAAAGCGGAGAAGGGAGTGTCTTGGCACTAGGTCTCAAAGCGTGAAATGTTCTGAAGCTGTTTTTTTAACTTTTCTCTTTAGCTTCAATTTTTTTTTAGCTGCGTGCTGTACCTCACACGGCAGAGGGAACCTAGTGTTAAGATACTCCGTTCCCCACTTTCTGCCAATTCTTGAGGCGTTGTGTGTTACGTGGCGAAACTCAACGCCGCGCTTTGCCTCGACACTAGAGCGAAGAAAATCAAAATAATAAATATTTCCACTTTACAAACTTTCCTCGACTGGGAATCGAATTCACAGCCAGTAGTATTAACAGTCAGTCACACTTATGTACTTCTGCGCCACGACTGGCCTCTAATAATGTTTCTAAAATACTATCAGTCTTTTTTGAATCGATAATTATAATATACTCCGCAAACACTAAAATATCGATCGAAAGTGGCTTTTGCAGATAACCATTGTCTTTATTGCAGACACAGTTGTTATGATTCAGAATACAATACATGCTAGTTCATTAATTAAAATTTTGTTACAATATATTCGACATCGTAGCGCAAACATGATGTATTTAGATGAGATAGTAACCTGCGGCCCACTTAATAAATGAGCAGACCGAAGCGAAGCTCTTACTGGTCAAAAGTGTGTTTCGTTGTGGTTTAACTCTTCCTGGTCTATTTGTAGTAGACCTCTGAAATTTGGCACAGTGAGGGATATCGAGCACAGTGTCTTGTGTGCTGTGAAGTTTTTTGGTGACAATTGTAATTATAATTTTTGAATAAATGGTAATTAAATGGTCAAAAAGTGCCCATAGACTTAGGCTGTGGAACGTTAAGTTAAGTGTTATGTTAGTGTTAAGTGTTTGCTTTTCAAACTTTTTAAACATTTAATAACATTAAATATGTACTTCCCTCAGCTCTTTCCGCCATGCAGAGCAAAAAGGCGGTTCCTAGTTTAATACAGCCCACCAAGTGTTCATTTATATTAAAGATATTCTCCCACTGATATTAAGTTTTAGAAATTTAATGTGACTTGTTTCAACATATTGGTTTTCTATTCTGCTCCTTTAATAATCCAATGTTTATAAAAAAAAATTTTAAATACTATTAAGAAGTATGATTTTGGTCTCCCAAAAAACTTTTAGGTTAAGGTAGGTTCAAATTTAAATTCAATTCAAATTCATTGGTAGCTTCAAATCTTAATCGAGCCATCGGCATAGAAGCAATCGAGTTCAAATTGAGGAATCGAGTTTTGCTAAGTACGTAATATTTCTGAAATGGACTGAACTTTAAAAAAATCAGATACACATGTTACTACTATCTTATGGTTTTATAAGAACCTAAAAATAAAAAAAAATGCTATTTTACACAGTACAGCTTTTTTTTTAGCTTCACGCTGTATCCCTTGCGGGGCAGTCAGAGAGAACGGAGCGCCAAACGCTACGGTCCCTGCATACTTCTTTCGCCTCGTTCACAGTCATCAACCTCTTCATACACGCCCTCCGGGGGGTCCTCATGCTTTGTAAATGACCTTCCTCCAGTATCGTTGATACTGTGTTTTCAACCGAGGTCCCTCAACCGAGGTCCCTCCCCCTGCCTCTCTTACCACTCACCTTTGCTTCATAAATATTTCTTACCATTCTTCAGTACATGATATTCTACAGTACAGTGTTACGTAAAATATAACACTAGTGTTTCTAATAATACTCGATACAAACACGTAAGTCTACAAATAGGCTTTACGTCATATCTATAAAGGTGAAATAAAAATATATATATATAATGTAGACTTTTATTAAACAAAGTATTGTAAAACTTCGTATTTACAGCGGCAAAGTTTTTTAAGTAGAGCTTTGAATACGAATTTAGTAGTATATTTCAAGTATAATATATTTTACAAGCTTAAAAGCTTTGAGGTAATCGAGGCGCAGTAGGAGAACGTTTAATTTTGAACGCGATGGTCGTCGGTTCAATTCCCACTCAAAGGAAAGATTATGTATTACATGTTTCCATTTGTCGACACTATTGTCAAAGGTTGTCTTTGACACGTTTGCCGCCACTTAACACGTAGTGTCTCAATTTCGGACAGAGAGTGGAGAAATGGAGTGTCCTGCCATTAGGTTCTGTCTGCTTACTTTGTTATGCGCGAAAAAGCTTAAGCTACTTTATGTTTAAATAAACACTATATTTAATTTTATTTAGCTTCACGCTGTATCCCGCACACAGCAGGGTAGGCAGAGGGAAGGCCATTCCCCACTTTCCGGCGAATTCGGAGGCATTGCGTGTTAAGTGGTGGAACTTAACGCCGCGTTTTACTTTTGATACCAAAGCGAAGGAAATAGAAAATTAACATAATTACATGGGGGTCCATGATGGAATGCTTGCCCGTAGCGATCCCCGCCAGCCCTACTTGTTAGGGCTGCAGAGTTCCATCCGCCACGTACACCAGGGCACTGAATGTTAGGGCGTCCCCCCGAGGCGACGCGCACCAGCGCGTCCCCGTTGGTGTGAGAAGTGGGGAGGGGGGAGTAGACGAGTGCGGCGTTGGGGACCGCCACCCGACACGCCATGTCCGAAACGGCGGGAAGTGGAGGACGGAGCTACAAATAGCTACGTGGAATGTAAGAGGAGGGATGGAACAGAAGATGAATGAATTACTAGATGTGATGGATGATAGAGATCTGGATGCGATCTGTGTGACTGAGACCAAGAGGAAGGGCAGTAACACTACCGATCTGCCGGGCAGTCGCGTAGCTCTCTGGGCCGGCGTACCAGAGAGTGATCGCGGGTGTCAGGGGGTAGGTGTGTTGTTGTCCTCTCGATTGGTGTGTGCAATGGTGGAATATAAGGCGATCAACCCGAGGCTCCTTTGGGTTCGCTTTAAGCTGGGGATAACAAGATTATTCTTGTTAGCGGCCTACGCGCCAGTATCCTCAGCTCTATCAGGCGAGCTAGAGGAGTTCTGGGAGAGTGTCAGGGAAGTTCTAGGTAGCGTAAGAGCGAATGAAAAATTAATAGTGTGCGGTGACTTGAATGGATGGGTCGGAACCGAGCGGATCGGTTACGAGCTTATATTAGGGAAGTACGGTGATAGGAGAGTGAATGAAGCTGGTAAGCTTATTTTGGAACTTTGTAAGGAGAAGAATTTGTTTGTGGCAAACACGATGTTTGACCACAAACAAATTCATCAGTACACATGGGAGCGAATGGAAGAGAAAAGTATGATTGACTTATTCCTGGTGGATCAGCGTATTCGGAACCAAGTTATGGACACACGTGTGTTTAGGGGTGCCGACTTGGGAACGGACCATTATCTAGTTGTTACTAGAATAAGGGGTCTGTTCACAGGCTGGCGCGCCCGCACGAGGTGTCCAAACTTGGAGGCGAATAATCGCGTAAGAAGCTGGAAGCTTCAAGATCCACCTATTAAAGAGGAATATAAAGAAAGGGTTTCCAAGAAGCTAGACAGTTGCGAAATAAGAAAATGAGAGTGTAGAAGTATGCTGGCAGAATCTTAGGAATAGTATGACTGAAGCAGCAACAGAAGTGTGTGGTACTGTGAAAAGAGGCTTTAGTAAAAAGCGCGATGAATGGTGGGATGACGAAGTGAAAGATGCCGTAGAAAGAAAGAAGAAAGCATGGCAGGATTATAAAGCCTCTGGTAAGAATAAAAGTATGAGAGAGACCAAGAAGAAAGAGTACAAGTTGCAAAAGCACCAAACGAAAGCACTGATTAAGGCGAAGCGTGAAAAGTCGGAGAATGAAAGAGATGAAAGGTTGACGAACAACTTCCGAGAAAACACGAAGCTTTTCTGGAGAGAAGTTAGTGATTCTCGGGGTTCTTCGTCAACCTGCAGAATGAAAGGGGTGCTTTCGAAGGACGGTGAAATATTAACAGAGCCAACACCCGTTTTGCAACGATGGGCGGAATTCTATAAGGAGATGTATGAATGTGATGACGCCTCTGTCTCAAGTAACAGCGATATGCTGAATCTTGATGTAGCAGACGGCGAAATCAGTATAAAAGAAGTAGAGAGTGCCATAAGAAGTCTGAAATGTGGTAAGGCAGCGGGAGCAGATGGAGTTACTACTGAGATGATCAAACATGGTGGGCCGCGCGTCTTGGACCTGTTCTTTCATCTATGCAATTTATGCTGGAAGAAAGGGGAGGTCCCAGATGATTGGCGAGGCGCAGTCATCGTACCTTTGTATAAAGGCAAAGGTTCACAGATAGACTGTGCAAGCTATAGGGCTATCAGTTTGATTAGCTTAGGTAGTAAAATTTATGCTAAAATTTTAGCGAGAAGAATGCAAGAAAGATCTGAGAGGCTGTTGTGGGAGGCCCAAGGAGGCTTTAGACCTGGAAGAGGGTGTATGGATCAGATCTTCTCCCTCCGCATGATCACGGAAAGATTTTTGGCTGTAAACCAAAAAGTTTTCTGTGCTTTTGTGGATTTGGAGAAGGCTTTTGACAGAGTTGTGCGAAAGAAGTTATGGGAGATACTGCCTCGGTACAATGTGAACGGACCCTTGTTGCAGGCTGTAAAGTCTCTTTACCGAGATCACTCAGCCTGTGTACGAGTAGGAGCTGGCATGTCGCCTCGGTTTGATATCCAATCGGGTGTCAAACAGGGTTGTGCCATGTCAGCTTGGCTGTTCAATTTGTACTTGGATAGTTGTCTCCAAGGAGTGAAACAAAGTGATATGGGAGTGAAAGTGGGTGACTTGAAGGTAAACTGCCTGTTGTACGCAGATGATGCAGTGCTTATTGCATCATCAGAATGCGAGTTGCAGGCATTGGTCACCATCCTGAAAGATGGGTGTGAAAATAATGGTCTAAGCCTGAATGCGAGTAAAACTAAGATTCTGGTGTTTGAAAGAGACGAAGAAAGAACGGAATGTAAGATCATGGTTAACAGAAAGAAAATAGAACAAGTGAATGAGGTGGTATATTTGGGAAGTATGTTTAGCAGAGATGGAAGGTATGATATGGATGTTGAAAGGCGTATTGCTGCCGGTAACAGGGTTAACGGTGCCCTCGCTGCGTTGATGCGACGGCGGAACGTGAGCATAGCCGCACGTTTAGCTGTGCACAATGCAGTGCTGGTACCGACGCTGTTATACGGCAGCGAAACGTGGGTATTGCAGAAGAAGAATGAAAGAAAGATGAATGCTGTGGAGATGAGATCTCTTCGAAAGATGTGCGGAGTCAGCTTAGCTGACCGAATCCGCAATGAAGAGATACACAGAATGGCAGGTATTAGCGAGAACGTCATAGTAAGAATGAAGAAGGGCGTGCTCAGGTGGTTTGGGCACGTCGAGAGGATGAGTGATGGAAGAATGGTAAGAAAGATTTATGAAGCAAAGGTGAGTGGTAAGCGAGGCAGGGGGAGACCTCGGTTGACCTTCGAAAACACAGTATCGATGATACTGGAGGAAGGTCACGTAAAAAGCATGAGGACCCCCCGGAGGGCGTGTATGAAGAGGTTAATGACTGTGGACGAGGCGAAAGAAGTATGCAGGGACCGTAGCGTTTGGCGCTCCGTTCTCTCTGACTACCCCTGAAGTAATACAGCGTGAAGCTAAAAAAAAAAAAAAAAAAAAAAAAAAAAAAATATTTCCATTCCTCGAGTGGGAATGGAACCCACAACCAGTCGTTTACAGTCTCACGTTCGTGCCACTGCGCCACGACTGGCCCCAACACTATAATAAAACCTAATATATAACACAATCAGATTAATAAAACAAAATTAAATTTCAAATTAATTGTTAAATATTCATAAGGCCGTATCAAACGCAAATGCAGCCGTTTCGCTAGTCCGTAATTAAAAATAAATATTGTTCAACGCTTTGCCTAATCGATTAATCAACACCTTTGTTTAATGCTGAGTTGGATACTCGCTTTTGGTCTATAATAATATATGTATGTATATAAAAATATATTATATATAGAAATATATTGTTCGAGGCCATTGTTATGCAGTGTAATAGTGTCTCAATTACCTCCCTGGTTGTGGGTTCGATTTTCATTCCCTATTTTATTTTCAGCTTCACGCTGTATCCCGCACACTGCAGGGAAGACAGAGAGAATCTAGTGTTAAACTGCTCCGCTCCCTATTTTCCGCTGAATTCTGCTGAAAACTCAACGCCGCATTTTGCCTCGATATTAGAGTATGAGAAAATGTAAATACTAAATATTTTCACTTCTTGAGTGGGAATCGACCCCACAACCAGTCGTTTACAGTCACATGCTTGTGCCACTGCCCCTGGATCTATAATAATATATGTATCCATACTTATATTATAAATGCGAAAGTCTGTGTGTTTGTCTGTCACGCTTTCACGGCTAATCTACCGGTCCGTTTTGGATGAAATTTAGAATGAAAGTAGTAAAAGTGACTGGGTCTAACATAGGCTACTTATTTTTTCAAAAATTAACCTCTAAAGGGTTGAAATAGGGGATGAAAGTTTATATGAAAAATCTAAACGGCTTGACCAATTGTAATGAATTTTGGCATAAATATAGTTCATTATCTAAGCTTAAACATAGGCTACTTTATTTTTTAAAAATGCGCCCCCGAGGCTTGCAATGTAACGAAATAGTTCATGCGGCAAAGCCGCGAGCGGGCCGCTAGTATTTATATAAATATACTATGTAGCTATCGAGGCATAGTAACGTAGTGTCTTACTGTACTATTGTTAACTAGCAGCCCGCTCGTGGCTTTGCCGCGTGATCTACGTGGCTGTTCCAGTATATTGCAATTCTCGGTGGTGGATTTTTGAAAAATAAAGTAGCCTATGTTTAAACTTGGATTATAAACTAGATATATACTAAAATTCGTTACAATCGCCTGACCGGCGGTGTAGATTTTTTATATAAACATTCATCTCCTATTTCAATCCTTTAGAAGTTGATTTTCGAAAAACCAAGTAGTTAGATCCAGTCATTTTTACTACTTTCGTTCTAAATTTCATCCAAATTAGACCAGTTGATTAGCCGTGAAAGCGTGACAGACAAACACACAGACATTCGCATTTATAATATAGGTGTGGATGGTCGTGGGATCGATTTTTATTCCATCGCTTTCGTATAAGACATAGATCAGAGTTGAGTACAGCCCACAACGCGTAAGGTCTCGAATTCGGACGGTGAACATTATGTCTTGATATAATGCTAGTAAAGCTGTTTATGTATTAAGTATAATATGTTGTGGCCAGTCGTGGCCCAGTGGCACAAGCGTGTGACTGTAAACGACTGGTTGTGGGTTCGATTCGAACTCGGGGAGTGGAAATTATATATTTTTATTTTCTACGCTCTGGTGTCGAGGTAAAGCGCGGCGTTAAGTTCCGCCACTTAACACGCAAGCCTCCGAATTCAGCGGAAGGTGGGGAACGGAGTGTCTTAACACTAGGTTCCCTCTGCCTACCCTGCTGTGTGCGGGATACAGCGTGAAGCTAAACTGTAATATGTATTAAGTTTAATATGTTGTAGCCACACCGTAGATTGATTACATCATAAACTCATCAATAATATCATAAAATTACTATAATTTGAACGATCTAACCCTATTTATATATCCTACATGCTATTCCACACTTCATACTCAAAGGTTCACGTTACGTGATAAAAAAGTTTACTAAATGCGCTTGAAATAGACAGAAAGATGAAAAAAAATATACGTACACAAATACTAGTAAATAGGACAAAAGCTAAGCGTGTACGTACATAAAGCTTCCCACTAACAATGTTTTGCGATGCTCACCTGTATCTCGTATAAAGGAGCTTAAAAACTATATTTGAATAACTTTATTTTGAATTTAAATAGCTTTTGAGAATATCATTGTGGTTGTTGGTTCAATTTCTACTAAGAAAAATTGGTTTGATTACATTATTATAAATTATAATAATATAGTAGTAAATATGAAACATTTGCATTGCACCCATTGTGGCCAGTCGTGGTCCAGTGGCACAAGAGTGTGACTGTAAACGACTGGTTGTGGGTTCGATTCCCACTCGAGGAGTGGAAATTATATTTCCATTTTCTTCGCTCTGGTGTCGAGGTAAAGCGCGGCGTTAAGTTCCGCCACTTAACACGCAAGCCTCCGAATTCGGCGGAAAGTGGGGAACGGAGTGTCTTAACACTAGGTTCCCTCTGCCTACCCTGCTGTGTGCGGGATATAGCGTGAAGCTATTTAATTTTATTTATTTAATTTATAATAATATAGGGCCAGTCATGGCCCAGTGGCACAAACGTGTGACTGTAAACGACTGGTTGTGGGTTCGATTCCCACTTGAGGAGTGGAAATATTTCATATTTCCATTTTCTTCGCTCTGGTGTCGAGGTAAAGCGCGGCGTTAAGTTCCGCCACTTAACACGCAATGCCTCCGAATTCGGCGGAAAGTGGGGAACGGAGTGTCTTAACACTAGGTTCCCTCTGCCTACCCTGCTGTGTGCGGGATATAGCGTGAAGCAATTTTTTTTTTTACGCTATTTCCCTGGCGGGGGGGTAGTTATAGAGAACGGAGGGCCAAGCGTTACGGTACGTGCCATTCGCACTTAGGAAATAGGAAAACATTTTTAGAAGAGATAAAAATATAAAAGGTATAAAATGTTAAATTTTTATAGATTTTTAATTCGATTCCCACTCAGGAAATGATTATATCTATTATTATAATTATTTTCATTTCTTCGCTCTGGTACAAGACAAAGTGCGCCGTTAAGTTCCGCTCCTCAATACACAATGTCTCTATTTCGGTCTGAAACCGGACTTGACCCGGCTTTAGGCTATCTCTAACTACCTAGCTATTCAGGAAAAAATTAAACTAAATATAATAAATAATAATAAAATAAATAATAATAAAGTAAATCTAACAATATACTCTTAACAAAGATAACTAAGAAAATAAACTCAAAAAGAAGTAGTTAACGTCGAGATATCAATACGTAGTTTAACGTTCGAACGAACAGCCATGTACTCGTATAGAAATTCAATTTCTATTCTATTCTATTCCAACAGTTGCTTATTATTTTGATAATACTATCTTGTGTTATTTCAAATTTAATTTACAAATAAAATGATCTTCTGAGCGAAATGTGATTCGATTTTTTTAATAAAAATATTGTAATTGTCAAATATCCGTATGTTTTGGCGTTATTATGCAGTAATATTCACGTAGGCAGAGAGAATCGTCATGTGTTGGGCAGTGGAACTCAACGCCTCGTTTTTTTTTCAAATTAGGGAAAAAACAAACAAACATAATATTTTTTTTTCAGTTGATAAAGATAAAAAAGTTAGGAATTAGACATGCGCAAAACAGTGCGCCATGAAGTGATGTGATATGGCATTACATTTCGTGCCGCGTGATATTACATTTTAGCATTACTTTAAACATCACGCGTAATGTCGCGTAATGGCATTACACTAATATCACACATGGCAGCGCGTGATGTGATATTACTGAGATACTGATGACATGTAATATGAAATGTAATAAGTAATACGGCATGCCCATCGCACCGCTATTTGTACAATGAACTAAAGTTGATTGAATAGTAGCTAACTCTTGATTTTTCGAAATGTCGTATGGTTTTACCATTATTTCAAACATAACACGCAATTGCACGTAATGCCATACATTACTATCACTCCTGCGGTATTGATATTTATATTAAAATTAGCTATCTAAACAGTAAAACAGTGTTTTACTTTTATATTGTAGGGGATTATTACTTCCCTAACTATTTCGGAGGTTTCTTGGAGGTATAGTAATACACTTGTTGATGCTTCAGGTGGAATGATTTTATTCGAAAATTACACTGGTATACATACAAAAATGACAATTATAAATAACCAATAAACAATATTTACAGAAATTCGTCTCCAATAAAAACTTTCACATTATAACCAATGAAATTGGATTATAATGTGAGTTATAATTTAATTACTGATTTACCAATCGGAAGGGCTATATTAAAAATAAAAATCTTTAGTAAAATTATGTACAATCTATATATATATATATATATATATATATATATATATATATATATATATATATATATATATATATATATAAAAATGTAATTATCTCTATATATAATAAAAGGGTAGAAAAGTCAATTCTGTACATGAAAAATTTCAGAAAAAATTTAATTGGGTGCGTTAATATATCGATAACAGAGGCGAAAAAACCACACAGTAGAATTTTTGTCTGTCTGTCTGTCTGTCTGTCTGTTAATTTGTTCGCCAATCACGCAAAAACTACTGGACAGAAATGAATGAATTTTGGTATAGTGATAGCTTATAGTCCAAAGGTACATATAGGATAGTTTTTATCCCGGTTTTCCATGTAGTTTTTTTGGAAAAAATAAAAAACCGATATAAGTAAATCATTTATATACTGATATCTACCAGGTAGAAATTAATGAATTTTTGTATGAAGTTAGCTTAAAGGTTAGAGCAACATATGGGATAGTTTTCATCCTGGTATTCTATACAACAGCGGCAGAAAAATAAAATAAAAAAAAAAACATTTAAATTGTGTTGATAGTTCACGAGTGAAACTAAATTTGTTTTAATATCACTAATATTACTTAAAATAATTATAAAATAAATTGAGCACAACATTTATTGAAGATAATTTGCTATTAAAAATACATTTGACCGGTCTACAAAACTTTATATTATCTATATATGACAACAAATGTCACTACGTTTTCTGTCACCATCTGTTATTATATAGTTGACATTGTACTAGATATATTCGTACTCATTAATATTATTATAAAAATGCAAAAATCTGTATCTCTTCTATAGGTTATGTTTTCACGAGTAATCTACTAGCCCGCTTTAGATGAAATTCGAAAAGAAGAAGTCGTACGGTCAAATATAGGCTACTTTTTAAAAAAACAAACCCTAGGAGGTTGAAACAGTGGATGAAACTTATGTATGTTAAGAATATAGTGAGAATGAAAGATCTAAACTCCTTGACTGATTTCGATTAATTTTCTCAGGAAATAGTTGATAAGGCAAAGTCAAATATAGGCTACCTCTCTTTTTTAAAAATAATTCCAGAGGTGCTAAAATAGGGTATGAAAGTAGTAGTTCACCCAGCGACGCCGCGAGCGGGTCGTTAGTTTACCCCTGGTATTCAATATAGTTCCCGCAGAAAAATAAAAAGTACCAAAGTCAAGTTATATTAATTATTTGCAAGTAAAGGTATTTTTTTTAATACCAGTAAGTAACACAATTGTAAAATAAAATAAAAAGTCTAAAATTTACTTAAGATATTATGATCAGTTTATAATACTATATACCTGATGGTATATATGTACGAAATCTGCTATCATATAGATATATGATAGCAGATTTCGTACGTTTTCTTACTAGATCAGTTATCACTATACGTTATCAAATAGTATAGACATTGTACTAGACGCATCGATGATTTTCGCAAGAATATAATTAGTGACGCAAGGTTAAATTTAGACCATCCCCCTTTTATATAAAAAAAAACCAATTCCAAAGAGGCAATAGTGGATGAAAGTGGTAGTTCACGTGGCGAAGCCGCGAGCGGGTCGCTAGTATTAAAAATAAAAATCTTTAGTAAAATTATGTACAAATCAAAACATTGGCTTTTCTACCAATAGCAAGTGAGTATGTAAGAACAATGATTATTTCTTACGAATTGTACAAGAGGTGAGGGGCGCACCGTCACCGCGGGGGGTGCCATATAAATATGCGCCTGTCTGCGTCCACTCCGTACACGGTCAGTAAAAGACGCCCCGCGAGGCCTAGGGAAATTCTCACCCAAACTGACGCCATTACTGAAGTGTTAGGTAAATTCAAACACACACACAAACGCACACGATACACACACCGTCCCCGCCGGTGGAGACGAGGTCCCAGTTATTCAACGGTCCGATACCGCCCCGGGCACCAGTGCCCCTAGTTAGGCCTAGCTCGGACAGAGCAAAGCAAAGTCCCCCACTAAAACGGTGTCGCAAGTCGAGGTTCGAGTCTCAACTGAGACGCCCTTGCCATGCCGTCGTCGTCATTTGATGGCTTCCTCACAAGCGAGGATTCCAAGCCAAGGTCAGAGCTCATATAGCTCGGCCTCCCCCAAAGCCCGGTGAAGCTGTCGAGGCTGCTCTGGCCAACAGCATACTACACAGTCGAAAAAAAAAAAAAAAAAAAAACGTCCACTCCTCCTACAAAACTCGGCGTATGTGCTCCTACGCTTTAGTAACCGCGCGCCTTCGGCTCGCGACGGTCATATGCTTCATGTTATGTATGAACGCTGCGTGTGGTAGGTAATGTAGGTCCCACAATATTATAAAAAAATAATAATTACTTTTAATACCAATTCTGAATTTTATATAGGTACCGTAATACAGGTTTCATAGTACGGTAATAGTCGCAACAACATAAATTATACCGCGAGTATTTGTAGCTATCTCATGATTTTGCAAAAAAATATATATGAATTTATTAATTGTAGCATTCCGCAAATAAATAAACTAATTGTTATCATTTAACTGAGCGCTTTCTTGCTTCGCACTCTAAGAAATGTGCAGGCACAAATATAAACCTTATGTTTATAATAATACAGTTCTAAATAAACATTAAGCCACCCTCGTGAGCGAAGTGTCGCGTCACGACACGAGACGCACGTCATGTCGTCCTCTTCACACAGCGCACGACGCACGACGCTCGGCCGACAGCGGTCCGAGCAGTGTAATGTGATGTTTAGAACTTAGAAGTAATATGTGATGTTTAGTTCGGCCGCGTGATGTGTGCTGTTACAGTACGCGGTCGAGTGATATTACATGTAATACATGACTCGCATTACTTACACATGTCTAATAAGAATAGTCAGAAAGACTTATGAAGCAAAGGTAAGCGATAACAAAGGTAGAGGGAGACTTCGCTTGACCTTTGACAACATTGTATCGATGATACTGGAGGAAGGCCATTTAAAGCATGAGGACAACCCGGAGGGCGTGTATGAAGAGGTTGATGACAGTGGACGAAGAGAAAGAAGTATATAGGGATTCTAGTGTTTGGTGCTCCGTTCTCTTTGACAACTTTACTAAAAAAAACATTGAGATGAGATCGACCCGAAACCTACGCCTTTACTGTCATATATATGGGCGCAAATGACTATGTAATGAATTTATTGTTATAAATAATTGTTATATTTAAGATTGTTATTTAAATAATTATTTATAATTGCAAAACCGTTATATGTTAAAATTTAATATTTAATGTACACTGTTTTGATGTTTAGTTTGAAGATATTGAAAATTGATCTAATGTTTAATTATTTAAATTTAATTATTCTTTAATAATCATTATTCGAATTAAAAAGAATTAAAATTATTATAATTATTCTAATTGTAATTTAATGTCTTAACTAATAAATAATCTTAATTTTATTTGTATCTTGTTAAGTGGCGCCATGTTAAACTTTCTTAGCAAATAATGAAATTGTTTATTAAACTAATTGTAATTTGTGAAAGATAAATTATTTAAAGTATTGGAAAATTCGTTATAATATTAATATGTAATATTGAACTATTTTTTATAATATTGTTTAAATTATTTCTTTTAACGGAAGTGACTGTTATTATAAATGTTAAACTTGTGTTTGCCTATATAAAGACTTGTGTTTTGTATGAAAGAGGTTATTCTGTACTGAGCCGTTGTACTGAAATAAACATTATTTGTGTCTATCAACAAGTATTTTCCTTGTAAAAATGGACTCTGGACGCTTGAGTGGCGTTTTCTCCGACATGTACTATTCCTTACATTCAGTGGGTATATTACCGGCATTCTATAAAACTAAGGTATTCTATACAATCCCTAGGCAATGTATAAAATACCGGAGGCATCTAGGCAATGTATGAATTATTACGATATATATATGATTGCTTATTTTATACTTTGCCCAGGTAATGTATACAATTTCTAGCTATTGTATAAAGTTCCTGATAGTCATCAGTAAAATCTGTTTAGATTCTCATCAGATAGTCATCAGTAAAATTTATTTAGATTCTCATCAGTAGATTTTCATCATTTAGTCATCAGTAAAATCTATTTAGAACTAAATAAATAAAGGTCGAAATCTATTTAGATTTCGACCTTTATTTATCAAGGTAACTAACCTAACCAACATTGCCGACTTATTGCGCATTGGGCATTATCTATATAATGCCCAATGCGCAATAAGTCGGCAATGTAGTAGTAAGTCGGCCTGGGTATTCTATAATACCCAGGCATTGTATAAAATGAATAATATTTCATACATTCCCTGAACCTTTTTGCCATTCTACACATTGACTAGGTATTGTATAGAATATCCTATTATAGACATTTTTTTTATAGCTTCACGTTGTATCCCGCATACAGCAGGGTAGACAGAGGGAACCGAGCGTTAAGACACTCCGTTCCCCACTTTCCGTCGAATTCAGAGGCTTGCGTGTTAAGTGGCGGAACTTAACGCCGCGCTTTACCTCGACACCGGAGCGAAGAAAATAGAAACATTAAATATTTCCACTCCTCGAGTGGGAATCGAATCCACAACCAGTCGTTTACAGTCACACGCTTGTGCCACTGGGCCACGACTGGCCACTATAATATTAAATCTAGCTATGGTAATATAATACAATATTAAAATAGCTCTAACACCTTTATTATTAGCAGTATTATGTTTAAAATCCCCGAGCCTTTGAACAATACGTGCGCTCTACCGAAGCGTGACGTGGAACGTCAATTTTTATCTCGCCCGGTTTATGTCCGATAATAATGAAAGTTCTGAATCAGGTGAAATGAGGGCCTTTGATGGCACTCGTTGTTACCTCTAAAGGGGGAAAAGGTTTTAAATTTATTCATGTGAATGATTAATTTTTTATATGAAGATTTGTCGTGGCCAGTCGTGGCCCAGTTGGCACAAGCGTGTGACTGTAAACGACTGGTTGTGGGTTCGTTTCCCACTCGAGGAGTGGAAATATTTAATATTTCCATTTTCTTCGCTCTGGTGTCGAGGTAAAGCGCAGCGTTAAGTTCCGCCACTTAACACGCAAAGCCTCCGAATTCGGCGGAAAGTGGGGAACGGATTGTCTTAACACTAGGTTCCCTCTGCCTACCCTGCTGTGTGCGAGATACAGCGTGAAGCTAAAAAAAAAAGAAAAAAAATGAAGATTTATGAGATCATCGTGACACAAGGGAACAGTTGGACAATATTTGATTGAAAGCACAATTAGATGTGGGTTCGATTCCCACTTAGAGGATTTTTTTCTTCTCTTCTATTCTTATTTAAATGATTTTCATTGCTTTGCTGTGATAAAAAGAGAAAGCGTAGTCTAAAGACTCAGAATTCAAATTCTGAGTATGTTTTGAAAAGAGGAAAATAGAGTGTCTTGACACTAGAGTAGTGTGACTACCCCAATATGCGGGAAAAAGCTCAAAGCTGCTTATTTGTGAAGATTTATAGCAACCTTAGTAAGTACTATATGAATATACCTATTATTATTAACTTAATGTAAAATATTAACTTTATGTCAAATCCTTTTACCTCGTTGATACGAAACATAGTAGAACTCTATAAGAATGAAAAAAACTATGTTTTTGACAGATACTTTCCACATATTTAGTTCATATTATTTCCTTTATGAACCTAAGCTATATAAATAACTGAAACAAGGAAAGAAATGTTAGCCTACGAATATAGCATCTACCTATATACTAAATCTAAGTGATAAATACAATTGTTAATAAATAATGTACCATATAAAAACAATATAACAATGTTATCTGAATAACTGATTATTATTTAAAAAAATACATTTCTTTCGTATAACAAATCTCACTTAGAATACTCTTTGAACCTATCTCCTTCCACATCACCCATACACTCTTAGTACAATCCATAATTTTATAGTCCACTAGACAACCTGAATGGCCACTACAGTGTTATCCGTCACATAAAACGTCTTAACGTTTCTAATATAAAGGGTAGTTGAACGATTCAGTTTTTACAACGTCATCAAATTGCGTAATATTGTAATCCATAGATTTAGGGTCTCTGGCAATTTAATTTTGTGGCCAGTCGTGGCCCAGTGGCACAAGCGTGTGACTGTAAACGACTGGTTGTGGGTTCCATTCCCACTCGAGGAGTGGAAATATTTAATATTTCCATGTTCTTCGCTCTGGTGTCGAGGTAAAGCGCGGCGTTAAGTTCCGTTACTTAACACGCAATGCCTCCGAATTCGGCGGTGCGTGGGGAACGGAGTGTCTTAACACTAGGTTCCCTCTGCCTACCCTGCTGTGTGCGGGATACAACGTGAAGCTTGAACGATTCGGTTTTTACAACGTCATCAAAATGCGTAATATTGTAATCCATGGATTTAGGGTCTCTGGCAATTTAATAACCGTGTGGTAATAAAACTTAGGACGTGCCCTAATTCCTGCTTAATGAAAATTGGGATAAGACCATCGTGGTTCAGTGGGATAATGTCGAATGTCAAATGATTGGTTGTGGATTCGATCCGCACTCGAAGAATTTTTTATATCTGTTTTTTCTTTAGCTTCACGCTGTATCCCGCACACAGCAGGGTAGGCAGAGGGAACCTAGTGTTAAGATACTCCGTTTCCGCCGAATTCGGTGGCATTGCATGTTAAGTGGCGAAACTTAACGCCTGACTCGTAATATTTTAGTTAGTTATTACTAATATTATATTTTATTTTATAATTTATAAGGAGAGTTTAACTTTGATACACTCCTACAAAAATTGATTCGAACTTATTTCATAGTGACATTTTATAAATTAGGTTTTTGGAATTGTGAGATATGTTTACATTTTCAAACAGAACGTAACGCTAGCGCAATTCAACTTCATTCAGCGCCATCTAGATCTTTTCCATTCTTATCTCGTATCTCTATTGGGATGGTAATAATAATATTCTCTTATCAGTCTATAATAACAATTTTTTTTTTATGGAATAAAGGAGGCAAACGAGCAGAAGGCCCACCTGGTGTTAAGTGGTTACCTTCGCCCATAGACATCCACAACATTAAAGTTATGGATGCGTTGCCAGCCTCGGGGATGTAGGACAGGAGGAGGGAGGAAGGATAGGAATGGTGGGAATAGGGAGAGCTGGCTTACATGCCATCGAACCGGAACACATCATAAGATATTTGGCGGTTCGTCTTTGACATGATAGTGGTCGCGAGCCAGTCGGAGAACGAATCTCCTACCACCAAACTACTGGGTTACCCGCCTTTTACGGGACGCTACCCAGCGGCGGGGGGGAATTGTATTCTTAACCCGTCCCCCCACGGGCAAAAATTGTCACTAATAAATTTCACACACATAATATTAATACTAGAAATAAACATAAACTAAATACTCCTGTAACTCGATTACATCGAGTCAATAATTACATTCATGGGACAGTGTATACGCTTTTACAATAAGATCCCAGACAACGTCCAAGATTTTTCTATATCACAATTAAAAAAGTTGTGAAAAGACGTTTCTGTGTTAAAGGTTATTATCTAATTAAAAATTTTATAAATGGTAACACGCCTTGGGAATGAAATTCTCGCTCCAGTATATTTCAAAGATATCACTGTCAGCAATAAATCTGTATATCACAATTGGTTTAAAAAGCAAAGAAGTCCCACTGAGTTTCTTGCACCAGTTCTTCTCGGTTCTGAGGCATTAAATTTAGTGAACCGGTGGTAAACTATTTGTCGTTCAAAAAATGAAGCATGTTATTTCTTCTTTTGAATAAAATTACTTGACTTTGTAAATTACAATTGATTTGAAAAAAAAAATGATGTATAACTAAGTTTCTAACGCTAGATCTGAGGCATTCACTTTAATGAATTGGTAGTACATTATAAGTAATAAAAAAAATGATCACTATGATAATCTTAACAGACCGGAGAAATAAAAAATAATAATGTCACCTTATACCACAATGGTCTCTTATATATTAAATTACTATCGGCCCGCTCGCAGCTTCGCCGCGTTAACTTTGGCTGTTTCGGTATATTGCAACCCTCGGGGGTGGATTTTAGAAAAAGTAACCTATGTTTAACCTTGGATTATCAACTATATATATGCCAAAATTTATTAGAATCGGTTAAGCGGTGTAGATTTTTCATATAAAATTTTATGCCCCATTTCGACCCTTTATTTCGAGGTGCATTTTTGAAAAAATAATTAGCCTATATTTGACCGTGAAGCTTTTATTACTTCCATTCTAAATTTCATCCAAATCGGACCGGTAGATTAGCCGTGAAAGCGTGACAGACAAACACACAGACTTTCGCATTTATAATATAAGTATGGATTATTAGAAAATTATAATAAATATTTTCTGTCAAATTACTTTGAATCGGGCTGTCGTGGTGAAGTGGGACAACATCTAACTGAAACGTGATGATTATGGGTTCGATTCACACTTGGGTAATAATTTTAATTTAATTTTTACATCTTAGCTCTAGTACTCTTTTTGTTAACAAAACGTGGCGTCTAATTCCGCCTCTCGACGCGAAACGTCTCGATTTCGGGTGGAAAGTGCAGAACGGAGTGTCTTGACACTAGGACACTACACTGTTCTCTCTGACTACCCGCTAAGGAGGAAAAAGCGGAAAGCTCCACTAAATTAAATTGAATATATTAAAACTTTAATTTAAATCTTTCACAGATTAAAAATGTAACCGTATATTTTTGACACTTTAAAGTCATGATAAAACAACTTATTTTGCAAGTCACGCTAGTAGACATGACATTGTGCTAAACGATCCTAAATGTCGTCGTTTAAGGAAGCCACTTTAAGCTTATAATATCTTGATATTTATACTGTGTCCATTTTTACTTAAAATATTTGCAAAAAAACTTAAAAATATCTATTTTCATATTATACTAATAATATTTTAAAATTTTGAGAATAATAAGTAATAATTAATAATAAATAGCAAAATATAGTATTTTTGTCTTTGTTATAGCATTCTATTTATCTGTGGAATATTTTTTTTAGCTTCACACTTTATCCCTAGCGGGGTCAAACCTGAATTATGATTCTTAAGCTGCCATTTCTTATTCAATATTTTGTTATATATAAAAAAAAACATATAGACACTGTTTCTGTTTCACATCATTTTTTTTACATCACACCTTCATCACACTTTCTTTTATCACCAGACCGTCACATAAATCATGTCACCAAAATGAAAAAATAAAAATAATTTAAATATTTAATCCTTCCTCCGGAGGAAATCGAATCTACAGTTATTGCGTTTACAGTCACAGACTGTCACAGCATTTAAATTTCATGTCCTACAAAAGAATTTACAGGAAAATGTTTTTAATACTACTTCAACGTAAAACTATTCTATATAAATTGTAAATACTGTAACGCATTGTTATGATAAGATATATCGTACGTTGAAATTCTTTCTATACTAAAATATTTTTTATTTATATCTACACGTTTTTTCTGCAGGGCGGGGTAGTCTGGACATAGAGTTATAACACTCCATTCGCTATTTTTAATATATACACTCGTGTATAGGTTCGCCTACTAGCGAATTTGCCTTTACCTACTACAAAAACACATTTTTTCTTGTTTTTTTTAGCTTCACGCTGTATCCCGCACACAGCAGGGTAGGCAGAGGGAACCTAGTGTTAAGACACTCCGTTCCCCACTTTCCGCCGAATTCGGATTGCGTGTTAAGTGGCGGAACTTAACGCCGCGCTTTACCTCGACACCATAGCGAAGAAAATGGAAATATTAAATATTTCCACTCTTCGAGTGGGAATCGAACCCACAACCAGTCGTTTACAGACACACGCTTGTGCCGCTGGGCCACGATTGGCCACAATTACTTTTTTAAGTTACTAATTAGGCAGATAGTACAGAGAGTAATTAATCACAAGTTTCTCTGTGCCTATCTGACGTGGAAAACAAAAAGTAAAGACATAAATACAAGAATATGTTCATTTTTTTAAAAGAAGTAGCGCTATACGAAACATTAATCTCAATTTGTGTTTTTATCGTTCATAATATACCTTACGTAAGGTTGTATTCACATTAGCGGATGAACTGGGTGTGTTTACATTGAAATCTGTATACGCATTAATATCCTATATAATAAATATCTACATTTTAATGTTAATTTTTTTAATTTCTTTTCTTTAGCTTACCCCGCACACGACACGGGTAGGCAGAGGGGACCTACTGTTAGGACACTCTGGTCCCCATTATCCGCGATCCCAATCGATCCCAAAACCAGTCAAGACAACACGACTGGTCACACTTTGTGCCGCTACGCCATGACCGACCTCATTATATATACAGTTAGTATAATACAAACATGCTGGGAAATATACTTTGATGTTTTACTAACAAATATATACCAAACGATTATATAAAAGAAATTCATCCATTGAAGTAGAAAAATATTCACAATATTAAATGTTTCATACAAAAATCAAATCCAACAAAACCTAGTACTGTACAGCCCCGGGATTATTACTTTATGTTTCTCTTCAAAAGTAGTAAATAAGTCCGCTCAAAGTGCGTCTGTGCTTGCGAGCTAATGGACCTAGATAGCGGTCTTTTGTGTTTT
The DNA here is from genome assembly GCA_019049465.1 of Dryas iulia moderata. Classification (NCBI taxonomy): domain Eukaryota; kingdom Metazoa; phylum Arthropoda; class Insecta; order Lepidoptera; family Nymphalidae; genus Dryas; species Dryas iulia. The sequence continues at coordinate 896,085 of CM032418.1, forward strand.
AGTTAAGATTTGCTTTTCCCTTTTGTAACGTTTAACTTCATTTTATGAGGCCATTGTCGTATTAGGTTAGACTTTGATTGTAAAGCGATGGTTGCGGGTTCGATTCTCATTTGGGGGAGCTATATATGCATAAATTATTTTCTTTTGTCCGCTCTGGTAAGAAAGAGTAATATTTTGTTTCACTTTTAAATGCCCTGTTTTCAGGCTGAAAGTGAATAGCGAAATGCCTTGACACTAGATTACAGTCTACGATTATTGTATGTGGAAAACATTCAGAAATTGCATAAATCGATATATTTTTAAACAAGATTTTTTAAATTTTAAGCTTCTTTAAATTGAACATTTGTATGTTAAAAACGTGCGAACTAGACCTAGATAGAATGGACCTAGATAACGGTCTTTTGTGTTTTAGTTAAGATTTGCTTTTTTTGTAACATTTAACTTCATTTTATGAGGCCATTGTCGCGTTAGGGTTAGAGTTTGATTGTAAAACGACGGTTCCGGGTTCGATTTTCAGCCGAGGGAATAATTATTTTAAAATTATTTTCATATCTCTGCTCTGGTAAGAAAAAGTAGTATTGAGTTTCGCCTGTCAACATAAAGAGTTCCAATTCAGGCGGAAAGTGGAGAACGGAGTGTGTTGACACTAGACTCTCTTATTGCCCTGTTATGCAAAAAAAAGATGAAATTACAAAAAGTCCTGTAGTTTTTTAACGTTGAACTTCATTGAATTAAACTCTTCTTCGTTAAAAAATGATTAAGAGAATTCTCTATGAATAAAAGAGAGTCGTTGTGATTTTTTCTAAATTAGTATATCCGATTAATGAAAATTCAACCCTACTTTATTTAACCCGATTAAGGAAAATATTTTAAGAAAATATATAATATTTTGAACATTGCAAAATTTATGTCTATACGTAGATTTTTTTTTCTATCCCGCACAAAGCAGGATAGACAGAGAAAACCTAGTGTTAAGACACTCCGTTCCCCATTATCCGCCGGATTCTGGAGGCATTGCGTGTTTAGTGGCGTAACTTAACGCCAGGCAAAACCTCCACATCGGGGAAACTTACAAACAAAGAAAATGGAAATATTAAATATTTCCAAGCCTCGAGTGGGAATGGAACCCACAACCAGTTGCATTTACAGCCACGACTGGCCTCTTAGTTGATATGAAGATTAACTGTCGATTTAATGTGTAAGAAACTTTTTTTAGCAATAGGCTTATCCAGATTTTGAATTTTATTTTGATTTTTTTTGTCATAATTTTTAAAACTAGCGAAACAATGTATAAACAAACGCGTGGCGGGCCGCATCAAATTATTAAGCGGGTCACAGATCGCTCACCCTTAACCTAGAGTTTTTGGACGATTACCAAGATGCTAGGTTTTAAAAAATATGTTTTTTTTTATTTAATATTTTTTTCATATTCACGCTGTATCCCGCATACAGCAGGGTAGGCAGAGGGAACCTAGTGTTGAGACACTCCGTTGCCCATTTTTTTTTATCTTAATATAGTATGATATTATAATAATAATATGTTAATATATATACTTCAAAAATATTTACATAAAAGGAAAAAGAACATATATGTACATATACAAGAATAAATATAAATGCTGTATCTTGTGGGATTTGAACTCGCTACCACCGCGTTTAGTTATGTTGTTTAACTCATATGCACAAAAAATAATTTATATATACAATTTACACAAAGTATAGAATATTATTGCAGAAAAAATTAAAAATAAAACATTACATAAGTACACATACCAGCTATGCTACTTTAGTAGCGCGGTTGTTCAACAAAAAATTAATAATTTTAAAATAAAAGTAGTCCAGGTTACTTCTTATTACATCAGCTATCTGCCAATAAAAGTCTTGTCAAAATCGGTCCAGCCGATCCAGATATTAGCTGGAACAAACAGACGGACAGGCAGACAAACAAAAATTGAAAAAGCATTATTTTGAGAAAGCGGTTATTTTAATATCACAAGCAGACACTCGAATTTAATTTACTTTAAAAAATTAAATAGCTTCACGCTACATCCCGCACACAGCAGGGTAGGCAGAGGGAACCTAGTGTTAAGACACTCCGTTCCCCACTTTCCGCCGAATTCGGAGGCTTGCGTGTTAAGTGGCGGAACTTAACGCCGCGCTTTACCTCGACACCAGAGCGAAGAAAATGGAAATATAATATCCACTCCTCGAGTGGGAATCGAACCCACAACCAGTCGTTTACAGTCACACTCTTGTGCCACTGGGCCACGACTGGCCACTTTAATTTACTTATATACATTTATATATTTTCGTAAGGCTTCAATTGAATTTCAAATATTAATTTGCTTAAAGGATAAAGTCCAATCAAATTTGTTCTTCGAAAAAGACGAGGAAAATTAAACTGAAACCCTGTTCTTTCAAATTACCCCAAAGATTATATTCGACAAGTAATTACAGTCAAAGAAAGCCTACAATCTTTTCTAATATAAAAAAATTGAAATAATAATATAATTGGGGACGTCGTGGCGCAGTGCAAGTGTTTGTATCTGAACACGCTATAGTTTTGAGTTTGATCTTCTTTTTTTTAGTCTCACGCTGCATCCCGCACACTGCAGGGTAGGCATAGGGAAAAAATCTCTCTACAGATATGTTAACAACAAAACTAAGTTGTAATACAGCGTATAAGAATTTCGACGCAGCTGGTAGAAGAACGTATGGCTCAGCGGTGAGAGCGCCTGAACGGTATTCAGGAGGCGCGGGTTCGTATCCCGGTGCGTTCGAATTTTTATACGCTTCCTAAATGTCTTTTTCAATTTTCCTAAGAGTGGAATAACACTTTAAAAATGTTTAAAAGTAATTTCATTACAGTCATTATTTTATAAAGAGAATTCCTGAGTGGGAATCGAACTTACAACCATACGCTATTACTGTCAAAATGGCCTCAAGTAAAGTATATGTTTTTTAAAATAATTTAACAATTAATAAAATTACTCCAAATAACTTCCTTTGCTTATAATTCCTAACTTATAACAGCTTCAAAATTATAGCGCGACACGAACGATTAGCATAATAATAAAATTTCTTAATTATGACAAATGTCTAAAATATCCGCTTTTAAATGGTTATATAATATTAAAACTAGCGTCCGCTCGTGGCTTCGCCGCGTGAACTATAGTCAAAGTCAAATAATTTTATTCAAAATAAGAAATTATATGGTTCATGTTTTGAACGTCAAATAGTTTACCACCGGTTCACTAAAGTTAATGCCTCAGACTACAAAACTGTTTCGCTATATTGCAACCCTTGGGGGTGGATTTGAAAAATAAAGTAGCCAATGTACCTTGGATTATCAACTATATTTATGCCAAATTTCATTACAATCGGTAAAGCGGTTTAGATTTTTCATATAAGCTTTCATCCCTTATTTCAACCCTTTAGAGGTTGATTTTTGAAAAAATAAGTAGCCTATATGTTTGACCTTCGATTTTTTACTTCTTTCATTTTAAATTTCATCCAATTTGGACCGGTATATTAGCAATAAAAGTGTGACAGACAGACAGACTTTCGCATTTATAATATAAGTATGGATTATTTTTATTTCCCTGCTTTGTTAAAGGCCATGTGCGGCGTTAAGTTACGCCACTGAACTTGTCATGTGTTTAAATTGGACAAACAATAGATTATAATGTCTTACACTAGGCTTTCTCTACGTACTTAGTTACGTGTATGTGCGGGAGAGGGATTAAGATAAAGTATTTAAGGCAGTAACCATTTGCTTTTTTCGCAAAGATTTTTATAAATTTGATTTGGTTATCGAGCTGTAGTAACTATTAGTCGCACGTGACTAATCTGGGACTTTCCGTCCATTTGAACGATATTGCGTGTAAGGCTTAAAAAAAAATACTGAGAGCTAGGCGAAAATCTACTTTACACTTTGTCCCTTACACGGCTTGATGTTTTCCCTAAGTGGAATAGACACCCTCGACAATGTCTCGAGATCGCTGTTGATATAATATATATATATATTTTTTTAGCTTCACGCTGTATCCCGCACACAGCAGGGTAGGCAGAGGGAACCTAGTGTTAAGACACTCCGTTCCCCACGCACCGCCGAATTCGGAGGCATTGCGTGTTAAGTGGCGGAACTTAACGCCGTACCACGACATCAGAGCAAAGAGAATGGAAATATTACATATTTCCACTCCTAGAGTGGAGGTCGAACACACAACCAGTCGTTTACAGTCACACGCTTGTGCCACTGCGCCACGACTGGCACCGACTGTTTTTTTAAATTTTTTATCTTCACGTTTCTTCCCACATTATAGAGTAGTCAGAGAGAGAACACATTCCGTTCTCCACTTTCCGACAGAAATCGAGATTGACATCGTGTTGAGTGGTGGAACTAAACGCAGAGCTTTATAGCAAGAAAATGAAAATAAAATAAAACAATTTCCCCCGAGAAGGAATCGAACCACAACCAACGTTATTACAGTCAACCGCTACCCCACTACGCCACGACAGCCTTACCATAACACGAATAATTCGCATAAAAATGGAATTTCTGAAATATATAACGAATGAATAAGTACGTATTTTTTATACATACTTCAGTATAGAAGTTAGTAGGGGCAAAACTTACTGCCATTTATATAACCCTATTAAGCGGTGGCGGTATTTCCGACAGCATGATTGATGAGAGAGGGCCACGGCGGGAGTACAAGTATTTATGGCTTTACATGTGATGGGCAAGGATTAAAATTTAATATTATAAATGTAAAAATGCAGACGTTTATTTCGTCTTAAAAAGTTAACATATTTATTACTTATTTGCTTTGCTTATTCTTGTGTTAGCTATTTATAATCTATATTACAGTTCATGACTAACATTTATGTAGTATCTGTAGAGGGATTAATTTTCCTCACCTTTTTTGATGGAGTAACACATTATTCATTTTTAAAATTGTTATAATAAATTACAATAATTATCACAAGATATTTTACTTTGTGTTTTTTAGCTTCACGTAGGCAGAGGGAACCTAGTGTTAAGACACTCTGTTCTCCACTTTCCGCCGAATTCGGAGGCATTGCGTGTTAAGTGGCGGAACTTAACGCCGCACTTTGCCTCGACACCAGAGCGAAGAAAATGAAAATATTAAATGTTTCCTCTCCTCGAGTGGGAATCCAACCCACAACCAGTCGTTTACAGTCGCACGCTTGTGCCACAACGCCACGACTGGCCCCAAAGTAAATGAAAAGCAAATTAAGATAAAAGCAATAAGTATATATAATTATATTCTCGCTATCAACATTAGGAGACGAAGGATGGCAGTTGGCGCTGACGTGCGTTATTCTAAAGTGGATATTCAATTCTCGCAGCTCGTAGCTCGCTCGAGTTTACCAAATTTCATCCATTTCATTTTAGATCTCATTTAAAAGTTTTTGCGAAACATTTCGTTTGGTCTCAAGTTGATTACAAGGTCTGTTTTTGTAAGGTTTTTTTTTTTTTATTTTTGCCTGTTTTTATGTTTTTTTTGTGAGTCTAATAAAACCAACTTCACGTTGTCTCATATTATCTGTTTAGTTACGTGGTCGGAGAGAACTTAGTGTCAAATCACTCCGTACTTTTAAACATTTTTAAAGTGTTATTCCACACTTAGGAAAATTGAAAAAGACATTTAGAAACCGTATAAAAATTTGAACGCAGCGGGATTCGAAACCGCGCCTCCTAAATACCGTTCAGGTGCGTACTCTTGCCAAACGATGGTTCGTAGAATAATCTTTGGGTAGCACAAATTTGAAAACATCTCTCTACAGAGATGCTAACAACAAAAATAAGTTGTAATAAAGCGTATAAGATTTTCGACGCAGCGGCTAGTAGAACGCATGGCTCAGTGGTGAGAGCGCCTGAACGGTATTCAGGAGGCGCGGGTTCGAATCCCGCTGCGTTCAAATTTTTATACGTTTTCTAAATGTCTTTTGCAAATCACTCCGTTCTCGACTTTCCAGCCAAAATCGACACATTGCGTACTGAGTGGCGGAAATTAACTCTCCTCTTTGGTCTACCAGAGCGTATTAATGGACATGAATTTATAACCATTTCACCAAGTAGAAATCGTACCTATAACCAACCGCATTTATAGTCAGACGCTGTCCCACACTACGCTACACGAAGGCTTTATATCTGTCTAATAAAAGCGTTATTAATATCTTTTTGTTAACTTATCAGTATTTTTTTAATAAAAAAAGGATATCAGAAGTAACCGACTAACGACGAACGAACAAAGAACGGGAAACAGAATGTATTGACACAAAGTACACCCTAACTACCTTGCTAAGCATAATAAATGTAAATATTACCTCCTAGTAGGGGGCCAGTCGTGGCGCAGTGGCACAAACGTGTAAACTGTAAACGACTGGTTATGGGTTCGATTCCCACTCGGAAATATTTAATATTTCTATTTCCTTCGCTCTGGTACCAGAGGCAAAGCGATTCGTTAAGTTCTACCACTTAACACGCAATGCCTCCGAATTCAGCGAATTGTGGAGAACGGAGTGTCTTAACACTATATACCCTTTGCCTACCCTGCTGTGTGCGGGATACAGCGTGAAGCTATATAAAACAAAAAAAATAGTACACTTTTTTCTGACATTTATTCATTAATCTTGTCGACTTAATAATAAAAAAAACATTCTGATGGGCATTTTTAAGAAATGCCGTAGCTATTTAGCCTACCTCTTAAAGCGACGCAGACAACCGTGAGAGATGCTTCACAGCAAAATGTTTGCGGCTTTCAGTTTAGTGCGGTTAGTCGAAACAGAAACTGAAATGTTTATAATAAGACAGCTCTTTGTAATGTTCACTTATTTTATTTTTTTATTTTTTTTTTTAGCTTCACGCTGTATCCCGCACACAGCAGGGTAGGCAGAGGGAACCTAGTATTAAGATACTCTGTTCCCCACTTTCCGCCAAATTCGGAGGCATTGCGTGTTAAGTGGCGGAACTTAACGCCGCGCTTTACCTCGACACCAGAGCGAAGAAAATGGAAATATTAAATATTTCCACTCCTCGAGTGGGAATCGAACCCACAACCAGTCGTTTACAGTCACACGCTTGTGCCACTGGGCCACGACTGGCCACTTATTTTATTTTTTTATTTCCGAGGGTAAATACAATGAAAATAATAAGTATACATGGGACAGGGGCGGATTTAGTGCTGCAAAAAGATTGTGGTCGCAGTCTTATAACTGGGTAAGTATGACCATGGAGAAAACTACAATTGAGAAACTTGCACCAATGTTTTATTTTATTTTATTATGGTGATACTATGGTACTGAAATCGGAATTGAAACTGACTTACTGACTTACAGTCAGTGAAAATGGAAATATTAAATATTCCCACTCCTCGAATGGGAATCGAACCTACGACTAGTCGTTTACAGTCACATACTTGTGCCACGACTGGCCCCATTTGAAATTCATTATTAATTACTAACAACGTTACATTTTAAGTTTTATAATTACCTAATGGATTTCCTAAAGGGTTAATTACCTATTCCATACCTATCTTCTATTAAAAACATACGCTTCAACCTTTTTATCGTACATTAGGGTAGGCAAAGAGAACTTAGCACTTATATATTTGATCCCCACTTTTCACCTGAATTCGAACCATTCTTTATTAAGTGGCGGAACTTAACGCCGCGATTTCCACATAGTCACAGTCACAATTAAGTAAACTATACGTCATATCAAAATTATTCTAAATGAGCCTCTTTTCTTTGTAACTTAACAAATTCATCCACCTGCAGCCTCTGAATAAGTAACAGAAAAAATATATAAATTTTAAATTTATTAATAATTACTAAAAACCTTACATTTTAAGTTTTATAATCACCTAATGGGTTTCCTAAAGGGTTAACTACCTAAATCTTGTATTAAAAACATACGTTTCACCCTTTTTATCGTACATCAGGGTAGGCAAAGAGAACTTTAGCTTTGCGCTTAAATTATTTAATCCTCACTTTTTACCCAAATTTGGGTCAATGTTTATTAAATAACGCAACCTAACGCCGCGCTTTGTCCTAGAAATGAATATAACTTGAATTTGTATTATACATCCTATTATTTTTTTTATAATAAACGCGATTGTTTGTAAGTATGTTTGTAATTATTTCACGTAAAAACGACTGAATGTATTTTAATAAAACTTTACAATAATATAGCTTATACATCAGATTATATTATCGAATTCGCACTACAGCTACAATTTGTAAAGATATTTTGTGTAATTCGTGCGAAGTCGCGGGCACAGCTAGTGCATGTATTAATAAGCGTTATCTTGAATACTGATCGAACCCATAACCGTCGTCACCGTCGTTAAAATGCCATTCCACTGCGCCACTACGACCTCAATGAATAGATTTTTTTGGACCTTCACGCCATATTGGGGTAGTCAGACAAAACCTAGTGTCAAAAGACTCCGTCCTCCATTTCCCGCCTGAAGTCGTAACATTGAATACTAAATGACAAAACTTTACGCCGCGCTTTGTCTTTCATACTAAATCTTCTTTTTTTATTACTTTCGCGCTGTATCCCGCACACAGCATAACAGGGTAGGCAGAAAGAACCTAGTATTGAGACACTCCGTTTCTCACTTTCCGCCGAATTCGGAGGCATTGCGTGTTAAGTGGCGGAACTTAACGCCGCGCTTTACCTCGACACCAGAGCGAAGTAAATGAAAATATAAAATATTTCCACTCCTCGAGTGGGAATCGAACCCACAACCAGTGGCTTACAGTCACACGCTTGTGCCACTGGGCCACGGCTAGCTACAATATAACATTTATGACCTAAAATATCTAGGTTACCTATATGGGGGCTACACCAGACAATCCTTTGGGAAATCAACTATAGCACTTTTGCACACAATGGTTTTCCCCATTAATCATATCAGCGTGTAAATGACTATATCATGCTGTTATGAACCATGCCTGCGAAGATAAGCAAAGGGAACCCATTTATGAAAAAAATGCTTGTGTTTTTCTTGTTTTTTTAAGGGTTTATAGCAATTTATAGTCAAAATTTTATCATAATATAATCAAGGAGGCGACCTCCTTGAATGTACGCTTTTTTCTTTTAAAACAGGCAACAGATCTTAATGCGTTTTTCATTAATACACTTTTATTTGTGAGGTAAAATTACACTTTTATTTGTGAGGTAAAATGGAAGAAACAACCAAAAATTTTAAAGCGTTAAAAATGCTTTAACTGTTATAGAATCAGTAATAATAGTATTCGACTTATTTTAATACCAAACAATGAACACAAGGGCTTGATGACCTTACTGAAGTAGCAAATATTTCCACTTCTACACTCCTCGCGTGGTAATCGAACCCACAACCAGTCGTTTTGCAGTCACACTTTGCGTCTCTGCGACACGACTGGCCCATCTTACATCTTGACTAAGTATAAATTCACTATATATTATAAAAAAGGAATTATGAAAAAATCTGTGCGTTTGCAGCAATCTCTCTCTATCAAGCCGATCAACCTATCAAAATCCTTTTATGTCAAAACTATATATGGTAGAATTGTTCTTTTTAGTATAGTAGATATACAAAACAATATGCGATAGCATATATCTTTTTAAAATACTTTGCTAAACTCATTCTAATATTAACAAAAAGAGTCATTTATAGTGTGATAATGTATGTATGTACCTAATAGTTTATCTATACTAATACAAAAAAGGGGTAAAGTTTGTAACTTTGTTTGTAAGGGGTAATCTTCGGAATTACTAAACCGATCATGAATATTCTTTTACAATTACGAAGCTACACTATTCAGGAGTGCTATAGGCTATATTTTATTATCATTGAATAGAAAGTTCAGGGAAGGATAAAGGTGTTCGAATAAAGGATAAAAGCAGCAGATCATACGATGAAGCCTCGAGTGGCTCGCTAGTGCAGAGTATAATAATGAACGTAACAGTGAAGAAACCATACCATTTTTGACTATTCATGAATTAGGTTTTTGCTTAGATAAGTGACAGAATAAAATAACAATTATTATGAAATAATTTAGAATTTAGTAATTCGAAAAATCGGAGCACGTGTCCATAGTGTTTAGATATAGCTATATTTAAAAATTATGGTTTTTGTAAAACCATTCAAACGGATATGCATATTTTTACCAAATACGGAAATTATCTTAAGCGTGCATAATATAATGAGTTTTCACAGTGAATAATTTCATTGAATATCTTACTTGTTGTAAAATAAAATAACCACAAGGTGACCACGAAAGAAGTAAAATAGTGAATACTGACTACCTAAAACGAGGGCTTACTCTTTGTGGGGGCTCACTTCATCCCCCACAAAAATATTAGGGAAGCATAAGCTGTATTGTTAAATATCCAAGCAAAGCCGGACTGGGTACTAGTATAAAAACGAATATCTCAAAATCATAACATATAACCTATGTTTTCCGCATTTATAATAAAATCTCTTTTTGTATAATTAAATATTTATATTAATGATATGTATATTTCCTTCATTTTCATTTATACTGATTTATAGTCTAAATATATAATTATAGTGTAAGATTAGAAATACTGACAAAGAAAAATAAACAAAAAAGTACAAAATTTATGTTACTGCATTAACAAAAATCCTGCTTATTGTAAATCGAATGTTAACATACGTATAATTAATTAATTTATATACATTTAAATTTAATTTACATACAAAATATAATAAAAAACCATAATCATATAAACTAACACTAAAATAATTCCAAAAATTAGCAAATAACACACAAAAACAAACCTTAACAGTTCGCAATGCACCATGGGCCGCATCCTCCGTCCACACCTTGACCCCATCCTTCTCGTACTCCAGATTCCATCCATCCTCAGATGCCAGGAGTTGCTTAAGGGTTTCGAAGTCGGAATCCTCAGCCACGCGTGCTTCACCACGCGCCCAACCCATTCGCGCGGCATTACCCGCTGGCACAGTGAAACTGAGCCCTGCACAGTCGATTGTACATACCTCCCAAGTAAATTACTCCAGTACGAAGGTCCTTCATACTGTTAAAATCCAAACTCTTGGGTAGATTGTACGCACATGCGCAGTACAAGGCGGTTTTTTCGACCGAAATCATTGTTTATACGTACGTAATGGTAATACTGAGCTGAGCTGTGGTGCTCGAAAGCTCGCTCGCTACAAGTGAAGTAAAGTGGCCTTTGTTAGGATACCACATTAACATGTTTTTTAATTACTTAACTGTTTGTTTGTGTTTTTTTTTGTGGTTATAATATGTTCTTCTTGTTGTTAGATATTTTCTTTGATTAGTATTCGTTGAAACATAATGTTTGGTAATAATTTAGCTTTAGGCTTTTACTCGCATGGCAAGTTAGGCGGAGAGTACCTAGAGCCAAGACACTACTTTCTCTACTTCTCGCGGCTTGCCACGTAAAATACGTAACGGTTTCAGTATATCGCAACCCTCGTGGATGAATTGTTGAAAAATAAAGTAGCCTATGTTTAATCTTGGATTATCCACTATATATATTTCCAAATTCATTACAATCGGTTAAGCGGTTTAGATTTTTCATATAGGTAGAGAGAACGTATTGACATTTTTCATATTGAGCACAACACAACGCCACGAACTATCTACAGAGTTAATGAATAAATATAAATATTCCTCCGAATGAGAATCGAACCCACAACCGATCGCGCTTACAATGTGAAACTATTCTACTGTGCCATGATATACTTTTTTTTTAGCTTCACGCTGTATCCCGCACACAGCAGGGTAGGCAGAGGGAACCTAGTGTTAAGACACTCCGTTCCCCACTTTCCGCCGAATTCGGAGGCTTTGCGTGTTAAGTGGCGGAACTTAACGCCGCGCTTTACTTCGACACCAGAGCGGAGAAAATGGAAATATAATTTCCACTCCCCGAGTGGGAATCGAACCCACAACCAGTCGTTTACAGTCACACACTTGTGCCACTGTGCCACGACTGGCCACACTTTGACTTTTTTATATTATTAAAAAAATAATACGAAGTACTTCTTTGTGAAATTTTGGCTAAAAGCTTGCACGTGTACAAAAGCTACGATTATTAAGTCTTATCAAAGGTCAAACGTAGTTTATTAAATTTTTATAAATAAGTAATTTTGAAATATGACGCAAGTTTTTGAATGACGCCAATTGCCTATTCTCAGATCTATAATTTTTAAATATCTGAAAATATAAAATATAAAACAAAAAAATTGGAGCGTCTGTGTTTATATGTAAGTATCATAGTAAGTAAGTAGTAAGTATTGTGGCCAGTCGTGGCCCAGTGGCACAAGCGTGTGACTGTAAACGACTGCTTGTGGGTTCGATTCCCACTCGAGGAGTGGAAATATTTAATATTTCCATTTTCTTCGCTCTGGTGTCGAGGTAAAGCGCGGCGTTAAGTTCCGCCACTTAACAGGCAATGCCTCCGAATTCGGCGGAAAGTGGGGAACGGAGTATCTTAATACTAGGTTCCCTCTGCCTACCCTGGTGTGTGCGGGATACAGCGTGAAGCTAAAAAAAAAAATCATAGTAACATTATATACATTTCTTGTCTGTATGTTTGGCTGTTATTACGCATACGTACATATAACATAAATAAAATAAAACAATAAAACAATGCGTTCAACAATAACCTTTATATTAGCTTGGTAGCCTGACATGAACTGAACTGACATACAAGATTTCGACTTACCCACTTAAATTTACATTATTATAAAACAAAGTAAATAAGTATCAACTAATTTCAAAATCATTGTCAATCCGTTCCCTGTAATATTTTATACATAACAGCTGTTTTGGAGGCTAATCTGTGAAACGGCTGGACCGATTTTGACGGGACTTTCATTAGCTACTTCTTTCACACGGTCCAAGTCGCGGGGATTATCATGCTAATATAGAAATATATTTAGATATACAATATTCCTTGACTAGAAAGTTATTCTATAAGTCTATTTATATTTTTGATATTGTGAAACACACGTTTTACTAATTTTCTTTTATTTTTAAATATTTCCTACATTTTGAAGACATCGTGGCTCAGTGGCAAAGCATGTGACTGTGAACACAATTAGTTATGGGTTCGATGTTCACTCGAAGGTAAGATTATATTTTAAATATTTTAATTTCTTCGTTTTGATACATGGATCAATTGTGGCATTGAATTCCGCTACTCAAGACACTGTTTAAATTTCACATGGTGTTTGGAGAATGGAGTGTCTAGAAACACGTGAAAATCGTAAGGATGTTGTTTTTCTTCATTTTCATAAGTAAAGAAGATACTGTGTTCGACACTTTTCTACATTAAGATATTGCTTATAGGTTGATTATTTGGAATTGGAAGCCATTAAAATAAATTTAAAATCATATCTAGAAACGTCTATAAATAAAATATAAGCATTCTTGCTTCATTGACTTGTAGTACGGTAGTCAAATGGAATTTCCGTTTCCCACTTTTTGTCTAACATCGTCAGAACCAAATCGTTGAGTGGCAGAACCAAACGCCTTGTTTTGTTTTCATATACAGCAGAATAAATGAAAATCGAGATTAAATGGAAATCGTACCCACAAAACATTACGTTAATATACAGATAATATGTTGAAACAAAACTTTTTTTAACCGGATTAATCGCGTATATTTTTAAACGAAATAAATATACGCGACTTCAAAAAACATACGCGACGTATCTAGTTGAAAATACTTTAATTTCAAAATGTGTAATAACATAAATATAGGGGCCACTCGAGGAGTGGAAATATTTAATATTTCCATTTTCTTCGCTCTGGTGTAGAGGCAAAGCGCGGCGTTAAATTCCGCCACTTAACACGCAATGCCTCCGAATTCGGCGGAAAGTGGAGAACGGAGTGTCTCAACACTAGGTTCCCTCTGCCTACCCTGCTGTGTGCGGGGTACAACGTGAAGGTAAAATAAATGTGTAATAACCCCGAAAACAAAACATCTCATTGTGTACTATCCTACTGCACTACGATATATTTTACTATATAAAATTTGAAGTCAAAACCATCACGTAAACGTTATAGTCTTAACCACTGCACTATAAAGGTGTCCTCAAAAAAGCAAACAGATGAAGCAATTTATTCAAGAGCGTAATGAATGGCTCGCCAAACACCATTAATAACTAAGTGTACCAAACTCACTATCCGCGGCGGGAAGTCCTCAGGCGAGTAAGGGGTTGATTTTTATAGAGATTGATATTTTTTCACCAATTTCCTGGTTTATTCTAATTTTCGCGAGGTCATTGTAGTACAGTGGGTAAATGTGTCTGTATTTGTGATTGGTTGTAGGTTTGATTCCCACTTAGAGGAACGATTTTTTTTAGCTTCACGATGTATCCCGCACACATCAGGGTAGGCAAGGTAGCTTTCCGCCAAATTCGGAAGCATTGCGTGCTAAGTGACGGAACTTAACGCCGCGCTTTGTCTTATTTCCCAGAGCAAAGGAATGAAAATTTAAATATAATCATTCTCCTGAGTGAGAATTGAACCCACAACCATCGTTTACAATCAGACTACTAAGCTTCACGCTGTATCCCGCACGCAGCAGGGTAGGCAGAGGGAACCTAGCGTTAAGACACTCCGTTTCCCACTTTCCGCCGAATTCGGAGGCATTGAATGTTAAGTGGCGTAACTTAACGCCGCGCTTTACCTCGACACCAGAGCGAAGAAAATGAAAGTATTAAATATTTCCACTCCTCGAGTGGGAATCGAACCCACAACCAGTCGTTTATAGTCACACGCTTGTGCCACTGGGCCACGACTGGCCACAACTACTAAGGTATACTAAAATAAGTCACATTAATTTGATAGAACTAAACATATTAATGGGAGAAAATCTGTAATATAAAGAAACGCTTGGCGAGACATCTTCATACAGACCAAGGCCCGCAGATTGCTCACCCCTGGTGTAAAGTATATAATGAATCGCAGGCGTAGCTGTGGCACAAAAGTTTTCCATTCCAATGGATTAAACGTAATCTTACAAAGGAAAAGAGTGGTCGGCCCTGATTAATTACATTCCTAAAGGTCTCTGAGAGGCTGCTCTTTAATAAGAGTGTCGAGAACCAAGTGTGATACAGTAAGCAGATATCTGTATGGTATTTGCGTTTGTTTAATTAAGAATTTTTCTTTTTCTATAATATTTGTTTTACGTTGTGGTGCAGTGGAACAGCGTATGACTGGACACATGATGGTTGGGGGTTGGATTCTGCTTGGGGGAATGATCACATTATATTATTTTCATTTCTTGCTCTTCTCTGCTCTGATCTTGCTCTGGTACCTAAGACAAAATATGGCGTTGAGTTTTACCACTCAAAATCAATGTCTTCATTTTGGGTAGAAAGTGAAAAAATGAGTCTTGATACTAGTCTCTTTCTGACCACAATGTTGCTTTTAGAAAAAAACGTAAAAGTTAAAAACTAAATATTGTGTTTTTTTAAAACACTACTGTATGGCCAATTTCCGTAGTGTCCTTAATGGTCATGTGGTGTAACTGCGTAACCACGTTGCCCGTGGGACGGGCTTGGAATACAATTCCCCTCTGCCGCTGGGTAGTGTCCCGTAAAAGGCGGGAAACCCAGTAGCTTGGTGGTAGTATTCGTTATCCGACTGGCTCGCGACCACTGTCGTGTCAAAGACGAACCACCAAACACCTGGCCATGTGTTCTAGTTCGATGGCATGTAAGCCAGCTCTCCCTATTCCCACGATTTTCATCCTTCCTCCCTCCATCTGTCCTACATCCCCGAGGCTGGCAACGCATCCACAACTCTAATGTTATGGACGTCTATGGGCGAAGGAAACCACTTAAAACCAGGTGGACCTTCTGCTCGTATCTTCTCGCTGCTCGGACCTTTATTACATTCCATAAAAAAAACCACGCTTTATATTGCTAATCAGGTCAAAGAAAATTAGAATTAGAAATATGATAATTTCTCCCAAAGGGAATCGAATGTACAAGCAATCGCGATTACAGTCACACACTGAACCACTGCGATGCAATGCAACCTATATCTATTTATACATACATACACAAAAGCACGCGAACAAAATTTCAGACTAAGCATAAGTTTAGTACAAAATATTCAGTAGCTAACATCTAGGTTATTTTACACGCTAAGTTTAATACTGGGGAAGCCGCAGCGTTCGTAAACTATCTCTTTATAGTGAATTCCGCTCGTATATCGCTCTAATACTGCTACAATTATCTGCACATTATTGCGTTAATGTGTTAAGCTTTTGTGGATAATCATATTTTACGTGGAATCTGTATTAACGCATTTGTTTTAGCTTCATAAAGTCAAAGTCAAATAATTTTATTCAAAATAACAAGTTATATGTTTCATTTTTTGAACGTCAAATAGTTTACCACCGATTCACTAAATTTAATGCCTCAGACATGGGAAGAACCGGCGCAAGAAACTCAGCGGGACTTTTTTTTTTTCAAGTGATTTTATTACAGTGTACCGGGATACATCCCGGATATAGCTACCGTGGTAGACAGAGGGAACCTTATTTTAAGACACTCCGTTCCCCCCGCCGAATTGAAGGCATTGCGTTTTAAGTGGCAGAACTTAACACCGCGCTTTGCCTGGATACCAGAGCGAAGAAATGGAAATATCTCCTCGAGTAAGAGTCGAACCTGCAACTAGTTCCGCTTACAGTCACACGTGGTGCCCACAAGCCAAGACTGGCCTCTTAACGCATTCATTTTATAATTTTTATCTCTTTTCCTTGTCTTCGTGTCTCAAGGGCATAATTGGAGTAAGACTGTCTAACTGTTTATGAGATCGTTATAGATTCGATTTCTAATCTGGGAAATGATTATGTTTAAATTGTTTTTTAGTTTTCTGTTCTGGTATAACAAAGCGCGGCGTTAAGTTCCGCTACAAGGTCTAACATGTCTTGAATTCAAGGGGAAGGCAGGTGTGTTACGAAATTAGGTTCCCTCTGCTCTTTTGTTATGGGAAAAGCCTGAAGCTGAAAAAAACGTGGCCAAGAAATTAAATATTATTTTAACAGCTATTATTATATAGATTATATTCTTAAAAAAAATAATGAATACTGTCGTTGTTACTTCTTACTCTAAGTCTACTAGTATTATATTCTTCTAGTCTACTAGTAGTATTGACACCGATGTCTGACTACAAAGTCTACTGACACTGATTTTTGAACAAAACTTTTATGGAGAAGGAGTCCAATCCCTTATTGGGCTCATTTGAGTCTAAAAAATATTATGTACCTCACAATTTCTTTCACGTAACGTTAAATTAAAAAAGAGAATTAAAGTCTTATACAGATAATATCATCTTTCCTAGCTTTTATCTGACAGATGTTGCTTTAGAAATCATTTCCAACTTACAATTTTAAAAGATATTACGGCAATGAAAACAAAATATTATTTCACTTAACTCATATATTTCATATTTTAAACACAAAAACAATAAAAAAAATTACACACATACATTCCAAACACTATCTCACAAAACAATTAATAAATCGATTAATTATCATTATTTCATCGAATATCATATTGGCAAGGGGTTTCTAACAATTTGTTTGATCTTTGGTTTTACCCCTCTTCTATCTTCTTATACGTTCTAAAAGCTTTTCTTCTTAGCAAGAACTGATATCAGGTAAGGAACCTTGGCAGTGGTTCTTCCAGCCGTACCAGGCGTTGAAGCCGTGCCTCTTGTAGATTTTCTTAGCGCAAGTCGCTGCTTTCGTTATGTCGTCCGTTATAAGTGCTGTAAAGAATAATATTTTTGATCAATAATAATTTTATTGTCATAAAAAATAGGGTCCATAATTTTAGTCTTGGCTTAATTCTTAAATATTAATTATTTATGAATAATTAAGAATTTTACTTTAATACTTGGTGGCCTAACCTTACTCATTTAATGACTTATTATAATCATATTATGAGAAGTGGTTTGGGGCCAGTCGTGACAAGCGTGTGACTCTAAACGACTGGTTGTGGGTTCGATTCCTACTCGAGGAGTGGAAATATTTAATATTTCCATTTTCTTTGCTCTTGTAACGAGGCAAAGCGCGGCTTTAAGTTTCGCCACATAACACACAATGCCTCCTTCGGCGGAAAGTGGGGGAACGGAGTGTCTTAACACTAAGCTCCCCCTGCCTACCCTGCTGTGTGCGGGATACAGCGTACATAGATTACTGTACTCAAACAAAAAAGACCCTTCGACTTTATTATATTAGTATAGATTATGTCAGTAGTATTGAGAAATATCTTTACATATTTTGATACCTGCTACATATTCACATTTATAAGTAAGTAAGTGTTAAGACACTCCGTTCTCTATTTGTCGTATAATTTAGCAAATTGAATTTACGCATTAGTATTTTTTACTTTTAAATATTAAATAAAATATATTTTACTGTTATGTTTTTACATAAAATAGACAGCAATTACTTATCTTAATACGAAAGCTTTTAAATTCTTTTAATATTTGCATATAAATAGTTTAAATATTATAAATATGTAAGGAATTTTACACTTATGATAATAGTATACTATAATAGAAGTACTATATTTTTTTTTTAGCTTCACGCTGTATCCCGCACACAGCAGGGTAGGCAGAGGGAACCTAGTGTTAAGACACTCCGTTCCCCACTTTCCGCCCTATTCGGAGGCTTGCGTGTTAAGTGGCGGAACTTAACGCCGTACTATATTTAAAAATATATTAACTCTCTGTTATGTACTCGTATAAAATATATATTGTCATTAATAAACGTTATTAAAACCACTGCATTTTTTTTATAAATTTAAAAAAGTAAATTAGTATTTAATAAAATATATATATTTTAAGTGAACCAATTTAAATATATGTAAAAAGACATTTTAAAGAAAACGTATAAAAATTTGAACGCAGCGGCACTCGAACCCGCGCCTCCTGAATCGGCGCAGGCAGGCCCAGGCGCCCTCACCACTGAGCTCAGTGGTGAGTTTGAGGTTTAAAATGCATTTTTCAATTTTTCTAAGTGTGGAATAACACTTTACAAATGTCTAAAAGTCTTTAAAAGAAATTAAATATATCTTTCAAGAAATTAAATGTATAGTTCTGAGACCCTTATATTTAAAAGCATTATTGCAAATCTGAAGTTAAATTATATTCTTAAAACCTAGCTCACACATTTCCGCCAGTTTACTAACACTGTAGTAGCTAAAGCTAAAATAGGCCTCAGCTTAAAACCACTTATAATTTTTGTCCTATACTAATATTAAGTGTGACTTTTAAAGAAAATCTTTCAGTTTTCTTACAATTAAATGTAAAGAGAAAAGTATAAAAAAATAATAAAATTTTAAATGAATTTTGGAATGACATGTATCCGTAATTGAAACTAAATTACGCACGTAATAAGATCATGTAGCTATTATAAATAAAAATTAGAAAACATTTCTAGATACATCAAACCGTGTATGTATTGTTATTTAAAAAAAAAATATATATTTTTTGCATTTCTATTAATTTGGTATCCAACAAGGAATGATTATTTATTATTTTTATTTCTACTCTCTGATATGTTAGACAAAGCGCGGCGTAGAGTTCTGCCACTCAATACACAATGTGTCGATTTCGGGCGAAAATGGAGAACGGAGTGTCTTAATACGACCGTTAACGGATGTCTTGACAGTATCCAATAACACAAATATTTATAATTAACTGTCAAATAAATTAGAAGAATATTTAAAAAAAATCCTATCTAGATAAACCAAAAAATTGAAAATCCAATCAAAATCAGTCTAGCCGTCATATATTTTTCTATAAATAACTTACCAATGGGCCAGTAGTGACTTGTGGATACGAAGTGTGACTGAATACGAAAGGTTGTGGCTTCGATTCTCACTTCAGAAATCAAAATATTCAATATTTCCAGTGTAAAGGCAAAACGCGGCGTTAAGTTCCGCCACTTAGCACACATGCCTCTAGAACTCGGCGGTGCATGGGAAAAGGAGTGCCTTAACACTATATTCCCTCTGCCTACCCCGCTGTGTGCGGGATCCTGCGTGTTAACTTACCAGCACAAGTAACATTGCAGTCCTTGCCCGGCGTGCTAGTCTTGCTGCACCAGTACTTGTCGTTGATCTGGAACAGGCCGTAGTCGACGGAGCCATTCTTGTTCACTTTGCCCACTTTGCTTGTTATAAAACTACTCTCGTGCTCTACTAAGCATACCCCTAGAAATAAGAAAAGAAATTATTAAATTAAAGAAGGTAGCCATATGTGTATTATTTGTAATACATATTACTTTATTCATTTTCTTTTTTTTTTTGTTTCACGCTGTATCCCGCACACAGCAGGGTAGGCAGAGGGAACCTAGTATTAAGATATTCCGTTTCCCACTTTCCGCCGAATTCAGAGGCATTGCGTGTTAAATGGCGGAACTTAACGCCGCGCTTTACCTCGACACCAGAGCGAAGAAAATGGAAATATTAAATATTTCCACTCCTCGAGTGGGAATCGAACCCACAACCAGTCGTTTCCAGCCACACTGGGCCACGACTGGCCACCACCACCACTAACACGTCTAGACACTTTAATAATACCTATTATTAATTACTTTCATTTTTAATTTTACCGTTTTTAATGTACTTCGCATTTTTATTATTACTGTTAAGAAGTGACGTCAAAACAAAATAATATTTTTTATTCAACTAAAATTCAGTTTATCTGTCAAAATTTCTTTTTAATGAAAATGCAATTAAGATAAGAACTAAAATAAAATATACTTAATTAAAATTATCATTTAAAAAATACTGGCACTATAAGACTTGACATGGCAGTGTCATGACAATTATAATAATTTTTAATTTAAAAAAATAATGCAGGAAATCAATTTTTTCAAAGATTTTTTTCCCCTTTCTTAAGATATTTCGAGTGGCGGCGCTTAACGCTGCATCACTTCTTACCAAAGTAAGGAAACTAAGAGAAATCAATCATTATATACACAATTACTTGCGTATTTCAATACACATAGAAAATTCTATATAATGTATAAAAAGTAAATTAAAATTAAATGTGGCCAGTCGTGGCCCAGTGGCACAAGCGTGTGACTGTAAAACGACTGGTTGTGGGTTCGATTCCCACTCGAGGAGTGGAAATATTTAATATTTCCATTTTCTTCGCTCTGGTATCGAGGTAAAGCGCGGCGTTAAGTTACGCCACTTAACACGCAATGCCTCCGAATTCGGCGGAAAGTGGGGAACGGAGTGTCTTAACACTAGGTTCCCTCTGCCTACCCTGCTGTGTACGGGATACAGCGTGAAGCTAAATAAAAAAAAAAAATATATATTATAAAAAACTAATAAAAAATAGCAATATTTACAATCACGAAGCTTAGATTCGGGGAAGCCTTGCTTCCTCAATTCCCGCACCAGTCCACATTTCGTAAACGTTTTCCCTTCTGCCCCAGACCAGAGGGCAATGGCGACGAGAAGTATGAAGAATTTCATTTTATTAATTTTATTTAATTAATTTACTGTTAATAATAATATAAAAAAAACTTAGTAACGACGTTTCACGACAACTGTTGTATTTATTCTGATGATATTCTTGTCACGGTACATTTTTATATGCGCTGAACGCATATGATACTCTTTGTGTAGGCAAAGGGGAATTTTTCTTATCAATTAATGCAAAACTTGTACTGTAATTGTGAGATTGTTTTGGTTTACTTTATTTAATTACATAATTTGATAAAGGAGGTCAAATGGCATGTTGTTATCTGCTACTTAGCACAGTGTTGAATGTAAACGCAGTGGTTGTGTGTTCGATTCCCATTGAGAAGAACGTTTTTTTTTAAAAAAAATCTTAACTTAACGCTGTGTCCCGCATACAGCAGGGTAGGCAATTGGAACCTAGTGTTAAGACACATCTTTCCCCACTATCTGTCGAATTATGAAGGCATTGCATGTTGATTGGCGCAACTTAACGCCGCGCTTTGCTTTGATATGAGAGCGAAGAAAATTGAAATGTTATATATTTCCACTCCTCTAGTGGGAATCGAACCGACAATCGTTCGTTTTACAGTTACACTTTATGCCATTGCGCCACGACTGGCCCATAGAATAGTTATATTCAAATTATTTTTATTTTTCTGCTCTGGTACCTTATACAAAGCGCGGTGTTGAAATCCACCATTCAACATTGTAATGTCTCAGTTTCTGGCAAAAATTGGAGGAAATGGTATTTTGACAACATGTTGCCTTTGAATGTGGGGAAAAAAGTCTAAAGTTACCAAAAATAATACAAAGAAGCACGATTTGAACCAGCACCTATTAGAAGCCAGATTGTGGCCAGTCGTGGCCCAGTGGCACTAGCGTGTGACTGTAAACGACTGGTTGTGGGTTCGATTCCCACTCGAGGAGTGGAAATATTCAATATTTCCATTTTTTTCGCTCTGGTGTCGAGGTAAAGCGCGGCGTTAAGTTCCGCCACTTAACACGCAATGCCTCCGAATTTGGCGGAAAGTGGGGGACGGAGTGTCTTAACACTAGGTTCCCTCTGCCTACCCTGCTGTGTGCGGGATACAGCGTGAAGCTGAAAATAAAGAAAAAAAACCTATTAGAAGCCGTTAAAGGGCTGTCTGTAGCCAATCGAGCTTTACGTCAAATTATGAAATCCTTATACAATGGACATATCTGTTGTACAGATTTTAAAAGCATTTTTTTAATACTAATACTAAGCATAAATAACTATAATAAGTCGGAATAACACTTTAAGGATATTAGAATATATGAGGAAACGTAAAGAGAACTGTTATCAGCTATCACCATAATATGCCATATAATAATATGGATATACGAGCAATAATACTGGACTGGTTTAACAAAGTATGGTATTGAGTATCTTCAACCGATATGCTATTAATTTTATAGGTGCATAAAATTGAGAATGAAAACGTATTTTTCTTAGTAATAAATAAAAGCAGCTTCATGCTTTTGCACGTATGGGAGAGTTTTCAGAGAACCTAGTGTCAAGAGTCTCCGTTCTGTACATTGTGCCCGCAATCTATACATTATATGTTAAGTGACGAAACTCAACGCCGCACTTCGTCTTGTCTTTTTACCTGTGCAGAGCAATGAAAGAAATATGTATAACAAAATAGAGAAAAAAATCCTATTATTACTATCTGAGAGGCATTTCGTGTTGTGTCTCGTAACTCAACACCGCAGCTTAATATTTATTTCTTTATATATGTTTTTTTTTTATTGTTTTTTTTTAGTTTCACACTGTATCCAGCAGGGTAGGCAAGAGGAGCCCGGGTTCAAGACACTCCGTTCCCTACTTTCCACCGAATTTGGCGTTGCGTGTTAAGTGGCGGAACTTAACGCAGCGCTTTACCTCGACACTATAGCAAAGGAAATGAAAATATTAAATAGGCATTGCGTGTTAAGTGGCGGAAATTAACGCCGCGATATGCCAACAGAGAGAAAGAAGGAAATATTAAATATTTCCACTCCTCGAATGGGAATCGAACCCACAACCAGTCGCTTTACAGTCACACTTTGTGCTTCTGCGCCACGACTGGCCCTATATTTTATATGTGTTAAATAAAAAATAAACATTTTTGTATAAAAAAATATATAAAATTGGCTCTTAAATTTCATATTAAAGCTACTCTAATAGTTTTTTTCTGTATGTTAGTCACGACCCACGGGCCTTCCCTAGGCGGGAAGGAAATTGTACACCTCCACTTACAATTTAACTTATCCTGCCTAGTTTGTTTAAGACGTGAATAATCTTGTGTTAAAAGATTGTACTAGTACGTATAGGTACCTATAATTTACTATATGACAGTGGCCCGAACTAAGCTTTCCCTTTTTTCTGAATTTTTCTCAGTAAAATTAAGTTATTTTAAGCGAATTAATCGATTAAATATTAGTATCGTATAGTGACTTTGACATAACTCGATGTTTTGAATACTTTGTTATAGTCCGTAGGCAAGTGGACTCAATTATCTGCGATTAATCATTTTAAATACTTTAATTTAAATTGTGTTTAATATAGGGGCCAGTCGTGGCGTGTGACTGTAAACGACTGGTTGTGGGTTCCATTCCCACTCGAGGGTGTAAATATTTAATATTTTCATTTTCTTCGCTCTGTTGTCTAGGCAAAGCGCGGCGTTAAGTTCCGCCATTTAACACGCAATGCCTCCGAATTCGGCGGAAAGTAGGGAACGGAGCGTCTTAACACTAGGTTCCCTCTGCCTACCCTGCTGTGAGCGGGATACAGCCTGAAGCTAAAAAAAGAAAGTTTAGTTAGTTTTTTTAAAATTGCAAAGTACAAAGATCTTAATATTTCTAAGTTAATTCATTCTATATATATATGATGTAACCACTTCCTAATTAAGCCCCAGGCTCTTTAATGTTCATTGCTTGTTAATATATTAACTCTTTAATCCTTTGTGTAAATTTTAATATAAATAAATATATTAAATAATATATAATAAAATCATTATTTACGTTAGTTCTACCCAATCTAGTCAAATGCCTTTTTTAAAATAATCATTGGATATTGACTTACAAATTACAATATTGTGTTTTTTACCGATCACTCTCCTTTGTGTTTCTTCATACAAGCTCCTTTGTGTTTCTTAGCGAAATCATTTGTGCTCATTTGGCACGTACGATGGCTATGAAAAAGTATTTTGTATGTACATACATATAAGATATGTTTCATTGTTTTTTTTTGGTAATAAAGAAATATCTATATATGTATATGTAAGTAGGGGCCCAGTCGTGGCGTAGTGGCACAAAGTGTGACTGTAAAACGACTGGTTGCGGGTTCCCACTCGAGGAGCGGAAATATTTAATATTTCTATTTTCTTCGCTCTGGTGTCGAGGCAAAGCGCGGCGTTAAGTTTCGCCACTTAACGCGCAACGCCTCTGAATTCGGTGGAAAGTAGGGAACGGAGTGGCTTAACACTAGGTTCCCTCTCCCAACCCTGCTATGTGCGGTATACAGCGTAAAGGTACAAAAAAATGTAAATATGTAGTATAAAGAAAATCGCAATATTTTTTATCTGTCATACGTCATTATTAGGTTGAAATATCGATTATAATCCGTATGACTAAACAAATGTATTATCGATAATTGTACTCGATTTGTAATATAACTGCTTTAAACTATTTTTATATTTATATTGTATGGCAATTTCTGTATTTCGCAGGGTTCGTAAAACAAAGTTATGTCACTTTAAATAGACATTTTGACTTTCTCAATTACGACATCATCAATTTTCATCATCTCTTTTTATTGATAAATAATAATACATTAGATATTTAATTCCTATTTTTCTGTATATCGACAAATTTAAATAATAAATTCTTTATAATAATAAGGTCACGCAAATAATACGAAAACTAAAAAGTAAAAAAAAAAATTGTATTTAATACAGATAAAATATATCAAATTAGGTATAGATTACTACAGCTAACTGTTTTTTTTTATGTTATAGCCTTGTAGGCATGTAATTGAGGAAGAAGCTTGCAAATATTCGACACAATTGAATGGCCGGTGCGACCACAAGGCGGTAAAGTCCCACCTCCGCAGACCGCATGTTATCGTGAATCATAACATGTTTACATATGTGTTGTGCGATATCAGAACGTCTTTGTTTATTTCTTTTCAACTTTGCAATCGCATTTATAAGGTCAGGAATTGCGAAGGAGTTGGATAAAGATTTCGTCGTGGCGCAGTGGGCTAGTGTCTGAGTGTAAATGCGATAGTTATGGGTTCAGTTTCTATTAAGAGGAATGATTATTGTATATTTGGGGCCAGTCGTGGTACAAACGTGTGTCTGCACACAACTGGTTGTGCGTTCGATTCCCACTCGAGGAGTGGAAATATTTCGTGTTTCCATTTCCTTCGCTTTGGTATCAATCCAAAGCAAGGCGATAAGTTCCGCCACCTAACACGTAATGCCTCCAAAATTCTGCGAAAAGTGGGGAACGGATTGTCTTAACACTTGGTTCCCTCTGCCTACCCTGCTGTGTGCGGGATACTTTTACCTTTATGTTTCACGATGTGCTAATAAATAGGACCAGATTTGTTATTCTCCGTCCAGCGTTACGTATGCTTGTTCCAGCTATGAAAACATGAAAAATATCACAATTTATTATAGCACATTACAATAGACATGTATTTAAGCTTAGACAGTTTTAAGATGAAAATGGCTTATTTTTAGATTTATGTAACTTGTAATTTGTGCTAAATATTTATTCAATAACACTTTTATCAGCGTCACTCATAGCACGCAGGGAGAATTTAGAGTCACGACACTCTGTTCCCCACTTTTCGCACGAAATCGAGACATTGCGTTTTGAGTGGCGGGACCGCCCAACTTTGTCTTACCAGAGCGGAGAAAAGAAAATTTTCAGTTTAAATATTACATATTATTAATCTTATCTTTTTTAATAGCTTCACGCTATATCCCGCACACAGCAGGGTAGGCAGAGGGTACCTAGTGTTAAGACACTCCGTTCCCCACTTTCCGCCGAATTCGGAGGCTTGCGTGTTAAGTGGCGGAACTTAACGCCGCGCTTTACCTCGACACCAGAGCGAAAAAAATGGAAATATTATTTCCACTCCTCGAGTGGGAATCGAACCCACAACCAGTCGTTTACAGTCACACACTTGTGCCACTGGACACGACTGGCCACTAATCTATTAAATATTAAATGTAATAGTATAAGTAAGCTACATTTAAAATAAGTTACATTTAATTTTTAAGAGATTAGATTAATATTGAAAAACTAAAGAAAACTGGACTCTCTTATATATTTATAAACTTAGTTAAAGCTTACTTAGTTTTAAGCTCTGATATTGTAAATGAAAAAAAGGAATTTATATATAAAAAAAAGATTATTTTATAAAAGGTACAGACCGTATGTCCGTAGTGATATAAATTAAATTGTAAAAAAAAAAGTTTAAATATTCCTGCAAATGGGGATCGAACCCAACGAAACGTGTTTAGTCATACTCTGTTCCACTGCGCTACGATAACCAATTATAAAATATCTATGTACTAAAAAAGGATTTAAGTTAGAAATTTTAAAAATGTTAGACTAAACTGTCGACGATTTGGTTTTCGGGTAAAATGAAATTGCTTTAAATGATTTAATACCACTATATAAAACTTACACTTAAGATTAGAAAAAATAAAAGATACCTACGTATTAGGTATATGTTGTATTTAAGTATTTTTAAAAACTAATATTTTCGTTGACGCATAAAATACGCGTTACCTTAGCAACGTTTATGTCATTTTATTCAAAAGTATATGTCAAACATATAGTAGTATCTGTAATGTTTTTTTATTAATTTAATATATTTCTAATGTTTTTTTATGGATTATATTGGCTTTTTGAACTTCTTCAGCATATAAATTTTAAATGTACCAAAATTCATACTCGTCCAAATGGTGAGTATTGAGAAATTCTGGAAATGTACATTTTTCCTTCATGTATTAATTTTAATAATAATATGACAAAAACATAAGCACACACGATATATGCATTTTGTTACTTTTTTTAGCAGGGGTGGCCGAGGGAAGGCCTAGTGTTAAGACACTCCGTTTCCCACTTCACATACACAAATATTAAGTATTACCACTCCTCGAGTGGGAATCGAACCCACAATCAGTCCCTGCACAGTCACACTTTGTGCCACTGCGCCACGATATGCTTATATGTTATAGTAGTTTTAGATGAATGTCATTTGAATACTTTCTACTTCCTACTTTGTATTTTTACAGAGCCTATATATTCCATTATGCATTATGACATCTTTAGTAAAATTAATTAGAAATTATTTTCTTCATAATTCTGATTTTAAAAATAAATAGTTAAATGCTGTTAACGATTCTCATAGCGCTAACTACACCTATAATATTTATTAGAAAAAAATAGCAATAACTCTTTATTGCTACTTATTCGGCAATATTTTTTAATAACTACTTATTAACAAAGACATTTAGAAAAAGTATAAAAATTTGAACACAGCGGGATTTGAAATCTAAATGTGATTCCTAAGTGTGTGAATAACACTTTAAAAATGTTAAAAAAGTGCAACATTTATAATTAATATTTATAATTAATACACTCAGAGAAGATTAAAGAAAATGTACAACACGCAACATAGACATCAACCTTTTTTTTTTATAAACGGTTTGAGGCCCTCAATCTAAAGGTCCAAGTTAATTTAAAATATTTTCACATTCTACTATTAAGATACACACTATATTGAAATAAGAAACTTTGTTAAACTTTCGGTAATACCTATTGTATACGTATTATCTTCTAATATTTTAACAATACACATTATATTACTACTAAAACCTTTAAAATTTTAAAAATATACGTAAAAAGTTAATTTCAGACAATTTTAGAATTTAATAGCAATGCTACGATTTAAGCAAAAACATTATGAACTTAAAATTTACTACACATAATTCCCAAATACTAAATGAGCGTCCATTTAAGCTTAATTCATAATTGGGTCATTGAATAATTTATAGCAGTAATAAGCGCCTATTATTTATATCATTAAGTGGCACTAAGCTATGCTGTAAATATTTAATGACTCGTGAACAGTAATCGTCTTACGCCTTACTATTTAGTATAGCAATATTTTTCTTAATATATTAATATAAAATAATCTTAATGAGACATCATGAATTTATTATAATTATATTTATTTGTTTTTACTCTTTGTTTTATTTAATATATATTGTTTTTGTATATTATTAAAATTATTCTTTACGATTATCTATAGAATATTCTGGTACAATTATTCGTCATCGCTCAATGTCAAGCTCATATAAATTTGACAGTTCCTATAATCGACTAAACGATTGTGAAAAATCTGGCGGGATTTATAATGTTATTATAATATATTTAAAGTTCAAATTTGTTTAGAAAATAAAAATGTTTGTGTAGAGAACCGAAATTCGTCGACTTTGCGATATATTACGATTTCCGCTGTACATTCATATCATTGACTTTTAAAATCAAGTTGGAACAAGTTAAAGAGGCCGGTCTTCTTAAAAGTGACAATTAGATACTTAATAATTTATAGAGTAGATATAAGAAAACTGTAATTACTTATTTATTTCTTAGCTTTACTTAGTTGTAGTAATATTTTTGAATTTATCATAGAAAATTTAACTTTGTATTCAGGAAAATGTTAGTATGTGATAGTGGTGATACTAAATTAGATGCGGCTGTTAATGGATGGCTCAAACATGACAAGGTAAGAGAGATATTAGTTGACTTATGTTCAACTAAACTAATTAGCACTACTATGTAGTAGAGTGTAATATTTACTTTTGCTACAAAAACAATAAAAAGTATGAATTTAGGTAATTAAATAATAACAATTCCTATGAAATTTAATTTTTTTATGGATCCTTTAAATTGTAATGAATAAATAAAATTAAATACTAAGAAAATAGTTACAAATTTAAAAAGTTAAACAAAAAATAACTTAAAAGTTTAATATAAGATAAACTAACTATTAACTCTAAAAAAAGACACTCTTTTTGTCGGTTGTTCTTGTGAATACCATAATTTACCTATTAGCATGTGATCAAATCTTGTAAATTATAACAGAATATTGTATATATCCAAGGTTGTTCCACAGGCGTGAGCTTGAAGGTCGTAACAATGAAGTTGATTGATTTATAAATGGATGCATGATATACATAATTCTCACTGCAACTCAAATTACATTAGACAGGTCCTAATTATATGTTTAAACTTATATTTAAAAATAAATATTTATAATTTTGATTGACATGATATTATGGTACTAATGTTTTATATCGACATTTTAAAAATATTTAAAAAAAATCTCTATTGTTTGGTTTTTATAACATCATTGTAACTATTTTTTTGCTTTCTTTTTATTTTAGCTAGTACTGTTTGTGTTTATTTTCTTATTTATTTACTACATAAGTAGGATGTACAGTCTTTTAGCATTTTAAAGTGGTATACATACACTTAGGAAAAGCTATGCTTGAAAAAGACTTTTTTTAAAAATATATAAATACTCTGACCACTATGCCATGTTCTACTGGCCAGCAGCTGGCTGGTACTGCTACTACCAGCAGTGTGAAAACATATATATTTACAGCATATCTTATTATAACTTATATTTTTAGTTATATTTTTATTGTTAGCATCTCTGTAGACAGATTTTTGTATATACTTTATACAATAGATTCACACCTTTCTCTCAGTGTCAGAGCTAGATCTTTAAAGGTAAAGAGAGAACTTAATATCACTCACTGTGACACTCCATTTTTATTTTTAGTCCAACATCAAGATTTGAATGGGTCATTGAAGATTGTATGTTGAGTGGGTGAACTTAATACCATGCTTTGTCTACTAGAAAGGAGAAATGAAAATAATAAAACTATAAAACTATAACCATTTCTCTAATTAGGAATCAAACCCACAACAAATTACATTTACAGACAGACATCCCATGTACCATTGGACCACAATGGTCTCATGTCTTATAATAGGCTGATACAAGAAGGAGATTACTCTTTCCAATACTTTGTTATAATTTCAATGTCATTTTCTGAATATTTCATTTCTATTGCACAATGCAAGCCTCTAATGAGGCTTGAATCAAAATTTTGACAAACAACTTTATTTAACTTTAATATATTATTGATATTTCATTGGAAACCTATTTAGTATCTGACACACTCAAGATACTTGTAAAGATGTAATGAAGGAGTTATGAATAAGAAACGAGAATTTTTATACTTTATGAATTGTGTGCTGTGACTTTGCATGGATTATTCAATAAATATGCTTAAATTGCCCTTTTTTATGTTTTCTTATGAATTGCGGAAAATTCTATATTAATGCTTGCTCTATTCTCACATAATGGGCATGGTGAATATCAGTAAGTTTATATTATCTGTCAATCAGTAATTAATAGAAGAGTTATGACATAAGAAACTCTGGTCTTTGCTTCACTCCTAAATCCCATTGCCAGTGACGGTATCTAACACCATGCGTTGTCATATCCCCAAAGCAATGAAATGAAAATAATTTTAAACATTTTTAAAGTATTTAATAAATGGCATTCTCTCTTGCTAAACGATTGCCCAATCGTTGTAGAATAATCTTTAGATAGCAGAAATTTGTAAAAATCTCTCTACAGAAAATTTAGACGCAGCTGCTGAGATCGCCTGGACGGTATTCAGGAGGCGCGGGTTCGAATCCCGCTGCGTTCAAGTTTTTATACGTTTTCTAAATGTCTTTTTCAAAATGAAAATAATTTTAATATAATCCCTGGGGAATCCCTGAGTGGGAATAGAACTCACAACCATTGCATATAGACATTCAGACATTGTCACGTTGCACCATGATTCCATTATTATTTTTTAGCTGTACGTAGCAGCTTCATGCGTTTTCCCTCATAGCTAGGTTTTCTAAGAGAACGTAGCATCAAGCCTCCGTCCTCCACTTTCCTTTTTTTTAACACATAAACGATGTCATGTATAAGTCTATCTATTATAGTCTCGATTTCAGACGGACAGTTGAGGACGGAGTGTCTTGACACTAGACTTGACTTCTCTGATTACTCCGCAAAGCGGGATAAGTGTAAAGTGCCTTTTTTTAGCTTCACGCTGTATCCCGCACACATCAGGGTAGGCAGGCAGAGGGAACGTAGTGTTAAGACACTCCGATCCCCACGCACCGCCGAATTTTTCTAATCTTAAATATTTCCTTTTTTCGAGTGGGTATTGAATGCACAACCAGTCGCTTTACACCTTGTGCCACTGCGCTACTACTGGCCCCTGTCTTTTTTCTGTAGTGATATTTTAGCTTTATAATTAAAACTATTCTTACAGAATCCAGAAACACGTCAAGAAGTGTTAGACGATATAAAACAAGCAAGATGGGAGAAATTAAAGAAGACAATGTTGAAACGTCAGAAATTCGGCACAGCCGGCCTGCGCGGGCGCATGGGCGCCGGGTACATGTGCATGAATGACGTCGTTGTATTGCAAACTGCTCAAGTTAGTGATTTCTGTAGCTTCTGGGATACTAGGGTAGGCAGAGAGAATGGAGACTACAGACACTATGTTGTCGAGCTTCTGACTTTGCTTGTAATGCTTGTTTTAATAGAACGGAGCAAACAAATACTTTAGATACTTATTTATAATCCTTCTCCGAGTAAGAATCGAACCCACAGCTATCGCTTTTAGTCTGATACTTTTCTAGTTCCTATAAGGAAAATCACCACTTTCTAGATATGTTCTTTTAAGATAAATCTATTTAAGATAAGCTTCAGATATATAATTATTGTTTGAGATAAATAGTAGAGTTCTGGATAGAACTCTAGAAAGACAAAAATAGGAAGAAAAAGAAAAAAAAGGGTTAGAAAAATGGATTAAATTGCCAACCCTTAAATTGTTTAAGTTTTAACTACTGAAAAAAAAGTGCAGGTTCAAATCCAATGCCTTGTAATTTATTATATAAGCAATTTTATAATAAGATATATTACGAAGATTTATTTAATATATTTCAGGGTTTGTGTTCCTATGTACAAAAGATATGCAATCAAAAACAACTTCAGAATGGCGTTGTTGTGGGCTACGACGGAAGGTATAATAGTAAACGGTAAGTTCTTTTTTTTTTTTTCTTTTATTCTTGTTTACTCAAGAAGAAATTAGTCTTAGGTCATTTTTTTCTTAATTTTCAACTTTTTTTAGAACGTAGCCGTGTTGGCGGAACTTTACGAAATATAATTTCCACTCCTCGAGTGGGAATCGAACCCACAACCAATCGTTTACAGTCACACGCTTGTGCCACTGGGCCACGACTTGCCACTGAGAAATGAGATTTATAAATATAAAATTTAAACTTTTCTTAAGTGTTATTTACAAACTTATAATATGAATGGTCAACGCATGTTGCTACGCGCAGCTTTGCGGTATGACACTTTGGACAGCTCCTATCAAGAGCGGGTTCAAATCGAACAGCATTCAAGTTTTTATACATTTTCTTAAAATGACTTTTTAAAATAAAAAACTTATCCCAGAAACTAAACGTAAATTACTGCCATTTACAATCAGACACTTCAATTACACTATGATGGCGTCGAATCGTTATGATTATTCAATTGTAAATATATTTATCATAATTTTGCGTAAAATAACAATTATTTTATTTTTCTCCTGTTGCCGTACATCGTATCTAAATTTGGACGTTTTGTTTTTTAACGTTTGACCTTTGACTTTAAAACATTGTAAACATTACTACAGATAAAACTTAAATTCGGATACGATTCTCAACAAAACGTGTCTTCCGATTGTAATATATAAATCATTTATTTATCTCTCGAAGGCGAAATAAAATTAATGTCTTCATCCATACTTATATTATAAATGGGAAAGTCTGTGTGTTTGTCTGTCACGCTTTCACGGCTAATCTACCGGTCCAATTTGGATGAAATTTAGAATGAAAGTAGTAAAAGTGACTGGGTACTTATTTTTCAAAAATCTATCTCTGAACAGTTGAATTAGGGGATGAAAGTTTATATGAAAAATCTAAACCGCTTGACCAATTGTAATGAATTTTGGCATAAACATAGTTGATAATCTAAGCATAAACATAGGCTACTTTATTTTCTAAAAATGCGCCCCCGAGTGTTTGTATATAGCGATATAGTTCACCGCGGAGCCAGAGCGGGCCGCTAGTTTTTTTATATGTTTTTTTTTTCCCGCAAACCGGGGTAGTCAGAGAGGACCTGGTATCAAGACATTCGTCCTCCACATTCCACCCGAAATCATCACCACCATAATTGATTCGTGACTCGGATAAATTATCATAATTTAATTATTTTCTTTTCCTCGATAGTGGAGTATTCTCCCTAACTGACCTTATCTTTTTTTTTTGTACCTTCACGCTGTATCCCGCACACAGCAGGGTAGAGGGAGCCTAGTGTTAAGACACTCCGTTCCCCACTTTCCGCCGTGGCGGAACTTAACGCCGCGCTTTACCTCGACACCAGAGCGAAGAAAATGGAATTATTAAATATTTCCACTCCTCCAGTGGGAATCGAACCCACAACCAGTCGTTTACAGTCACACGCTTGTGCCACTGTGCCTTATCTTATTTGCGGTAAAAAAACTTAAAGCTAAAGAAATATAATTTTAATAATACATACCTACTTTCAAAGTCATATAAATATAGTATAGAAACATCTTGCAAGAACAATGAACATTTTAATATAATCTTAATCTTATATGCTAAATATTTGCTTGGTCGATTTATATTAATAATGATAACAGTCCCTTATCAACTTATCGTGGCTTGTGTAGGCGTAACCATGATGAAATCACTACGGGGGTCAATAATGTGCTGATAACGAATTGTGTTACACTATATTATATGTTACAGTATAATAATTACTTAAAGGAAGCCAGTTCGAATACTGTTTTGGGGTTATTTTTTAGTTTGTTTCAAAGTTGCTGTAAGGTTGCAGTTTTTGGATTAGGGTCGATTATTGCGCACACAGCAGGGTAGACAGATGGAACCTAGGGTTAAAACACTCCGTACCCTATTTTCCGCTGAATTCTGAAGCTTCGACACCATAGCGAGGAAATAAAAGAAATATTAAAAATTTCAATTCCTCGGATGAGAATCGAACCGACAACTAGTCACGTTTACAGTTATTGACCGTGACCATGCAGCTTGACTGGTCTCGTAATAAATAATAAAATTTCCTTTCAAATAAACCTATTTATAACCGGAGTAATCGCGTATATTTTTGGTATTCAAAGATACATTTTTAATTAAAAAACATTTAGAAAACGTATAAAAATTTGAACGCAGCGGGATTTGAACCCGCGCCTCCAGGATACCGTCCAAGCGTTATTACAACTTATTTTTCGCTTTGAATTCATCTGCGTTCAAATTTTTATACGTTTTCTAAATATCTTTGTCAATTTCCTAAGTGTGTAATTAACAAAAAAACAATAAAAATATTTTTAATTATTTAGATAATCTCCCATTTTTTTACAGATTCGCCGAACTAACAGCAAAAGTGTTCATATCCTCCTCTATCCCTGTCCATTTATTTTCATCAGTATGTCCCACCCCATTAGTGTCCTTCGCCACCATTTTATATGGTTCTGCCGCGGGGGTCATGGTGACCGCTTCCCATAACCCCAAAGACGATAACGGGTATAAGGTGTACTGGTCGAACGGCTCGCAGGTCATAACACCCCATGATGATAATATATTGGATGAAGTGTGGGGGTGTTTACAGTGAGTGATTTTTTTTTAATATTTATATGTATATTAAAATTTAAAAAAATGACTATAGAATAGAATATTAGAATTATATTTTATAGACTTTTTTTTTATTGCTGTGTTATGTTTTTCTTCGATTTTTTTTTTATATATAGATAAATTTATAAAAAAAAAATTATGTTTTTAGATTTGGTTTGGTAAAGGTTTGGTTTCGGACACAGGTTCAATATGTAGAATTATGAAGAGGATGTGAATGAAATGTGTAATTTATATACCATAATACATAGTAGAGTATCTAAAGGAAACCTAGTGTAAATACACTCCGTTTCCCAATTTCTGAAGAATTTTAGAGGTGTAACGTGTTAAGAGGCGGAACTTAACGCCGCGCTTTTTCTCGGCACCAGAGCGAAGAAAATGTAAATATTACATATTTCCACTCCTCGAGTGGGAATCGAACTCACAACCAGTCGCTTTACAAACACACTTTGTGCCTCTGTGCCACGACTAGCGTACCGACTCATTGTATTATATTTTTTAATATTAATTAAGGTTGGTACTTTGAAAGGCTTGCGGGACACAGGTTCTACGCATAGAGTTATAAAGAGTACGTAATTAAAACTTGTATTTTAAATTCCTTTAAATCTAATCCCCAAAGAGAATTATATTTTATATTAAAAAAAAACATTTCTCCGCTTTTCTATAAGAAAGTCAAAATATGGCAGAGAGTGTAAAACACTCCGTTTTTACACCAGGTTGTCTCAAAACGTAAATTAAATTTCGGAAATGTATATAAATTTCAACACAGCTGTATTTGAACCCGCACCATTTGTTTACTTCTGCCATGCCATGTGTTTTACATCTGGCTACGTCGAAATACTTACACAGCTTTTAAACATTTTTAAAGTGTTATTCCACACTTAAGAAAATGCTTATAAAAAAAATATTTTAAAATGCTCAGTAATGAACGGTATTCAGGAGGCGCGGGTTCGAGTCCAGCTGCGTTCAAATTTTTATACGTTTTCGTTAAATGTTATTATAACAGCTTATTTTTAACTAACAAAATAAATAAATTTCCAGTATACCAGACGAACATTGGAACATAGAATCGATTCGAACCCACGACCTAGTGAAGGACTGCACTAAAGAAGTCACTACTAAGTATATGGAGTATATAAAATCCATTTTACATGAGGAAGTTCTAGAAAATAATAGAAAGGCTAAAATTAATACAGTGTACAGCGCAATGCATGGTGTCGGTTACGAATGTATTGTGAATGCGTTTGAAAGTGCTAATTTGAAGGTAAATTATTGTTTTTTTTTATTATTTAGTGATATTTTGTAAGGGCGAGTGGTTGTGGGTTCGATTCCTGCTCGGTGATTATATAAAAAATATTTTTATTTTTCCACTCTGGACAAGACAAAGCACGGTGTTGAGTTACGATACGCAATGCATATTATCTTAATTACGGAAGGTGGTGAATGTCTTGACACTCGAATGTGCCCTGCTATACGGAAAAAAGTGTGAAGCTAAAAAAAAACTTATAAAATTGTGGCCAGTCGTGGCCCAGTGGCACAAGCGTGTGACTGTAAACGACTGGTTGTGGGTTCGATTCCCACTCGAAGAGTGGGAATTATATTTCCATTTTCTTCGCTCTGGTGTCGAGGTAAAGCGCGGCGTTAAGTTCCGCCACTTAACACGCAAGCCTCCGAATTCGGCGGAAAGTGGGGAACGGAGTATCTTAACACTAGGTTCCCTCTACCAACCCTGCTATGTGCGGGGTACAGTGTGAAGCTAAAAAAATATATATTTATAATATAATATTTTATATTAATTGTTATTCCAGCCACCGCTAAGCGTAAAGGAACAACAAGACCCAAACCCCGATTTTCCAACTGTGAAATTTCCGAATCCAGAGGAAAAAGAATGTTTGGATCTCAGTAAAAAATTGGCGGAACAAAATGGCGTCAAGGTAGTTTTGGTTAACGATCCTGATGCTGATAGACTTGCTGTCGCTGAATATAATGATGAGTGGGTATATTTTAAAGTAATATTTGTTAGCTTCACGCTGTATCCCGCACCGAGTAGGGTAGGCAGAGGGAACGTAGTGTTAAGACACTCCGTTCCCCGCGCATCGTCGATTTCTGGAGGTAATATGTGTTAAGTGGCGGAACTTAACGCCGCGCTTTACCTCGATGGAGAGAGAACAAAATGGAATATTAATTATTTCTATTTCTGGAATGGGAATCGAACCCCCAATCAGTCACGTTTATAGTTACACATTATGCCCAAAATCCAAGATTGGCCTCAAGACTTAGAATTATTATTAATATACATTTTTAGAAAATATATAAGAATTTATAAGCCGTCATGGCGCAACGGGACAACGTCTGACTGTAAAGCGATGGTTATGGGTTCAATTCCCACTCGGAGAAATGATTATATATAAATTTTCATTTCCTCTCTCTTGCACCAAAGACCTGAAATAATGTCTCGTTTTAGTGCGGAATGTGAAAGGCGTGTGGCGTAAAGTGTCTTGACACTAGGACCTCAGACTCCACTATGCTGTTTATACAAAACTTAAATATTCTTAATTTAACATTTTAAAGTGTTATAATAATTTGAACATACTTTGAACTAACGCTTGGCTTAGCGATCAGTGTTTGGACGGTTTTCAAGAGGTGCGGGTTCAAATCCCGCTGCGTTCAAATTTTTATACGTTTTACTAAAATGTTTATTTAACTATTTTTCATTTTCAAGGTCTAAAACCTGGAAAGTGTTCACGGGTAACGAAATGGGTTCGTTACTAGGATGGTGGGTGCTCACACAGTACTGTGCCCACAATACAACTGATGAAGAGGATGTGTACCTGCTGGCCAGCTTTGTCAGCTCCAAGATGCTGCGGTCAATAGCCAAGGGGAAGGGTCAGCTGGTGGAAACGCTCACTGGGTTTAAGTGGATGGGTAATTATATTGATTATCTATGTTAAGTTACCATAATTTTGGAAAAAATGGCGCTTATGATGGTATTTTTAATTGAAATACTAGCACAGTTTCGTATTTTCGATCGTCAGCGCTCTCAACAGAGCTAGCTGGTTTATGTTTTTCATACAAATTATCATCCTTGAAAAAATAGGTAGCCTATATTTAGACCTTGTGTGACCTCATAAACTATATTCCTAGAAAAATCATAAAATTAACTTTCATTCCCCATTTCCACTATTTAGGTTTAGATTTAAAAAAAAATAAGTAACCTATGTTTGTCATTAGATCTTCAATTGCTTTCTTTCCGAGTTTCATCCAAATCGGTCCAGTAAATAAATAAGCTGCGAAACCAAAACAGACAGACAGACAGATTTTCTATTTATAATGGAGTGGATACACTCACTAGGCTTAAATAGATGCGTAACTTTATTGCTATCTGTATTAAGTTAACAAAATTTTATAATAGATGGCGCCAATGACAACATTTTGTGTGACTATCGATATTTATTGTAAATACTCAAAGTGTTAAATCTTTTGCGGAATGTATTGTTAGTTATTAATTTTTACAAGAGTTAAGTACATATATGTAGAGTTTCAAAGGTGAGTGGTAAGAGAGGCAGGGGGAGACCTCGGTTGACCTTCGAAAACACAGTATCGATGATACTGGAGGAAGGTCACGTAAAAAGCATGAGGACCCCCCGGAGGGCGTGTATGAAGAGGTTAATGACTGTGGACGAGGCGAAAGAAGTATGCAGGGACCGTAGCGTTTGGCGCTCCGTTCTCTCTTGACTACCCCGCAAGGGATACAGCGTGAAGCTTTAAAGAATTACGAGAATTATTACTTTTTTCTAAAAATTAATTAGTAATTTAGGTCTTTTTTAATGTTTTTTTTTATAATTAATATATTGTTCCCAGGTAATACAACACTGTTACTGCTACAGCAAGGTAAAATACCACTGTTTGCGTTTGAAGAAGCGATAGGCTATATGTGTCATCACCGTGTACCGGACAAAGATGGGATATCTGCAGCTGTGCAGGTAACTTACAAATAAGTTATTAATCTTAAATAGAATCAGCTTAAATCACTCCTTATTATATCAGCTATTTGAAAGCCCCGTCAAAATCGGTCCAGTCGTTTCGGAGATTAGCCGGAACAAACTGATAGATAGACAAAAAATCTTAAAAAAATGTATAAAAAAATTGTTTACATAATTAAATAATTCGCACAAATCGGACAAATAAAGAAATATATTTTTTAAGAAAATCTATAACTGATCAGAGCTTTAGCTTCATTATTTCTTCTTGCATAATAGAGTAGTCAGAGAAAACCTAGTGTTAAAATACTATTCTGCACTTTTTACCCCAATGTGTGATAATTAATGTTGAATATTTAACTGCCTTTTCCTACCAGAACGATAGAATGGAAATATCAATAATTTATATAAACCAATACGTTTACAGTTAGATTAATAAAATTAAAAAATAATAATCTATAAAACATTCGCAGGTCGCATCACTAGCCTCAAACTTATACTCCAAAGGCTCATCACTATCGCAGCAATTACAGAATCTCTACACAGAATACGGTTACCACGTGTCTTATAATGGCTACTTTACATTCGACGATGCAGCGGTTATACCTAAGATATTTAGTAGAATTAGAAATTATCATGAACCTAATGTTGTAAGTTGATTTTTTTTATTTTTTTTTTTTTTAGCTCCACGCTGTATCCCGCACACAGCAGGGTAGACAGAGGGAACCTAGTGTTAAGACACTTCGTTCCCCACGCACCGCCGAATTCGGAGGCTTGCGTGTTAAGTGGCGGAACTTAACGCCGCACTTTACCTAGACACCAGAGCGAAGAAAATGGAAATATAATTTCCACTCCTCGAGTGGGAATCGAACCCACAACCAGTCGTTTACAGTCACACGCTTGTGCCACTGGGCCACGGACGACTCAAGGAGTGTATTTAATATTTCGAAATATTTAATATTTCCATTTTCTTAGCTCTGGTGTCGAGGCAAAGTGGGGAACGGAGTGTCTTAACACTAGGTTCCCTCTGCCTACCCTGCTGTGTGCAGGATACAACAGCGTGAAGCTAAAAAAAAAAGAAAAAAAAAAGCACGCTATGAGCCTTGAGCCTTTCAAATTGTATCTGTTTGTAAATATATTTATTTATATTCATTAAGGTTATTTGACAAAATATATTTATTTTTTTACAGTACCCGAAGGTAGTGGGTTCGTCTAAAGTAATATTCGTGAACGACTTCACCGCAGGTGTTAGAGTACCAGAAGAGCCTACTAAGGGGGCCCACTTAAGTAAGTATGAATTTTTTTTACCTTCACGCTGTATC
The DNA here is from genome assembly GCA_019049465.1 of Dryas iulia moderata. NCBI lineage: Eukaryota > Metazoa > Arthropoda > Insecta > Lepidoptera > Nymphalidae > Dryas > Dryas iulia. Next base: position 936,810 of record CM032418.1, read on the forward strand.
CTTGCGGGAGCACACGGCAGGGTAGGCAGAGGGAACCTAGTGTTAAGACACTCCGTTCTCTAAGCAACGCCGAATTCTGGAGGCATTGCATGTTAAGTGGCGGAAGTTAGAGTGGGAATCGAACCCACAACCAGTCGCTTTGTGCCACTGCGCATTATTATAAAATATATTTTCATAATCTGTCTATTAATTTGTATGTATGTTTGTTTGTTTGTTTGATTGTTTCATTGAAATGTTTGTTGCAAATTAATGTTTGAAACATATGTTCTTAACCGATTGACGTAAAATTGTATATAAGTTTGTTTTAAATAACATAGCGGAACAACCAAGGTGGATGCCGACTAATTTTAATGCACTCCTACAATATAGATATGAAGAAATTTTTTTTGTAACTTCACGCATTTATCCCGCAACAGTAAAGTAGACAGAGAGAACCTAGTGTTAGAACACTCCGTTCCCTATTTTCTACCGAATTTAGGAGGCATAGCCTATTAAATGGCGGAACTTAACGCCGCGCTTCACCTCTATATTTCTAACAAAAATCTATTATTTCAGAAGTTATAGGCACTGGCCTAGACGTGGATTACACCAGCGGAGAGATGATAGCGTTTGAATGTGAGGGCTCAGTGGGCAAAGTCTCCGTGATAGTCCGTACAAGTGGCACTGAACCCAAACTCAAATACTATACTGAGCTAGCCTGTGACGCTTCTACTGTGCCGTGAGTCATTTTTTGTTTGGATAATATTTAAAAAATAGATTTTTTATTTAGTTTTTGTATTTATATTTTTTTATCCAAACAAACTTATATTATAAATGCGAATGTCTGTGTGTTTGTCTGTCATGCTTTCACGGCTAATCTACCGGTCCGATTTGGATGAAATTTAGAATAAAAGTTGTAAAAGTTACTGGGTTGAATATGGGCTACTTACTTTTTTTTAAAAACCAACCCTTAAAACGGTGAAATAGGGGATGAAAGTTTATATGCAAAATCTACACCGCTTGACTGATTGTTATGAATTTTGGCATAAGCATAATTGATAATGTAAGCTTAAATGTAGGCTATTTTGTAATAAATTTACTTTTAGCCTATAGTATTGCATTTGCTTAGTATCTATGAATGTAAACGCGATAGTTATGGGTTCGATTCTTATCATTTAATTTAATTATGACATTTTTTTTTCTTTATAAAAATACTATTTGTGGTGTAAGAGAAAAATATACTACTTATATATCTTGTACAACATAGCATAAAATATCATGCTATGTTTTTATTTAATTTTTATGACTAATGGGGCATAAAAATTAAATGAAAATTTAGGGCTAGTGATGGGAAACAGAAAATATCTAGTAGTTCAAAAAATAACGTTTTAAATTACTTTTAACTGTGACAAGATTTACACGTTTCACTCATGTTTTTTTGAAAGGATTCCATCATCTGAAACACCTAAAAATTCTGCAAAAATGACGTCATTCTAAGGTGCTTATATTTAATTTTTAGCCAAATTAAAACGGAGTAAAGTTTTTACATTTTATATAGTTAGTTTTCTCCTAGGATATCACTTTTAAACATTTTACAAGTAAACACTTAGGAAAATTGAAAAAGACAGTTAAAGAAAACGTATAAAAATTTAAACGCAGCTGAATTCGAACCCGCGCCTCCTGAATGCCGTCCAGGCGCCCTCACCGCTGAGCCATGCGTTCTACTATCCGCTGCGTCGAAATTCTTATACGCTTTATTACAACTTATTTTTCCAATTCTACAGAGATGCTAACAACAAAAATAAGAGCCGCGGGTTCGAATCCCGCTTCAAATTTTTATACGTTTTCTTTAAATGTCTTTTTATTAGGATATCATTTTTTTAAAGTAATAACAACAAGCATTCAAATCCCGCTAAATTCAAATCTTTACACTTTCTTTTTTAAAAACAATAAATACTTATTTTTTTCTTTTTTCAGAGAACAAGAAGCAAAGAAAATAGAGCTAGAGAAAATGGTCAAAGAATTCATCGAAGAATTACTTCAGCCTAAAGAGAATGGACTTGTCGGTTAAAACTTAAATCTAAAGGCCTTTGTACAACATGTTTATTTTAACGCGCGTTTTTGACGATTGCTTCTTTTGCGCGTTATTTACGCGTTTTAGCAGATTTTTCGTGTCCACAGCTTTATTTTGCAATCATCAAATAATCTTTGTTCATTCTTTAAATAGTGTAATCAATATTTACGCTCGTTTGAGTTTTCGAAATTCGTGTTAAAGATATGTTATACGATTGCAGCACAATACAAACTCAAAAATCATATTTAAATCCTCGGTTCTACGTTTATTGAGCGTCCTTACTGCGTTTTACGAGCGTAAAATGAACATCATGTGCAAAGATCCTAACAGTCCAATAACTTAATCCCCTTATAGAAAATATATAAGTATAAATAGTTAAAAAAATCTACTCTTATTAAGAAATAAAATAGAAAACGGCTATTATTTTAAAATTAATTCAAATTGTATATAATTAATATATGATGAAGCAGTAGAAACATGTTGAACTGCTCGTATATGAATCCACTACTCGTGGGTTCGAATCCAATTTGGATTTTTAATTTAAACTTGTTTTTTTTTGTTAGCTTCACGTTGTATCCCGCACATAGCAGGGTAGGCAGAGGGAATCTAGTGTTAAGACACTCCGTTCCCCACGCACCGCCAAATTCGGAGGCATTGCGTGCTTAGTGGCGGAATTTAACGCCGCGCTTTACCTCGACACCAGAGCGAAGGAAATGGAAATATTAAATATTTGCACCGCTCGAGTGGGAATCGAACCCACAACCAGTCGTTTACAGTCACACGCTTGTGCCACTACGCCACGACTGGCCACACTGGATTTAAATTTGTTGTGTTATCTATTAACACATACTTTATACAGTTATATATTAAACAAAAATTACATCTCTGTAACATTTCCCGCTCCACGCTTTTGCCCGCATAGCAATTTAACAGAGAGAACATAGTGTTAAGACACTCCGTATTCCATTTTTCGAATACAAGGTTTGTCTTATTAAAGTGGGGAAATAATAACAATTTAAATATCATCATTTCCCTGAGAGAGGATCGGAGTCACATAAACGTAATCACGATTAGTTGTAGGTTCGATTCCCACTACATTTAATTTTTCCTACAAAAGGGGTAAAGCACAGCGTTGAGTTCCGCCACTTAACACGCAATATCTCTAACTCCTGCTAAATGATTCTCTTTAATATGGGGGAAAAAGTATGAAGCTCTATTAATATATAATATTAATTATTTTATAAGTATAAGATAAAAATACTTCACACATTCACACTAAGTTACCATTATTAAAAATTATGTTTATTTTTTTTTTTATTTATATAAATAAAATTAACAAGTGCTATAAATATAGTGCCAAAGGATTTATTTCTGTGATAAACAATGATTCCTTTTTTTATGTATTTTTGTGTATTTTTAATTTAACATTTTTAAAGTGTTATTTACGCTTTATTTACGCACTTAAGTAATCCAAAAGCACTTTAAGAAAACGTATAAAAAATTAAACGCAGCGGGATTCGAACCTGCGCTTGTTGAACATGGTTTAGTTGGGCAAATTTTAATTGCAATTAAATATCACAATGATCAATTAATTCATTGTTAATTATAATGTAAAAATTGACAATTAAGTAATTTTCAACCAATTTTGATGTTTTAAATTGAAACTATTTTTAACCGGATTAGTCGCGGATATTTTTGGTATTCGAAAATACATTTTTAGAAACCCGACGTTTACCCGTAGACTGAATGGATGATGATGATGATATGATGTCTACCTGTGACCATGGACTACTGTTAAGTGTTCGAAACGTTGGATTTCTAAACAATGTATTTTCGAATACCAAAAATATACGCGATTAATCCGGTTAAACATAGTTTCATTTCAAAATGTGTAGTAATCGTGAAAACAAAAGATCATATTAATTTTGATGTGATTTCCCATAAACAAGTAATCAATTTTTAATATTTAATTTTTAATTGCAATTAAATATTCCCCACACTGCCTTGTCTTAGGGGGTTAACGATTTCCAAGAGTTTCGGGTTCGAATCCCGCTGCGTTCATTTTCATACTGTATCAGATTTTTTTTCTTTGTAAATGCAATTATAAATTGCAACACTTCAAACGCAAAGGGGCGTTACTATACATTTATAATAATTACAATAAAAAAAAGTAACAAAAATAATGTTTTATTTCCACACCTTTTAATTTAAGAAGAAAATAATATAATTAAATTATGCATTCTCTTCAGCTTGCTCCAGTTTTTGTTTTTCCCTGTCTTTAATACTTTGCTCAATCAAGTTGTCTAATTCTGGACTCAGTAATACAGATAGGCCGGCTGTTATTGGCACCTGTCAGTAAATTTCAGTTAAATATATTTGTGGCCAGTCGTGGCCCAATGGCCCAAGCGTGTGACTGTAAATGACTGGTTGTGGGTTCGATTCCCACTCGAAGACTCGTGTTGAGGCAAAGCGCGCCGTTAAGTTCCGCCACTTAACTACCGTCACAATGCCTTGAGAATTCAGCGGAAAATGGGGAACGGAGTGTCATAACACTCGGTTCTCTCTGAATACCAATAAACGCAACAGTCGTGGGTTCGATTTCTACTCGAGGGAATGATCATATTACAGTATTTACATTTCCTCATTTTGGTAATACAAATTATGACGCTGACTTCAGCAAATCAAAATGCACTGTCTCAAATTCGGGCTGTAGGTGGAGAACGGAGTGCAAAAATAAACAGTTAAAAAAAGGAAAAAAAAACACTACACTCTTTAAACCTTTTTTTAAATGTTATTCCAAACTTAGGAAAATTGAAAGACATTTTAAAGAAAACGTATAAAAAATTGAACGCAGCGGGATTCGAACCCGCGGCTCCTGATACCGTTCAGGCGCTCTCACCACTGAGCCATGCGTTCTACTATCCGCTTATTTATGTTGTTATTTATGGTTTCGAATCCCGCTGCGTTCAAATTTTCATACGTTTTCTTTAAAATGTCTTTTTCAACACTACACTCCTTCTCTGCCTACTTTGCTATACGGCATAAAGTTAAAAGCTGAAATATATTTAATATGCAATAATGTTACCTCAGAAAATATCGGTTTCGCAGCGTCCCATCTGTACATGTGATTCTCAATTATCTTAACACACGGCTGTGCCTTTGGTATAATTTTTGATATTATGCTAAAATAGTAATATTTTTATTATATCTACATTGTCAAAGATAATCTAGTGTCAAGACACTTCGTTCTCTGCTTTTCGCTCATAATAGAGACGTATCGTATTTTGGAATCTAACGATCAGCAGTCTAGGGAAATGAAAATAATTTTAAATATAATTATTTATCAATTTTGTATGACTGTAAACGCGTTTCACCCGTGGGGGGACGGGTTAAGAATACAATTTCCCTCCGCCGCTGGGTAGCGTCCCGTAAAAGGCAGGTAACCCAGCAGCTTTGTGGTAGGAGTTTCGTTCTCCGACTGGCTCGCGACCACTATCATTTCATAGACGATCCGACAAACATCTGATGATGGGTTCCGGTTTTATAGCATCCTTCCTCCCTTCCTCCCTCCTTCCCTCCTTCACCTTCAAGGCTGGCTATGCATCCACAACTCTAATGTTGTGGATGTCTATGGGCGAAGGTAACCACTTACCATCAGGTGGTCCTTCAGCTCGTTTGTCTTGTATATTCAATAAAAAAATGAAGGTTGTTGGTTTGATTTTCACTTGGGGGGAATATTCAAATTGAAATTTCTTCGCTCTGGTTCCAAAGGCAAAGCGCGGTGTTGAGTTCCATCACTCAGCACGCAATGTTTTGTTCTCAGGCCGTAAGTGAAGGCGGAGTGTTTTGACACTAGTTCCTCTCTGACTACCCCATTATGTGGGAAAGAAGCTTGAAAGTAAGGCATTTTACATAAAAACCACAAAAAAACTAACTTAAAAAGCGGCAAACATATAGTATTAAGGAATTGTATCTGCAAGTCCGGTATGAAGCACTTCTCGCGGTCCATGATGCTGACGGGCAGCTCTCCGCGGGACTTCTCCATCTCTCCTTGCTTGAAAAACTCCGTTAGAACTGACGCCTGCGTGCAAGATTTTACTACTTCCGCGTTTTTTTCCCCATACAGGATAGACTACTTTTAAAACACTAAGTAGTGTTAAAATGATTCTTTACCTTCATTGAGTTATGAAATTTAACTCTCTCCTTTGAATTATTAAAGCGGTGAAATAATAATATATAATAGCTTCACGCTATATCCCGCACACAACAGGGTAGGCAGAGGGAACCTAGTGTTAAGACACTCCGTTCCCCAATTTTCCGCCGAATTCGGAGGCTTGCGTGTTAAGTGGCGGAACTTAACGCCGCGCTTTATCTCGGTACCAGAGCGAAGAAAATGGAAATATTAAATATTTCCTTTCCTAGAATGGGAATCGAACCCACAACCAGTCGTTTACAGTCACACTCTTGTGCCACTGGGCCACGACGGTGAAATGAAAATCATTTATTACCTAGTCCATACCAAGTGACTACCTCGTGCGGGACTCAAATCCAAAACCAATCGCGTTTGCAGCCAGACACTGTCCCACTGTGCTATGGGCTTTTGCATTGGCAAAATAGAAGAGAACTCCTTAATATTCCATAGTGTCTCGGGATTCCAAGCCCATCGTCTTACAGAGAGGAGCTCGGAGAACAACATGCAGGTTTTAGGTGGCGATAAAATGAAGTTTTTAAGTCCATATTTATTTCTTTTGCGCAAAAATTAACAATGCAGGCCGCCATTTCTATTTAATAATATGTATCTTATTCTAATTTCTTTCTACCTTAACAATAATGTATTACGCAAGTTAATGACACTTAACACCTTTTGCCAACACTTTTTACAAACTTAACTTTTTTTTTTAGCTACATGCTGTATCCCGCACAGAACAGGGTAGGCAGAAGGAACCTAGTGTTAAGACACTCCGTTCCCCACGCACCGCCGAATTCAGAGGCGTGTTAGGTGGCGGAACATAACGCCGCGCTTTGCCCCGACACCAGAGCGAAGAAAATGGAAATAATAAATATTTCCACCCTTCGAGTGGGAATCGAACCCACAACCAGTCGTTTACAGTCACACTTTGTGCCACTGTGCCACGACTTCTTAGTCCTCTATTATTCTAGTATTCTTAGTCTCAAAAATTTTACCCTCTCACACGTACATATCTCCAAAACTTATTATAACAAATAAAAAATAGAAAAAATACAGAGAAACAGATCACTAACAGCGGTCTTCTTAACACTGCCCCAGTCTTTGAGCTGGTCGCTGAGGTCCGCCGCGTTCATTAGCAGACATTGTAAAGCGTTTGTGTGAACACGATTGCCCTTTTGGTAGTCCATTGATATCGCTTTGTATTCGTTTAGGTTTCTATTATTTTTATAATTAATTATAATTTAATGATTGTAATTGATTGATTATAATGATGATACAGTATTGATGAAATTGTATTATTATATTTCCAGCTTCATGCCTTTTCTCGCCTAGCAGGATAGTCAGGGGCGGATCCAGCTCTCAAATAAGATAGTAGGCAAACCGGCCAAGTGCAAGGGATGTGAACACGGAGACAATTACAATTTAGAAACTCGTACCAATGTAGGTATTTTTCATTATATAAGTCTGAATTGACATAGGTAATTGTAACTTCAAATCATTGTCCTGGTAATATACGGCGAAAACTATACGGCCTTAAATTCCGCTATTAGGAAATAAACATTTCTAAAATGGAGAGGGAGTATAGAGAAAACACATCGCTCATTTAAAACCGTTTAACTTGAGTTGGAAGTCAATGCCTAGTTGAGGAACACAACACACAACCACTTCAACCCAAAAAATAAAAGCAAAAAGCAACAACTAACTTGAAATAGTTAGCCAGATCGGTCGCCAGTATGTAGTCGCGCAACAACATGATCGCTCGGTCGTAATCTCTCCGCGGTAACGACTCCAGTATGTCGCAGCCCTCCGTGTTCAGTACACACATGGCTTGGCGAGATAGTCAGAGAAAGTCTAGTATTTAGAATCATTCTTTTGTCCACTTTCCGCTTTAAAATCGAGACAATTGCTCGTGGCAGAACTCAACGCCGCATTTAGTCTCACTAGTGCGAACTAACGAAAGCCACTTAAAACGCGAACTAAAATCGAACCTAAACCCACTTCAAACCTAGAAATAAACGCAAAACAACAAAAAAGGCGCAAAAAAACAACAAAACTAACTTGAAATAGTTAGCCAGATCGGTCGCCAGTATGTAGTCGCGCAACAACATGATCGCTCTGTCGTAGTCTCTCCGCGGCAACGACTCCAGTATGTCGCAGCCCTCCGTGTTGAGGACGCACATGGCTTGACGAGATAGTCAAAGAAAATCTAATATTTAGAATCATTCTTCTCTCCACTTTCAGCCTAAAATCAAGAAAATGCTACGAGTTCCTACGAATCGAATAAAAAACGACCATAGGACGGAAATCGAATTTACAACCACTTCAAACCTAAGAACAAAAATGAAACGATACAAAAAAAATTGAGCAGGTAACATAAAATAGGGTTTCGAAGCACTTTTTCTCCAATTTCCAATAAATCTTCGCTTAAAATCGAGACAATGGCTATTAAGTACTGAAACTAAATCCCGCACTTAGTCTTTCGAGGGCGGAGAAACGAAAACATCTTAAAAATGAACGAAAATCGAACCTAAACCCATTTCAAACCTAGAAATAAACGCAAAACAACAAAAAAGGCACAAAAAACAACAAAACTAACTTGAAATAGTTAGCCAGATCGGTCGCCAGTATGTAGTCGCGCAACAACATGATCGCTCTGTCGTAATCTCTCCGCGGTAACGACTCCAGTATGTCGCAGCCCTCCGTGTTGAGGACGCACATGGCACATGGCGAGATAGTCAGAGAAAATCTAGTATTTAGAATCATTCTTTTGTCCACTTTCCGCTTTAAAATCGAGATAATTGCTACGAATCAGAACTCAACGCCGCGTTTAGTCTTACCAGAGGAGAGAAACGAAAACAATTTAAAAACAACCATTCCTACGAATCGAAAGAATACAATCATAGAACGGAAATCGAACTTACAACCACCCCAAACTAAACAGAACCAAAAAAAGACAGAAAATCTTACTTAAATAGAGTTTAGAAGCACTATTATCTCCACTTTCCACCTAAAATCGAGGCAATGCTTGCTAAGTAGCGGAGCTCAACGCCGCACTTAGTCTTAACAGAGTGTACAAGCAAAACACAAAATAAAAAAGCCATGCTCGCGAACAGAAACCGAACTCGTGACCAAAAAAAGACGAAAATCGAACCTAAACCCATTTCAAACCTAGAAATAAACGCAAAACAACAAAAAAAGGAGCAAAAAACATCAAAACTAACTTGAAATAGTTAGCCAGATCGGTCGCCAGTATGTAGTCGCGCAACAACATGATCGCTCTGTCGTAGTCTCTCCGCGGCAACGACTCCAGTATGTCGCAGCCCTCCGTGTTGAGGACGCACATGGCTTGACGAGATAGTCAAAGGAAATCTAATATTTAGAATCATTCTTCTCTCCACTTATAGCCTAAAATCAAGACAATTCTACGAGTTCCTACGAATCGAATAAAAAACGACCATAGGACGGAAATCGAATTTACAACCACTTCAAACCTAAGAACAAAAATGAAACGATACAAAAAAAATTGAGCAGGTAACATAAAATAGGGTTTCGAAGCACTTTTTCTCCAATTTCCAATAAATCTTCGCTTAAAATCGAGACAATGGCTATTAAGTACTGAAACTAAATCCCGCACTTAGTCTTTCGAGGGCGGAGAAACGAAAACATCTTAAAAATGAACGAAAATCGAACCTAAACCCATTTCAAACCTAGAAATAAACGCAAAACAACAAAAAAGGCACAAAAAACAACAAAACTAACTTGAAATAGTTAGCCAGATCGGTCGCCAGTATGTAGTCGCGCAACAACATGATCGCTCTGTCGTAGTCTCTCCGCGGCAACGACTCCAGTATGTCGCAGCCCTCCGTGTTGAGGACACACATGGCTTGAGCGAGATGATGACGCTCCATTACGCTACCTTCGCTCGAATATAACGCTGCTAATGTTGTTTCTATGAAAAAAATATGTTATTATGCGGCGTTCAGTTACGTTACTTCACAAACGAATAATTATATATATAATTCTTGTTAGAGGCCGTTCAAGTATTACGTAAGCAGATTTATTGCAATTATTTACCCCCCATCCCCCTTGTCAGCAAACGTAATCAAAGCTCTTACCCCCTCCCGCATGCTTACGTAAACATTTTTCAATTCATGTATTGTTTTTTTTTATATTATAATAATAATGTTATAAGAGTTTCCGGGAATCCCCGAAAATGCGTGTTGTTTTCAAACTAAGTGTATAAAAGTAAATAACTATGATAACTATAACACTACCGATATAATCATCATCTAGAGTCCCCTACCCCCCATGACATCCAAAATAAGCAAAGCAAAGAATTAGAGAGAGAGAAAAGTCTTTGATCTCCAAGAAGTGCGGGTTCAAAGTATGCTACGTTCATATAATTTGTTAAATAATATTTTTATAGACTTACGCCCTTGAATCTGAAAGCTATTCGTAGTACCACGGTGGTCCATATCGTGTACCAACCCGGCTATCACATACATTAGAGCTTGTAATTCCCTAAAATTAGGAAATGACAAAATATTAAATAAACTTTAATACAAAAACAGCTAAATTGAATTAAATCATGAAAACTATTCGTATATAGAATACTATATTTAGAATACTATACCTTCTGACTATAAAAGCAGCATAATCAGTGACAACGTAGTGTCAAAATACTCTGTCCTCCACATTCCCATTAAAAATGTATCTACATTTCTTGTTCAGTGACTACTATGGATATTATACATAGTAACATAATAAAAAGGTAAAGTTTGTAACTTTGTTTGTAAGGGGGTAATCTTCGGAAATACTAAACTGATCATAAAAATTCTTTCACAATTAGAAAGCTACACTATTCAGGAGTGCTATAGGCTATATTTTATTATTATTAAACAAAATTCAGTTCTCCCTATTCCCACCTTCCCCATCCTTCCATCCTTCCTTTAGTCCTCCTTCCTTAAGATCGACAACACATCCACTACTTTTCTAATGTTGTGTATATCCATGGGCGAAGGTAACTACTTACCATCAGGTAACCCTTCTGCTCGTTTGCCCCTCGTTCATCAATATAAAAAGAGAATCCTAAAATAAGAATAAAAGCTGCAGATAAAGCGGCTCGCTAGTATAAAATAAAACACATCCGTACGTATAGTATCCCTTTGCCACCAGCTTGTAGTTGGTGACGGCGGCGAAGGCCCACTGCGCGACGCTGAACGCGTGCAGCCAGCTGTGGTAGGGCACGTCGCGGTAGCCCTTCTTCACGTGCAGGATGAAACGAACTAGCTTGTGCTTTTTTATGTTAAATCTACATAAAGGATAGGAAAAGATGTATTAAAATGATCTGGAGTAGGATTCGAAGTTGTGCCTCTAGGATACCGTCTAAGCAGTCTGATTGCTAAGCCTTGCGTTTTATATATGGCTGCATAGAAATTCTTATACTTTATAGATAAGAAAATTCTTATAAGTATATTTAAATACTTTAAAACGTTTTTCACTCACTTAGAATGTGGTATAGTGAATGCGGGGGAATTCGAACCCGCGTTTCGTGGAAGCCGTCCTACCACTCTGACCACTAAGTCATACATTGTACATATGGCCGCCTCGAAATTTTTATACACGTGATTACAACTTCTTTTTTTAGTTATCATCTCTGTAGAGTAATTTTTACAAGTTTCTGCCACCCAAAGATTATTTGTACGCTGTACGATTATTGTACGATTATTTGTAGACAGTGGGTACAAGAACGTACAGCTTAATGGTTGAAGCGCTTGGACGGTAAACAAGAGGGTCTCATGTCGTTTTAATTTCAACAAAACAAATAAAATTTTACACATTTACTAAAAAGGTTTTAATTAATTCATTAATTAAATAGCTAAAATATTAAATTACCATTGAAAATATGTAAAGATGTAACCCTCAAACAATAATGAATAAATATTAAAACAATATTAACTTCTTATCAAATTCCAGATCCGTAAACATTTTCAACACGTAACAAGGCAGCTCTCGCAGCGGTAACGCCCGTAAGTTAAAATGTAAACTGCTTATATGCGGATGGTTATGAAATCCCGTGCATTCTATCACGCGGTATACTTCTGGGTCCCCCACCTTGAAGAAAAAGCATAAATTGTGCCAGTTTCACGTTTTATCCCGCGTGGCCAGAGAACCTAGTGTCAAGACTACGCTCTCCACTTTCAGCCCAAAATCGAAACTTGAACAAAATCAGAAAAGAAAATGTATATATTTTCAAACCTGATTTCACTCGAGGAAATGATTATTTAAATTTTCATTTCTTCGCTTTAGTACCAAAGACAAAACGAGGCATTGGGTTCGGCCACTCGACACGCAATGTCTCAATTCCAGGCCGGAAGTGGACGACAGAGTGTCTTGACACTGGGCCCTCTCTGACTATCCCGCTAAAGCGTGTCACAGAAAAAAAACTTAATTTGATACTTTTGAAAAAGCAAAGGGAATTGATAAAGACATTTTTAATTACATACTTTTGATAAAGTAAAGGATACTAATAAGCTTTAATAAAAACATAAAACAGGTATATACATATAACAGATATAGATTTCGGCGCAGTTGATAATAGAATTCATAGCATAGCAGTCAAAGGGTTTGGACGGTTTCCTAGATGCGGAGGTTCGAATCTCGCTGTATTCATATTATATAAGTTTTCTAAAAACCATCATTACACATTCTCTATTTAACGGTAAAGCGTAAAAGCGAAACACTCAATAACCTTCATATGGTACATAACCAGCTCATTGGCCAATGCGTTTCTAATATGAGCCTCCTGTATCTTCTGGTAGACCACCGAGTGTGTGATACACACTCCACAATATATACTGAAAGCTAGCGACATCTCCTCATCCATCACGTCGAAGTATGGATCACCAAGTTTATTTATTAGCTGCCCTACTCCTATTATACCGGTTTGTTCGCGTATCGGGAAACAGAGTATAGATCTAGAAATTAGTAAGAAAATGCTATTAAAAGTGTTCGCTTTTAAAGAAGTTAAAATGCTAATCTAAAAGTAGCCTAAGTTAATACTTAACGCGTTAGCTATCTTTTAGTGAGAGTCCCGTCAAAATCGGTCCAGCCGTTAAAAAGTTTAGTCGAAACACATAGATCTTTAATACATATACCGCGTATAAGTACATATGTAAAAGATTTTACTAAAAAGCTGTTTTTTTAATATTATAAATAGACAAATTTCAAGTGATACACACTCCACAATAAATACTGAAAGCTAACGACATCTCCTCATCCATCACGTCGAAGTATGGATCACCAAGTTTATTTATTAGCTGCCCTACTCCTATTATACGGGTTTGTTCGCGTATCGGGAAACAGAGTATAGATCTTAGAAGTTAGTAAGAAAATGCTATTAAAAGTGTTCGCTTTTAAAGAAGTTAAAATGCTAATCTAAAAGTAGCCTAAGTTACTGCCTAACGCGTCAGTTATCTGCCAGTGAAAATCCCATCAAAATCGGTCCAGCCATTGCAAGTTTAGTCCAAACACACGTATTATTATTTATTTTTATTTTTTTTTTCTTTTTTTTTCAACTTCACGCTGTATCCCGCACACCGCAGGGTAGGCAGAGGGAACCTAGTGTTAAGACACTCCGAATTCGGAGGCATTATTGGCCCGATATTATTAGTATATATATCGTATACATAATTACATATGCATTTAGTAAAAAGCAGTTATTTTAATATTACAAACCATTGCAGGTGGTTGGCGTGGTTAAACCATTGCAGGTTATATTTTAATTATTCTCTTTTCTCCGCTGAAAATTCTATGTGTTTCATATTTTATTCCACCATCACAAAAAGAGATAATTTTTTTAAGTTGAAAATTTACAGTAACCGTATAGCAATTTCGAAATGTATCTCAAAAATAACAGATTTTATAAATTCAAAGTTGAAATCGGTAATGGTCAATTTTTTATGTAAAGAAACTCCAACCATCAGAGCCATCAGATCACGCGGCGAAGCCGCGAGCGGGCAGCTAGTATTTAATATATTCACATATATAGAGATACTAGGGATAATTGTGGCTCAGTGGCGCAGTGTATGAATTTTAACTGACAACCGGATGGTTGTGGCTTCGATCCCAACTCAGGGGAGGTATTATAACTGAATTTTTATTGATTGGATTAACTTGAAATGCAGAAAACCAATTTTATATAATAATACATTAAACAAAATAAATATAGCACATAACCATATGTTATACATTTTGGTATAAAATGACCTTCGCAATTGAATAGCAACCATACAATAATTTACGCCTTATGACTATTATTTCTCTTAACTAACTAGATAAAAATACAAAACACTAACTTGCAGGTGACACCAGGCAAACAATCAACGTTAGTATCAAAGGCTGGATGCATGCGGGCGTCTTTACAGTTAACTAGTGTACCGCTCTTAATAACCTGACCGGTTATACCAATGTCCATTGAAAACCTACGCTCAATCATTTCACTGTCGTCCTTAAAATAAATATTATATTGAAAAATATATTTTTAGAAAACAGAAATATTATGTTAACTTCAGAGAAGTATATAAATACAATTTTAACATTTTAAAGTGTTATTCACATAAATGGCCACAAGCGTGTGACTGTAAACGCCTGGTTGTGGGTTCGATTCCCACTCGAGGAGTGGAAATTATATTTCCATTTTCTTCGCTCTGGTGTCGACGTAAAGCGCGGCGTTAAGTTCCGCCACTTAACACGCAAGCCTCTGAATTCGGCGGTGCGTGTGGAACGGAGTGTCTTAACACTAAGTTCCCTCTGCCTACCCTGCTGTGTGCGGGATACAGCGTAAAGCTAAAAAAAAAAATACATAAAAAAATTGACACGGGACATTTTTCAAGATAATTTGAGCGCAGCGGGATTCGAACCCGCGTCTCTTGGACACCATACAAGCGACTGCGTCGAAATTTTATTTATTACAATTTATTTTTGTTGTTAGCATCTCTGTAGAGATTTTTTTACTATAAGAGAGACTGATTGAGTTTTTTCCTTTTCATGGTGAAGTTCAGAAGGTAACTTAGGATCTAAACAAATTCTAGATATTTTTGTGTATTTAATGATACACTAAAATATCTAGAAGCAAGCAATGCTAGCAATGGGCCAGACTGATTTTGGGTTCGATTTTTCCTCATCATCTTAAATTATTTTCAATTTTATATACGACAAGCTATTTTATACAATAAGAATGTTAAAAATTCTGAACGGCAGGTAGAAAACGGAGTATCTTAACACTAGATTCTCTCTTACTACCATGCTATATGTTAAATTCGTAAAGTCAAATATAGATAGATAATAGATAATAACTAACCCCAGCCTGTGTATTAGAAGGGCGTATTCTCTCAACTAATTCCATACGATCCACATCGATGAGGAGGACGGAGCAATGTTCAGCTTTTGTCAATTGCTTGGCTTGCTCCATTGCTATCTGTAGCAATGTGTCTAACGACGCCACCTGTGTTTTTAAACTCATTTTTATATATATAATTAAAAAAAGGATGAATAAATACATAAATAAATAAACAATTATTCTTTTTTAGCTTCTCGCTGTGTCTCGCACACGGCGAAGTGCCTTAACCTAATATTAAGATACTTTTCACCGAATTCTAGAGGCCATAACGTGTTAGGTGGCGGAACTTAGCGCCGTGCTTTTCCTCGACACGAAAAATTGCGTGTGCGGATGCGTGCAGGTGCAGATGTGAAGTCACAATAACTTACTGTTATTTCAACTTATTTAATATTTTATGTACAGACACAACATTTTTAGTGTTATTGTAGTACTAACAAATATACTTACTATATTTGAAAATTCTGTAGATGGCAATAATAAAATTAACACAATTTCTACCTGTGTGAACAGTCTTCGCGCAACTCGCAGGAGCTGCTGACATTTTTGTTTTAAAGTGCACTCGTATTCTAGCTCTATAGTTTTCTTCAAAACGGGCCAGCTAAATCTGTTGGAATTATATTTCAATACCAGAAAACGGAAAATTAAATATTTCTACCCCTCGAGTGAGACCGAACACACAACCAGTCGCTTTACAGTCACACTTTGTGCCACTGCGCTACGACTGGCCCCGGAAAATTTAAATAATTCGAATATGGTTACACGGAGTGGAAATCTTGCTGAATGGCGGGAATTAAACCGCAGCCATTGCGCATAGGCATCAAATACGCATCAAAAAGTTTTAATAAATCTTTTAATAAACAAAATAGTACGTACAAAAAGCATTCGTGAACGAGTAAAGCGACTTCCTCTTCTAGATGTTTCGGCGCAACAACACACACCAGTATGGAGAAGGGTTTATCCAGCAGTGGATACATTACTATACGCTTTTTGCCTTCCTTTGTAAGAAACTGAAATTAAATTAATACTTAGACAGTAAGTTAATATAGAACAGATATTGTAACGTACGCAGATTCAGTTCCCGGATGTTGTAAATGATTTATATTATGTATAAAGAATACAATATTTAATGGTTACTTGAGTGTTAAGAAAATTTTTTGTATTTTTTTGAAATAAAAATTTTATTTTTTGTATATAACTTTATAATGTCTAATTCTTATATTTCTTAACTACGTAATTAAGTCAAAATATCGCCTTTATTGATTCTTTATTACATTCTATTTTCTTTTTGTTTATAATGAAATATATAGGTATATTTTTTACAGCCTAGTGTTAAGACACTCGGTTTCCCACTTTCTGCCGAATTCGGAAGCATTGCGTGTTAAGCGGCGGTACTTAACGCCGCGCTTTGCATCGACACCAGGAGAAGAAAATGGAAATACTAAATATTTCCACTCATCGAACCCACAACCAGTCGTTTTACAGTGCACGCTTATGCCACTGCGCCACGACTGCCTCCAATTATTTTCTTTTTCTATATTTTTTTATGTTAAAATATAAATATACAAATACAAAAAATGGAAATAGTAATTTTACTCACAGGTGAAACAATATGCTGGAAATCTGTGTGGAAATTTGACAATAACTCGGTTTGTTCCATATTGGATTTCAGTGTATCTGATAATTTTTGAGTCATCTAAAAAAACATTTAAATAAATATTTGCTTAGCATAGTCACGTTATTTTAACATTTTAATAAAAGAAAAATCTTTTGAAATATTAAATGAAAAGTCAAGTAGCATAACGTAAAGCCAAAGTGCTCGAAACAGTGAATTTTAATAAAGGTATTTTGAATTTGAATTTAATATGCAAGTAATATTTTTTACAAAAATTGACCTAAGCACAGATATGGTGGATATTAATACTACTGTTGTGGTATAGTAATTGTTTACACGTCGTGTCGTCGCCTCAAGCGGTTAGTGCTTTCAGAATATTTGCCGTTCAGGGAAAAAACGAACATTTATATCGGATCTTAAATAAATTTTATATGCCACCGGATCTCCTAATTTGGTAAATTAATTTAAAAGAACGAGCATGTGCGTCCCAACATGTGTAAGACCTAAGAGCTGTGTTTGAACCAAGACCAAGTGCAACTGCAGAAATGTCGATTCTATCGAAATCTGCAAATCTATGCTTTTTGTAGAGCCGATAAGCACTCTAGAACTGCAGAATTATCTGACCTGGATTTTGTCAAACAATTTCATGTACCCCTAAAAAGGCTTGTCCGGACGTAGATTTTTTTCAACAACTGGACAAGACCATAAAGACCTCCATATCGCGAGCCTGGACGGCCATATAACTGAGTTGACAGTCAACATGTTCCATCTGCTGATGTCTCGGACCATCTGCATCTTCAGGGCATCGTATCGTGACATACGAGGACCTCCTCCTGATCCCTAAGTTGCTGCCTGTGCCTTCTATTCCCCCGGACCAATCTGGTTTAATATTCCATTAAGAGGCCAAGCGGCCTACCCCAGTGACCCACCCACTTTTGTGGGTGGCGGATGACACAATGGCCATAGGGCTCGGCCCTGATACCGATTCCCTCTCCTCAGCTGGGTCAAGAGAGAAGCAAGCAAGGAATGATTTTCTTAATATTTCTCTATGGTCCGGAATCACAGAGATCATCAAAGATCCTTCGCATTCCAGTATATTTTTGGTAATAATATGTACGTGTGAAGTGTATACAATAAATGATTAATGGAAGTGCACCATTAAATGGGCAAATCTCCGAAACTACAATGGAATCAAGAAGAGAAAAACATGTAATATAAATTATAAATAAACTAACATATATTTTATGTTTTCGCACCAACGGGGCCGAACCTATGACTTCTATAGACGCCTCAGAGCCTACACCATGCACTATTATTAAAAATACTGTTTCTGCATCACATTCTTCCTGCAACTAATAAAAATTAAACGTAATAATTGCAACTCCATTTTTAAAAATTCTTTTTTAGCTTTACGCTGTATCCCGCACACAGCAGGGTAGACAGTTACAGGTAGATTGTGGCGGAACTTAACGCCGCGCTTTGCCTCGACACCAGAGCGAAGATAATGAAAATATTAAATATTTCCACTCCTCGAGTGGGAATCGAACCCTAAACCAGTCGTTTACAGTCACACGTTTGTGCCACTGCGCCACGACTAGCCCCAATATTATATTTTGTGAAATTATATTTTTTTTTTCCTTTCGTACATAATGAGATTTTTAACTGATTTAATTTTTTATACTTACGTAAACATTTATTTTTACTTGCAGCAAAGAGCAGGTATCGTCGTTTAGATTCATAACTAAATCTAAAATTTTCCCCGGATCACTGTTTTGGATACCCTTTCTCTTGCTTACTTTTTTATGTGAAGCCATTATAAATATAGAGGCTGGATTATTTAAATAATTAGGTCTTTTAGTTTGACAATCTACAATAACTATTAATATTAGCAATGACAGCCTATTTCAAAAAAAGGATTAAATATAAAACTTCGTTGCTATATATAATAAATACTCTTTGTAAAATATTACTAATTTGAAATGCATTTGTTTCACTAAAATCGCTACATTTAAATATAATTATAAATAGAAAATTATAAATAAAATAAGCGTAAAATAGTAAAATATGTTTACTAATTTAATATTTTAATGATATTTTGTGTATAATATATTAAAAAAATAATATACACATATAAAAGGTATATTCTTGACAGTTGATAACTTTATCTGTACTTTTATAATCTGTTAATACTATTATCTATATTTTAAAAAAACCATGAACAAAAATTACAAAATATTTCTCGAATTGACGAATGACGAGTAATGAATAGCATTTTTCCCAAGTATTTAATATATATTGTGTCTAAATAGCCAATTGCATAATGGCAGAAATACAAACATTGATCGAAATGGGGTTTCCAAAAGAGAGGGCGTATGTATTTGTTCATATTTAATAATATTATTACATTAGTTAGGTTATTAATGTTGTAATAAATGTTTTTAGTGAGAAAGCGTTAGCGGTGACAAATTATAAAGGTGTAGAGCCGGCTATGGAATGGCTTCTTGCACATGCAGATGAACAGGATATTGGTGGGGGATATACTTTGGCCGGTAACTCGAGTGCTGCTGCGCCTGAGCCAGCCACAGCTGAGCCTGCAGCCGCTGAGCCGGCTCCTTCCTCCAGTGCTAGTAGCGAGCAAGAGGCCAAATCATTTAAGTGTGATGAATGTAACAAATTATTTAAAAATCAAGATGAAATGGAGTTCCATGCAGCAAAAACAAATCATAGCAGTTTCTCTGAATCAACAGAGGAAAAGAAACCTTTATCGGAAGAAGAAAAGAGGGCTCAGCTAGCGTTGTTAGAAGAAAGGATGAAACAAAAACGAAAAGAAAGGGAAGATAGAGAAAAGGTTATTTGTCCTATTTAATGTATAAAACCAATGTGAACATGTTATTTGTATCAACTTTTATCATTAGTTAAGAGTAACAAACAAGTGTCATATGTACATTTTATATTATAGTTCTAAATTATCAAAATTGTTATATTCTCTCTTTTCATGAAACATGACAGATTAGTTTTGAAAAAGCATTAGGTCTAATAGTAATTCTATTAGAAAATATATATTCATTTGCAAATTTCTGTCCCATTTTGTAAGTCAATAAACAATAATAATTTACAGGCTGAAGCTTTAGAGCGAGAAAGGCTCCGTATCAAATCAGGCAAAGATCTACAGGAAGCACGGCAAAAGCTCCAAGAGCAAGAAATGCAAAAACTAGTAGAACAAAGACGTCGAGAGAAATTAGAAGATCAGAGAGCAAGAGAGAGAGTTCGTGCCCAAATTGAAGCTGACAAACAAGCAAGAAAGTAAATATATAGTTGTTTTTTTTTACTCCCATTAATCCACTGTGACTACAATCAGTTGATGCCATTGCAATCAATCTATTCAACTTAACCCTCGGTACTTAGTCTAACACAATCTGTTTCAGGTGTGTGACGGCTGAGTAGTTGATCAATTTAGCGGCTAGAGAATTTGAATGGTTTGCTAAATATTGCATATATCATCTAGACTCTATACTCTAGATTCTAGAGTATATAGTTATCATAATATTTCATTCTTCATTTTTAAATTTGAAATCTTGTCTATAGAGGAATGACGAATTCAAAATATGTATTGTACTAGCTAGGTTACTTGAACCCAACATGTACATAATACATAATTCCTACTTACTCACTTAAATTTTTACATTACAATCCTGAATAATCTATTTTCTAGTTTATTTTATACAGAATACAGAGATAAGAAGTGAAAATAAACTAAATATCCCCACTAAAAAGTGTTAGAATGCCACTCACAACCAGTCACTGATTTACTACCAAGCAGATTTTTGGTGCAGCCAATTTGCTATTTTAATGAAACTTTTAAATTATAATAATAATTTAGGAACTGTTGATTGTAGGAATATAGCTAGCAAAAGCTTCACAACCTAGAACTTGAAAATTTGTTTTGCCGCACTCACAACCTATTACACTTACAGTGAGACTATATTCACTGTACCACAGTGGGCTTATATAAACTTTTGTTCAATTATTTTGAATTAAGGTAATTTAAAGTTATAAAGAACTAGAGAACTGCTTGTGGCTTCACCATGTGATCTCCGTCTTTTATACCCTATTTGAGCCTCTTTGGGATTTTCTGAACTTTCTTTCCAATCATAATAGACTAAGCAGTCCTGAATAGTGTAGCTTTCTAATTGTGAAAAAAAATTTCTTGATTGGTTCAGTATTTCCGAAGATTAGCCCTTACAAATAAAGTTACAAACTTTACCTGTTTATTATATTAGTATGTATCAAAACTCAAACCTTTACTTTTAACATTGTTAAAATGTTATTCACACACTTAGGAACATTGAAAAGACATTTAGAAAATGTATACAAATAAATTTAACTAACTAAAATAACAACAAAAAAAAAATTGTAATAAAGTGTATAAGAATTTCGATTTAGTAGAATGCATGGCTTAGCGGTGAGAGCACCTGGACGGCTTCCAGGAGGCACAGGTTTGAAACCTGCTGCGTTCAAATTTTTATTCATTTTCTATATGTCTTAATCAAATTTTTATTAATTTTATTCTAGGTTAGCAGCATCAGGCCAAGCTCCTCCTGCTCCAGCACCAGCCCCAATACCAGCGCCTGTTCCTGCCTCCAGCTCTCCGTCTGCCACAAAGACATATGAACAAACACGCATACAAATCAGATTACCAGACGGTCAGACACTCTGTCATACGTTTGGTGCTAAAGAACAGTTGGCTGTAGTGAGGTAGGCCTTATATAAAATGATTCTCATATTCAAAACATATCATTTAATATACTTTCTTATCAATGAATATTTAAGTTAAATATATATTTATAATATATATTTTTTTATTATTATTTTCTAGGTTATATGTACAAATGAATACAGCGGAGTATGCCAAGAATCAGAACTTCAAACTGTTAACAACATTCCCAAAGAAGATATTCACAGCGGAAGAATATGAAATGTCCTTAGAAAGTTTAGGTGAAGTATTTATTATGTCTTTTGTATTTTTGAAACTTTTGTAAAAGTTATTTGTAAGCTTAAAATTTAAATAAATAAATAGAGTTGGAATCTTTATTTATGATAAACAAATATATATGTAATTATACACAGTATATATGTGAAATGAACATTTTTTATAATTTTTGTCTGTCTGTATGGTTGTCCCAGCTAATTTCTGGAACAGCGAGGCTGATTTTAATGGGACTTTCATTAGCAGATAGCTGATATAATATAGAGTAACGATGACCAACATATTTCAGTTATTCTCATTTCCTTGCTTCGATAAGAGAAGACGCAGCAGTGAGTTCTGCTACTCAAAGCGAAATATATCAAATCTAGGCTAAAAGTGGAGAAACGAGTGTCTTAGACACTGTTCTTTCTGACCACTAAAAATAATAAAGTTTAAAAAAACAATAATTAAGGAAAACCAAATTTTTATAAATAATTTATTACTAAAAGACATTTAAAGAAAACGTATAAAAAATTGAACGCAACGGGATTCGAACCCGCACTTCCTGAATACCGTTCAGGCGCTCTCACCACTGAGCCATGCGTTCTACTATCCGCTGCGTCGAAATTCTTATACGCTTTATTACAACTTATTTTTGTTGTTAGCATCTCTGTAGAGAGAATCAATTTCAATGAAGTCAATTTTCTTAAGTGTGGAATAACACTTTAAAAAATTATAAAAAGAATTTTTTTACTAATTTCAGGTCTGGTGCCATCAGCGGTGGTTATTGTATCAAAAGGTGCCCTCTACACGCAAAACCAACTACTTTAAATATTTAACTATAAAAACTTTAACTGATAAGTTGAAAATATTGATTTAATAAAGTTATTTCACTGGGGTTAAATGTTTTGAACACAGCTGGGACTTGAACCTGTTACTCCTGCCATGCTTTGAAAGGATTCTTCTGGAATATTCTATGTATTATATATGTCATGTTCAAGAATTTTGTTTAGTTAAACATGCTTAAAAAAGTTAAAAAAAATTGTATGCAGCGAGATTCGAACCCATGCTATATGCCTATAACAAATTGCAGAATAAATTATTTTATATTAAATTAAGTTATATTTTTATATTTAGACTATATTTTCATTGTTACAATAAAATTGATGGAATTGTACCCATGGTTTAACGGTCAGAGCGATTGGACGGTTTGTAAGAGGCGCGGGTTCGAATCTTGCTCCGTTCAAATTAATATAAGTTTTCTCAAATGTTTTTCATATTCTAAATGTGTAAATAACACTTTAAAAATGATGACATGTTTTCTTCAAATAACTCATTTGAAATAATATATTTATATAATATTTCAACGCAAACGCTTGTATTAAATCCATACATATATTATAAATGCGAGTCTGTGTTTGTCTGTCACGCTTTCACGGCCAATCTACCGGTCCGATTTAGATGAAATTTAGAAGAAAAGTAGTAAGAGTTAACATAGGCTACTTATTTTTTCAAAAATCAACCGCAAAATGATTGAAATAGGGGATGAAAGTTTATATGAAAAATGTAAACCGCTTGACCGATTATAATGAATTTTGGCATAAATATAGTTGATAATCTTTATTTTAAATATAGTTCATAATCTTGCTTTATATTACGAAGCAGTTGTGTAGTTCACGCGGTGAAGCCGCGCACTGGACCCTAGTATTATATAAATATATTTTAAATGAGTTTATTTTAAGAAATCATATCACACGCAAGAAACGCAAAAACAATAGTCAATGGTTGACTGACATTAATGTATAAAATGGTTGTGGGTTCGATTCCAAATTTGAGTTATATTTCATTTCAAGTCAACTTCTTAATGGTTTCAGAAGTCATACCTATAATGAATGTCATATTTATTAAAACTATAAATAAAAATATTATTTTATATTATTGTGGTCAAGAGAGAACCTAGCTAGTGTCAAGACACTCCACTTTACGCCGGACATCGAGACATTGCTTGGTGAGTGGTGGAACTTAACGCCGCGCTTTATCTTAAGAAGAAGGAGAAATGAAAATAATATATAATCATTTCCCCGAGTGGGAATCGAACCTACATTCATCGCGTTTAAAGTCATACACTGATCCACTGCGCCTTGAATTTTGCAAATTTTATTATACTAGTGGCCCGCTCGCAGCTTCGCCGCGTGAACTATTTTATTATATCAACTCTCAGGGGCGCATTTTTTAAAAATAAAGTAGTCTATGTTTAAGCTTAGATTATCAACTATATTTATGCCAAAATTCATTACAATTGGTCAAGCGGTTTAGATTTTTCATATAAACTTTCATCCCCTATTTCAACCCTTTAGAGGTTGATTTTTGAAAAAATAAGTAGCCTATGTTAGACCCAGTCACTTTTACTACTTTCATTCTAAATTTCATCCAAATCGGACCGGTAGATTAGCCGTGAAAGCATGACAGACAAACACACAGACTTTCGCATTTATAATATAAGTATGGATAATGGTCTTATATATAGCAATACCTATTAAGCAAAATTGTCACAAAAAATTGGTATTTGTAACCATTGTTTTTTTTTCATTTGTTACTACTGTACCATGATGGTGTCTATTTATTATATTTAAATCTAAATTTAATAAGAAATTCCTTTTTCATCATTTTTTTTCATAAATTAATAAAATGTATCCTTTTTTTATTTTATATTTGATTTTCCTATAAAGATGGCGGTCAGGTTGTAATGTACATTGTGTATAATTTAATACTGAATGTGTATTCGGTGAACTAAAAATAAATAATTACATACAGGTTATTAAGGATATCTTGTTTTCTTTTTTCCTAGTTCCTATGATAGGTTGAGTTAATTTAAGTTTTAACATATTATGTTTTCTTAGTACTTTATGTTATATCTGCACACAGAAGAATAGGCAGAGGGAATCTAGTGTTAGACACTCCGTTTTACTTTCTGCTGAATTTTGAAGGCATTACGTGTTGGGTGGCGGAACTCAACGCTGTGCTTTGCCTTGATACCAGAGCCAAAGAAAATTAAATATTAAAATTAATCGAGTGGAAATCGAACCCATAACTAGTCTTGTTTACACATGTGCCCACAAGCCATAGCACAAAAAAATGCAAAGCTTTCTTACTTTATGCCCAATTCACTTATTGACCAAGACATTGCATGTTAACAAGTGTTTTTTTTTATATAAACAAAAATTGAATAGGACAATAATCAGATGATTGTGGGTTCGATACCCACTCTGGGAAACGATTATCTATTTTTTTTTTAATTTTAAAATAAGTTACTAACGCCATACTGGTAAAAGTAGGATTTATTTTCAATAAAACGATATTATAATTTAAAAAAAAAACAAGCTTTTATATTGTATACATAATTTTTATTATTTAATAAACAGACAAGAATAGATTTTACAGTTCATAACAATCTATTTAGTAAAGCCTCCATATATTTGAACCCTAAGAACTAATTACTGAAATATGAAAAAATCCATTTTATACATAAAAATCAAATGTTGGCAACACTAAAAATAATGTATTGTTATTTATTTGTATAATTTCACTTACATATATTTAAAATAAAATAATTATTGCCACATTTACAAAAAATATTATCTCATTGTCACGATTTTATGTGTTTTAAATTTAAGAGCCGCTGCAAAGAAAATACAATAGAAGGAATAAAGTATGATTTATTTTTTCTAACTTTTATTATGATGAAAGACTGTTAGTAGTTGTATAAATGTACCCTGTATTAATATAATAAGTTAAGTATCTAGGCAAATTACAAAAATATTTAACTATAAAAAAATGGAAGAAAATTGAATGTAAAGTTTAAAAATATATATAAAATAGATGCTATATATTAGACTGTAGAAGATGTGTATTATATAGAAGAATTTTTAAACGTTTGTATAAGAAAGTATGCTAATAAAAAAAGCGATAAAATGTTGAGAATGAAGTAATAATAAAATGACTTATTTATTTAAAAACATAAAAATATCCCATAAAAATATTTTTGCCGTCAATGTTTTAACTTTTTTTTAAACATTTTTCAAAATCTTAGAGATTTTATTGTAACATATAATTATAAAACTGGAGTGAGCAACAGCAAGTAATTTAAACAAGGCTGTCAAACATTGATTCATTTCACAATTTTATTTTTTCTGGTACTATATAAATACTATAAACATATGTAATTTTGACCTGCCAATATTTTTTTAAAACATAGATAGGCCCATTACTAAAAAGGTTTCTCATCATAGTTATAATATATTTAATTTGTGCAAAATTTAAATAAGCTTTATAATAAGTAAAAAGTAATAACAAATATAAATTAAACTTTATATTAAAAAATATGTGAGCAATTAGTCATAATTAAAATAAAAAAGCAAATAAATAGAATATGATACTACCAAAACCTAACAAAAATTAACTAAAAAAACTCATGTTAATGATTTTTAACAGGTTATATATAGAAGGGAGTATCAACCACATGTGGCTCTTTGAGCAGTCATTATGGCTTTTCCCTTACAATTTTTGTGTCATTACATTTTAAATTAAAATATAAAATTACGTATATAATCGCATTTGCAAAAAATTGAAAAAGGTCTCAGACCATCAGGAAGTTCGGCCACCCTTGATATATAACGAATAAATTCTGAAATAACTACATATACATACATAATTTCAACATTTTAGATATAAAAAACAAAATTATATAAAAAATAAGAAAATAACAAATATTTAAGAAAAAGAAGGGAAAAATTTATAATGTGAACCATTGCAACCAAGATATTAATTTATATAATTGTACATACAGACTGTTGACCTTATAATGTGGATAAATAATATTTTCAGAGGCTTTACAGTTCGTTATAACAGAGCTGTCGCCAATATTTTGTCTTAAAAGGACTCCGTCACAATTAGTTAGAACCAAATCTTTTGTAAAACATATTCTTATCTCAGATATATCATTATCTCCGGCTTCTTTCTTACATTCAATTGCTGGGTCGACTCCTAGCTTAGCTTTTATAGCATCATTGATATCAGTTATTGAGTAATCTACGTCGTTAGAAGGGACTATGTTTTTGGCTTTAAGGATATTAAGCATAGAATATTGTTTTAACCAGTTCATACCCATTGAAAAATATTTAAACTCAGAATTAAATTGTGCGAGTTGGGCAGCACATGTGCCATGCTTGGACCATTCGTGGGACCATAATTGATATATTGGTGTACCTGAAAATTTTCAAATATTTATAAATATGTTTAAGAATAACTGAGTAAATTTAGATTTAAAATTATACAAAAGATATAAAAACAAATAATATCATTATGACTTCATTCTCATAGAGGTTACATTAGATTGATGGAATTTCTGCAATACAATGGGCACCTGTGAAGTCCTTGGAATGCTAAGTTTCTACATTAAAAGCATTTTTCTCTACTTTTTGCCAAATACTAGGACATTGTATGTTTAGTAGTTAGAAATCTATGTTTTCTTTGTCTTTTCACAGTGGGGAAATGATAAACATTTAATCAGTATCTGCTCTGCAATTTGAAATCAAACCGAGAAATATTATATATGCAGCCAGACAGTGTGGCATTGCATCTCAATAGCCTTATAAAAAAATATTACATACAAACTTAAGTAAATCTTACCTCCAAAAATATTAACCCACACTTGAGATAATTCTCTCTCGATTGGCTTAACTTGCTCTGGATCAAACATCCATGTTCTATTACAGAAGGCTGGTCCTATAGTGCCTAGTTTCGTAGGCCAAATGCCGTGGATAGTCCAGCTGTCCACTGTTGGTGGCATGGAACATTTGTGAGAGGGGTCATGTTTTTTCCATTCTTTACAAGCAGTTGCTGGCCATTGTTGAGTAAATATAAGTAAATCAAATTCTTTGTTTGTTTTTTCATGAGTTGCACTTGCGCAATGTAAACTGGAATTTGGATAATGTTGTTATTTTTTATTTGTAAAACGAATTTACGTCAACGTAACTTATTATTACTCATAACTCACCATGATACCAGAAAAATTATACCAAAAAAATATTGGTTCCACATAATTAACTCATCAATACTTCTATTACGTATGTTTAATTAAAAATTAGCGTGTTAAACACTCAGGTGATGGTAAAATAATAACAAGTAGACTGTAAATTTGTTTTCTATTGACAACGGACAACTAACTGTCAGATGTTGACATTATCAAAGGATCAAATTGACACATGTTTTATAAGGTTATTGAAGAGACAAAGATCAGCAACCACACAGCCTCTTGATTATTAAAAATTAATTAAACCAGAAAAACAATATATTATAAGAAACAAGTAATTTTATAAAAATGGTAATTATTTAAGGTATTTAATATTTTGTATAATTTAGTTTTGTTTTCTGAACTCTTCGTCCTTCACGAAGAGGTGAGCTCCTGTCAGAGGTGAGCTGGAGGTCTTATGCATTCTTCATAATTGTAGTAGGTTCCTGTCACAACTTCCTGACTTTATTATGCAGATTATTTGAATATTTTTAATAAAGTTTAATACAGTTTTCAATGCTCTCTTAAATTTCTCCTAATAAAAGTAACTTTTTTTAAGTAAGTCTTTACATTAAGTAAAACATGAAAAGTACATTTTTAAATTCTTAAACTGGATTTTACAATTAGTAAATTGAAAAAGACATTTAGGAAACGTATAAAGATTTGAACGCAGCGGTGTAAAAAACTCGCGCCTCCTGGAAACCGTCCAGGCGCTCTGATCGTTAAGCCATGCGTTCAAATAAAGAGTGTAAACTTACATTACTAAAAGTAACTCATTAAGTAACATGTTAAAATATAACTTAGATTGCTAAAAGTAACTTAAATTAGGTAAAAAGTAAAATTAAAACAACAGTCATATGAAATGTTCACCAAAAGTATATAAATATAAATTTATTTATATTTTTTTTAGTTTCACGCTGTATCCCGCACACAGCAGTAGAAAGGGGGCCTAGTGTCAAAAACACTCCGTTCCCCACTTTCCGCCGAATTCGGAGGCATTGCGTGTACATGGCGGAACTTAACGCCGCGCTTTACCTCGACACCAGAACGAAGAAAATGGAAATATTACATATTTCCACTCCTCGAGAGGTAATCGAACCCACAACCAGTCGTTTACAGTCACACGCTTGTGCCACTGCGCCACGATTAGCCACTAACTGTCAGGTGTTGACATTATAAAAATATTAATAATACAAAAATATATAATTTTAATGCAATAGTGGCTATTTTATAATGTCTTTGGTGAAACAATTATCAAGTTAGGGAATACCGCTTGATAATATGTTTATATTAATTACTATATATTTATAAGTGTTTTCCTAATTTAGTAAATAAGGAAAATATTACATTAAAATAATTCAGAACCACGATGTAGTGTGTACTAAATTATGAACTATTCACATGGTTTAAGTCTTAGGCAAGCCGAGCCTTAAATAAAATAAGGTAAATAAGCCTTTTATTTCTTACAAAATTTACATTTACATTTATACAACTTACATTTAGTGAGATAACATAAATTTGTACTATGTACTACTTATATATAACACGCACACACATGCATATACATAAAGCATACATACAGATATACTTACAACATCTATACAGATATACTTACAACATCGGTTTCCCTTTTTTTTAATAATAGTGTAAATTTTTTCCCGTGGGGGGGCGGGTTAAGAATACAATTACCCTCCGTCGCTGGGCAGCGTCACGTAAAAGGCGGGTAACCCAGTAGCTTGGTGGTAGGAGATTCGTTCTCCGACTGGCTCGCGACCACTATCATGTCAAAGACGAACCGCCAAATGTCTTATGATGTGTTCCGGTTCGATGGCATGTAAGCCAGCTCTCCCTATTCCCACCATTCCCATCCTTCCTCCCTCCTTCTGTCCTACATTCCCAAGGCTGGCAACGCATCCATAACTCTAATGTTGTGGATGTCTATGGGCGAAGGTAACTACTTACACCAGGTGGGCCTTCTGCTCGCTTGCCACCTTTATTCCATAAAAAAAAAAAAAAACTGCTTCCATTTTTACCGTACAATCTCCTTCGTGTATTCTCAAAACAACATGACATTGGCGAAGTGATTTGTGCTCTACTGGCACGTTCGAAGCGCTAATTTAAGCACTGAACTGAACTAACTAAATATCAGTCAATATGTATAACGCGCAGTGATCAATTGAAGTTTTACAGTCACTGAAAGACAGATTATGAAGCAAAGGTGAGTGGTAAGAGAGGCAGGCGGAGACCTCGGTTGACCTCCGAAAACACAGTATCGATGATTCTGGAGGAAGGTCACGTAAAAAGCATGAGGACCCCCCGGAGGGCGTGTATGAAGAGGTTGATGAAAGTGGACGAGGACGAGGCGAAAGAAGTATGCAGGGACCGTAGCGTTTGGCGCTCCGTTCTCTCTGACTACCCCGCAAGGGATACAGCGAGAAGCTAAAAAAAAAAAGATATTTTATAAAGACAGTGGTGGTAGCTAGTACAGTGGTGGTCAGTGACAGAGTGGTGGTCACAGATTCAAGTGCACCTGGGTGCAGTTGTCAAGTAAGTCTGTCAAGGAACTCTACTTATTACCATCATGCAAAACGTATTATTTATGTTGTGTGACTAATTAAGTTTTTTCTTTTTTTACAGGTTAATTTAAAAAATAATAGCCTATGTTTGGCCCTGGATCTTCAAATATTTTCATTCTGAATTTCATCAAAATTGAACTAGTAAACTAATCGTGAAAGCGTAAATAACAGATAGACTATCGCATTATAATGTTAATATAGATGTATAATTACAACGCGGTTTGTATGAAATAGCGTTATGTTATAAATAGCTGTGATTTGTAAACTTGATTTATTAAGATGAACATAACACGTAATAAATTGGTATAACAAAGTGTAAGAGAGTTCTTTTTTTATTGAGAGTAAACTAACTCGTGTTAGGAACATAACATATATTTGATAATCGTAAAACTAAGGTCGTCATGGTGCAGTGGTACAGAGTGAGATTGTAATCGCAAAGGCTCTAGATTCGATTCCCACTCGGGAGAGAATCTTCTTTTTTTTTTTATGGAATAAAGGAGGCAAACGAGCTGAAGGCCCACCTGGTGTTAAGTGGTTACCTTCGCCCATAAACATCCATAATATTCAAGTTATGGATGCGTTGCCAGCCTTAAGAATGTAGGACAGAAGGAGGGAGGAAGGATGGGAATGGTGGGAATAGGGAGAGCTGGCTTACATGCCATCGAACCGGAACACATCATAAGATATTTGGCGGTTCGTCTTTGACATGATAGTGGTCGCGAGCCAGTCGGAGAACGAATCTCCTACCACCAAACTACTGGGTTATCCGCCTTTTACGGGACGCTACCCAGCGGCGGGGGGGAATTGTATTCTTAACCCGTCCCCCCACGGGAAAAATCTCTGAGAATTATGACAAAATGCGACGTTGTGTTTTGCTACTTAACACGCAATGTCATTATTTCATAAGTAAAGTGGACGCGTTCTCTTACTAGATTCTCTCTGACCTTCCTGCTATGCTGGAAAAAGCTTTAAGCTTTTTTTTTGTTGGTGCACAACTATTTTCAAAGGAACAGCTTATTTTGTGGAAGTATTATACTAATTG
This sequence comes from Dryas iulia moderata, assembly GCA_019049465.1. Taxonomy (NCBI): domain Eukaryota; kingdom Metazoa; phylum Arthropoda; class Insecta; order Lepidoptera; family Nymphalidae; genus Dryas; species Dryas iulia. Next base: position 968,718 of record CM032418.1, read on the forward strand.
AAACGTTTTCTAACTACCCTCATTATATAAAACGACACAACATTTGATATTCTATATTTTTGTGACGGATAGTATTTACGGCAGGTTAAAAGAGAGAGAGATATTCAAAATAGATCCTAAATATTGGAAACCTTTTTTGGCTGTCATTTTTTTTTTTAATTAAAAAAAATTATGTAAAAAGTTTATGAAAAGCTTGTGAGCTTGTATAAAAATAATATATAAATAACAATATAGTTGGAATATAAGCATATGTACGTATATTGTATACTGAGTTTTTGAGGGCATCACCCTCTTCATGTCTGTTCATGTCTTCTTGATGCAATTGTGATGTAACTGACTGAAAAAGATGATTATTTAAACGAGCAAAATTAAGATATAAATGTTACCATGTTGTATGTTGCAAAAAAATTATAAGATGTAAATGTAGTTTGTTCTCCAGACAAATTTCGTTACAGCTCACAATTTCCGGCTGAAATAATGGACATTGCGTATTCAGTGACGGAGCACAACACCATGTTTTGGCTTACCAGAGAAGTCATTGAAGAAATATAAAATATTTCATTAAATAGATAATAGGGGGCCAGTCGTGGCGCAGGAGCACGTAAGTGTGACTGTAAACGCGTCTGTTGTGGGTTAGATTCCCACTTGAGGAGTGGAAATATTTAATGTTTCCTTTTTCTTGGCTCTGGTGTGGTGACAAAAGCACGGCGTTAAGTTCCGCCACTTATTACACAATGCCTCCAAGTTCGCCGGTGCGTGGGGAAGGGAGTGTCTTAACACTAGGTTCCCTCTGCCTACCCTGCTGAGAGCGGGATACAGCGTGAAGGTAAAAAAACAAGTTAGATATATGCATACATAAACAAAGAAGCAAATAAACAAACAAAAAAATAAATAAAAAAATAAATAAAAATGTTCACAACCCCTGTTACATAAGACCAACGTTTTTTTACCCCCATATACCGTACAATAATAACGTAGCTCCAAGTTTTTCCTTCCCTCGCTCCGATACTCTGGAGTCGCGTGCGTCACGATACAATGGACACCAACAATTATATACATTATGCATCTTGCGTTGGCTAAAATAATACTAAAACTTTATTAAGCTTGCAAGAGGATTCCTTTGGTTTTAATTATGGTGGTTGTTTTTTGTTTATTTCCGGGTATTTATTATGATTTTTGTATTTTTTGAGGTCATCATGGCTTAGTGGGATAGCGTTTGATTGTAAATAACGGTTGTGGGTTCGATTTAAACCCGAGGATATTTAATTTATTTTCATTTCTCCACTTTGGCACGTAAACCGAAGAGAGGCTATGGGTTCCGTCAGTCAACACGCAATGTCTTGGCACTAGGTTCTCTCTGACTTCCTACTATGAGGGAAAAAACTTACTGACGAACAACGCAAAGCTAAAACTACTGGGCGTAGAAAGCAGAAATACGACATGTAGGTCTAAGGGAGCTCCCTAACTCCCTAGACCTACACGACCAACGCATTAACAGAAGATTTCTCGTAATTCCTTTTTTTAAAGGGTTTTTGCTAATTTTATAGTCTACGCAAATTCACTGTTTCTGACTGATTGGACTGTAAGGACTTTCACTTCAAGGACTGTAAGGACTTTCACTTCTCTTTGCTTTCTCCCCAATATGTTAGGGATATTTGAAGTTTACAAAGTTAAAAGTGCTAAGCAAAGCAACTTCATATTAAATTATCCATAAAAATATTACTTGATAATATTTAATTGTTACATTATATTTGTCAATAATTATTATAATAACATTTTAAACTATATAACAATGAGGTTAGTAAGTAAGTAAAATCAACAAGTATTTATCTTCTTCCTTTTTCGTCGAGTGGCTTTTTCCCCACATAGCAGTGTAGTTACAATGGAATTAGTGTCAAAACACTCCATTTTCCACCCAAATGTCGAGACATTGAGTTGTGTTGCGGAACTCAATGCCGCGCTTTGTTTTAGGTACAAGAACAAAGAAATTAAAAATTAAATATAGTCATTCTCTCGGGTGGTTGATATATGTATATTATATATTAAAATTATTAATTCTCTTCTGTGGTAAGACAAAGCTTAGCGTTGTATTCAATACGCAACGTCCCGAATTCGGTCAGAAAGTGGATAACGGAGTGCCATAACACTAGGCCCTCTCTGACTGTCCTGCTATACCAAACCAAAAAAGGCTTAAACCTAAAAAATCTAACATAAGCTTTTTTTTAGCTTCACGCTGTATCCCGCACACAGCAGGGTAGGCAGAGGGAACCTAGTATTAAGATACTCCATTCCCCACTTTCCGCCGAATTCGGAGGCATTGCGTGTTAAGTGGCGGAATTTAACGCACTTTACCTCGACACCAGAGCGAAGAAAATGGAAATATTAAATATTTCCACTCCTCGAGTGGCAATCGAACCCACAACCAGTCGTTTACAGTCACACGCTTGTGCCACTGGGCCACGACTGGCCCATAATAATAGTAAACAATAAAAATAAAAATAGAAATATAAACGTCACACACAATAACCACCGGGCCCGGGCGTTGATCTCGCAATTTATTAAATATTAATTCATTTGAAAAAATACGCGCGTGCGTTTCCGGACGGGCGCGCGGCAAAAACGCGCGTTCACGCGGCGTAAAGTGTTTTTCATTTGTTAATTATGGCATCGTGATATGTGAAAAGGATTTATTGAATCGTTACTGCGTGGGCGATCTTCCGGCACGCGCGCTGTATATGCTACACTATTTATATTACCGTTAATATGCTATTAGTTAGGGGTTAGTCGTGACTGTAAACGACTGGCTGTGGCTTCGATTCCCACTCGAGGAGTGGAATTATTTAATATTTTAATTTCTTTCGCTCTGGTATCAGAGGCAAACGCGGCGTTAAGTTCCGCCACTTAACACGCAATGCTTCCGAATTCGGTGGAAAGCGGGGAATGGAGTGTCTTAACACTAGGTTCCCTCTGCCTACCCTGTTGTGTGCGAGATACAGCGTGAAGATAAAAAAAAGAGGTTTTGTAGCAGCCCGCTGGTTGCAATATGACTGTTTCGTTATATTGAAACCCTCGGGGGTGGATTTTCGAAAAATATAGTAGCCTATGTTTAATCTTGGATTATCAACTATATTTATGCAATTACAATCGGTCAAGCGGTTTAGATTTTCCATATAGACTTTCATCCCATATCCTTTAAAGATTGATTTTTGAAAAAAATAAATAAACTAGTAAGTAATACTTTCATTCCAAATTTCATCCAAATCGGACTGGTAGATTAGCCGTAAAAGCGTGACAGACAATCAGACAGACTTTCGCATTTATAATATAAGAATGGATTGTCAAACTACCTGGAGTCTGACAATCCATTCTTATATCAGTGAGATATCTAGATCTAGATCTATAACCACCAAACTACCTTAACTAAATTTACTTCTCTTAGTGTACAAAATAAATTATTATAATAAATTATTTTTCTCTTTCCCAAAATCGAACCTGCAACTGTCAAATAAATTAAAATACAGACATGCCTTTACTTAAAGCACTGGTTCCCAACCTGTGGTCCGCGGACCACCAATGGTCCACAGAAGGGATAAAGTGGTCCGCAAACGATTTAAAATTTAGCGGGTGTTGGTAGCAGGAAGTGACGGGGCATGCGCCGCAGCCTCAAATATAAATTATTTCGACGTATATATATTTTTTTTTTTTTTTTTTAGCTTCACGCTATATCCCGCACACAGCAGGGTAGGCAGAGGGAACCTAGTATTAAGATACTCCGTTCCCCACTTTCCGCCGAATTCGGAGGCATTGCGTGTTAAGTGGCGGAACTTAACGCCGCGCTTTACCTCGACACCAGAGCGAAGAAAATGGAAATATTAAATATTTCCACTCCTCGAGTGGGAATCGAACCCACAACCAGTCGTTTACAGTCACACGCTTGTGCCACTGGGCCACGACTGTCCACACTGGCAACTCATTTTCACATATATAAATTTATTCAAATACTTTAAAGTGCACAATAATTCATTCATGTTAAGTAAAGTTTTCGTTTGATTATTACAGTTTATTTTATTATACACATACATACATAGTGGTCCCTGTTAGCAAGAATAATGTAAAAGTGGTCCTTAATCAAAAAAAGGTTGGGAGCCCCTGACTTAAAGCAATGTAAATAGTAAAGTAGATAGAAGTTTGCCCTACATGAGTCCCTGCCCTAGGTCACGCCAGTCAACGTACGTGTCGGGTTAAACACCTAGCGCTCAAGGTCGCCGTCGAGAGAATATAAGAGACGTACTATATATTTTTTTAATATATTTTCATATATATCGCCCGATTTCTTTGTATATTAGTTAGTGAGAAGTTAATTTTAGGATTATGTTCTCTTCTTTCCGTCTAATTCGTCATATGATAGGTGGATTTCTATAAAGTTAGACCTTTGTTACTTGTCTAAATTGAAAAGAAAGAAAGTAAATTTGATTACAAGCTTTTGCATAAATGGGAATCGAACCCGCAATCACTGTGGATCTCAACTGTTTTATGGGACCTTCAATGAAGCTGAAAGCTCTCCCACTAAACAAGTGTAGTCAGAAAGACCCTTGTGACAAGACGAAGTGCTTTTTTTTCTTCTTTCAGTGCGAAATCTAAACGACCGGCGGAACTCAACGCCACTTAACTTCGGCAAGCACCCTAATATATATATTATTTAGCTTCGCGCTGTATCCCGCACACAGCAGGGTAGGCAGAGGGAACCTAGTGTTAAAACACTCTGTTCCCCACTTTTCGCCGAATTCGGAGGCTTCCGTGTTAAGTGGTAAAACTTAACGCCGCGCTTTACCTCGGCACCAGAGCGAAGAAAATGGAAATATTAAATATTTCCACTCCTCGAGTGGGAATCGAACCCACAACCAGTCGTTTACAGTCACACGCTTGTGCCACTGGGCCACGACTGGCCACAAGCAGTATTAATTCCCTAATTCATGTTATTTGTTATATCCCATACAAAGTTACATATAATAAAAGTCTACATGTCGTTCAGTCTAGATAAATTTGTTTGTGAACCTAGCTTAGCACAAGTTATGTTACTACTTGAGCCGGTCAAAAACCCAATTGTGAAGGTGAATGCGTGTATAAGGTCACGAGGAGAGTCGACGGCCCGCCCGCAAGGTGTCCTGACTGCCCTATATCTACTACATACGAGTATATGTAATACTTTGTTATCCATAGTCCTATTCTTATATATTTGAACGAGCAATCCTTTTTTTTAGCTTCACGCTCTATCCCGCACACAGCAGGGTAGGCAGAGGGAACCTAGTGTTATGACACTCCGTTCCCCACCCACCGCCGAATTTGGAGGCATTGCGTGTTAAGTGGCGGAACTTAACACCGCGCTTTGCCTCGACAACAGAGCGAAGAAAAGGGAAATATTAAAAAAATACCTAGGGTCAAACGTAGATTACTCTTTATCAAAAATCAACCCATAATGTCATCTATTAAGTAAAAAACTGTTTCTGTTGAGTTTCGCCATTTGATAACAATGTCTCAAATTTTTAAAAAAAGGGCACAGAGTGTCTTGACACTAGTCGCTCTGTCTGCCCTTGATTATAAGTGTAATCATTTGTGGTCCCTATGGAGAAAAAAATGAGTTTTAAAAGTTGTGCATGTGTCGGAGACGTATATCCTTCACAGCTTCACGCTATATCCCGCACACAGAAGGGTAGGCAGAGGGAACCTAGTGTTAAGACACTCTGTTCCCCACTTTCCGCCGAATTCGGAGGCTTGCGTGTTAAGTGGCGGAACTTAACGCCGCGCTTTACCTCGACACCAGAGCGAAGAAAATGGAAATATTAAATATTTCCACTCCTCGAGTGGGAATCGAAGCCACAACCAGTCGTTTACAGTCACACGCTTGTGCCACTGGGCCACGACTGGCCACAACTTAGATCAAATAATAATTTTCTTATTTTATTAAAGTGTATACTTTAGATTAAGAAGAATATCTAAAAACTTTGAAAAAATAAGATAAAGCCCACATTTTGATACACATCTTATAAATATATCTTTTTACTTAAAAAAAAAACGCTAAGTAATAATTCACCCGCAGACATCGTGAAAACGTTTAAACCTACACCCATCTATCTAAACCCGTTCTGATGAAGATCGATAAGAAACTTGTATCGTGATTTATTCGTTAACTGTGTAATTAAGATTTAGAACCCAATTTCTATAATAAATAGAAAGAGACCAGTCGTGGCCCAGTGGCACACAGTGTGACTGTAAACGACTAGCTGTGGGTTCAATTCCCATTCGAGAAATTGAAATATTTAATAGTTTCATTATATTCGCTCTGGTGCCGAGGTAAAAGCGCGGCGTTAAGTTCCACCACTTGGCACGCAAGCCTCCGAATTCGGCGGAAAGTGGGGAACGAAGTGTCTTAACACTAGGTTCCCTCTGTCTACCCTGCTGCGTGCGGGATACAGCGTAAAGCTAAAAAAAGTAGAAAGAGATCAGTGGCACAGTGTCACTGTAAACGTGACTGATTGTGAGTTCGATTTCCGGTTGAGGAATGGAATATTTAATATTTGATTTCCATCGCTCTGGTTTCGAAGCAAAGCGGGGCGTTCAGTTCTGCCGCTTAACACGTAATACTTCCATACTTCGGCAGAAAATGGGGAGCAGAGCGTATTAAAACTAGATTATAGCGTGACGCTATAAAAAGGCTTTTTACCCAATTTCTATGTTAGTACATGAGTTTCATGCAACTGCTTCGTGCTGGATGAAATATATTGGAATACCTTGGCATGTCACATTTAGCTCTTCATTTTTCTAAGCTAAATCTAAATGATAATATATTTTTTTAAATAACAAATGAAAACAACCACTCGACTGCGCCATACTACTTTAATAGTTGATTGTGTAGCTAACTGTTTAAAATATTGTACTAATTCAAATTAAGGCATTTTCGTTACAGGAAGAGGCTGTAATTTCCCACAAATTGTATTAAAATGAACGCAAATAATATATTGCTTACATTCCCAAAATAAGCTTTTGCTTTAAATGAAAAAAACCTGCGCTAATTCTTGTTGATCAGAGCAAATAAGATCACTCCATCCAGTGGGAATCGAACCCGCAACTAATCGCATTCAGTCAAACGATGTCCTACTACGCTATGAAGGAAATTAAAAAAAAAAAAAATATTTAATTACTGATTTTGCCAATTATAATTTTTTTTCAAGTAAGATATTGTTACTCATTTCGTTTAAACTAGTCTTCTGAGTAATTCGAGCTTAAAAAATAAGACGTGATTGTGATGCATAAGACGTGAGCCGTGATGAATAATTGTTTTAATTTTCATTTTTATATATATGATATGATATATATATATATATATATATATATATATATATATATATATATATATATATATATATATATATATATATATATATATATATATATATATATATATATATATATATATATATATATATATATTTTTTTATGGGATAAAGGAGGCAAACGAGCAGAAGGCCCACCTGGTGTTAAGTGATTACCTTGGCCCATAGACATCCACAACATTAAGGTTATGGATACGTTGCCAGCCTCGGGGATGTAGGTCAGAAGGAGGGAGGAAGGATAGGAATGGTGGGAATAGGGAGAGCTGGCTTACGTGCCATCGAACCGGAACACATCATCAGATGTTTGGCGGTTCGTCTTTGACACGATAGTGGTCGCGAGCCAGTCGGAGAGCGAATCTCCTACCACCAAGCTACTGGGATACCCGCCTTTTACGGGACGCTACCCAGCGGCGGGGGGGAATTGTATTCTTATCCCGTCCCCCCACGGGAAAAACAAATATAATGTGTAATTAGCCTTTTTTCTTTAGCTTTATACTTCTTTACGAATAGTCAGATATATAACCTAGTAGACACTTCTTTTTCAATTTTTTGACAATCGAATTCGAGACTCTAGAACATTCTTAAAATTATTTTCCCGTTTTCCTGGTTGCCAATATAGTACTAAAATCGACGTGCGCTAATTTTTAAGTAAATAATACGGCAGAGGTAATAGTACGCGGATTCGATTCCCATTCGAAAGATTGACGTTTAAATTATTTTCATTTCTCATAAATCCCTAAAAATTTTGTACGCAATTATTCGGTGGAAAGTGCATAAAAATTAAAAATGTAAACATTTGAAAGTAACAGAATTTGAAGACATCTTTATCTTTAAAAAAAACTTTTCCTTCAATTCTTTTATCTATTCTTAAATTAAATTAAATAGCTTCACGCTATATCCCGCACACAGCAGGGTAGGCAGAGGGAACCTAGTGTTAAGACACTCCGTTCCCCACTTTTCGCCGAATCCGGAGGCTTGCGTGTTAAGTGGCGGAACTTAACGCCGCGCTTTACCTCGACACCAGAGCGAAGAAAATGGAAATATAAGATATAATATAAAGTAAGGATTTGCCGACAGAAGTGGAAATATTAAAGTGTCAAACCGATTGTTTTGTTTAAAATTATTTTTTACTTTTTTTATATGTAAAATGATTCATGTAAATTTAGAAGCTATCGTGGTGCAGTATGACACAGCGTATGACTATAAACGCGATTTTTTTTTTTAGCTTCACGCTGTATCCCGCACACAGCAGGGTAGGCAGAGGGAACCTAGTGTTAAGACACTCCGTTCCCCACTTTTCGCCGAATCCGGAGGCTTGCGTGTTAAGTGGCGGAACTTAACGCCGCGCTTTACCTCGACACCAGAGCGAAGAAAATGGAAATATAATTTCCACTCCTCGAGTGGGAATCGAACCCACAACCAGTCGTTTACAGTCACACTCTTGTGCCACTGGGCCACGACTGGCCACCTTTATCTATTCTTGCTACATAAAAAGCAAAATATTCGCGCGAAAATAAAATATGTCAGTTCCTTTTTTTTTTCTCTCTGTTTTTTTTTTAGACGCCACAGACTCGAGGTCCGTGTACTTTCCAGCTTTTTTTCCTTTTTCTGTTTGTGATTTTTTTCTTGAATTTATTTTAGCGAGTGAGTATGTCAGTTCTTTTATTGTAAGTTAACTTATGACTAAGCATTTAGCTAATTATATAAATATAAAATTACGTATTCACAATGAGTTGCAAAGTGAAAGTTTCTACGTATCCGCTTTGTGTGCTAAGTAAGTGCGTGCATTTTAGCTTGAAAGGTCGGAACTTAGCTACAATTTTTTATTTAAATATTTTTATTATATTAGTTATATTCAAAATGGCTTTCTTATTAAAAATATATGCTGTAACAGCCCAAGCTATCCTACCTATAATGTTATTCTATTTTGAAATATTTTAATTAATTCTTATTAATTTATTATTACGAGTAGAAATGTTTAATATTTACATTTTATTCGCTCAGGTGTCGAGGTAAAGTGTGGCGTTAAGTTTCGCCAATTAAAACGCGATGTCTATAAATATGGCGAAAGTGGGGAACGGAGCGTTATACACTAGGTTTCCCCTGCCTGCCCTGCTGAATGCGGGATACAGTATAAAATTAAAAAAGAAAAAAGTTAATATTACAATACATATACTATTATTCCAATAGGCGTCGCAAAGTGATTGTGTGATTGGTGGTAAGAGGCGGAGAGTGGAGAAACTTTCGAGAGAGAGAGAGAGACAAATACTCGTCAACTCCCATTGGCTGGTTGACTGTACCCGCGCAAGGTTTCGGAAAGCATAGATATGACTGGTCAAGATAAAATGCGTGTACTATAAGTATTTTACCGTCACCGAAATAATTATTATATGAACAATGAGTCACATTGCGGTAAATGTCTTCCGTTATATAAAAACTGTTTGGCATTTATTTGCGATATATTTTATATATAGCTTCACGCTGTATCCCGCACACAGCAGGGTAGGCAGAGGGAACCTAGTGTTAAGACACTCCGTTCCCCGTTAAGACTCTCCGTTGGGATATTAGATGATATTAAAAAATAAAAGATATAGAATAAAGAATAAAAAGATTAAGCAAAAAAAAATATATAATATAAAGTAAGAATTTGCCGAAAGAAGTGGAAAATTTTAGTGTCAAGCCGATTGTTATTTTACATTTTTTTAATAAGTAATATGATTCATGTAAGTTTAGAAGCTATCGTGGTGCAGTGTGACACAGCGTATGACTATATACGCGATGGGTTACGAATTCGATTCCCACTTCCACACAAGCGCGGCGTTAAGCACCGTCACACATTAAGCAGTGACTGGATTACTGGAGCAAAATCGAAATCAACTTTGATTTTGATCTTGAGTTACATTAAGCTCCCTGCAAAAAAATATTATTGAATTGAAATAAATAATATTATATGGGCCAGTCGTGGCGCAGTGGCACAAGTGTGTGACTATAAACGACTGGTTGTGGGTTCGATTCCCACTCGAGGTGTAGAAATATTTAATATTTCCAATTTCTTTGCTCTGGTGCCGAGGCAAAGCGCTGCGTTAAGTACCGCCACTTAACACGCAATGCCTCCGAATTCGGCGGAAAGTGGGGAACGGAGTGTCTTAACATTAGGTTCCCTCTGCCTACACTGCTGTGTGCGGGATACAGCGTGAAGTTATAAAAAAGAAAAATATTGAATAGGTACTAGCGGCCCGCTTCGGAACTACATCTCTGTTTCGTCATATTGCCTCTCTCGGAGGTGGTTTTTTGAAAAACAAAATAGCCTTTATTTAAGCTTAGATTATCAACTATGCTTATGCCAAAATTCATAAGAATCAGTCAAGCGGTGTAAATTTTTCATATAAACTTTCATCCCCTATTTCAACGCTTTAGGGGTTGATTTTTGAAATAATAAGTAGCCTATATTTGACCCAGTAACTTTTACTACTTTCACTTTAAATTTCATCCAAATCGGACTGGTAGATTAGCCATGAAAGTGTGACAGACAAACACACAGACATTCCCATTTATAAGTATGTGTTATCAGGTAATGACGTCGATTGCAGAAACCGAGTATCAGGATGTATCTAAAAAAAATCATTAATATCTACAGTAATTGCAAAAATCAAAGAGCTTAAAGCTAACTTGCAAAAATAACGTTAAAAAAAACTGCTTAATCACTGGTTTTCCTCAACACCGTCAATATTCTAGGTATTTGCACATAGTATATTGTACATATACGTAATTGTAGTAGTCGTAGAGAACATATATGAGCTTTTAAGCTTAAATGCAGTGGGAATTTACTATGACGCATCACACAAACATTTCTAGCAAGCTTTATATTATACTAAACGTGCCCGCGACTTCGTATGCGTTCAAAAATAAAGATAGCCTAAGTTTCTTCTTATTATAGCTATCAGTGAAAACCCCTTCAATATCGGTCCAGCCGTTCCAAATGCGGAACAAACAGTCGGATAAAAGTTGTAAAAAATGTTGTTTTGATAGATATGTATGTGCATTTAGTAAAAAGCTATTATTGCAATATTATGAAAAGACAATCCAAGAAATATTGGGAAATTATGGGTTCGATTCCTACTCGAGGAGTGGAAATATTTAATATTTCCATTTTCCTTCGCTCTGGTATCAGAGGTAAAGCACGGCGTTAAGTTCCGCCACTTAACACGTAATGCCTCCGAATTTAGCGGAAAGTGGGGAACGGAGTTTCTTAACACTAGGTTTCCTCTGCCTACCCCGCTGTGTGCGGGATACAGCGTGAAGCTAAAAAAAAGAAAAAAATGCTTTAAAGCCTCTTGAGTACTTTTTTCGCATACTAGAGTAGTCAAGGACATCCTAGTGTCAAGACACTCCGTTCTCCACATTTCGCCCGACATCAAGACATCACTTGTTGAGTGATGGAACTCAATATTGCTTTGTTTTGTAAACCAGTGACTTCTCACTGGCTTATCATTCCTTCTCTTCAGAAGGAACTAATAATATTTTTTCCCCAAATTCGACTCCACAACCAGTCATTTACAATCAGTCGTTTACTTATTATTTGACCTGTAGATACTCTAATTCATAAGGCAGGTTCATGACATAACACCTGAAATTTAAACAACAAGCAATCCTTTTAATTCTAACTTTTACCCTTTAAAAAGTCATCTAAAAACGTATGTTAGAATCATCTATACAAAGTCAAAATTCAAAGTCGAATCATTTTATTCAAAATAAGAAGTTACATGCTTCATTTTTTGAACGTCAAACAGTTTACCACCGGTTCACTAAAGTTAATGTCTCAGACCTGAGAAGAACCGGCGCAAGAAACTCAGCGGGATGATTTTTTTTACAAATAAATAACGTCGAAATGTCTGTTAATATTAAAACAACCGCTTTTTACTGAAAATAAGTACACGGTATATATGTCAGTGAACTTAGCAGATCATTTTCCAGCAGATCAAAAAAAAATGTGAGTTCTCTTCGCATGCAGCAGAGTTCTATAGTTCCTGATAGGTTTTTAAACATAGTTCTGGCGTTTTTACCCTAGAAAACAGACATTGAAAAAATGATCTGCTAACTTCCCGTAGCAGATCATTTTTTTGCAAATCCAAATCGGAGTGAGTTCTATACACATATATAGTAGTTCAATAGTTCCTGATAGTTTTTACAAATAGTTCTATTGATCTCGCTTCAAAAAAAATTTTTGAAAAAAATATTATATGAAATATTATGTATATGAAAATCGTTTACATCATTTTTTAAAAAATCATAATTATACTAGGTTTCTTCTGCAGAAGCCAGAACTCCTCGATTTCCTATAGAGTACAAATAGAACTATAATAAAAATCTAGATTTAAGACTGGAACTCTTCCCGTTTGATCCAGCAGAGCCTATTGAAATTGAAGAATGACAAAAAAGTGCTCATTTACATAGTTCATTTTTAAAAAAATCACAAACATACTACATTTTTGTAGCAGAAGCCAGAACTCCTCGATTTCCTATTAAGTACAGATAAAACTACAATAAAAATCTAGATTTAAGACTGGAACTCTTCCCGTTTGATCCAGCAGAGCCTATTGAAATTAGAGAAAGACAAAAAAGTGCTCATTTACATAGTTCGTTTTTAAAAAAATCACAAACATACTACATTTTTGTAGCAGAAGACAGAACTCCTCAATTTCCTGTAGAGTACAGATAGAACTACAATAAAATCTAGATTTAAGACTGGAGCTCTTCCCGTTTGATCCAGCAGAGCCTATTGAAATTGAAGAATGACAAAAAAGTGCTCATTTACATAGTTCATTTTTAAAAAAATCACAAACATACTACATTTTTGTAGCAGAAGCCAGAACTCCTCGATTTCCTATAGAATACAGATAGAACTATAATAAAAATCTAGATTTAAGACTGGAACTCTTCCCGTTTGAGCCAGCAGAGCCTATTGAAATTAGAGAATGACAAAAAAGTGCTCATTTACATAGTTCGTTTTTAAAAAAATCACAAACATACTACATTTTTGTAGCAGAAGCCAGAACTCCTCAATTTCCTGTAGAGTAGAGATAGAACTACAATAAAAATCTAGATTTAAGACTGGAACTCTTCCCCTTTGATCCAGCAGAGCCTATTGAAATTAGAGAATGACAAAAAAGCGCTCATTTACATAGTTCGTTTTGAAAAAAATCACAAACATACTACATTTTTGTAGCAGAAGCCAGAACTCCTCAATTTCCTGTAGAGTACAGATAGAACTATAATAAAAATCTAGATTTAAGACTGGAACTCTTCCCGTTTGATCCAGCAGAGCCTATTGAAATTAGAGAATGACAAAAAAGTGCTCATTTACATAGTTCGTTTTTAAAAAAATCACAAACATACTACATTTTTGTAGCAGAAGCCAGAACTCCTCAATTTCCTGTAGAGTACAGATAGAACTATAATAAAAATCTAGATTTAAGACTGGAACTCTTCCCGTTTGATCCAGCAGAGCCTATTGAAATTAGAGAATGACAAAAAAGTGCTCATTTACATAGTTCGTTTGTAAAAAAACCACAAACATACTACATTTTTGTCGCAGAAGCCAGAACTCCTCGATTTCCTATAGAGTACAGATAGAACTATAATAAAAATCTAGACTTAAGACTGGAACTCTTCCCGTTTGAGCCAGCAGAGCCTATTGAAATTAGAGAATGACAAAAAAGTGCTCATTTACATAGTTCGTTTTTAAAAAAATCACAAACATACTACATTTTTGTAGCAGAAGCCAGAACTCCTCAATTTCCTGTAGAGTAGAGATAGAACTACAATAAAAATCTAGATTTAAGACTGGAACTCTTCCCCTTTGATCCAGCAGAGCCTATTGAAATTAGAGAATGACAAAAAAGCGCTCATTTACATAGTTCGTTTTTAAAAAAATCACAAACATACTACATTTTTGTAGCAGAAGCCAGAACTCCTCAATTTCCTGTAGAGTACAGATAGAACTATAATAAAAATCTAGATTTAAGACTGGAACTCTTCCCGTTTGATCCAGCAGAGCCTATTGAATTTAGAGAATGACAAAAAAGTGCTCATTTACATAGTTCGTTTTTAAAAAAATCACAAACATACTACATTTTTGTAGCAGAAGCCAGAACTCCTCAATTTCCTGTAGAGTACAGATAGAACTATAATAAAAATCTAGATTTAAGACTAGAACTCTTCCCGTTTGATCCAGCAGAGCCTATTGAAATTAGAGAATGACAAAAAGTGCTCATTTACATAGTTCGTTTGTAAAAAAACCACAAACATACTACATTTTTGTCGCAGAAGCCAGAACTCCTCGATTTCCTATAGAGTACAGATGGAACTATAATAAAAATCTAGATTTAAGACTAGAACTCTTGCCGTTTGATCCAGCAGAGCCTATTGAAATTAGAGAATGACAAAAAAGTGCTCATTTACATAGTTCGTTTTTAAAACAAATCACAAACATACTACATTTTTGTAGCAGAAGCCAGAACTCCTCGATTTCCTATTAAGTAAAGATAGAACTATAATAAAAATCTAGATTTAAGACTGGAACTCTTCCCGTTTGATCCAGCAGAGCCTATTGAAATTAGAGAATGACAAAAAAGTGCTCATTTACATAGTTCGATTTAAAAAAAAATACAATTATACTACATTTCTACTCCAGAAGCCAGAACTCCTCGATTTCCTATTAAGTAAAGATAGAACTATAATAAAAATCTAGATTTAAGACTGGAACTCTTCCTGTTTGATCCAGCAGAGCCTATTGAATTTAGAGAATAACAAAAAAGTGCTCATTTACATAGTTCGTTTTTAAAAAAAATCATAAATATTTATAATCATTCTTGTTGGAGAGGCAAGAAATCCTCGTTTTCCAATAGAATGCAAGCAGTTCTATAAAAAAATCTTAATGTAAGTCTAGAACTCTTCCTGTTATAGATTTCAAAGCCTATTGACTTAAGCGATTTATTAAAAAGTCATAAATTTTTCATTTTTCAATTTAAACCATAAATTTAAAAATACCATTAAAGGATAAAATATAAACACATTGTATACTGTTTACCATTTTTAACTATTATGTGTGTTTTAGTGCCTATTTTTTTTATATTGAGCATACTACGTTCTATATTTTTTTTAATTTTGCTTAAGCTTTCAAGTTAGGCAAGCATAAGTTAAGCATGGCGAATGGCTTTGTATGAAGTCAATATTATTTTACTAATTTGCATGGCTTATAACTCTTAAATATCTCTCTTTGAGACCCCATAGCTTTTTACTACCTTGTTTCTATTTCTGTCAAAACTAATTTGTTTACCTACGTATAGTTTAGTATGTCGTTGTCGATTAAAAATATCCTCTCCTCTATTTTGTATTTTAGTATCATTTTGGTTAGATTTATTTCGAAATGTACTCCTTTATTATATACGTTTCATAATTGTAGAGTTGAGTAGAAGTTTCTGATGGCAAGTTTTTCAAATTTGACTCTACCAAAATGATTGCTATGTACTTTAGATCACCTGGAGGTAGTTGTTGCTTATGTTTTACTCCTCCAGCGTGCTTCAAATACTAGAAAGGTATACCCTATATAGAATGCTTTTTGATGTGAAATATCTATTGGCATCGGTATATACCGGATTGTTGACGTGCAATGCTTGCCGTGGCGACGCAGCGCCACCCTACACTAAGGTATATAGTTCATCTGTAGTAGAGTATACGGTGTAGTAACGATTTTTTTAAAAACGAACTATGTAAATGAGCACTTTTTTTGTCATTCTCTAATTTCAATAGGCTCTGCTGGATCAAACGGGAAGAGTTCTAGTCTTAAATCTAGATTTTTATTATAGTTCTATCTGTACTTAATAGAAAATCGAGGAGTTCTGGCTTCTGGAGTAGAAATGTAGTATAATTGTGATTTTTTTAAAATCGAACTATGTAAATAAGCACTTTTTTGTCATTCTCCAATTTCAATAGGCTCTGCTGGCTCAAACGGGAACAGTTCTAGTCTTAAATCTAGATTTTTATTATAGTTCTATCTGTACTCTATAGGAAATCGAGGAGTTCTGGCTTCTGCTACAAAAATGTAGTATGTTTGTGATTTTTTTAATAACGAACTATGTAAATGAGCACTTTTTTGTCTTTCTCTAATTTCAATAGGCTCTGCTGGATCAAACGGGAAGAGTTCCAGTCTTAAATCTAGATTTTTATTGTAGTTTTATCTGTACTTAATAGGAAATCGAGGAGTTCTGGCTTCTGCTACAAAAATGTAGTATGTTTGTGGTTTTTTTAATAACGAACTATGTAAATAAGCACTTTTTTGTCATTCTCTAATTTCAATAGGCTCTGCTGGATCAAACGGGAAGAGTTCCAGTCTTAAATCTAGATTTTTATTATAGTTCTATTTGTACTCTACAGGAAATTGAGGAGTTCTGGCTTCTGCTACAAAAATGTAGTATGTTTGTGATTTTTAAAAAAACGAACTATGTAAATGAGCACTTTTTTGTCATTCTCTAATTTCAATAGGCTCTGCTGGATCAAACGGGAAGAGTTCCAGTCTTAAATCTAAATTTTTATTATAGTTCTATCTGTACTTAATAGGAAATCGAGGAGTTCTGGCTTCTGGAGTAGAAATGTAGTATAATTGTGATTTTTTTAAAATCGAACTATGTAAATGAGCACTTTTTTGTCATTCTCTAATTTCAATAGGCTCTGCTGGATCAAACGGGAAGAGTTCCAGTCTTAAATCTAGATTTTTATTATAGTTCTATCTGTACTCTATAGGAAATCGAGGAGTTCTGGCTTCTGCTACAAAAATGTAGTATGTTTGTGATTTTTTTAAAAACGAACTATGTAAATGAGCACTTTTTTGTCATTCTCTAATTTCAATAGGCTCTGCTGGATCAAACGGGAAGAGTTCTAGTCTTAAATCTAGATTTTTTATTATAGTTCTATCTGTACTCTATAGGAAATCGAGGAGTTCTGGCTTCTGCTACAAAAATGTAGTATGTTTGTAATTTTTTTAAAAATGAACTATGTAAATGAGCACTTTTTTGTCATTCTTCAATTTCAATAGGCTCTGCTGGATCAAACGGGAAGAGCTCCAGTCTTAAATCTAGATTTTATTGTAGTTCTATCTGTACTCTACAGGAAATTGAGGAGTTCTGTCTTCTGCTACAAAAATGTAGTATGTTTGTGATTTTTTTAAAAACGAACTATGTAAATGAGCACTTTTTTGTCTTTCTCTAATTTCAATAGGCTCTGCTGGATCAAACGGGAAGAGTTCCAGTCTTAAATCTAGATTTTTATTGTAGTTTTATCTGTACTTAATAGGAAATCGAGGAGTTCTGGCTTCTGCTACAAAAATGTAGTATGTTTGTGATTTTTTTAAAAATGAACTATGTAAATGAGCACTTTTTTGTCATTCTTCAATTTCAATAGGCTCTGCTGGATCAAACGGGAAGAGTTCTAGTCTTAAATCTAGATTTTTATTATAGTTCTATCTGTACTCTATAGGAAATCGAGGAGTTCTGGCTTCTGCAGAAGAAACCTAGTATAATTATGATTTTTTAAAAAATGATGTAAACGATTTTCATATACATAATATTTCATATAATATTTTTTTCAAAAATTTTTTTTGAAGCGAGATCAATAGAACTATTTGTAAAAACTATCAGGAACTATTGAACTACTATATATGTGTATAGAACTCACTCCGATTTGGATTTGCAAAAAAATGATCTGCTACGGGAAGTTAGCAGATCATTTTTTCAATGTCTGTTTTCTAGGGTAAAAACGCCAGAACTATGTTTAAAACCTATCAGGAACTATAGAACTCTGCTGCATGCGAAGAGAACTCACATTTTTTTTTGATCTGCTGGAAAATGATCTGCTAAGTTCACTGACATACGGTATATATAATAAAATAATATTTTTTTCAATTTTTGTCTGTCTGTCTGTTTGTGTGTTCAGGTTAATCTTTGGAACGACTGGACAGATTTTGACGGGACTTTTGCTAGCAGATAACTGATGTTATAGGGATTAACTTAGGCTACTTTTATTTTATTAATTATTATTTTTATTATTTCCACGTAGACGAAGTCGCGAGCACAGCTAGTTAATATTTTTGTTTATATATTCTTCACATTCCCATCTTTGAATCATTAATATATATGTGTATGTACAAGTATAGCAACATTTTCTTCACTCTACCGAACAAACTAATAAAGCTTGAAGCTTATACTTCGCATTATAAAAGAATTATAAAAAAAAAATATTCCTATTGCAATTAATGGTGCGTTTATAAGACGCAATTACACTGATATATATAGTGTATTTACTAGAGTGCGTCTTATATACATGCATATAATAAAGCTAAGTACTTATTGTATGTTCTTCATTATTATTTTTTAGCTTCACGCTGTATCCCGCACACAGCAGGGTAGGCAGAGGGAACCTAGTGTTAAGACACTCCGTTCCCCACTTTCCGCCGAATTCGGAGGCATTGCGTGTTAAGTGGCGGAACTTAACGCCGCGCTTTCGACACCAGGTGAAAGTAAATAAAAACATAAAATATTTGCTCTCCTCGAGTGGAAATCAAAGCCACAACCAGTCGTTTACAGTCACACGCTTGTGCCACTGGGCCACGACTGGCCACATAATATATTTAAAAAAAAATCCCATTTAAAATAGTATACAAGTATGTCAGATAATGGTCTGCGCGAATACGTGTCAAAAGTGACGTATCTCTGTTTTTTTTTTTTTTTTAAAAGTCATTCTTTTTCCGCATAGCAGCCGCTTTGTCGTGTAACCAGGACGAAGAATTTAAATAATTTAAAATTATTTTTTCCCCAAGTGGGAATCGAACCAACAACCCACGCGTATACAGACGCTGACGTTGACGTCAGACGCTGTCACACTGCGCCACGATGGTCTCAAACTTATTATTAACCTTTAGTATAAAATGTAATTATAACAAATTAACACTTGCACTTTAAATGAAAATGTCTTCAAGCGGAATATGAACCCACACCTTTGTTTGTTTTAGTAATATGTTATTGTTGTGACCTTTGAAGAAAGAATAGAATAAAATGTGCTATAGGACAAATGGCTACTACGTCGCAATAGTAACTATTTTTTTCTTTCGGGTCAACTTATAATACAAAATAGTGAAATTTTTTTAGCTTCACGCTGTATCCCGCATACAGCAGGGTAGGCAGAGGGAACCTAATGTTCCCCACTCTCCACCGAATTCTGTGTTTACGGCATTGCTTCAACACCAGAGCGAAGAAAGTGAAATATTAAAATATTTCAATTAATCGAGTGGGAATCGAACCTACATCTAGATGTGTACTTTGCTACCATCATACTTTGTGCTCACCAGCCACGATTAGAGTTGCCTAGCATGGCGTAGAGTTCGAGGTACTAATTTAACTCGTAAAGCCTTCAGAATTTGATGGAAAGTAGGAAATGGAGTATCTTAACACTAGGTTCCCTCTGCCTACCCTGCGTGCGGAATACAGTGAGAAATTATTAAAAAAAAAACAATTTAAAAATAAGAAAATACTAAGCTAATAAGGGGCCAGACGTGGCCCAGTGGCACAAGCGTGTGACTGTAAACGACTAGTTGTGGGTTCGATTCCCACTCGAGCAGTGGAAATATTTAATATATTCATTTTCTTCGCTCTGGTGTCAAGGCAAAGCACGGCGTTGGGTTTTTAGTTGAGCCACCACTTATTGCCACATAATACCTTCAGAATTCGGTGGGAAACAGAGTATCTTAACACTAGGTTTCAGGTGACCCGAACGCTCGTTTGCCTTGTCCTTTTTACATAAAAAAAAAGGTTCCCTCTTCCTCCCCTACGTGCGGGATACAGCATAAAACTATAAAAAAAAATCAATTTAAAAATAAGTAAATAATAAACTAAAAACACTAGCAATCGTCTTAAAAGCAGTAAGTCATATAATAAGCTCGTATTGAATGTGAGTCAACTCCGCTGAGGCTGTGACTCATTTCCGATGCGAATTCTTGTGACGTCACGGGGTATGCGCCTGCGCCTGCGCCTGCGCACTTAAACGACCTAGGAATTTAGTTTATAATATAGATAGACATATAATTGACGACAGATATGGCTAGTTGAGGTTATTAACATAGTCTGGGTCCTTGCAGTAGGATTTAAGGAATTATTTAACACAGTAAATTAACAAAAAGTAATGAAAAGAAATCTATATGTTGTATGTATGTACGTTAGCGTCTGAATGTATACTCACAGATAAAGCCCGGTGTTAAGTTCCGCCACTTAACATATATTGTCTCGGATTTGGACACAAAGTAGAGAACGGAGTCTTAAAATCTATGTTTACGCTGTCTGATGTCAAATGTAGCAAAATAAAACGCTATAATAGTTGTTAAGGAGTTTTTAAAATATTTAACATATAAGAGAACCTCCATTAATTAATGGAAATTATTATTTATTATCATGTCATTGCTAGGCAACTCGTTAAACATGTGATACTAAGATAGTATACACAAAAATTTAATACAACAAAAGATTTTTTTTTGTTGAAAGGATCCCTCCCTAAGTTAGGCAGAAGAACAGTGACTTTAAATTTCCGTTCGTATTGAGTATCACAGTTAATTTCGCACATAACTGGCCAATCTCCTGCGCCTCATCTTAAGCTGAACGTCAGATTGTCTGTAACAATACATTATTTTTACAACTTCACGCTTTTTCTGTATAGCAGATAAGAGAGAAGCTAGTATCGAGACATTAAGTTCTTCATTTTACGCCCAAAATCGAGACTGCATGTTGAACGGCGGGTCTCTATGCCACGCTTTGTATTAGTAACTAGATAAGTCATAATGAAATGAAATTAATACTATCCTTCACCAGAGTGGGAAAGTGGAAATTGAACCCCCAACCACGCTTTGCATCCTACTTACAGTTAGACTCTGTCCCACTGCGCCATGATGGTCTCAGCAATAGATTATCATAGATTAATACAAATAATGGTCAGAAATGTAATTAAATATACATTATTCCAAACTGAGTATCGAGCCGGATGTCCGTCCGGTCACGTCACCGAAACCTCGCGTTATGATCGCATAAATACTTCAAATTATTACGTATCTTTTGTTTAGCTTCAAGCTATATCCCGCACACAGCAGGGTAGGCCGAGGGAACCTAGTGATAAGACACTCTGCACCCTATTTTCCGTCGAATTCTGGAGGCATTGCGCGTTATATGGTCGAACTTAACGCCGCGCTTTGCCTGGACACCAGAGCGAAGAAAATACGTAATATTTCCAGTCATCGAGTGGGAATCGAACCCACAACCAGTCGTTTCGAAGTCACACTTTGTGCTTCCACAAGCCACGACTGACCTCATCATATCTATTTATAAATTATAAATATTGTTAACATATTTGACTTTATTTATGCTTTTTAGTACTTATTATTATTTTAATAAATACAAGAAAAGATTTTTTCTTACATTTTTTTGCTGATATTTTAGTGAATGATTAATGAGAAACTTGTGTATCATCTAAATACCTAATATGCATGTTTATAGTATAGAGGAGGGGTGTGTATATTAAGAATAGAATTCCTATACTAGATACTATTTGCTCTATAGCAATATGTTGATATTATATTTCCTGCTAAGAGGAAAGGCAAAGTGCGGCGTTGAGTTCCGCCACCTTACGCGCAATGTCTCTCCTTTCGGGTGAAAAATGGAGTACGGAGTGTCATAACACTAGGGTCTTTCTGACTCTAAGGGAAAAAGAATTAAGCTTTTTGGAATTTAAATAAATGGGGCCAGCCAGCATTGGCACAGTGTCACAAGCGTGTGACTGTAAACGACTGATTGTGGATTCGATTCCCATTCGGAGAGTGGAAATATTTACTACATACTTCCATTTTCTTCGCTCTGGTGTCGAGGCAACTCGGCGTTAAATTTCGCCACTTAACACGCAATGCCTCCGAGTTTGGCGGAAAGTGGGGAACGGAGTGCCTTAACACTAGGTTCCCTCTGTCTACCCTACTGTGTGCGGGATACAGCTTGAAGCTAAAAAAAAAAAAAAAAAATTACACTGCCGGGATTCGAACCCACACCCCTTCACAGCCAAACTACACGGTAAATTCCGGATGTATTTTCCTATAATAATTGCAGAAACACTGTGGCAATCGGTTGAGCGTGACGGATATGAAAGCGACTAGTGTCAGAAATATAAAATATTTTGTTGATCATAATTGGAGCGTGGTGGGATTTTTACAGTGGGATTTTCTTTTTAAAATTTAATGATGTGATAAAAAGAGGCCATTACCTATAAAGGATTTTTTTTTATGTAATAAAATTGTTATGGATGCGTTGCCAGCCTTGGGAATGTAGGACGGAAGGAGGGAGGAAGGATGGGAATGGTGGGAATAGGGAGAGCTGGCTTACATGCCATCGAACCGGAACACATCTTAAGATATTTGGCGGTTCGTCTTTGACATGATAGTGGTCGCGAGCCAGTCGGAGAACGAATCTCCTACCACCAAACTATGGGTTACCCGCCTTTTACGGGACGCTACCCAGCGGCGGGGGGGAATTGTATTCTTAACCCGTCCCCCCACGGGAAAAAAATTGACGGGATTTGCGGAAAAAAGTGTGAAGGTCCTAAGCTTCACGCTTTTTTCCGCAATGCGGGGTAGTCAAGACTTAGTGTCAAAACACTCCGTCTTCTACCTTCCGTCTGAAATCACAACAGTGTTTTTTTTTTTAATTTCTTGCACCTCCATTATTAAGAGTAAGAGACCTTATTTTCTATGGAATTATCTATTTTACAAACAACAACAACAGTGTGTTGAGTAACGGAACTTAACGCCGCGCTTTGTCTCAGGTACTAGAGCGTATACGCGATAGTTACCAGTTCAATTCTTTCTCGTGGCAATGAATATATTTAAAGGGATTTTTATTAAAAATGTATTTAAAAGGGTCAAAAATATATTTAAAGAGATTATATATAGGGATTATTATTATTTCTTCTCTCTGGTTACCTAAGATTCAACGATTGAACTCAGCCACTTAAAATGCAATGTCTCTAATTTGGTGGAAAGTGGAGGAGAACGGAGTGTCTTGACACTTGATAGGTTCTCTCTGGATGCCTGCTTTGCGATAAAATGTGAAAAGCTGTTTTTTTAGCTTCACGTTGTATCCTGTACACAGCAGGATAGGCAGAGGGAACCTAGTGTTAAGACACGCCGTGCTCCACTTTCTGCCAATCTCAAAGGCATTGCGTGTTAAGTGGCGGAACTTAACGCCGCGCATTGCCTCGACACCAGAGCGAATAAAATGGTAATATTAAATATTTCCACTCTTCGAGTGGGAATCGAACCCACAACCAGTCGTTTACAGTCACACGCTTGTGCCACTGCGCCAAGACTGGCCCCAATGGCTGGTTTATTTAGTATAAAAGAGTTAAAGGCAATCTTTATAGATTTGCTTAAAACAATAAATAAGAAGAAGAAACTAACTGTACAAATAAACGTAAAGTAATATTAATATAAATTTGTAATTGTAATTAAATAATGAGTAATATAAATTCGCTGCGGGTGTCTAGTTTACAGGATATCAGAGATTGTCGGCGTGTTTGATAAGCATTTAAAACCTGGACACTGACTTGTTTTATGTAGAAGAAAATTTAATATATACATGTGTATGTATTAAAATGGTATTTATACTTACTATATATAGTTTTTTTAGAGGTAAAGCGCGGCATTAAGTTCCGCCACTAAACACGCAAAGCCTCCGAATCGGCGGAAAGTGGGCAACGGAGTGTCTTAACACTAGGTTCCCCACTAGGTGCAAGAAAATGTTTTTTTCACTCATAGCGGAGTAGTCAGAGGGGACCTAGTGTCAACACACTCCCTCCTTTACCTTCCCCAGTTGAGGCTTTGCGTGTTGAGTGGCGGAAGTTAACGCCGCGTTTGTCGTACGTGCCAGAGCGACGAAATAAATGTTCAAATAAAATAATTCCCCTAGTGGGAATCGAGCCCACAACCATCGCTTTACAGACGGACACTGTCCTATTGCACTACGAAAGCTTCTGAATGTCATATATCTAGTGTCAAACAGTCCGTTGTCCCACCCAAATACATAAACAAACAGAGTAACAGGATAATCAGAGGGACCCTAATCTCAAGACCCTCCTACACGCTGTATCCCTTGCGGGGTAGTCAGAGAGAACGGAGTGCCAAACGCTACGGTCCCTGCATACTTCTTTCGCCTCGTCCACTGTCATCAACCTCTTCATACACGCTCTCCGGGAGGCCCTTATGCTTTTTACGTGACCTTCCTCCAGTATCGTTGCTACTGTGTTTTCAAAGGTCAACCGAGGTCTCCCCTGCCTCTCTTACCACTCACCTTTGCTTCTTATGTCTTTCTTACCATTCTTCCATCACTCATCCTCTCGACGTGCCCAAACCACCTGAGCACGCCCTTCTTCATTCTTACTATGACGTTCTCGCTAATACCTGCCATTCCAAGACCCTCCGTTCTTTACTTTTCGCTTTAATCTGAGACATTGTGTGCTTAGTACAGAATTCAACGCCGCGCTTTGCCTTATCACCTTAGAGCTGGCAAATGAGAATCATTTCCATAAAATCATTTCCTCGAGAATTCCGTGGAGCCAGTCGGGGCTGGTGGGCACAAAGTGTGACTGTAAAGCGACTGGTTGTGGGTTAGGCTTCTACTCGAGGAGTGAAAATATTTAATATTTTCATTTTCTTCGCTCTCGTGTCAAGTAGAATTAGGCGGTGCGTGGGAAACGGAGTGTCTTAACAGTAGATTCCCTATGCCTACGCTACTGTGTGCGGGATACAGCGTGAAGGTAAAAAAAAACAAGTTCCTCCAGAGGGAATCGAACCCACGATCCTTCATATTTATACTCAGAAACTATCTCACTTCTCAACTCAAGGCCAAAAACTGCCGTTATTACGCTAGGCTTACGCGACGTGACCTCTTTATGACCGATAAGAGGACCGTGGGTGTTTAATACGTCTCTGATTATACAATATCCGTCCACTGATCCGCTAACGTCGTGGCCTAGAATTCTTGTTTATTAAATTGTCCTAGATAACTAAAAAATAAATAAAAAATAAAAATAATTATAAAAGTATTTTTGTTAACAGTAGAGAGAGCCAAGTGTCAAAATACTCCGCATTTACAGAGCTCAACGCTCTGCTTTGCGTTGTTTACAAGAGCGGAGATATAATCAAACTATGATCACTCCTTCGAATGGAAATCGAACCCACCACTGACCGTTCACTTCATCAGTTATACACTGTTCCACTGTGCCATGATGGCCTAAGTTAATATAAAATTTATTAAACGTAAGCTTCTGGCAAAACGTTAATACGAAACGAAATATTGAAATTATAAAGAAGCCGAAGCCGAAGAGGTATACAATATTTAATCAATTAAATAACCTCTTTAAGTCATTAGTGTGGCCAGTCGTGGCCCAGTGGCACAAGAGTGTGACTGTAAACGACTGGTTGTGGGTTCGATTCCCACTCGAGGAGTGGAAATTATATTTCCATTTTCTTCGCTCTGGTGTCGAGGTAAAGCGCGGCGTTAAGATCCGTCACTTAACACGCAAGCCTCCGAATTCGGCGGAAAGTGGGGAACGAAGTGTCTTAACACTAGGTCCCCTCTGCCTACCCTGCTGTGTGCGGGATATAGCGTGATTTTATTTTTATTTTTTTTAAGTCATTAGAAGTCGTCGCGGCACAGTGTAACAACGTCTGGTAGTTGCGGGTTCGATTTCCACTATTATTTTCATTTCGTCTCTCTGGTACTTAAATAAATTGCTGCCTAACACGTAATATCTGGATTTCAGACGGAAAGTGGAGAACGGAGTGTCTTGATTAGAGTCCAATGCTGTATGATTAAAGTCCAATGCCGGTTTAGCTAACCATTGTATCACATAATAAAATTGTAATTTTTAAATTTGAAAAGAGCAACTGCTGAGTTTCTGGCCGGCTCTTCTCAGCAGAACCGCCTTCCGAGTCGGTGGTAGCTTTATGTACATTTGACGATTCAAAAGTGCTTACGAAAGTCTATTTGAATAAAGATATTTTGAATTTGAAATTGAAAAAACTTGACACCAAGAGTGAAAGAGAGTGAAACCTCCTTTTTTCCTTAACCCTAATATCCTTTTTGACCTAGACTTTCTAAATTGTGACTTAGGTCTAAAATCTAGGATATAAGACGTATGACGTCAAAATATGATCACGACCGTGCGTTGTTTCTAAGGAAACGTTCTGAATGACGCGCGTGAACTTACGCGAACACTTATGACGTATGCAGTACAAAATGTGACGGTTATTTTTTTGTTTATTTTCATTTCAACTGTACTTTATGGTACTTATATATATACAAAAAGTTGTTTCTTAGTTTAAAAAATTAACGAAAATGTTAAATTGTAGAGAGAATCAAGTGTTAAGACACTCCGTCCTACACTTTCCGCCCAAAATAGAGACATTGCATGTCGAGTGGCGGAATAAATAATATTAACATTTATTGTTGTTTTTTTTCATTAATTTATATAGTGACCGATCTCTCTCTTTTCCACATAACACTATCCAACTACAACCCACGTACAATTACCTTTTTTACTAAATCTAACAAGAAGAGTCAAGTGAAGATTCTCTTTTTTTCGGAATAATATAAGCACAGAATAATTCAATTCCCACCTGGAGGAATATTTAACATTTTTTTTTGCCACTCAACACGCAATGTTGCGAAGTCAGGCGGAAAGTGGAGAACGGAGTCTTGACAATTGATACGGGAATAAAAATATTTTTCTCTTGCTTTTTTTTAGCTTCACGCTGTATCCCGCATACAACAGGGTATACAGTGAGAATCTAGTATAAGACACTCCTTTCCCTACTTTCCGCCGAATTCTGGAGGAATTGCGTGTTAAGTGGCGGTACTTAACGCCACAATTTGCCTCGACACCAGAGCGAAGACAATAGAAATATTAAATATTTCCACTCCTCGAGTGGCAATCGAATCTACAATCAGTCACTTAAATAACACACTTTGTGCCTCTGCGCCACGATGAGCGACCCGCTCGCGGCTTCGCCGAGTGAATTATTTCGTTATATTGCAACCCTCGGGGGCGCATTTTTAAAAAATACAGTAGCCTAAGTTTAAGCTTATATTATCAACTATTTTTATGCCAAAATTCATTACAGTTGGTCAAGCGGTTTAGGTTTTTCATATAAACTTTCATCCCCTATTTCAACCTTTTAGAGGTTGATTTTTAAAAAAGTAAGTAGCCTATGTTAGACCCAGTCACTTTTACTACTTTCATTCTAAATTTCGTTCAAATCGGACCAGTAGATCAGCCGTGAAAGCGTGACAGACAAACACACAGACTTTCACATTTATAATATAAGTATGGATTTGATTATTGTGTAATAGGTACTTCTTTCTTATAAGCTTCCTAATATATTAAGCAAAAACAATATTTATCAAACCCACACCTACCACCACATGAACCACTGTGCCAGATATTAAAATAAATAATTAGGCTATGAAATTATAATGAAGGTAACAT
This sequence comes from Dryas iulia moderata, assembly GCA_019049465.1. NCBI lineage: Eukaryota > Metazoa > Arthropoda > Insecta > Lepidoptera > Nymphalidae > Dryas > Dryas iulia. Next base: position 996,731 of record CM032418.1, read on the forward strand.
CTTTACATAAAATAATGGTTACATTACGCTTTAGTTGGTGCGATCGCGCCTATTTGACACACAATGGGCATTGTAAGGAACGCCGACGGACTGAATATGGAGACTGGGTGGGTAATATGTGCGATAATATATATTTTTGTTCTTAATTATTATATTATTAATTTAATTAAATTATTATATTGTTATCATTATTATATTATAGATGAGTTCCCTACGTGATAGAATCAGAAATGAGGACACCCGTAGGAGAACCAAAGTAACCGATATTGCGCGAAGAATTGCCCAGCTGAAGTGGCAGTGGGCGGGGCACATAGCAAGGAGAACCGATGGCCGTTGGGACGGAAAGGTTCTCGAGCGGCGACCACGTACCGGACGACGCTCAGAGAGCAGGCCTACTACAAGGTGGACCGACGGATTGCTGGATGCGGGAAGTGCAGGACCGATCCGAATGGAGATCCTTGGTGGAGGCTTATGTCCAGCAGTGGGTGTCGAACGGCTGACATGATGATGATGATGATGATGAGATGAGTAAAGCCATTGTGGCGCAGTGGGTCAGCCTTTAGTTGTAAATTCAATTCATACCCAGAGGAATGATTATATTCTCATGTACCTATATATTTAGGGTGTCAATGAAGTCAGAACGTCAACTTTGATATTCCATTTTTAGCCTCCTACTAGAACACATATTGTATGTACTGGCACAGTTAAAATCCTAGCGGATTAAACTTTCTATAAAATTACACAAAGTAGGGATCGAAGTCTGTACCTTCACTCGATTTAATATATATTTAACGTTTTAACGTTTAACGATTTAACGTTTTTTTAGAAAACCACACAATATATAGATTCTTTGCACTAGAATATACTAGCGTTTCTTTTAGTAGATATTTTAAATGTTAGACCTTCGTCACATTATTTAATATACGATTTTTGCCAAAAACAATCGCGTTAACAGTCATACGTTACCATTGTCCCACTGCGCCACGATCGCCTCTACATACATATGTTTCATAGACGTTTATCAATTTTATCATTTTTTTATTTGGATTTGAACCAGTACTCCTTTGCATAGCACGATGGAAAATCAAAAAATATATTTAAATATAATATATTAAAACTAGTAACCCGCTCGAGGCCTCGTCTGCGTAAAAGAAGTTCTAGTCAATTTCATAAAACAGTATTTTAGTAGCAATTACTAGTAATTATGTCGACCAATAATAGATCGCGATCAATTTCATTCTTATTATATGTAAAAAAGTACTATACAACTACAGCTGGTTTGTTATATTGCAATCCTCGGGGGTGGATTCTTAAAATATAAATTAGCCTATATTTAACTTTTGATTATCAACTATATTTATGAACTCTCATCCCCTATTTCAACCCTTTAGAGGTAGATTTTTGAAAAAAATAAGTAGCCTATGTTTGACCCTGGCTTCTTCTGACTCTTAGAGGGACTGCTACAGTCTCTCTATTACATAACAAATAAATTAAGAAATAAAAATAAATTAAGAAAAGTGTGACCGAGTGTACTCACTCGCTAAATTAAATTCAAAACAAAATCACAAACAGAATAAGTAATAAAAGCAGTAAAGTACACGGACCTCGAGTCTGTGGTGACTAAAAAAAACAAAGAAAAAAAAAAAAAAAAGACCCTGGCTTCTTAACTACTTTCATTTCGAATTTCATCCAAATCAGACTGGTAGATTAGCCGTGAAAGCGTAACAGACAAACAGACAGACTTTCGCATTTATAATATAAGTATGGATACGTATATATTAGTATTAAACATCGTTTTTCCGCTTTATTACATTTATAATACGTAGATGTTGTTTTTTGTCTGCATCCACCGGCTTCAAATGACGCATCTCCCAGATTATATATAGAATTCGGGCAATGAACTTGACGTGATGTGACGTTTTCGACTCGTTTGCACTGACTGGGATCGCGAAATTCTAAGAACTTTTTCCTATTGGGAGCATGTTTTTAATGCTTTTAACATTTTAAAGTGTTATTTAAATGGTTGGGAAGTTAAAAAATCATTTTTTTTTAAAATGTAAAAAAAAATAATGTAGCGAGATTCGAACCCGCACCTCTTGGATACCGTCCAAGCGCTCTGATTACTAAGCCATGCGCTCTACTACCCAGCTGTGTCGTAATTCTTATATTCTGTATTACAATTAATTTCTGTTCTAGGTAGAGATCTAAAGAATATTTATGATAGCATGTTTTAAATATTTTTTATTATATCATAACCTGCGTTAAACGCGAATTGATTGTGGGTTCGATTAGGGGAATGTTTGTGTTAAATTATTTTAATTTCTCCACTGTGTTCAAAGAGGAAAAGCGGCGTTGAGTTCCGCCACTTGTCGAATTTGGGTGAAAAGTGGAGAACGGAGTGTCTTGACACAAGATTCTCTCTGACTAATTTATTGTGTGCGAAAAAAAAGTGAAGATGTTTTTTTTTTTTAAATAAAGTGTTAATGATTATTTTATTAAGAAGTGTCTATTATCGTTGCCAGTCGTGGCGCAGTGGCACGACCGTGAGACTGTAAGCGACTGGTTGTGGGTTCGATTCCCACTCGAGGAGTGGAAATATTTGATATTTGCATTTCCTTCCCTCTGGTATCAGAGGCAAAGCGCGGCGTTAAGTTCCGACACTTAACAAGTAATGCATCCATATTCGGCGGAAATTGGGGAACGGAGTGTCTTAACACTATGTCCCTTCTGCCTGCTGTGTATACAGCGTGAAGCTAAAAAAAATGTCTATTAAGGAGTTTTAATTTTTTAATTTTTTTTTTCAATAATAATTTAGACAGCTAAGAAATTCTTGTAAGCATAACCACTCTAATAGACTTAGAGGGCATTAACGTTTGAAGTATGATTGACTTGACCAGTATAGAGCTTTGCTTTGTTCGTCTTAATTATTGTAAATATTTACATTAATAATTCAATTAACTATTTTAAAGCTTCACGTGTTTATTGTTACTTTTAAGGTAAAGACACTCCGTTCTCTATTTTCTTATCGGCTTTGTTTCACCAAAGTGAGAAAATGAAAATTATTTAAATATGCCCCGAACGAAAATCGAACCCAGCATCAATCTCGTATACAATTAAATGTCGCACTGCGCCACGATAGCCTCAAGTTTCATAAGTAATTTTATTGACAATTTTAAATTTGACTTTTATTATTCTATGGCCAGTCGTGGTGCAGTGGCACAAGAGTGTCACTGTAAACGACTGGTTGTGGGTTCGATTCCCGCTCGAGGAGTGGAAATATTTAATATTTCCATTTTCTTCGCTCTGGTGCCGAGGTAAAGCGCGGCGTTAAGTTCCGCCACTTAACACGCAATGCCTCCGAATTCGGCGGAAAGTGGGGAACGGAGTGTCTTAATACTAGGTTCCCTCTGCCTACCCTGCTGTGTGCGGGATACAGCGTGAAGCTATAAAAAAAAATCTATTAACTTGTACTTAGCTTCGTTATTCTTGCATTAATTTAAAAATAATGAAAGTTTAATGTTGTTCATCATACATATATAGATCATAAGTAAGCGTTATGAAGAACGAGTAGGAATACTAGAACTAAACAATAATCTAGAAGTATTTCTTTTTATTAACTTTAGGTTTATGACAAGTTTAATATTTATATGATTTCAAATATCGAAGCGCGGCGTTAAGTTTCGCCAAGTAACATCCAGTTTATCTTTATATAACATTGTCTGTTTACTTTGCCATAGACGGGAGATGCGGAAAATTAAAAAAAATATATATATTTGTTATATATTCTTGAATGAAAAAATCCAAATCATTCTATTGCAAAAATTTTATTCAAATTTATAACAACTAATTCAAATTCAAATTCAAATTCAAAATATCTTTATTCAAATAGACTTTTAAAAGCACTTTTGAATCGTCAAATGTACATAAAGCTACCACCGACTCGGAAGGCAGTTCTGCTGAGAGGAGCCGGCCAGAAACTCAACAGTTGCTCTTTTCAAATATATAAATTACAATTTTATTATTTGATACAATGGTAGCTAACCGGCATTGGACTTATTCAGATTAATCCCACGCATTTTTATCCTTTAAATACTCTTCTACAGAGTAATAAGCTTTACTTATTAAAGTATTTTTTACAAAGATTTTGAATTTCTCTAGTGGTAAATCTAAAACAAGCTGTGGAATTTTATTATATATGCGTATAACAACTATCAATTTATTCCACAAAAAATAGGTTTTTTATATATAATCTGCGTTATTTACACGTAAAGTCAGCATAATCCACTAGTTATATATAATAATAAAATGTATACACATTTTGTACGTACAAAGAAGTCTTGCTACGGCTTCAGATCTGTTTACACCTGTACGTCGCTACGATGAGAAACCTTGTGTGGCGAAAGAAATCCTTTTAAATATATATATTATGTTTATATACAAAGCATATACTTATTTCACTAATTATGAGACAGTGGAGGTTAAATTCTTTTATGTACTGTACACTTTTTTAGCTTCACGCTATATTCAGCACACAGCAGGGTAGGCAGAGGGAACCTAGTGTTAAGATACTCCGCTCCCCACACACCGCTGAATTCAAAAGCATTGCGTGTTAAGTGGCGGAATTTAACGCCGCGCTTTGCATCGACACCAGAGCGAATATAAAGAAAATTGAAATATTAAATATTTCCACTGATCGAGTGGCAATCGAACCCACAACCAGTCGCGTTTACAGTCACACTTTGTGCCCACAAGCCACGAATAGCCTTAATACTTTACGTTTTCTAAAATTGTCTTTTTATTTTATTAGTTAAATAAATAGTATTTGTTTTAAATAATTGTGGCTATCGTGGCATAATGGAATAATGTATGACTGTAAATGCGATCGTTCGTGGGTTCAATTTCTACTTTGGGGAATGGTTATATGTCAATTACTTTTATTTCGCCTTCTTTTTATATTTTTATAATATTAAGTTACGCCAGTAAATACGCAATGTCTCGATTTGAAGAGGAAAATGCAGAAGGAAGTGTCTTTAAAATCGAGAATTTGCTTTATTACTAAATTGGAAGTAGTTTTGCAAGTTAAAATAATTTTAAGGAGTTAAATAAAAGTTTTAATATGTTATACAAATTTTATTTATAACAAAATAGCTAATACAGTTTAAAATATGTAGAATATTACGTTTCATTCCAATTTTCATTCCAATCCTTCACTTAAATTTTATTTAATTTCAATGAATAATATGGAGAAACTGTAAACTGGTCCGGCCATCAATATCGAACTAAAATAAAAACACATATATTATTGTATAACACTTTGAAATATGAAATGTTACACGCAATGCCTCCAATATTTGGCAGAAAGTGGGAAACGGAGTGTTTTAACACTAGGTTCACTCTGCCTACCCTGCTGTGTGCGGGATACAGCGTGAAGCTAAAAAAATATGAAATTTAAAATAGGACTGTGGAAACAGAGTGTATCTACACTAAGCTTTCTGACTACCCTACTATGCGGGATAACGCGTGAAGCTGCAAAAAAAATACAATTAGTGAAGCTGCAAAGGAAATCATATTAGAGTAACTAATTTAACATGTATTGTATTCGATAGCTTTCAGCTATTAAGGGGCCAGTAGTGGCGCTGAGGCACAAAGTGTGACTGTAAAGCGACTGGTTGTGGGTACGATTTCCACTCGTGAAATAGAAATATTTAATATTTCCATTTTCTTCGCTCTGGTTTCGAGACAAAGCGCGGCGTTAAGTTCCGCCACTTAACACGCAACGCCTCCGGATTCGGCGGAAAGTGGGGAACGGAGTGTCTTAACACTAGGTTCCCTCTGCATACCATGCTGAGTGCCGGATACTACGTAATGCTATTAAGATATTATTGTTTATCCCAAAAAATTATTATGATTAAATTGGAACTTATCTAAGAACTTACCACAGCGTTGAGTTTCGGCGCTCATCACGCAATATCTCGATTTCAGGCGAAAATTGGAAAACAGAGTGTTTAGACACTAGGTTCTCTTGGACTACTGTAAACAAAACGAATATATAAATTCTTATTTTGAGGCCATCGTGGCGCAGAGCGACACACTGACTGTAAACGCGATGTTTGTGGATTCGATTCCCACTCGAGGGAGTAAATTAAATATTTAAGTATATTTATAATTTTTTTAAATATTTTTAAAGTGTTATTCCACACTTAGGAAAATTGAAGCAATGCCTCAGTGGTGAGAGCGCCTGAACGGTATTCAGGAGGCGCGGGTTCGAATCCCGCTGCGTTCAAATTTTTATACGTTTTCTTTAAATATCTTTTTTTTACATTTATAATTTTCATTTTTTCACTCTGATAACTCAGATAAAAAAACAAAGCGCAGCGTTAAATCCCGGTATTCAAGACACAATATCTCAATTTCAGGCTGAAATTGGAGAACAGAGTGTCTTAACACTAGGTTCTTTCAAACTACCCTGCTTTGAAAGCGTGAACTACAAACAAACAAAATACATTTTAATATTTTCATTTAACTATAGATAGAAAAGACCTTGAGCTATATCCGACTGTGACGAGGCGGGTGATAGCGCGAGGAAATCTTATAAAGGCCGCCGGTTCAATGATCCCTGAATAGCTATGCTTTGCTAATAATTTGGTATAAAAATTCATATCTTTTTGTTTTATGACGGATTAAATGGGTTTGGTTCTCGTTTGAGGCAAATTGTTTATTTTTAGATTTACCCGTTATCCACATGCAAGGTAGGTAGGCAGACAGAGAGAGAGAGAGAGAGAGAGTGAGGTGAGTAGCGGTGTCTAACGGGAGTGGAGGAATTAAAATCATTTGAAGTATAATTATTTCCTACACAGGAATCGAACCCACAATACTGCCTGACTGGGCCATAATAATAATAATAATAATAAGCCCCCTCAAGTCCAACCATACGTCCGAATCGACCACCTGATTCACGTGGGGGCGGACACGTGATAATAAATTTCTGCACGGCTAACATGGCAATGGCAACCCTTTTTATGGAGAATATGGAAAATAAGAGATATAGTTTACGGCCGCTGCCCGGGGGTCGCCGGGGCGCATCTGGAGCCGACGCTGGATGCCACAGCATGCGAACCGTTGGCGACGGGGGACTGAACAGGCGGGTTCCCCTCGAAAAACATGCTACAGCCGACCAATCATACTCACCATCAACTTCTTCCACTAACTCACTCTTTTCTAGCATACCATCACCATCATCATCGCATCCCCTATTAATTTCACCTAATTCATCACCGTCATCTTCATTTTCATTACGAACAACAAGGTCAACAGATGTTGTACAGGAGGCAGCAGCCGTTCACACTGTACCCACTGCAAGATCTACACGTGCGCGAAATAAATGGACTGAAATAATGAACCGTCATATATGGCGCACATATCTTCTCATAACAAAATGTGAAACCACCTTAATGAATAATTACTTAGAACCCTTACACCAAGAATTTTGTGCAAAATTTCCCGAAATGCAGGTAACTAGACAGCGTATAGGAGATCAACGTAGAGCCATTATAAGAACAAAACTATTATCAGAAAACACACTAGCCGAAATTTTTACCGAAGTATACGAACTATTACAAACCAAAAATCAGCCAACTCAAATCCCTATTGAACACACAACTCATACTCTTTCACAAACAAGCGTTAGAATGAAATGGTCAAACGAATTAAACGAGGAAATCGTCAGATGCTATTTTGAAGTAACCCAGTTAGAAAGTCATAAGACCTCTTATCGTAAAAAAATGTATAACCTATTTATATCTAGAAACCCACACCTTTCACACCTTACAGAACAAAGAATAGCTGACCAAAGACGATTAATATTTAATAACAAAAGCATACAGAATGATAAAATGATTGAAATTAAAAAAGATGTAGAAATTAAATTAGCTAATAGTCGCCATCAATCAGAAAATATTTTAGAGTCAGATTCGCACACTAGTCAGATAAACGAAGTAATTCTCGTAACAAATGAACAACAAAATTCTCAAATCAATGAAGCAGTAACTCAAAATTACAATAATAATCTTAATTTAACAGATAAACAGCAAAATCATATTGAAGTAGAATTTATTAAAGCATTAGATGAATTTAAAAACATAAATCCGGAAACCAGACCTTATATCCCAAAACAAAAAATCATCTCGTAAATTTTCCCAAATAGTTAGTTTTTTAAACAATGAAGTACTTCCAAAACATTTAAGTAACGAATTAGATTTTATTTCTCTTCATAATATTATTTATACAGCTGCCTACACTGCAGCCCTCTGTAATGGCACTAAATTTAATTTTAATGAAAATTATCGAAATCATAAGAGCAAACCATCGTGGCAAAGAAGAATTGAAAGTAGAATAGACAAATATAGATTACAAATAGGCAGACTTACGCAGTATATATCAGGAAATAAGAATCCTAAAATAGTAAAAACTGTAGAAGAAATAAAAATACAATACAATATTCATTCACACCATGAAAAACCAAATACAGAATTACAACATTTCTTAGATACACTAAAACAAAAATTAAATGCAACTTCAAGTAGACTTAGGAGATATTTAACATGTACAAAACGAAAACAACAAAATAATACATTTATCAACAATGAAAAACTATTTTACAGGAACCTAACAAGCCCAAACCAAAATATCACTACACAGTCACAGGGAACTCCAACACAAGATAATTTACGACACTTCTGGGCAAATATTTGGGAAAATCCAATACAACATAACGAGGATGCCAAATGGTTAAAAGAAATACCTGACCTAACTATAGATTCTATGAAATTCAAAGAGATATCCATAGACACTTTCAATCAAGTCATTAAATATACACATAACTGGAAAGCACCTGGAAGCGATAATATACACAATTACTGGTACAAAAAGCTTACTTGCACTCATTCACTCCTTCTTCAACACATAAATCAATTCATACAATCACCACAAGCATTACCAAAATTTGTGACAAACGGGATAACGTACATGTTACCAAAAGGATTGGACCCAAAGAACCCAGCTAACTACAGACCTATAACATGTCTACAAACAATATATAAAATTATGTCTGCGTGTATTACTAATATAATTTACAAATACGTTGACCAAAATAACATACTATCAGAACAACAGAAGGGCTGTAGGAAAAATAGTCAAGGATGTAAAGAGCAACTCACCATAGACGCAATAGTCATGAAACAAGCATATAATAAAAATATTCATACCATGTACATTGATTACAAAAAAGCATTTGATTCAGTTCCCCATAGTTGGTTACTATATATTCTAAAAAAGTATAAAATTCATCCCATTCTTATAACATTTTTAAACTCAGTAATGCTCCAATGGAGCACTAAATTAAAGCTAATCAACAAAAATACTAATTTAACTACTGATCCGATTAAAATACAACGAGGCATCTTCCAAGGAGATGCGCTCAGCCCGTTATGGTTTTGTATGGCCTTAAACCCCCTTTCTGAATTATTGAATAGCATTAATGTAGGACTTCAACTAAAACATGATGACATACATCACACGGTTTCTCATTTAATGTACATGGATGACATTAAATTATACGCCACTAACAATACTGGACTCACAAAACTAGCTGACATCACACAATCATTTTCTACAGATATACGAATGGAATTTGGTGTTGAAAAATGCAAAATACATTCCATTGTCCGCGGTAGAACACAACAAAATACATACACACTTGATACTGGCGAACAAATAGAATCATTAGATGAAAATAGTACGTACAAATACCTAGGATTTCAACAAGCGAAGCAAATTCGACAAAAACAAACTAAGCTAGAACTTACTAATAAATTTAAATTTCGACTCAATCAGATTTTAAAGTCACAATTAAACTCTCGTAATATTATAAAGGCTATTAATACATATGCAATACCAGTTCTTACTTATTCTTTCGGTATAGTAAATTGGTCACAAACAGATTTATCAAAATTGCAGCGTATTATAAACACACATATGACTACTCATAGAAAACATCATCCTAAATCATGCATCCAACGTTTAACCTTATCACGTCAAGATGGGGGAAGAGGTCTAATTGATATCCGTAACCTACACAACAATTTGATAACCAAATTTCGAAATTACTTTTATTCTAAAATTGATGTTAGTGAACTACACAAATTGATTGTTAATATAGACAAAAAGTACACACCACTTAATTTAAGTGACAAAAGTATGCAATTAAATCAGTCTTTGCTTAGCAAGCAGCAAAAAATAGACGCATGGTCTCTAAAGTCACTCCACGGAAGACATCTCTCCGATCTCAGTCAAAGTCACGTCGACAAAATTGCGTCGAACGATTGGCTACGGAGGGGAGATCTCTTTCCAGAGACGGAGGCCTTCATGATAGCCATTCAGGATCAAGTAATAGACACTCGAAATTACCAAAAACACATAATTAAAAGACCCAATATGGTAAACGATTTATGTAGAAGATGTTATAGTAGTTCTGAAACAATCCAACACATTACCGGTGCTTGCAAATCCATAGTCCAAACTGACTACAAGCATAGACATGACCAAATCGCTGCTATTATTCACCAACAGCTTGCTCTTAAACATTCACTCATCACACAAGCACAGAAAACTCCTTATTACAAGTATTCACCTGAAACCGTTTTAGAGTCTATTGATTATAAACTTTATTGGGATCGTACAATTATTACTGATAAAACTATACACTATAACAGGCCAGACATTTTACTTCTCGATAAAATTAAGAATACCGTATTTATAATAGACATAGCTATACCTAATACACACAATCTTGCGTCCACTTATTCAAGTAAAATAGAGAAATATACAGATTTGGCCATAGAACTTAAAAATCAGTGGAAAGTTCAATCTGTGACTATAGTACCGATAGTTATTTCAACCACAGGAGTCATACCCCATACATTACACGTAAGTCTAAATACTATAGGAATGCACCATTCAACATATATACTTTTACAAAAAGCGGCTATTTTGAATACTTGCCGTATTGTGAGAAAATTCTTAAGATGAAAAATTGTGAAGTAGCTGTAATATCTTCCTGTCGGTTACCTCATTTTGCCATCAATAAAATAATTCCATCCAACTATTGCTTGGCTTCGGCCCGCAATAATTGGCTAACGTACCCCAATCATTTGGGAGAACAAAAATGTAAGAAATAATAATAATAATAATAATAGTTTATTTCTCCACACAATGTAAATTTTAAGGGTACAAATTATATTTGGGTACATATTATATATTTTACAAAGGTGTGAGACTGACGCTTGTACTAAGCTCTAAGCTTGTGTTACTAGTCGCCAGGTTCTCTCTCGCGGATCAGTTTAATAAGTATGCACCTCCAGATATAATTCAAGAAAATTCAGAACAATAGTGTGTGTGTGTGTGTGTGTGTGTGTGTGTGTGCGTGTGTGTGTGTGTGTGCGTGTGTGTGTGTGTGTGCGTGTGTGTGTGTGTGTGTGTGTGCGTATATGCTATTTTTAATTTTTTATTTTTTTTCGTTATTGTTTATTTAGTTTGATTTGTATTTTAAAATTAAAATTGTAAGATTGAGTTATGGAATTAAAAGCTTTTCTGTAGAATCATATGAAATGCTCTGTAGCCACTTAGTGAGTTCTTTTTTTGTCTTACATTTAGTGAAGCTGTAAAATACCAGTTTTATAATTATGTTTTATAATTTTTATAAAATATATAATTGCGGTTTAGAATTATCCAATAAACGCATGAATATGGGCCATATAGAAAAAAATGAATATTTGGAATGAGGCTAGTGGATCCGTGCCCTACTGTAAACAGTTAAGTGACGAACGTAGTGTTTTGACACTACACTCTCTCTGACTGTTCGGGAAAAGTTTGAACCAAACCTATAAGTTTCTAACATTCCAGTCATGGAAATTAAAATGTAATTTCTAATTGTTAGGGGTCAACCGTGGCGCAGTGGCACGAACGTGTGACTGTAAACGACTGGTTGTGGGTTCGATTCCCACTCGACGAGTGGAAATATTAATATTTCCATTTCCTTCGTTCTGATATCAGAGGCAAAGCGCGACGTTAAGTTCCGTCACTTAACACGCAATGTCTCCGAATTTAGCGGAAAGTGGGGAACGGAATGTCTTAACACTACGTTCCCTCTGCCTACCCTACTGTGTGCGGGATACAGCGTGAAACTAAAAAAAACTATTATTATTAATTAAATATTTTCTCTTCTTTATTATAAAATACCTAATAATATTTCAATTAAAAGAATATTAAGTATAATAATAATATTTTAATAAAACAATAAAATCGTTCATTCGCTTTTAAAACTTCGCAAAAAATACAATTCTCTAGAAATTATTAAGAAAGTTGCGTCTATTTGAATAGCAAATTACCATTACGTAATAGTTTTGTTATTTTACGAAATTAATTCTTATTCGTACAATCATTTTGTGTTTCTATTATGAAGAGATAGGTAGCGACTACTTTGGAAGGCTAAGCTATATACCACTTTTAATATACTTTTAACATTTTAAAGTCTTATTTATTCACCCGTGGGGGTACGGGTTAGAATACAATTCCCCTTCGTCGCTGGGCAGCGTCACGTAAAAGGCGGGTAACCCAGTAGCTTGGTGGTAGGAGATTCATTCTCCGACTGGCTCGCGACCACTATCATGTCAAAGACGAACCGCCAAATATCTAGTGATGTGTTCCGGTTCGATGGCATGTAAGCTAGCTCTCCCTATTCTCACCATCCCCATCTTTCTTCCTTTCTTTCCACCTCCTCCCTTAAGGTCGGCAACGCATCCACAACCTTTCTAATGTTGTGGATGTCTATGGGCGAAGGTAAGGAAGGAAGGAAGGTAAGGTCGTTTGCCCCTCTTTCTTCATTAAAAAAAAAATCAAACACGAAATTAAAAAAGACGTTTAGAAACGTATAAAATTTTGAACGCAACGGGATTCGAACCCGCATCTTTTGGAAACCGTCCAAGCGGTGTTACCGCTAAGCCATGCGTATGGCGTTGAGAAAAATGTTCTTTTAACTTTTTTAAAGTGTTATTCATACACTTAGGATATGAAAACACTATTAGAAAAAAATTCAAGACGCACGAGTTCGAATTTTCTTAATCTTTTTACCTTCTAAATATTATACATTTTCTAAAAAAACAAATTCTGAGTTTGATAATATGATGAATAAGACTAAAAAATTTTAGTACATAATATTTTTTAATAAACATATTTCATAAATAGCCCGCATTTTGTCTTGTTCACTGTGAAAACACAAAATGATTAAATCACGTGGGAACAATTATATCAACTCAGAATCGAATCTATAACTAGTCGTGACTACAGTAAGACGCTGCCACGCAGTCACTGCGGCAACTCGTATGCTACATACATATACTTATACATATATGAATTAATTTATTTAGAACGGATCGTATTTTAAGACATAACGCCACTTTTAAAGCCATTAAGATTTTTTTTAAAGCCATCGTTAATTTGCATAAATTATTTCTTTTTTTTAAAATTAATTATTCAACGACTTTATTGTAAACTAGTTGATGCCTGCAACTTCGTTTGCGTGGTCTTTATGAGATACAGTTTCATTTACCACTTGTGTATATTTATATATTGAATTTTGGACCCAAAAATTGTGATAACTTTTTAATTCGTCTCCTAGACGTCATACCAGAGGTTCAAGATCATTGTATTCTCACGATTATTTTTCCCGACAGACAAGCAGGAACTCGTTTCGTTGAGCATTTATTGCAACTTTTATCTTTGTTTTAACTGAGAGAAAAAAATATGTAAATATCTCTATTCAAGTGGGAATCGAATTGACAACCATCGCGTTTATAGTCAGTCGGCACTGTGCCATTAGGGCTCTCCAGGCAATATTTTTTATATTTTAATGATAATTTAACAACTTTTACTAATGCGGTATTTTCTTATTTCTTATAGTTTATTTGGTCTATAGTGGTTATTCATCAGATTTTCAATATTTTAAATTATCATGTCGGTTTTCGAAATATGCCCATGACATTGAACAGTTTTTGTTAAAGTGTCTTTTATTTATGTCTTACAGTTTAGCTGAGCAATAGCTCAATGGTTCTTCATAAGTTAAATTTTTCACTTTTACGTCAGCGAAAAATCCGCATCATGTTCATAAAATTTTATTAAAACAGCTTTTTTTATAGTTTAGCTGATTCTATCTATTTATTTTTAAACATTTTTAAAGTGTTATTCCACACTTAGGAAAATTGAAAAAGACATTTAAAGAAAACGTATAAAAATTTGAACGCAGCGGGATTCGAACCCGCGCCTCCTGAATACCGTTCAGGCGCTCTCACCAGTGAGCTATGCGTTCAAAGAGCAGTTTAAATGTCTGATTCTATCTATCTATTATGATTCTACAACAAGCGTTCCACACTTCGAAGACAATTATAGATGCCTCAAGTTTAAAAACTATACAGCAGAAAAAGTTTCATTCCAATCTGTTCAGTAATAACCATGATGTATGCATACAAAGAGTTTACATTAATCATAAATTCATATATTACTACTGTTATTTTCCTCGAATTATATTTTTCGGCAATGAGTTCAATCTTCTTCTCTCTTCTTTTTCAACCCTTATTCACCCACTGCTGGGTATAGGTCCCCTCATTGGACTTCCAATCAAGGCGGTTGTCAGCTCTCCTCATCCACTGACGGCCCATCGTTTTGACAAGATCGTCGGTCCATCTTGTTGGTGATCGTCCCACATTTCTTTTAGCCGGCCTAGGTCTCCAGTCTAGAATTTTTCGGCTCCACCTTCCATCAGCTCTTCGGCACACATGTCCCGCCCATCGCCACTTGCGCTGTGCTATGGTTTGTGCAATATCAGTGATCTTCGTTCTCTTCAATAGTCAGGCACAATTATTTTACTATTTTATTAAAATAGATATATGTATATAAATTATTGCGTAACAATTGGAATGTTACAGTTGCTTATTTTCAGACTCTTTTTTGAGTAAAATGACCAAATTACTTTCACAATTCTAATAAATTATAAGTTAATTAAATATTAAAAAGTGACGAGTAACCTAGTCGGATGGCGTCTGACAATATTGATTGGTTGTTGGTTCAATTTCCAATCCGTTGAATAATCTTATGTGGCCAGTCGTGGCCCAGTGGCACAAGCGTGTGACTGTAAACGACTGGTTGTGGGTTCGATTCCCACTCGAGGAGTGGAAATATTTAATATTTCCATTTTCTTCGCTCTGGTGTCGAGGTAAAGCGCGGCGTTAAGTTCCACCACTTAACACGCAATGCCTCCGAATTCGGCGGAAAGTGGGGAACGGAGTGTCTTAACACTAGGTTCTCTCTGCCTACCCTGCAGTGTGCGGGATACAGCGTGAAGCTACAAAAAAAAAAAATCTTAATTTAACTAATTACATGCACAGATGTCCCGATTTTCTCAGGAAAGTAGAGAACGGAGTTTTATAGCACTGCATTCTCTCTGACTATCCTTCTATACTGGAAACAGCGAGAAATTGCAGATAATAAGGAAAATTGTAAAAAGTATGTATACGTATTTATACATTTGTTCATTTTATATGAGAATATTAAAACCTTTTAAAACCAATTCGAGACTCCGGTCTTACAATTGATTGTTTTTTGATTGATATTTATTAGGCTTTTGGCATAATAGACTGATAAGTATGAAGAGAATGTCGTTTTAAATGACACAACAAATTTTAAGCTATTTTATAACAAAAAAAGCTTCTAACTTTTCCCTTATAGCGAAAGGCAAAGCAAGCGAGAGAGAGTCACCTAGTGTGAAGACACTCCGTCGTCCACTTTCCACCCGAAATCCAGACGATGCTTGTTGAAAGAAGAGCCTATGTCTCTAAGTTGGGCAATAAGGTCTCTATATTTCGATCGTTTTTGAGTACTCGTTTATTTTTCCCCACAACCTGCCCATTATTGGGGCCAGTCGTAGCGCAGGGGCACAAAGTGTGACTGTAAACGACTGGTTGTGGGTTCGATTCCCACTCAAGGAGTGGAAATATTTAATATTTCCATTTTCTTCGCTCTGGTATCGAGGCAAAGCTAAGTTCCGCCACTTAAACAGCAAAAATGTCTCCAAAAATCGGCGGAAAATGGGGAATGGAGTGTCATAACACTAGGGTTTCCTCTGCCTACCCTGCTGTGTGCGGTATACAGCGTGAAGCTACTAATGACACATACAATGGCTCGCAATACATCACTGACATGCGCAAGCGCACCTAGTGACCGCCTGTTCATTCTCTGTAAAAAATATATAAACTCTTATTCTAATATAAATAAAATATATGAAGCGATAGTGTTGGAGTGGCACAACTCTCTGTATTCGTGGTTGGTCGTGGACTCGATTCCCTCTCGGGGGAATGATCATAATTTAATTATTTCTCCGCTTTGATACCCAAGACCACGTGCTGCGTTGAAGTCTACACAAGGGCTGACAGCCGAGAACAGAGTGTCTTTGCCACTACATTCTCTCTGACTACCCAGCTTTCCATGAAAAAATTCTGAAACTGAGGAAAAACACAGATTTCTCAAATAATCTCAATTAAATATTAAAAAACTAAGCCCATAATGTAACTTAAAACTGTTTGATTTCTTGCATATTAAGTTGACAATTTTCAATAATTATTATTAATATTAAAAAAAAGACTACTAACTATAATATCCCTCTAAACTCTCCACGTTACACTTTAAAAAAAATTAAAAAAAAAACAAGAACACTTACCATATCAAATCAGCACCACACATACAAACACATAAACATACATACATACACACACACACATACATACATACACACATGCATACACACATAAACACATACATACATACATACATACACACACAAGTACGACGTGTCATTGAACTTATCAGGGTGAATGCGAAATTGGCGAGGCGGCGCGACGCGTGCCCGAGATCGTTATTAACATTGTGTGTTATATGCATTGCTGTATTTTATATTATTTTTATGCAAATATAAATAAAATTCGGTTTGTAATGTTAAATGAAGTCAGTTACTTTATATTTATTAAATGTACACGGTATATGTACTATAGTATCTTTTTTTTTGTCTGTTTGTCCGTTTGTGATGGTTAATCTCTGAAACAGTTGGATTAAATTGACACTTTACATTTGATTGCATTGACGTATAGCGGATGCAATAAAGAGTAAATTGGCTGCTTTTATTTTAGAATTATAATTTATTTATTAGATTCCACAACGATGAAGTTGTTAGACGAAGGTGTGTTAGTGTTAAATATTAATAAACAATTAAGACCATCATGGTGCAGTGATACAGTATGTGTTCTAACGCAATGATTGTGTGTTCCATTCCAATTTAGGGGAATATTGTACTATATTTATATTAAAATCTATTCACAAGGTCGCGAAGACGAAAGTGTGTCAATAACTTTGTGTTATTAAGTTATATGTTATAAAAATCTAAATATATTTATAAACTTATACATTATATTAAAGAAATGCTTTACGAGTTACAAAATTTTCTTGTTTTTTCTCAAATCTCAACCATAGAGATTTATTAGTATCAAAACTGTGCGTCATTCATTTGACTTGTTGAGACATTGAGTGATTAGTAATGGGACTCAACGCCACGATATATCTTAGATATCAATATGAAAACCTTTTTTAATGTATTTTTACTTACGTGGCCCGATTTCATAAAATATCATATATATTTATCGCTAAAAACCCGGAAACCCAAAGATGATTCACTATATTCTCTCTTCCACACTTAATACATCAAAATAAAAATATGTATATTCTTTCTACAGAGATGCTAACAACAAAAATAAGTTGTAATAAACTGTATAAGAATATCGACGCAGCGGATAGTAGAACGCATGGCTCAGTGGTGAGAGCGCCTGGACGGTATTCAGGAGGCGCGGGTTCGAATTCCGCTGCGTACAAATTTTTATACGTTTTCTTTAAATGTCTTTTCCAATTTTCCTAAGTGTGGAATAACACTTTAAAAATGTTTAAAAGAATATTCTTTCTTCCACACTTAATACATACAAAAATAAAAAATATAAATAACTATTTTAGTCTACATTCCCGCAATGTACAGCAAATGAACGACAAAGGAACTGCAATCGTTAGGGACACGACTGTACGTTGTACTCGGCCGTCTCGGACACAAGGTCGCCCGACGCCTACATCTAAAAATACACACAGACATGCAAAAATGTGCTACAAAAACATATTGATATTGATACAAAACACTTTGAGTTTGTTTAGATTTATTTATTAATTAAGTTAGATGTTATTGTTAATTATTCAATGATTGTAATTATTGTTGGCCAATGGGCCAGTCATGGCGCAGTGGCACAAGCGTGTGACTGTAAACGACTGGTTATGGGTTCAATTCTTATTCGAGGAGTGGAAGTATTTAATACATAAATATAAATACTGTAGTGCCGAGGCAAAGCGTGGTGTTAAGTTCCGCCACTTAACACGCAATTCCTCCGAATTTAATATTACTCTTTTGAAAAGAACATAAAACGCAGTCGTGGCGCAGAGGCACAAGCGTGTGCCTGTAAAGCGACTGGTTGTGGGTTCCATTCCCACTCCAGGTGTGGAAATATTTAATATTTCCGCTTTCTTCGCTCTGGTGCCGAGGTAAAGGGCGGCGTTAAGTCCCCGTCACTTAACACGCAATATCTCCGAATTTAATATTACTGTTTTAGTAAGAAGATTTGCTTTTACTGACAATTTCTTGGCTTTATTAGAATCAGCAAGGCATTTTAGTTACGCTATTAAATAGTCAATGTCCTTTAAAGGAGAATATAAGTGGATAAAAAGGCGCCAGGAAAGTAAATTAAAATGTAGAAAAAATCCAAAAAACAGGACGTAATCATAGTGATATGGGACAGCGTATGATTTTAATCATGATTGATTTTTGGTTCGCATCTCATTCGGAAAATTGATCGATATTTAAATATTTCTAATTCTCTGGTGGACAAGACAAAGTTGGCGTTGAGTTACGTCACTAAATACGCAGTGTTTCCTATTCGTTTGAAAAGCAAAGAACAGAGTGTTAATATGGTAAAATGATATGTTTTGTAAAGATGGCCAGCATTTGTCTATGTCTATGTTTTGTTTTTTTAACAGAAATAAAAATAAAAATAAAGAAATTAAATTACAAAAGTTACTAAGAAGTGCTACTATTCATTACAATTTTCGACATCGACATCTTCGACAAAAAAAAAAAAATGGTACAGAATATATTAAAACTATTTTTACTAATCATATTACTATTTACTATCTACTAACCATATTTGTAAACGTTGAAGACACTGAATAAAGGCTTATATTATTATTTTTTTATTATTAATAATGTTTAATGAATTATAATGAATATTTAATGTTATAAATTTGATAATTATTTTAGTTAATGTTATTGGAATTTTTATATTCTGAAATAAATAAATAATTGTAGGTATTACTAGGTCCTCTGACTACCTTGCTATGCGGGATAATGCGTGAAACTGGAAAAATATATGATGACAGTACAACAGAATAAATATTAATTCCTTAAATAAAAAAAGTTTAAATATCACCAGTATTAATAAACCGTTCCACTGTTGATTCACAGCTTTAGTCACTAATAACGTCAAAAATTTAAAAAAAAGACAACGTTCCTTTGTTCGAGGCTGACGTTTCGTTTCTTAGAAATGAGTCAAATGCATGCAATGAATGTGAACTTGCAACAAAACAATATTCATGAATATGATCTTTGGCTAAATACAGATATTTTCCTAAATGTATGCTTTGAATCAACTTTTTTGTTTGTTTATCCTAAAATCAAAATTACGCATTATTTTTTTTATTTATTTATTTTTTAGCTTCACGCTGTATCCCGCACACAGCAGTGTAGGCAGAAGGAACCTAGTGTTAAGACACTCCGTTCCCCACTTTCCGCCGAATTCAGACACATTGCGTGTTAAGTGGCGGAACTTAACGCCGCTCTTTGCCTCAACACCAGAGCGAAGGCATTGGAAATATTAAATATTTCCACTCCTCGAGTAGGAATGGAACCCACAACCAGTCGCTTTACAGTCACACTTTGTGCCACTGCGCCACGACTGGCCCCAGTTATAATTTCCCCAAATGGAAATCGAACCATTGTACTACGTTTGCCCTTTTAGTTAAACACTTAACAATATTTAAATCCTATAGTACATATATTAGTGATTCATTTGTTTTGGTAATATGACTGTGACGGGTATTACTAGGTAAACTACTTACTCGATTCATGAGAAATAAATTGTTTTTGCAATTTTAATCTATATTTTTGTCCGTCTGTGTGTCTCCTTTAACTAATGGTTAGAGTTGTATAATATTATTAAGAGATTTATTAATAATTTTTATATGGACGATATTTTCTTTTGAACTCTACCCGTTTCCCTGCATATCAGGGTAGGCAGAGAGTGCTAGAACCGTAGTGTCTCTAGACACTCCGTTCTCCATATTCCCCCCGAATATTGGTCCGCAACTTAATATTTCGCGATGATATTGCAAGTTAAGTGGCGGAATTTAAATTTAATAGCGCAATTTATTTTTTGTCACCAGAAAGACAAACGGAAAATAATTATTTTAAGTATAATAAATTTCTCAAGTCGGAATTGAACCCACGACCATGCTGCTTCACTGCACCACTACGACCTCTCAATCATATAAACAGTTTAAAATCTCAATATTCATTTGCAGAAAATTTAATATAATATTTTTAACATAATATTAAAAACCACCGTTATACTTGTATTCGTTAAATTGCTCGAAATACTCCCACTTGGTAGCAAAAATCTTTCTTTAAAGATTCGCGGTGAGATAAAAAATGCTGTTGCTAACAGTCGATTCAAACGCACGGGGACGACTTAGGGTGACCTCCGAAACGGACTTCGGTTCAGGACAAAACGTTCATTGTTTAAAAATACTAAAATTAAAATTTAAATTAAATTAAATAGCTTCACGCTATATCCCGCACACAGCAGGGTAGGCAGAGGGAACCTAGTGTTAAGACACTCCGTTCCCCACTTTCCGCCGAATTCGGAGGCATTGCGTGTTAAGTGGCGGAACTTAACGCCGCGCTTTACCTCGACACCAGAGCGAAGAAAATGGAAATATTAAATATTTCCACTCCTCGAGTGGGAATCGAACCCAGAACCAGTCGTTTACAGTCACACGCTTGTGCCACTGGGCCACGACTGGCCACATTATCTTATTTTAATCAAATATTCCAAATACTTTCATTTTCATATTTCAAACGCACGGGGACGACTTAGGGTGACCTCCGAGACAGACCACGGTTCAGGACAAAACGTTCATTGTTTTAAAATAGTAAAGAATTTTATACTCATTTAATATTTAATTTAACGTATGATTAAGTTTTTTAGCGTGTACATAGTGTGAGTGTAAATGCGACTGGTTGTGGGTTCGATTCCCACTCAAAATTGATAGCTAATCAGATTACAAGGAGTAGGTCAATGGTATTATACCATTGCATTATTTTCTTAAGGCACAATCTGCAGTTAATAAAACCATACTTTTAAACATTTTTAAAGTGTTATTCCTTAATTAGGAAAATTGAAAAAGACATTTAAAGAAACATTTAAAGAAATCAAATTTTTATACGTTTTCTTTAAATGTCTTTTTCAAAACCATACTTAATAAATTTTACACACTCTATCCAGCACACAACGGGGCAGGGTAAAGGGAACCTAGCGTTAAGACACTCCGTTCCTCGTTGTTCTGAAGTAATTGCATGTTAAGTGGTGGAACTCAAAGCCGCGCTTTGCCTCGACGCCAGCGCGAAGAAAATGGAAATATTAAATATTTCCATTACTCATGGGGGAATCGAACCCACAACCAGTTGCCTTACAGTCATACTTTGTGCCCCCAAGCCACGACAGGCCTCATTAAATTTGAATTATCTTCATTTCTACGATGGAGGCGTAAAGTGAAGAACAGTATGTCTCGACACTAGCTTTTCCTTAAATAAGTAGGGTATAGGCTATATGAAAAAGCTTGTGAAGTTAAGACAAATAATAAATTACAAAAAATAACGATTTATTAATTAATTATTATAAAAAAAGGTTTTAAAATAAAAAAAACACTATGAATATACCTACATTACTTTAAATGGCCGAACATTAAGTAACGGAGCTTATCAAAAGCCTCTTGCTACTTATTACGCAAACTGCGTGATGCGTAAAGATAAGAGAAAAAAATATATAATTCAACCTTATGATTTTTTATATAAATATTCAAAATAACCTGTTCCGGTCGTAGCATATGACATATATGCTATATTTTACTTGCATAATAATTCATACATACTTTACTCACTTGAAGAGGTAAACGGAGTGTCTTAACACTAGATTATCACAAATAATAAAATTATAAGTTATAAATTATAATTCAAAATTATAAATACAAATTATGGCCAGTCATAGCGCAGTGGCACAGACGTGTGACGTCAAACGACGGAAATATTTAATATTTCCATTTTCTTCGCTCTGGTGTCGAGGCAAAGCGCGGCGTTAAGTTCCACCACTTAACACGCATTGCCTCCGAATTTGGCGGAAAGTGTCCCCAATTTCACGGTGTGTTACGTTCCTTACTTTCCGCCGAATTTTGGAGGCATTAAATGGAAATATTAAATATTTCTAGTCTCCGAGTGGGAATCGAATCCACAACCAGTCGCTTTACTGGCACACTTTGTGCAGCGCCACGACTGGCCCCAAAGAAATGAAAATCATTTAAATTTAATCATTCCCTCGACTGGTAATTGAACCCGCAACGAGGGTTTACACCAGACACTATCACACTGTACCACTCAACTAAAAGAGGATTTTCTAAAATCTTCGAAGTCGAGGGAAAACATTTTACGCTCGAGAAAAGATCTTATCTCCAGTCAAAAATAATTATTTTAAAGTATAATAGTTTGTTAATTAAATTTCGTAAGTCATCATAATTATGTATGAACTTGCTAATGAGACGTTTACACTTGTGTGCTATGCATGTATGTGGTAGCTTAGTGACGTTACTCTACGCTTTGTGGGTCTATGGTATATCTATGATAGGTTCATTTTTTTTAGCTTTACGCTGAATCCCGCACTCAGAAGGGCAGGCAGAGGGAACTTAGTATTAAGATACTCCGTTCCCCACTTTCCACCGTATTCAATTAATTCATTGTTTATATTTCCATAATTTATATTTCTCTATGGCAGAATAAGACTAACACAGCGTTGTGCGCCATTCAATTATTAATATCTCTATTACTAAAAGGTAAACTCGAAACAAAAATTCAAAATCATTACTTATCAAATAACTACGAGTATATTATTTAAAGATTAATTAAATAATAGCATACTTTTAAACGCATTACTCAGTGGTGAGAGCGCATGAATGGTATTCAAAAGCGCGGGTTCGAATCCCGCTGAGTTCAAATTTTTATACGTTTTCTTTAAATGCCTTTTTAAACAATAGCATTTTAAATGAAATTTATAATCATATATCGATTATAAATGTAACTATAATATAATACATACACATATATAAATAAATCTATAAGACAGTCTCGTTTCAACGTACCGGACGCACAAGGTCACTCCAAGTTGAACGCTCGGACATCAGGTAACGTGTCTGCTTGCAATGCCCTGAAATTATACATACTAATAAAACTGTTTAAATTATACACATTGTATTAATTCTTTGCAAATTCACGCTTTTTTTCGTATAAAAAGATATGCGGAGAGAATCTAGTGTTGGGACACTCCGTTCCTTTTTTAGCTTCACACTGTATCCCGCACACAGCAGGGTAGGCAGAGAGAACCTAGTGTTAAGACATTCCGCCAGTTTCCGCCAAATTCGGAGGCATTGAGTGTTAAGTGACTGAAATTAACGCCGCGCTTTGCCTCGACAACGAATTAACATTAAATATTTCTACTCCTCGAATGGGAATCGAACCCACTATCAGTCGCTTTACGGTCACACTTTGTACCTCTCCACTATGACTGGCCCCTGGCCTTTTCGGAATTAGAGATTAAAAAATAAACCAATTGAATTGAATCTAATTTAAATATAATCATTTTTCTAAATGGGAATCGAACCCGTAACTGATGGCATTTACAGTCAGACGCTGTTCTACTGCGACACAATGGTCACACAATATTTGTTATGCTATATTGATATTTGAAGATATGCATAGATAAAGGTGGTATGTGATATTTTATATATTTTTTAATTCGTAGTTAATCTTATAATTCGTTTTTTGGCTACTTTATTAAGATTTTTTTTGCGAAAACGCATTTATTGGGACTATTTTGTAAGAACATTAAAATTTTTAATCATTATTTAACTTGTCCCATACACCTATAATATAACTCTTTAGAAATGTTGACTCAAAATAATTCTTTAATTATACAACATATCGTCTTGACCCATAGATCACATTTTCTAAAAACGAAAGGAGTAGGTTCAATGTAAATTTTTCGGAAAATTTTGTGAATTTATTTATTATATACCTTGTTGCTAAACACTGGTTTGAAAACGTAAAGTATTTAATTTAAGCCCATAAAATATTAAAATTACCTTAAAACTGTGGAACTGTGGAATAACACTTTAAACATTTTTAAAGTGTTATTCCACACTAAGGAAAATTGAAAATCACGCACTGCAGGATAGACATAAGGAACCTAGTGTTAAGACACTCTGTTCCCCACTTTCCGCCAAATTCGGAGGTATCGCGTGTTAAGTGGCGGATCTTAATGCCGCGTGTGCCTCGACACCAGAGCGAAGAAAATGGAAATAATAAATATTTCTACTCCTCGAGCGGGAATCGAACCCACAACCAGTCGCTTTACAGTCACACTTTGTGTCTCTGCGCCATGACTGGCGTCTATAATTTATTATTCTATAATAATATATTTATAAATTAGAAAATATTATTCAACGAGTGTAAATCAAAACAATTTATGCAAATTTGAACTAGAAAGCTACGTTAGCGTTATACATGCATACTATTAAGTAAACAAGGTCGTTCTTTGGCTTTACTATTTTATAAAGTTATTAATAATATATTGGGGCCAGTCGTGGCGCAGTGGCACGAACGTGTGACTGTAAACGACTGGTTGTGGGTTCGATTCCCACTCGAGGAGTGGAAATATTTAGTGTTTCCATTTCCTTCGCTCTGGTATCAGAGGTAAAGCGTGGCGTTATGTTCCGCCACTTAACACGCAATGCCTCCGAATTCGGAGGAAAGTGGGGAACGGAATGTCTTAACACGAGGTTCCCTACCCTGCTGTGTGCGGGATACAGCGTGAAGCTAAAAAAAAAAGAATCTACTGTCAATACATGTCTGTTCTGCACTTTTTACCAGAGCGAAAAATTCATAATAAGTAAATTATGATCCTCCGAATGAGAATTTGCGCCACGATGACCTCAGTTAATGTATAAAAGCCATTAATATAAAAAATACAACACTATTTTGACCTCTAGCTGTCTGATTTACTTGAAAATTTGCACACATGCCCGAATACTATGAAAAACTACTATTTTAATTATACTAACCTGCTAGTTCCCAATTGCCCTGAATGTCCTTGTCAGGACGACCGAACGAACCGGAGAATGATGAAATAATTTCAACTTTTGTTTTAACTTCAAACTCTCTTACACATCTATCCAATGATGATTCAATTATTGTTGCTGTGGGAGTCGAATATACATATATTAATATTCAAATTTAAACTTCGTAAGAATTACTTAACTCTTATTACAATTTACATAATTTATAATACACAAAAACAAAATATAATATCAAAATAGTCTTTAATACAATTCTGTATGTGCATAAAAGTTTACGCGGGAAATATGTTACAATTGACATTTTGATAGATGTCATTCTTTTTTTTTAAATCTTGGACCTTGCATTCTAGTCCTTTAGTGTTATTTTTTCGTTTTCCTGTTACCCTTTACGGAAAAGGCAAAAGTATCGCACCATACAGACTTGACTTCGCAGAATACAAATCACAGATAAAATAAAAATATCAAATCAGACACATATAATAAGCTCTTTTGTATTCGCGATTTTTACACATTTAGTTGAAACTTTAAAAAAATCAAATATTTTAAGAGTATATTTTTGGTATTCGAATTCATTTCAAAAATTTAACTTTAACATATTCTAGTAAATTTAAATTTAACATATTCTAGTAGAATAAAGTAGAAATTATTATAGAAAATGAAACAAAATTACTAATTAATCATAAAATAAAATATTAATTAATGGAGAACGGACTGTCTTAACACCAGGTCCGCTCTGACTACCTCGCTGTGCGGGATAAAGCGTGAAGCTTCTATTTAAAAAAAATACAATAATTCGTTCTTGTAATAAATAATATTTCATGATAGTATTAACAAACAAAACAAATAAAGTATGCCCTAGCTCAAAAAGCAGTCAATGATAATAAAAAATTAACATTAACATTTTTTTTTATCTATATATTTATTTAAGTACAAATCATTTGAAGAAGGATGAAGGTGATACGTATACATATAAAGATCTGCATTTGAAATGACATTTGGCCCAAAATAAAAAAAAATGTGAAAATAAATGAATAATGTTCTTTTAATGGGAGCGTAATTTAATTATTATGATTTAATTGAACTTTAAATATTTTAGTACAAGAAACACAACATTTTTTTTGCAGTAAAGCCTTGAATGGAATTTCAAATTGTAAAAATTACAAACTAATTCTTTTAAAAATCATGAATTATACATAGTTAGGTGTGACTATTCAAAAACGCTTCATATCACCTCCATTCATGCATGTCTTTAATTACAATAGTACAAATTAATTAAAGAATAGGATTAGCATTACATGTAGAATTCATATAGAATTTATAAATACATTCAATTCATTCATTCAATAGTTTGAACATTACAAACATTAATAAAAATACAATAAAGTGGGGAACGGAGTGTCTTAACACTAGGTTCCCTCTGCGTATACTGCTGTGTGCGGGATATAGCGTGAAGCTCTAAAAAAAAATAAAAATATAGCGATTTTCTGCGGCTCGCCCTTGTACTCGTATATCCGTAGGTGTTCGTTCGTTTTAAAAAAAAAGCATTGATAATTCACATAACTTTTTAATTTTTTACGCTCATTCGTATTTTATAGTATAAAAAAATATTCCGGGTGTTAAAATAAATGTATTATGTTTATTTTGTTTAATAAAATAGTATTTAATTAGAAAAGGAAAAATTTTATATGTCCCTATACACATTTTATTAGGCAGAATAAAGACATCTCTTAGTTTTTGACATTTAAAAAAAAACATGTCAAAACAAAAAAACATAGATAATTAATAATATAATAATTAATTATCTATGTGAAACAAAAAAAAACAATACGAAATGATGTAATATTAAATGTAACTCTTTATCTAAATTTCATGGAACACGCTATATAGTAACGAATGCTTAGATTACATAAGCTTTCTAAATGTTATTAAAAAGAAATAATAAATATTTTGGCCAGTCGTAGCACGAACGTGTGACTGTAAACGACTGGTTGTGGGTTCGATTCCCACTCGAGGAGTGGAAATATTTAATATTTCCATTTCCTTTGCTCTGGTATCCGAGGCAAAGCGCGGCGTTAAGTTCCGCCACTTAACACGCAATGCCTCCGAATTCGGCGGAAAGTGGGGAACAGAGTGTCTTAACACTAGGTTCCCTCTGCCTACCCTGCTGTGTGCGGGATACAGCGTGAAGCTACAAAAAAAAATGATTTTTCTATGGAAATGTGTTTAATAAATACTAACGAAACGAAAATCGCATGAGACGCTGAAATAGTATTATATTATGCACAAGAGTAGAAGTGGAATTTAATTTTCTTTATTAAAAGTCAAAAGTCAATCCTTAAAGAATGTCCTTTACAAAAATAAATGACCAAAAAAGAATTTTTTTTACCAATCAAAAGCCCTCATAATTTTTAACTTTGCAATTGTATTTATATATATGTAATTTTAAATGTACATGAAGCTATTGAATAACTTACGATAGTGACAAGTAATTTTTAAGTCAAGCGTTTCTAATGGTGAAAACTTTTAAAGGTTTAAGGTCAAACGCATTTTTTGTATACGAGTACATCTATCTATCTAAGCATATTAAATCCTCTGCACAAAGAATGGATCGCAAAACCAGACACGTGCGAGGCAAAAAGTTGTTAGGGGAAGACGCTAAGCACTTTATATATTTTTGTAAGAATTACGGCATAAATCAATGCTTATATTTATAAATAATCAAAACGTATTTTTCTTAAAGTAACTATCGTAAAGCGGTAAATTTAAACAAAAGATAATACGGCAAGAGAATTTTGAAAATAAAGGGGAAAAGTTTTTAGAAAAGGAAACTTGATATGCCTTATTTACAAAACGCCTATGTCCCGTACAGCAGTGTAGAAAACTTAGTGTCAAGACACTCCGTTCTCTTCTTTTCACCCGAAATCAATATTTTGTATTGAGAGGTGGAGAAATAAGAAACATTAAATTGTAATCAATGGGTACTGAACTCGCAACCAATTATATTCCTAGTCAGATCCTGTCCTACGATACGATAGCCTATTTATTTATTTTTAGCTTCACGATGTACCTCATACACAACAGGTTGGACAGAGGGAACCTAGTGTTAAGACACTCCGTTCCCCACTTTCCGCCGCATTCGGAGGCATTGCGTGTTAAATGGCAGAACTTAACGCCGCGCTTTACCTCGACACCAGATCGAAGAAAATGGAAATATTTAATATTTCCGAGTGGGAATCGAATCCACAACCAGTCACTTTACAATCACACTTTACGCCATTGCGCCACGACTGGCCACTAGCCTGTTTATTTTGCATTAATATTGAATAGATTAAGATAATCTAGTCTCGTGTAACCGGTTACTATATTTTAAGCCGAATTAGGTATTAGCTAGCTTCACTATATATTTTGGCATATTTGCAGTTCATCGTTCGACTACTTGACAGACAATTTCGGTTGAGAAGTGGAGAACGGAGTGTTGTGACACTGGGATCTCTCTGAAAACCCTGTGGGGAAAACCGCAATGCTTCCTTTGTTACCCATAGTCCTGTAGTCCATCTAGGTAGATAGATACAAGTAAACCTTATCCATACTTATATTATAAATGCGAAAGTCAGTCTGTTTGTCTGTCATGCTTTCACGACTAATATACCAGTCCGATTTGGATGAAATTTAGAATGAAAGTAGTAAAATATTCAGGGTCTAACATAGGCTACTTATTTTTTCAAAAATCAACCTCTATAAGGTTGTAATAGGGCATGAAAAATCCTAACCGCTTGATTGATTTTAATGAATTTTGTTGAAAATCCAACTTTAAACATAGACTAATTTATTTTTCGAAAATCCACCCCCCGAGGGTTGCAATATAACGAAACAGTTCTGTAGTTCACGCAGCGAAGCCGCGAGCGAGTCCCTAGTAAAATTATATACTTTTTTATGCATAAAGACTAACTGTTGTTTAACGGTAATATCGTAATCAGTGCATAAAATTCTATTATTGTCCATACATACATATTATACATAGATATACTTATAATTATATAGGTTATAGAAAAAAAGATTTTGCATCGCGCGGCGTTAACTTCCGCCACTTAACACGCAATGCCTCTGAATTCGGCGAAATGTGGGGAACGGAGTGTCTTAACACTAGGTTCCCTCTGTCTACCCTGCTGTGTGTGAGATACAGCGAGATTTTTTTTTATTTTATAGCTTCACGCTGTATCCCTTGCGGGTCAGTTAGAGAGAACGGAGCGCCAAACGCTACGGTCCACTCCTCGAGTGGGAATCGATCCCAAGCAACCAGTCGTTTACAGTCACACGCTTGTACCACTGCGCCACGACTGGCCTCGAATTACGAGTAGGCATAACAAGATTTTAAACAACGATGACTTTCTATAAAATAAAATAAAAAAAAAAACGTCGGTCTATTCTCATCACATAATGGCGGAACTGATTTAAATAGATTTACTTCTAATAATTAATAAATTAATATAATACTTATAATTAATTAAAACTATATATTCGTTATGTTCTTGGGAACTTTAAAACAAGAACACGGAAAAACATATAAGTATATATCCATACTTATATTATAAATGCGAAAGTCTGTGTGTTTGTCTGTCACGCTTTCACGGCTAATCTACCGGTCCGATTTGGATGAAATTTAGAATGAAAGTAGTAAAAGTGACTGGGTCTAACATAGGCTACTTAGTTTTTCAAAAATCAACCTCTAAAGGGTTGAAATAGGGGATGAAAGTTTATATGAAAAATCTACACCGCTTGACCGATTGTAATGAATTTTGGCATAAATATAGTTGATAATCTAAGCTTAAACATAGGCTACTTTATTTTTTAAAAATGCGCCCCCGAGATTTGCAATATAACGAAATAGTTCACGCGGCGAAGCCGCGAGCGGGCCGCTAGTATTTTATAAATTCTAGTGCTTATGTAAGTCTTAATTTTATAGGTTTATTCACTGCATACATACTTGCCTAGTAACTATTTCTCTTTGTAGTTGAATTTTAGGTCTCAGACTTCCTTGTCCACATATTTTTGTGAACACTAGCGGTATTAGCGATCAGCTCGCGGCTTTGCCTGCTTAAACTACAGGATTATAGCCATTTCGTATTTACGGCCTTTCCCGAAATACTTTATAATTGTTAATTGAACTGGCTGAAAACGAATTATTATAAAACAAATATATGCGTAGAGCAATCAAAGATAATGTAGCTTTTTAATAGTAAAAGAATTATTAAGAAAAAAAAAAGCATATTAAGTTCGGTAGTTTCGGAGATTACTTGCTTTTAACATTCAAAGTCACAAACGCTTTATAATGAAAGTGTAGATATAGATTATTACTGAAAGGAAAATGTTGAGACCACCATTTTTACAAAAATTATGCAGACCAAGACGTACGAAGTTTATCATACTTAAGCTTATAAAGAAGATGCATTGGGACAATATGTTTTACAATAATTAAAAATACATGAAATTTAATTATTAAATAAATATAACACATATCTACTGTGTTACCTACAACTAACATGTGAAACAACTTTTGAAAAAAGTTTTTGAAAATCAAAAACTATTTTCAAATGTACAGTTTTATTGTCAAAAAGCTTATCTATTAAAATAACGAAAAGAACAGAGAGTGGAGTATCTTGACACTACGTTCATTCTGCTTCTCTACTATGAAGGATACATGAGGCTGAAAATAAACACATTAGCGTCTCCTTCAGTCTACTAGGTAGGACAAAGTAATAAGTCACTAACAAAAAAATAGATGACGTATTATTGTCAATGACGTTATTAACAACATTTTTAAAGTGTTATTCCACACTTAAGAAAATTAAATTTAAATAAAATCTGAATAAAATCTAAATAAGAACTAAAAATCTAAATATTTAGCATTAGTTTAAAGAATTAATATGTCTATATTTTGAATTTTAAGTTGAACCTTCCATAATAAAACAAGACATTTTAACTACGACAATAAAGCCGTTAAATTTTAATACCATATATTATAATTCATGATATTCTAACTGTATACTAACGGCCTATAGTATATTAAGAATATTTGCTAATTATACTGTTACTAAGCCATTAGAGCTATTCACTTTATATGTACCGTATAATATACCCAGAAAGAAGCTAGAATCGTGATATATATGATTGAGTAAGTGACGTAGCTCAACGCCGTTTTTTCTCAGAAACTCTCTGCGAAATGAAAATAGCTTCACGCTATATCTCGCACACAGCAGGTTAGGCAGAGGGAACCCAGTGATAAGACACTCCGTTCCCCACGAAATGAAAATAATTTAAATTTAATTCTTCAGAACGGGACTAGGCCACAATCAATTGCGTTTATAATTATTCGATGTCAAGACAATCTGTCCTCCACTTTCAGCAGGCTAGTGTTAAGACACTCCGTTCCCCACTTTCCGCCGAATTCGGAAGCATTGCGTGTTAAGTGGCGGGACTTAACGCCGCGCTTTGCCTCTGATACCAGAGCGAAGGAAACATATATTAAATATTTCCACTCCTCGAGTGGGAATCGAACCCACAACCACCCGCTTACAGTCACACGTTCGTGCCACTGCGCCACGACTGGTCCCAGGAATGATAATAACTTAAATATAGTCTTTTCACCAAATGAGAATCGACCCCACAACCAATCACACATACAGTTACTGCTCCACTGAGCCATAATGACCTCTAATGTTATAACAAAACAAAAGCAATCCACACACAGTAGATCGAAGCAACTAATTTGATATAGCCAAAGATCAATTCAAAGAAGTTTTTTGCACGTGGTACGATAGTCTGACCATTATGCCCGCCTCGGATAGCAACTGGGGAGCTTTAACTCGCAGGGTCAGATATAATATGGAGGTTTTAATGTTCTTATTTGTATACCAACTAGTAAATTAGCTTTTTGAGTTTTGATAGTTGAAATTTGTGGCCAGTTCGTTTCTACTCGAGAAGTGGAAACTATATTTCCATTTTCTTCGCTCTGGTGTTGGTATAGGTAAAGCGCGGCGTTAAGTTCCGCCATTTAACACGCAAGCCTCCGAGTTCGGCGGAATGTAGGGAACGGAGTGTTTTAACACTAGGTTCTCTACCTTGCTGTGTGCGGGATACAGCGTGAAGGTAATATTTGATAATTTATATAAATCAATATATGTAAAAAAGTAAATGAAATTGTAGTATCATTTGTATACATACGTTACATATACAAAAATAACATTTTTTTATAATTTTTTGTTGGTCCGTCTGTTTATTTTGGTTAATCTCTTATTGATGGACCGTTTTTATTTGAATTTCGACGATAAATAGCTAATGTAATAAGAAGAAACTTACGCTTAATAATGTTATTAGTACTATATAAATATATAGTCTAGTGGTTGTCGTTTCAAATGTAAGTCTGTGGTCATGGATTCGATTCTAATTCAAAGTAAAAAAGTCATTTAAGTTACATTCAGACGCTCTACCACTGCGCCACGAGAGCCCTCATGTCAATCCATACTTATATTATAAATGCGAATGTCTGTGTGTTTGTCTGTCATGCTTTCACGGCTAATCTATCGGTCCGATTTGGATGAAATTTAGAATGAAAGTAGTAAAAGTTACTGGGTCTAACATAGGCTACTTATTTTTTCAAAAATCAACCTCTAAAGGGTTGAAATAGGGGATGAAAGTTTATATGAAAAAAATACTTAGTTAGTAACCCAGTGGCAAGTCATTCCACACTAAACTAAAATAAGCTTAACCTAAAATACAGCGCGAATATTATCTAATAAAGGTATAATATCATACTATATTAAAATATATACACTATAACCCACAATCTATCAATAAACCTTACAATTCAGAGTGATATGTTAAAGAAAACAAAAAATTGTGGTCAGTCGTGGCCCAGTGGCACGAGCGGGTGACTGTAAACGACTGGTTGTGGGTTCGATTCCTACTCGAGGAGTGGAAATATTTAATATTTCCATTTTCTTCGCTCTGGTGTTGAGGTAAAGCACGGCGTTAAGTTCCGCCACTTAACACGCAATGCCTCCGAATTCGGCGGAAAGTGGGGAACGGAGTGTCTTAACACTAAGTTCCCTCTGCCTACCCTGCTGTGTGCGGGATACAGCGTGAAGCTAAAAAAAAAAAAAAAAAAATAAAAACTAACTACATAACTTAAAGAAGTATCGCAATGTAGACAAAAATTTGATACTCAATTACGCGCCTAGCAACGCGGCTAGACCAATTCCAGCCCAGATAAATTGTAACCCCCGTCTGAGACCTGACCTTTACTCGCGCAAGGACTTGAGGAAGGTCGGAGGAGGGCGGCGTCCCTCTTGGGGTGACGACAGGGGAATTTTATATTATAACCTCGAAACGCCCTTAAAAACAAGTTTACGTATCGTCCGCCATCTTGTGTCTACTTTTAAACAGAGGTCATTATACGTTTTGAATTTACATCGCGGCTTTTTTTGGCAAACCAAGTGTTTTATTTTTATTTTTTTAATTTAAATTTTTGGGTTTTATTTTTTATTATTGATTTTGTATTTGTTTTAATTTATTTTTTATTTTTTTTCCTTTTGGCCGTATTACCTTCAATCTTTGCTTGCAAAAAAATAATGGCAGATTAAAAAAAATATAATTGGCGGTTACTTAAATGGTTAAGTTTTTCCGCGTGGTGATGTAGTTTAATCGCTTAGCTTCAATTTAAAATTATTAAAAGGATATTTTGTTTCTTTTATATTACTAATTGAGGTTAAATAATAAATAGGAAGTGTTAAATGTCAAAATATTCAGAATTATGCGTTGGAACTTGATATGTTTACTTAAAAAATTAGGAAGGCACAGAATTTTAAATATGCAAAAAGTTTTATACAAGTAAGTGTGCATATTATTCTAATATATTTAAGCATACATTATAAAATATTTTTTATATAAAATTATAAAATAAATACTATTGAATAGAAATGTAATAATATTGTATGTTCCTAACATACGATAAGACATTACATATGTATATAGACGCTCTATATCTATATAATATAAATTAAAATATCGTCCAAAAACCTTGTAAGTTTATAATTATAATTATATACATCTACCAGTATATTTTGATCTCCCCTCGTCTCAGACTTTGCCTCTTTAAAAGATCAATGCTTCACCCCTCAGTCTACTTTTAATTTACCATATTTCAACACTAATATACATTTTATGCTTATTTTATTATTAATAAAGTATTGATCTCAGGATAATTAGCAACTTATTGTACCATCAGAGTTTATCAAATGGATATTGTAGATTTCCTTGTTTCTAATATGAAAAAAACTGGGAAATTAATTCCATTTTTTTTTAGCTTCACACTGTATCCCGCACATAGCAGGGTAGCCAGAGGGAACCTAGTGTTAAGATGTTCCGTTCCACACTTCCCGCCGAATTCGGAGGCATTGCGTGTTAAGTGGCGGAATTTAACGCCGTTCTTTTCCTGTGATACCAGAGCGAAGGAAATGAAAATATTAAATATTATCACTCCTCGAGTGGGAATCGAACCCACAACCAGTCGTTTACAGCCACGACTGCCCCCAAATTCCAAATATTCGGCAATATAAAATTTCAGGTTTTCACGCCTAATAATTTTACCTAAGCTTTGTTTGTCAAGCCCTTAGTCACGGAACGGTTTAACATACTTATCTAAAGTAAAATACGGTGTTAGTTTCTGTAACCGGATATACTACTCCTATATAGAAGTAAATCTAATTTATAAGGCCATTGTGGAACGGTGGAACAATTTCCGACTTTAAATGATGGTTGTGGGTTCATGCCCCAATCAAAGGAGTATTAAAATAATAAATATTTTTTATTTCCCGCTTCGGTTGGACAAACTAGGCGTTGCGTAGAACTCTACTAATCGTTCAAAAAATGAAGCTTGTAACTTCTTATTTTGAATAAAATTATTTGACTTTGACTTTGACTTCAATCAGTACGCTATCTCGAATTCGGGCGGAGAATCTTGACACTATATTCTCTCTGCTTAACATACCATGATAAATAAACCTTTTTTAGATATAGACATTTAGAAAACTATATAAAATGCGCATGCTCTGTGGAGCGCCTGGACAGTTCAGGAGGCGCGAGTTCGATTCCCGCTGCTTTCAAATTTTTATACGTTTTCTAAATGTCTTTTTCAATTTTCCTAAGTGTGGTAATAACACTTTAAAAAAATATTTAAAAGTTTTTTTAGGCACAATTTACAGAAAAATCACTTAAAAAGTTTGCTTTAAAATAAAAAAGATATTCGTATATTATGTAGGCTTTATAATTAATTACGGCAAGTAGCCCATCAAATCACCTATTAAATGGGTTGAGATGAGAGCATTTTGATTAATGAAGCTACCGGCGCTAGACCAATTAAGATTTAATGGCATTTAAATTCTTAGACGTAGCTGTTTGTATCTATGCTTCAACTTAAATATTGCTAATGTTTCAAAAATATATTTATACAATCGCAATTACAATCAAACGTACTATCTTACTTTAGAACTATGTAGAAGAGTATTTAAAGGATAAAAATGCGTGGAATTAATCTGTATAAGTCCAATGCCGGTTAGCTACCATTGTATCAAATAATAAAATTGTAATTTATATATTTGAAAACAGCAACTGTTGAGTTTCTGTCCGGCTCTTCTCAGCAGAAGTGCATTCCGAGTCGGTGGTAGCTTTATGTACATTTGACGATTCAAAAGTGCTTTCAAAAGTCTATTTGAATAAAGATATTTTGAATTTGAATTGGAATTTGAATTTAGAAAAAAAAATATAAAAATTTTATATTTACCTCTAAATCAATTTATTTTTAAGTCCTTGTTATTGTTAGTTGTGTTTTATTTTTTGAACAAAAAATATCAGGAAATAATGACACATATTACAATTTGAAATGTATTTTGTCTAACAAGAAAAGTAAATGAAACGTAAAATCTTAAAGTATTTTCTAACTAAAAATGAAATAAGCATGTCTGTACTTAGTATTTTATATTTATATTTAAAACGTTGAGGTCACTGTAGTGCACTGGAAATACGGAATTCAACGTTGGTTCCCCAGTCGGAGGGTTGATTATGTATAAATCATTTTCATTTGCCCACCCTAATATCTAAGACAAATCGCGAGGTTAAGTTTCGCTACCCAGTTCGTAACGTTATAGGCTAGACTGTATAGGTGTCTAAATTTATAAAATTAGTAAGAAAATGGTAAATGAAACCAAAGAAATTAACATTTTAAATGTATTTGAACATCTATGAAAATCATTCAATTCATCATTCACCGAGTAATGATCGAACCCACAAACAAGGCGTTCACAATATATTGTTCCTGTTATACATATACAGTATTCTCTTAGCGCTCCCTTATGTTCCCCAAGGAACATGCTTAAGTTTAATCTTTCTAGGCCCAGTAATTTTGGCGCTACATTTTTCTGTCAGTCAGTCAGTAATTGAAGTCTTGTATGTATAGATATGTATATGTCTAATAGAGGTACAGTAAGGTAAGTACAGTAAGGTCATATATAGTAAACAATACATTATGTTATATATGTTTCCTGTTGTATGAAACGAAGTTACTTTATTATGATGATACATCAAATTTGACCTTACAAATATTTGTTTGTCTACATCCCTATAGATTAAAGCCATTGTGGCGCAGTGGCATAGCGTCTGTTGCAATGGTTTTGGGTTCGATCTTCACTCGGGGGAATGATGCTTTTTTCCGTAAAGCAGGTTAATCGGATAGAACCTAGTGCCAAGACACTCTGTACTTGTATTTCCGTCCGAATCCAGGAAATTAAGTGTTGAGTGATGGTGGACCTTAGAAGGCGCTTAACGCTGTACTTTGTTTTTGCTGAGTTGGGAAATGAGAATAGTTGAATTATAATGAGTGAAAATGAAACTCACGATTGGTTAATCGCAATTACAATCAGATGTCCTAAGATAGGACATCTTACTTTAGAAAAAATATATTAAAATTTTATATTTACTTCCAATTTATTTTTAAAATCCTTGCTTATATTTTATTTTTTGAACAAAAAATACCAGAAATTAATGAAACATATTACAATTTGAAATTTATTTTGTCAAACAACAAAATTAAATGAAACGTAAAATCTTAAAGTAGTTTCTAACTAAAAATGAAATATTTGACGCATAATATACAAACTTTATGTATGCAATTTATCATTTGATAATTTCTTTTATCATTTCGCTCCGATAGCCGCGTGTGACATAATTACATTTGAAATGTTTGATAATTTCATATCTGTTTATTGTGGTCTTAAAATTTGTTATAAGACAAAAACGAAGAACGGAATGTTTTGACACTACGTGCTCTGTCAGAATTGTGAAACTGAAAAAAGACTTTTTTCTTTAAAGCCGCGTTTCGTATAAAATAATAATATACAAAAGTGAATCAGTGTAACAAAAATCTATGCTGTTATTGTTTAACACTTAACATTAGATAGCGTGTGTGGTAGAGTAAATAATAACATTGGACAATTTAATCATAATTATAAAACTACAAGTTGTCATTTTTCTTATAACTTTTTCTAAATATATATAGTATTCTATGTATCCATATACTTGAGCTGTTTAAATAAAGCTTCTAACTCTTTCCAGTATAAAAGGGCAACCAGAGAGAGCTTAGAGAGTAAACTTGAGAGAGTCGAGAAATTCTGTTCTATTCTCTACTTTCTACTCAAAATCGAATATCTGTATAAAGAAAATCTATTTTAATTAAGAAAAAGTAATTTAACACTTTATTATATTTAGTGTTCATTATACTAAAACTTTTATTCGACTGCACTGTATTCGACTTAGCCTTTGGCCTTTTTCAAGCCAGTTCACCTTTTGCGTCTATTAACAGATATAAAATTTATAAATTACTATAAACACCTGTTGGGAGTGTTTATAATACTACTATTTTTATTTATCGAGTAGTACATACAGTAAAAAAAACACATTGCTCGGTGGTGAGAGCACCTGGGCGGTTTTCAGGAGGCGCGGGTTCGAATCTCGCTGCGTTCAAAATTTTTATACGCGTTCTAAATGTCTTTTTCAATTTTCCTAAGTGTGAAATAACACTTTAAAAATGTTTAAAAGTACGTACACTGGGAATTGCTTTAAGCAGTATCTACTTTTCTCACACAGCAGGGTAGACAAACAAAACTTAGTGTTAAGACACTCTGTTCTTCATACTCCGCCCGAATTCGATTTATTGCTTCTTAAATGGCAGAACTAAACGCCGCGCTTTGTCTCAAAATTCCAATAATTAATTAAGAAAAAAAATTAAAATAAAACAAGAGTAATTTGACTGACAGAACTAATCTTCCTTTAATTATGAAAATAGTAAATTCGACATATAGTATGTAAAAAAGAACTATATATGGTACCAATATAGGTAACACCAATACTTGTGTACTAATTGCAGAAAATAATCCCATATAGTTAAGCAGAAACTATTTAGTATATGTATATTTATGAAAATAAATCATCACAACTGAAAAGACTAGACTTATTTTATATTTAGTTTAATAGGTTATATTCTAAATTGAAATATTTATTATTTCTGTTTTCTTCGCTCCGGCAAAGCGCGACGTTGAGTTTCGTCACTTAACACGCATTGCCTCCAGAATTTGGTAGAAAATAGGATGCGGAGAGTCTTAACACTAAGTTCTCTCTAAAAAGTTTTCAAAATTAAGAAAAAAATCCTTTCTTTTTTCTATACTTTAGTCTAAACATAATCACAATTGGTTTATGCAACAAATGATGAAATTCGATGATTATTATGAAAACGTTTGCAAAACGACGATGACTCACTTCAATAGATACAATGTGTAAATAACATCGTCATTTGATATAACTCCAAGAGATACTCGACACTTAATTAGCTGTGCTTATATTATTTTAAATATTTATTTATAATTTGGGCCTATTCTCAGTAGTCTTGCTGTTTAGTCTTACCAGCTGTACTACTGGGATTTTTTTAAGCAAATGGAATCCATACTTATATTATAAATGCGAATGTCTGTGTGTTTGTCTGTCACGCTTTCACGGCTAATCTACTGGTCCGATTTGAATGAAATTTAGAATGAAAGTAGTAAAAGTGACTCAGTCTAACATAGGCTACTTAGTAATTAAAAAATCAAAAAGGGTTGAAATAGGGGATGAGAGTTTATATGAAAAATCTATACCGCTTGACCGATTGTAATGATTTTTAGCATAAATATAGTTGATAATCCAAAGTTAAACATAGGCTATTTTATATTTTAAAAATCTACCCCCGAGGGTTGCAATACACCGAAACAGTCATATTGTTCACGCGGTGAAGCCGCCAGCGGGCCTCTAGTGTTATTATAAACCTCTAAAAACGATTTTGTACATATTTTTAAAAATGCTGTATAAATTAGGAGGTTCGGAAAGGGAATTACTATTTTTAATTTTTGTTTAATTTTCAGCTTCACGCTTTTTAGTAAAACATATTTAGAAATACTTTTAAACATTTATTTTAAAGTGTTATTCCACACTTAGCAAAATTGAAAAAGATTCTTTAAATATCTTTTTCATATATTAGAAATGTTATGAAAAAATCTATTTCTGCTTTTAGATTTTACTTTCCTTTGTCACCCATAGTAGAGTAGTCACAGAGAAGGTAGTGTTAGTAGTGTAAGACACTCCGTTCTCCATTTTCCATTCACACTAGCATCTGACATATTATATGTTGATTTGCGGAACTCAACGCCACGCTTTGTCTAAATCATCTATCCGATTAGAGTAAACAAATGTTATTTGTTTAGTCTAAGTACCCCGAGTGAGAGTCGAACCCACAAGCATCACGCTGCCACACTGCGCTACGACATCTTAAAATTTTTACCTTTGCCATTATTTTTATATTATTTTTTAAATTTTATTTCTGTACAGAATCAATTTCATAAATGAGTGTCTGTATAGAGTGTAATACAATTAAAAATTAAAAAAAAAAAACAATTTATACATCAATTACAACATAATAAGAATAACTGGCACAAATATATTAAATACTTGACAATATGATTTTTTATAAAAAAACAAATTCTTCGAAATCAATTTCTCTACAAACAAATTACTCTTTAACAGTTATTTCGCTGTTAAAAGTTAATACAATATAATTGGCAGTAGGTACCACTATCGCTGGCAACATTTATATAAAAAAAAATGTTATCTTTACGGCCATTTAATAAGGTACATTGAACGGTGTCTTTTAACGCCCAATTTAAAAATACCACTAAGAAATGTTAAGGAAAAAGTTCGAAATCCAATCAAAAAATGGTACTTGAAAGCGTTTTACCGTTTCGTCTAAAAGCAATCTTAGCCAAAGAATAAGACACAAAAAGATTATATTAAAATGTAGGTATAAGTTGTTATAAATAAATATTTTCTAAGTTAGTAGACATGGTAATATTTTTTTTTTTAGCTTCACGCTGTATCCCGCACACAGTATGGTAGGCAGAGGGAACCTAGTGTTAAGACACTCCGTTCCCCACTTTCCGCCGAATTAGGAGGCATTACGTGTTAAGTGGCGGAATTTAACGCTTTGCCTCGACACCAGAGCGAA
Organism: Dryas iulia moderata; assembly: GCA_019049465.1. Taxonomy (NCBI): domain Eukaryota; kingdom Metazoa; phylum Arthropoda; class Insecta; order Lepidoptera; family Nymphalidae; genus Dryas; species Dryas iulia. The sequence continues at coordinate 1,038,069 of CM032418.1, forward strand.
GAAAATGGAAATATTAAATATTTCCACTCCTCGAGTGGGATTCGAATCCACAACCAGTCGTTTACAGTCACACGCTTGTGCCACTGGGCCACGTCTGGTAATATTTATGTATATAATAAAAATGTAACAGATCGCTGTCTGTACATGAGAGATGTATAAGAAAATAAAAAAGTTGGGGGCATTTATCAATGTAATGGAACTCAAATCAATGATTTTTAAGTTTGTGGTTAGATCATGTTAGTTTCTGAAATGGCTTAACCTATTTGAATGCAGTTATGATTTTTGTATTTCAGTAACCTTCCCTTTATATTAATTCTCATTTTTATTCAATCCTTTTACAAATAAAAAAATTACAACAAATAATATGAAACAAAGTTTGTGATTTAAGTGAAAACGTGGTTTAAGCAGGGAAAGCCACGAGCGGTTCGCTAGTTTTAAAGCACTCAATACATTTAGCTATAGCACGCTAGCTCTCAGAAATATCTGGATCGGCCCAAAAAACTTTATAAGCTTCGAAAATATTTTATTTTGGCATACACACAAAAAGTCCAACGTAGACTCTAACCGGAATTTCCTTTGAACGTCGTCGTACTAAATGCTAATCCAAGTCGGCGAATTCTTCGAAGCATTTCGAAGACCGCTTCTTGGTATTCTATCGGTTATATCGCAAGGTCGATATCTAAGGCCGATATTAGAAATCTAAATGCAAATAGCCGTTCACTGAGTGACTCAACGTGGTATTGCTAATGCATTGACACTGGTGCCTACTATTGAAAATAAGACAGACATTTTAAGTGATTTCATTGCTTAAGCACGCCTAAGTAACAAAAATAACGCGAAGTCACGGCGAAGGCATTCAAAAACAAAGATAAGTGCTTGGGACGGTTTGTTGTATTAAATTTATATATTTGTCCGCAACTTGACGGGTTTTAAACGTTTCTTGTGGTATAATTTAAGCAAGAGTGAAAATAATACTAATTAGTTACAAATATCTCTTTTAATAAGACTGTATGGTTCATATATTTTAGGATGCTTGATAGAACTTCCGATGAACATTGTGTTCGACCATTCAACCGTAAACGTACATAAATCATTGAATCAATAGCTATTTGTTTCTGCCACAATTTCTCTTCGATTTGAAATCTAACGCGAGGAATTCTTGGACAATTAGACGCATTCCTGTGACTCATCCAGTCGAGACGTCTTGGACTTTTATTAGTTGTTTGCAGCGAGCGTATCAGTAATATTTTCGTGCCTCTCGGGGCAAACTTTACTTTACCTACAGGGCATAAGGTTTCGATTCATCGGAGTTCGCGTTCGAGTTATCTGTGCAAAACGACGCCACCGCATGCGAGGAAAGTTTATATTGCATTATTAAAAAGTATCAAGTCGTTAGCGTTAATTAAATAACATCAACACCGAGGTGGCGCGTGCGAGACTCGCTGAGCATACAAAAACTTATACTATCATACTAATCGATTTACACTCGTTTTTATAAATAGCATTGTTCTTGAACTTTCTGCTGACATCTCGATGCGACCGACACCGGGGGGGACCTCGTGGACGCTACCGTCTACTGTCTATAGTTTAGACGCGCTAAATACCTCGAACACCTCGGATTTCACTTTTAAAGGGCCTTCGAGCCGCCGAAAACCGCAATCACAGCGCACACGTACATGACACAGTACAGTGTAGACCCGCGAGAGCGGACAGGAAAACGGCGCCGGCGGCCGGAGCCGACGAAATATAGGAAACCAGTTTGAACCGCCTTTGTTCAGCGTTTCGGCAGGAGTCCGGCAACGTGGTGGCGCTCGCGGGTAGGAAGCGCCAGCGCCAGGGTGCAGCGAGCAGCGCTCCCGCGGGAGGTCATCAACCGCCGACCAGCGTGACTCACCGCGCCACACTCTTTGTCTCGCCCACGGCTTACCTTCGGCACCCCGACCTCGCGCCGCCACGTGCTGTCGCAGCCTCCCACTTCCCGCCGTGCTGTATCTCTCTGTTGTTCTTCTCTTCGCTGTATTCCTGTCGTTCGACGATAACCGCCGACACGGTAAGTGTACTCCAACAAGCGCCTGGAACCATTATCACCAGAGCACCTGATGAAGTACAATGGGCGTGCGGCGGCGCCGAGCTCCTCCGCGCGGTTCCTGCGGCGACCCGAGCGGGGACATCGCGCGCTACTTCAGGTACCTGACTCGCTGAACAGCCCCGGCGCCGGAGTAGCGCGCGACGCCGCCCGCTCCCGATGCCCGACACCCGCTGACAGGCGCTGACGGTCAACCACGACGAGGCACGGCCACGAGAGGCGTGCGTCCGCGGCGGAGTGCGCGGCTCGACTGCACCTCTGTCTCCTTGGCGGCGGCGGCCCCGCCGGCGGCCCCCCCTCCCCCGCGCCGCCCCCGCGCCGCCCGCCCCCCGCGCGCCGCCAGACGTCAGCTGACCGCTGCACCGGCCCTGACATTGGCGCGCCGCCCCGCGCCCGCCCCCGCGCCCCCCGCCGCCCGCGCGCCGCGAGGTCGCTGACCCCGCCCGCGGAAGCCTCCTCGCGAATCTGGCGCCCCCTCCCGCCCCCCGCGCCGCCCGCCGCCCGCCCCCGGCGCCCCGACACGTCGCGGTGACATTCACCAACTTCGGACGTTGAATGATTGTAAACTTGCGTGTTGTCGCCCTCTACTGGCGCTTCTTGCTCCTTGCCGTCTGCTGACTGTTGTCTGCCGCGTGCTGCGGGTTTACTGGTTCTCTATCAAATACAAATAAGACACTATTCAGTGTAATAACTCTATTTCACATAATTTATACAAGTAATTTAGAATTATTCATTAATATTAAAAAAACGCTATACCTTGATTTGAGACTGAAAGTAGAGAAAGACGTATGTTAACACTAGATTTTTTTTCACTATCAACTATTTATACGGTAAAAAAATGCCTAAAAAAATACTTCAAATCCACAAAAGACTACCTAATCAGTACTAAAGATAATTTCTAATTTAATAACAAAAATTAACCTCACCTCTTAGTGACATGACTCTACGTAGAGTCAACAACATTCATCCACAAGTATACATCATTATATGATTGAATCATAGAAAAATGAGCAATTTGCATGTTTTTTAACACAACGAGGCCATGAGTCGTTGGCAGTGGCAAGATATGCTACTAACTAACGCGTGATTCATCAGTTCACACTGCAGTGTGGACGACTCACGCTTAGTGCAATGAGCTTTGAAACTGAAGTTTAAACATATTTTACACTTTGTAAAGACCTTCATTTGATTCGTTCTCTGAATGTACGTTTAGATTTTAAATATATATTTTTTTTGATATTTGTATATATAAGTGTTATATATTGTGATATACTGAAATTACGTATTGTAGAGAAAGGCTATCGAGACGTAGTTTGATATTGTCCGGCAGTAAACACGATAGGTTGCGTGTTCGATTCTCACTCGGTGGAATGCTCGTAATTTAATTATTTTCATTTCTCCGATATGACAAGACACATCGCAGCGTTGAGGTCCGCCGCTCAAAATGCAATGTCTAGAATTCGAACGAACTTGGTTCTCTTTGATTACCTTGCTATGCGGGATAAATTGTTAAGCTAAAAAAATAGTTAAGAAAAATAAAATTAAAGTAAATTAAAATTATTTTCTATCGCCATTTCGTCTTTCGCTTTTTAAAAAAACTTACTTGAATTAGTTTTTTTTTAACGGTTTTTTTTTAATTTTACGCTCTATTAATAAACTATATAAATATAACTTCCGCTACTTAACACGCAAGCCTCCGAATTCGGCGGTGCGTGGGGGACGGAGTGTCTTAACACTAGGTTCCCTCTGCCTACCCTGCTGTGTGCGGGATACAGCGTGAAGCTAAAAAAAAAAGAAAAAATATGTTAACTATATATATTTCCTGATTTTAGAAAAATATATTTCTGTGCTAGCTTATCTAATTGAAGATGTAATCGTATAGCTAAGTGAAAAATGGAAATTCTTATCATTCTTTTCATATCACGTTATCGACATTCATCAACATAGGTAAAATAAAAAAAATACTTAGTACAAGTACGTTAATAAAATGACGCTGCATTACAAAACTATTATATATAAATCAGATAAGGTACATAAAAGTTAGTGACAAGACACTCCGTTCTCCACTTTTCACCTGAAATCGAAATATTGCATATTAAATGGCGGAACTTCACCCTGCGTTTACTCTACACCAGGGGTTCCCAACCATTTTTTGATCACCGACCACTTTCACATTATTCTTCTTAGCAGGGAACACTATGTATGTAGGTATAATAAAAATAAACTGTAATAATCAAACGAAAAAATTTATTAAAAACTCCTGAAGAAATTATATAAAAATAAATAATATTTAATGAGAAAATTATGTCAATCGCGAGATTGTCGTGGCACTATTGTTAACAAGTAGTCAAATCCAATACTTTTTGCGAATTGTTAAAACATACTTTAGGACATCCTAACTTCCTTATGTAAACTGACATACTTATTTTATAATATCAATGAATTAATGTGCAATTACTCCTGTCGCTCACTGCGCGGCCACCAGCACCCGCTAAATTCAAAATCGTTCGCGGACCACTATATCCGGACCATTGGTTGTCCGCGGATCACTGGTTGGGTACCAGTGCTCTACACAGAGCGGAAAAACAACAATCATTTCCATAAGCGAGATTAGAACCCACAACCAGCCGTCAGTCAAACGCTGTCCCACACAATGGCTTCAATGATAGTAGCTAAGTTTTTTTTTTTTTGTAGCTTCACGCTGTATTCCCCACTTTCCGCCGAATTCGGAGGCATTGCGTGTTAAGTGGCGGAACTTAACGCCGCGCTTTACCTCGACACCAGAGCGAAGAAAATGGAAATATTAAACATTTCCACTCCTCGAGTAGAAATCGAACCCACAAACAGTCGTTTACAGTCACACGCTTGTGCCACTGGGCCACGACTGGCCACAAGTAAAACAAGTTAGTAGCTAAGCGTATGTACTAGTATGTATGTATTTAGTGCAATCTTATCAATATGACGCTCCGTCACCTCCCACCGGTGTTACGGTTACGTCACCAGCAAATATAGATGTAGTGTAATGTACTCGTAATGCGATAACACGGTTACTTTTTAATTTAATCAGGAAAATTTTTATTGACAATTTGCAAGGCGGTGTATGGCAAGGTGGGATGGGATGGTTGTTTTGATATCTATTTTAGGGGTCAATCGATATTTTTAATTAGTAGTCGAGGTCATTATAATCCAATGGGACAGCGTGTGACTGTAAGCTGTGGTACAAATGAGAACGTAAAAAGTCCAATAATATTATCTAATATAAGATGAAAAAGACATTTAGGAAACGTAGAAAAATTTGAACGCAACGGGATTCAAGGAAAAATTCGCACGCATGGCTTACGGACGGTTTTCAGAAGACGCGGGTTCGAATCCCGTTGCGTTCTAATTTTTATATATATATATATATATATATATATATATATATATATATATATATATATATATATATATATATATAGATATATATATATATATATATATATATATATATATATATATATATATATATATATATATATATATATATATGTATATCAATTGGATTATATATATATATATCGTCGACGGAAAACGTATTTGCTGTAAGTAGAAAATATCGAAATTTGGTTTTATATATCATTTGAATCAGAAAAAAAAACTGCGTCGAATGATCTAGGTAGTTTTTTGCTGAGATTAAAAAAAAATTACTTACGCGTTCTCAATTTTGAAAAAATATTCATCCAATTTGTTGTAACTACCCAAAAATCCGGTGTCTTGCTATTTTTTTTAACTTACAGCAATTGTGACGACGTTAAGAATCCATTATGACTTACGCAGTCTGGCCTTATTACCAACCCACTACTTAGAGCTTATTTATGTCAACTTCATTTCAAAAACATATATAAGTCTTTAAGATAATACTTATTTAGTGTTATTTATCCTTTACAGTATTTAAATTCCTTTCAAAAGAATCAGAATCCTCACTCGCCATACAAATTCAGTTCTTACTTACGACATTTTTATATTCCATAAATGGAAAACGAATTGCTGTAAGTAATGAAAAGTCTACTTCCACTTATTTTAGACACATGTAGATATTTTCAGTATATTAGTAATGTTAAAGTTTGTTCACGTACCAAAAATCATGTCTATACTGCTTATATTAACAGAGCTATGATTTTTTTTTCAAATTTAAAAACGTTTTTCGGCTTTATTTCAAATTGTCCTTTTTCTACTTACAGCAAATACGTTTTCTGTCGACGATATCTAGATATAGATAGAGAGAGAGAGAGAGAGAGAGAGAGAGAGAGAGAGAGAGAGAGAGAGGAGAGAGATGAGTAGAGAGAGAGAGAGAGAGAGAGAGAGAGAGAGAGAGAGAGAGATAGAGAGGGAGATGAGAGATAGAGATGAGAGATGATATATATATATATATATATATATATATATATATATATATATATATATATAGATATTATATATATATATATATATATATATATATATATATATATATATATATATATATATATATATATATATATATATATCTTTTTCAAATTTGCTATGTGTGGAATAATACATTAAAAATGTTTAAAAGTAATATAAGATGCCTTAGAGAAATGATACGGTATACTACACGAGAGTTAGTGATTTACAGGTTACAAAGTGAGGCGTGGTTACTCTAATTTCTAGACATGAATTGGCGTAAAGTAAAGAAGAGAATTCATGTATTTATTTAGATTCGACTAGACTAGACTAGACTAGATTCGACTTAGACTCGGGAAAATACAAAAAAATGATTTTTCGAACAGTTTCCTTATAAACACTCTCTTTATCTCTTGGTTATAAACACCCCGCGCTTTATTTTACAGAGCAGAGAAATTAAAATAACTTTAAATACAATCTTAATTATATTTAAATTAATTTATTACTTCGAATTGGAATCGTACCCACGTCTATTGGGTTAGGTAGTTATTCAGTCTCATTGCGCCACGATGGCAAGAAACAACTCTTTCTTCTCTTTTTTATAAACAAGTTCGTGCAGAAATTAAACAGAATTCAATAGATTATTAATTTTAACTCAATTTTTTATATCTTGTGGCCAATCGCGGCCCAGTGGCACAAGCGTGTGACTGTAATCGACTGGTTGTGGGTTCGTATCCCACTCGAGGAGAGGAAATATTTAATATTTCCATTTTCTTCGCTCTGGTGCCGAGGTAAAGCGCGGCGGTAAGTTCCGCCACTTAACACGCAACGCCTCCGAGTTCGGCGGAAAGGTGGGAATGGAGTGCCTTAACACTAGGTTCTCTCTGAATCTGAACACAAACAGTTACCGAAATTCATGTGACTTGGGTAACTGCTAATTATATATGGCAACTGGTAATTTGATGATTGATATAAGTTTCTTTTTATATGTATAATTATGTATCGGTTTCATAGATTTATATATCGACATATTTATGCATAGTCATATGTCCATGTATCGACACTTCACGCTTTTTCTCGCATAGCGGGGTAGTCAGATAGGACGAATGTCAAGACACTCGGCCCTCCACTTTCCGCCAGTAATACAGACATTGCGTGTTGAGTTGCGGAGTTCAACGCCGCTGTTTGTCTTAGTTACCAGATCGAGGAAAGGAAAATTTAAATATAATGACTCTGCCGAGTGGGAATCGCATTAAAAACTATAAGACGTTACAATAAGATGCTGTCTTACTGCATCACGATGACCTGTAATATATTTATTGTCTTACTTTTACAAAGAAGTAGTTTATAGTTATAAGATTAGTACGCTAAAAAGGGATTTTGCAACAGATCCGAATCAAGGAGGTTATCTATCGAAATCTCAAGTTTAAACGAAAGTTATTCCTTTTTTGACAACAAATTTCTAAATTTGGCAGATAGATGCATCATTAATACGTGAAAGAAATCGTAGGTAGGTAAGAGCTAGTAATATAATATAGACATTATATAGGCTTGGATAATGAGCAGCGCGATGGCAGTCAATTATGCAAATAAATCTCCATTCGTACTTCTGCGAACGTGTCCCCATTTCCCCGTCTCGATTAATAACAGACAATTTGTAGTCAGAGCTTACAGTAATTGATTATATTAGTATTATATTTATTATTGCGATAGATGTCGGTTCAATGATCGCGTTGAGTAAGGTTGATGTTGATATTTTCATGCGTTTATTAGATTCAACCTATCAATCAATCTATAATTTGTGAGAGAAAATCTTGCAACCCTGTTTTAACCTCTTTTTTCTTGTATGGATTTTTAAAAACTAGCACACGTACCCAATCTGACTTATATTTTGGAGGTACTTAGCTATGTTTGGTAGAAATCGGTCCAGCTTGAAGGGTATCAAATGTTTACCAAAATAATTTTTGGCATATAATTCATATAAAATTCATATTTTGAAGGTGGTTTTTTAAATACTTGTAGATGTTCCATGCGTAGAGATTATTTCATTTTTAATTTTATATTATCAAATTAATTTCTTATTGATTAAAAGCATACTTATTTGATGAACCATTGCTGAATCTTTTGAATGACTGGATGTAATTTATTGTGTTTTCATGTACCTTATTCCATACTTATAACCCCACGACCTGTGTTTAATTGGTTTTATGCTATATATTATTTTGAATGAAACTATTTTTACTTTATTAAAAAAAAAAAAATTAAATAGCTTCACGCTATATCCCGCACACAGTAGGGTAGGCAGAGGGAACCTAGTGTTAAGACACTCCGTTCCCCACTTTCCGCCGAATTCGGAGGCATTGCGTGTTAAGTGGCGGAACTTAACGCCGCGCTTTACCTCGACACCAGAGATTAAATATTTCCTCTCCTCGAGTGGGAATCGAACCCACAACCAGTCGTTTACAGTCACACGCTTGTGCCACTGGGCCACGACTGGCCACTTTTTACTTTATTAACTATATATATCTTGATATATTATCTTTTTTGGTATTTCACCCGTAACCACAGACTGTAGAGAATTACTGTGAAGTGTTCAATATGTAGGGTATTGAGACATGTAATTTGGAGAACCAAAGTATACGCGATAAGTTGTAGAAAAATAATTTCATTTTAAAATGTATAAAAAATCCAAACATTTTATGTATATTATTGGGTATAATATAATACATACATACATGTGGCCAGTCGTGGCGCTGAGACACAGAGTGTGCCTGTAGACCGAATGGTTGTGGGTTCGATTCCCACTCGAGGAGTGGAAATATTTAATATTTCCATTTTCTTCGCTCTTGATGTCGAGGCAAAGCGCGGCGTTAAGTTCCGCCACTTAACACGCAATGCCTCCGAATTCGGCGGAAAGTGGGGAACGGAGTGTCATAACACTAGGTTCGCTCTGCCTACCCTGCTATGTGCGGGATACAGCGTGAAGCTAAAAAAATAATTAAAAAAAAATATCTGTATGTATGTATACATACATACTCCATATACTATAACGACTTTTAAATGGGCTCTCAATAATTACGCTTTTTTTCTTTAAATTTCAAATAAAATGTAGTCTTAGAATAATTAAGATAAAAAAATATATTCAAGGCCATGAACTGGTTTTAAAGTGTATGTATGTATGTAGCTGACAGTATTTAATGGATATAAATGAATCGCTTATTTCAAAAACATCTTAAGTCACTTGAATAGCTATTTGTGGCCAGTCGTGGCGCAGTGGCACAAGCGTGTGACTGTAGTAAACGACTGGTTGTGGGTTCGATTCCCACTCGAGGAGTGGAAATATTTAATATTTCCATTTTCTTCGCTCTGGTGCCGAGGTAAAGCACGGCGTTAAGTTCCGCCACTTAGCACGCAATGCCTCCGAATTCGGCGGTGCGTGGGGAACGGAGTGTCTTAATACTAGGTTCCCTCTGCCTACCCTGCTGTGTGCGGGATACAGCGTGAAGCTAAAAAAAAAGAATAGCTATGCTTTTTTAAATGAAACATTTTTAACCGGATTATTCGCGTATATTTTGGTATACGAAAAAATATTTTTAGATATTATTGGTATTCTTTTTTACCCGCGACGGAACGGCGACTGTATATGTGTTTGGGGTGAGAGGTTGTTTGTTTGTTTGTTTGTTTGTTTGTTTGTGTGTTTGTGCAAATTACTATGTCAATTATTTCCAAAACTATAAGTCCGATTTTGATACGGTTTTCTATGATAGGTTAAGGTTCAATTGGCGTATGTTCTTAGATATGTCTTATTGCCTTAACTCACCAGGGGGCGCTGCAGTAAGCATATTACGTGAAAACGAATGTTTTCAATTATCTCAAAAAATAATAGTTTGATTTCGATACGATTTTCAGTGATAGATTCAGATTTAATTGGTGGATGTTCTTAGATATGTTTTATCGTGTCAAACCACCAGGGGGCGCTGCAGTAAGCATTTGTTTGTACTTTTTTTGTATTTATTTGTCTAAAACCGAAACTACTGATCTGATTGAAAAGAGTTTTCAGAAAAAGATTTAACTTTGCTTGATTAATATTTTAAGATTTTTCTTTTTTTGTTACGGGGAAAACTCACCAGGGGGCGCTGCAGTAAACATTTGTTCATGCAAATCAAAAACTATTAGTATAATTTAGATGTAACCTTTAAGGATAGGTTCAGGCTTAATTGATGCGTCTTTCCATATATGTGTTATGGTGACCACGCATCAGGGGGCGCTGTAGTAAGCATTTGTTTGAGTTTTTTTGTGTAAAACCAAAATTTTTCTTATATTTATCTGTCTAAAAACCGAAATTACTAATCCGATTGAATAGAGTTTTCAGAACTAGATTCAGCTTTGCTTGATGCATATTTTACAATTTTTGTTATTTTGTTACGGTGAAAATTCACCAGGGGGCGCTGCAGTAAGCATTTGTTTATGCAAAGTAAAAACTACTAGTCCGATTTAGATGAAACTTTCAATGATAGGTTCAGGTTTAATTGGTGCATCTTTTTATATATGTGTTACGGTGGCTACTCACCAGGGGGCGCTGCAGTAAGTACATTTGTTTGTGCAAAACTAAAACTACGAGTCCGATTTGAATGCAGTTTTCAATGATAGATTCAGGTTTACTTAGTGCATATTTTCATATATGTATCATGTATGTTTACTTAGTGCATATTTTCACGTATGTGTCAACTCTCTAGGGGGCGCTGCAGTAAGTAGCTGCTTCCATTTTTTGTGTAAAACCAAAACGACTAGTACGATTGGAGAGAGTTTTCAGTATTAGATTCCGCTTAGCTTAGAGCATGTTTTTAAATTTAAATTACGGTGACAAGTCACCAGGGGGCGCTGCAGTAAAATATTGTTTGTGCAAAGCTAAATGAAGAATTCGATTTGGATGCAGTTTCAGTGATAAGCTCAAGTTTAATTAGTGCATGTTCTTGGATATGTTTTATCGTGTTAACTCACCAGGGGGCGCTGCAGTAAACATTTGTTTGTAATATTTAAAACAAAACCACAACTACTAGTCCGATTGGGCAGAGTTTTTAGTATTAGATTTACCTTTACTTGGTGTAAGTTTTTAGGTTCTCTTTTACGTTAAGAACTCACCAGGGGGCGCTGCATTAAACATTTAATTATGCAAAGTTAAAACTAGAAGTCCGATTTGGATGCAGTTATCAAAAATAGGATCAGGCTTAATTAGCGCGTGTTCTCTTATATGTGTCGTGGTGTGACACCTCACCAGGGGGCGCTGCAGTAAGCATTTGCTTGTATTTTTTGTGTGAAACCTATTTAGGTTCAGGTTTAATGTTGCGTATTTTTATATGCCATATCACGAACTACCACGGGGCGCTCTACTACAAATTAGTTTGTTCAAAATCAAAACTACTAGTGAGTTTTGTGATTTTTACTGATTTGGTTAGACTTTAATTTCCTGAAAATGTTACGTTGACAAGATTGCCAGGCGCTGGAATAAGTATTTGATAACCAGAAAGCATTGGGCTTATAATTTCTTTTGGATTTGCATGAAGATTAATATAAAGTATTTCGAAATTATGTATTAATATATAATGTGTATTTATTCACTTTAAAAAGTTTAAAATAAAAAACAAAATTAAAAATTTTGAAAAAACCCACGACGGTTTAATTGTAATTGAAAAAGGATAAAATAACTAGAAATCCCCCGCCTAAAAGAATATATGTAACGAGATGATGGGGACAACTTCGTCGGGGGCTGCCAGTTGCAACCTCTATTTTAAATATAGTAGCTAATAGTATAGATTTCGTTCTTAAAGTTTTTAAATGGAATACCAGTTATCAAAACTGTAAATTCATATTAATATTTTAATTTTTGCCCAAACCTGTTTTAAAAGCATGAAAACCTAGGAGAAGTTAGCAATCTTAAAGTAATGGCAGCTCCGACGAAGTCGTCCCCATCATCTCGTTACATATATTCTTTTAGGCGGGGGATTTCTAGTTATTTTATCCTTTTTCAATTACAATTAAACCGTCGTGGGTTTTTTCAAAATTTTTAATTTTGTTTTTTATTTTAAAAATGATTCTTCTAGGATTTATACTTTCAAATGGGTCATCCACACTTTCATAGTTTACTTTTTTTACGTTTATTTCCCTTGTTTATACAATGCCATTTATTTAGTATTAACATTGTCTTTATACTCGTATTAATATTATTTTTTAAGATTATTCAATTAATTTAAAATTACTCTTGCCTCTATTTAATAGGAATTTTTCGCCGTAGGGGAACAATTATAGTTACGTGTTTTATATTTAATAAAAAAAATTGTATTATCTCCGTATAATATCTCAAGGTCGTCTTAAGGTCACCTCCAAGGACGCAGTGGTCTAACTGTACTAGGCGGTGTTACCTTCCGCCACTTAGCTAATAATTTCAGGTGAAAAATGGATGACGGAGTATCTAGATCAGTGATTCTCAACCACTGTGCCGCGACACTTTTGCGTGCCGCCAAATTTTGTAAATACATAATAATGTTAATATTATTAAATGATATCATTTAAAATTTTTTTCTTTGTGTGCCGCCAAATTTTGAAATTGTTAAATATGTGCCGCAACAAGAAAAAGGTTGAGAATCACTGGTCTAGATACAATTTTCTTAAGATTATGAAGAGAAAAGGGTTAAGCTGTATAAAATATACTTTAAATTGTAATTCAATTATGTTCATTGAAACACCGTTGTATCTCAGTTAATACGCGCTGAACGACCTTATCAGGCCCGAATCGCTCCCGGATTACCTCATAATGTATTCATAATAATGCAACAGATATACAAATGTATTAAGTTTTTTTAGCTTCACGCTGTACATCCTGCAAACAGCAGGGTAGGCATAGGAAACCTAGGGTCCGTTCCCCACTTGCTGCCAAATTTCGAAGCATTACATGTTAGTAGCGGAACTTAACATCAGAGCTAAAAAAATGAAAATATTAAATATTTCCACTCTTCGAGTGGGAATCGAACCCACAACCAGTCGTTTACAGTCACACACTGGTGCTACTGCGCTACGACTGGCCCCTATTAACTTATTAAGTTAATAAAATAAATACACGGTACCATGTATTTAACATACTTTTATGTATAAATCGACATACCTACACATTGCCATATAGCCATATGCCATATGCCACAGGCATATATAAAAATTCCCAAAATACGATTTCAACTCAACACCAACGCGTTCAATTAGACACCCCCATAATTACAATATCGTCTAACAATTCAAAAAAGACATTAATTATAAAAATATACTGACTAAAGTATATCTAAGACCAAGCGTCTTTGCCCTTTCACCCTCAAACCTGAGGTCATCCCGCCCTTGCATTGTCTGGAACGTGAGAGCGACCCGAACGAATGTTCACCCCGGGCTTATTTGCGGGGCTATGATTAGTTTACTGTCTCAATGACTAATGTTGCTAACTTATAAATGATTACTTTGGTAAATTATTGTATTTTTATAGCTTTTCTTTATTATTTTTCTTTGGTTTGTGGTAAGAGTCCGATGTGGCACAGTGGGATAACGCCTGATAGTCAATGCGACAGTTGTAGGTTCGATTGCAATTGTTTTTTTTTATTGAGTAAAGAAGGCAAAGTAACAGAAGGACCACCTGATGGTAAATGGTTACCCTCGCCCATGGATGTTAACAACATTAGAGGACTTGTGGATGCGTTGCTGGCTTTGAGGGCGAAGAAGGGGAGAAGGGAAGGTATGGTGGGAATAGGGAAAGCTGGCTTACATGTCATCGAACCGGAATACATCATCAGGGGTTTGGCGGCTCGTCTCTGACATGATAGTGGTCGCGAGTCAGTTGGAGAATAAATCTCCTACCAAAAAGTGTTTAAGTTACGCTTCTTACGCGATGCTACGCAGCAGCGGATGGGAATTGTATTCTTAACACAAAGCGTGGAATTGAGTACCGCCACTAAATCATTTAAAATAGTTTCTCCAAAATAATTGAATTCTCAGTATAAAAAATCACGCAAAACCAAACATCATGAGGATATCTAGTTAAAACTTTTATTTATAGTAATAAAAAGTAATGATATTGACATAAAGTGACGAGGCGAGGTTCAACGTCACTAATCTATTGTGTACCTACATTGTATGAGTCGACACTGCACGTACAGTGACCGATGTTTTTTTCAATTAATTCAATTAACTATTGTTTATTATCTCTATTTATATTATAAAATTAATAAAATGATGACCTGATGGCTTAGTAATGTTATATGATTAGCTAAAGGTTGTAGGTACGATTTTTGTTTGAAACAAATATTTGTATTATTATTTTTTTTTATAGCTTCTCGCTGTATCCCGCACATAGCAGGGTAGGCAGAGGGAATCTAGTGTTAAGACACTCAGACATTCGGAGACATTGCGTGTTAAGTCGCGGAATTTAACACCGCGCTGGTACTGGACACTGCTTTGTCTCTGGTACTAGAGCGAAGAAAATGGAAATATTAAATATTTCCAATCCTCGAGTGAACATCGAACCCAACACCAGCCGTTTACAGTCACACGTTCGTGCACCACGACTGGCCCCATTGTATTATTGTGTTTTTTTGAAATCATTGTGGCCCAGTAAATCAGCTCTTGAATGTACCAAGAGATTGGTTGTGGGTTTGATTCCGACTATATTTGGAAATTGAAATATGTTCTTTTACAACTCTTCGTAAGATAAAAGACGGTGTTACGTACCGCCACTAAAACGCTATTTGAATTTTCGCGGAAGGCGGAGAAGGGAGTGTCTTGTCCCTGGGCTCCTACTAATATGAAGTCCAAAACATGAAGTTATAACGTAGGCCTAATGTCTCAGTAATGATATTTTATTGACTTGGTAGAGGTCCCAGTTTGATTTTCGTCCAGGGTAAATATTAGCATTGTATTGCATTTTGTGCTTGTTTGATGACGTATTTATGTAAAAAAGCAGTTGCAAAAGTACATATACGAGTTGTGTGTATCATATATCAATCATATATACAAAAAAGTAGCTATTTAAGTGAAGTAAATGCGATGTCACATTTATTCTCTACATTTTTTTTATATGCTTCACGCTGTATCCCGCACACAGCAGCGGGTAGGCAGGGGGGACCTAGTTTTAAGACACTCCGTTCCCTACTTTCCGTCGAATTCGAAGGCATTGCGTGCTAGGTGGCGGAACTTAACGCCGCGCTTTGCCTCGACACTAGAGCGAAGAAAATGGAAATATTAAATATTTCCACTACTCGAGTGGGAATCGAACCCACAACCAGTCGTTTTCAGTCACACTGCGCAACGACTGGCGACAATTCTCCACATACTTGCTTTAAAATAAAAACAATGACAATTTAATGAGGGGTTAATAAACAGTTTGTTTAGTGCTGTAGTCAAATTGGTCGGTTCTTTGACACTAGTGAAGTAATAAACTCTAAACGAGTGACATCCGTCACTAGTTGTGTCAGAAAATATTCATCAAAACTAGGCAGTTTCCACTTTTTGTCTATTTAAGCGTGCTGTTATTGAATTTATTAGCCAAGTGATTATAGGATAAGGATATTTTTTAGACATAAACGTCCAATAGTGTTCCATATCACAATTCAAAAAAATTGTGAAGAGACGTTTGTGTGTTAAGGGTTATTACCTTATTAATGAATTTTTGAACGATAACACGCCTTGGGAATGAAGTGCTCGCTCCAGGCTATTCCAATGGTATCATTGTCAGTATATAATTACATAATATCTGTAAATGATTGACATGAAAAATTTTTTTTAAAAAAGTCGTCCCGCTGAGTTGCTTGCGCCGGTTCTTCACAGGTCTGAGACATTACTTTTGTGAACCGGTGGTAAATTGTTTGACGTTCAAAAAATGAAGCATGTAACTTCTTATTTTGAATAAAATTATTTGACTTTGACTTTGACTTTGACATTTTTTCAGCGTCACATCAATCCAAGCCATCCCTGTGTAGTGAAGACATTTTGTTCTCTAGTTTTTCTTCGAATACGAGAGTGTATAGTGGCGGAACTCCACGTCGCACATTACCTTGTCACCAGAGCGCATATGAAAATGAAAAATATAATTAATCATTACTCCATGTGGAAATCGAACCCACAGCTATTACGTAGTTAGACTCTGCAACACTGAGCCACGTTTATTTGCAATACATGTTAGAGTTTATACTTATGATTGTATAAGTATTGCTTTTGGTGTTACGACAATACTTGTTCATTTTTAGTTACTAGCATGTTCTTTTTATAATCTATTCTCGATGACTTAAAAACATGATTGTATGAAATATTTAAAATGATTGTTATTATTCTGGTTTGACATTTTGTAGAAAGCGGAGTAATAAAATGTAAAATATTAACCATACTTTTATTCTGAGCCCCTTTACATACTTAATAAAATCTTGCAATAATTAATTTAAAAAATGCCTTAAAATTAAAAAAAAAATATGCTTTGTTGTTTCTATAAATAAATATATTTTCTTTGGTATTCTGGTACTATTGGAAAGGACCTCAGGTTTATGCTACAACAATATAATATTGTCATTGGATCCGGACACGCATGCCAATTTTCATTTTTTAAAGAAATCTAAAACATATAGAACCGCGTTGTAAGATTTGCTAACATTAATAAATAGATACAGGTGAAGCTAATATAAGCTTGTTAAAACGGGTAAAAGATGGC
Organism: Dryas iulia moderata; assembly: GCA_019049465.1. Classification (NCBI taxonomy): domain Eukaryota; kingdom Metazoa; phylum Arthropoda; class Insecta; order Lepidoptera; family Nymphalidae; genus Dryas; species Dryas iulia. The sequence goes on from CM032418.1 coordinate 1,055,291, forward strand.
CGTGACCTCTAATCTACCCATACGTACATATACAGCATGTACGTATATATAATACAAATAAATATAATTAGAGTGTTTGTTTGTAATTTTTAAATAACCACTTTTTATTTAAATGCATATGTACTCGTATGTTGTATTATAAATGCGAATGTCTGTGTGTTTGTCTGTCACGCTTTCACGGTTAATCTACTGGACCGATTTGAATGAAATTTAAAATGAAAGTAGTAAAAATGAGTGGGTCTAACATAGGTACTAGGTATACTTAGTTTTTTAAAAATCAACCTAAAGGGTTGAAATAGGGGATTTCATCCCCTTATATGAAAAATCTACACCACTTGACCGATTGTAATGAAGTTTTGTATATATAGTGAATAATCCAAGGTTAAACATAGGCTACTTTATTTCTCAAAAATTCACCACCGAGGATTGCAATATAACGAAACAGCGACGTAGATCACGCACCTAAGCCGCGAGCGGGCCGCCCGTACACTATACATGGAGGAATAATAACATTTCTTATATTTTTATCTGTCTGTTTGTCCCAGTTAATTCGTGGAACGCTGATGTAAAAAAGAGTAATTTAGGCTACTTTTATTTTAGAATTATATATTTTATATTAAGTGCCACTCGGACGTAGTCGCAAAGCAAGTCACATATTTGTACCGATTATCAATACTTTTTGCACCTTTCTGCATTCTTTTACAACAAATCTCATACCGAGTATTGGCTGCCTGTTAGAGATTCCTTATTATATCGACAAAGTCAAAGTCAATTTTATTCAAAATAAGAAGTTACAAGCTTCACTTTTTGAACGTCAAATAGTTTACCACCGGTTCACTAAATTTAATGCCTCAGACCTGAGAAGAACCGGCGCAAGAAACTCAGCGGGACTTCTTTTTCTTTAAAGTAATTGTTATATACAGATTTATTGCTGACAATGATACTTTTGAAATAGCCTGGAGCGAGCATTTCATTCCCAAGGCGTGAAGTGGACGTGAAGTGTCATAATTTCTCTTCTATAGACTATTTAGAAAATGCGGGATTAAGTTCCGCCACCCAATACTAAATGTAAATAAAGTCAGCCAAAAGATACCATATGGTGAATAACGATGAATACCTATACTTATACTTAGCTGCTTTCATACGTACATGTTTCTGCCACATGTCGAATTATTTTAGGAACAACTTTTTTTTGCCTCACTGTGTTAATTATAAAGTTATCAATTTTATTTCAATTAACGCTACATTTTAGCATAAAGCTGTGATTCTCCTTTGAAAGTCGTCTTTAAAATGTTATTTAAATTTATTTAATATTTTTTTATAGAATATTATGTAACTTGAGGTCAACGTGACGCAGTGAGACAGCGTTTGACTGATGATGGTTATGGGTTCGATTTCCACTTGGTAAATGACTATTTTTTATTTATTTTTAATCATCTACTTTGGTGACAAGACAACGTGTAGTGTTAAGTTTCGCTACACAGCGCATAATGTCTCGAATTCGAGGAGTAAGTGGAGAACGGAGTGTCTTAACAAAGAAAAATGTGAAGTTGATTATCATAGAGTCAAAACGCTGTTATCGAGTTCAAATAAATTATATTTTTTTTTTTTTTTTAATAGCTTCACGCTATATCCCGCACACAGCAGGGTAGGCAGAGGGAACCTAGTGTTAAGACACTCCGTTCCCCACTTTCCGCCGAATTCGGAGGCTTGCGTGTTAAGTGGCGGAACTTAACGCCGCGCTTTACCTCGACACCAGAGCGAAGAAAATGGAAATATAATTTCCACTCCTCGAGTGGGAATCGAACCCACAACCAGTCGTTTACAGTCACACTTTTGTGCCACTGGGCCACGACTGGCCACAAATTATATAAAGCGGTGCATATTAATTTGGAAATCGCAAATCTATGTTTAAATGAAAATGATTGCATGGAGTGTCTTACTACTCTACTCAACTAACATAATATACAGTTCCCTGCACTTAAAGTCATTCTCATTCTATAAAAGAATCTTTTACGTTTAAGGCGGCGCCGTTTTGGAACTCATTTCCTAGTTCCATGTTAGTCGGCAATCTCTCTGTAACTTAAATTAGCTTAACTCAGCATATCGCACACAACAGGGTAGGCAGATGGAGAACGGAGTGCTAAGACACTCCGCTTCCCATTTTTCGCCGAAATCTGGAGGCATTTCGTGTTAAGTGGTGGAACTTAACGAAACTTAGCGAAGAAAACGGAAATATATCAAATATTTGCATTTCTCAAGTCGGAATCGAACCCACGACCAGTCGCGTTTACAGTCACAGCTTTTTGGCCACAAGCTGCAACTGTCCTCTCCCTATAAGGAACTTTAAAAGTTAGATTAAAACAGCATTTTCTTAAGCTCACTTAATTTTATATGTATATTCATCTATTTTTGTGAATATTTTTATATATTTACTTTAAAGAAAAATATTTAACTTTATGAAGTTTTAAATTTTGTAACTTATTAGGTGAGTCAAAAACCAGCCAAGTTTTTATAAATAAAGTACAATTGCAACTTATTAATAAATATATGCTTAAACTATATGATTATATGTATGTGTGCTTTTATTTATTCATTTTAAATATATTTGTATTTATCATAGGTTTGGAAGTATCCATATATCCGGCTCACATTTTGAAATTTATTTGTCCAGTGTTTTTCGATTTTTTATATATTTTTAACGCTCCAACTCGAATATCTAGACCTCAATTATAGAGATTCTCGATTATCCGGCCACAACCCTTTAATATTAACTATGTTTATACAATTAAGATGGCAGTGTTCTAGTAATTATAATTAGTAAAAGTAATTTAAGAAAACGTCACCGAACATTACGTATTACTATACAAAAGACGCTTTTCTTCATTATCTGGATTTTCGATGATTTAAGGATTTTCAGTTAATTGAGTCTCCTTCTACCTTAAACTTTCTCACACTGAAAGGTTTCTGGAAGAAATCTCTTGTAGGGATAACTTATCTCTTGCACTTAATTTACTTTTATTTTAGTGACTATGTATTTTGTTTTGCGGTACACAAATAATTCAAATTGCCTGCTGAATGGCGGTGCTCAACGCCGCTATTAGTCTAACCCGGAAAATAAAAAATATATAAGTATGTGGGCAGTCGTGGCACAAGCATGTGACTGTAAACGACTGGTTGTGGGTTCGATTCCCACTCGAGGAGTGGAAATTATATTTTCATTTTCTTCGCTCTGGTGTCGAGGTAAAGCGCGGCGTTAAGTTCCGCCTCTTAACACGCAAGCCTCCGAATTCGGCGGAAAGTGGCGAACGGAGTGTCTTATCACTAGGTTCCCTCTGCCTATCCTGCTGTGTGCGGGATACAGCGTGAAGCTAAAAAAAAATGTCAGGCTAACTCATTACACAAATAATTTTGTATCGCCTGCTGAATGACGGTGTACAACGCCTCTATTAGTCTAAGGGAAGTAAAAATATTATCCCTAGTCGGAATCGAACCGACAGTCATCGTGAAAAGCCAGACATTATCCCACTGCACGTGAAAGATGCATTAACGTGAAAAAACACAATATATAAGCATGTATTGTAATCACAGGAAGTATATGAATAATTCAAAATGCGGTGCTCATTTGAAAATGTCTTAATTACATACATTTTGACTTATTTAGTTTTTATTTTGAATTATTTTTTGTTATTTAATGAATATAACAAAAAATGGTTAAGACGTAGATTACCCACCCATACAGCACCCAGTGTTTGTAAAGTTCTTATATTTAAATAATAATAAGCAAAACTATAATATATATATAAAAAAAGACATTTAAAGAAAACGTATAAAAATTTGAACGCAGCGGGATTCGAACCCGCGCCTCCTGAATACCGTTCAGGCGCTCTCAACGGTCTCCTGAAATGTCTTTAAATGTCTTTTTCAAATTTCTTAAGTGTGGAATAACACTTTAAAAATGTTTAAAAGTAATAATAAACATTTCTTAAATTTAGATAAGTGTAGGTCCTCTTATAAAAATATCTACGGCGTTAAGTTACGCCTGTCAACAATTAACGTCTTGAAATTAGACAATTTCACCACCTGGTGTCTTTTCTTCTTAAGCTATGATTCAAAAATGCCTATTAAAATAACTGCAATTAACTATTTTACAGTACAACAAAGAATATTTCTTTGGATACAGCAGTAGGATAGCGTAACCATTTTTCTTGACTCGAAACGGGATATGGGGAAAGTCGTGGCGCAAAGGCACAAACGTGTGACTGTAAACGACTGGTTGTGGGTGCGATTCCTACTCGAGGAGTAGAAAATGGGGAACGGAGTGTCTTAACACTAGGTTCCGTCTGCCTACCCGGCTGTATGCGGGATACAGCGTGAAGCTAAATAAAATAAAAAAAAAATGGGACATCAATTAACAAAGTACCGTTACACTATTACACATATAATGATCATAGAAATATTTTGACATCCTTTTTTTTACAATATTTTTTTGCAATAATTCAAGATGACAAGTTGTTTGAATGTTTTTTCTGCAACAATGATAATCATCATAAAACAACTAATGAATAATATAATATAATGCAAACTTTCACCCCATTTCAAAAAATCTTTACCTTTTATTATTATTAAGGGTACCTTTCAGGATATCGGGACGAAACTCCAAAAAACGGGACAGTCCCGTTCAAAACGGGACGTCTGGTCACATTGTGTAGACTATTTGTATTAAGATACTCAGTTATTTACTTTCCGCACGAATTCAAAGTATTGCGTGTCTAATGGCGGAACTCAACGCCACGCTCGTTTTATCAGAGCGGAGAAATGAAACATGGATGGTTTATTGTATATTAAAATAGCAAAAAAGTGATAAAAAACGAATAACCAGCATATTATAAATTATAATTTGTATCCGTTTGTTGGTTGGTCTGTTTATATTTGATTTGGAAAAAAATATATTTTTTTATAGCTTCACGCTGTATCCTGCACACAGCAGTGTAGGCAGAGGGAACCTAGTGTTAAGACACTCCGTTCCCCACTTTCCGCCGAATTCGGAGGCTCGCGTGTTAAGTGGCGGAACTTAACGCCGCGCTTTGCCTCGGATAGCAGAGCGAAGAAAATGGAAATATTAGATATTTCCACTCCTCGAGTGGGAATCGAACCCACAACCAGTCGTTTACAGTCACACGCTTGTGCTACTACGCCACGACTGGCCACTAACTGAAAAAAAAAATTGTTATATAATTATCATCAGATCTTTGTGGCGCAGTAACGAGTGTCTCAAGAGGGCTTTATTGTTGTGAGTTCGATTTCAACTTGGTGAAATGATTATATCTTAATTTCTCCGTTCTGATACGACAAAGCGCAACGTTAAATTCCGCCATTTAAGCGGAAAATGAGAGACCTCTATCCCTCATTTTCTTCTTATTGTCTTGTTCTCTCTCTCTCTCTATCCTGCTGTACGTCGTCTCAAGAACGGAGTGGCCGTTCTCAACTTTCTACCCAAATCTCATATCACATGTTGAATAGCGTAACTCAACGCCGCGTTATTTTAAACTAGTTACCAAATTAAAGTGAACAGTTACAATAGAACAGTTATGTTAAATTGAATTTATAATTATTATTTTTTCATACTCCTATGTCCACATAATTTTCGTAAAATGGAATCAAAAGAACTTTCTTCAGGTACTAATATATAGATAGAGATGCCATCATTGGACCTCGTCTGACTGTACCGCGTTGATTTTCGGTTTGATTACCACTAGAAGGAATAAATTTTTTTTTTTTCATAAATTATGTTTTAATTATTTTCATTTCTTTGCTCTGGCCCCTTATTTTTATTTTTTTTGTCGCTGGGAAATGCGTTTACTCAGACCATCCGTACGAAAAGCAGGCGGACCTACCTTACGTACGGATGATACTGTGGGACTCACCGGAGAGTCCGATACTACCCACTAAAACCCAGCGGAAACCCTCTCCACCCTCGTGAGACGTCGCAGGTACATTCGCGCATTCCACTACGAGCCTAGTGCGTGCCCCCGCCGCCATCAGAGTGCTCTGGGGTCTTTGCTCTGGCCCCTAAGATAACGCAGCGTGGAGTTCCACTACGCAACTTTCTTTCCATCTTTCTTTATGTTCTCTCTGACTATCTCGCTTAGCTATCAATTAATATAAACAGTTACAATAGAACAGTTAGTTATGTTAAATTGAATTTATAATTATTATTTTATACAGCTATGTGCGTGGGTTCCGCCTATACACTCCATGCTTGAGTAGACCACACCGATAAATACGGTGCTACGTGGACCGTACATGCTTTCATATTATATTATATGTAAAAAAACTATAAAATGTATATATTTTGCAATTCCTGTATTTCATTTTGTAGAAATTATTATTGTTAACGAGGCCATCGTGTAGTGACTGGAAACGTGACTGGTTGTGGGTTCGATTCCAACTCTGGAATTATTTTTTTATAATTATTTCCACTTTATCGCTTTGGTAAGATTAAACGCGTCGTCGTGTTCCATAATTTACACGTACTGTCTCGACTTCAAGCGGAAAGCAAAGAACAGAGCTTCTTGATATTAAGCTGTCTTTGATTAACCCACTATGCAGGAAAATGCGTGAAGCTATAAAATTAGACTTTATATAAGCTTCACGTAATATAGCGTGTAACAGGGTAACTACACGATATACAATACTAGTTCACAACTATCGCTCCCTTTTAGTAGGTATTAGAAGTTTAGTCCTTGAACTTAGTTAAGTTAGCTAGGAGATTCATTCTCCGATTGGCTCGCGTCAAAAACGAACCGCCAAATATCTGATGATGTTTTCTGGTTCGATGATATGTAAGCCAGCTCTCTATTCCCTATTCTTGTCCCACCTTCACTCTCAAGGCTCCCTATTTTTATTTAATAAAAAAGGACATATACTGCCTTGCTGTGACATATACATATTTATTCGTTCGTAAACATTATCTTGGATAGATTAAATCAATAGCCTCACTGCAGTATGTAGTTTCTGCTGAAAAATTAGATTATTTTTTAGCTTCACGCTGTAGCCCTTGCGGGGTAGTCAGAGAAAAACTATGATAAAAGCTTTTTTGTTCATGAATATCCGTATCACACCCCCGATGTCCCCTTATCAATAGTCGTATGTATGTTATTCTATACAAAAGCGTACAACATTAATTCATCAATTCAATGTATTTTAATGCATTTAGCTTCACGCTGTATCCCGCTCACAGCAGACTAGGCCGAGACACCCAGTTCCTCCTTTTTCACCAAATTCTGACTTGCGTGTTAAGTGGCGAAACTTAACGCCGCGCTTTGCCGTACCGAGGAAAGAAACTGGATATTAAAGTACTCGATGAGTAATAATGCTCATCGAGTGGGAATCGAACCCACAACCTGTCGTTTTGCAGTCACACAGACATCAAGATCATAATGCATTATTACAAATATTAGCTTTCTACTCACTTCTTCTCCATACGAACTTTAGCTAAGCGAAATTTTATACTCATTTGTGCACATAATTTTCGTAAAGGACCAGTCGTGGCGCAGTGGCACAAGCGTGTGACTGTAAACGACTGGTTGTGGGTTCGATTCCCAATCGAGGAGTGGAAATGTTTAATATTTCCATTTTCTTCGCTCTGGTGTCGAGGTAAAGCGCAATGCCTCCGAATTTGGCGGTAAGTGGGGAAAGAAGTGTCTACAGTAAGTAATACAGCGTGAAGCTAAATATAAAACAAAAGTTAGCAAATAAAACACAAAATTCAATTTGACACTATATTTGATAACACAGAAAACAATATGGAATCCATTTATAATAATTATATGTACATAATAACTATAAAAAAATATATAAAAACACATCACAAATTTATTATGAGTAATAAAAATTAATTAAATAAAATTATTAAATTCATAAAATTAAATATTCAATAATTTAAATTTGTAAAATAATATTTACCAAAAAATTGATTTAAAACACGTTTAATTTTAAGAATATTCCTTGTTGTTTAAAATTCCTTAAAAAAGAATAAACAAATATATAGAACAAAAAATTTTAAAAATATATTTAAAATAATAAATACATACAACCAAGTTTAAAATCATTTTTTAAGCAAGTCTTAATTATTTTAAACTGGTAACATTAAATTCAAATATAAATTCAACTACCGTTATTGCTTTGATTGAAAAATGTTGCCATTATAAAATAACCACACAAGTATTATTAGATTCATTAAAAATAATAATAAATATTAAAAAAATGTAAATAAATAATTAAAAAATAATAATAATTTATATTATTAATACATAAAAATTAATATTTATATTACAACATTTTTTGTACAATAATGCTTCCTTCATATTATATACAGTTAGTCAAAAATTCTATTACTTTCTCAAATATACCAAAATTTCATTCAAAATCGTTTCTCTAGCGATACTAAGTATTTTTACATGCAAATTTTTCAAACAAATCGTTGACTAACCATAAACAATAGATTTAAGAATAAAAAATCTTTTATTATAATATTTCTTAAAACCGCCTCTATAAAAAACTTTTCTAAATTTAGTATTACATGTAACTTGACACAATATTTACAATTATTCTACTTATAATTAAGTCTTAACTAATAAAAGGACTTGAATATTAACTTAATTTATATACAAATATGATTTTAAAATTAAAAAAAATCGTAGATTATTGTATATAATAATAATTAATAAGGAATGATTAATAATTTATTTAAGAAAATAAATATAAAGTACTTTACCAAGTCAATTGTTGCCATAATAAAAAAAATAATTACGAATATTATTTAATTATTAATAATTAAATGGACGAAAATATATTAAAAAAAAACATATTAATTTCATTAAATATAAAACACATTTATACCTTTCCCCGCGATAGAGCACGACAAACAAGTTTGTGACAAGTCAAGTCACACATGCTGTGGCGGAACTCAACGCCGCGCTATATCTTATATGAGAGAGGAGAATATATAACTAAATACATACATATATTGTTTTTAAACATTTTTAAAGTGTTATTAAAGTGTTATTCCACACTTAGGAAAATTGAAAAAGACATTTAAAGAAAACGTATAAAAATTTGAACGCAGCGGGATTCGAACCCGCGCCTCCTGAATACCCGCGCCTCCTGAATACTGCCTCCTCAGGCGCTCTCTGAACGCAAGGCTCAGTGGTGAGAGCGCCTGAACGGTATTCAGGAGGCGCGGGTTCGAATCCCGCTGCGTTCAAATTTTTATACGTTTTCTTTAAATGTCTTTTTCAATATATTGTTATTTCCTATACCTACGTTAACCTTTTTCAATTTTTTTTATATACGGTGAAGAACGCATAGAAAATTTGTTGGTAAAATAACTTAACTGTAATATTTTCACTCATTTACTCACTGAATGCAACTATATATAAGGCAATCAACTTTTTAAGTATTCCTTTCGAAACGAAATAAAAAATAAATTATTAACGAATATTATTTAAATGTAGGTTTACTACGAAATAGGACTGGTTAGACGTTATATTACCATTATAATATTAACAACTTTTTAAATTGTATCTTTTCTTTAGTAACGCAGGGGAGCAATTTTGATTTTCATACATATACAGTACGTTAGATTAGCCGTGAAGGCATGACAGACAAACACACAGACATTCCCAATTATAATATAAGTATGGATGTCTTCAAGGACTGTAACACAAGAGAATTTAAAATGCAAAGTTTTCAAAATATCTCTAAAAATAAAATGAAAACATTGAACTATTATTAACAACGTAAAATACAACTAATTCGCCAAGTACAGTAACTTTATTAAAATATCTATATGAATTTAAACATATTTTTTTCTTTGCTTACACTCAAAGGAGTAACTTAAAAGTTGATTGACTTATATAAAAATCGTCAATTAAAAATACATGTAAAGAGGACTTAAGTCACTTTAGTATTTAATTTTACTAATTTTATATACAATATTTACAAAAATTAACATTTAAGTATTTGTTTAGGCTACAATAAACAAAAAATATATATAATAATAAACATAAAAAAGATATGTGTAACTTCATTCAAAAGTAGATTTAAAAAGCGCTGTAATACAAATTAATTTAAAAAAATCATTTCTTCTATAGCAGATAAGTCAAGGACTACGTAGTGTCAAAACACTCTCTGCCATCCAGTTTTCGCCCAAAATCGAGACAATGCGTGTATACGTGCGGAACTTAACGCCGCGCTTTGTTTAAGGAACAGAGCTCAAAAATTAAGAGAATATATATAACCGTTCCCCCACCATGCTTGTCATAGCGTAGCAGATTTTTATTTCTCCGCTCTGATGAACAAGATAAAGGGCAGCGTTAAGTTAAGCCACTCACTACATAATATCTCGGATTGTGGTGGACAGTCGAGTGTCTTGATACTAGATTCCCTCTGACCACCCTACTACGAGGGAAAAATCGTGAAGCTTTGAAAGTCCGAGATATGGAATATCTATACATATATGTATGTAAAGGTACATTATCATAATTAAAAAAGTTTTCTTTAATGAAGCTTATTGCTTTACTTTACTAATTGATAGTTTTAACATTGTATTCATTATAGTGTTATTATAACACAATAAGTATAGACTATGTCATCATGAAATTAAATATAATAAGTCGTGGCTTGTGGGCACAAGGTGTGATTGTAAACGCGATTAGTTGTGGGTTCAATTCCCACTTGAGGAATTGAAATATTTAATATTTCATGTTCTTCGCTCTGTTATCGAGGCAAAGCACGGCGTTGAATTCCACCAATCACCACGTAATACATCTAGAATTCGGCGGTGCGTGGGGAACGGAGTGTCTTAACACTAGATTTCCTCTGCCTACCCTGCTGTGTGCGGGATACAGCATGAAGCTGAAAGCACTCTTGAAACAATTTACCATGTTTCAAAATATTGAGCTATTTTAAAAAATGTATAAAAAAGAGCAACTTCATGCATTTTTCAACATAGTGGGATAGTCAGAAAAGAATTAGTGTCAAAACACTCCATCCTCCACTTTCTACCAAAAATCAAGACATGGCGTGTTGAGTGGTGCAACTCAACGCCTTTGTTATACGTACCAAAGCGAAGAAATGAACATTTAAATATCATTCCTCGAGTGGAAATCGAACGAACAACCATCGCGTTACAATCAAACGTTGTACCACTGCGCCACGATGGCCACATATAATTATAATCTAATTATTTATAAATATTTTACGACTCGCAACTAAATTAGTTATATAATTGTATATATTGTTGATATATAGGTAATTCTAGCGAAATTACGAAATTAAATTTAAATATTGATTTTTTTTAAGCAGTCAGCAATGAAGCAATGATGAAGTATGCTATAGTGAATACATAAGACCTATAAGACAGGGCTTCTTAAACTATGGGTCGCCCTCAAATGGGTCTAGAGATTTTAATGTCAAATATTTATATATACCATATAAATATTTTTCTTTAATATTTGTATGGGGTCGTCAGGAAACTCGCAATCATAAATGGGGTCGTGAATGACGAAAGTTTAAGAAGCCCTGCTATGAGACTTCCTGGTAAACTAGATACCTTATATTTCTTTTGTGTATGAAATTATATTTAATTATATTAACTATAGAAATTATAGTAAAAATTATAAAATAATTTCCATACTAGGTGTCTCCAACTCTAGATTAAAACACTCAGTAGCCACTAGTTGTGGGAATGTTTCCAATTTCCTCGCCTGGTGCAGGTCGAGGCAAAGCGCGGCGTTAAGTTCCGCCACTTAACACGCAATGTCCTAGAATTCGACGGAAAGTGGGGAACGGAGTGTTTTAACACTAGGTTCCCTCTGCTTACCCTACCGTGTGCGAGAGAAGCGTGGAGTTAAAAAGAAAAAAAAGAAGGTTCCTGTTTTTGGATAACGATCGATTAATGCTATACATTCATAGAAAAGAAAAATAAAATATTGAAAATATATTGAAAATATTTTAGAAATTCAAATTTCTGAATTTCGTGAAAAATACTCATAAATGCATTAAAAGTAACCATTTAAATTAAAAGTTATTTTAAAATGTAAGTATTTTAAAGTAACTTTTAATTTAAATGGTTACAGAGTTTCTTTTAAACTATTTTTTAAATAGAGCATGTATATTTTTGGTATTTGAGAATACGTGAATTAAAATACACAGGTCAACCTATGACAACGGATGCTGTAAAGTATTCGAAACATCGCTTTATCTAAATTGTATTTATAAATACCAAAAATACACGCGATAAATACGATTAACGTCTAATATCAATAATCGATCCTAATCTAAAAAGTTGTTGCCAATAACCAATCGAAGGATTGCATATTCAACCTTTCCTTTACTCAAAAATGATTGCCAGATCCAGTCGTGGCGCTGTGGCACAAGCGTGCGACTGAAAACGACTGGTTGTGGGTTCGATTCCCACTCGAGGAGTGGAAATATTTAATATATCCATTTTCTTCGCTCTGGTCGAGGCAAAGCGCGGCGCCGCCAAAAGTTCCGCCAAGTTCCGCCACTTAACACGCAATGCCTCCGATTTCGGCGGAAAGTGGGAAACGGAGTGTTTTAACACTAGGTTCCCTCTGCCTACCCTACTGTGTGCGGGATACGGCGTGAAGCTAAAAAAAAATGATTGCTAGATCAATCTAAGCTTGCAGTTTTTGGATTAGAATCGATTATTTCATAGAAGTAAAACAGTTTCATTTCAAAAAATTAAAAAAAAATGCGAAAACAATACATCTTATACAATTAATTACTATAATATTAAAGTACATTATCAAATTTCTTATTCCAACATATATTTAGAATGTTCAACATTCACTTTCCTTAACAACTTTAATTGAACACGAAACGGCCGTACGAAAATTTTCTACGAATATTTTATGTTATATATAAGAACTATTACAGCTCTTCTAATAACTATTTTGAACTTTTCATCGTGTAACCTAAAACTAAAAGAGTTATACAAATTTTGGTGAAATTATTGGAAATTATAGGGTTATTTACAAAATTATAATTTGAAAAATTTCATGAAAAAGTACACGTTAACAGGATTCAAGTTGAAATATTGAATTTTCAATACTAAATGGTCTCGAGCAGGGGTAAGCAACTTGTGGTACGGGCGGTCTGCGTAAAAGCATTTCCCAGGGTCACAAAAAAAAAAAGGGGGTAAGCAACTTGTGACTCGCTTAATATTTTTTTACGTTTCGTTAAGCGTTTATCTCTATTTTAAATATCATTTCGCTACTTATTAATACCGTTAAGAAGTATGAATTCAGCCCGCTAAATAATTTCAAAATTTGAAAAATCTTTTGCTGAAAGAGGCTGCTTACCACTGCTCTAGAGATTAGACATTTTACTCACGTTTAGAAAGACAAAGGTAACTACATGTTGAATTCCCGTAAGAGCTTCGGGGAATCCCTTCTTAACGTTCCCTTACACTTGTCAAGTATCATATTATAATAAGCCAATATTTTCCTCTATTTCTTATATATGAGATCGGTATAATATATGAGAAATATAAGAAAGTACTAGAGAAAGGATTCCCCGGAAATTCTACGGGAATGGGGGCAAAAATGATGAATAACCGAAGTTACGACTACTAAAGTAAAATTAAGTTGTAATCAACAACTGTTTACAGTGCGCTTCTCGCACATGAATTCACATGAAGTCTTGTTACATAAAATCTATACAAAAATTCAAATAATAACATTGAAATTTTATTTTTCTATATGCTTACACATAAGTACGATTAGTACGATTATAAATATCTAAAACAAACTATCAACTACATTTAAAATATAATATATAAGAATTGTGATAAAATTTATATTACATAAAAATAATCACATCACAAAAAGCTTAGTTTTATAACATGTCACTGTCTGATAAGGTTCTGTTATTATAAGTAAATCGACATGTATAATATCTTGGAGTATTCCATTCAAATTCATGATTATTATATTAATACGAGAAAGAAAAACTTTCATCTTTCTCTTTAACCAAAATAAAGTTAAAGTAGTACAATTTTCTACACTGAAATTGCGAAGAAGAATAGATTTCATAATACTGCGATAAAAAAATTTTAAATTGATTAAATAAATATTACACACTTGATCGAGTACAACTTTGACACACACTTTTATATAAAGTGTCTTACATGTTACTATGGCAACCGTTCATTTTACTTGTCAATGTGTCTTACAGTTTGTATAAATATAAACTTAATGTTTATTAGACCGGTTCAAAAAATCTATTTGTTTATACTAAACATATATTTATGGTCATCACACTAATATTTATTTTAAGAGTAAATCGAATCCATCATTTCCACTTTGTCATTTAAGCAGGTTGGCTATCTACAAAATCAATAGTACAAACAACACAATATGTCGAAGTCCATTTCCTTTTAGAATATCTAAAAAGACTAGTTAATTGCTAAGTTAACAGTAACTTATCGAGACAGTGCCAAAACAAATCCTAGCAGCATTAAGTTATTTTCTTACTTTAACCAATAGTTAAAGATAACTTATTATTTACAAACATTGTTACGTCAGAGAAATTCACTATCTAATATACAAATTAATTATTTGAAATAATATTTATATATAAAAACAATCAAATCAATGTCACATATACATATTTCATTATTTAAAATGTCAATAATAATGTCAACGATTAAAAACTTATAAATCTAAGTTATACGCTCTTGAAGCAAATAGTCAAAAATCCAATTTTTTAAATAAAATCTCTTGCATTATTTCGTCACAACATTATTTGCAAGGGACTCCAAACCATCAATATTCACTAAACCAGTTCAACCATCACTTCAAAACGTTCAGAAAACCCAACCGATTTCATCCATAACATCGGAATCGGGCACATAAGTCATCCAACTCACAAGCCCAACCATGAAATTTCACTAAACGTCCCAAGAGCCACCAATTCGCGCCCATAACGTCCGAACAGGCCACGTACCTTAGAACAGCGACCTGGCGGCGCTGCTGGGCGGGCGCGGCGTGCGCGGCGCGAGGGCGGGCGGCGGCGGCGGGCGGGCGCGGCGCGAGGGCGCGCGGGGGGCGCGGCGTCAGCGGGCCGCGCCCCCGGTGTTCCACCACCGCAGGCACTGGGGGTCTACGCAGCGCGCGCGCTCCGCGCGGCGCGTTGCTTCCTCTAGTACCTCCTAGGAGTTTGGATAGCATTTTTGTATGAAAATATGAAAATATTTTATTGCAGCTTCACGGTTCTCTCCGGGTAGAGAGAGAGAGAGAGAGAGAGAGTCAATATACTATGTAATGCACGCCCTGTCCAAACGCCTGTCCAAAATGGAGCTTTACAGCTTCACGCCTCTTCGTGCATAACAGGGTAGGCCTTTGAATAGTCTTGCCACTAGGATATCTCTATAACCTAGTGGCAAGACACTGTACTCATTTTTAAAATATTAAACTGTATCTCCTTAAACATTCACAAAACGACTTGTGCTTTAATGGCATGTTCGAAGCTCCTTAATGAATGAAGCACTCCAACTAAACTTTACAATATTCTAAATTACACATTAGAAAATTAACATTTCCTGTCTATCGCATATAACTAACTAAATACTTAAAAAATCCAAACGTAGCTTGAAGAGGAACATCATAATAAAATATTAAAAAAAAGTCTAAACAAATACAATAACCCACCTGTTTCTTCAGCACAATATGCTTTCCCTTCCAATATTTCATCAAACCACGCTCTTGCAACGTCGATACTATATCAGAAGACGCGATGGCCAGGTCCTTGCTCAGGTCGCGTATACAGAGAGTGGGGCCGGGCGCTGAGCATAGTCTCTTTAGCAACGCCTCCTTCCAGTACGAACGGTAGGAGATCAGCCCCAGGTCAGATAATGGAGTTTCCGGTGAGCCAACCTTACCTTCGACTTTTGTGAGGAGGTAGCCTGAGTGACAGAATGTTAGGTTTAGATAAAAAATATTGTTTTTCATGCTTAAGAGGGTAGGAAGAGAGTAGCTAGTGTCGAGACACTGTTCCTTTGTAAGATATATTATAAGTTAAAAACATAGAATAAACTGAATTGTATGTAATACATGTCACTCATCGTGGTCATCAGTAATCAGTGCGGAGGTGTCTGACTCTTAACGTGATTGTTGTGGGTTCGATTTCCATTCGAGGCAATGCAATAATTATATTTAATTTATTTTTATTTCACTACTCTGATACTTAAGGGACGACTTGACACTAGATTTTCTCTGACTACCCTACTATGAGGGAACAAGCATGAGGCTGAAAGAAAGAATGTCATTTATAATACTTAAGTTAAAGTCACTACGGAAACAATGTTATTAAGTAAATGTTTAAAGGTTTAAAATAAAGTGTGGACAAAAATATGATTTGAGTTTAATGCAGGTTAGCTACCATAATATTCAATAAAAACGGTAACTTATTTTGAAAAGAGCAACTGTTGCGTTTTTCGTCGGTATTTCTCAGCAGAACTGCCTTTCGAGCCGATGGTAGCTTTATGTTTATTCGACGATTCGTAACTGTTTGCAAAAGTCTAATTTTATAAAAGATATTTTTAACTTGGGGCCAATCGTGGCGCAGAGGCACAAAGTGTGACTGTAAAGCCACTGGTTGTGGGGTCGATTCCCGCTCGAGGAGTGGAAATATTTATTATTTCCATTTTCTTCCTTCTGGCGTCGAGGCAAATCGCGGGGTTAAGTACCGCCACTTAACACGTAATGGCTTCGAATTCGGCGGCGCGTGGGGTACGGAGTATCTTAACATTAGGTTCCCTCTGCTTACCCTGCCGTGATACCGCGTGAAACTTAAAAAAACTGTATAACTAAACAAACGAAGATATTTTAATATAAACCTATTTATGAGTGTGAATTAAGAATGAGGCCGTCGTGGAACACTGTCAGACTGTTAAACCGATGAATGTGGGTTCGATTTACACTCGGGACAGTGGTTATATATTATTTTCATTTCTACGCTATGGTACATAAGACAAAGTGCGTCGTCAAGTGTTGACACTGAACAGGCAGTTTTGATTTCGGGCGGAAAATAAATAACGGTATGTCTATAAGCTAGATTATCTCTGACTATTTCACTATGCTAGCAAAATTGAAAAGTTAAAAAAATGAGTAAGAATCGAACCTACACCCATCACGTAAAACGTAAACAAATTCCAACTGTGCAACATATGTTTTTTTTTGCACGCTGTATCCCGCACTCATTCGGGTAGGCAGAGGGAACCTAGTGTTAAGACACTCCGTTCCCCACATTCCGCCGGATTCAGACACATTGCGTGTTAAGTGGCGGAACTTAACAACGCAACTTTACAACCTCTGATACCAGAGCGAAGAAATAGAAATATTAAATATCTCCACTCCTCGAGTAGGAATTGAGCCCACAACCAGTCGTTTACAGTCACACGTTCGTGCCACTGCGCCACGACTGGCCTCAATGATTTTAATGACCATATGATGTCATGTGAACGTCACATATTGAAAGCTTCACATAAGCTTTACACGACAACTAGTATCGAGTGAAAGTAAATTTTCAATACCGTTTTCCATTGTAGCATATCAAAACAAAAATATAGGTTGATTCATAAATTCATAAATAACAAATGCAGCTAAACGCTTTTTTCCGCAGAGCACGGTAGTACGAGATAGCCTAGTGTCAAGACACTCCCGAAAATGTCTCGACATTGCGTGTTAAGTGGCGAAACTTAACGCCGCGCTTTGTCTTCTTTATAAAATTTGATTTGGGGCCAGTCGTGGCGCAGAGGCACAAAGTGTGACTGTAAAGCGACTGGTTGTGGGTTCGATTCCCACTCGAGGAGTGGAAATATTTTATATTTCCATTTTCTTCGCCCTGGTGCAAAGCGCGGCGTTAAGTTCCGCCATTTAACACGCAATGACTTTAGAATTTGGCGGATAGTGGAGAACGGAGTGTCTTAATATTAAGTTCCCTCTGCTTACCCTGCTATGTGCGGGATACAGCGTGAAGCAATAAAAAAAAATCAAAAGAAATAAAAAGTTATATCACACGAATCGTAAACGCAACAAATAATTTAAACGACTATTAAGATTCCGACATCACAAAACGCGTTGTGTTCCGCCATTCTACATGCAATCCTTACTTTACACACAATAAAAATCTACAAGAATCGAACCCACAACCTTTTCATAAACGAATAAACAACAAAACTCCCAAAATTATATCACTTGAAGCGTAAACGCAACAAATAATAAACACATAACAATTATAAAATTCCACATCGGCGACAAGCATTCCTAAAATTCCGCAATTAAACACGCGTATTCACATATTTCGATGATAAATGGGAAAAAAGAGTGTCTTAACACTATAATCTCTGTAGTAACAACAAAATATCCCAAATTATAGCACAGAAAGCGTAAACGCAACAAATAATTAACACGGCTCTCAAAATTCCAGTTCGACGAAGGCCGTTTCTAAAATTCCGCCATTAAACACGCACAATAACGTATTCCGATGATATGAATATTGGAAAAAAAGAGTGTAAAGACACTGTTTTTTCCACTATATTCTCTCTGGTAACAACAAAATACCCCAAATTATAGCACACGAAGCGTAAACGCAACAAACAATTAGCACATAACAATTATAAAATTCCACTTCCACGATAAGCATTTCTAAAATTCCGCCATTAAAAACGAACAATCGCGTATTCCGATGACAAGTGGAAAAAGGAGTGTCTTAACACTATAATCTCTCTAGTAACAACAAAATACCCCAAATTATAGCACACGAAGCGTAAACGCAACAAATAATTAACACGGCTATCAAAATTCCGGGCAGGCGGGTAGGGGGGCCGGTCGACCCCCTAGCCCGTCTCGAGTCTAGACTGCAGACGGATCTATATTGCATTGCATCGATCGGCGGCGGGTGAACGCCCGCTACGCCGGCATAACAAACGTATGACCGTTTCAGGTATATCTGGATCAGTATATAAGTAGTGTTTTTTTTGTTAGAGAAATCAGCTAGCAAAGAGGGTAGTTAGAGAAAACTTAATTTTAAGATTAAATGTTTTCCAATTTTTGCCAGATTTTGGGGAATTGTGTGTTGAGTAGTGGAAATCAGAAGGTGAGACAGAGAGAATCTGATTTTAAGACAGTCTGGCTTTTTGAGCAGAGCCGAGTAGAGAAAACCTAATGTCAAGTCATTTCTGTTTTCTTATTTCTTTCCTAATTTTGCATGCATGCTTTGCATGGTGAGTGGCGGAGTTTAACGCCTCGCTTTGTTCTAAGGCTTCAGAGTTGAAAAATGAAAAAAATGTGGGAACGCACAACCATCGCGTACATAAACTGATTCTGCTGTACTGCGTCTCGATGGCCCTTTATTCTTAAGTAGGCAAGACTTACGGTAAATTAGATTTCGAAAATTTTCTAAACGATCTTTAAATTGTTGAAGAAAATAATGAACACGACACGTTGTTGCGGTGCTCAACGCCCAGCTTTGTCTTATGTACAAGAGGGGAGAAACAAAAATAATTCAAATTCAAAATATCTTTATTCAAATAGACTTTTGTAAGCACTTTTGAATCGTCAAATGTACATAAAGCTACCACCGACTCGGAAGGCAGTTCTGCTGAGAAGAGCCGCCCAGAAACTCCACACGTTGTGTCTTTTTTCAAATATATAAATTACAATTTTATTATTTGATACAATGGTAGCTAACCGGCATTGGGCTTTTTGAGATTAATTCCACGCATTTTTATTCTTTAAATACTCTTGTACAGAGTAATAAGCTTTACTTATTAAAGTATTTAATTTATGATTATATCACCAAGTGGTAAAGTATAGTAATATATAAATATATCACTGCGCCACTACTAAAATTCAAAAAATGCATAAAATAGTATGTTCATTGTGTTACGCTTATCAGGTTTTGGCTATACTTTATTACACATGACGTAGTCAATAAGAGACACCAATGATGTAAATGTTAATTACTTCAATACTATTAAAAAATCTTTTATTTACAAAACATTATATTTCAGTTATATCTTTTTTAGCGTTAAGCTTAGATTAGACTAACTATAAAATGTATTAAATGAGACTAAATATAAGTCAAATCTAGGTTATCTTTTTGTTACTTAATATATTTATTTATTTGAACAAAACGGAAAATACAATTTTCTTTTTTTTTAGCTTCACGCTGTATCCCGCACACAGCAGGGTGGTACAGAGGGAACCTAGTGTTATATCACTCCTTTCCCCACTTCCCGCCGAATTCGGAGGCATTGCGTGTTAAGTGGCGGAACTTAAAGCTGCGGTTTGCCTCGACACCAGAGCGAAGAAAATGGAAATATTAAATATTTCCACTCCTCGAATCAGTCGTTTACAGTCACACGCTTGTGCCACTGTGCCACGACTGGCCCCTAGATACAATTATATTCTTATAAAAGATTGAATTGGTATACGTACATTTAGGAGCAATAAGTTCCCGTCGTTGATGGCACATTTTACCACCGCTAATTCTTTATTCACAATTATTAAAATGTTATCAAAAACAACACTTTTTTGTTTAAGAAATTTTGCATTAACCTCTTTCATAACTACACTTCCTTTAAAATTTAGGCAATGATCGCAACACATTAAAAAATAAGTATTTGGGTTGAAAGTATACAATACTTAAATCAATTCAAAAATTACTAACTTTTTAATTCTCAATATGAAAAAAAAAAACAAAAATAATTTCTTTTTTTAGCTACACGCTGTATCTCGCACACAGCAGGGTAGGCAGATGGAACCTAGTGTTAAGACACCCCGTTCCTTACTTCCCGCCGAATTCGAAGGCATTGCGTGTTAAGTGGCGGAACTTAACGCCGCGCTTTACTTCGACACCAGAGCCAAGGAAATGGAAATATTAAATATTTCCACTCCTCGAGTGGAAATCGAACCCACAACCAGTCGCTTTACAGTCACGCTTTGTGCCACTGCGCCACGACTGGCCACGTCACTGTAATATTTAATAATAGATACAAAAGAACTCAAATGCATGTGTTATGTCAGTTATGAATATTTTCGAAGACAATATACACAGATAATTAGAAAAAATAGTCGTATTTTATAAGTCTATGTGTTATATTGAGTATGTATAAATTAATAAATTCAAATTCCAAATTTGCATTTAAAACACAGATTTATTTTTTAATAATTAATTACATAAATGTTGTTATGATGTAGGATAATTTAATATTTTTATAATAATAATGACTTTAATAATCAGTTGGGGCCAGTCGTGGCGCAGTGGCACAAAGCGTGACTGTAAAGCGACTGGTTGTGGGTTCGATTCCCACTCGAAAGGTGGGTATATTTAATATTGTCATTTCTTCGCTCTGGTGTCGAGGTAAAGCGCGGCGTTAAGTTCCGCCACTTAACACGCAATGCCTCCGAATTCGGCGAAAAGTAGAGAACGGAGTATCTTAATACTATGTTCCCTCTGCCTACCCTGCTATGTGCGGGATACAGCGTGAAGATACTATTTACTATATATTACGTACATTAATTTAATATTTTTATAATAATAATGAGATTAATAATCAGAAGTTAGCCGCGAAGTTTAAAACATGTTACTACGGCGACATGAAACTGTGATTATTGAGAAATTATTTACAAACATACATTTCATTACCAATTGTAACTTAAAATAAAGAAAAAGAATAATTTTTAAATAATTATCAATGTTGATTCTAATTATTATGCATTCAATACATTGTCAAAACATTCGTTTGCCTTGCAATTGGCGCGAAAACAAAAACGACGGAGTTGAATGTCACTTGCCGCCATTATAATTTTTTAAAATCATTTATAACCATTCAGTTTAATAAAGATTTTCACGTATTAGAGCTGATTTAAGCAGAAAGAATAAAGTATAATTATTAAAAGTAAAATAAAACACATTTAGTCCTGCGCTTTGTGCGTTTCAGTTTATTTATTAACTGGTGAAGCTTAACGCGCATTTAACGCGCAAGAATATCGGAATAATATAAATAAGTAAAAGACATTTAAAGAATAAGAAATTTTATACGTTTTCTTTAAATGTCTTTTTCAATTTTCCTACGTGTGGAATAACACTTTAATAATGTTTAAAAATAATATAAATAAGTGTTCTTTATATTTAAAATATAAACCTTTTTTTCTAATAGTAGTCATTGAATTTAAAATCTTTATCCATAAAACATACTTAACTACACTACAATATAATTGTACGAATCAGTTTATTCGTGACTGTTTAAAATATTATTATTTTATTTATATATTATAAAAAAATTAAACGATATCAATCTAGTATTATAGGACTATTGTGATCAAGGTAATGTTAATAAAAAAAAAATAAAAAAATAATTTTGTTTGTGTTTAATATCATAAGATATTAACAGCTTCACGCTTTTCAGAGAAACTAGTGTCAAGATACTCCATTCTCCGTTTTCCGCTCAAGCTCTAAACATTGCGTGTTAAGTTCAACGTTTAGAACAAGGAGATTGAAGATAATTTAAATATAAATCATTTACCTAAATGGGTATCAAATCCAAAACCATTGCGTACTTAGAGACAATTTAATATTGTTCCGACATTTTTTTTTGCAGCTTCACGCCTATTTCAGCATAGTAAGGTAGACAGAGAGAACCTAGTGTCAAGACACTCCTTTCACCCTTTTCCGCCCAAAATCAAGATATCGGAGGTTGAGTGATTGAGTTCAACGCCGCGCTTTTTCTTAGGTGCCAGAGCAAAAAAAAATTGGAATATTATGTTATCATTTACTCGAATGGGAATCGAACCATTAACCATCGCGTTTACAGGCAAACGCTATCTCTTAGTCCAATTACTTACAATAAAAGGTCATTCGCCAATGCAGTGCAGTTGCTAGTAGATAAGTAAAATCTAAGATAAAAGCCGAAATATTTTAAAATCTGTATGTTTAATGTCTGGAAATCTATGATACATTTTGTATGTTCCCCATGCTCCGCCGAATTCTGGAGCCATTGTGTGTTAAGTGGCGGAACTTAACGCCGCGCTTTGCCTCGATACCAGAAAGAAGCGAGCGAATATTTTCACTTCTCGAGTGGGAATCGAACCCACAACCAGTCGATTACAGTCACATGTATATGCCACTGCAACGACTGGCCCCATTAGTGTAAAGTATTAAAAATAATTTTAAAAAACCCCTTCCCTAAGTGAATTAAGTATTGCACTCATTACAAAAGAATTGTATGTCTAATCGCGTAGGAAACACGTTGTCATAGCAACGTATGTCAACGTATGTATAATATTTATTAAATTAATAATATATCTCTAATGATATAATATAAGAATATTAGCTTTCTACACTTTTTCTCCAAATAAAATTTTATATAATATTTCATACTTCCGTTCGCATAATTTTCGTAATAAGAAGTGCCTTCATAAGATGGAGTCTTGTATTCGTAACTTCCGGTATCAAAATCTATACTTTCATACAAAATCACATACATTTCTAATACCGTAACTTAATCACAACAGGGGAAAGCACTAAGTTTCAAAAAACTATTTAATTTTTCGTCATTAATATATATTTCCATACATTACAAATGCATTTATTTCAATATTTTGTTTTATTTACTAATTAGAATACAGATTCTTTACTTTCAACTAAGGTACATACAATGTGCGATCACAAAATCATAACAATAAGATATAAGAAGTTAAAGATAGAGAGAGAAGAATATTAAGTATTCAATAAATAAACTTTTTAAATACGCCACGATTACAAAAGTAATAAAGCATGACATTTTTATATAGTAATCACAAAAATTTGGTAAATATTTACATCATGAAACTATCGTGGCGGAATACAAAAGAGTTTTCAATCCCTTGCGAAATTGGACTATATTTAAATCATTTTCTACAGCCAAGACAAAGCGCGGCGTTGAACACCGCCACAGAACATACCAATATCTGTTATAAAATAGAAAACGGAGCATCACTACTCTTTACCCTGCTACACATAAAAAAACGTCACTATGAAAAAAAAATCATGTCCTCGAATTTCTTTAAAATATTCGAAGCTCTTGATATCTCAAAACTATAAACCAAGTAGTTATCTTCGTATTCCCACCATAGAATAAGCCTTGAGTAAGTTAGACACCAGTGCCTCTCAGAGCACGTGTCTGGTCACTGCGACGCCTGTATCCTTGCTCACCTGCGTTAGTGCATACGCGTTGCACTATAGTAACTACTGTATTTAATACTTTTGTATAGAAAATCCACTATTTTTTTAATTATATAAACTAATTAATCTAGAAAAATGTCTATTCTTCCTTATTTTAACAAGTTTAATATCTAAAAAATAGTTGAAATAAATAGATATGTGTAATTATATATTAGTAAATGGTACTTACTGAAGTCTATGAGAAGGCGGCCATACCCTTGTCTCTGGTACGGTGGTAGCGTCAGGATACAGGATACGTTGTAATTGAGGAACGAGTTCTTTTCCTGAGAACAAAAATATACAAGTTAAAAATGTAAAATCATATAAAAGTTCAATCTAAAGTAGAATTATATTATAGTGTTTATGATTATACTTTTTTTAGTTTAAGAAAAAATATATCTATCTATATTTTGAAAAAGACATTTATGAAACATATAAAAATTTTAACGCAGCGTCCGATCAGAACGTCCTGGACGGTCCAGGTGCCCCCTGAACCGTCCAGGTTCGAAACGAATTCGAATCCAGCTGCGTTCTAATTTTTATATGTTTTCTAAATGTCTTTTTCAATTTTATAGCTTAACTCTTTTCCCGCATAACAGGGTAGGCAGAAGGAAACTGGTGTCAAGACACTCCATTCTCTATTTTCCGCCGAATCCGCCAAAATCAGAGGCGCAATGCCTCAAAATCTATAGAGTTAGTCTTTATAACCCAAAAAGTTATTTCACATATTTTGTATTAATATAGTTTAATATTATTATTATTGTTTATTATTATTACGCTGTATACCGCACACAGCAGGATAGGCAGAGGGAACCTAGTGTTAAGACACTCCGTTCCCCACTTTCCGCCGAATTCGGAGGCTTGCGTTTTAAGTGGCGGAACTTAACGCCGCGCTTTACCTCGACACCAGAGCGAAGAAAATGTAAATATTAATTATTTCCATTTCTCGAGTGGGAATCGAACCCACAACCCGAATCTGAAACGTTGCGTGTTGAGTGACGGAACTTAAAGCTGTGCTTAGTCTTATAACCGAAGAGGAAAAATGAAAGTAATTTAAATATAATCAATCACTCCTCCGTTTAGTCAGACGCTGTCTCGCTGCGGTACGTTAGTCTCGAAAAATAATAGATATAAAATATTTAAAGTTTCACTTTCAAGACATTTTATCTACTTTTTATCAAATAAAATAGACTTTAACTTTCAAAAAATTCATCCCTTATACTACAAAATATAATAATATGATTTGTTTTCGCGGTTATTACATATTTTAAAATAAAATAATAATTTTATTTTATAACTAATTTACTATGTAGGCAGTCTACCTGTGATCATGAACTACTTTAAAGTGTTCTGAATGTAATTTTCTAAAAATGTCTTTACAAATACCAAAAATACACGCGATTAATCCAGTTTAAATAATTTAATTTCAAATTACTAAAAAAAACTTTCTTAAATCCAAAATTTAAAACATAATGCACATAATTCACTTTATAGTCTGTGGTCAAACAAAAAATAACATCACAAATCACCACTATAACATAAAAATATATTAAGATCTTTTGTTGTCGCAATTATTATACATTTAAAAAAAAACAACTTTAGTTTATAACTTAGTAACTATGTAGGCAGACTACCTGTGACAATGTGTTCGAAACGTTGGCTTTTCTTAAAATGTCTATTCAAATATCAAAAATATACACGATTAATCGAGTTAAAAATAATTTAATTTCAATATACAACAAAAAAGCTTTTTTCTACCCAAAATTTAAAACACTTTACGAGTCATTAACTTAACAATCTGCGGTCAAACAAAAGAAAAACATCACAAATCGGTAGACAAACGGTCCACTATAACATAAGATATAGATGCAAAGTTTTGAAGGTCATCGAACCCGTCTGCAGCGGACAAATCTGAAAATCTGATTCGTCGATCCGACGTCCTGATCCGATAAAAGCTAAAAGGTATTGGGCAATAGCTGAGTACCTACAGATGCCGGAACGTGGGATAGGGCTGTCAACTGAGGTAATAAGTTTATTATAATATATTTTTTAACTGCAATTTATATCCCGCACACAGCAGGGTAGACAGAGAGAACCTAATTAAGACACCCCGTTCCTCATTTTCCACTGAATTCTAGAAGCATTGCGTGTTTTTATTAGCTTATCACTATTTTCTATGTGCCTACCCTAAGCAGAGAGAATTCCAGTGTCAAGAAAGTCCGTTCCCCATTTTTGAGTTAAGTGACTAAACTCAACTGGTTTTGTCTTACTAAAGCGGAGAGTTGTGAATGATTTAAAAATTATCGTTTTTTCTATTAGAAATCGAATCCACAATAAATCGCGTTTCAGTCAGACCCTGTTCCGTTGCGCCATGATGACCTCAACTCTAATAAATGAGATATACTATATAAGTAATATATAATATAAAAATATATTAATTTATGCCAGTCGTGGCACATTGGCACGAACGTGGGATTGTGAACGACTGGGTTCGATTCCCACTCGAGTGGAAATATTTAATATTTCCATTTCCTTCGCTCTGCTATCCGAGGCAAAGCGCGGCGTTAAGTTCCGCCACTTAACACGCAATGCCTCCGAATTCGGCGGAAAGTGGGGAACGTAGTGTCTTAACACTAGGTTCCTTCTGCCTTCCCTGCTGTGTGGATATAGCGTGAAGCTATGAATGAATGAATATATTACTTTGTCGAGTTTCTCCATTCAATAAGCAATGTCTTTGTATCGGACGGAAAAAACAGCATGTCTTGAAACTAGGTTTCTCTGACTAAACTGCTATGAGAAAATCATTTTTAAAAAATTAAATTAAATAGCTTCACGCTATATCCCGCACACAGCAGGGTAGACAGAGGGAACCTAGTGTTAAGACACTCCGTTCCCCACTTTCCGCCGAATTCGGAGGCTTGCGTGTTAAGTGGCGGAACTTAACGCCGCGCTTTTTTATTTTAAAATTCCAGTTAAGCATTAACATTCTAAATATTGACAACCCTGGCGTAGACTAACCGGTACCTGGCAGGTCTACAATCGTTTTCCAATAGTTTGTTTTTTGTAAATAAATTGATAGGAAATATTTTATTATTTCACTTTGTGACCGGAAATGGAGATATGTGGACATTATTTATACTTTAAATTTAATTTAAAATTATTATACGCTCTTTATAATTTATTTTTGCTGTTAGTATCTCTAAATAGAGATATTTTTACAAATATCTCAAGGATTGTACAAGTTTTAGAATTAATTAACTGAAACATAGTAACAATTGTCACACAACCCTTGTTAATTTAAGTCTTGTTTTTTAATAAATTAAATTAAAATTTCGTACAAAAAAGTTAAAGCTCGAACCTTTTTTAAGAATTTAAGTTTAAAAATATTGTAATGCCTTGAAACATAAATACACAAAAGTTTCAACATTGTAGCCAGATAATAGATCTGGAACTGCCATAAATACGATTCAGACGAGTTTTCCAAAATAGTTCGTAGAGTTATTAGGTACCAAGAATATCTTAAGCAGAGGTAAGCAACCTTTTTTATTAATAGACCTATATATTTTTTACTAGCGGCCCGCTCGCGGCTTCGCCGAGTGATCTAACTGGCTTTTTCGGTATATTGCGAGCCTCGGTGGTGGTTTTTTGAAAAATAAAATAGCCTATGTTTAACCTTGGATTATCAACTATATTTATGCCAAAATTCATTACAATCGGTCAAGCGGTGTAGATTTTTCATATAAACTTTCACCCCCTATTTCAACCCTTTAGAGGTTGATTTTCGAAAAACTAAGTAGCCTATGCTAGACGCGGTCATTTTTACTACTACCATTCAAAATTTCATCCAAATCGGACCAGTAGATTAGCCGTGAAAGCGTGACAGACAAACACACAGACATTCGCATTTATAATATAAGTATGGATTAAACTTTTGGTTGACCTATATGGCACATTTTAATTGCGTACTGTAATACAAATTAATATTTTTCCTGTCGCAAAAAAATATTAAACACGCCGCCATTATAAAATATTAAGCAAGTAAAGCCTGTCTTAGTAGACAATAATCAATTTTTAAAATATAATCTAGAACAATCTAGAAAGAACTGAGCTGTTATTGCGCAACCTAACACCGCATATAGTATAAAGGGAAAAAAACATTTATAATATACAAGACTATAATTAATACATGTTTATATTAAATCCTTAGCTATATTATGTCCTTAGCGGTCGCAAAGTGGAAAACGTGTCCGGTGTCCATTTTCTAAGAACGTGAGAGTGGAAAGAGTGTCTTGACACTAAGTTCTCTCTGACTACTCTACAAAAAAAGCGTGAAACTAAAAAATATCTTTAACAAACACTTCCAAAACACATTAACCATTCACAATACACATCTTAGCATATTCTTATATATAAATACATTTCAATACAACATTCGGTAAACAAAGGCGTACCGTATCGGTTCACCTTCGCAAGGTCTAGACGGTCCCCACTAAAGAATGTAAGGCTGGAAAGAACTTTCCAATTTGGATGCGCTGCCCGCGGCCCTCGGGGGCGCCTTAGATTAGGGTGGATTGAAGTGGCATAAACGGAGGTTAAATCTAAATTATGATATTCATTTCTTTATTTAATCATTTAAACGTTTAAACGACTGGTTGTGGGTTCGATTCCCACTCGAGGAGTGGAAATATTTAATATTTCTATTTTTTTCGCTCTGGTGTCGAGGCAAAGCGCGCGGCTAAATTCCGCCACTTAACACGCAATGCCTCCGAATTTGGCCGAAAATGGGGAACGGAGTGTCTTAACACTAGGTTCCCTCTGCCTACCCTGCTGTGTGTGGGATACAGCGTGAAGCTAAAAAATAAATAAATATTGTTTATTTCTGTGTAGAATTTAGAATAGCAAGGCGAAAAACTAGTTTCAAGACACTACCATTCTCCAGTTTCCGCCTGAATTGGAATCATTGTGCGTTCAGTACCGGAATTAATGCTGTATTTTGTCTTATTAGAGTGCGGAAATAAAAATAAATTGATAATGGTCACTCTTTTCAGTAGTAATCGAACCCACGACTAATCATAATTACAGTTAAACATTATACCATTGCGCAACGAAAAAAAATGGTAGAAAGAGCAAAAAGTACATACCTTTTTCTCTTTGTGCCATTTTTACTATACCTACAAAAATGATACTATATTTTAATTACCTATTTCTTGTTATTAATTTGTAGGTTTAATTTTTATGTCATGATAAATAAAACCGAAGTTAATTAAAACGTGGTAAGTACTCCCTAACATCGTGATATATGGTAAAATAATGCTTTTTGCATCTCATTGAAAATTAAAAGTTACATTAGAATCTCTAATCCTTATTTACATACGTTAAAAATATTCAATTTTCCAAAAAAAACACCACAAAAATGACTAAAAACATATGATACCAATATCCTAACATCCGATGCCACTTCGCGATACCTCAAACGACAAGTATAATGAAGACTGTGAAGTCTGAACAGAATTTATTGCGTTACAGCCGCGCCGTCTAGACGTCTGCTAGCGTGTTTACATCAGTACGGGGGTGTTCAAAGGGCGGCCCGCTAGTAAATTCGCAAGGGAAGTTAAGGGTATATGAAAAAAGCAGCTCTTTCCGGCATATCAGGGACCTAGTGTCAAGACACTCCGTTCTCCATTTTATAAATGCACTATAATGTTATGTTTTGAAAGAACAACTGTTGAGTTTCTCTGTGATTCTTCTCATCAGATTTGCCTTCTGAGCCAGTGTTAGCTTC
The DNA here is from genome assembly GCA_019049465.1 of Dryas iulia moderata. Classification (NCBI taxonomy): domain Eukaryota; kingdom Metazoa; phylum Arthropoda; class Insecta; order Lepidoptera; family Nymphalidae; genus Dryas; species Dryas iulia. The sequence continues at coordinate 1,085,370 of CM032418.1, forward strand.
GCTTAAGACTGACGATACTGACATGCATATTAATATGTAATTGACGATTTCAAAATGTTCCTAATAATAACCTATTTCAATATTTCATTTTGAATTTCGTAAATTTAAACGATTTAATTTTTATTAATATTGTATTAGGCTACCAGGACCACAATATATGCTATCAATATGGTCAGAAAAGTAACATTTCAAATGTTCAAAAATAGCGAACGCCTTTAATTTGCGAAAGGCATTTTATTTTTTTCTTAAAGTACTTACAGAACATAAAATCTTTTAGAGAAGGTATAAACATAAGGTTTTTATATACAATTTAGCGAAGCGAACAAACAAAAAAAAAAAATTTTAATATAAGCTTTATATTTTTTTTTAGCTTCACGCTGTATCCCGCACACAGCAGGGTAGGCAGAGGGAACCTAGTGTTAAGACACTCCGCCCCCCACTTTCCGCCAAATTCGGAGGCTTGCGTGTTAAGTGGCGGAACTTGGCAGTGGAAATATAATTTCCACTCCTCGAGTGGGAATCGAACCCACAACCAGTCGTTTACAGTCACACGCTTCTGCCACTGGGCCACGACTGGCCACAAACTTACATAATATATATTATAAACTTTATCTAATGTAACAAATATGATTTAATCCGTGAAATCCGACTTGAACAGCCCTGCATCGGTAAATTGTCACTGGGGTGCGAGAGGGTGAGATATTACATGTGAAACGTTCCTAATGCCCTTTGAGGGGACTTTGGTACTAATAATTTGGTAATGGTAGGTCTTTAAATTCACAATTTGCTGATCTTTCCCTTTGCAAATATGATTATTAAGATACGGATGTAATATAGACAATGACAATGCCTTTGTTATGCAGTTAATGGGTATATGACTGGTTTGTGATAGTTAACATTCAGTTCATTATTTAGTCTCTAATTCGAAGAGAAAGTAGAAAACGGAACGTTTTAGCACTAAAGTTACGTTTGAAGAGTGATAAGCTTACTGGCAAACTAAAAAAAATATATATATGCTTGGTCAGTGATGGACATCACCACTAGATAATAAGATTAAATATAAGTCTCAGTGCTTTTTAATTGTCACATTATATTCAAATTAATACTAACAAATGCCATGGGCACCTGTGAGCCCATGCACAGAAATCCTTTATTAACAAAAAAATAAGCTTACTGGCTTGAACTGGCCTATATGAAGGCGTTTTAATCAAGTGTCTGTTTACGCATGCATGGTTGAAGATGATGTTACAAACTTCGAGAAAATCACATCAAACATTGAAAAGTAAAAAAAAAACTGAACGTCGTGAAAACTAAAGCGGGGATTCGAATTCGCACCTATTGTTTACCGCCCAAACGCTTTGACCACTACGCCGTTACACATTTTACATTCGTTTACATGCGAGTTTTAATATTTAAATCATATTAAAAATTCCATAAAACGCTGAAAGTCCAAAAATTCGACAGGACATTCATTAATACATTATTTTTTTTATTACTATTTAAACCCCTTTTTAATTTATTATGTTCTAATTTAAACTATTCAGATGTTTTTTTTTTAAATATAACAACAAAAATAATTTATATTAAGCGGTACAGGAAGATTTCTAAAGGACGTGAGCTCGAAGTCCACTGCGTTCAAATGTTTATACATACATTTTCAAAAAAGTGTATAACGATATATATACCAATATATAATTTATATTATTCATAGGTTTATTATTAAATATTTTTTTCACTCAAAATATAATTATATAAATGCTAAGCGAACTAAGCACTAATTGAACGACATGTAGAGACGGGAAACTCATTGTCAAAGATCCAAGATTACCTCCAGATTGTACTCGTTAGTCTATTCGACGTTTAGATTTAACGTATAATGTAATTGTCTAATAGAATGTTTATATATAAACTGCTTTGAGGCAATTAGAATAAGAATTAGCTTCATGCTGTATCCCGTACACAGCAGGGTAGGCAGAGGGAACCTAATGTTAAGACACTCCGTTCCCCACTTTCCGCCAAATTTGGAGGCATTGCGTGTTAAGTGGCGGAACTTAACGCCGCGCTTTGAGGCAATGACTGTTGAAAAAAGATAATTTTAAAAGTGCAATAAATAATTGTAAAATGTAATAATTTAATTTCGAAACAATATATAATAATAACACTTTTAAGTCAAACACAAAAAATAATTACATTTAAATTAATTATATATTTTTTTTTAGCTTCACGCTGTATCCCGCGCACAGCAGGGTAGGCAGAGGGAACCCAGTGTTACATTCTGTTCCCCATTTTTCGCCGAATTGCGTGGCATTGCGTGTTACGTGACGGAACCTAACGCCGCAATGCCTCCAAAATTCGGCGGAAAGTGGGGAATGTAATGTCTTAACAGAAGGTTGCCTCTGCCAACCCTACTGTGTGCGGGATACAGCGTGAAGGTACCTATAAAGTAATTTAATCCTTCACAAACCTTACATAAAAATTAAAAAAAAAAAAAGTTACACCACAAAGTAACCTGAACAAACTTTAAATAATAACTACAGGTATACAATTACATACACTTATAACCACCTACCTACAGGTACAGAAGTACCCCCGCACTCATTAAGCAAAGCGCATTCGGTCTCCATCGTCCGGTACGCAATATGTTTAATTAACTGGCAAGTGGAAAACAGGGTGATAATTACATTACGTTCATTGGATTCCCCTTCAAACGATATATAAGACTTAAAATTTACAAAAAATAGGTATATACAATCGTGTATAAAATAATATATATTAAACATGATACAATACTAGGAACCGCCTCTTTCCTCTGCTTGGCGGAAGAGCTGAGCGAAGTACATATTTAATGTTATTACATGTTAAAAAAGTTTGAAAAGCAAACACTTAACACTAACATAACACTTAACGTTCCACAGTTTATGGGCACTTTTTAACCATTTAATGACCATTTATTCTAAAACTACAATTAGAATTGTCACCTAAAAACTTCACAGCACACAAGACACTGTGCTCGATATATCTGCCAAATTTCAGAGGTCTACTACAAATAGCCGAGAAAGAGTTAAACCACAACGAAACACACTTTTAACCAATAAAAGAACGCAAAATTGTACAGAAAAAATAACTCTTTTTTACAGCTTCACATTTTTCTCCCACATAGCAGTTTAGTCAAAGAGAATCTAGTATCAAGACACTCCGTTCTCCACTTTCCGCCTGAATTTAGACATTGCGTGTTGAGCGGTGGAACTCGACGCTGTGCTTTGTCATAGATAGATTCATTCCCTCGAAAGGGAATCGAACCCACTACCATCGTTTACAGTCTAACGCTGTTCCACTTGCCACGACCGCCTAAAATATGTTTTTCCTTAATAAAAAAAATATATACATATATTGTCTCTATTGTTTATAAAGGAATAAAACTTAATTCTTAAACAGTCTGTTCTCCACCTTTCGTAAAATGAAAACACTGCAATCCCTTTTACTAGTTCAATTTGATATAATCATATCATATCTACTAACAATCACTAACCCATTTCACCACAAAGGCTTTCAATAATAAACAAAATAAATAAATATTTAAAATAACAATTTAAAATTCAATTCAATAACAATTCAAGCTATAAATAAAACACAGAGACGCGACAGGTCAGAGGTTGTCAAAGATTCGGGAAGCGCCCCCCGGTTCGACGACCGGCAGTCGGCAGTCGGCTGTCTGCCCGCCGTCTAGATCCACCGCGCTACTTGTGCAATAAACGTTCGATATGTCTGTCTGTGTTTAGGGACAGGAAATAGATTGTTTTTTTATATATAAATTTATATATTTCATAGGGATCAGTCGTGACGCAGTGGCACAAACGTGTGATTGTAAACGACTGGTTGTGGGATCGATTCCCACTCGAGGAGCAGAAATATTTAACATTTCCATTTCCTTCGCTCTGGTGCCGAGGCGAAACGCGGCGTTAAGTTCCGCCACTTAACAAGCAATGCCTCCGAATTCGGCAGAAAGTGGTGGACGGAGTGTCTTAACACTAGGTTCCCTCCCAGTGTAAAGCTAAAAAAAAAATATTTTTATCATATTTAGATGAAATTTAAGAAAATTACACAATTATTGCTAAGTAATGTAAGTTCAAAGCAGTTATTTCCAATTAACATTCAATGCAACAGAATATATAAAAATCAGAGAACAAAGGGATTTATTAGTAAGTACCTTCTTCCTACTTCATAATACACACGGAAATGCGGCAATTTATTTTTCCTAAAATTAATGTACTAGGAATAGAAGGGAGCAAGGTAGTCAAAGAGTAAATATCTTTTCTGACTACCCGGCTAAGAGAGAAAAAGTAAAATTAATTTTCAAAGTATGCTTATTTCTAGTACGATTTTTTTTTTAGCTTCACGCTGTATCCCGCACACAGTAGGGTGGGCAGATGGATCCTAGTGTTAAGACACTCCGTTCCCCACTTTCCGATGAATTCGGAGGCATTGCTTATTAAGTGGCGGAACTTAACGCCGCGCTTTGCCTCGACACCAGAGCGAAGGAATTGGAAATATTAAATATTTCCACTCCTCGAGTGGCAATCGAACCTACAGCCAACCGTTTACAGTCACACGTTCGTGCCACTGCGCCACGACTGGCCCCAAGGAGAATCTAGTACGACAATTTTATATAATATAAATTTCCGCATTTCAGTTTGTATTACGAAGTAGGAAGGAGGCACCTTCATCTGTATCAGTCACGTCACACTCCGTTACGAACTCTCCACCCAAAATCTTTTCTTCTTAAGTATCGAACCTTATCGCTGCACTCTAATTCCACATACTATTTTTAAACCCAAAACTTTTTCAAGACTTTTGTGAATCTATTATACACAACAGCTCATATTTTTGACAGACAAACAATTCTTACAATCATCGTAATTTCCTACCTTTCTTTTACCAATTACTATTTACCAATTACTATTTACCAAAACTAAAACCGTAATCTAAACCGGTAATAAAATTCTAATACCGTACCGTTTCCGGTTATATCACGGTGTCCGGACGCGGGGACCGGGGCGACGACCTCCGCTGTCTCGACGTCTGCTTTATATATACTGACTATCCGAGACACTTATCATACTACGTTATTATTGATTGTGAACTGTCTGACTCTACGAATGCATTAATTGTTCAAATTTTCGTATAAAAAATCATTTTTATGATTGGTGTTCTGTTCTTTTGTATAACTTGTACTCATATTATAATATAGGCGGACAGCAGCTATTATACGAACCTTATTAAGCTTATCTAAACTAACCTAATACAAAAAGGAAAGATATTTGAAGCAAAGGTAAGTAGTAAGAGAGCCTACCTCCCTTAAAAGACTTTGTTTGACCTTCGAGAACGTTCGAGAATTGGAGGAAGGTCACGTGATAATCATGGGGAGCCCTCGAAGGGAATTTATGAAAAAGGATGAGGCGAAAGAAGTATGCAAGAACCATAGCGTTTGACATTACGTTTTCTTTGAGTACCACAGAAAGAATGAAAACGTAGTCGAAATAACATTTTTCCCGATATATTTCCTATATATTTATAATACCATGCGAAATCACGAATTTTTGTCTTTAAAATATTCGAAAGGATTTATCACTATTCTCTCTTAAATTTGCAAGAAAAACGTATAAAGAAGACACACTGCCATACCATCAGGTTAACTAGACACATAAAATATAAATTTATTATAACAACAACATGTTAGAATCGATGCCAAATAGATACCCATCGACATTTTATTACCGTCATACTAATTTCGCAGGAGATCGCTAGATATTGTTGTTGTATTTTTATTATATATTTACAAAAACAATAAGAAAACTGCTTATATTTAAGAAAGCTAAATATTTAAGACTGCTAATATTTAAGAGTAGCGTAAATTGATGTGTATATTAAGCTTAGCAAATGTTAAATTAAATGATGATGTGTGACTCAGATATTTTGAAAAAAGTACACGATTTACCTTTTAATTATTTTTTAAACCGATTGGTTGTAGATATGATTTCCATACGGAGGAAAGATCTTAATTAAATATTTCTCTGATCTGATGAAGAAAAAGCGAGGTCTTGAATTTCATCCACCTCGAAATAGGAATCCATCAAGTTCGAACAGGAAGTGTTAGAACAGAGTGTGTTAACACTAAATTCTACTTCATTATTATACGAGAAAAGCGTTAAACTATTGATATAAATAGCTTCACGCTATATCCCGCACACAGCAGGGTAGGCAGAGGGAACCTAGTGTTAAGACACTCCGTTCCCCACTTTCCGCCGAATTCGGAGGCTTTGCGTGTTAAGTGGCGGAACTTAACGCCGCGCTTTACCTCGACACCAGAGCGAAGAAAATGGAAATATAATTTCCACTCCTCGAGTGGGAATCGAACCCACAACCAGTCGTTTACAGTCACACTCTTGTGCCACTGGGCCACGACTGGAAATTTTACAAAAGTACTTTCGTTTAATTTTCCATACGCAAAAACAGAAAAAGCAAAAACTACCTTTCCAACCCAAAAAATCAAACCCACAGCTTCCCAACAATAGCAAAAACACCTGCAGACCAAAAACCAATGGGACATTCATAAACAAATAAGCGTAACGCTACGATAAGCCACCGTAGCATTCCAAGAACCGTACTACGGCGTAGCGTGCCTACGATCTGTCACATTACCGCCGTGGTGCTACGACGCTACGGGGCTACGACGCTACGACGATTGCAGCGTAAATGAACGTAAAATGTATGTAATTTAATTTTAACTTCATTTCTATGGGAATAAGTTTCAAATTTGTTTGTGTGAATGGGTGCCTTTGTTTCGCGATTTAATAGTTGATTGAAAGTGGTAGTACGATGCGATAAGATTTTGCTGTAATTTCTGTTATTTATTTGTATTTTGTTTTGTTTACTACAAGTTTTATAGAAGAGTTAATAAGACTTCATTAGTTAATTTGAAGAATATACTTTCTGCTTTTTCCCGCAGAGCAAGGAAGTCCTCAAATAGTCTAACGTCAACTACACTCCGTTCTCACTTTCACACTAGATATCGATACACAGTGTCTTGGCAATATTCAATGTAGTGCCATATCTTAGGTATCAGATAGAAGAAATTAAAAAAAATAAGTATAATTATTCCGCCGAGTGAAAATCGAACCTAATACCAATCATGATTACAGTGTCACGCTGTTCCACTGCCCTACGAATCACAAAAGTCTTAAGCAAAAATTAACTTTAAATAATAAAAAAGATATAATATTTTTTGCTAATGGTAACAATATAAAAGCATTACTCAAACTCAAAATCGAACCGACAACCACCTCCCACAATCACACAGTAATTATAATATAAAATTCAACACATTTAGTAAACGTTTCACTTTGATACCGGCTCAAAGGCTCTCGCCATTCTTTAATATCGGCCCTTCACGCGTGCGCGGGTATGTTTGAACTACACTTTATCACTCGTGCACGGACGCTTGCCGGTTTTAGCATAGTTTTATACTAACTATATATGAAAAAATCTGCATGTATAGTATTAACATGCAAATGAATGTTTTTTTCAAAGCAATTCGATATATCTATAGTCTACAAATAAAAAAAAATTAAGCGTCTTTCTAATTGTAAATTAAAGCAATCGCTTTTTACTATACGCATATGTATAATTTTTTACAATTTTGTCTGTCTGTCCGCTTGTTCTGACTAATCTCTAGAACGGCTGGACATATTTTGACGAGACTTTGACTGGCAGATAACTGAGATTAGGCTACATTTATTTTGTTTTTTATTTTTTACCTCTAGGCAGACGCGGACGAAGTAACTTATTATAAATCTTAACCGGATTAATTGTGTATACGTATTTAGATATTCCAAAACACATTTTAGTAAATGCTTCGTCTTCAAATACTTTTAACTGGTACTGTACTGGTACTGGTGGTACTGTAACGTGTTCTAAATTAATTCAGCTCAAATAATTTCATTGAAAAACAAAACACTAATAAAAACTAGTGTACATACACACACACAAAAAGTGTAGAGTAAATACACTCCGTTCACCGCTTTCCGCCTGAATCCAAGATATTGCGTGTTCGCTAACCAACGCTAGTCTTTCTCTTTATAACCAGAGCGAACAAATGAAAATAATTAAAATACAATCATTCCCCAACTAAAAATCAAACCCACAACCATTGCATATACGACTGTATACGACACACAGACAGACACAATAGCCTCTCTTATTACTTTACTCTATCTATTACCAATACACGATATACATTAAATACTTAGTAAACAAGCAACCCCACTCTTCAGCGGCAGACGCGATTCAAATCTATCCTCCGACGCATGTAATTGAAATTGCTCAAATCGTACAATCCCATCTATATGAAAGGTTAATGTCGAAAACATATTATGTGCTTTTGGTATTTAGAAAATCCGTAAAAAATCTAAAAATAGTTATTGTTGACAATTCTAAGTATTGTTAAAGACCATTGTGGCATAGTGGGACTGATTCTGACTGTAAGGGCGAAGGTTGTAGGTTCGATTCCCAATCTGGGGAACGATTATATTATATATGTACGTAGCGTGTTATCAACGCGATACTAAAGGAAAACGCGGTATTGAGTTGCACCACTTATCGTGATTTCAGACAGAAAGTAGAAAAAGCTTCCTGAAAAGGGTGAAGCTGCTAATAAGTATGGTAACATGTAAAATGTCCAATTATTACAGTACTATTAGTATAGTGGACCATGGTCTAGTGATACTCATTCCATTTCATACCCATATATGGTAAGTTGTAATAAAATATGTAATCCGCCATTTTGTTGAGGCGGCCATTTTGTATTAACAACAATATAAGTGCAGCTACACGTTTTTTTCCCTCATAACTGGTTAGTCAAGAAAGATAAAGTATCAAGTACCCCAAACAAAAATATTATTTACAAAAATATGAATTCTCTTCATAAATAAATGAACAACAGAATCAAATTTATTCAAAAGACTTGACCTACACTAACATACTAACATTGCAATTAAACAGAACCTATTACCAATCCGACACAACCAAAAGACCATAAGTCACAACAGACAGACAGACTACCTACATAAATCTATATATATATAAACGATATCCCCCGAATATCGCAAGCGGTGTTCGCGCATATCGATTGTTTATTTTCGTCGCGTAGGTCAGTTATAGCGATCGTCTCGACTAGAGGCGAGACTGTATACCCTATATACACCGTATACACTGTATAGACCGTATACGGTATACAGATTTGTACTGTTTTAAATTTATTTTGTATAAAGTTGCTATGTTATGTATACGTATGCTTATTACTTATTATAAATCAGTATCTTTACTTGTAATTATTACTTTTGTTGATAGATGTTTAACTATAGACTCTATTTTCTGTATTACGTATAGAACCTACTTAATTTTTTATAGCTTCACGCTGTACACACACAGTAGGGTAGGCAGGGGGAGGCAGTCTCCGCCGAATTTGGAGGCATTGCGTGTCAAGTGGCGGAACTTAACGCCGCGCTTTACCACGCCAACAGAACAAAGAAAATAGAAATATTAAATATTTCCACTCCTCGAGTGGTAATCGAGCCCACAACAAGTCGCTTTACAATCACACTTTGTGCCTCTGCGCCACGACTGGCCCCAGTACCCACTTAAAAAAAACGAATGTTCTTAAACTCTTTAGATTCTAGTAATACATACTTAGAAATATAGAAATATCAAATTAAACATTATAATAATACTTAATAATTAAAGCATACTAATTTAGTATATTTATATAAAACGCGGAATTCATTAATACCACCTAATACCTACAATAAATGTAAAATCTCTCTAATATATAAAGTCAAAATCAATTATAATTTTTATTACATTTTTTATTTTTTTTAATACCAAACAGTTTACCAATTAACACAACTGAATATACTTAGTATATCTAGGTTACAAATTAAGCGAATCTATTTGTATAGACATTTTAATTAACCAATAAAACAAATTATACAGATATACAACCTACTAAAAAACAAAAAGACAAAAAAACGACTCAAAAAACATAAAATTAAACTTTACCCTTAAACAAATCGTATACCATACATTGACTTCAGGCACACGCATTCGCGTAGGTGTATAAGAGTAGCAAATAAGAGTAGTCAGTGAGAAACTAGTGTCAAGACACTTCGTTCTCTCCTTTCCAACCGAATATACGACTAAAACAAAAAAAAAAAACACAAAATATATACTCAAAAACAAAAAAAAAAAAAAAAAACGACTCAAAAAACACAAAAATTAACCTAACCCCTAAACATATCGCACAACATCGACTCCCAGACACACGCACCCCCGTTCGCGTAGGTCAGTGCCGCACGCCGCGGGCACCAGACGGCTAGCACCAGTCTAGCGTGTCTATAATTTACGAAGGGGAGCTCGTATTGGTGAGGGCTTGTATAATGTATTTATTTACATATTTAATGGGATTTCAGGGTGATTATTGTTATTTATTATGGTGATATTGAAATTTGTTGAGACTTTTTCTAATAAGGAGTAAATAAAGATGATTTAGATCGTAGTTAATATATTAATGTCAATGCAAAGACATTCCGTTCTCAATTTTTTAACAACAATAGAGACATTAAGTGTTGAGTGGCGGAAATTAAGGTTGGACTTTGTATTAAGCATCAGAGCGTAGAAATAGAAATGACTTAAATATTTTTATTCCTTAGAGTAGGAATCGAACCCACAATCAATCGTGTTTACAGTCAGACGCCGTCCCACTGCGTATACATAACTTCGTCATTTCCGTTAAGTTAGACAAGGCGTAATATATAACTAAGCCACAAACACGAAAACGGTTATAAAATAGGGATAGTCAAAGAGTGTTAAACGACGAAAATCAACGTCACGCTGTATCTCAAGTATCAAAACGAAGAAATGTAAATAATTAAAACATAACCATTCTTTCAAATAATCGAACCTACGACCAACCCCGCTTACTGCCAAACTTATCCCACTGCACCACGACAACCACAAACGATTTCACACCACTATTTCATTGCCCATATGGGCAATACATAACAAAGTATAAATCAGACATCAAACAAGCGCGTCTAGGCGTACAATAAAACAAAAAGTCACCCCCTTACCCCCTAGCACCCCCCCCCCCCCTACTACCTGCTGCACCCCCCGGGGCGTGTCCGGTCAACGACCCCACAGCTGACGCGCCTGAATGGTAGTACGGCGTACGAATATGTTTATAAACGGGGAAAAAAAACTTTAATGAGCGCACGTTTTCGATTACTATGTTATTTTCGTTCCGTAACCCGTAACTGGAACTATTCGAAATACGAAATAAAAAGGTAGTCGTAGCAAAAACCGATATAAAAGTTTCAGTTTTTTTTTTAGCTTCACGCTGTATCCCGCACACAGCAGGGTAGGCAGAGGGAACCTAGTGTTAAGACACTCCGTTCCCCACTTTCCGCCGAATTCGGAGGCTTGCGTGTTAAGTGGCGGAACTTAACGCCGCGCTTTACCTCGACACCAGAGCGAAGAAAATGGAAATATAATTTCCACTCCTCGAGTGGGAATCGAACCCACAACCAGTCGTTTACAGTCACACGCTTGTGCCACTGGGCCACGACTGGCCACAAAGTTTCAGATTATAATAAATGCGGAATTCAGATTCTCGTATTAAGATAAAAGTTTTCAATAACAAATAGGTACATTAAAAAACGAGCCACTTAAGATGAAAGTATTATGAAATACAAAGGTAGATTTTTTCCAGGTTGACACTTTTCGCACAGAATAGTTTCGTTTTTCCATTTAGGTTTTTAGATGTTATGTATCTAATACAGCGGGATACAGCTTGACGCTAAACACAAAAACATTTTTTACTTTCCACCTGAAATAGAGACACTATGAGTTGAGTGGGTGAACTCAAAATCGCGTTTTCTTCGTGGTAAGCCAGAGCGAAGAAAAGAAAATTTAAATATAATTATTACTCTTAGTAGGAATCGAACCCACTTACAGTCACTTACAGTCAGACGGTGTCCCACTACGCCACGATGGCCACAACTATTGGATACGGGAAATAAAAAAACTATTATTTTCTTATTTATAAAAGGGGGCAAAACAACAGAAGGACCACCTGATGGTAAATGGTGACCTTCGCTCATGGACATCTACAACATTAGAGGAGTTGTACATGCATTGCTGGCCTCGAGGTTGAAGGACTGACAAGAATTGGTAGAACTGAAGAGAGCATTCCTAATAGTAAACGAATTAAATATAAAAGTTTCAGATAATTTCGAATATAGGGAGAATCTAAATAAGAGAAAGTCAATTACAGATTATTTTAAAATAAGTTAATATAAAACTTTCGTTCCATTTAGCTTTACCCTGTATTCTGCACACAGCAGGGTAGGCAGAGGAAACCTAGTGTTATAACATTCCATTCCCCATTTTCCGGCGATTTTTGTAGGCAGTGCGTGTTAAGTGGTGGAATTTATCGCAACGTGTTTCATTTTGCAGTTTCACAGTATTTTTTCCGCTTCACGCTGTTTCCTGCATAGCAGAGTAGTAAGAAAAAATAGTTAAGTGCGAAGACACCCTCTTCGCTCTATGGCCCAAAATCTAGACGTTGAGTGTCGAGCGTAACTCAACGTCGCGCTTTGCCTAAGATACTAAAATGGAGAAACTATTGTGATTTAAATACACTAAGCCCTCCGGATGGGAATCGAACTCTCAACTAAACACATTTACAGTCTGATACTGCGCCACGAAGGCATAGATAACAGATTCTTCACGATTTTAAGGCACCACGAATAAAAGTAATATCCACAAAAACGAAACTAATTAATTAGCAGCCTAAAATTATTTACATTTTCTCAAAAACCTGTGTAAATAATATCCAAACTCAAATTATCCTAAAATAACAGATAATTAAGAACAATTTTAACCCAAAGTGATATAGTTTATTTATTTATTTAAGTTACGCGCCTTTTCTCGCTGAGCGGAGTAGCAAGAGAGAACCTAGCGTCAAAACACTTCGTAATACACTTTCCGCTCAAAATCGAAACATTGCGTGTTAAGTGGTGAAATTCATCGCTGCGCTTTGTGTCTGGTTCCAGCGCAAAGAAATGAAAAATTTAAATAAATCATTCCTCCGAATGGGAATCGAACCTACCACTATAGCGTTTAAACTTAGGGTTAAGACACTGCGATCCCCATTTTCCGTCGAATTCTGGAGGTATTGCGCGACGAGCGAAAAAATGTAAATGGAAATATCAAATATTTCCATTCCCCAAGTGGGAATCAAATTCACAAGCAGTCGTCTTTACAGTCACAAAGTGTAACTGTAAAGATAACTTACAAGCCACGACTGGCGTTACCTTATTTTTTAATGTTCATACTTGCTGCGTATAGCAAAGTTAATACACACTGCTAACCACTTTCTGCAACTTCAAGATTGATTGATGGAACCCCATCATAAAAAAACTATTTCTTTTATTCCAGTAACCGAACCCACAACCCTTTTTACAGACATTATACTACTGAGTCAGTGACCTTTAAGCACTTAGTTTTCCCTGAAAGCGCGGTAAAAATGTGAAAATAATAAATGTATTTATTTCTACTATTTTGGCGTTAAAAGCAATCACCGTTATTTACATACTTAGGATTTTTAAATAAATACAACAACTGATTTGGGTAAGAATAAATTTAGCAAACGTTGTTAAGGTATGTTCTTTGATTTGCATTTATTAAACATTTAAATGTTAATTGAGATATTTTTTTTAGCTTCACGCTGTATCCCGCACACAGCAGGGTAGGCAGAGGGAACCTAGTGTTAAGACACTCCGTTCCCCACTTTCCGCCGAATTATATTTGTTAGTGACTAACTATGTTTTCATTGTAATAATGTACTCTGGATATCAATTCACCGACACGTTTCCAAGTTCGAATCCCGCTGGGTTCAAATTTTTATACGTCTTCTAAAAATATTTAAATTTTTACATTTTAAAGTAAGGGACACTTTAAAATATATAAAGTAAATTGTATTTTATTCCCACATAACAGGTTAGTCAGATATCACCTAGTGTCAAGTCATTCCTTTCTCCCGTTTCCATCGGACGCTTACTCTTTTTCTTCTAAATTTTTTCCTTGATCAACCAAAAGTAACTTTAATATTACTGCAGTGAAAGAATGTTATTTTCTTATATTTAAAGGTACCCCAAGTAGTATCATCGAGGTGAAGGTTGACAGCGTCTGATTGTAAGGCGCCATTGGTTGTGGGTTTGATTTCATTCACAGGAGTGATGACAATATTATTTTTTTTTATTTCTTAGCTCTGGTAAGACCAGGGGTTCCCAATCTTTTTTTGATCAAGGACCACTTTTACATTATTCTTGCTAGCAGAGACCACTATGTATGTATGTGTATAATAAAATAAACTGTAATAATCAAATAAAAACTTTACTTAAAATGAATGAATTAATGTGTACTTTAAAGTATTTTAATAAATTTATACGTCGAAGTAATTTATCCCTTCTGCGGACCATTGGTGGCCCGCGGACCACTGGTTGGGAACCAGTGGGTAAGACAAAGCGCGGAGTTGAGTTACGTCACTCAACACGCAACGTCTCAAAATCAGGCAAAAGAACAGAGAAAAGTAGAGAACAGAGTGCATTGACACTATGTCCTCTTTGCATACTCTGCTATAAAAGAAAAGAAAATCGCTAATCGCTAATCTAGCACACGTGACGGGCATTAAATACACTTGACTTAAAATCAGCTAAACTTTAAGAGGTTAAAATCTCGAGTAAAAAAAAACCTTTTTCGACTATATCATTAAAAAGTTTTGTAATAAGTGAAGCTTGCAGTTAAGTTTTAATAAACTTATATCTATCTGAAAAAGACATTTAAAGAAAACGTATAAAAATTTGAACGCAGCGGGATTCGAACCCGCGCCTTATATCTATTTATCAATGAATCTATGCATAAGTAAGAAAATTTAGAACGCTATTTTAAAAAATCCTGGTCATTCCATAAGAAGATGATAATAATATATGTTTCTGCATCCTGCATACAAAGCATAAAACTTAATATCTTACATATAAATCGTAAACATTGTCAAAAACATGTTTATACTTTTTTATTTTACCATTTTATAAACGTGTTGTTCAAACACTTAATAAAAGAAAAACATTAAAAAAACGTGTAAAAATTAAAAAAAACTCGAACCAGCTCCTCTTGAAAACCGACCAAGCCATAACCACTAAGCCACACGTTCAACGAATGAAAAACAACGTAGAAGAATTTTATTACATATAGTTTTATAATTACAGTAGAAAACCGGCCCTCAGTTATACGGATTCGCGTTTATCCGGAAACATTAAATAACTCCAAGTCGAATTTACGTAAACATGAACGCATCGAAAATGGTATTAAAATGCGCGCATTCTAAATTGAAACACATTGACATATATATATCATTTTAACAAACAAAATAGCTTCACGCTATATCCCGCACACAGCAGGGTAGGCAGAGGGAACCTAGTGTTAAGACACTCCGTTCCCCACGCACCGCCGAATTCAGAGGTTTGCGTGTTAAGTGGCGGAACTTAACGCCGCGCTTTACCTCGACACCAGAGCGAAGAAAATGGAAATATAATTTCCACTCCTCGAGTGGAAATCGAACCCACAACCAGTCGTTTACAGTCACACTCTTGTGCCACTGGGCCACGACTGGCCACAAATTTATTTTATTTTTTAATTTTTTTAACAAACATAACATTAAAGACCTACTTGCATTGCCCAAAATTCGTTTTCCCCATACATTCAATTATCCGGGCAACAAATCCGGATAATCGAGGGTGCACTACAAAAAAAAATCCATCAATATCTCACTAACCTTACTAAAATATCCCACAATATGACAGCCCTCTGTATCGGCACACGTCATGACGTAGAAGAGGAACGGCTCCACATCGTAGTACAAAGTCTTGTGGTCGAGGAAGAACTTCGCGAGCAAACACAGCTGCTGACAGTAGTGTTTGTGTTTGCGACCGTCCACTTGCCAGACGGAGAGATTGTCCTTTCTGTATACCTGTGAAAGAAAGTAATAATTTTATATGGATTCGAACCTGTGCCTTTTGGACATTTTCTTAAGGGTTTTGACCGCTAAGCCATACGTTCTATATCCGAGTACAAGTTATTATATTTTCGTGGCTAAGATCTCTTTAGTTGTGGCGCAGGGGCACGTAAGTGTAAACGCGACTGGTGTGGGTGCCATTCCCACTCGAGGAGTGAAAATATTCAATATTTCCATTTTCTTAGCTTTGGTGTAAAGGCAAAGCGCGGCGTTAAGTTCCTACACTTGGCAATGCATCAATAATTAGGCGGTGCGGGGGGAATTATAACTAATTTTGGTATACAAAGATTATATTTACAAACAATTATTTAGTAAGAGAGAATTTTATTTAGAAATTATGCCGCCGGAGCTGCCCGCCATACTGCCGGTGGTCGAGACAGAACTCGCACACCCCCAACACCCCCACACTCCCCCAACACCCCCACTCCCCCTCACCTCGTCCCCGGGCGGGTGTCTCCACACGCACTTGGCGCGGTGGCGGGCAGCTCCGGCGGCGCACTGCCGGCGGTCGAGACAGAACTCGCACACCCCCAACACCCCCACACTCCCCCAACACCCCCACTCCCCCTCACCTCGTCCCCGGGCGGGTGTCTCCACACGCACTTGGCGCGGTGGCGGGCAGCTCCGGCGGCGCACTGCCGGCGGTCGAGACAGAACTCGCACACCCCCAACACCCCCACACTCCCCCAACACCCCCACTCCCCCTCACCTCGTCCCCGGGCGGGTGTCTCCACACGCACTTGGCGCGGTGGCGGGCAGCTCCGGCGGCGCACTGCCGGCGGTCGAGACAGAACTCGCACACCCCCAACACCCCCACACTCCCCCAACACCCCCACTCCCCCTCACCTCGTCCCCGGGCGGGTGTCTCCACACGCACTTGGCGCGGTGGCGGGCAGCTCCGGCGGCGCACTGCCGGCGGTCGAGACAGAACTCGCACACCCCCAACACCCCCACACTCCCCCAACACCCCCACTCCCCCTCACCTCGTCCCCGGGCGGGTGTCTCCACACGCACTTGGCGCGGTGGCGGGCAGCTCCGGCGGCGCACTGCCGGCGGTCGAGACAGAACTCGCACACCCCCAACACCCCCACACTCCCCCAACACCCCCACTCCCCCTCACCTCGTCCCCGGGCGGGTGTCTCCACACGCACTTGGCGCGGTGGCGGGCAGCTCCGGCGGCGCACTGCCGGCGGTCGAGACAGAACTCGCACACCCCCAACACCCCCACACTCCCCCAACACCCCCACTCCCCCTCACCTCGTCCCCGGGCGGGTGTCTCCACACGCACTTGGCGCGGTGGCGGGCAGCTCCGGCGGCGCACTGCCGGCGGTCGAGACAGAACTCGCACACCCCCAACACCCCCACACTCCCCCAACACCCCCACTCCCCCTCACCTCGTCCCCGGGCGGGTGTCTCCACACGCACTTGGCGCGGTGGCGGGCAGCTCCGGCGGCGCACTGCCGGCGGTCGAGACAGAACTCGCACACCCCCAACACCCCCACACTCCCCCAACACCCCCACTCCCCCTCACCTCGTCCCCGGGCGGGTGTCTCCACACGCACTTGGCGCGGTGGCGGGCAGCTCCGGCGGCGCACTGCCGGCGGTCGAGACAGAACTCGCACACCCCCAACACCCCCACACTCCCCCAACACCCCCACTCCCCCTCACCTCGTCCCCGGGCGGGTGTCTCCACACGCACTTGGCGCGGTGGCGGGCAGCTCCGGCGGCGCACTGCCGGCGGTCGAGACAGAACTCGCACACCCCCAACACCCCCACACTCCCCCAACACCCCCACTCCCCCTCACCTCGTCCCCGGGCGGGTGTCTCCACACGCACTTGGCGCGGTGGCGGGCAGCTCCGGCGGCGCACTGCCGGCGGTCGAGACAGAACTCGCACACCCCCAACACCCCCACACTCCCCCAACACCCCCACTCCCCCTCACCTCGTCCCCGGGCGGGTGTCTCCACACGCACTTGGCGCGGTGGCGGGCAGCTCCGGCGGCGCACTGCCGGCGGTCGAGACAGAACTCGCACACCCCCAACACCCCCACACTCCCCCAACACCCCCACTCCCCCTCACCTCGTCCCCGGGCGGGTGTCTCCACACGCACTTGGCGCGGTGGCGGGCAGCTCCGGCGGCGCACTGCCGGCGGTCGAGACAGAACTCGCACACCCCCAACACCCCCACACTCCCCCAACACCCCCACTCCCCCTCACCTCGTCCCCGGGCGGGTGTCTCCACACGCACTTGGCGCGGTGGCGGGCAGCTCCGGCGGCGCACTGCCGGCGGTCGAGACAGAACTCGCACACCCCCAACACCCCCACACTCCCCCAACACCCCCACTCCCCCTCACCTCGTCCCCGGGCGGGTGTCTCCACACGCACTTGGCGCGGTGGCGGGCAGCTCCGGCGGCGCACTGCCGGCGGTCGAGACAGAACTCGCACACCCCCAACACCCCCACACTCCCCCAACACCCCCACTCCCCCTCACCTCGTCCCCGGGCGGGTGTCTCCACACGCACTTGGCGCGGTGGCGGGCAGCTCCGGCGGCGCACTGCCGGCGGTCGAGACAGAACTCGCACACCCCCAACACCCCCACACTCCCCCAACACCCCCACTCCCCCTCACCTCGTCCCCGGGCGGGTGTCTCCACACGCACTTGGCGCGGTGGCGGGCAGCTCCGGCGGCGCACTGCCGGCGGTCGAGACAGAACTCGCACACCCCCAACACCCCCACACTCCCCCAACACCCCCACTCCCCCTCACCTCGTCCCCGGGCGGGTGTCTCCACACGCACTTGGCGCGGTGGCGGGCAGCTCCGGCGGCGCACTGCCGGCGGTCGAGACAGAACTCGCACACCCCCAACACCCCCACACTCCCCCAACACCCCCACTCCCCCTCACCTCGTCCCCGGGCGGGTGTCTCCACACGCACTTGGCGCGGTGGCGGGCAGCTCCGGCGGCGCACTGCTGGTGGTTGAGGCAGAACTCGCACACGAAGAGGCGTGGGACTCGAGCAGCTGAACCGGGATACGGGGATTGGTACCACACTTCCATCATGTATTTGCCCATTACAACGTATCTGTGAAGAAAGAAAAAAAATATTATCATAAAAATTTTAACTAATTTAAAAATAAGAGCTGAAATTTACAAAAATTTTTTTTTTTTTTTTTACCCTGTCGCTGTATCCCGCACACAGCAGGGTAGGCAGAGGAAACCTAGTGTTAAGACACTCCGTTCCCCACGCACCGCCGAATTCGGAGGCTTGCGTGTTAAGTGGCGCCGCGCTTTACCTCGACACCAGAGCGAAGAAAATGGAAATATAATTTCCACTCCTCGAGCGGGAATCGAACCCACAACCAGTCGTTTACAGTCACACGCTTGTGCCACTGGGCCACGACTGGCCACATGTTTACTATTAAACATTTTCTTTGTAAAATTTCAGCTCATCAGGTCGAACATGACATGACTAATAAGTCATATCAGTTATGTCATGATCCTAGATAACCTGTCAAATTATAATAACATATTTATACACTTAATTAGATTTTGTATAGACAAAAAAATAACTTTTACGATCTTCATCAAGGTTTTACCATTTATTTAATATTTGACAGGTTAGTTAAGACCTTGACATAACTCACATGTATGAATTATAATATAATTGCAAATTCAAAAAATGATACATAAATATAGCACCCCCGTATATAGCACTCTGTATATAGCAGTATATAAGTTGTAGTCATTTCCTAATATTGACCAATTCATAAAATCGTTCACGATATCATGAAATGGTCGCAGTTCAAGAAGTAACCAATTATCGTTTGACCAAATCAATGACACCCTATAATTTAACGATATGATCAACATAACGACATATGTATACATCCATACTTATATTACAAATGCGAAAGTCTGTGTGTTGGTCTGTCACGCTTTCACGGCTAATCTACCGGTCCGATTTAAATGAAATTTTGAATCAAAGTAGTAAAAGTGACTGGGTCTAACATAGGCTACTTACTTTTTCAAAAATCAACATCTAAAGAAAGGGTTGAAATAGGGGATGAAAGTTTATATGAAAAAATCTAAACCGCTTGACCAATTGTGATGAACTTTGGCATAAATATAGTTAACAATCTAAGCTTAAACATAGGCTACTTTATTTTTTCAAAAATGCGCCTCCGAGGCTTGCAGTATGACGAAATTAAACAATATTTATAATAGTATAAACAATAATAGTATAAACACATTACAAAATTCCTAATTATCTGGTCAATTATCGGGTGGATATAAGGCATAAAAATTAGTCATACTCCCCTAACTCCTACTTTAAATAAAAAAATACAACTACCCACCTAGTTCCTTTATCAGTAGATATATCACCGAGTTCCTCTTCAATCTTTACAGCGGCCAGCGCTTGGGCGTCCCTGAACAGCCTAAGATCGTAATCTGGTGCAAAACCCTCTAAAACCGGTTCTCTTTCTTCCCCCAACTCTTCATTTGTCGGCATGGATCGGAGCTCCTGACTGCCTTTCCACTTTGATCTCATATCCTGATAGAAACAACGTGAAATATATTATATCAGCTTCACGCGTAACATCCTGATATGGTAAGAAAACAAACAAATAAAGGTAAAGACTAAAAATTAAGACAATAAGCGTCTAAATTAACAGAAGTCACTTTGTTACATGATACTATAGCGGGGAAATGAAAATAGTTTGAATGTAATCATCCTTCCAGGTGGGAATCGAACCCACAACTACTGCCTTCGTACTCGTACACTGCGACATGGCCGTAATCTCACGTTATTTATTAGCTTTTTTATTGTTTTATCGTTAATTTTAACGATTTACAAATGTATAATGCCGATTATTAATTTTGTCGATATTTTAATTTTGACGTATATCGTATTCATCTATTTATAAGTTGACGGAGTGTTTTGACACTAGTTTTTTTAAAAGTAATTTGTTAAAAAATTTAAAAACAGAACTGTACCCAACTCTAATTTACTTTTAGTATTAAATAATTTGTTTTTCACGTTGTACTGTTGCTGTAGGCGGAGAAGAGGGTATCTAGTGTACAGACACTGCGTTACATACTTTCCGCTGAATTCTAGAGGCATCAAATCTCAGTTAACCAGGTTTCTCTCATTACTGCTAAACTCTCTATAGGTCTTAAAAATCCAATTTTAAGTATAGAAAATGTTATGTTATGTGAAGATATTTTGCTTTATTATGTTGAGACACTGCCTTTATTATATTAAGATACTTTTTCTATTACGTTCAGACCAAGCCCTTTTATATTCATGCCCACTTCTCTATTATGTTAAACACATTGCTCTAATATGTTCAAAAACATTTATTAAAAGTCTATTTTGTTAAGATACTTAGCTCTATTACGTTAAGACACTTACTCTATTATGTTAAGATACTTTGCTTTTATGTTAAGATACTTTTTCTGCTCCATTACTCTTTGCTTTATTATGTTGAGACACTATATTATCGCTATACACGTGAAGTTAAAAACCAAATCCATTCTCCTACTGCTACGCTAAGTCTAGTACTGTACTTTAGTATTAGTTTATCTTAACGAAATTGAAAAACACATTTTTAAAAAACATAAAAATTTGGAAGAGAAAACATCTTGAAAACTGTAGTGGCCAGTCGTGGCCCAGTGGCATAAGAGTGTGACTGTAAACGACTGGTTGTGGGTTCGATTCCCACTCGAGGAGTGGAAATTATATTTCCATTTTCTTCGCTCTGGTGTCGAGGTAAAGCGCGGCGTTAAGTTCCGCCACTTAACACGCAAGCCTCCGAATTCGGCGGAAAGTGGGGAACGGAGTGTCTTAACACTAGGTTCCCTCTGCCTACCCTGCTGTGTGCGGGAAATAGCGTGAAGCTACTAAAAAAAAATTCTTAATTCTGGTATCTAAGACAAGTCAGGTTCGTCACTCAACACACTATAGCGTGAAGCTATTTAATTTAACTGTCTAAGCGCTCTGACCACTAAACTATGCGTTCTACTGCCACCTGCACACTTTTAACATTTTAAACTTTAAAATTTAATTTTTTTATACGTTTTCTAAAAATATATCACTCAATTTCCTAAAACATTTAAACCAACCTTAACTTTAAGCTGATAAGCGCGTTGCTCGATAGTGGGCATGGCGCGCGGGCGCTGCTGCAGCGCGGCGAGCGCGCGCCGGCGCGTGGCGGCCGCCGCGGCGCGCTCCTCCGCCGCCGCCACGCACCACGCGCCCGTCACGTTGTGGTACACGGGGCACGCCGACAGCGTGAAGTGCCCGGAGGACTTGCCGCCTACCGTCCGTAAACATACACATACATGTATATACCAACTGATACTAAGCGTGACGTATAGATATTAACACTGAACGGGGCATAGAGACGACAACACTAAGCGCGTGGCGCATATATGCATATTGCAATCTATAAAACTAGGATATCTCCTAAATTTTCCTCTATTTTCCCATTTCTCTTATAATTGCTCCCCAATCGTGATCACCAGCGTGATATACATATACACATGATGCACATCACATGATCCTGTATGATCTCCTAGATCATCATATCCTAGTTTTATATATTGCAATATCTACTGCACCCATAGACACACACAAAGCTAGTGATCGTTTGAATAATTTATTATTGTTATTGTATTAATGAATAAAAACGGAGGAGCTTTAGAAGTTTCCGCCGTCACGTTGTTGTACACGGGGCACATGGATAGTCTGAATTGGCAGGATCATTTGCCATCTACCACCGCAAAAACATATACATATATACTGTGACTAAAACTAACCGCCCATAACAAAATATACACTGATTGACACTAACACTAAGCGTGATGTAGACACAGCACAGTAATGATCACTGGTAGGAACACGTCACTGGGAAGAATTTGGGACGAAATAGAGAAATTTTGGAGATATGCGAAAGTTTTGTGAGACGACGTGACAATGTTTCGATTTTTAATAAAAAATGGAAAAGGGAATGGTACAGTAACTACTCTAATACTAATTCTACTAACTCTTTAACTTCCAGACACTCGAAATTTAAATGCCAAAAATGAGTAAGGCTAATGAATTATTACGTTTCATCAGCGTGCCTCAAGCACTACACGTGGAACATGCCGGAAACGTAAAGTGGCACGCAGAATTTGCCTCCTATAATTAAAAACAAGAGTGTTCGTACGTTACGTACAATCTACATCTTTTACGTTTTTAAAGTTAATAGTATTTGCAATATTTTCATTATAATTTAGAGTTTTTTTGAAAATACTGCATTGCAATTCTCTTGCGTTACAATACTTGAGAATATAAGGTTTTTGTATGAAAATCAACATTGATGCCCTGTGTTATTTAAAAAAGAAACAGTATTTAAAATTTTGTTAATATAATAATGGTAATGTATCATCTATTATCTATATATCTAAGAAATTTTTACAATATTTATTATTAATATTGTTTTTTTTATATATTTTTTTCATACCGACCAAGAAAGGAGTTCTTTAAAAGTTGTTTGCCCCACAGCTCCGTACTTTAAAAATTGAACTAAACTAGCTGTCTGAGTAAATGACAAAGAATGTCTATATGACACACTGTAAATTTTGAAATAGTTTTCGAAGTATACTAAAGTTTTGTACGTTGCGGTTCATGAAGAAAGAAAAGGCCATAAAGACCCAATAACTTCAGTCACATCCTATCTAAGGCTTTTAAAGGAAGAATATTACACACATATCTATTAAAATTAAAGTATTTTCTCACCCAAATGCCCAGAAGAGTCGCAACCTCTGACGGGGCAGCGTCTCTCAGAGGGCGCGACCGGCGTCACGGGGAGGGCGGGCGACCGCGCTATGGCGGCACGCGCTTTGGCTAGCCGCTTATCGTCTTTGCTGGAAATATGTAGGAATATATCTGTAATTTTCTATATATTTGAAGCCAGTCGTAACGCAAGTGCACAAAATGTGACTGTAAACGCGACTGGTAGTAGGTTCGATTCAGACTTAAGAATTAGGCTGTGCGTGGGGAACAGTGTGTTAACACTAGGTTCCTTCTGTCTACCATGCTGTATACTGGATAAAGTGGGAAGGTAAAAAACAAATTATATGTCACACTATTTTAGCGCAGTGAAAGTGTGTAGGACTAAAAAGAGGTTGGTTGTTGGTTCGATCCAGTCGAAGAAATTGTTTATATAAATTCGAATATAATTTATTACAAGCATTTTTAAACAAGCATTTTTAAAGCATACATTTAGCATAGCATATCAGTATTGTCAGTTTTATTAAAAGCTTACATCGGCGCAAAAGGACGTGCCACTGAAAAAAATATATTCCGCTCTGGTATCACAGACAAAGTGGGGCATTGAATTCCGTCACATAAAACATGTCACCTGTCGCCATTCAATATCTTGATTTTGGGTAGAAAACAGTGTCAGTCAACTAGATTCTCTCAAATGAACCTGCTAGTTGGTGTAAAAGGATTATATAAAAAAAAGTTAAAAATGAATATACACTGTCACATAGTATGTCAACATGTTTATATGGTATGCAGGTTGGCATTTGAGTGAATAAAAGTTATTTTAAATATTTATTTATATATACTAGCGACCCACTCGCTGCTTCGCCGCGTGATCTAATAGACTTTATGGTTAACCATAATAAAATAGCATTGCTAAATAATGCAGTTTCCTAAATGTGAAAGAAATTTCATGATCAGTTCAGTATTTTCGAAGATTACTCCTTACAAACAAAGTTACACACTTTACCTCTTTATTATATCAGTATAGATAGATAACTTAATATATTTTTTTAAATACACAATGAAGCATATAATCGAATAATATAATTTTTTCTATCTTTAAATGATACCATACAAAAAAAATAAAATAAATCTTTAACAATTTCAGTAACTCTTCCAAGGGAAAAAAAGAAAAATAACAATTCAACACTAACCTCTGTTCCTCTCTCTTCTCCTCGACTTCAGAATCAGTGTCTGTGTGTGTTAGTTTAGTCGCTGTCGCCATTCTAGTGACTCTAGCCGACAGTGATCTGGTCAGTTTTCTAGGCATTGTGCCAGTCGGGGAATCTCCTGAATCACCACTTTTACTTACTTCTTGCTGTAAAATTATATAGAGTAATTTTAGTTTTTTTTTTACTTAGACCTGAGTTATTAGATTTACCTTTGACTGTAATATTTATATATTTCTTTTTAATATTTCTATATTATAATAGAGTATTCTATATTTATAACATGAAACTCATGAAGCCTTATCTAATAGAACTGGGTCTCAGTGTCAACAATCAATTGATTGTGTTATTATATTTAAGATCACTATTTAAGTCAGAGAATGGAGAATAGTGTTTAGACATTGTTTTTTTTGACTAACCTGGTATATAGGAAAATACATGAAAGTTTTACCCTAATTGTTAATTATAGCAATAGACAGTCTTTTAAACAAAGAAATATAAATAAACACAACTGGGTACAAATTTCACTCAGGAGATGTTACTACTTTCAAAGCGGTTTGTGATTTTATTCACTTTGACTCATTCTTATTTTTTATTAGAAAAAATCAATTGAAATAAATTATTGTAACACCATAAATATAATACAGTTTTGTCACATATGCAGATAAAGCTTAGAAAAATGCATTAATTACAAATAAATAACTGTCTTTAATCTCACCTTACTACTTGCATTTGAAGGTGGCTTGCTGTTCACAATTTTTGCTGTTTCCTTTTTAGAAGGTTCACTATCACTTTCCGAGGACACTGACTCTACTGAAGACTGACTTGACGAACATGATGATGCACTTTTATCCTCCACTATCTTCTTCGGAGGAGGCCCATTACATCTACCAGCTCTTCTTTTAGCACTATCTTTTGAATCCTTAGAGCTTTTTGAATCGTTTGAATCCTTTGAAAGCTTAGAATCTTTCGATTCCTTTGAATCTCTTGACTCTTTTGAAAGTTTTGAATCTCTTGAATTATTAGAAAGCTTTGATTCTCTTGAATCCTTTGAAAGTTTTGAATCTTTTGAGTCTTTGGAATCTATTGAATCTTTTGAATCTATTGAATCTTTTGAGTCTTTGGAATTTCTGGAAAGTTTAGAGACTTTTGAATCTCTTGAATCCTTTGAAACTTTTGAGTCAATTGAATCTATTGAATCTTTCGAGTCCTTAGAATCCTTTGAGTCCTTTGAATCTTTAGAGTCTTTAGAATCTTTTGAATCTTTTGAGTCCTTGGAGTTTGAATTTGAATCATCATTTTCAACTATAACAGGAGATGGCAGTGAATCTTTCTCATCACTTGATTTTCTAGATGATTTTTTATTCCTCGGTGAAGCCTTAGGACTGGATTTAGATGATGCTTTACTTTCTTTACTTTCTGATTCTGATTCAGAACTATTATCAGGTGAAAAAATACTCTTCTTTTTCAGTGAATTTGTGTCTGGTTTAGAACTTTTTGGTATTGTTTTTGATATTGCCTTTGATTTAGCTCCAGTTGGAATTCGTGCAGTTGAAGGTTTAATTTTAGCAAGTACTGATGCAGCATTCTTAATCTTTGTAGACCTACGTCTTGGTGGCATAGGCTTAGGAGTGGCCGGTTTAGGAGTTGCTGGCTCATCATCACTTGACGAGGAAACTTTTGATTTGGGGGTCTGTTGTGGTTTAGGTTCTTCCTTCTTCTGTTCCTCTTCTACAGGGGCTGGTTTAGGTGATTTAGGCAAAGGTGGTACAACTGCTGGAGTGTCAGAGGTTGAGGATTCAGAGTCTGAACTGCTTGAACCTGATCCTGAGCTAGTAGACGAAGTACCACTGCTGCTGGAATCTGATGTAGATCCGGAGCTACTATCGGTGCTGCTATTGCTCACCTGAAATTAAAAATATTTAGTAAATATGAGTAATTTTCATGAAAAGATATCATAATTATTTACATATTTACAATTTTGTTTTACTGTCAGGTGTATATTTACTAATAGTAGTAATATTCCAAAGCAATTTCTTAGTACATGTTTAATAAGTTGTCTTAATATTATTGTTGAGTGCATAAAACAAAATTAATTTTTTTCCCTTCCCTTAAAATATTCAAATATTTTATTCAACTATTTATTCATACTCCTTTTACATTTCAGATAAAAATATAATATAACATTTAAAAGAAGTGAAAGCAAACTAAATGCACTATGGTAATACAAAAACATTGTATACATTTTGCTGCATAAAATATGTTGGATTTATTATAATATTAATAATTAACGTTTTAAAAAACAATATTTGTTTATCATTAAGTGTAAATAATACAAAACACAAATATGAAAACTAAAGGAGTACTTACATCCAGATTAGTCATGATGGTTATTTATGGTACCTTTTAACTAATGTATAATATGTGAAAATCGATATTATTAGTGACAGACTAGCTGGAATATTAATTAGTGGTACATTTTCCAGTATAATGCAATGATATTGCGAAAATAACAGCACCTTTTGCAAAGTAGATAGTCAAACAACATTGACAATTTGACAGGTCGATGTGACAACGAGAAAAAAAACTATGGTCCCTAAGTAAAGTAGCATAACTGTATTTTACCAATTTTAGAAGTAAAACTAAATTGAGAGAAAATTTGTTTGTAGATTTTTTATAAAATTACTATATGTTTCCTAAAATGTTGACGTAGGAAAATTTACGATAATAGTGTTGTTTGTCGTTGTAAGCAATGATTTTATTTTTTTATCTGCATACAAATCTTTTTCCAGACTTACTTGTAAATTTAGGAAAATAAAGTTACTAAACTTTACTTAGAGGCCATGGAAACATGGCCATGCTTGTGGCGCTAGTTTCTTTCTCAAAATGTCATATTCTTTTTATGTTTATTCTATTTACGATACGTCTAAAAGCTTTAGATTTAGACGACCTAATCGTGAAAAAATAAAATAACCTTTTTTAATAAATTGCTTTGCTTTCTCTGTTTTCGAGTCGACTGTAATATCAACCGTAAATCAATTATTAATTTATGACACCAAAATATTGATTTACGTGAATATAGTTTTATATATATATATATTTTATTCAGCGGTGTTGTTCTATTTAGAGTACTTATTTTATTAGGGTTTTTAATCTACTATATAAGAATCTGGGTAGAATGAACAGACTATAATAGTCCCAGTAATATTTTGCTATTGAAAATAAAGTAAAGATCTATGTCGTAGGCACTATTAAGTTTTGGCTTTAATTTCAACTTCACAAAATTGCTATTATAACTAAGTAGTTTTTCATTGTCCAATCAATTGTAATTAGTAAAATTATATTTAGCACCAAGACATATTTAGGATACACTTGTTAGAGAATGAAATGCAATACTCGTAACAAAAACATGAAAGTTATTAATATTTACAGAATGAAATGATAAATAAATATCAACGTCTACAACTAACTTCACAATTGGATTAAAAATGTATCTTAAAATACTTAACACAAACGGAAAAGTTATATTTTTGTATTTCAATAAAATTATACATTCTGTATACGTATTTATTTTATGTTCACTTCTGTTTATTTTTTTTGTTAAATGTCAAACTCAAATATTTATGTCAATTGTCATTATTGTTTTTCTTGTTGGTAGCTCTAACTCGTGAAGTATCTTGTTGTTTACAATATGCAAATTCGCATTATTAAAATGGTTTAAATGCAACTATTTCTAATGCAACAGTTTTTTGATAATAATAAGCATCGCACATAAAAGTTTTTACAATGTCTAGCAGCTCAATGGATGATATACCTGAACAGTGTAAAGTAAGTCGCAAGTATATTTTGATTTCACTTTTTATCCTTGTTTTGTTTTTATGCATCCAACACGTGACCTTCAATTTAGCCCATATACGAAATAAATTTACCATCCATCGGCCTTGATTTCTCACGGTAGTTCATAATTGCGTCATATGTAATGTTGCTTATTAATAACAATTCAAAGACAATGCACATACCAGTAATAGAATAAAATACTGAGTATAAAGCTGTAATTATTTAGTACGTATAAGCGTATGCTTATATATAATTTATGTTTGCAGTGACTTTGTATTACCAGTTTAAATGAGCCTCTTGGTTTTGTATATAATGAAAATCTTACTTTGTTCTAAGAGTAGATTAGATAAACTTTTTAAGGAGATAAGATGACTCATCTCTACAATGTATATGTAAAAGATTTTGTAAATATAAACACAATTGCTTTTAAAGTTTGATAAAATTCAAGTTAAAAGTTGTGTGTGTGAATTATTCTAATAAGAATTTATAATTATGCAATTTACATTTATCCTTGAAAATTACTTAACTTAGTGCAATCCTTCCATAATTTGGGCAATTTTATGTAAAAAAGTATTTTAGAAAACATAAAAAGATCAATTCAGTGAAACCCAAATTTACACCTTTAGGAAACATTTCAAGTGCTCTGATTTTCATTACCACTTGTATATATGTTTAAGCCATGCATTTTATATCTGGCTAAGTTGCAATTTTTACATGCTTATAAGATTTTTTTTTATAAGCATCTCCTTAAAAATCAACAATAAATGAACAATCATATGCCAGATAAAAAGGATGGATTCCAATAGGTGTAGGTTGGAGTCCCAAATATTTATACATTTTCTAAACACTTTATGATTTATTTTTTTTATATGTTTTTTTAAAGCTAAATATTTTCTAGGACCTCTTCACCCAAGATGGAGTTCTCCTCAAGGCGTGCATTGGCCGATCAATCAGTGACCTGAATGCCATTGGAATGCTTTGTGTAGTACAAAATCCAGACAGCACTAAATGTATTGAATGGAGACCAAATGACCTTATCACTATTGATTCAGATACTCAAGATCAAGAGTGGGCTGTTGTTAACACAATTGGTAAATATGTCTAGAATTTATATATTAACCTGGACTTACATGTTTTTAAACCTATATTTTGAATTATTATTATATTATGATGATTTTATCTTACATTTATGTATATATTAAACTTTATGAATCCTGAAATAATCATTGTGTTTACTGTCAAACAGTTGTCAGACTTCACTATGCTACAATGGTATCAACTATCACTATCGGAACAATAAAACAAATGTGGTTTCGATGTCTCATATTCTTTTTAATACTAATAATATACCCATGTATATTATAAAACAAACTTATCTTGAATTTTACAAACATATGTTATAATATCTTTTATTATTTAATTTATCTTCATGGGTCTGTCGATAAGTCAAGGGGTACACAGAGATAACCCAAAGCATATCACCTCTTTGTTCATGTCTGTTACCGTTGTTAATAAGGTCTTCTTTCATTTCTATATATTTGATATATCATAGATAACTTTTGAAGACTTTGAACTTGTTTTATTTAATTTTTGACAGTTTTTTTACTGCTTTCTTTTTACCTGCATGAGCATATACAGACTTAATGTCATGTCCCTTATTCTCAACTACCCACTACACTTTTTTCCTGTGGGGGGACGGGTTAGAATACAATTCCCCTCCGCCGCTGGGCAGCGTCCCTTTAAAAGGCGGGTAACCCAGTTGCTTGGTGGTAGGAGATTCGTTCTCCGACTGGGTCGCGACCACTATCATGTCAAAGACGAACCGCCAAATATCTGATGATGTGTTCCGGTTCGATGCCATGTAAGCCAGCTCTCCCCCTATTCCCACCATCGCCATCCTTCTTCCCTCCTTTCCTCCACCCCTAAGGTTGGCAACGCATCCAAAACCTTTCTAACGTTGTGGATGTCCATGGGCGAAGGTACTACTTACCATCAGATAGTCCTTCTGCTCGTTTGCCCACCTTTCTTCAATAAAAAAAAAAAAAAAAATCTACTTTTTCGACACTACACTTTTGGGCGGATCCGAAATCGAGAGGGGGGCGAAACTTAACTATGCGCTTTTTTTAACCAGAACAGAGAAATGAAAATAATTTGATAGTATTCCTAATTATTCCGAGTGGGTATCGAACCCACAACCAATTACGTTTACCAGATGTAATGGGACAATCCCATTGCGTTAGTTTTGATATTGTATACGTCAAGTATAACAATAATCAATTGTGCTACAAAGTTTCTATTTAAAAATGCTATTTAAATTTACATTTTTACATATAAATTTCTCTTATCAATAACCAATGTTTTTATCTTTCTCTTGGTATGAAGTATTGTTATGGATTTTTTTCATGACTTCCTCTATTATTTATATTCATGCCAACATGTGGAATAAATAAATTTATAATTATATAAACTTTAAAAAGAAAAAAAAAACATTGACATTTCAAAGTTACGTAAACTTACTGAAGAAAAGAATAAAATAGAAATATTTCTCTAATAGATATTAAAAGCATCTTCTTGCTTTCTCTCTCATAGCAGGGTCTAAAAAAGAACCTAGTGTCGAGTGATTCCGTTCTCTACTTTCCGAAAATGAGACCTTTCAAAGTTTATCATTTGAGAAAATTAACAAATACTGCACTTGTTGTTAATATTACAGTAACGTGTCCGCAGCATAAAAACTTATTTATATATTTATTTCATACGTGACATTGCATATTCGGTGATAGCACCCAAAATTTATCTTTTCAAACGGAAAAAACAAAATCTCGATTTAATATAAAGATCGAATAAGGTTTAAATCGTAAGAGAAGGATTTGAACCCACGATCGTCATGTGTCTTCAGAATTTTTACTACTGTGCCACAATGTCTTTAGTTTATAAATAACTATAATCGACCGCACGTTGGTGGGAACGTTGTAGCCTTGAACTCACCAAACAATATAAAATTTCTATTAAAGTACGTAGGACTGTGAGTCCTATGTTGTTTATATTCTCATGAATATGTAAGGGGCCAGTCGTGGCGTAGTGGCTCAGACGTGTGACTTCAAACGACTGGTTGTGGGTTCGATTCCCACTCGAGGAGTGAAAATATTTAATATTTCCTTTTTCTTCGCTCTGGTACCGAGGCAAAGCGCGGCGTTAATTTCCGCCACTTAACACACAATGCTTCCAAAATTCGCCGGAAAGTGGGGAACAGAGTGTCTTAACACTAGGTTCCCTCTGCCTAGGCCGTTGCCTAGGCCGTTGCGGCGCAATGTGACAACGTCTGATTGTATCGCGACGCGATCGTTGTAGGTTCGATTTCGACTCCGAGGAATGGTCATATTCGAATAATTCTAAATTTTTCATTTTGTCACCTAAGATAAAGAGAGACATTGAGATCCGCCACTCTATGCGCATTAGCTGGATTTCGTGTGAAAGAAGGAATGGAGAGTCATGACACTAGTTTCTCTTTGACTACCCTGCTATGCGGAAAAAAGTGTAGTGGCATTATGCAATTGTATTTACAAAAGATAGTTGTTATATAGATCCCCACTCGGAGGAATAAAGATAGAGAAAAGATTATATTTAAATAATTAACATTTTTTCAAAGCGCGGCGTTTGTTTCCGCTCACCTGTCACTACGTTTTTGTTCGTTCTACATTTTTTCTATTCATATGATTCATATCGTTTCCAATAATAAACTTTTGTTTCAATGAATGTATGTAATCTCTGTAAGGCTTTCACGGAACGGGTTAAGAATACAATTCACCTCTACTGCATTTTGTAAAAGGCAGGTCCAATCCAATAACTTGGTGGTAGTAAATTCGTTCTCCAAATGGCTCGCGACCACCATCATGTCAAAAACGAATCGCCAAATATCTGGTAATGTGTGCTCCGGTTCGACGACAACTCATCTAATGTTGTGGATGTCCACGGGCGAGGGTAGCCGCTTACCATCAAGTGGTTCCTTCTGCTCGTTTGCCTCCTTTTATACAAAAAAAAAAGATAAAACTCCCCTTATTTCGTAGGTCGACGTCAAAGAACACTCAGCGGCAACATGACATCAGACTACGCGGCAGCTAGAGCTCGTATAATAAGAATACCGCTAGAAGAACTAAAAACCTTCAAAATATCGAGAAACAATCAGCAAATGCAGTTCACGACCAAACAAGGAGTGTGGCAGAACACCTTTTACTTTCAACACGGAAATGCTGAAATATTCGTCTCTTATTTGAAAAATCACTTGAAAACTGCGAAGACAAGGCATGACAGGAACACTTATGTGGTGGTGGAACCTAACGACGAGTCGCAAGTCCTGAACAGGTCCTTCGCTGAGTTAGACATCTTTACGGAGAACACTACGGATGTTGTGTGGAACCTGGTGTCTAATTGGAGACAGCGGCCATATGAGACGACTTTGGAAGCTTTTTCTAAACTTACTGATATTGGTGAGTTATTTTTTTTTAAGTATATGTTTGGAAGAAGTATGGATTTGGGACAAGTCGTGGCGCAGGGGCACAAGCGTGTGACTGTAAACGACTGGTTGTGGGTTCGATTCCCACCCGAGGCACCCCTCGAAAATAGTTAATATTTCCATTTTCTTCGCTCTGGTATCGAGGGGAAGCTCGGCGTTAAATTCCGCCACTTAACACGCAATGTCTCCGAATTCGGCATTCGGAAATGTGGGGAACGGTGTGTCTTAACACTAGGTTCCCTCTGCCTACCCTGCTGTGTGCGGGATATAGCGTGAAGGTGAAAAAAAAGTACGGAAGTTTGAACGCAGCGGTTCATTGATAGCTTTGAATTCTGCTGTGTTCAATTTTTTATACACTTTCAAAATATGTTTTTTTATTTGCCAAGTGTATGAGAAACACTTTAAAAAAATGTTCAAAATATATTTTTGTGCTTCTTTCTTCTTAGCTTCCGTTTTTTTCTCGTATACTTTCTTTTATTTTTCGCATAAGGAGAGACCCCTAGTATTAAGAAACCTTGTTTACTTACCACTTTCCTCCTGAATTTAAGATGTTGTGTGTCGAGTGGAAGAGCTCAACGCCGCGCTTTGTCTTAGCAAGGCGAAGAAATGAAAATAATTAAATTAGATTGTTCCACCGAGTGAAAATCGAACCCGAACCCCATCGCAATAATGGCCAGATTTTGTCCCATTGTGCCACGGCCACCTTTTAGTGTAGACGCAGAAAAGCTTGTGTGTCTTAAGCATCTTATCTTTCAAATTACTTTTGTTTTCAATATGAATTCTAATAGTTAATATTGGAAATATGTTTTTACTATGTTTTGATAGTTTTTGTACATTTTAAGGTCACTGATATGACTAATTGGGATCGACTAATGTTACAATTTAACACTTTTTAATAAACATAAATGCCTTTTTCAATTTTCCTAAGTGTGTGTACACTTTAAGAAATGATTAAAAGTAATTTAATAAATAGTAGTGGCCAGTCGTGGCCCAGTGGCACAAGCGTGTGACTGTAAACGACTGGTCGTGGGTTCGATTCCCACTCGAGGAGTGGAAATATTTAATATTTCCATTTTCTTCGCTCTGGTGTCGAGGTAAAGCGCGGCGTTAAGTTCCGCCACTTAACACGCAATGCCTCCGAATTCGGCGGAAAGTGGGGAACGGAGTGTCTTAACACTAGGTTCCCTCTGCCTACCCTGCTGTGTGCGGGATATAGCGTGAAGCTATTTAATTTTAATTTTTAATAAATAGCATTCTCTCTTGCCAAACGATTGTTCGTAGAATAATCTTTGGGTAGCAGAAATTTGTAAAAATCTCACTACAGAGATGCTAACAACAAAAATAAGTTGTAAAAAAAGCGTAGAATAGTTTCGACGCAGCGTGTTGTAGAACGCATGGCTCAGCGGTGAGAGAGACGCTCTCACGGACGGTATTCAGGAGGCGCGGGTTCGAATCCCGGTGCGTTCCAATTTTTATACGTTTTCTAAACGCGTTTTTCAATTTTCCTAAGTGTGGAATAACACTAAAAAAAATATTTAAAACTTTGTAAACATTTTTTTAAATTAATATTCCAGTGTATTACGGCAATGAAGGCATGAACGGTAAAAGAGACGTTTCCGAGGAAGTAGCTGACCTCCTAACTAAAAGTATGAGCGCTTTAGAAGACGGCACCTCAGTGACTAGAAGCGATGAATACGAAGTGATTAATGTGAAACCGACCTTACCACCGAGGCCTTGTATACCCAGGTCAGTGCCAGTTCGATATCCATACTTATATTATAAATGCTAAAGTCTGTCCGTTTGTCTGTCACGCTTCCACGGCTAATCTACCGGTCCGATTTGGATGAAATTTAGAATGAAAGTAGTAAAAAATCCAGGGTCTAACTTAGGTAACTTATTTTTTCAAAAATCCATCTCTAAAAGGTGGTATACATACAAACTTTCATCCCCTATTTCTACCCTTTAGATGTTGATTTTTTTAAAATAAATAGCCTATATTAGACCCAGTAATTGTTACTACTTTCATTCTAAATTTCATCCAAATCGGACCGATAGATTAAACGTGAAAGCATGACAGACAAACACACAGACATTCCCATTTATAATATAAGTATGGATTTTTTAGTATTTGTGGCTCTTCTCAGCAGAACTGCCTTCAGAGATATTCACTACGACATAAACGTATTTGACAAAGTTTATTTGCATAAAGATATTGGCTTCGTAGTGCCTCCAATGTTTTACACTATAATTAATAATGAATTAATTGTTAATTGTGATTTTCGCACAAACAAATGTTCTATTGTTAATATTTAATTGTTTAATGCAATTAAATATAATCCAAACTGCGGAAAAAACCGTTCCCAAATTTGCCAAATTGCCAAACGAAATCTCGAAAGATAATGCTCTAAATAAATTCTTATATTGAACCGACGTTTACATGAACTTATATTTTTAATAGTATTTAATTAGATGACCGTGACTTTAAATAGTATGGTTGTGGGTTTGATTCCCACTCGAGGAATCTTGCCCGCTTTGGTAAGAAACTGGCCCGCTTTGGTGCGGCTTCGAATTCTGTTATACAACATGTAGTATCGAATTCCAGAAAAAAGAGGAAAACAAGACTGTTTTGACTCTAATTTTCCTCTGACTAACTCGTTATGCGGGTAAAAGTCTGAAGTTTTCTTTTTGTTTTTTTTTTTAGCTTCACGCTGTATCCCGCACACAGCAGGGTAGGGAACCTAGTGTTAAGACACTCCGTTCCCCATTTTCCGCCGAATACAGAGGCATTGCGTGTTAAGTGGCGGAACTTAAAGCCGCACTTTGCCTCTGACACCAGAGCGAAGAAAATGAAAATATTAAATATTTCCACTCCTCGAGTGGGAATCGAACCCACAACCGGTCGTTTGCAGTCACACGCTTGTGCCACTGGGCCACGGTTGGCCACAAGTCTGGAGTTACTTTTTATAAATGAACCACACAAGCTTTTTCTGTACCAATAAACAAATTGTTGTAAAAATAATATTTAATTTGCAGAGGCACTCCATTATCAACAGAAAAGTGGGAAGGTCTGCAAGATCCAGAAGGTCGAGTGACAGAAGTGGATGGTGTGAAACAACTTATATTTAGAGGGGTGAGTCCTATTTTACCTTCACGCTGTATCCCGCGCACAACACACAGGGTAGGCAGAGGGAATCTAGTGTTAAGACACTCTATTTCCCACGCACCGCAAAATTCTGGCGGCATTGTGCATTAAGTGGTGGAGCTCAACGCCGCATTTTCTACATTAGCTACCAGAGCGACGAAATGAAAATTAAATGTCATCACTCCCCGAGTGGAAACAGAACCCACAACCATGGCGAATACACAGACGTTGTCCCACTGCATCTCATCTTACAAAAAAATAAAAATAATTATTTTAACCATTTTATTAACTTGAAATTAAATCTAATAATAAATTCTAAATACAGGATGTTGCCCATTCAATACGACATTCAGTATGAAAATATCTTATAGACTATCACAGCAAAGAAACGACAATTTAAATACATATAATCATTCTCCCGAATTGGTATCGAACCCACGACCATCGGGTTATAGTAAGACGATGTCTCATGGCACGAGAGCCCCTTAAAAATAATTATCTTAACTATTTTATTAAGTTAAAATTAATTCTACATACAGGCTGTTGCCCATTCAATACGACATTGAGTTTGGAAGTATCTCGTAT
This sequence comes from Dryas iulia moderata, assembly GCA_019049465.1. Classification (NCBI taxonomy): domain Eukaryota; kingdom Metazoa; phylum Arthropoda; class Insecta; order Lepidoptera; family Nymphalidae; genus Dryas; species Dryas iulia. The sequence continues at coordinate 1,122,612 of CM032418.1, forward strand.
AAAAAAAAAGAAAATTTAAATATAATTATTAACCCTTGTGGGAATCGAACTCACAACCATCGTTACAGTTAGACACAGCCCCACTGCGACACAATCTCTTAAAAATAATATAAATCGAATTGTCCACCAGCAACTTGCTCTTCGGTATGGTCTGGTATGTCAGGAAGTGCCGTATTACAAGTACACACCGGAACCAGTTTTAGAAAACAGCCATGCCAAACTTTATTGGGAACGCTCTATTATCACGGACAGGACTATTGTCGCCAATAAGCCTGACATCGTGCTAGTAGACCGGTTAGAGCGCCGGGCATTTATTGTTGATATCACCATCCCTTGTGACGTTAACCTCGTGAAAGCTGAGAAGGACAAACAGTCCAAATACATAGACTTAGCTCACGAGATTACCGACATGTGGGATGTGGATTCAACAATAGTTGTCCCGATAGTCGTCAGTGTGAACGGTCTTGTAGCGAAGAGCCTCAATCAACATCTTATGAGGCTTTCGCTACATGCCTGGATCAAGGGCCGGATTCAAAAGGCAGCTATCTTGGGAACGGCACGTATTGTGCGGAGGTTCCTCAGTCTGTCACCCTGACCACCGGTGGCTTGGCTGTAAAGCCTCCGTCGGGGGGGAACTATTTTTTTATATTTATATTTGTACAATTTTGTTTTTTATATAAATATAAATGTAATTAAATAAGAAAAATGTAAAATAAAGGATAATATAAATAATTATTTTAACAATTTTATTAACTTAAAAATTAATTCCACATACAGGGTGTAGCCCATTCAATACGCCATTCAGTGTGGAAGTACCTCCTAGACTACCACCCTTGGAACGTGACGCACAACGAAATAAGAAACATACAAAAGAAACGGACGGAAGAATATTTCTCTATGAAATTACAATGGCGTTCAATGACGGAGAAACAAGAGTCCAGATTCTCCGAATATAGGGATAGAAAGAGTTTAGTAGAGAAGGATGTTAACAGAACGGACAGAAACCATCCTTTCTACGCTGGAGATGATAATCCCAATTTGATTGTCCTTCAGGATATATTAATGACTTATGTGATGTATAATTTCGATTTGGGCTATGTACAAGGAATGAGCGACATTTTAGCGCCCCTGTTGTTGTTGTTGGGCAATGAAGTGGACAGTTTTTGGTGTTTCGTCGGCTTTATGGAAAAGATTGTGAGTATTTGTGATGTGGCCAGTCGTGGCCCAGTGGCACAAGAGTGTGACTGTAAACGACTGGTTGTGGGTTCGATTCCCACTCGAGGGGTGGAAATTATATTTCCATTTTCTTCGCTCTGGTGTCGAGGTAAAGCGCTGCGTTAAGTTCCACCACTTAACACGCAAGCCTCCGAATTCGGTGAAAAGTGGGGAACGGAGTGTCTTAACACTAACTTCCCTCTGCCTACCCTGCTGTGTGCGGGATACAGCGTGAAGCTATAAAAAAAAATTGTGAGTATTTCTTTTATTTTTTTTTTTTTTTGGCTTCACGCTGTATCCCGCACACAGCAGGGTAGGCAGAGGGAACCTAGTGTTAAGTTATTTCTTTTATTGTTTTGTGTTTGTAAGGAGCTACATTTAAGCACCTTTTAGCATCTATATTTTAGTCGTTAATATTTTTTCATAGGTTTTTTAGAAATTTGGGCTTTAAGCCCTTACTAGCCCGTAGACTTTATTTAATTTATTTCACTTTATGCTAAATAAGCTTAGTGATACGTCACTGTGATATTCCCTTTTATAAAGGTTTTATGTTCGTAAGTCTTTAGCCAAAATTTGGCGAAATTACAAATTACAATTTTTTTTTATATTGTTATATTTAAGGTGTATATTAAATCAATAAAATTAATATTTTACACACACTCTAACATGGTAGTGATTTACACGTTGCTAAGAAACACATATTTTACGCATAAACTACTCTACTGTTAAAAACAAATTAAGATATATAAAAAAAGTCCCTCTAACTAATTCAAAGTCCAATTATAATATTCAATTTCCAGGCATCTAACTTCGACATGGATCAAGCCGGTATGAAACAACAGTTGATGAACCTGCAGCTACTCCTTAACTTTGCGAGTCCAGAATTAGCGAAGCATTTGGCGTCTAAGGACTCTGGGAACATGTATTTTTGTTTCCGATGGCTTTTGGTATGGTTTAAAAGAGAATTTTCCCATCGTGATATCATGAGGTAGGTTTAATTAATAATTTATACTAATGCTAGTGACCCGCTCGCGGCTTCGCCGCGTGAGCTATTTCGCTATATAGCAACCGTCGGGGGCGCATTTTTAAAAAATAAAGTAGCCTATGTTTAAGCTTAGATTATCAACTATATTTATGCCAAAATTCATTACAATTGGTTAAGCGGTTTAGATTTTTCATACAAACTTTCATCCCCTATTTAAATCCTTTAGAGGTTGAATTTTGAAAAAATGAGTAGCCTATGTTAGACCCAGTAACTTTTACTACATTCATTCTAAATTTCATCCAAATCGGACCGGTAGATTAGCCGTGAAAGCGTGACAGACAAACACACAGACTTTCGCATTTATAATATAAGTATAGATAATAAAGGTTTTTAACATTTTTAAAGTGTTATTCACGCACTTAGGGAATTAGAAAAGATATTTAGTCTAAAATGTATAAAAATTTGAACGCAGCGGGATTTGAACCCGCGCCTCCTGGAAACCGTCCAGGCACTCTGACCGCTAAGCGTTCTAGCTTAACACCGTGCTTTGTGAAAGATTTATTTACTATTTAAATTAAAATTTTATATATTTTTAGATTATGGGAAGTGTTATGGACGGGGTTGCCATGTGCTAACTTCCATCTGTTAATATGTGTTGCCATACTCGACGAGGAAAAAGATATTCTGATAAGTAAAGATTATGGCTTTACGGAAATATTGAAGGTATGAGATTTTTATTTATTTAATATTTTTGTGTTTTGTAAAGTGAGGACAGTAAAAGGGACTTGGAAAGGTGCAGGTTTAAATTTTCTTACGGTAAAAAGGTAGTCATGTTTTTATGTTTGAAATGAGGTAAATGAGCATAGTAAATAGTTTGCCTACCTTTACCCACAGACGTCCACAATATTAGAGAAATTGTGGATGCGTTGCCGACTTTGAGGGTCTTTGTCCTATATTCATCAGTGGGAGCCGAGCCTATAGGGCCTAGAAAAGATATGGTATAGATAGACTTTTAGCCCGTGGCCCCCCACGATGTCAAGAATACAATTCCCCTCCGTAGCTGGGGTAGCGTCCCGTAAAAGGCGGGTAACCCAGTAGTTTGGTGGTAGGAGATTCATTTTCCGACTGGCTCGCGACCACTATCATGTCAAAGACGAACCGCCAAATATCTTATGATGTGTTCCGGTTCCATGGCATGTAAGCCAGCTCACTCCCTATATCCACCATTCCCATCCTATCTCCCCCCTTCCCTCCTTCACTCTCAAGGTCGGCAACGCATCCTCAACCCCTATAGTGTTGTGGATGTCTATGGGCGAAGGTAACCACTTACCATCAGGTGGTCCTTCTGCTCGTTTTCCTCATTTATTCGATAAAAAAAAACAAGACTTACACAGGTCTTCAAACTGGAACACATTAAATATTTGGCGGTTCGTTTTCGACATGAAAGTTGAAAAACGAATCTCCTACAATCAAGTTAGTGGGCTAGCTGCCTTTTGTAGAGCGCAATAGCTAATGGAGAATTAAATTAAAGGGAAAAATGAAAGGGCATTGTAGACTTTACCCGCGGAGGAAAAAGTTAGCAGGGTAATCACAGAATTTTCGTTCTTCCCTTTTTACCGCCCGAATTCAAGACATTGCGCGTTAAGTGGTGGAACTCAACGCCGCGCTGTGTCTTGTTTAGAGTAAATAAATGAAAATTATTAAACTATGATCATTCTACGAAGTAAAAATCGAACCCGCAATCAATTGCAATTACAATCATACGCTGCCCCACTGCGCCACAATGGTCTCTATACAATATTTTATTTAATTTTTGTTTTTGTGCTTCACGCTGTATCCCGCACACAGCAGGGAAGGCAGAGGGAGCCTAGTGTTAAGACACTCTGTTCCCTACTTTCCGCCGAATTTAGAGGCATTGCGTGTTAAGAGGCGGAATTTAACACCGTGCTTTGCCTCGTCACCACAGCAAAGAAATTGAAATATAGAATATATCAATTCCTCGAGTGGGAATCGAACCCAAAATCAGTCGCGGTTACAGTCACACTTTGTGCCCATAAGCCAGGACATGTCTCTGGAAATTATATATTAAATTAATTAAATTTTATTCTCTATTCCAGCACGTAAACGACCTATCAATGTGCCTACAAGTAGACAAAATACTAAGCACAGCTGAAGGAATATACCACCAAATAATATCTACACCGCACTTAACAGACCAGATCAGGATAATCCTAGGCATTCCCACCGTCCAGACCAGGCCAGACCCAGACCCAGACACAGACACGGGCCTAGACCCGCCCGAGGCCAGCCAGAGCCAGGCCCAGGCCGAAATTGAGCCACAGGCCCAGATTCCGGCCACAGTGAATGGTAATAGAATGAGCGACTCGATGGAAGAAGTTATGTATCAGATAGGTTTAGATATGAACTTCTGAGGCACGTTTTGTTGGTTTTATTTTAGATTGCATGTTGTAAATAGATGTATTTTGAAATTTACTTAATTTGTTGTTGTGTTTGTAATTTGGGGCCAGTCGTGGCCCAGTGGCACAAGCGTGTGACTGTAAACGACTGGTTGTGGGTTTGATTCCCACGGGGAGTGGAAATATTTAATATTTCCATTTCCTTCGCTCTGGTATCAGAGGTAAAGCGCGGCGTTAAGTTCCGCCACTTAACACGCAATGCCTCCGAATTTGGCGGTGCGTGGGGAACGAAGTGTCTTAACACTAGGTTCCCTCTGCCTACCGTGCTGTGTGCGGGATACAGCGTGAAACTAAAATAAAAAAAGAAAAAAAAATCAGGTTTTTAAGCGTGTGAATAGTTTGAAACGTAGAAAGTATGTTGTATGTAGTGTTCTTTTAACCCGCTAGGCAAAAAATTGTGTGTGGTATAGTAGGTCTGAAACGGATGGACCGATTTTGATGTTTTTTTTCATTTGAAAGCCGGTTTTGTTTGGTTTTTTGAGTTATGTTTGGTAAAAATCGATCTAGTAGTTTGAAGAGTGTCAAATAAACGTAATATATCTTTGGCTTAATTTTTTTTTTTTGATTTCATCTTAGACTACTTACATATATAGTAAATTTTGCTTTTTTTTTAATTTAAATAGTTAAACACTACAGATACACGGTCTCGTATCTTTTTTTTTCTTAATATGATTTGATTACAATTCTTAAATTACATTGAGATTCTACTCAAAACTAAAATGACATTTTAAATTAACTAAGCGAGTTATCCTATTATATTTACTGTACTTAGTAGTTTTTGCTTAAGGGGTTATTATTATTACATAGATTTAGTTAGACTTGCACTGTTTTGATAAGTATGTACTATGTATATAATATAGATCAGTATATATTTGTTCTCAGTTAGTATATTTATAGTAATATTCAGATATTTATGATTTAATAATTCTGAGATTTTGAAGGTTTCTTCTTCTTTATATAAATTTTAACGGTGCTTAAATTAAATATATTATCGTCCACATGATGTATTTTAAAAAAAGATCAAATCCTTCATATAATAATATAATAACAATTATTTTTTTTTAAGTGTCAAGCTTTTTTTCTGTATAGCAGAGTAGCTCAAGTGCTTTATCTTGTTTACCAGGGCGATGAAAATAAAAATGACTTTAATTTAATATAATTTCCCAAGTGGGCATCGAACCTACGACCGATCGCGTTTAATGTCAGACGCTGTGCCACTGCAACACTATGAAATTAACTTTCAATAATAAATATTCAGTTTTCTTTTTTTGTATTTTTTTTGTTATTTGACATTGCTAACAAATGTCGTTTATCTTATTAATTGTAAAATAAGCAGAAGCTGTTTATTTTGCGATCGTGCATGACTTTTTGATTCGTTATTTAATGATTTAATAAATAATATTTATAAATATAGTATTAATTAAACATAGTTCTGTTTATGATGTTCTGTCTTCACTTAGGGAAATGTTCATTATCCCTGCTTTGGTAAGGGAACAAACGTGAAGGTACATTATTATTATTTTTTAGCTTTACGCTGTATCCTACACACAGCAGGGTAGCACAGCAGAGGGAATTTAGTGTTAAGACACTCCGTTCCCCACGCACCACCCAATTCAGAGGCATTGCATGTTAAGTGGCTGAAATAACGCGCGCGCCGCGCTTTGCCTCGGATACCAGAGCGAAGGCAATGGAAATATTAAATATTTCTACTCCTCGAGTGGGAATCGAACCCACAACCAGTCGTTTACAGTCACAGGTTCGTGCCACTGCGCCACGACTGGCCGCAATTTTAATATGGCATAATTATTATATTTTACTAGATGGATTAGAGATATTTGCACTTTTAAAAGATATTAACCATACTAAACGCCGCACTTACAGAACCTACATGAAGAAAACATTAAAATCTTTTTCATTTTTATATTATTATCTTTACTTCATTTAGATTAGCTAGACCAGTGTAGATAAAGATAGATAGAAAGAGTTAGTAATATTTAGACTACATTGGTAGCTAATATTGTAAATAATTGTTCCTCACATATAAAATTGCACACCAATCACCAACTTAACAATAACGTTGCCTGTTTTTTTTTTATTATAATATAATTTTTAAATGTAATTCTACTAAATAAATATATTTTTCATTACAGGTTACACTAGAATATAACGGTATACAAATATCCGTAGTAACGAAAACCATTTGGGCGCTCTTAGCGTAAGTGACGTTGACAGTTTTGAGAAATCTTAATTTTTTTTTCTAAATATAAAGAAGAACATTAATATATATAAAACAATTAAAGAAAATAATTAATTAAATATAAAAAGGTTGAAATAATTGATATATTTTAAAATGGCTACACATGTTGCCTCTTATTGTTATTATGGTGGTACAATATGTAAAAAAATAATATAATACATGTTAAAAGTAATACATACATAAACACAACTTTTTTTTAAGTGACTTCCAAAAGGAGGTTAACAATTCGGCTGTATTTTTTTTCTTAATATTTTTAGTTTCATAATTTTGTTATTATTCATGACAAGAAATTCTTAATGTTGAATATTGCATTATATACCTACTTATGTTATAATTATTTAATATAAATTACCGGAATTTTTAAATTGTTCTACTGTAAAGTTGACAACTTTGTAATAGCAATTAAGACAGATATATGATAAAACAATTAATACACGAAAAAGTTTAAATTTATTGTATTAAATATATAAAACATAATATTTAAATTATTTTTGTACATAACAAATTAAGATTTCAATTCGTGTCAACGTCTTTCCTATTCAAACATAGCATAGACTGGACGAAGTGATATTTTCTATTTTTATAAAGCACACCGTTTTTTTTAAATATTGATCTAATAAAAAAATTATATCTAAAGAGTTCTTGGCTTTATAACGTAAGTCATTGCTGCTATAATTAGAGTTATATTAAAAAAAAACTAACCCACCTGTCAATTGTCATGTCAAGTGTCTTACGTATTAAATGTCATTTAAATTGTAAGTATGTATAGGAAATATTAGATGTCGAAATTTAAATTTACTTGATTTTTCAATAAAAAATCTGCTGTTTTTCACATTTTTATGACGTTTTTTCGACATTTATTTTTTCTTATATAATTCATTGTTAAACAAATCGATTATTATATTTCTTCTCTCACTTGTTATGCTTTTTTCACAATTAAATGATTAAATATTTTAAATATTCGTGTCCATATCTTATTTGTAAGGTTATAACTCAATTACAAGCTGTCGTAACTCAGTGGAAGTTTCACTTAAACGCGATGGTTATGGGTTCGATTCCCACTAATCAGAATAATTGATAAAATTATTATGGTATATTTTGATTTCCCTATTCAGGTAAGACAAAATGTGGCGTTAAGTTACGCTATGCATGTCTCTAAAATTGCGCAAGTAGCTAGAAATATTGTTGTTAAAGTTATTTTATTCATATTGATTTTATATATTAAATATCAACTTTTAATGTTAATAAATTTAATATTTTCTATTAATAATAACTATAATAGTTGGTTTGGTTAGTTTTAGACTCAAATCCTGTGGTAGAAATATGTTTGAATTGTAATATAAATATATAATTTATTTGGTGACAAAATTTATTGTAATATATTATTTTGATATTAAGTAAGCTATTATATCCACACCAGCCTTGAATAAGTTGATAAATAAAAAAATAACACTTTTTAAGACAAGTATTTACTATATTTTAATATTTTAAAAAACATTTTTTAAAATCTTTATAGATTTGAATTTCGCGCTTCGTGGTAACAAAGAAGGGTAACCGTCCAAAGACGAATGATTTGGATACGTTATCTAGCAAGACGCATTTTGTGGGTTTAATTTTTATTCTTAAATTATGTTTAACTATTTAAACACTACGTGAAATTATTGTACTTGTTCAATTTAGCCTATAATATAAAAGTAAATGATATAATACTAATGCATATTAATATTGAAAAAAATGTATATTTAATTCGACTTATCAACCTATTCTTGCGTGGTACGGATATAGAAATATTATACCAAATAAGAATAAAACCTACACACATCGCGTTCAGTGAGACTAGTTTCTACAGAGCCATGATGGTGCCAGTAAATATTTTTAATCTCATTTCATTATTAAAAAGTTCAAAATCTATTATTATATTATGTAATTTCAGATTTTTTTTTATGTACGCATTTTCATAATGAAAATGGCCTAACTTGAAGAAACTTTAATTTTAGGAATTTAGTTTATGGTAGTATTTTTTTGTTTATTGGTCCACAAAATGAATAATAATAAATTAAACTAATAATACATTACAGATGATTGTATTAGACACGGCATTACAAACTTATAACATATGACGGTAATAACGACATTTTTTTAAATTGTGTATTTAAAAAAATATAGTATTATATAGAGGCTGTAGTGGTGCTGAGGGACAGCGTCGTAATGTGAAATAATGGTTGTGGATTCGATTCCCGCTTGGGGGGCACTTAAACGTTTTTCGTTTTTCCAATTTGGTACGAAAATGTATGTTGTCGAGTTCCATTATTCGACATGCGATATCTCACAATCAGACGTGAAGTTGAACAGTCTGGAGTGTCTAATTGTTATGTTTTCTTTGCTTATACGGAAAAAAAAGTTAAAAAACCATGTCACCTTAGAACATACCTGTTTAGTATTTTCCTAAGTTCAGTTCTAAATTCTGGCAGTATTTTTTTTTAGCAAACAGAGAGAGAGAATCTTGTTTTAAGTTAGGTCTCTTTTATTTTGAAAGCGCGATAAATAAGTAGTTATACATTACAATTAATAATCATTTTTTAATTAACTTTTTCATTTACTCACAAATGTAATTATTAATCTGTTAAATAAAGTTCTTCACATCTATTTGTTTTATTTTTAAGCAGAAATTATTTAAAAGATTGAGAACTTAAAAGGGCTTAATTTAGATAATAATCACTTCATATTTGAAAAGATTTTTTTTATTTTTGTGTAAACACAAGCCACATGAGATCAATTTAAACATAAATAATAAATATACTATTTGTACTTACATATTAGTATTACACTATATTATAAATTTAATACATTCGTCGTAACATTAGAATGGGACTTCAAATGTACATTTAGACCATATCTTGTTTGATAAGACTTATCACATAAATGACAGTGAAAGTTTTTGACCCCAGTATGTGTTAAAGAGTGCCTTTGCAACTCTGATTTCGAGAAAAACCTTTTGCCGCAGCTCTCGCAGCCATATTTCTTTTCTTTCAAATGATTTTTTCTAATATGGGAGCTTCTAGAACTTGATGATATGAATGTTGCATTACAAACTTCACACTTGTGATTTCTAGTCCTTTTATGATTCCATAACACATGGGAGTGGAGACTGCCAGGCACTTTGAACTTCTTTGGGCAGAATTTACAACTGTAGGCTCGGTCATTGCTGTGTGTTAACATGTGTATTCTTATATATCCTGGAGGATAGGACTTTCCACATTGATCACACTGTCTCATTATCCTCTCAGATTTACTCCTATCCTTATTTTCAGAGTTTGGCTGACATGAATGATGTTTTAGATCATCTGAAGTATAAAACCCCTCCCAACAATTTTCACAAATAAATGGCTTTAGGTGTAGTTTTCTATGTAATACAAGTGATCGGAAGTCATCAAATTTTTCATTACAATAGTCACAATCACGGCCTATAGCTGATTTTACCGAGTGAGAACTAACACAGTGTTCATGAAGTGACTTAACTGAATGAAATTCCGCCTTACATTCTACACAAAATAATAATTTATCTTCAATTAACTTAGGTGCCGTTTGAACTGTAAGTAGTTTCTGTCTGTGGCTCTTCTGGAACACTTTTATAGGTTTGAGATCATCGGATTCAAAACTGGCATCGTAGTTGTCACTTGTAGAATCCACAAAATTAATACTTTCAGATAAAGTTTTAGCGCTAGCTTCAATAAGTGTTTTAAATGAGTATGATAATGTTAATTGGTGAACACAGTTTATGCAAATGTTTTCAGGTAACGAAACGTCTGGAGGTATCTGAAAGAAAGGCTAAATTTCTTTATTCTTTTAATAGATATAATAAAATTAAATAAATAATATCATTACAGTATAATCATAAAACTTTTGTAGAATATCCGACAAACGAACGCTGTCTCCAGCAATCGATAGGACTGAATGTACGTGCCGCATTTCTTTGCCGCTACTTAGGCACGTTCTACATCGATCTTTGTAACTCATTATATAAATTACGAAGCTTTTCTTGTTTATAAATTTCTACTTAACTAATAAAAGTATGTTTTTATAAGGTTTTGTTATCAAACATAGATGACAGATTAGATATTGACATTTCAAGCTTCAACTAACAATGTGTAAAGCTAATAGATAATAAATACTTTAAGAATACAATGTTAATAAAATTTAAAATTATTAAATTCAATATATTTATAAGTCATATTCTTAAATAGCCTTTTCACAGTTCTCAACTCTGAAAGGATTTGCTGAAAAGCTGAAAAAAGTTACGTTTTTAAAATTAAATTTTAAAAACGTAACACTTTTCAGCTTTTCAGCCTATGTTAAAAAATAAACGATTAAAGTAATAAGTAAAATAATAAAGATGTCTTTAATTTATTTTTAGCGAGAACGTCATAATAAGAATGAAGCCTTCTTCATTCTACGTACTCAGGTGGTTTGGGCACGTCGAGAGGATGAGTGATGGAAGAATGATTAGAAAGATATGAGATACATGAAGCAAAGGTGAGTGGTAAGAGAGGTAGGGGGAGACCTCGGTTAAACTTCGAAAACACAGTATCGACGATACTGGAGGAAGGTCACGTAAAATATGAGGGCCCCCCGGAGGGCGTGTATGAAGTTGATGACGAGGATGGTCGAAGCAAAAGAAGTATGCAGGGACCGTAGCGTTTAGTGCTCCATTCTCTCTGACTACCCCGCAATGGATACAGCGTGAAGCTAAAAAAATCTTTTTAGTCAAATAATACGATGATGTATGTATGTATGCTTTGCACAATGAAGCTAACAAAAAAATTAAGAAATTTTTATAAGTTAGTAGAAGGATGTAGCTCGATAGGTTAAAGCGTTTGCTTATTAAAAGAAATGAGATTATGCCTTGCTGTATTTTTTAATGCTTAATTAATTCGTATTTAGAGTATTATTGTTATAGCTTTTTATGATTAATTTAATCCTATTTTTAATAAACTTTTTAACATTCCTGATATTTAATACTTGAGTTACTAAGAATTTTATTACTCTAGTTGGACTGCAAATTAGGAACACTATACGCATAGGCACGTTTGAGATTCGTTCGTTCGTTTCGTCATCAAAGTCGTTTTTTGTGGAAGGATTACTTTAAAAGACTCAGTATGTAATAAAATACTTTTGTTTTTTTTTTGGAAAAACTGAATTTACACACTGAAATTACCTATTTGCGTCTTATCTTGCCAAAACAAAAGGTGGCAAGAGTTGAAGCTTGTACGCATTAACTCAAACCTTAATTTTTTACATTTAAAGACATTGATGTTAATATTCTCAATATCGAACAACGAATTTAATAAGCCCAGGGTAATTATATATTAGACTTATAGTGAAGTATTTTTGGACGACGTCATAAAAAGTACTGGGTGCAATATTATAAATTAATGTTCATAATAAGTATCACATTTTATTAGTGTACTATAAATTATCATTTAGTATAAATATAAAATATTGTCTCCAATGAAACAAATGCATGATTTTAGTCTTAAACTTAGAAAATGAAATAAAAAAGCTTATAATTTTGACACTTGTGTATTTGAGTTTTGACATTTGATGTATATGACATTATAAATAGATCAACTTCATCTTTCCGATTTTGCAATGTTTTGTCAACCACCCGACGAGGAGTCACAAAAACCTAAAAACGTTACGTCCAATAAGAAAATTCGAAAAGCAAAAAAGAAGAACAAGAACAAATTTAAACGGGTAGCCAAACAAAAGCACTGGAAATTCGCGAATACAATGTCAGCTTGGGCTGAAAACTTTGCTGTTGCTGCTACTTGGCAGCTAAAACATCAAGTTGCTTATTGGAAAGCGCGTGCTAAGGCTTTAGAGTACGAAAATACAGTTTTACACGATGTTATACGTAGAAACAATTTAAACGTGCGATCTTGTTCCCATACAGAAGTAGAACCTGAAGTAGAACCTGAAACAGACGATGATAATAGTGAAACGGAGAGTGATGGCTCTGAGGAAGTTCATGGTGAAGAAGATTTTGAGGTTAGCGAAGAGTTTATACAGTTTTTAACGGCCAATGCTAAGTATAAAGAGGATGCAAAGAAAGAACGTGAACGTCTCAAAGCACAAGAAGAAGAGCCTGAGGTTATACAAGAAGAAAGAGAAACTTGTGAAGAAAGTAGACAAAGAATGAAAGATTTATATGGAGACAGGTGGCAGAGGATATGTGCATTAGAAATGTCTTTGTTAACATCATTTATTAGTGACTCGGATCAAAGCAAACCCCAATACTGGCCAAACATACCTTTTAACTTTAATAGTAGCTGAAATATACTTAAAAAGAAATAAATAATAAATATGGTCTCGTATACATGTATTTTTATAATCATGATATGTATACAATAATAAATTTAACAAGTTTTGTTTTGTAAGTGAAACTGTGATCTTATTGTGAATTTAAGATTTTGTAAAACTTTTCATAATAACAGTGTAAATAAATATAAAATTCTCTTTAAAAAGTTGTGTTTATATTTTGAATAATGTGAAAATATATATAAATATCTTTTTCTTAAGCTACATGCTGTAACCCGCTTAGCAAGATAGGAGAAGGAACCTAGTGTTAGATAGTATCTAGTAGAACTCAGCATGAATGGTGCTGAACTTTATATTACCGGACCAAAAAATAAAAAATATATTGAACCCACAATCATTACGTACAGTCACACTCTCCCACTATGCTGCAATATCCTCCATCTTTAGCTTATTATTTACTTATTTTGTTATTTACAAAGAAACCATATATTTACTGTAAATATTTTTTAAATTGTAATTAGCTCTTATTCATTTCATATATTTTATGCTCATTCTCACTTATTATCAAGAAATATATTGTTACTTGAACAATCATCATAGTGTAATGGGCTTAGCTTAATTATTTATATACTTATATACTTCCTGTGATGAACAAGACAGTGTGGTGTTGAGTACCACCACACAATATGCAATATTTATGCAGGAAAATACATATTAAGTTTTCTTATTAAATGAATTAAAGTTTGGTTTTTTCAATTAAAGTGAAATAAATATAAAAAGTATCTAATATTTTATCTATAATTTTTATTTGTCATTGAATACTATTTGTGAAAAGGAGCCACTAACCCAGAGAGAATGTCTACTGAGAATAGCCTTTTTTCTTTGTAATTTATTTTTTACAGCTTCACGCTTTTACAGCAATAACAATAGTCAGAGAGGACCTAGTGTCAAGACACTCCATGCTCCACTTTTGACATGAAATGAAGACATTGCGTGGTGAGTTGCGGAGCTCAACGTCGCCCTTTGTCTTATATGGAGAGCCAGAGTAAAGAAATGATCGAAATGTAATTATTCCCTGGGTGAGACTCGAACCCAAAACCAAACAGTCAAACGCTGTCCCACTGCACTACGACGGTCTTATTTTATTAAAAAAAACATTATCGAAATTGTAATAAAAAAATATAAATATCGACGATTTCTCATATTTTAGCAGCAATTAAATTTTGTAATTTTAGTCAATTCTCATTATAGAATTTTTAACAAAAGTTGCTAACAGATGGCGTTGAAGTGGTACTTTATTCATATTATTTATTTATATTCATAGTCTAGTTATAATGAAATTATTCAGCTTTACGCTTTAGCAGAATAGCAGGGTAGGCAGAGAGAATCTAGTGTCAAGACACTCCGTTCTCCACTTTTCCCCTGAATCCGAGACATTGCGTGTCAGAGATATGAAAATAATTTAAATATGATGCTGACTTCCAAAATTCAGACTCTCTCTATATTCTTGTTTTTTGAACTGTGAAAAAGAAATATCTAAATTTAAATAAAATTAAATAGCTTCACGCTATATCCCGCACACAGCAGGGTAGGCAGAGGGAACCTAGTGTTAAGACACTCCGTTCCCTACTTTCCGCCGAATTCGGAGGCTTGCGTGTTAAGGGGCGGAACTTAACGCCGCGCTTTACCTCGACACCAGAGCGAAGAAAATGGAAATATAATTTCCACTCCTCGAGTGGGAATCGAACCCACAACCAGTCGTTTACAGTCACACTCTTGTGCCACTGGGCCACGACTAGACGAAATATCAAGAACCTGGTTATAAGACATGTAGTTGTATACTTTCTAAGCAATGCGTGTTTAATGGCCGACCTCAAGTACACTCTATGCTTAACCAAGAAAGAAAGAGGATAATCTCTTAGAGGTTAATGAAAAATAAATATAATTCTATTTATATATTTTCAGAAAACGTATAAAAATCTCAAAACAGCGTGATTCGAACCTGCTCCTCTTGCAATCGGTCCAAGCGCCTGATTGCTAAGCCAAGTCAAAGTGTAGCTGTAAACCGACTGGTTGTGGGTTCGATTCCCACTAGAGGAGTGAAAATATTTTAAATATTTCCATTTTCTTCGCTTTGGTCGCGCGGCGTTAAGTTCCGCACGCAATACCTCCGGAATATGACGGAAAGTGGGGAACGTATTACCTTAACACTTGGTTCTCTCTGCTTTCCTTGCTGTGTGTGGTATACAGCGTGAAGCTTAAAAATATATATGTTCCGTTAGTTATACCACTAAGTAGTAACCAATAAATAAAATTCTTAGCAAATATAATTTCAAAGTGAACTCCATTAAATGTATGGCGATGATATTTCTTCTTGCAATCAAGTTATTTTAATATATTTTGGACTTTTCAATTAGCGTTACGTTAAATTTTAAGATCACTTTGCTTTTTGGAAACGTCATATTTTAGACTCTTAATGTGCTATGTAGAATTACGATTGGCATTATATTACATTTATTTCGTCCGTTAATTTAAAATTTATATAAACATGATTGTAGCGGCATAAAGTTAAAGAAATTAATATAATAAAAAATAAAAAAAAATACTAATTTTAAATTCGTATTAAATTGTTAAGTACATAAATTAAAAAAGTGTTAGAGAAAATATTTTTAATTTTTTCTTTTTCCTATTTTCTTCTTCATTCTTTTTTATCTTTGTGTTATTTTATTTCGTGTATGAAATTAAAAAAATTTGCTATGTTTTGACAGTTCTTGGCCACGTAGACTGCCTAAATCAGGTGGTCAATTGAATATATGGGACAATAGTTCAGTCAAGGAAGTGTACAGTGGTCTATAGATTAGTACCATAGTACCAAGTGGGGCCCGCCTTGACAGAAGGTTACACCATTAATCCACTGAAATAAAGACATAATTTAGAAACATTTCCTTTCAATTTGTGGCCATTCGTGGCCGTGCCTCCGAATTCGGCGGAAAGTGGGGAACGGAACATAGTATCTTAATACTAGGTTCCCTCTGCCTACCCTGCTGTGTGGGGGATACAGCGTGAAGCTAAAAAAAGAAAATATTCCTTCCACATCCACTCAATTATTAAATGGCCTACCAGCGGCAATGTTTCTAGGTCCATACGTCTTGGGTATCTACACTAGGCGTACCTAATTCTACCTTAAAGGCAGAGCACCTGTAGTTGCTCTGGTGTTACGCGCAGCGATATTCACGTACTATTAAGTGATGCACACACTTAAGTGTGTAAGGGAAATATTTCCCTCGTCTTTATTTAAAAAAAAAAACTGCGAAAAGCCATAATTAAAAAAAAGCATAATCAGAGTCTTTATAAGAAAAATTCTAATCATTCAAGTTTGTTAACTAAATGTAGGTTAAAGTCATATTTACGGCAAATTACTCTAAGACATGGCTAAAAGCCGGATGGAAAGCTCAACGCGGTGATTTAGTAGAAAAACGTGAATTACTTTAACGAGACGTAGTAGAAAATGTTGACGTATAATTAAAATTAAAATTGCATCATTTTTAAATGCACGAGATAATTTCAAATGAAAACATGGATTTAATGTTTATAAAATCCTTAAGAAAGTTGCAATGGGACAGCGTCTGACTTTGTTTGCGAATATTGTGGGTTCGGTTGCCACTCGGTGGCTTTGCTCTGAAAAAGAGATAAAGTGCGGCGTTGTTTTCCGCCACTTAACAGACAACATCTTGATTTTGGGCAAAAAGTGAAGAATACAGTGTACCAACCAACCTGGTGTCGAACACTAGCGTTTTCTTTGACTATCCGGCTATTTGGAATAAAGAGAAATCTTTCAATTATAATAATTTTCTTTGAAAGTTTGTGATAACTAAATAGACGTTTTTAAAAAACATATAAAAAACAAGGAAAATACTTTATAATAAAGTGTATAAGAATTTCGACATAACCGGTAGTAGAACGTATGGCTTAGTGGTCAACTTGCCCGGCGTCAAAGAGGCGCAGATTTGAATTCTGCTACGTTCAAAATTTTCATACGTTCTCTAAGAATTTATTTTTCAATTATCTATAGTAAGTCTTAATAAATTGCAAAACGGCAACATAGAACCTGCTAACTTATCTCCCACAGTTTTATATATACGTACATAGATATCCTAAATAGCTGCAGCTTGAATCACAAGCGAAATGAGCTGAGTAAAGAGTTGTGACTTAAATGTGTCAAACTAGTTAAAACATTGTTGTAACGTTTTACCCAATCGTGATGCCAGTATTAGTTTCTTGGTTGCCTAAAACATATTTGTTAGAGCGAATTGTACTTAATGTTTTATTATTTGTTAGGGAGAAATTATTTTATTTCTTATATTTCTATCTATTAGAAAAAGATATACTTTTTCTTATCACTTTTTTCCCTTGTACATATTTTTAAAGACTTTAGTATTGCTTCTTTATAAATAGGTTGTTTGGTTGAGAGTCAAACCCACACCCATCATATGTAAAATTAGACACTTTTCCACTGAGCCACGATGATTTTTTTAGCTTCACGCTATATCCCGCACACAGCAGGGTAGGCAGAGGGAACCTAGTGTTAAGACACTCCGTTTTCACTTTCCACGTATTGATTTATATAAATGTCCACTAGTAGTTGTACGTTGTCTTTCCGTCGGTCAGTGGTCAATGGTTTGTAAAAGTCTGGAGGGTTTTATGAATATAGGTAGTTATTTTTTTTTATTCTTAACTTCAATATACAAAGAGACTGCTCTTTGGATTGTCAGTATCTATCTGGCAAAGTGTCTAAAATGTCAAAAAGTAAAGAACGAAATTTTATTAATAAATTCCGCTCTTTACTTTTACATTAGACTCTCTCTTCTCTCCTAAGTTCGGCAGATAAGGGGAGTTCTTAACCTATACGAAGGACATACACATACAAACACACATAAGGGGATATATACACAACTTCTATATAACAATTTTTTTTTTTTTTGTCAGAGCAAAAGCTCTTTCTATTCTCTCTCTCTCTATTTTATTTTTTTTTCTATTCTTCAACATTACTTTATGTAATTTTTCGTCTAATTAATCCTAAATTTTGAAAAATTACCTTAGAACTATTTTTTTATTGTTTTCGAAATCTTAAAATATAAATATTGGCACAATAATTTATATTTTAATTTAAGATTTCGATGCATTTTCACTTTAAACAGTATTTTGTCACGAAATGTTATGCATATTTATTAAACCCGTTTCAAATTTCCTTTGACCTTGGGCTCGTGTCGGGAGCTTTGAGATTTCGACCTTTTTCTAATGTCCCTTATATTGCTGGTTTTATCTGTACAGTTTAATTTGACATTATATATATTTTGTATCTGTATTTAATATAAAAAGATAACTTGGACATCCTATCATTTGCAATCAAATAACGATTAAGTAATATTATTTTTATCTTACGTATAAGTTAGAGTATTCAGTGTGCACTGAGTGACTTTGTTATCTACAGTCTACCCAAAAAAGTTTTAAGTTATGTAAGCCGGAGCTTAACGCCGCAAATTGTCTAAATATAGCAAAATGTAATATGTATATTTTTCTATTTCAACCCGTCTCCTACCTCATGCGAGGTATGTTAAGTAGAGATATCATAATGGTAACATATCTATACATTAATACGTGAAGGATAATCTTTTACGAAAATTATAGGAATGGAGGAGTATGAATTTTAACGTTGTTCAATTTTATATACGTGAAAAAGTGTAGCAAACCGATATTTTTCATATTAATACCCTAAAAATATATTAAAGTAATATAATAATTGTTACACTATTACACGTAAACGTTATTAAGGTTAAAATGCAATTCCCCCCGCCGCTGAGTAGCGTCCCGTAAAAGGCGGGTAACCAAGTAGCTTGGTGGTAGGAGATTCGTTCTCCGACTGGCTCGCGACCACTATCATGTCAAAGACGAATCGCCAAACGTCTGGTGACGAGTTCCGGTTCGATGGCATGTAAGCCAGTTCTCTCCCTATTCCCACCATCCCCATCCTTATTCCCTCCTTTCCTCCTCCCCTTTAAGGTTGGCAACGCATCCACAACTTTGTAATGTTACGGATGACCATGGGCGAAGGTACTACTTACCATCAGGTGGTCCTTCTGCTCATTTGCCTCGCTTTCATCAATAAAAAAAAAATATTATATCTTTGGCAATACTTTGTATAAAATGAAATACACATTTCACAAGTCTGTTAAAACGTGAAATACGTGTTGGTATTTAGTTAAGTAAAATAAATAAATAAAACTGGCATTAAAAAATATTATATAAAATTCACTGTCCCAGGGTCCACATAGAGATAGGCATCAGACTACCTAGAGGTGGTTCAACGAGATTCTAGTTCTTAGTTATAGGATAAAAATGCCATAATATTAAAGACGATTACATTAATGTCAACAGCAAAAGAAAAATCTTTTTAAGTTTAAAAAGTTTAAGGTTATGTTTATTGAAATTCGTTGAAGTCTTTTACATGGCGATTGTAATTAAAGAATTATTTCTTTGCTTGGAAATACATAGAGAACCTTATTTTTTAGCATGAATAAGCCTGAGCAGTAGTAGTAGGGGTTACATGGGCCCCATAAACAGATAGATTTAGGTGAACCGAATTATCTGTAAGAGGTCACATTGTTCTTCCTTGGACACCACCAGGTCGACCACGGGAATAAGCACAATAATCTGAGAACTGGGGAGGAACATATAGACACTGACACTTCTAGTCTTATTGATCGATATTACTATTCGGTCTAGTTATTATTATTAGGAAATAACAAAAAATGCCAAAATACTTTAATCGGTATCTTAAAGAATCCATACTTTATATTATAAATGCGTCTGTCTGTCTGTCTTCACGGCTAATCTACCGGTCCGATTGGGATGCAATTTAGAATTAAAGTAGTAAAAAGTCCAGGGTAAAACATAGGCTACTTATTTTTTCAAAAATCAACCTCTAAATTTGTTATTGAAATGAAAGTTTTTATAAAAAATCTAAACCGCTTGACCGATAGTAATGATCTTTTTCATAATTATAGTTGATAATCCGCGAGCGGGCCATTAGTTCATTATATTACTGCAGTGAACAAATGAATAAATAAAAACAAAACAAAAATTATGACGTTATTCAAAAAATATCTGCACTATCAAATAGATTCATATTTATTTAAAAATTAAAGCGGTTTTCAACCTCCATATAACCTTTTTAATGTTAATAAGAATATTAAAATGTTTTGAATTATCGAAATGATGTTTTAATGTAAGCTATTTAGTTAAAAGACCACTGAATTGTGTTTATTATTTTTTTTTCATATTATAGTAAAAATATTTATTTTCGATAAGAACGGTATAATTAAGATCTTAATATGATCTTTTAATTTTCTGATATTTTTACATTTTAAAATGAAACTATTTAAACTGGAATCGCATATATTTTGGTATTTGAAATTATATTTTAGAAAATCCAACGTGGATACTGGCCAGTCTTAGTCTCTCTCTCACAATCTGGTTAAAATAGTTTTTTTTAGCTTCACGCTGTATCCCGCACACAGCAGGATAGGCAGAGGGAACCCAATGTTGACATGTTTCGTTCCTTAACTTCTGCCGAACTCTAGAGGCATTGTGTGTATAGTGGCGGAACTTAACGCCGCGCTTTGCCTCGATACCAGAGCGAAGAAAATGGAAATGTTAAATATTTTCAGTCCTTGTCATTTGTATCGTTTTTGTAATATACTTCACTTAGTTTACCAATAAAAGGAAAATAAGAGCAAGTATATATGCATTTATACATACCTAAATGACATTTAAAATTTAAACCAATCAAATCAATAATAAAAATATCTCATGGAAAATGGAGAACAAAGTGTATTGACACTATGCTCTCTCTGACTAACGTATAGTACTATACTTAAAAAACATAAAATATTTTTTTCTAAATCAACATTAAATCTCTACTAACCACAATCAAAGCAATCACAAATTAAATATTTACTTCTATTAATAGTAAAGCTTTACCAAATTAAAAAATTTAATCACAATTAAATTTTACCACAGACATAATATTTAATAATTATATACATATGAACCCAAAAACATTGTTTCATTTGCATAAACTACTGTACACACACGTTACTTTGAATTGGGAGGCGGATCACGTATTAGTAATTAATTATCGATTACAAACCGAAATTATAGTTATTATTGTGACGTTTACTTATATTTTAATGGTGGAAACAAAAGCTATAAATAAAAAGTTTAATTTGCTATTTTAATGGAATAGTTTTCTTTCTTTTTCGTTTCGTAGGCAGAGGGAACCTAGTGTTAAGACACTCCGTTCCCCACTTTCCGTCAAATTCGGAGGCACTGCGTGTTAAGTGGCGGAACTTAACGCCGCGCTTTCCCTCGACACCAGAGCGAAGAAAATGAAAATATTAAATTTTTCCACCTCTCGAGTGGGAATCGAACCCACAACCTGTCACACGCTTGTGCCATTGCGCCGCGATTAGCCCCAATGGAATAGTTGTTTATAGTTTGTATGTATGTATTAAAGAGAAATATAGGTCGTTAAGGCGCAGTTGGGCAGTGTCTGTCTGTAATTAACAGCCATATCTGATCGTGGGTTCAATTCTCACTCGATGGAATAATTATATTTAAATGGCGGGTAACCCAGTAGTTTGGTGGTAGGAGACTTGTTCTCCGACTGGCTCGCGACCACTATCATGGCAAGACGTACCGCCAAACATCTTATGATGTGTTCCGGTTCGATGGCATGTTAGCCAGCTCTCCTTATTCCTACCATTCCCAACCCTCCTTCACCTTCAAGGTCGGCAACGCATCCACAACTCTAATGTTGTGGAAGTCCATTGGCAAAGGTAACCACCTACCCCTTTGCCCCCTTTACTCAATAAAAAAAAAATTATTTCTTCGTTTGCACCTAAGACAAAACACGGCGTTGAGTTCCGCCTCTTATCACGCAGTCTCATTGAGACTTCAACTTTAAATTTTCCCTAACTGATGACTGCTATGCGTAAAAAGCATGAAGATAAACAAAGAGACAAATTCTTTTTTAATTTTCTGAACTCTACAAAGTAAGCACAGATATAAAGCTTTATGTGTAATATAATTAACATACACAATGCATTAAATACACATTGTATAGAGTGGAATTTGAACCGGCTACCACCGTGTGCACTCATAAACATTCCAACTGTACCACAACTGAATAATATTTTATGTTCAAAACAATTGACAGCTATCACGATCCTTACGTGACGTAGTAATGAATTTCGTTGAAGTCTTTTGTATGGCGATTGTGAATTGTGATAGAGGTAAGTCTTTTTAAGATATATTTTTTTAATTATATTACAGGCTTAGTAATTAAGTGTTTATATAATGAAATAACACTTTATTAATAGTATGTGTAACAAAGATATTCTGTTTGTTTATTATTTTTTACCAAATTTCTTAATAGTAACTAAAAATACACATATACATATGAATAAAAAAAACAACTAGACTTAAGAAACGTAAATAACAGCAAATCAACCCCACCAATAATGAATAACAAAAAAAAGCTAATCGTAAATCTCGACTCGATAGGCTTTATCTTTTATCATTACCTTATCCAAGGATCAAGTGGAAACGTCCCTATCCAGGGAGTCGAAATTGGCGCTCAAAACGGTATGCGAGCGCAACCTGTTCTGCGGGGGGTCCGGACCCCCCTACCTGCCCTCCTGCCCCCCTCGCCCCCTCGCCCCCCTTTCCCCCACGCCCCTGGCACAGCGTCAGTGCCTCCGACCGCTTGGCCAACGCCGGCCGTTCGTCACACAGTGAAAACAATTATAACAAAAGTTCATACGTGATATTTGTTTGTGTTATCGGATTGCAGTGTTGTGTGTTTGCGAATGTGTGTCTAATAGAATTATGGTGATCAGTGCTAAGGATTCTGGAGGTTGGTTCCATCAGCTATTAGATAGAATGTGTGTGCTTAAAGCCTTTAACGTCTTTAACGCTGTGTGTCTATCTATAAGACTAGCTTTAAGTTTCAAATATCCAGAGGAGTCATTTTATATGAAAAACGTGTCTGCAATGTAAAATGCTGGTTGAAATTTTTCTGTTTCACTTTACATTTCTTTTAGTGGCGTTTAATGTAGAGACGCTTTGAAAAGCATAATTACAGTACATTATGCGTTTATTTTCATTTATGTTCATCCCATTATAAGAACGGGTTAATTTGCATAAGGGTTTTTTCAAAAGACTCTACTTGGTCAAGCTCTACGTCACTGTTTACGTTTCTATCTTATTTTAGGGGTAACCTATACCCGTAGATTAATTCAACGTTAACTAGAATATATTAAAACATCGAGAAATCTACTTAAAAATTTTAAATTCTGTTCATCCGTCTCAAATTGATTACTAAAAAAAGTTTTATCGTCCGCGTGGTCCACGGGACCGAGATAAATTATACGAAATCGTTAAAAACAGGATATTTAAGAACTAGCAATGTGTGTTAAGTGTTTTATATTGTGTAAACTGAACTGTGGCTTGGTGTAGTTTAATACCAAAATGATAAATTTAGCTGATTTTCATAATAATATAAAAATGCATAAAATAATCGAAAAAATTCAATTCACATGCCAAAAATTCCATTTTTCTATCTACTATTAGATAATACGCCCAAGCGCTCTATATATATCAAGAAAATAATAAAATGAATATGCCATAGTTCTCATATACATATAAAATCAATTATGAATAGTAACTGCTTAGGAATGAATCTTTAAAAGTATGCAGAAATGCATAATTTTATTATTCTATTTAAAAAATCCACACATTTTATCTGAATATTATTAAAAAGGTCAAATAAAAACAAATGGGGCCAGTCGTGGTGCAAAGGCACAAAATGTGATTGTAAAGCGACTGGTTGTGGCTTCGATTCCCACTCGAAGAGTGAAAATATTTAATAGTCCCATTTTCTTCGCTCTGGTGTCGAGGTAAAGCGCGGCGCTAAGTTCCGCCACTTAACACGCCAAGCCGAATTCGGCGGAATGTGAAGAACAGAGTATATTAATACTAGGTTCCCTCTGCCTACGTTGCTGTGTGCGGGATACAGTGTGAAGCTAAAAAAAACAAAAATAAAAATGTATTACTAAATTAAAAAAAAACTACTATATCTAACAGGTTACTACATATAATTAATTATTTCACCGTACATACACATTAATCAGTAGAACCACCAAAATATATAAAAATATATTAGAAATATTAAATAAAATTTATTACAAATATTAAAGAATCAATTTGTCATATCTAAAAAAAGGGAAACAAGTATTAACACGCAACATTCATTGAAACCTATTTATTATTATAAGAATTATGTGATTAAAAATGTTTTAATACATTTTTGAACACATTTTTTGAAATTGGCTCTTGTCTTTATCCGTTTCCTCTTTTTTCTCCTTATAAAACCAAAAAAAAAAAATCTATTCTTTATATGTATTTTAACATTACTAAGAACTAATTATACCTCTTCTTTATTACTTTTATAAAATTGTAATAATCTAAATGTAGGATATTATACAAAATGTTTAATTTTAATTAACCTTTCATTCAAAATAAATGATTTGAAATAAATTGATTATATTTGAAATTTTGTAGAGAGGTCTACAAGTTGAAAGTTATAGAGGGGTCAGTAAATTGGTTAAACTCCCATAAATTAGAATAACAGAAACTAAAACTAAATTATTTTATCCATTTTTTGACCTAACACTCATCTAAATTATTACCATAACCCATACCATACCATACCATAATTACTACCATAACCCATACCATACCATTATGAACATAAAATCTTCTTAAATTTCAAATGTCACCTCAGTCTACCTGTGACCACGGACTACTGTAAAATACAAATCTCTGTCTATTAAAATATTTTTTAAATATCAAAAATATACAAATAATATAATTATTTAAGACTAAGTAGCTCGGCGGTTAGAGCGCCTGGACGGTATACAGGAGGCGCGGGTTCGAATCCCGCTGCGTTCAAATTTTTATACGTTTTCTAAATGTCTTTTTCAATTTTCCTAAGTGTGGAATAACAGTGTAAAAGTAAGTTAAAATAGTTTCAAAAAAAAGAACAAAATAATTTATTACTCTCTAGAGTTTATTTTGAACACCTAACGCATGTAATTAGACGAGACAAAATTACGTCAAGATATATTAATACAAAATTTATGAATTATTATGAAGACCGTCTTGATTCCTACTTGAATGAATGATATATATTATTTTTTAGCTTCACGCTGTATCCCGCACACAGCAGGGTAGGCAGAAGGGAACCTAGTGTTAAGACACTCCGTTCCCCACTTTCCGCCGAATTCGGAGGCATTGCGTGTTAAGTGGCGGAACTTAACACCTTACATCTGATTGATGAATGATATTGAAATTTTAATTACTCCGTTTTGGTAACAAAGACAAACCGAGGCCTTGAGTTCCGCCACTGAAAAGAAGCAATATCTCAATTTCCGGTACAAAATGGAAGACGGGAGTGTCTTGACACTAAGTCCAATCTGACTACCCCACTATACGAAAAAAGGCGAGAAGCTAAAAAAGAATGAATATATGCACATATCCATATTTATATTATAAATGCGAAAGTCTGTGTGTTTGTCTGTCACGCTTTCACGGCTAATCTACCGGTCCGATTTGGATGAAATTTAGAATGAAAGTAGTAAAAATGACTGGGTCTAACATAGGCTACTTAGTTTAAAAATCAACCTCTAAAGTGTTGAAATAGGGGATGAAGGTTTGTATGAAAAATCTACACCGCTTGACCGATTGTAATGAAATTTGGCATATATATAGTTGATAATCCAAGATTAAACATAGGCTATTTTATGTTTCAAAAATCCACCCCCGAGGGTTGGAATATACCAAAACAGCTACGTAGATAACGCATGAAGCCGCGAGCGGGCCGCTAGTAACTTTATAAAACACAAGTGATAACAGGTTGGCTATCAGACATATAACTGTATCATTTAATTACTAAGCTTTCTCAGGCTGGTCTAGTTTTTATATTCAGCATTGATTCCATCTTATCTTAGCTCTAAGTTCGCTTCTTGCAGCCATTATTGCCTATGACCGGATATCATGTTATTAAAATTGGTTATAAAATATGTATTTATATTATATAGTTATATGTAATTACTTCTTGTATATATCTTATCTACATTCTGTTGAGATTCTGAGAAATATTTGTGAATTAAATATGTTTTAAGATTTGCATAATTCGTTTTAAATTATTTTAATGATTATTTTTTTTATTTAATATGAAGTGTATAAAAATTTTAGCTCACTTTAGGCGTGAAGGTACTAATAATACGTCAAAATAATATTGTAAAGAGGTTTATCTAACATTTAATATAATAATTAAATGAATTTTACATATATAATAAACATAATGACAGATTAATGAACTCGAGGAGTGGAAATATTTAATATTTCCATTTCCTTCGCTCTGGTATACGACGCAAAGCGCGGCGTTAAGTTTCGCCACTTAACACAATGCCTCCGAATTCGGCGGAAAGTAGGGAACGGAGTATCTTAATACTAGGTTCCCTCTGCCTTCCCTGCTGTGTGCGGGATACAGCGTGAAGCTGAAAAAAAAAAATTAAATTTTTATTTTAAGTGGTTTATATTGTCAGCTTGAAGTTTCAATTTTTGTATTAAATCTATATTAGAATAAAAGATTTTATGAAAACAAGATTTTTATCTTTTAAATCTCAACTGTATCGATATTTATGCTTAAAATAATATAATGCTTCATATTTATAAGCGAATTCTATATAGATAAATTAATATAAAATATATAGGAACACTGTCGAGTCCATTATGGCGCGGTGACAATAGACAGCGTCTGACTCTAAAAGTGGTTGTGGGTTTGATTACAAATCAGAAGAATTAATATATATTTTTTTTTCATTCCTCTGGTAACTAAGACAATATAAAAGTGGCACTCAGTTTTGTCACACAAAATGCAACTTCTGGAGTTCCGGTGGAGAAAAATAAATAAAGGTAGTGTTTAAACCACTACATTTTTTCTGCCAATGAAAATGGCTATTCAGAAAAATATGAAACCGTTACTTTTAAATATTTTTAAAGTGTTATTCCACCACTTAGGAAGATTGAAAAAGACATTTAGAATACGTAAAAAATATGAACGCAGCGGGATTCGAACCCGCGCCTTCTGCTTTCACCGCTGAGCATTCAGTTTTCTAAATATCCATTTCAATAAAACAGTGAATTGTACTATTTCCATTAAAATACAATTTAAACTTTAATCTTGTTGTTAATTCCCAAAAACTAACTTAGTACCAAAAACAACAAAAAATACAACAATCCAAAAGCTTACCTCAATAAATTATTATATTTATTTGCTTCTGAATAATGTTGAACGACAATTTTATATTATTAATATTCGTATAATATTGTTGTATCAAGTTTTTTAAAATTCACTTAATTATACGCCTGGAAAAGGTGAGGCAGATTAATGGGATGATACTGTGTTGTGTAGAACAGATAGAAACGTTCTGAATGCCATTTTTATATTAATTAATATATTTCACTAATTAATTTAAACGTTATTAATGTTGTCTCGCGTATAATATTATATAGTATGAGAATATTTATTGTAAAGCTATCGTGGTTCAGTGGGATAGTCTAACTGTAAGCAGGATTGGTTTGAATTCGATTGCTGTTTAGAGTAATTTAAGTTATTGAAGTGAAAACTTCTTTAGGCACGTTGAGCGTTTTGGTAGAGGGTAAAATCCGCGGTTCGCGTCACCGACATAATATATCTATAGCTATGGAGAGCCAGACAGCATTTAAGTGAATTTTTTATTTGACTATTATTGTAATTATTTAATTGAAGGATTACTGTTTATTTATTGAATTTAAATTCATTGACTTCAGTCTAAAAGTGAGTATGAAACATATTAATATTTTTATACAAATAAATGAATAATGAAAACAACGAATATATTTTTAAACATTTTTCATATTTGTACGAATATTTGTATTTAAAATTAAGCATTATTCATTTTAATTATGTTTTCACTTCTATCGGCAGTCCCACGACTGCTATTTATTTTTATTTAACTGTTTTCGTAAGATAAAACGTTGAATTGAGATCCAAAAATGAATACGCAAAGCCTTGATTGGGTACAGATAGTGAAATTACTCTCCCTTCTTTCTAACTACCTTGCTACGAGAAAAAAACATAAGCCGTCTTTCTTATTATAAATATTGTACATGATAAAAATACATGTAAATTTATAAATTCATTAACTAAGTAAAAATAATTATTATATTTAGTCATAATTATACTAAAACTCGATTGATTTATTTATTTAAAATAGCAAAATTTAAGAAACGTCATATTATTGCAAAAAATTATAAAAAGTCATAAGCTACATTCATAATAGTTATTTTTCTTACTTCACATTATATCCCACATACAGTGAGCCTAGTGTTAAGACACTCCGTTCCCCATTTATTAACAATATTGTGTTCGTGTGTATAAGTTTTCTGTGTATTTCTATTTCTGTTACATGTGCAATTATAAATTGGTCGCATATAAGGTGGTTGAGTTGAGCTATTCAATAAGCAATGTCTCGATTTTTGGCAGTGCCTAGACTCTTAGTTCTTTTTGACTACCCTGTTATATGAGAAAAAGCATGACAGTGATGGAAAAAAATACACATACACACTTTACACAAAAGTGTATGGTATATTCATGTGTTTGACTTTATATACTGTTGTATTAAACCAATGGGGTTATTAATATCCATACCACAGCAAGTGGCATCACGTTTTTCCCGTATAACGAGGTATACAGGGAGAACACAGTATCCAGAATTGCATTCTAGCTAAAATTAAGATATTATAAGTTAAGTTGCGGAACTTAACACCGCGGTTTGTGGAGTAATGAAAATAATATATCGAATCCACATTCGTCGTGTTAACAAACAATGTGCTTGATATTGTATACTTTTATATAAAGAGGGGAAAATCATGCAGAAGCCTAAAAATCGTTCATTTTAAACATATTTTTAAAAGTAAAAACATAATTAAAATTATATTGTTTTACAGCTTTAAGTCAACAGGTCTACTTGTACATACATACATCTTATATAAAATATATGTATCATACGTTATTTATATTTTTAATTTTCACTCTAATCCAGACCACAAGGCGTTATTATTATTTAATTACTTAATATATAGTTAGGTGGTCGATAAGATTCGGAATTTGAGGTAGGGAGAAACCTGTTCCTATTAAATATTTGCTTGTTCAACGTTTAAATATCCGAACACGTCCTATATCAAATTAATACTACAGAGGTCTTTAAAATTTTAAATTTATATAGACTTTTTCTTATAGCAAGGTGGTCAGAGAGATAGAGTGTTAAGGCACTCCGTTCTCTTCTTATCCCCCGAAATTTAATGGCGAAGTTAATTTGCTATACTTAACCCCGTTTTTTGTATTGCTAGAGTAAAAATTAATAATAGTTTAAAATATTTAATGCCAGTGGGGCCAGTCGTGGCGCAGTGGCACGAACGTGCGACTGTAAACGACTGATTGTGGGATCGATTCCCACTCGAGGAGTGGAAATATTTAATATTTCAATTTCCTTCGCTCTGGTGTCCGAGGCAAAGCGCGTTAAATTTCGTCACTTAACACGCAATGCCTTCGAATTCGGCGGAAAGTGGGGGACGGAGTGTCTTAACACTAGGTTTCCTCTGCCTACCCTGCTGTGTGCGGGATACAGCATGAAGCTAAAAAAAAAAAATCTCTACGTGAGAATCAAACCCACAACCATTCGCGTCTACAGTCAGATGCGCTCCTACTGCGCTCCTACGGCCTCCTTTTAAATTTCAATTTAAATATTTTAATTGTATTCTTATAAAATGTATATAATTTTAAATATAATTTAAATAAATTATTTAAAAGAACAATAATTTAGTGTATTTTAATACTGAAGCTAAATTTAGGTGTGCAAAATTGTAAATATAGATGTTCTCTAGCATTTGACTCTTGTCTTGTTCAAAAGTTGGATTTATTTAAAAAATATTATATTACTATAATATTTTTTTTATTTTTTTACGTAACCGCGGCGTTAAGTTCCGTAACTTAAAATACATAGTCTTGACTTCAGGAAAATGGAGAACGGAATATCATAAAAGTGGGTTCTCTCTGATTACCCTTCTATGCGGGTAAATGCGTAAACGTGCTTTTTTGGCTTTATTTGTATAACGTGAAAAATAAACGATATGTGTTTTTTTAAACATTTTTAAGTTTATTCCACGCTTAGGAAAATTGAAAAGACATTTAGAAAATGTATAAAAATTTGAACGCGGTGGGATTCGAACCCGCGCCTCCTGAATACCGTCCAGTCGCTCTCACGGTTCAAATTTTTATACGTTTTCTAACTGGGTCAAGCTTAAACTACTTACTATTTTTACAAAAACCAACCTCTAAATGGTTAAAATAGGGGATGAAAGTTTATATGAAAAATCTACACCGCTTGACCGATTGTAATGAATTTTGGCATAAATATAGTTAATAATCCAAAGTTAAACATAGGCTACTTTATTTTTCAAAAACCCACCCCCGAGGGTTGCAATATAACGAAACAGCTATGTAGTCCAGCGGGCCGCTAGTTTCAAAATAAAAATTGTTTTACTATTTATTGTCAATATTTATATGAACTTTAATTAAATACATCAACATATAACATAACAATACAACATTTTTAGCAAGAATTCTAACATTTTAAACAGAAAATAAATTCAAATCTGAATATCTTTATAATAGTAGTTGTAAATTTATGAAGCAATATTTAACTTTGACATATGAAAATCGTTCCACACCTACGCACATGTTGACAACAGTGGCAATGATTTTTTTTCCTTTTTTTGTTTAAAGTTTCCGTTTTCGTTTATCAATAATATATTAATTTGGGGCCAGTCGTAGCGAAATGGCACAAACGTGTGACTGTAAACGACTGGTTGTGGGTTCGATTCCCACTCGAGGAGTTGGAAATATTTAATTTTTCCATTTCCTTCGGTATCAGAGGCAATGCGCGGCGTTAAGTTCCGTCACATAACACACAATGCCTCCGAATTCGGCTGAAAGTGGGGAACGGAATGTCTTAACACTAGGTTCCCTTTGCCTAGCCTGCTGTGTGCGGGATACAGCGTGAAGCTAAAAAAATAACATTATAAATATATCGAAGTATATTATTTTAATAAATATAAATAAGTAAAATTGAAGTGTCTCCTGGTAATATTCAAATAGGTGCTTTTTATTAAGTATATATCTATGTAATTATATATACAAGGTACATATATTGAAATAGATTTTATTATATCTCTGGAACTGATAGACCGACGCGACTTTCACTAGCAGATAGCCGATGTAGTAATTATTTTAGAATTGTGATTTTTTGATAAATTCAACGTGGACGAAGTCGCGGGCACAGTTGGAAAGTGAAGTGCCTTGACACTATGCTCTTCCTGACTTCCTATTATGCGGAAAAAAAGCGTGAAGCTGCAAAAAATATCATAATTTAGAAAATCTACCATCGAAAATTACATCAAAATCAGTTCACCCATTTTCAAAAGCAAAACCAAATAGGTACATAAATATATAATAAAAATTTAAAATTTAGTCATATTAATAACAAAAAATACATACAACGTCGACAATAAGTCATACAGGGCGCATAGCCAGCAGCGGCACGGTCGTTAGACGGCGGCGGCTCGCGCGGTATTTCACTGAGATTTCTTTATAACTTGCCACTTTTACAATTTTTGACGCGAATTTTTTATAAATACTTTGTGTGAAATGGAATAGTGTTTCTTTACGAAGATTGTAGGTTCAAATGTAATTTTGTAAAGCGGAAATTAGTATAACAGATATTTTTGTAGCTTCACGCTGTTTCCCGCGCACTGATCATACTGATAGGCAGAGGGAACCTAGTGTAGTCCAAATTCTGGACGCATTGCGTGTTGCGTGGCGGAACTTACGTCCCACTTCGTCTCCTCACGAGAACGAAGAAAATGAAAATATTAAATATTTCCACTCCTCGAGTTGGAATCGAACCCATAACCAGTCGCTTTACAGTCACACTTGTGCCTCTGAACTTGTGTCGCGACTAGCCTCAAACTTGCTTGTTAAGTGGCGGAATTCAATGCACTATAACAGATAAAGTGCCTTGAATTCCGCCAGTTAACAAGAATGTTTTAATTTCGGGCGGAAAGTGGAGAACGGAGTGTCTTGACACTGGGTTCTCTCTGGCTACCCTGCTATGCGTGATAAAGCGTGGAAACGATAGTATAAAGTAAATATGCTATCGTAGCGTGTGAAAGCGTTTGACGTCGGTTTGATTCTAATCAAAGGTAAAATTGTAGAACTGAAATTATTTTATTGATAATATTTTTAATTGATAAATTTATTTAGTGATAACATGTTTTGTGAAAATTAAATGATATTCTATAATAACTAAATATATTTTTTGAATACTGGTAGAAATTCAGTACATAAGTGACAGCTTCTCGCTTATTTCACAGCGAAAACTCAGTGACAAGACACTCCGTTTTCCACATCCCGCGTGAATCCGAGACACTAAATGTTAAGTGGCGGAACTCAACGCCGCATTTATACAAACGTATATGTACATATCTTTTTTATGTTATTTACACATCATAAACGAACACTATAAAAAGAGCTTATAGCAATATTAATGTAAAATTTTATGTTAAAATAATTATATTTAATTTTGCTTTAATCTCGATTAATTAAATATTTAATTACCATATTTACTTACTTCATACTTAAAAGCAATAAAAATTACCATTCACGATGTATAATTTGTATTGGACCAGTATTAGAGGCGAATTATTATGTGAAACGGTGTAAGCTTTTTAGAGAGCTTGAAAAAACGCTTTTATATTACCGACAAATGCTTATTAAAGTGCTGACTAAACTAATGTAATATCTTCCGTTCCGATATAAAGTTCCGTTGCGATATACATATATTTTCCGTTAAATTCCGTTACCAATATATGTAGAAGAAATGCAGCTTTTAATGCGCTTTTTCCTGCATAATAGGGTGGGTAGTCTAAAGAGAATCTAGTGACAAGAGTCTCTGTCTTCCACTTAACTTATGAAATAGAGGCATTGCATCTCGTATGGCTGCCTTAGGTGCTACCTAACCTACCTACCTCAACTCTGTAGATATATTTTTACAAATTTCTTCTACCTAAAGATACGAAAAATCGAGAGCCTATATATAGAGCCGATAAAGAGCCTACGAAAAATCGTTTGAGGAAAGAGAAAATGCTATTTATTTAATAAATATCATTTTTAAAGTGTTAATTTAACACACTCCAGATATGAACCACCACATAAACTAAATTAATTGATTGATTAATGATGTTTTAGCGACAGATATAGAGTCTTGACAATTGCTTTTTTACTTACCTTGCTATATATAATAATGGATAAGACAAGCTAAAACAAAAAAAAATATTGAAAAATACATTTAGAAAACGTATAAAAATTTGAACGCAGCGGGATTCGAACCCGCGCCTCCTGAATACCGTCCAGGCGCTCTCACCGCTGAGCTATGCGCTCTACGTCGAAATTCTTATACGCTTTATTACAACCTGTTTTTGTTGTTAGCATCTATGTAGGGAGATTTTTACAAATTTCTGCTACCCAAAGATTATTATTCAACGAACAATCGTTTTACAAGAGAAAATGCTATTTATTAAATACCTAAACATTTTTAAAGTGTTATTTCACATAATTTGAAATTTTTATACGTTTTCTAAATGTCTTTTTCAATTTTCCTAAGTGTGGAATAACACTTTAAAAATGTTTAAAAGTAAAAAAAATCAATTTTATTCTATTTTTCCTTATAATTAATTAACTTTACACCAAATAAAACTATTCTCCGACTACCGATTACTGCGAAATACAAAACGCCCGGTCCCATAATAAAATTTTGCGCCATATTATAGATATTTATGAACAAAATATATGATACTTTTTATTGTAATAATAAAATGAGTGAACGACTTTAGAGGTTGTTAAAGTATTTACGTTTACTGTCTTAGTGAATCCGACGGGTTTCGGTTCGTAGGGTATTTAGCACATATTAAAGATAATATGCTAGGGCCAGTCGTGGCGCAGTGGCACGAACGTGTGACTGTCAACGACTGGTTGTGGGTTCGATTCCCACTCGAGGAGTTATATTTAATATTTCCACTTCCTTCGCTCTTTTATCAGAGGTAAGGCGCGGCGTTAAGTTCGGCGGAAAGTGCGGAATGGAGTGTCTTAACACTAGGTTCCCTCTGCCTATCCTGCTGTGTGCGGGATACAGCGTGAAGCTAAAGAAAATAAGGCCGTCCCATCAACTGGTTGACTGTTATCGTAATTGGTAGATAATAGATTCGATTTCCAATTGTAGGAATGATTATATTGAAATTATCTTCATTGGGATAGCGTTTGACTGTAATAGTACTTGGTAGTGGGTTTGATTCCCGTTTAATAGAATTACTATATTCAAATTACTTTGATATCTCCGCTTTAGTATAACATCATGTGCGGCGTTAAGCTCTGTTATTCAACACCCAATGTCTCCATTTCGGATGGAAGTTAGGTCTTAGTAAAAGTAAGTTAGTGTTTAAACGTGAAAACCTTAAAAAAAATATTAAAAAAGTAAATTACTAGCACTTATGTTATAAAAATATCTACAAAATTAACTACTGTTTTTAAATTTGTTTTAAATTGTTGTCTTCGCTCTGGTGTCGAGGTAAAGCGCGGCGTTAAGTTCCGCCACTTAACACGCAAGCCTCCGACTTCGGCGGAAAGTGGGGAACGGAGTGTCTTAACACTAGGTTCCCTCTGCCTACCCTGCTGTGTGCGGGATACAGCGTGAAGCTAAAAAAAAATTTATTTAAACGCAAAATGAAAGTGGAGAAACATAGTGTCTTAACACTATGCTCTCTTTAATATACAGGTAAAACCGAAAACAAAAACAATCTACCTATCTCCAAAACAAATCTTAAAAACCACACTTGACATTATAAAAAAAAACCTTTAAATTTTTCTTTATAAAAATTAAAAAATAACTTCTGATCTTGAACTCGGCGCTAATAATGTGTCCGATTTGGTCCGAATTTGCTTCATAAAAATACAAAATTTATTACACGAACGCGGTTTTACACGAAAACGCTTATTTAAGAATTCCTTATCGGCATTCATTTATCTTACGTAATGTAAATCGTAATTAAAATTTTTGTATGCAATTTTCGTTTTTTTTGCTTGTTTTAATCGATTATTGTAAGATGTGATGCTGTGGGTATGATGTTTATATCATTTTTATTATTGACTAGAGTTTTGATATATATTTTAAATCTGCAAGTGTTATCTGTTCCTATTTTTTTAAGCTTCACGCTGTATCCCGCACAAACAGGGTAGACAGAGGGAACCTAGTGTTAAGACACTCCGTTTCGCATTTTCCGTTGATTTCTGGAGATATTGCGTGTTAACTGGAGGAACTTAAGGCCGCGCTTTGCCTCGTTACCAGAGCGAAGAACTCCTCGAGTGGAAATCGAACCCACAATCAGTCGCGTTTACAGTCACACTTTGTGCCCCCAAGCCACGAATGGCCTCATTCTATCACTATATACTTTTCTAAATTGATTTGCAGCTTCACTCTTATATATAGAAGGCATATACAAAACCTTGTGTCAAGATATTCCATTCTCCACTTTCCGTCCGAAATTGAGACACTATGTGTTAACTAGCGTAATTTAACGCCGCGTTTTGTCTTGCCACCACCGTGCATATATAAATAATGAAAATATTCTAATTATGATTCGAGTAGGAGTTTAATTCAGAACCATTCATGATTTTAGTAAAACGCTGTTCCACTGAGATACAGTAGCCACATAATAATTAATGTAACGTTATGACGTTTCTAATAAAATAATAATATTATATCATCAGAGGCGTTGTACTGTGACTGATTGTAAGCATAATTGGTTATGGATTCGATTTCCACGTGAGGCTATGATTATGTTGAGGGTAATTTCATGACACCGTCGTGGCGTAGTGGGACAGCAACTGATTGTAACGCGATGGTTGTAGGTTTGATCCCTGCTCAGGGGAATGATTAACCTTAAACTCTAAGACAAAGCGCGGCGTTGTGTTTCGCCACTAAACACATAATGTTTTGATTTCGGGCGGAAAGTGGAAGACGGAGTGTCTTGACGATTTTCATGCCTCCACTCTGGTACCTCAGACAAAATCATGTTTCTAATATGTTTCTCTTCTATCCATAGACCATTTTCATTCCTCAGCACTGGTACCTAAGGCAAAACGGCGTTAGGTTCCGTCATTTAACATGAATTCAAACAATCTAGATTCTCCCTAACCCGCTATGCGGGAAAAACGCGTGAAGCTGTAACAAAAGATTATATCACAAATTTAATAACATCGATACAGTAGGTATACTCGTACATAACTTCAACGTAATCATGTTTCTAATATGTTTCTCCTCTATCCACACACGGCGAGCGTCACGCAAGCTCGTTATGAGAATAACGACGTCTCATCACGCACCCGAATTAGATTTTACATTAATTTGTGGAGAAAGTAAATTCTGAGCTAGTTATTATGGCTTTCACTTAAACTCAGATTTTTTTTTATATACGCTCTGATTGTTATGTGGCTTAAAATAGTATAGGCATAGTCAGAATTGGACATAATGTGTGATTATTTATAATGACAGTCGTGGCGTAGTGGGACAGCGCTTATGCGCTATTGTGGGCGCTATTGTGGGTTCGATTTTCGAGGTGGGAAATGATTATATTTATGTTATTTTTATTTCTCCTATGGTTTTATACCTATAAGAAAAGTGGCGTTGCGTTTTGCCAGTCACGATAGCCTCTATATCTCGATTTTAGACGGAAAGTGGGGAACAGAGAGCAGCAAAAATTTGATTATTAAATAGTAATTTACCTCTTTCTACTACTATTACATAACCCTTAATAACAACTTTATCCTTATCATATATTATTTGCTACCAAATATTAGACCTTGTTTACCACAAAGCATATAACAACTATAAAAAAAATCATCTAATATAAAATTAATATTTATATAATATGTCTTTTACCAATTCCAGGTTCCTGGTGACAATGTGTGATCGGTGATTAAAAACCTGCGCGATGTTGCGCGCAATAATCTGCTTGCTCGTCGCGTCTGCGGCGGCGGGGCACGTCCGCGAGTTCAGCGTCAAAGAGAACGCACGCGCCGGCACCCTCGTCGGCCACCTCGGAGATGAACTGCCCGACGCCGCACCACCGTACACCATAGTGCCTGTTCCCGGCAGTGCTGTCAATGATGACCTCAAAATAGATCCCCACACGGGGGAAATCAGAACTAGAGTGCCTCTAGACAGAGAGAATAGGGATCACTACGCCTTAGTTGCTATCCCAGCCAGTGGCGATAATATTCGCGTCGTTGTTCGCGTGTCAGATGAAAACGACAATTCTCCCACCTTCCCATCCCCCGTTATGAATGTTGAGTTTTCCGAAAATACTCCTAGAGACGTTAAACGAAAGCTCAATCCAGCCAAAGATCGCGATTTAGGAGTATTTAACACACAAAGGTATAATATCGTGTCTGGTAACACAGATAACGCGTTTAAGTTATCCTCACATAGAGAACTTGATGGTGTTCTCTATTTAGACCTTCAAATTAACGGCTTTCTCGACAGAGAAACAACTGACCACTATGAATTGGTCATAGAAGCGTTAGATGGTGGTACCCCGCCTTTGAGAGGAACGATGACTGTAAATATTACCATATTAGATGTAAATGATAATCCACCAGTGTTTGCTGAAAGTGCATATTCAGCGATGATACCAGAAAACGCCACAGTTGGCACACCTGTATTGAAAGTGTTCGCAATTGATTCAGATGCAGGTGAGAACGGACTGATAGAATACTCAATAAATAGACGACAGAGTGACAAAGAGAATATGTTTAAGATAGATCCTAATACAGGAGAGATTTCAGTGAATAAGG
This sequence comes from Dryas iulia moderata, assembly GCA_019049465.1. NCBI lineage: Eukaryota > Metazoa > Arthropoda > Insecta > Lepidoptera > Nymphalidae > Dryas > Dryas iulia. Next base: position 1,161,056 of record CM032418.1, read on the forward strand.
CTTTAGATTTCGAGACCAAAGAGTTGCATGAATTGGTTGTGGTTGCAAGAGACAAGGGCGCTCAGCCGCTAGAAACAACCGCGTTTGTTTCAATACGAGTAACCGACGTTAATGACAACCAGCCAACTATAGATGTCATTTTTCTCAGTGACGATGCAACGCCGAAAATATCAGAATCAGCTCAACTGGATGAGTTTGTAGCGAGAATATCAGTCCATGATCCAGATTCGAAGACAGAATATGCCAACGTGAACGTTACTTTGAGTGGTGGTGATGGGCACTTTGACCTGCGGACGCATGACAATATTATATATTTAGTCGTAGTAGCCTTACCTTTGGATAGAGAGTCCCAATCCTCGTACACTTTGAACGTAGTCGCAACAGACAAAGGTTCTCCTCCTTTGCACGCTTCACGTATAATCAGTCTTCGCGTGACTGACGTGAATGACAACCCGCCAGTTTTTCTAGAAAGTGAATATAAAACCAGTGTACCGGAAGCGGCGCCACCGGGCACTCCCGTGTTGCAAGTATCCGCAAACGATGCGGATGAAGGCGATAATTCTGATATTAGGTATTCCTTGCTCCCAACTCCTCAATCCGATTGGTTCGCTATAGATGAGCGTTCAGGCTTGGTGACCACGCGCGCGCGGGTCGACTGTGAAACCAATCCCATGCCTAAGTTAATAGTGGTCGCGAGTGATCGTGGTAATCCCCCGTTGTCGTCTACCGCCACCTTGTTAGTGACAGTGCTTGATGTGAATGATAATGAGCCGATCTTCGACCAGTCCTTCTACAACGTGACCGTTGCTGAGAACGAGGCGGTCGGCAGCTGCATTTTAAAGGTTAGTTTTGAATGCTTTTTCAATCATTTTTGTATGTTTTTCTTACTTTTGTTGTTTTCTAATTATTAGGTTTCGTATTAAATTTGCAGTCTTTTTTGTTCTACTTATGTTCTTTTGAATGTAATTAGGATTATTCTACTGTATTCTACCGCCAATGGTTCTCAGCCACAGTGTTTCGTAGAAGGAACGTATGGCGTGACTATTGATAATTTGCTATTTTTGATTAAATTGCTGGTGCTTAACTAAAATGTCAGCGTGGAAATGTCAGAGTTGTTACGCCATTGCTGATACGGTCGGTGTTGACGGCTATATTCTTTAATTTGATTTCATATAACTTGGAAAATTTGTACGGAAATGTTGCATATTTTAATTTTTCATACTTATCACTTTGTTCTATATTTCTAAGTAATTTAAATATTATTTCGTAATAAACTGCGGATTTCGACATCGCATCTTTCTAACCAGTTGAACACGTGTGGTCACTCCTTCATGTTCATTAATATACCAATGAAAATCTCATCAAATTCTGTCCCGTTTGGACAAAGATTATCCGGAACATAGACAAAAATTTTCAAAATGATCATTTTGCTATATGTACCGTATACATACCGTATACATTTAGTAAAAATCGTTTATCTTTACATTATAGACATTCCACTTTCATTTACATAGATTATACAATCTTTTCACAAAAAACCACAAAAGATTATTAAAAAAAAGCATATTAATAAACATATTCACAATATAAATACCTATACACTCTTTTAGCTTGCAATTAGTCACTCAGACAGAATCCCCTTAACATCTCCACTTTGCGAATTTGTTAAAAAAATCTTGGCAATTTTCATTAAAAGTTATCGGCAGCATCTGAAAGTCAATTTTAATATTCCTTTTAACTTACTTTTAATATATATTCTGAAGAGATATATATTAAAAGTAAGTTATAAGGGGGAACATAAATCTAGCGACTAAGTTTGGGTCCGACTCATCGCAAATTGCAATCTAAATTGAAAATTAAACATACTTGCACGTTGGGCTGGACTGCGTATACTGACTTGTTTTTTATGTAACAGCTATGAAATCGTTTTTGTTTAAACTATAGGCGCTTTGTATTTTATTTTTGTTTTTTAGTTTATTGTTGCGTTATGTAAAACGAGGAATTTTAGCAATAAATATAGTGGGTCTAACAAAACCGAAAATTGTTTTAGTGAATTATGAAAAAATATATTTAATAAAAAATATTTTCTTACTATCGCCACTTAACACGCAAGCCTCCGAATTCGGCGGAAAGTGGGGAACGGAGTGTCTTAACACTAGGTTCCCTCTGCCTACCCTGCTGTGTGCGGAATACAGCGTGAAGCTAAAAAAAATATATATATTTTTAATAAAAAAACCTATTTACCTTATTTTTAATAATAATAAATAATTTTAATTATAACTTGCTAATTGGAAAACGATTGGAAGTATTGTAGCCAATTAAACTGTACATTCTTATTCCAATTTCTATATTTTTCTATACTGTTTGTCTTGTCCTAAGCTTGTTAACTTTACTTTGAAAACAATATTATAACAAAAAAGTACGTAAAGTTAAAGTAAGCAAAGTTTTAACGCTTTCCTCGCAAAGCAGGGTAGACGCAAAAACATTGTGTGTTGAGTGACGAACCTGACTTGTCTTAGATACCAGAATTAAGAATTTTTTTTTAATAGCTTCACGGTATTTCCCGCACACAGCAGGGTAGGCAGAGGGAACCTAGTGTTAAGACACTCCGTTCCCCACTTTCCGCCGAATTCGGAGGCATTGCGTGTTAAGTGGCGGAACTTAACGCCGCGCTTTACCTCGCCACCAGAGCGAAGAAAATGGAAATATTAAATATTTCCACTCCTCTAGTGGGAATCGAACCCACAACCAGTCGTTTACAGTCACACGCTTGTGCCACTGGGCCACGACTGGCCACTTATTAAGAAATGAAAATAGTTTAAACATAATCATTGCCTGAGTGGGATTCGAATCCACAATCAGTCACGTCATAGTTACAGTCAGACGCTGTCCCACTGCGCCACGATAGTCTATAAGGCATTTGAACTGACTACCTGCACGTAATAATAAAATTTTAAATAGGGCGTTTAAACAAAAAAAAATGCATGTATAAAATTAAAATTGGACTATTAAAATGCAAATTTTATTTCATTAATATCAACTTGCCGTACCAAGGTAAGGTAGTTTTGTATATCATATTACTTTGAATGTTTGTATGTATGTATGTGTATGTATTCATACCATAATTATTAGCTGGGCGCATTAATTACTAGAAGTAATGTCATGAATATTATTTTAATATAGGCGAATGATATAGGAAGTGTTTTTTTTAGCTTCACGCTGTATCCCGCACACAACATGGTAGGCAGAGGGAACCTAGTGTTAAGACACTTCGTTCCCCACTTTCCGCCGAATTATGAGGAATTGCGTGTTAAGTGGCGGAACTTAACGCCACGCTTTGCCTCGATACCAGACTGAAGAAAATGGAAATAATAAATATTTCCACTTCTCGAGTGGGAATCGAACCCACAACCAGTCGCTTTATAGTCACACGCTTGTGCCACTGGGCCAAGACTGGCGAACAATTTAAGAATTACATAATGCTTATTTAGTTCTAAGAGAAAAACAAATGACTAAACACTCCGTTCTTCACTTTCCGCGAAGAAATAAAATATCATTTCATCACCTTAGAGTGGAAATCGAATCCACTACCTAACGTGACTACCGTCAGACATTGTCATGCTACTTCTTTGTCCTAATTTGTAAGGCTTAATACAAGTACAAGTATAATATATATCTCCCGCATATCAGAATAGGTAAAAACAACCTAATGTTAAAATTTTCAAGACTTCATACAACATCAAGACTGGTGTAACTTAACCCCGCATATTGCCATAACTGAGCAGATAAAAGAAAACAATTTAAAATATAGTTATATATCATTCTACCAATCGTAAGTCTTTTATAAACAAAATATAACCCATAAACAAACATATTAATATATTTATCTATATATATTTATTAATAATATTCAAATTTAAAATTAAAATCACTTCTCCCATAGAAAACTAGAGAATACACCCATAAAGTATATAAATAAACCGTTTTTAGTAAGCAGTAAATGTTCCTGTCACCATTGGCAAGGCCTAAACCTAACAATTGAATACATTAACCAAATGTGATCTTAAATAGGAGCACTTATATCAGATTATACCACTATCTGATATGTATACGATGATATCGTAGAGTAGTGGGACAGTGCAAACGCGATGGTTTTGGATTCGATTCTCACTCAAGGGAATTATAATAATAAATAATTTATTTCCAGAATATCAAGGAAATGAATAAAAATTAGTAATGTTATAGCATTTAATACAGATTAGCTTTAAATATTAAATACTAGCTGCCCGCTCGCGGCTTCGCTGCGTGAACTACATAACTGCTTCGTTATATTACAACACTCGGGGGTCGGTTTTTGAAACATAAAGTAGCCTATGTTTAAGCTTAGATTATCAACTATATTTATGCCAAAATTCATTATAATTGGTCAAGCGGTTTAGATTTTTCAAATAAATTTTCATTCCCTATTTTAACTTTAGCGGTTGATTTTTGAAATAATAAGTAGCGTATGTTAGACCCAGTAACTTTTACTACTTTCATTCTAATTTTCATCTAAATCGGACCGGTAGATTAGCCGTGTAAACGTGACAGACAAACACACAGACTTTCGCATTTATAATATAAGTATGGATTACTTAATTTTAAATTATAATAAATAGTAAAAATAAATAATTAGCAAAATATATTTTCATTTATTTAATGGTCTAAGCCTGAATGCAAGTAAAACTAAGATTCTGGTGTTTGAAAGAGATGAAGAAAGAACTGAATGTAAGATCTTGGTTAATAGAAAGAAACTAGAGCAAGTGAATGAGGTGGTATACTTGGGAAGTATGTTTAGCAGAGATGGAAGATATGATATGGATGTTGAAAGGCGTATTGCTGCCGGTAACAGCGTTAACGGTGCCCTCGCTGCGTTGATGCGACGGCGGAACGTGAGCATAGCCGCACGTTTAGCTGTGCACAATGCAGTGCTGGTACCGACTCTGCCGTATAGCAGCGAAACGTGGGTATTGCAGAAGAAGAATGAAAGAAAGATGAATGCTGTGGAGATGAGATCTCTTCGAAAGATGTGCGGAGTCAGCTTAGCTGACCGAATCTGCAATGAAGAGATACACAGAATGGCAGGTATTAGCGAGAACGTCATAGTAAGAATGAAGAAGGGCGTGCTCAGGTGGTTTGGGCACGTCGAGAGGATGAGTGATGGAAGAATGGTAAGAAAGATTTATGAAGCAAAGGTGAGTGGTAAGCGAGGCAGGGGGAGACCTCGGTTGACCTTCGAAAACACAGTATCGATGATACTGGAGGAAGGTCACGTAAAAAGCATGAGGACCCCCCGGAGGGCGTGTATGAAGAGGTTAATGACTGTGGACGAGGCGAAAGAAGTATGCAGGGACCGTAGCGTTTGGCGCTCCGTTCTCTCTGACTACCCCGCAAGGGATACAGCGTGAAGCTAAAAAATAAATAATTAGCAAAATATATTTTCATAATTTCTTTTTCTTAGGTCTCATAAGGCAAAGCACGGTTAAATTAAGCAAGTTATTCCGTTTTTTTTAAATGCAAGCATACATCATGCTATCTATATGGTATGTATGTAGATATCATTTGAAGATTTAATGTTTAAAATTAAAAAATATATGGCCAGCTTTCAAAAACTATATTTATGGTAAAAGTGATATATTAAAAATTGATCTATTTCTTATTATTAACTACCTTAAGAAATACTGAGAATGCAAAAAAAAAATTTAAAAACATTTTTAAAGTGTTATTCCACAGTCAGGATGTTAGTGTGGGATGATGTCTAAATGTATTTTTCTAAATGTCTTTTTTAAAAAATATAACTTTAATAATAAACACCATGTAGGAAAACATGCCTTTTTTCATATTAACATATATTGTATTTTTGAAAAAAGGGAAATCAGAAAATATTATATAATAAATTTAAATATATAGCGTTACGATAGTTCTAACGTATGGTTTAGATAACATCTTAATTTATTCACCTAACATTCATGATAACAGCTCTCATTGTTCCGTATTCTATTGAAGACTATACTAAGGCTTATTGTTTATAATAATACATAGTATATAAACATAGAACCTTAAATTTATTATTTATTAATATTTTAATATATTACGACTATTTAAATTCTGAATAATTTTAAAGTAAAAAAAAAACTGATTTAATAACATCCTTTATTATGCACTGAAATAACTAGTCCGCCATCTTGGGTGCATTAAAATAACTAGTCCGCCATTTTGGATTTTCCGCCATTTTAGATTAACATCACACAGCTAACCATTCATTGTCATTCTGATATAGCGTGAAGATAAAAAAAAATGTAAGTTTTAAAAATTTATTTCAAATAGTGATATTTTAAATTTCTGCTCTCAAAAATATTTATATAAATATTGTTATGTCTTCAGATATAATTATTTCCACCTCCCACTATACCCCTTACCAAAACAGTTTACAAAGACGTAGTAAATACAATAAATACATATAACTTATACTGAAAATCCCATTGAGTTGGCCGTGAGCTATTAAAAGTCACTTCAAATCCGTATTGGGGAACAATTCATGACTTCTACGGTATACATTGAATCTACAATTTAGATGCCTTTTGGACTGTCAACGTTTTGTTGTGTATATCTAAATAATTGTCGTTTTGGCAGTCGTGGAGCAGTGGGATAGCGTCTGACTGTAAACGAAGTGGTTGTAGGTTCGATTCCTATTTGAAATTCGGGGAAATTATTGTTTAATATTTTCAATAATCCACTCTGTTATCTAAGACATAACGTGGGGTTGTGTTCCAACAATCAACATGGTGGTAAGTGGAGAACGGAGTATTTTGACATTAAGTTTTCTTTAACTAGTTTACTTTGCAAGTAGAATTATGCCAGACTAGGGCCCCCTTAATATTTTTAAGCATGGTATAAATATATTTCAATTCTCCAATATATAATACAGTATAAAAGGCAGAGAGAGTGAAGACATTCCGCTCAACGTCAAATTTATGATTTTGCGTATTAAGTGGCGGAACTTAACGCTGTACTTTATCTTAATACTAGTAGAGCAAAGAAATCATATTTTTAATTTAAAAAAAAGTAAAGGAATTTGATTAAAAACATATTGTATTCTTACAAAATATTTTAAATATAACCGTTCCTCTGACTGGGAATCGAATCTATAACCAATCATTTTAGTCTTGATACCTTGTCACAATGCGATACAATGAGCTTTCTTCACCCTTTTTTCTTTCTGGCGTAAAAAAACACTTTTAAAAAAAAATATCATATGTTTTCCCTGAATCGGAATAAAGATTTTATATAAAAAATAAATATAATTTTAACTATTTACCAAAACAGGACGCAGGTTCAAATTCAAAGTGTACAATTTATTTTATATGTCATATAAGCGCAGCGTATACGTTAGCGGTAGCGGTGAACTAACGGCAACTCAATAACTTGATAACAGACGCCATGTTGGATGCCGGCGTTTTTGCAATTTATAATTTGAATTCTTTAATTTATACTCTATAAAAATATATTTTTTTATTAATAAACTTGTAGCGACCAGTCGTGGCGTAGTGGCACAAGCGTGTGACTGTAAATGACTGGTTGTGGGTTCGATTCCCACTCGAGGAGTGGAAATATTTAATATTTTCATTTTCTTCGCTCTGGTGTAGAGGCAAAGCGCGGCATTAAGTTCCGCCACTTAACAAGCAATGTCTTGAGAATTCAGCGGAAAGTGGGAAACGGAGTGTCTTAACACTAGGTTTCCTCTGCCTTCCCTACTGTGTGCGGGATACAGCGTGGGGCTAAAAAAGAAAAAAAAAATGTAATTAAATATAAGCATATCGTAATAACCGCGTCTGGTAATGGGTTCGATTCTCAATGATCATAATTTGATTATATTCATTTCTCCGCTTTAGTGAATGAGATTTATCTTATGGAGTGGTCTAAGTTAAGCTCATTCGCACAGTAAGTACAGAACGGAGTGACTTTGCACTCTCTCTCTCTCAGTTCTTTCTAAATAATTTCAAAAGCGTGAATTTGAAAATAAAAATGTTTTAAAATAGCGGGCCTAATGCCCGTATAAAAACATATTACAACATATTACATAATACACTAGACTATGTTTTCTTCTGTGCTGTGGAAGCGCAGTTGTACGTGAAGATGGCAGGTTCAAATCCAGTTTAGGTTATATAATGCACCTACAGAAGAAAATGAACTAGGGACTATGTCATTATATTACTACAAAACTATAGCTTATTAAATAAAAGAGATAAGTTAGAAGTTTTAAGCAAAATTAAGACTAACAGAAATTTTAAATTAAGTTCATTTTAAAAATTCAGTATTAAATATTTATTATACATATATTCTCTTTGGTTATATAAACCATACGCAGCGTTAAGTTACGCCACTGACCACCCAACATGACATACAAATACTGGAAGAATACCCATAAATTATTATTTTTTTGACGTTTTATTTACATAACAAAATTATAATTTTGACAAATTTCGTCTGTCACGATATTTTAGCTATACATATTTTATATAATTTGATACATCTATACTAATAATAAAAATTAGAGTATATGTTTATAATATTTAAACAATCGATTTTTACTAAATGCATACGTATGTATACACGGTATATATACAAAAATATCATTTTTTTTGCAATTTTTTCTGTCTGTCTGTCTGTGTGTTTGTTCCGGCTAGTCTCTAGAACGGCTGGACAGATTTGGACGGGACTTTCACTGGCAGATAACTGATGTAATAAGATATAACTTAGGCTACTTTTTAGTTCCTTTTTTGCCAAATTTTACGCGGACGAAGTCGCGAGCACAGCTTGTTTTACATATAGATAAATGGTTCTAGGATTTCTTAAATAGTAAGAACAAGGCTTATGGCTCACAGTCACGCGACGTTAATGATCTATCGACGGATGAAATCGAGCAAAAAATACTAAAATACTTGTAATTTTTAAAGTTGACCTTTAAAATGTTTAAAATGTAGGTATATAAAAGAAATTAATTGACTTGTTTGTTATGTGGGTAGATGCGGGTTCGATCTGAGGTTGCTAGGAAAATAGCTTGACTGTCTTACTAATGCATGCTAGCCCCATATTCTAAAAACATTGTATAAATGCCAATGTAAAGAAGGCTTTTTGCTTCACAAGCAGAGAAGTCAGAGAGAACCTAGTGTCAAGACACTCCATTCTCCATTTTTCAATCGAAATCATTTGCGTATTGCGCTTGTTTACCAAAGCTATGAAATTATTAAGATGGCCGAGGCCGATCATATTGCACAGTTCAATACATATTTTAGCTTCACGTTATATTATGCATACAGCAGGGTGGGCAGAGGGAACCTAGTGTCAACACGTTTACACCAAATTTCGGGAGGCATTACGTGTTAACGCCGCACTTTGCCTCGACACCAGAGCGAGGAAAATGGAAATATTAAATATTTCCACTCCTCGAGTGGAAATCGAACCCACAACAAATCGCATTTACAGTCATACTTTGTGCCACTGCGCCACGATTGGCTCCTTACTTACAACACATATTAAAACAGGAGAACGGAATATTTTAACACTAGAGTTTCCTTACATATTCTCGCAAAAAGCTTAAATACGTATGATTAAAAAAAGCAATTCCAATTAAAGTACTAAAATCGCTTAAAATATGTTCAAATTAAAAAAAATAAGCTTTTCAAATCCGCCGCATTCACATTAATAGGTAGAGTTTAAGCGATATTCGCTTAATTATGTAAATCTACGCTCACTTCGAGACATTTCGCTTCCATTTTTTCTTTTTACGATCGTATATTGAGACCACAGATAGTGTATGGATAGAGGCGGCATAAAAAATACTTATATAGGAATATTTAGATATTATGTTAATATTATTTCAATTTTTAAGGTCTGGTGATAATGTGCGGCGTTAAGTTGCGCTGAAGCTTAAGTTGCCGAAACTAAAATTATATGTATAAAAGGGGATTTATAAATAAAAGATATATTATATTATTTTTTTTTACAAGTAACGCAACAAGTTATTCTAAATTTGCTTTTGCAAGTATGGGATTTGCTCAATTATTTTAGCTATACAGTGAACGTGTAGTTTCAAATTAAGACGGAAAACAGAGAGCGGAGTATCTCAACAATACAAATTCTCTGCATTCTTTGTTTTTTAAAAATATTTATAAGGAATTGAATGATCTACAAATTAAAAAAAATATTTCAAATTCTTATAGATATTACTTTAGTTTTTTTTTAATTTGAGTCTTTCTGTGTCTTTTATTCTAAATTAAATGCTTATAATTCGTTCAGTATCTTATATTATCTATAAGCTTATTTTTTTTATAAGCATAAATACCACTGGACTTCTATTCTATACAAGATCTGCTCTATTGAAATAATAAAAACAGCAAATATTCATTCACAGATAAACAGTATGTAAATAGCGTATTATGGAAATACAAGTAGACCTCTGTTCATAACTTATTCTGTGATAAAATTATGTGCATTGTAAACGATATGTAGCCATTATTACAGATTAATTAGTGTCGGTATGTCAGAGAATGCCAAATGTATTGAGAATTTATTTTTGTTATTTATTTTTTTAATTTATATCATATAGATCTTAATATAATCTGTATGTATTGTTATAATAATATGGATTAATTTTAGCGCGTAACTTCGTTTATGTTGATTGCAAAACTTACTTGGGCCAGTCGTGGCACAGAGGCACAAAGTGTGACTGTAAAGCGACTGGTTGTGGGTTCGATTTCTACTCGAGGAGTGGAAATTTTTAATATTTCCATTTTCTTCGGTCTGGTATCGATGGAAAAAGCGTTAAGTTTCGCCACTTAACACGCAATGCCTCAAAAATTCAGTGGAAAGTGGAGAACGGAGTATCTTAACATTAGGTTCCCTCTGCAGGGTTGCTGTGTATGGGATACAGCGTGTAGCTAAAATGTTATTATACAGAATATAGTACACAGAATATAGTACACAGAATATTATAATATACAAAAAAAAAATCTCTTTTCACTTTCAAGTAGGTAATCATTAAAAACTGCATTACAATAATTTACATTTCTAATAAACTTTGATATTTAAAAAAACAATAAATACCTCATTTTATTAAAATATGTTGAATTTTAACGATAATTACTTTTTAAAAGGCAACAAACAAAAATAAACAAATGAAATTTTTCACATGCCACCGTCGTGAGCAAAAAGACTAATGTTTACAGCATATTAATGAGATAGCGCAAAATTAAAAAAAATAAACAATAAGAATACAATATTAAAGAAACATGTAAAATAGTTTTTTTAAAGTAAAGAATTTACTTTTTGTTGACGATGTTATTTAAAACAAGATGGTACAAATGAAACTTGATAAGTAAGAAGTAGTTATTTTTTAAGGCTGACTGACTATGAAAGAGGCAATTGTTGATACGAGTAAAAAAACGGAGTGTCTTAGCACTAGAGAGAATCTAGTGTTAAGACACTCCGTTCTATTCTATATTTTTGTTGACTGGCGAAATTTAACGCAGAGAATATTACTACTTATAATACAGCTTTTCCCAATCCAATATGTCGTGTATATACGAGGATACATTTAGTTTTAATGATTAACCTTTATTCTTTTCGTTCTTGTAAAATGTTATTATAACTGTTATCAATTGAAAAGAACGGAGAGATTGTCACTTACTCTCTTCTCATAGCGAAATTAGATTGTACATAAAGATAGTGATTCGACACAACCAGACAGGCTTAAACATATTTTTTTTAGCTTCACGCTGCATCCCGCACACAGCAGGGTAGGCAGAGGGAACCTAGTGTTAAGGCACTCCTTTCCCCACTTTCCGCCTAATTCGCAGGCATTGCATGTTAAATGGCGGAACTTATCACCGCGATTTGCTTCTATTATATTAATTAAAATAACAAAATAATTATACTAAAAAAATACAAACGAAGAATATATAAAAAAAATAATAAAAAATAAACTTCATCAAGGATTCGACCATTATATCTCTTGTGTGGTCCTTTTAGGTAATTATAATTATAATTTAAAATAGCATTTCGATTATTACGACTCGTCGTAATTAAACATTTAGGTTTATTTGCTAGTTCGTGGATTAAATGTCAGACAATATGGGTATATGTATTTGCATTTGCATACACCTGTTAAATAGTATATTTTATATTTATTTTTAGTTTCACGCGTTTTCCCGCATGATAGGGTAGAGAGAGTTTAGTGTTGAGACACTCCGTTTTCCCCTTTCCATTTGAATTTGATATATTGTATCTTTTTTTTTATAATTCTATTTTATTACTCTACGGGTATAAGGTTTGTACCTTTTTCAACATTATTCTTCCTTTTTCATATACATTTTTATTTTATTTTATTTTTTCAATAATTTTTTTTACAATTTTAGTACTTAAAACTAATGCGTACAGAATATACCCTAGGTTTAGTTATTGCCTGTTTTCATGATATATTGTATCTTGAAACTGAACGCGCGCTTTGATTTGTCAACAGAGTGGAGAAATTAACATGATTTAAATATAATCAGTGGGGAACGGAGTGTCTTAACACTAGGTTCCCTCTGTCTACCCTGCTGTATGCGGGATACTAGCCTAAGCCTAAATCAAACCTTGATTTGACAGTAGTTTAACCCAAACATTCTTCCCGGATATCATTTTTACTTAAAAAAAAATAATTCAGAATCTGCTGTTTCAGAACGGTTATTTGATTCCAATGTCACTTCATAGAAGTAAAACCTTATACAAGTACATAAAACTAGTTGTAAATGATGAATAAACTTAGTTTTATAGTATAAATGAACTATTAAATATATATTTATTATCCCATTTATTTGCAAAGATAAAAACATTATCGATAGCCATTTTGATTACTGTGCTATTTATTTATATTTTGTATTTTTGTTATTTTATACTTTAAGTAACTTATAATATACATTTAACATTTTAAAAGTGTTCTTAAAACATTTTTGTAGAAAATATAAAAAATGCGCTGCGTCATTTGAACCCACACCACTTGGTAAATGTTCAAGCGCTAGTGCTAACACTAAGCCATACGTTCTATACCCTGGTATAGATGTGTAATCTTAAAATACTCTAAAAATGACTTTAAGTTGGAATAATAGTGACTTTAATGTTACTAGATAGAATCAATATCTTTCAACATAAAAAAATGCTTCTTATATTCTGAAGAAAAAAAATTTAGATAACATAAAAATTTGAACACAGCGCATGGCTTAGCAGTCAGGGCGGCTTCCAAGAGACGCGGGTTCGATTCTCGCTGCATTTTTATACGTTTTCTAAATATCTTCTTCAACTTCCTAAATATGTAAATAAGACTTTGAAAATGTTAAAAGTATTTATAAATTATTGATTCACAGCAAATACGCTTTCCAATGTTTATACATTTCAAATGTTTATGCAAAAAATATTATATTTACAACGATCTTTTATGTTCTTCCACTTAATGAGCAAGTCTTATTCGTCGAGTGACATCGAAGCAAAGTTGGGGCCATTAAGCCAAGTGTTCGCGGCAATACTTCGCGGTGTAAAAGCCTTTGGAAACCTTTAAATTATTATAAAATCGTTTTAACGATAACATAAAACTTTCGTGTAAATATATTATTTTTATATTGATATTATATCTGAGCGGCTCTTTCCATTTGTAAACAGATATTTTATAAAATAACAGATATTTTATTAAATAAAATAACTTTTAATGTATTTTTTAGATTTTTGAGGGAAAGAGCGGAAAAAGTTGGTAAAAAAACTTTTTAAAACATTTTATAGCAATCCCTAAGTAAAATTTTAATTTTCTTGTTATAACTACTGCGTATTCGAGACTGCGTGTTAAGTAGCGGAACTTAACGCCGCGCTTTATCTCAGTAGAATAAAAAAAAACATTATTCTGAGTGGCAATAGAAACCATATCAAACACGGCACCTATATTACTTGAATAAATAAAATTATTAGGGGTCAGTCGTCGCCCAGTGGCACAAGCGTGTGACTGTAAAAGCCACTAGTTGTGGGTTCGATTCCCACTCGAAGAATTGAAATATTTAATATTTCCAATTTTTCTCGCCTGGTGTCGAGGCTACGACCTTCGAACGGCCTTCGAATTCGGCGGAAAGTAGGGAATGGATTGTCTTAACGCTAGGTTCCCTCTGCCTACCTTGCTGTGTGCGGGATACAGCGTGAAGCTAGGAATAAAGAGTGAAAAAATGTCACAGCCAGACTTTGAACCCTGAACTACCGTGTATATTATAATATAAACAGCCATCATGCACATACAACGACGTCGACCACAAAGTATGCGAATTGAAAAACATAATTGCTTTCACAATGCAGTAAAGAAACTCAATTATCACATTTATAGTGTAGTTCTATTCGTATAGTCTTTATCTTTGCTTATTGTTTATACCTTTGTATACATTTTCTTTGTATTTTCATGTCGTGATATGTTTGTTGCGTGGCTTCTTTATAGACTTGGTTGATCGATACGGGTTCAAATAGTATAGGAAATATATTTTATTGATCAAAAGTCTGCCATCATGGTATTGAGGGTATCGTGATGTGACAGTGACAGCTGTAAATACGATGGTTTTAGGTTCGATTTCCGCTTAGAGCAATAACAAGACTAGACAATTCGTGGCGTCGAGTTCCGCCACTCAACACGTAATATCTAAAATTCAAGTAAAAAATGGTGTAGTTACTAAACTAATAGAAAATGGAGAAAGGAATATTTTACCACAAGATTTTACTCAATTAAAATTATTATTTTAAATTTATAAAACGAAACGAACAATCGTTGAAAAACTACTTGTTCGAACGTAATCCTTTTATTAAGTTTTATAAGTACAAAGATATTCATGACAGGGGACGCTATGTTTAATTGCTACATACTTGAATGGGCGGTAAAAAATTGCCCGTCCTGGCTTCATGCCCCTAATAGATGATATAGGTATGCTTTTTGTTTTTATACCCTTTTTAGTTATCGAGAACGTATGAAAGGTAAGTTGGCTTATAATATTTTTAAATTAAAACTGTTTTAATATTTCCATTTTCTTCGCTCTGGATGACGCAAGGCGCGGCGTTAAGTTCCGTCACTTAACACGCAATGCCTCCAATATTCAGTGGATAATGGGGAAGCGAGTGTCTTAACACTAGGTTCTTTCGGCCTACCGTGCTGTATGCGGGATACAGCGTGAAGCTAAAAACAAACTCTTAACAGAAATAATCATTTATAATATAAGTATGGATATGGCCTATAATATAGGCCTAAAAGTAAGCAACGCAAGGCTACAACACTAGTTTATTTTATAATTAAACTTCTAAAGTACTTTTATAGTATAAACGAACTATTAAAGATACGTTATCTTTTTTATTTGTGAAGATAAAAAGATTATCGTCAGTAATTTTGATATGAGCGGATTGGACTTATGTTTTGTTTTGCTCATTTTTACATACATGCGTTCTTGTACATTGTATCATTGGAAGGCAATCGACTATGAAATTATGTGGAAGTAAATTTAATTAAATATATTTAAGGATGTTGTGGCACAGTGGGAGTGACTGATTGTAAATGAAAGGGTCGTGGGTACGATTCTCATTTGGTGGAATGATTATATTTTTTTTAGCTTCACGCTGTATCCTGCACACAGCATGATAGGCAGAGGGAACCTAGTATTAAGATACTACGTTCACCACTATCCGCTGAATTAGGAGGCATTTGCTGCTTTGCTTTGCTTCGACACCAGAGCGAAGAAAATGTAAATATTAAATATTTCCACTCCTCTAGTGGGAATCGAACCCACAACCAGTCGTTTACAGTCACACGTGTGGGCCACTGCGCCACGACTGGCCCTAATATTTAATTTATTTTAACGTTTCACTCTAGTGCAAAGAAAAGAGTGGCATTGGGTTTCACTCAATACGCAATGTTTTGAATTGAAACGGAAAGTGAAAAACGGAGTGTTTCACACTATGTTCTTGTCTGCCAACTATGCCATGCGAAAAAAGTGCGTGTAGCTGAAAAAAAATACTATTTAAAGTTGAAATATATTTATTTTTAATTTTAATATTGGACACTTATAAATTAATAGCAGGGTAGACAGAGAGCATAGTGTAAAAATACTCCGTTCTCCATTTGAAATATTTAATTTAAAAGCCACATATTTCTCTTGCTAGAAAGAAAACGTATTCTTTTTATAAAAACATTTTACTAAGCGGGGATTGAACTCCTAACCACCGCCCTTATATTCACAACTCCACTACACCTCTTTGACGTCTTTATTTTTAAGGCTAAATAGAAAAATGTTGGAATTACAAGCTTGGAAATGCGTTTAAAATGAGTGTTTCCTTTGTTCTAATTTCTAATTTACTCGATGCAATCGACCATTAAATTGTATACAAGTGGATTAAGATTACCTAATTTAATATAATTGAAGCTGAAATATTTATGTATAACGTTCAATATTTAATTCTTGTAATTTAATAAATTATTTACAGAGAGAATCTAACATTAAGACACTCCGGTCTCCATATTCTTTTTACAGCTTCACGATTTTTTCCCTCATAACTAGTAGTGAAAGAGAATGTATTGTCAAACTTTTTTTCTTCTCGAAATTGAGACATTGTGTGTTGCAAAGACATTGACAGCTGTTAAGATTTTTTATTTAAACTTTCATCCCCTATTTCAACCCTTTAGAGGTTTATTTTTGAAAAAATAAGTAGCCTATTTTTGATCCTAGATTATTTACTTCCTACTACCTAGATTACTACTTTCATTCTAAACTTCATTCAAATCGAACCAGTAGATTAGCCGTAAAAGCGTGACAGACAAACAGACAGACTTTCGCATTTACTATATAAGTATGGATAATAAAGAATCTCAAATAAAAATAAGCAAAGTATCGTTAAACTAAAAAAATATAACCAAGGTTATATCTATTGCTATCTTCTTTCCATTAAAGTAAAACACGAGGAGAAATATTAACTAAATTCACTTTTAAATACGATAAGACAAGCCTAGTCTAATCTAGTGCAGTCTAGATAAGTGACAGTCAGTGTAAAAGGTAGTAAGTTCGATTTCAAAGTATTTCAACGAATGGAATCTTCTAAGGATATAAAGGTTTAATAAGAAAAAATAAATCACAATTGTGGGGAAATGGGAAACGGAGTGTCTTAACACTAGGTTCCCTCTGCCTAAAATGTGAAGCCAAAAAAAGGCATTTCCCATCATTAAAAATAAAAGAAAATCTAGATATCTCTACCAAAAAAAAATTAGAAAAGCGAGAGTTTCATATAAAAAAGCCAATACGTTATTTCCACGCAAGTGAAGTAAGTAGTATGAAGTGAGTGGTCCAACAAGTTTTTTGTATGTAACGTCGAACAACGTCGGGATTGGCCACGTGCGAATGACACCAGATTAGGGACGCTACTCAGATAATGCGATTTTATAGAATCAAAATCAACGATTTAATCTTTATTTATGGCTTACCTGTGTGTATTTTAGTTGGAATACCTGAATGCGATGGTATGGGGTTCAAATTTGGTTGAGAAATTGTATGGGATAGTAGTTTAAATAATACTGGGTGAGTCAGAGAGAATTTAGTGTTAAGACACACCGTTCTGCACCTTCTGTTTAAAATTGAGATATTGCATGTACAGTGAGGGACACTCAACGTGGCGCATTGTCTCAGATATCAGTGCAGAGAAATGAGAAAGAAATTAAATATATATGAAAACTTCGTTCAGCACTTTCTGCCCGAAATTGAGACGATTGAATGAACGACGTATTGAATAAAGGAGGTCAAAGCCGTGTTTCGTCTTTTCACAAGAGTTAGATTGCTAACTATTATTAGCTTATTGATTGCCATACATGATAATTAAAATATAATCATTACACTGAGTGGAAATTGAGCCCAGAACCACGTTTACCATCAGCCCCTGTCCCACTGCACCACGGTGGCCTTGAAACAACTTTATTTCACATTTATTATTGTTTGTATGAACTTAACATAATTAAAGAGTTATTAAATTGAAATTACCGCGTTTTTCAGTGCCTTCTTTTTGTTCACTCGACACTAATACATTAATATCGCGATATATTTTTTAATTGCCGTATAAACCGAGTGGCTAATTAAGAATATCTTTAAAAAGCAATAATGTAACAGTATTTATTACTAATGAGTGGGGAAACACTTAAATTATTTTTATGCCTTTTTCCTGTTAAGAGAGCGTAGTGTTGAGACACTCCGTTCCCCATTTTTCGTTTGAATCCAAGACTTTTTTCTTGTCACTAGAGTAAAGAAATGATATATATTATAATATTTAAATAAATTATATATATTATAATAATTTAAATAATAGCCTTCTCTTCGAGTTTGAATCGAACACATAACTATAGTGAATACAGTCAGACGCTATGAAACTGCGCCATGATGGGCTTTTAATGTCATCAAATTTGCGTATATTGGCAACTGCTGGCAAATTATTTGTTTGCTCATGATGGTTACTGGTTCGATATCTACTTGAAGCAATTCTCATAGTTTAAATATTTTATTTTGTATTTATTAATTTTAAAGTTATACACTGGCTTTTTGAAACGGAAAGCGAAGAATGAAGTCCCTTATGATTAGGCTGTTTTTGCAAACACTGTGATTAAAAATTTATGTATATTTTATTCTGTTATAAATTATAATTTTAGTCTGTATTCAGCTACCTTTTACTTTCCCGCCATTTTTACTGTCACTAAGTTGACATTGACTTAATTACTTGTTTTTACAACATTAATACAACTAAAGAGGTTCTATAAGTATTTTTTAATTGTAATATTTTATAAAATATATGAGAAATATGTAAAATAATATTTTTAATATCATAATTTTGAAGAAATATTTTTTTTAATAAATGTCAACCTTATATTTATGGATATAGATTAGAATATAGCATTTTGAGAATGTTATTTTTTTAAAAGGTAAGCTAGATTTTATTTATACCGCGGTACGCAAAGGTCATTGGCTGGATGCCAAAGTATGAAGCGATATAACGATTTAGTTGACAGCCGTGTTCAATCGGGTTTAAAATTTAAATATCTAAAATCTTTTTAACTCTTAAAATTTAGTAGTGAGAACCCAGTGGTGAGAAATTTTGTTTAGAATTATTTACTTACGTTAGAAACACTATAATAATATTGTTTTCTTTGTCTTACTTGGTTAAAACTGGGTAAAAGTAAAATTTAACTTATCTAAACTTATGTATTATATGCGAATCGCACCTATAACTTTTGATTCTAGACTCCCGAATAACTTAAAAACATCTAATAGTGGCTATATACTCAAAATTAACATCGAAGTCAATAAACTCTCAACATTTCATTAATTTATTTAAAAAAAACGCGATATACCAAAACGATCTTCACAAAATTTGTTGCCACTCTTTAGCAACACCACATCTAAATTAATAGTTTATTCGCTAAAAAGCTGCACAGATTTAATTGGAATTTCTATTAAATGGGGAAAAACGTTTTTTTTTCAATGGCAACATTAACTTTTATTACATTTCTTTTGATTTAAAATCATTTATGAAGGATATATTTCAAACCGGTATCCTCCTATCCTATCCTATAGTTAGGTACCGGTGCGTTAGAAACGAGTTAAGTGTGAAATTAACACCTGTTCAATTACGATAGTGAACTATCATGTATCGAATTGGTATAAATGGGAAATCGATCGATTATTTTAACTCGATGTATTGCAGTAGAATTATGTAATCGATAACATGTTGTTACATATAATGTCGTATACTGCGTAAAGGAAAAGAGCTGCCTATGTTTTGTTAATATTTTTATTGTACTGAGAAGAGTATGAACAATTTAATGTATTATTTTTTATCTGTGCATTTAAAATTTTCTTTTTAATATTGTTGATATGTTCAATGTTAACGAAGACTTTTTTTTAAGACTTTTTTTGTAAGTTTTAAACTAAATAAGGGGGAGGTACAGACAGTTACAGTTAAATTGTTAATTAATAAATATAAAAATCGAGGCAAAGCGCGGCGTTAAGTTCTGCTACTTGACTCCGAATTCGGTGAAAAGTGGGAAACGGAGTGTCGAGCAGCGTGAGGCTAAAAAAAAAATCTAATTGATAACATGTTATTATGATATTGACATGATCATTTCTGTCATTTTTTAAATTAACTCTAACTAATTAAGCAAGGACTAACATAATTAAATAGTTATTTAAAAAATATATAAACTTATGAAAATTATATACAATCTGTATAAGAAAACAAATTCACAGTGCGCTGTATACTTCAAAATAAATACTTTATCCAAACGTAAATTACTTTACATCAAAAAATTATGCTTAATTCCAAGGAGTAAAAGTTTTTCAACGAAACTCATTTCCAGATTCCGTCTCGCTCTGACATACGTTTTGAAATTAGTGTGAAAGAGATAAAAAATTGCGGGGAAGAAAATTATAGGGTTGTCCGCATTCAGTTGGGCGTAATGATGGATGCGAGTGGTTGCCGGTTGCCGCGTAATGAGAATGTGGTAGCCCTGTAAGTGGTGTCTATACGATTGTATTATATAACGGTTGTAATGGCTTCTATTTTTATTTGTTTTTTTTTTATTTTTTTTTAGATAGATGTTTGAATATAAAAAAAATGATAATTTTTTGTGGCCAGTCGTGGCCCAGTGGCACAAGAGTGTGACTGTAAACGACTGGTTGTGGGTTCGATTCCCACTCGAGGAGTGGAAATTATATTTCCATTTTCTTCGCTCTGGTGTCGAGGTTAAGCGCGGCGTTAAGTTCCGCCACTTAACACGCAAGCCTCCGAATTCGGCGGAAAGTGGGGAACGGAGTGTCTTAACACTAGGTTCCCTCTGCCTACCCTGCTGTGTGCGGGATATAGCGTGGAGCTATTTTTTTTTTAATTTTTATAATTTTTAAACTGACTTAGAACCTGACTCATAATATTATACTGTGGGTTGATGCGTTGATAATTTTTATGTTACTTTTTAATTAAAAACATAATTATAAGGCTAAGGGAAATATGAAACACAACACAACACTATTTTTTAGTATATTTATTTCATTCACCAAGGACTTGTCGGTGTATGTGCGTACTTTTTGCTATTGTAGAACTACACGCAGTCTACTATTTTATTTATACATTTGTACATTTAGTAGAAAAAATACTATTCCATAATAAATATCATTTAATAATCACATTCTTTTTTTTTTATCTTCACTCTGTATCCCGCGCACAGCAGGGTAGGCAGAGGGAACCTAGTGTTAAGACACTCCGTTCCCCACTTAATCACAATTTAATGCAATAAATAAAATAATGCTTTACTTAAATTAATTATTTCTAAATTCTTACAGTATATTTATTGTAAAGAATATACAAGTTCATATCACCTACAGATTATATAAAAGCGACAAACGTACCTAATTTTAAAAACGTTGGCATAACGTCGTAAATTAAGCTTTGATATGTCGAAATCTTACTTTTTTATTGCCACACAACTTGTTATTTTTTCATTTGCGATGTAAAAGTAAGTAAGGAGGAGAGTTTAACACTACCTTCTCCCTCAACTCTGTTATATATCATGGGTCCATTTTATAGATACTGTGTTTCAGGCGGCGGAACTGAACGCCGCACCTTGTCTACTGAACTTAAACAATAAATGTTGAGATATCAAACTCATTACCATCATTTTTTTTAGCTTCACGCTGTATCCCGCATCCAACAGGGTAGGCAGAGGGAACCTAGTGTTAAGACACTCCGTTCCCCATTTCTCATTATTTGTCACTTGTCAACCAGTTGTGTTAAATTATATTACATTTTTTATTTATATTTCATACATCACTATTTTCATTAAAGTAACAACGAAAGTGGACGTCCTTACAATCATATCGCGCTAAAAATTTATCGTCTAAGGATGTGCATTACTCAGTCGATATTTGGTATCGTCTCGATACAGTTTGCTCGATTTATCATCGAAATAGAATCTGAGCTGTTAGTTATGTGCAAGGGATATCGTATTACGATAATACCCTTGGTTGCTTTCGCAGAGATTTTTTTTTTTCCTTATTCTTATTTATTGGCCCAAGCAATGGGTCGGACGTGTGGATGCACACGGGCACAGATAATAAAACATAATGTTTTTAGTGCTATTTTCGTTTCGCCTGTTGAAGTCTGGTTGAATTACTCGACTTTGAAATGCAGATTTTTTTTGTTATACTCTTTTAAAAGTTCTGAAATAGATTATGGTAAAATGTAAGCGTAAACTCGTATTAAATGCCGAGCCTATTAGTAAAAATGTTGTTTCGTTTACCTTTTACAGAGCACGACACGATATATTATTTGTTCATTTTGTTCCACTTGTTATTTAGCAATGTAGCTACATATATTGTAATTTAATAAGCTTGTGACTTTGTCTACACGCTTGACTAGCGCAATGAAATCGAGCTAAAATATTAATATGATCAAATTTTCACTAAGTTCAATGGTCACGTTGAATTATTTAATTTTTGACTACAGTGTTTCAATTAAATCTTAAATACTGAATTTAATAATTTAATTAAATCCAGGACATAAAATTAAACATCATATATACTCGAGGAGTGGAAATATTTAATATTTCCATTTTCTTCGCTCTGGTGTCGAGGTAAAGCGCGGCGTTAATTTCCGCCACTTACCACGCAATGCCTTCGAATTCGGCTGAAAGTGGGGAACGGAGTATCTTAATACTAGGTTCCCTCTGCCTATCCTGCTGAATGCGAGATACAGCGTGAAGCTATACTAGATAGATAGATAGATCAATAAGTTTAAAATATAAAATTTCTTGATTCAATTAAATCCAGCATACAGTATTATAGACATCACTATAACATAACAAGTGACCAAAATTTAAACCAAGTTCAATGATCGCGTTGAAAAATTTCAAACTGCAATTAAATCGTAAATTCCAATACGATCCAACGCAACCGACAATCACACAACAGATAATAAAAGATAAAAAAATTCACATAAATGTTACAATCGATTTTTAGCGAGTACGAAATTAGTATCGATCCTTAAACATCGATTATGCATAACGAATAACGGAGGCATTGATGTAACAACATAAATCTCTGTATACGAGAATTGCTAAGTGGTTTCGAATTGGTTATAACTTTTATATTCATTATTAGACTACCGTTATTTAATTTATTAATTATTTCTAGTCATTTGGCGAGATTGACCTGGCTCTATTTTTTTGTTCATTCGATACCTAAATTACATTTCTAAACACTTTGGTTGCTCAAATCTAGTGGTACTACGGTGGTGGTAGTACGGTGGTGGTAGTGGTAGTACGGTGGTGGTAGTGGTGGTACGGTGTTAAATTTCACCACGTGTTTATTTTTCATTTTTATGTTTCGTGAATTTCCTGAATAGCAGGGGGCGGATTCAGAGGGAACCTAGTGTTCTGACATTCCGTTCTAAACTTTCGGCCCGAAATCATGACATGTTTGTAAAGTAGTGGGTCAGAGGAATTAAAATAATATGTAATCACTCTTTAAGTGGACATCGAACCCGGAACCATCACGTTTACAATTACACACTGCCTCCCTGCGCTACGATCTCTTCCCTATAACAGTCTCAATATAACCAACCTTTTCTACCCCCACCAAATACATAACTTCAAACGTGAACTTAACTTGAAAAAAAAAATATCAAAATTTTCGGTAATTTCCATTCCTCAGATTCTCTGATTAAATTCTATAGTTTCGTCGGCAAATACATACATACAACTGAATCCTTGTTCTTAAGATCGTAGTGATAATATGCAAATAAGAGACGGGGCAAATAAAAAGGACTTTGAGATCATTGTCCTCCCGGGTGACCCAAATAAGATAAGCATGGCGTATTCGGGCCTGGAGCTGTCAATACGTATTAGTAATAATGTTGCTAGCTTAAAAAAACATTAATCTTAACAATTCGCCCGGTTTCATGTTTTAAAATTTATTTGAAGTGTTAATGTTGGGTGGTGATGTCATTTTTTGTGTAATTGTGAAGAGGTTGAATGTTTGGTTGCGGGTTTGATTCCGTTTGGTATACATCTTAAATATGTTTTTATATTTTATATATTATGTTAATTAAATATTTAATATTTTTATTTTCTTCGCTCTGGTGTCGAGGCAAAGCCGGTGTTAAGTTCCGCCATTTAACACGTAACGCCTCCGAATTCGGCGGAAAGTGGGGAACGGAGTGTCTTAACACTAGGTTCCCTCTGCCTACCCTGCTGTGTGCGGGATACAGCGTGAAGCTAAAAAAACAAAAAAAAAAGTTAAATTAGCTAAAGTATATAATATGGATACGGCATGATTGCAAATACTCCGATTCTCTATTCGGATTCTATTCTTCTAATCGAAAGAATTTTTATATTTAAATTATTTACATTTTTTCACTTTGACCCGACAAAATCAAACAAAGTCAGGCAAAATGCGGTCTTAAGTCCCGCCATTTAACTGTCTATTTTTTGGACAGAAAGTGGAGAACGGAGTGTCTTAACACTAACTCTCGACTGCAAGAACAAGCGTGAAGCCAAGCCAAAAAACATTAGGATATATGAATCGTTATACAAATTATAATATTACAAAGTCTAATGCCCCTGAGAGCGGCGAAACGTTTTTAGCGCGAGGTTCCGCGTAAATCGTGAATATGGATGCGCATATTGGGTTAGTTTAATTTATAAGAATTTTTGGCATTTTTCTAAAAAACCGTACAAGAAGTTGATATAACGAAATGTGGAGAGAAGAGTGTTTGTGCCTAATTACTAAGGAAATAGAAAGAGAGTTTACATATATTTATTACAATAGTGGCAAGAGGCAATAGTGTCACAGTGAGACAGGTGCCTGAACAGTGGCTGTAAATGTGATTGGTCGTAGATTCGATTTTCGCTCGAGGTAATAATTTTTAAATAATTTTTATAAGTCTACTCTGGTAAGACAAAGTAAGGCGTTGAATTGAATGTTTAGCTTAACACTCAATGTGTTAAATTCGGGTGAAAAGGACACTGACACTAGGCTTTATTTAACTACCTTACTAAGGGAAATTGTAAAAAAAAAAACTATTTTATTGAAAACAGCATATGAATATAGCAATATAATCATCCTCTCGAGTAAGAATCGAACCCACTATAATTAGATGCAGTCTTACTACACCATGATAGCCTATTTACTATTTTAACTTATATCTAAAATAATAAGGCTATTCGTGGCGCAGTAGCACAAGCGTGTGACTGTAAACGACTGGTTGTGGGTTCGATTCCCACTGGAACAGTGGAAATATTTATTATTTCCATTTTCTTCGCTCTGGTGTCGAGGTAAAGATCGACATTAAGTTCCGCCACTAAACACGCAATGCCTCCGAATTCGGCGGAAAGTGGGGAACGGAGTGTCATAAAACTAGGTTCCCTCTGCCTAACCCGCTGTGTGCGGGATACAGCGTGAAGCTAAAAAAAATCTAAAAGAAAAATCGTGTCAAATGTTCCGTTTGTTTATCTAAAAACTAAATATATATGTATAGAAACATGATAAACTAACGTAGCGACTTGTTAAGAAATATAGTCAAATTATTCACAAAACTTAATATTTACATTTTGTAATTAATCAGTATTAGAGTGGGAAACGGCTAACGTATCGATATATCATATAAAAAATGTTTAAGAATATATATACGTATGTCTATCTGTCTATGTTTGCGGCGTTGAGTTCCGCACAAAATGTCAATAGCTCAGGTGGAAAGAGAACGGGGGGTTTTGACAATAAGTTCTCTTCGACTACTTTGCTATGTGAAAAAAACATGCCTTGGTCTATGTGCATAAATTCATAGTAGTTTTACATCTTAGATATCTATATCGAGAGGTTCCGAAAGTCTAAATTTGCTATAATTTTATATTGAGTATTTACCCAATATATAACTCTCCTCTCTTCCTCTCCTTCTCTTCTTGGGTATTATAGCTATTTAAACTTTCGGAGCCTCATCTGTAAAGTTGTTATTGCACTTTGGCCCCTATACATAGAAGCCATCGATAGGAATACTAGCGGCCCGCTTGTGGCTTCGCCGCGTAAACTATTTCGTTACATTGCAACACTCGGGGGCGCATTTTTAAAAAATCCTATGTTTAAGCTTAGATTATAAACTATTTTTACGCCAAAATTAATTTCAATTGGTCAAGCGATTCAGATTTTCCATATAAACTTTCGTGTCCTATATCAACCCTTTAGAGATCGAATTTGAAATAATAAGTAGCCTATGTTAGACCCAGTCACTTACTACTTTCATTCTAAATTTCATCCAAATCGGACCGGTAGATTAGCCGTGAAAGCGTGACAGACGAACACACAGACATTCGCATTTATAATATAAGTATGGATTTTCTATGTCAAAAATAACTTAGTGTTCGAACACTCCGTTCTCTCATGCCATCCATTCCACAGCCCCACTTATTAAGAAAGATCGTCTCAAAGATTATATTTATTGATTTTATCAACTCTAAATATATTTTATTACTAATACAGTGCATATAAAACGAAGATGTTAAAAGAATCTACGCTATTAAGCGTATCGTTATCTGGTTTTAGCTCTGAACGGTAACTCCAGTTTTGATGAGGCCGCCGTAATAGCCACGAATTAACATGCAAATTACGACTAGTTTTGTTTTGTGGGTTCGCGCATTATAATAAATATTTTTATTTGAAAATGTAAGTAGTCGGTTGCAACTTCCTTTGCGTTTATGACTGTTTTACTTAACTAAAGAAGTTATGGTATTTTTTTAGCTTCACGCTGTATCCCGTAAACAGCAGGGTAGGCAGAGAAAACCTAGTGTTAAGACACTCCGTTTACCACGCACCGCCGAATTCTGGAGGCATTGTGTGTAAGTGACGGAACTTAACGCCACCCTTTGCTTCGAGACAAGTGCGAAAAAAATGGAAGTATTAAATATTTTCAATCTTCGAGTGGGAATCGAACCCACAACCAGTCGCATTTACAGTCACACTTTGTGACCACAAGCTACGACTGGCTTTAAATTTCTATATAGAAAATGATATAAATCCTTACTATTTAATCATTAGTCATACAAAATAATTAAGTGGTTATAAGTTATTAGTATATTTAAGCAGGCTTTTGTTGCAGAATTTGAACCAGTACCTTTAAGTGAAGCATTCCTAGCTATTTTAACTTTAATATTTCTAACAAATTAGTAAGAACAACGTTTTTGAACGTATAGCTTAGTGGTCAAAACGCTTAGAGAGCCGAGCTCCAAGAGGCACGGGTTCGAATCCCGCTGCGTTCAATTTTTTTTTTTTCTAAATAGTTTTTCAACTCCTTAAACGTGCGAATAACACTTTAAAAAATATTAACAATATTTTGGAAAACCAATTTATATCCTATCGACGTCTAAAAACTCAAGATTAACTAATTTTACATCGAAAATGACAAATTGCCTATTACATTCACATTTGAGACATAAAGCAATATTTTTTTCCTAAAAGATGATCTCACATTCTTAAATTATAATAAATATAATAGGTTTCATAAAAAATATATTGAAATGAATATTGTGGCCAGTCGTGGCCAAGTGGCACAAGCGTGTGACTGTAAACGACTGGTTGTGGGTTCGATTCCAACTCGAGGAGTGGAAATATTTAATATTTCCATTTTCTTCGCTCTGGTGTTGAGGTAAAGCGCGGTGTTAAGTTCTGCCACTTAACACGCAATGCCTCCGAATTCGGCGGAAAGTGGGGAACGGAGTATCTTAATACTAGGTTCCCCTCTGCCTACCCTTCTGTGTGCGGGATACAGCGTGAAGCTGAAAAACAAAGAAATGAATACTTTTTATTAGAGACCGTCATAGCGAAGTGGGACAACGTCTGACCATAAACCGGTGGTTGTGCGTTCGATTCCCACTCGTTAATATTTAAATTATTTTCATTTCTCCGTTTTAGTACATTTTTTTACGTGAGGAAATCCGTTACGGGTACCAGCCCAATTGGGGACTCGGACGTAGTTATGTGGGCGTCCAGACTGAGCCGTCCGTATACCCACTGAAACCTCACGGTGCTCCTCCTCGACCGCCACAGTCCGGGGCCACAGGTACCCCAATTTTCCGCGTACCCCGGAGGTTAAGGCTGCTTTGGTACTAGAGACAAAGCGCGGCGTTGAGTTCCGCCACTTAACACGCAATGCCTAGATTTCCGGCGGTTCCGGAGTGGAAAACGGAGTGACATAACACTACGCTTTCTCTGACTGCGGAAAAGAGCGTAAAATTGCTTTTTTACTATATATTAGTTTAATTCTTAAAATTATTGAACAAAGTACTAGGAACTCGAATAAGACCGACTACTTCACATTTGCATAATTTATAGTGCTGTCACGTATTGATTTAGAGTCTACATTTTACTTAAAACGGTACAACAATTTTAATAGTGTTGTTCTTATATGCTATGTTTATTTATTTATATTATTATATTAATACGTAAGGCAAAACCTTTATAAGGTATAAAAATATTATTTTTCTTTAAATAAATAATTAGTCATTTTCTTTAAAATGAAAATTATGTTAAACGAAAAATATGTGTATAAAATTTGGCAAGATTACATTTTTTTTAAATAATGCATAAAAATACGAAAAAGTAAACAACATATAAAAATATATAAAAAAGAAAAACACTATTATATGTAAGATACACAAGTCTGTATAAAGTGACATATACGTTGCTATGGCAACAGTGTCTCTAGTACTTTAAATTTTAAGAGAGAAAAGAGTGTTTAAACACTCCCTTTCATTTCTTACCGTTTAGTTTAAAGTTATAACAAAATTCAAAACCATAATGTATTTCAAAATCAATCTTTATTTTAATAATCTTTATCAATCCACTTAACACGCAACATCTCAATTTTAGACAGAAAATAGAAAACGGAGTGTCCTAACACTAGATTCTCTCTGCTACACAAGAGAAAGCCAAAGAAAAAAATATCAAGTAGCATAAACCAAAAACAAGTTATTATCAAGTAGAATGCATATTTTCTCGAAATAGCTTCATTAATTAGAAGAATTTGTAGGTTGATTGCGGGAACTGAGCTGTATATTCACATTCAAAATCGATTTAGATGAGTATCGCGTATATAAATAGTCGTTAGTCCGCAAATCCATCAAATATGATGTTCAATATAATTTCCTGTTAAGTAAAATAACCGTTATGGTACAGTGGCTGGGCTTA
Organism: Dryas iulia moderata; assembly: GCA_019049465.1. Taxonomy (NCBI): domain Eukaryota; kingdom Metazoa; phylum Arthropoda; class Insecta; order Lepidoptera; family Nymphalidae; genus Dryas; species Dryas iulia. The sequence continues at coordinate 1,190,398 of CM032418.1, forward strand.
TAATTACTCTGTATGTAGGTTACAAGTTTGAACTTAGATTGGCTTAGTAATTGCAATTGACTGCTCCTTTCTTTTAGATATTATAGTTAAGTCACTATTTTCTCTCTTTCTCTCAATGAATTGAATATATTGTAATTTGATTGGTATAGGTAGGCAGTCATAATGACTAACGAAGTAACCAGTCGAAATAGCTTAAGTAAGTAGTCAAAATGACTTAAGTAGCCAACCAAAATGACTTAAGTAATCGGTCAAAATGACTTAAGTAATCAGTAGGTACTTACAATATTAAGTATTTATTCAGCATATGTGCATATCATATCTTGTCTTGGTAAGACAAAAATAAAGTGCCATCATGATGCATTAGGACAGTGTTTTCATTCTCAGCGCAGAGATAGGGAATGCGGTGTTGTGGTTACTTAATTGATTATACTTCTTTTTTTTGTAGCTTCACGCTGTATCCCGCACACAACAGGGTAGGCAGAGGGAACCTAGTGTTAAGACACTCCGTTCCCCACTTTCCGCCGAATTAGGAGGCACGGCGTGTTAAGTGGCGGAACTTAACGCCGCGCTTTGCCTCGAAATATGAAATGAATGATTATACTTTATTTCTCTTTAGGTATATATTATAGTAAAAATATTATTTAGACTGTTGAGTTCGTTCTAAAAGTAGCTTTAACAACTAGGCTTAACAAGAATAACCGTTATAGTATTTAAACTTAACAGTTCAAAATGTTATGATATCCATATTTATATTCTATGTATATGTACTTTGATAAAACACCAAAAAAAGAATATTTCTACAGGCATTTCATATCAACTACTGATTTCAAAGTGTGGAAACTTCGATGTAATAAAATATTTAACCATTTTAGACTTGGCGGAAAGTGGGGAACGGAGTGTCTTAACACTAGGTTCCCTCTGCCTACCCTGATTTATGCGGGACAAAGCGTGAAGCTAAAAAAAAAAAAATTGATTTGCTATGCTTTAATATATTAGGAGATTGTGCTTAAACAAATGTTATTTATTCTACGTGATGAAAATTTAGTCCGGAAGGGTCATTAAGTCCATGCAAACGAAGTCACAGGTAGCTACTAGTAAATAAAGAATTAAACTAAATAAAAATCTATATAGACATAAAACTAACAGGTAGTTAACAAAAACTATCATCAAAGAGAATAAAGATATAACATAATCGTCGACGTCCTCGTACAATTGTGTTGGGAAGAAAAAAATATATAGATCTTGTCCATTTTTTTGCCTACTTTTTGTTCTAGTGATTAATAAACTAGACTTTGTGTTGCAAAAAGTATGCCTTGATTTGCTATTTACTAACTGAGTTATAGTTTAGGAGAGAATAGTCAAATGTCACGGAGGTTATCGGTTCGAATCCCGTTTTGGGTTTTTTGTTTGTATATAACTCTGGTGTTACATGGGGTCGTGGGCGTCGGTGTTCACCTACCATCAAGTGACCCGAACGCTCGTTTGCCTAGTCCTTCATATAAAAAAAAATATATATTTGATTAGGTTTTAGGAATTAATATCCATACTTATATTATAAATGCGAATGTCTGTGTGTTTGTCTGTCACGCTTTCACGGCTAATCTACTGGCCCGATTTGGATGAAATTTAGAATGAAAGTAGTAAAAATGACTGGGTCTTACATAGGCTACTTAGTTTTTCAAAAGTCAACTTCTAAAGAGTTGAAATTGGGGTTGAAAGCTTATATGAAAAATCTACACCGCTTGACCGATTGTAACGAATTTTGGAATATATATAGTTGATAATCCAAGGTTAAACATAGGCTACTTTTTTTTTCAAAAATCCACCACCGAGGGTTGCAGTATACCGAAACAGCCATGTAGATCACGAGAGCGTGCCGCGAGCGTGCCGCTAGTTTAAATATAAGGCAAAAAATGATGACTTATAGTTAGATTTTATGATAGTAAAGCCTTTTCTATATAGATATTGGGAGAGCATCTTCTATGAGGCCACCGTGACTCAGTAGAAGAGCGTCCAACTGTAAACGCGATGGGAGTTCGATTCTTACTCTAGGGAACGTTTATATAAAAATATGTTATTTCTTCTCTCTGGTACATAAGACAAAGTCTAGATTTCATATGGAAAGTGGAAAACAGAGAGATTAAACACTAAGTTCTCTCTGACTACTAGCTGCAAAAAAAGAAAATTACTTTTTTAGTAATATAGTTTCCATTCTTATAATATATTATTTAACGTTCTTGTATACGTGTCCGAGTGTCAATTCTACTATTTATTTACCAAATGACAATTGATTGATTGATGATTCACACAGAATGCGAGTTATTTCGAAAACTTTACTACTGAAGCAATGAGGATAATAAACATATTAAAATACTGCATAGAAAAGTTTACTGCGTAATACTTATAAAACATATGTTTTCAGTTTTTATTGAACACTTAGTAAGGCCAGTCAGACTGGGCAAGTCGTGTGGGGCAGTGGCATAAAGTGTGACTGTAAAGCGACTGGTTGTGGGTTCGATTCCCACTCTAGGAGTAGAAATATTTAATATTTCCAATTTTTTGTTCTACTGTCGAGGCAAAGCGCTGCGTTGAGTTCCGCCACTTAACACGCAATGCCTCCGAATTCGGCGGAAAGTGGGGAACGGAGTGTCTTAACAATAGTTTCCCTCTGCCTACCCTGCTGTGTGCGGGATACAGCGTGAAGCCTAAACACTCCGTTCTTCACTTTCTGATATAACTAACTTTGTATACAATATAGCATGTTCAATGGCCGAACTCAATGTCGTGGGTTTTCTTAACTTGTAGAGATAAAGATTAAATTATTTTTTATTGTGATTAAATATTAAAAAGCAAAAATTAGTAATGAGATATTCTTAATTACTTGCCAGCTATGTATGTAACTTGCTAACAGCTTCTATAGTTTCACGGTATACGATTCACGTAATATAACTCCGTTCTCCTTTTCGTTTCCCTTTTCCACCTTAATTCAAGGCATTATTTGTTAAATAGCGAAACTTAACGCCGCCCTTTGTCTTACTAGAGCGAAGAAATAAAAATAATTTTAAATATAATCATTTCTTTCATTAGAGAACAAATTCGAACCTAGTATAACGTTTTCAGCGATTCTATCTACTGTGCCACTTTAGTTTTATAATATATGTACAAGTTCTCTATGTATATAGGTATATATTAAAAGAATTATCTTTACATAGTATAAAGCAAAATCGCTTCCAGCGTCTGTCTGTATGTATATACGAGTACGCTTAGATCTTCAAAACTACGCAACAGATTTTGATACGGTTTCTTTTAATAGAAGGAAGAATTCACAAGGAAGGTCTTCATATTCTTAATTCATGCATAGTATAGTAGAGAAACACTAATAATTTTAGAGGTTTCTAATGTGATGTCTATGTGCCTATAGTGAAATAGTTGTGTAGTTCACGCAGGCGAAACCGCGAGCGGGCCACTAGTTTTACATAAAATAACAAAAATCAGTTCAAAATTCGTATTGCAACATTACGAGGTGGCAGCCTATTGACGCTCAACGTAGATAGGTACTTTATTATAAATTTTAAAATAACTAACATCTCATACGTGTTCCACATTCCATCGCCGGCTCTATCACGTTTTTTAGAAAGCTTAATATGATATTGGTCAAAAATAAGCTAAATTAAACCTTATTTTTTAATATATAAAGTATATTTTGCCTTGTATAAGGAAATCTTGCCCGTAATTAAGGTCTGTACGCCCGGTCGATATGATATTGTTTTTTATAGTGTAGTGGATCCTATAGATTAAAGTTTTTGACTTGGTTGTGTTTCAAGTTTAGTTGAAAACGATTAACACTAATAGTTTCAGCCGGCTTTGCACGTTTTGATTGGATTTTGAGGTTTGGACAGGTTATTGTTGAGATGAATGTACTATAAAAAAAGAAATAGAACTATAACTATAAGAAACTAAATGAAATATGTTAATATTAATATATTAGATAGTCATTATGACTTAATAATGTAATATATGATTAAATTCTACGGTTAATGATTTTATTTCCAGTCGTATCTATGTACATATGTACATGCTCATTTGATATGTTCGTTTAACTGGCCTTGTAAGAATAAACAAGAAATGTTTAAAAGCAGAGAACGGAGTAATTCTTCTTTATATTCTTAGAGAGAATTCTCTATAAGAATATTCTATAAAGAATATAAAGAATTGCGTTATTTTTGCAATAACTTGTATTTCAAACCCATAGTAGTTTGTGTTATATCAATTTTATTAATTATTTCCCATTTTCCGCTGAATTTGGAGGTATTGCGTGTTAAGTGGCGGAACTTAACGCCGCACTTTGCCTCGACAACCGAGCGAAGAAAATGGAAATATTAAATATTTCCTCTCCACGTATGGGAATCGAAACCACAACCAGTCGCTTTACAGACACACTTTGTGCCTCTGCACCACAACTGGGTCCATAATTTTATTAATTTATTGTATTAATCTATTGTTTTCTAACGCATCATTTTTTCACGCTTCACGCTTTTCCCTTACCTAGAACTTAGTGTTCATTAAATATTAAATGGCAACTCAACGCCGCGATTTGTGTTCAAGATTTTTCTAGACCAGAGCAAAGCAATAAAATTAATTGAAATATATACATTATCTCGAGCGGGAATCGAACCCACAACCAATCGCTTTATTATACTATTTTTAAACGTAGGTATAGTTAAAAAACATGCACCAGCCAAAATAGTTATGTAAATCTGGTAACAATATTGATTTTTTTATTTTTATCACTCCATTACGCTTTCAACGCTGCCATTCGGTTGCGGATTATGCGATGTAAACTGGTATTCATGCTTAAATTATTGTCACGTATTTACAACTGTACAGCTGTATGGGGATTTTTGTTTGAAAAATAATAATACTATATATAAAATATGTATGTAGGAATGTGTGGTAGAACTTTTGTTATATTTTTTTAAATGTATGTAGCATTTGAATGCATTGAGATAGTGTCTAGCTGTTGATTTCATTGGTTATGAGTTTAAATTCTTTATGTGTCTCTTTGGCAAAGGACGGGGTTAAGTTCCGCCATTCGAATTCGCAATGTCTCGATTACAGGTTAAAATGTTTAACAGTGACGGGAGTATTTGGACACTTTGTTCTGTCTACCCTGTTTTGTGGGAAATATTACCTGAAGTAACTCTTATTATTATGTAAAATTGTAACAAAAGTCGTGGCGCAAGGTACTAAGTGTACTGTAAACGCGACCGGTTGTAGGTTCAATGGTAATCGAGAGGTATCTCGAAGAGTGGAAATGTTTAACACTTCCATTTCCTTCACTCTGGTGTTGAGGCAAAGCGCGGTGTTAAATCCCGTCACAACACTAGGTTCCCTCTGCCTACCCTGCTGTGTGCGGGATACAGCGTGAAGTAACAATAATACTTTCACCGAAGCACGTCCATTTTGTTTACAACAAAATCGAAGTCAGTCTAAACTTAAGTCTAGACTACGTAAGATTATTATCGAACCTCAGAAATTCACTATCGGTGGCCTACATTCAGTCAGAAGTAGAAAGCATTGACAACATTTTTTAAACATTTTTAAAGTGTTATTCCACACCCAGGGAAACCGAAAAAGATATTTAGAAAACTCAGGCTCAGCGGTGAGAGAGCCTGGACGGTATTCAGGAGGCGCGGGTTCGAATTCCCCTGCATTCAACTTTTTATACGTTTTTTACACGTCTTTTTCAATTGACAACTTTGTTTTTTATCCTTCTTTGTGCATATTTAAACACATTTCTTTGATTTAAATATTTTAGTTTGTATGGGTGACATTGAGAGTCTTTTTCTTGTACTGTCAAATGCGTTTTACGCAGATCCGGCGATCTGCGTAAACCGCATTTGACAGTAATACGTAATAGCGTTAAAATAAACTAACTTACGAGCGAATAACACTGTGAGGATTTATTTTTTTATTAATTAATAAAGTTAAGATAATTACTAAAGTAGACCGTTAAAACATCATAGCAGAATGCGCAAGAGAACTTGCAGCGTATCATGTGGGAAGAGAGAATTTCTACTGGATTTAATAGGTGATTAAAATACTATCATGCTTTGCGTAACCCATAATACGGTTGTTTCTTCCACTGCGTTCGCAGCCTCAATGCATTGGCGCCTTGAAATTAGCTAGTTAAATTTTTCTGCTTGTTATAATTTTAAATCATTGTATGATTGTAAAAGTCTGAAATTTAACATTTTAAAATAACAAGCGATAACAAATGCTTTAGACTAAACGATCTTTTTACTTCTTCTGTACTAAAAAAAATAATAATTACATTTAACACATTACAATAATCTACAACAAAACTTGATACATTTCTGACAACCGCAACAAAAAGCTGAAGCTCAAATCAATTTACTAGTTTGACGCTGGCTCAAAAATATTCATAATAACCATCAATCTTTTAATACATATAACATACGTATATAATATAATATGAATATTATAAAACGCATACAAAATGTTGTTCACCCCGGTCCCAAGACGGTCGATCACAATTATTGAACTGCGGGTCAGCAGATAGTAATCAAGCGAGTAGCGTCTTATCTCGACCTGTAAAATTATTACCAACGGTACAGCCACCTGTAGGCTTCTGATTTTTAAATTATATACCTTTGTGCTCAGTGGTTATGTTACATTAGATATATGTAGGTACTTAGTTTGAAATATTATAAGTTTACGTTAATAATGTAGGAAAACTTTGTATGTGTTAGTTTTGATTAGGATATTGTCAATTATATTTGAATAAATTGTAATGTTATAGGGGCCAGTCGTGGCGTCACACAAACGTGTGACTGTAATCGACTGGTTGTGTCTTCGATTCCCACTCGAGGAGTGGAAATATTTAATATTTCCATTTTCTTCGCTCTGGTGTCGAGGTAAAGCGCGGCGTTAAGTTTCGCCACTTAACACGCAATGCCTCCGAATTCGGCGAAAAGTGGGGAACAGAGTGTCTTAATACTAGGTTCCCTCTGCCTACCCTGCTGTGTACGAAAAAAAAAAGGATTGTAATGTTATTTATAGACTATATTTTTTTTCTGTCTTTCTTAACATAGCATGCGGCGTTGAGATCCGCCACTCAGTACCTAATGTCTTGAATTTGGGCGGCATGTGAACAACGGACTATTTTCCAGGAGACTCTAACACTTGGTTTTCTCTGACTAGTACTAACAATACTAATAAATAATTTAAAGTCCCACGTACCTTCCTATTACTTAACACTTATACATACATATATTCTCTTATACATTATATACAAGGCACATAACTAGAAGTCGAAGTAACTAACCAATAAATAATATTTACAATTTAAATTAATCGTTCAAATAAAGATAAATCGTTGCCAAAAGCGGAATTAGCACAGCTGTTACTTATTATCTTATTTGCGTAGTTGAGATTTAAATTGTATGTTATTTAAAGTACCCACTTTATATCAAATTATATTATACAGGCTAAGTTCCGTCACTTAACATAAAGAAGAGAGAGATTCAGGTAAAAAATGGAGAACGGAGTGTCTTAACACGACTCTCTCTTAACTACTTATGTATCTTTAAAATATTCGTAGATTTTATTGTTTTTAGCTGTATACTTTTTAGGTAGGGTTGGGTAGCCAGGAAGAACTTAGTGTTAAGATATTCCGTTCTCTCCACTGGAGCGAAGAAACGAAAATAATTAAATAAAATCTTTCTTTTGAGTGTGAATCGAATACACAACCATTGCGTTTATAGACAGAAGATTATAGATATATACGCAATGTAAAAAAATGCAAGACTTTATAAAAAAACAGTATTTATATTGGTTTAATGAAATATTATATAATTGCTATACTTTATAACCTTTTTTATTCAATATTCTCTATTTTTACTGTTTTTTTAGCATTTTATACGCTTTGTATACAAATATTAAAGAAATAGCTACTAAAGTCTCTAATAACAAAAATCCAAACAGATATTTAACAATTTTTCATATAAAATTACAAATATAACTCAGTAAGAAGTAATAAAACATTGATTTGCACGTACGCGTGGGCGCAAGTGGGTCACAGTCTACATCGCCCGCGCACAATCGTGGATCCATTAGCTGATAAGGTGTCAGGTTCGATTCCCGGCACAGGCAGGCTACCCACGGGTTATATTGTAGATATATGATATAAGTCAAGATGGAAAGAAAGAAATGAAAATCTTTTTACTGATTTTAACGGAGTTATAAGTAGTCAAAAGGGAGTCTGTTAAGTGTTAGAAACGTCGAGTTTTCTAAAAATTTATTTTCGAATACTAAAAATATACGCGATTAATCCAATTAACAATAGTTTTATTTTAAAATGTGTAATAATGTCGAAACAAAAAATGTTATAATTAAAATCTTGTTATGAAAATTATTAGGAAATCATTTTATTGTGTATAGGTGCATTGGTTGATGGTTCGATTTCTAGTTGAGGAAATGATTTTATTTAAATTATATCGTTTCTCTGCTTTGGTAAGTTAAAAAACGGCGTTCAGTTGAACTATTAAATGTTTTACACAAAATATTATTATGAAAATTATTGGGAAAGTGTTTGTCTTGACGCAAATGGTTGTGGGTTCGATTCGCACGAATTGAAATGACCATTTTCTATTATTTTCTTTTATCCCTTTTCGTACGACAATACACGGCGCTGAGTTCTGCCAAATACACTTAACCGAGTTATAATATTATTATCATATTTGAATTATTTAAATTATATTCTTTTGGTAAGGCAACACGCGGCGTTATGCTCCGCCACACGAAACACAGTAAGTCAAATTTGGACAGAAAGCTCACTCGTGATATTTCTTTAGTTATTATATAATATTATCATAATTATTCACATAAAATTCTATATAAGTTTCGTATATTTTATAAGGTGACGTCAGTTCGTGATATATGCGCCAGGCTGTCTACGACTTAGCAAGATAAATGGATTACTTGCTAATCAAATTATTGGTTACTTAACCTACTATATTATAACTAGGAATTGTTATTGTATAATAATATATTAGATCAGGGGTATACAACCTTTTTTAGTAACGGGTCTACTCAAATTTTGAATTTTTTTGGCGGACTAAGATACTCACGATTAGGAAATAGTACTTGAAAAGAAGGAGACTATCTATAAAATTATTAAGCGAATCGCATGTAGTCTGATGGCCGCAGTTTGCCCACCTCTGATTTAGATGAAGGTATATAAAAAATAAATAGTAATTACTTACACGTCTAAAATTAAAGTAGTAACAGTGAAATTATACTTCAATATCTATATCAAAAAATATATTAAAATTAGTTTAAATAATATTTTGAGACAAAGCTCGGCGTTATTAAAAAAATAGCCACGTAGTATCTTAACACTAGATTTCTTCTGCCTATCTATTCTGCTATAATCGGGATACAACCCAAGAGATGTCCCCTGAAAAGGATTCGAAACCTCAACCCTTCCACATACTTCACCACAATACAATAAATTCATTAAATAACACAATACATTTAATACAAATCGTAACTGTTTATCTATTTACAATGGAAGTCGGTCGAATGCCTCTGGTTGCACCGGCTATGTCTTCGAGGTCACGCTTTACAAGAACTGTCGAACTTACTTATTAATCTATTATTTTTACGTTCTTTTCCCTTTTATAAAATGCTTTTTTGATTATTTTATTGACTACATTAATTTAAGATATTGTCATATGGCGGCGTTAAGTTCCATAATTTAATACGTAACGTCTTACATTTAGACGGCTGATGGTAAATAAGAAACTGAAACGTTGTATGTTTATTTAAGTTAAAAAAATTAAATATCCATTGGACATATTTATTTTCAAATACAGCATGTTTCAAACTATATCTAGTTCAAATAAATTAAATTAAAATTATTATTTGTTATATTAAAAGAAATAAAAATAAAATAACATGTTTTTTGTCTGTCTGCTTATTCCGGCTGATCTCGGGAACAGCTTATCGATTTTGACGAAACTAACACTGGTACATAGATGATATAATAAAAAATAACTTAGGTAACTACTATTTTATAATTGTACATTGTTAAATCCCACACGGTTAACCGCTCAACCGCTAGCAAAATAACAATTTAAATAAATCATTAAATAAATTAAATTGAATAAACCATTCATTCAATAAACTTTCATTAAAAAAAATAACAATTAAAATAAATCATTAACAAAATAATCATAATTACTAACTGTACTCGACAAGTCAACCGTACTTGTAGCTACTCTTAAGTCCTTAATAAATCCACTTAACTAAGCCAAATCTAACGCGTAGGCCATGTTGATGGTTATATCAGAATCCTTCAAGCTAATGAGCAAAGAGCCTATTGAATATCCATCCGTACTCTAATCGCTCCTTAATGGCACTCGTTTGATAGTATACAGCCTACTTTCTACCAATTTACTAAGCCCCATTCAATTTTTATTGCCCAATTTAATTGAAATATCTTTTATTTGATCTTAATGTTAAATTGTTGTGGTTGAATTAATGCAATTGGGTTGAGTGTGATGTTTGTGGGTTTGAATTCGCTTTGATTCTAAGGTTGGTGACTAAGACTGTAAACGACTGGTTGTGGTTTCGATTCCCACACGAGGAGTGGATATATGTAATATTTCCATTTTCGTAAGTTTCACCATTTAATATACGATAATTCTTATGTTTAAAATTTTTAAAGTGTTAAGCACATACTTAGAATTGATAAAGGCGCAGGTTCGAATCCTGCTACGTTCAAAATTTTTATACGTTTTCTAAAAACGTTTTTTTATACTATTACGGCGTTAAGCTGAGGCAGCCAGAGGAAAAAGGTACTAAGTTTCTGCGTTTCTACCCCCATCTACACATTGTGTGGTAAATAACTGAAATTAAAAAAGAAATATATGTATTTGCATATGTGTTGTAAAATTCAAATACGGACACGCCTTGAGAAAATCGCCAACAATGGATTGAGATGTGAAGATAAGTTACATGTTAGGTATAGGGGAAATTTAAATGATAGAACATGGTTAGATGCTGGCAAGTGGGGTTAAAATTAAATATATATTTATTTCTACTAGCGTTCCCCTGCAGGTTTATTTACGAAGGCTTTAGGTCTTAAAAAGCCCTCGTTTCCCTTTTTTCCTATAAATTTTGAGATATTTTATCTAAGATTTCCCTTTTAGTTTCCATATACATGCTAAATTTCGGATCTTTATGTCCAGTAGTAACAGTCAGTTATTGAGTGGCAGATGGTATAGTGTTAAAATAAATAACTTACCAATAACTTTTTCCTTTGAGAACCTGATGTCAAAACACTCCGTTCTCCACTTTCCACCCGAAATCGATATACTGAATATTGAGTGGCGGAACCCAATGCCACAGTTTGTCTTTGTTTAGAGCAGAGAAACTAAAATAATTTAAATATAACAATTACTCCGAATGCAAATCGAACCTACAACCATCGTGTATACAGGTAAACCCTATCCTACTTCATATAAGAACAAAAACAAATACAATAGTATTTGAATCTGTTTTTATTACTTTTCAAGTAAATATACAAAAACTAGCGGCCCGCTCGCGGCGTCGCCGCGTGGACTGCCTATCTGTTTCGTTATGTTGCAACCCTCGGGGGTAGATTTCTGAAAAATAAAGTAGCCTATCTTAGACCTTAGATTATTAACTATGTTTATTTCAAAATTAATGACAATCGGTCAAGCGGTTTATTTTTTTCAACCCTTTATCGGTTAATTTTAGAAAAAATAAGTAGCCTATGTTAGACCCATATTTATTTACTACTTCCATTCTAAATCTCATCCAAATCGGTAGATTAGCCGTGAAAGCGTGACAGACATACACACAGTTTTTCGCATTTATAATATAAGTATAGATGATAGCCTCATCGTTCCCTAAAACAAGCTTAAAACACACAAACATAACATTTCTTCTTAATTTTAAGAACACTATTTAAACTTAAAATTATACCTATTTAAACTTAAACTAGGTTCAGACAATAAACATTGAAAAATACCGACATCTAGAAGAATAAAATAAAAAACTTTTTTTTTATTTCCACCGTTACCAAACATGGCATAAATCGAGTATGCAAAAGAACTAAGTCAGATCTTTGCGGCCTTTGGTAGAGCAAAAGGTAACGAAAATGAATAAATAAAATCCTATGGTATACATTTCAGAGATTTATAGACCCGTTCTGTTTGTGACCGGTGGACAAACGTTCACTTTTATATAGTGAGGCATCTAGTAGTATTGTTAAGTTGAAGTTCGAATACAAAGAGCTTTTTGTGTATATATATTTTTTATAATATTTAACTACTTTACTATACTAGTGGAGAAATAGATAAATTAAATATGAAAAAGACATTTAAAGAAAACGTATAGAAATTTGAACGCAGTGGGATTCGAACCCGCGCCTCCTGAATACCGTTCAAGCGCTCTCACCACTGAGCCAGAGTTAAAAATTTTATACGTTTTCTTTAAATATCTTTTTCAATTTTCCTAAATGTGGAATAACACTTTTAAAATGTTTAAAAGTAAATTAAATATGCTTAATTTCAATCAATCAATTCAATAAATGGTATTTAGGGAATTATAGGCATTTTCCAATTGTCAGTTAAAATAAAAATGTCAGTTTTGTCAGTTCACTACCACACACACCGACTTAGAAGCCACTTTAGTAGAAAATAACCGACGAATAACTTAAAACTACTTTAATATTATAAATATTAACTTTTTAAATATGATTATTTTAAATATATATTTGAAAAATGTTCAAGCAAAATTTATATAAGCGATATGTCAAAACATAAAAACAACCTAAGAGTTGTGTAATAGAGAACTTCATTATATCTATAAATCTTGACCATTATATAATTACATTAGAAAGTATCTCAAATAAATAATAAAAGTATCTGAAATAAAATAATAGTCTATATGCACAAGCAGTGCCACAAGCGTGTGACTGTAAACGACTGGTTGTGGGTTCGATTCCCCCTCGAGGAGAGGAAATATTTAATATTTCCATTTTCTTCGCCCTGGTATCGAGACAAAGCGCGGCGTTAAGTTCCGCCGCTTAACGAATTCGGCGGAATGTGGGGAACGGAGTGTCTGAACACTAGGTTCCCTCTGCCTACCCTGCTGTGTGTGTGTGGGATACAGCGTGAAGCTAAAAAAAAATATTCCCCAATCTGGATATCGAATCCACAACCACCTTGCTTAAAATGAAACACTTCCACTGCACAGCATTACTTCAATAAAACAATTACACAATATTAATATCTATTCAAAGTATATTACCTGCAATTCGCTACGCTGTCATACGCCAGCCTATGGCCTATAGTATCCTTAGCCTACGCTATGCAAATCCCAGAAACATAATGGAGAAGGCATTATATGTATTCTTTTTTGTTTCTTTTTAGCTTCACGCTGTATCCCGCACACAGCAGGGTAGGCAGAGGGAACCTAATGTTAAGACGCTCAGTTTCCCCTATTTCCGCCGAATTCTGGAAATATTGCGTGTTAAATGGCGGTACTTAACGCCACGCTTTGCCTCGACACCAGAGCGATGAAAATGGACATATTAAATATTTCCATTTCTCGAGTGGGAATCGAACCCACAACCAGTCTCGTTTAGACTAGCCCCATATTTTCTTCAGCTTCACGTTGTATCCCGCACACAGCAAATTCTGGAGGCATTGTGTGTTAAGTGGCCGAACATAACACCACGCGTTAACTCGACCACCACCAGATACATTTTCTTCAAATATACAATATTTCAATTCCTCGAGTGGGAATCGAACCCACAACCAGTAGCATTTACAGTCACACTTTGCGCCCACATGCCACGGCTGGTATATGTAAATTGTCGTCGTGAAATAGAGACTTATGGTGATTTTTCACTGATGTATCTACAACAGTTGAATTTTCATATCTCTGAGATACTCGTGGGTACGAGCTTTTGAACTAACGCTTTCTGTTGATTCGATTGTCGATTCTTGTTTTTTGCATTTGTTTAAAGATTTTATGTTTAGTAAGCTTGGTTTAAGCTTAGGTTAGCTATAAAGCTTTTTCATGTTGTTTAAGAAAAGATTTTATAGCTGCTGTATTGAAATATTTAATTTATATGTATAAATATAATAAATAGACTACTTTATACAAGATAGTAGTGTATAAAAAGTGTATACGAAGGATTTTTTTCTATGATTAACATTTTTGTTCTTTTTGCGGTGCACCAAGTAGAGTCTATTAACTAGCTGTTAACTCAAAAATGGTGGCTACAATCCTCTATTTGAATGAATTCTTATATTTTAATCATTTTTATTTCATCGCTTTAGGAAACAAAATACGGCGTTGAGTTCCATTCTTCAACATGCAATGACCCAAGCTTAGACGTAAAATGGAGTGTCTTGACACTAAGTTAATTCCGTAAAAAACTACTAAAAGTTATTTTCACACAAAAACTAAAGCAAAACTTAAGATATATGCAGATTTTATTTATTCATGTTAACAGTGTATAAATGTGTCCCGTCCATACCTCTCACAGCATCTGAACTGATGACGGCGTGCGATAGTGTGAAATCATAAATATAGCTTTTACTGTCTCGCCTCGTCTTGCCCCTTTTGTGTGCAATGCCTCTGGATGAACTTGAAGAACGTTTCGTTTGTTTTGTTATCTAGTGTGTTTCGTGTATACGAGTATTTTGTGGGTGGACTTAGTGACGAGTCACTCTATTTTTTGCTTTCTTCTTTATAAGGTGGGGGTGAGTTCTTGTTATATAGTATAAATCAATTAAACATTTCCACTCGAGGAGTGGAAATATTTAATATTTCCATTTTCTTCGCACTGGTGCCGAGGTAAAAGCGCGACGTTAAGTTCCGCCACTTAACACGCAATGTCTCCGATTTCGGCGGTGCGTGGGGAACGGAATGTCTTAACACTAGGTTCCCTCTGCCTACCCAGCTGTGTGCGGGATACAGCGTGAAGCTAAACAAACAAACAATTTAACATTTTATTTTTTGCTTGACAAAAACGACAGAGAAGTAAGTGTTAAAATAAAACTGTTAAAACAATCGTGGTGCACTGTGAATAAGGGTAACTGAGGTTTTCATTCTTGGGAGACGATTGTAATTAAATTATTTTCATAATTTTGCTCTCGTAACTAGTGATTTTTGTAAGAAGCGTCAAGATCTTTTCGGTATAAAATTTTATGATTCAGATTTTCCATTTTTTTAAAAACATTGCGTATTAAGTCGGTTAACCTGGCTTTGTATATCATCATCTTATAGTTGCTTTAACATTTATAAAATTTATCCCAAGTGGGTTGTAAGCTTACAAGTATCACGTAGAAGCAGCATTACATTGTCATCGAATATGCAATCACTTGTTTCTATACATAGCTTATTGTAAGCTTTACAATAAATTCTGAACACCATTATTTGAA
Source organism: Dryas iulia moderata (assembly GCA_019049465.1). Classification (NCBI taxonomy): domain Eukaryota; kingdom Metazoa; phylum Arthropoda; class Insecta; order Lepidoptera; family Nymphalidae; genus Dryas; species Dryas iulia. Next base: position 1,205,907 of record CM032418.1, read on the forward strand.
TTTACCATCAAGTTAATTAGAAAATATTATATTTAATTTATTTCCGTTTCTCCGCTCTGGTACATAAGACAAAATTCCGACATTTTTATCCTGAAAGTGGAGAACGGAGTGTCTTGACACTAGCTTCTCTCTGACTACCCTGCTATTCAGGACAAAGCGTGAAGCTTAAAAAAATTAACTTTCCCTTCAAATACTACTATTTTAACACGCAAAGCCAGGATATAAAATTAGTTAACTATATAGCTGTTCGTAGATGCATCTTCTTTCGCTCCTGCTCCTCAATCATGCGCCCACGATGCTTAATTAAAATAAATTACGTCGAACAGAACCGTACATGTGAGATATTTCGATTAGGGCTTAATCTAGTTAAGTTGCTTTTGTTTCAGTATTGTCTTGGAACTAGGTCCTAGGTTCAATTTTTGAATAATTATAATTTATAAGGAAGATCTTTTTCGCATATCAGAGCGAATCTATTGTAAATACACTCTATACTTATATATTGATTGACTTATAGATAGATTTTTTTTATTTAATAGCTTCACGTTCTATCCCGCACATAGCAGGGTAGGCAGAGGGAACCTAGTGTTAAGACACTCCGTTCCCCACTTACCGCCGAATTCGGAGGCATTGCATGTTAAGTGGCGGAACTTAGCGCCGCGGTTTGCGAAAGTGCGAAGAAAATGGAAATAACAAATATTTCACTCTAGAGTGGGAATCGAACCCACAATCAGTCGCTTACAGTCACACCTTTGTGTCATTGCTCCACGACTGGCCTGAATAAATATATATATTTATCAATAAATATCAATTAATTAATAATGGGATAATTGGATTTTTTACCAATGCAAACGTTTAGCAACAAGATTTTAGCAAAACATTAAAGAATTTGCTAAGTTACAGAGACGAAGACCTCCTTTATTCGAGTCTGTGATAAAATTCGTTCTTATGTTGACGTCTGCTACTATAAAATACATCTCTGTATATAAATTATTGTCGATATTTCGTGATGAGCGATATATATTATTCGGTATTCGATATTCGGTTTTCGGTGGCCAGTCGTGGCCCAGTGGCACAAGCGTGTGACTGCAAACGACTGGTTGTGGGTTCGATTCCCACTCGAGGAGTGGAAATATTTAATATTTCCATTTTCTTCGCTCTGGTGCCGAGGTAAAGCGCGGCGTTAAGTTCCGCCACTTAACACGCAATGCCTCCGAATTCGGCGGAAAGTGGGGAACGGAGTGTCTTAACACTAGGTTCCCTCTGCCTACCCTGCTGTGTGCGGGATACAGCGTGAAGCTATATTCGGTTTTATATATAATACAGATTTTAAGCGAAGAAAAGTACTAATTACTTATGAAAGTAAGACGTTTAGTAGAGTTAAATAGATTTCGCATAATCAATGGGAAGATGGATCGTTCGTTTAAATACTGTGACGGTCCCATTACCTCTTATAATGGATACCTTACGATTGGTAGATATGAAAATGAATAATTGCTAATTTCTCTACAGTGACGTTAGTTAAGTCTTATGAAAACTTGAAATAATTAAGGATTTTCTATTTATATAAGTTTATTTATACTGCGTACTAACGCAAGATAAATAAACTTACCTTAGTACCTTTTTTAATACAATATATTCACGAAATTCAAATTGACTTTTATCCTACTTTAAATAATATTGATATTATTCATCTAAAGTAAAAAAATAATACCAATAGATAATTGTAAAATACAAAAATAAGCTAAATAAGTATTTTTTTTAATTTTGTTTCTTTTTTGAATAAACATATCTTTAGTAGTAAAATGTTTATTAATGAAAAAAAAAGCAAAAATTTTAATAATAATTTCTTTAAAAGTTGAAAGTTCCTATTAAAAATATCTTCTATTTTCTTATAAAATTCAAATATTTAACTTACACACATAAACCAAACCCATAGCTATGCTCTATATAAATTCATATACATAACAAAAACAGTTAAGCAACTGTCCTTAGAAGCATATTACCAACCTTTAGCCTGCTTTGTGCACGATTGACATCATAATTTGAATTATTACTTTATCTTATCTCTATCTAGAAGCCCTTATGGCTAAGTATTAAGGTGTAATTTAGTGAGTACAGGGAAAGACCTAAATGGCAAGTGGTTAGGGCGACAAACTATTGTGAATATGTCAGTCATGTTCTTTTAGGGGGAAAAAAATATATTATCTAATATGAATGGGGATTTGAAAGGAAATGGTAAAAAAATATGTAGATACAAGTTATGGGAAAATTGAAGTAGCTTATTATGAATCAAAAAATTAAAAGAAAATACTTAAAATGATTGTCTCGTTGTTTTGGTCATATTGGCTTATATATACGAGTATGTACATAAGAACACGAATACATATACTAAGATAGTATACATTTATTATATAAAAATATTATCTAATCGTCGAATAACACGTATCTCTATGCCTTTTTTAAAGCAAATCAGACAGCAAGAAGTAAGGCAAATAATGTTGCAAGATTTTTTTTTTTTATTAAGCCCAGTTCAGTTCAGTCGGGAACGGAGTGTCTTACACTAGGTTCCCTCTGCCTACCCTGTTGTACGCAGGATACAACGTGAAGCTAAAAAAAGCCCCATTCACTTTTCCAATTATTGTACTTCAAACGTGCTAATGTGGAAAGTCTGGTAAAATTACTTGAAAAAATTCTGTTAAAATTAGAAAGAATTATTGACAGGGCCAGATTGAGGTAGCTAAGGACAACTAACTTTGAACGTAACAAAACTTTTTGCTTCAACTTTGAAATTTGGTAGAAAGTTAAGGCAAAAATACATTTACATAAGCGTATATATATATATGTATAGATATTTTCACAAAATTCAAAGTATGGCCACTTTAAACCAGTAGCTGTGGGCGTAGAAGTAAATCCACAAGGAATTAAGATAAGGCAACGTAAACAGGCGGTCAGAGCAGGTAGGCACAAAGACGAACAAACGACAGTTTTATTTGTTGCTTAGGCTTATTAATAAAAAGATATATATCCTGGATATGTTTTGTATATTAAGTAAAAAAAAATAGCTTCACGCTATATCCCGCACACAGCAGGGTAGGCAGAGGGTATCTATTGTTAAGACACTCCGTTCCCCACTTTCCGCCGAATTCGGAGGCATTGCGTGTTAAGTGGCGGAATTTAACGCCGCGCTTTATCTCCACACCAGAGCGAAGAAAATGGAAATATAATTTAATGGGGATTATTTAATTTAAGAAATTTGTAATTAAAAATATGTATGAAAAAGGTACTTTAACGTCTATTTTAATAGTTTTTTTTGCTGATATGTTAGTTATCACTTTACTCGAGGCATTGCGTGTTGAGTGGTAGAACCCAGAATCACGCTTTGTCTTTATCACCAAACCGCTCTGGTATGAAAATATGGTCTGGAAATGAAAATAATCTATATATCCATTTCCCCGAACCAAAATCGAACCCACAGTTTTAGCATATACAGTAATACTCGTTCATTAAATAATAAAAAAATGTAAAAAAATATAAATTTATATGTACAAAAATATTTAAAGTATAACAATTTAAAAATAAGCTAACGAATATTTAAAAAAAAATCAGAAAGTTTTAACCAAAACTCTTAAATTGTAAATTTCTTTCACCAACATTAAGTCAAGCCTCAACAGTTGATTACTGTACTTCATTTACATCGAATTAATGTTGTAATATGCGTGAAATTGGATACATAATAAGTTTATAATTTAACTATTTTGCACTTTCCCTTATACTTTAGAAAGTTTAAGGACATGGATAAAAACGATTCTATACAAGAATGTTAGTGACCGAACTCTCTTTTAATTTTTTTTAGAATAATAAAACCATTATTTGAATATTTATATGATAAAGAACCCACAACCGCGTCTACAGTCTGATATTTTTCCACTGATATATAACAAAGTAAAAATACATTCAGTAATAAAATAAAATTCTACACTTTCAATAATTCCAGAAAAACAAAGACATTTTATATATAAAAATAAATAGGTTTCACCCTTTTGTCGGTATAGCAGGATAGACAAAGAGAGATAGTGTAAAAACACTCCGTTATTTACTAACATAACCTAACCTTTAACTTCAGTGACAGAAATCAACACCAAGCTTTGTCTTAACAGAGGGGGGAAGTAAAAATAATATATAATAATATATAATCAATTTCACGAGTGGAAATTGAATCTACAACTATCATGCTTCCAATCAAACTTGGTCCCTTTGCGCCAAATATAACAATATAAGTAAAATTACTTACAGATTAAATTTTAAGTGAAGTTTAACTTTAAATATATACATTAAAAGTGATTGATTATTTATCATATCATATATCATATACTTAAACTAAATTAAAAATAAAATTTAAATCCTACACAAGATTATATATTTAAAACTTTAAAAAAAATTAAGTGTATTGCTATTTAGTTAAAGGGCGCTAAAAGTTAAAGCTAAATTTTATTAAATAATTTACTTGCCCACTTAAAACATCTAAAATATTCAATTGTAATACAGATTATACAATAATCACTTAATCTGTAGTTTGTTAGTGATTGTATATATTTTGTAAGTATGTATATAATATGTAAGTTTACAGGAAATTAAAAGGCTATTTTATTTATTATTTATTTATATTATTTCAACCTAGGACCCTATAAAATGACGTTAAACATTAAAAAATATGACTTGAATAACATAAATGAACAATAATTTGGCTGTATAAACGTTGAATGCATCCTGTATTTGTCTAAGCCACTTTATCTTATCATTTCAAAGGAAGTGAGTGCTCTTTAATGATCTTTTAATTTTGAATGAGAACGTTGTTTTAAGATAACGGTGGGAAGTTATTGTACGTAGCGACTTGTATATATATTTTTTGAGCACAGTGGCACAGTGGGACAGGGTTCGATTCCCAGTCGGAGGAATGATTACATGTTATTCACGCATATCTTTTTTTTATGGAATAAAGGAGGCAAACGAGCTGAAGGTCCACCTGGTGTTAAGTGGTTACCTTCGCCCATAGACACCCACAATATTAAAGTTATGGATGCGTTGCCAACCTTGGAATTGGAGGAGAGAAGGAGGGAGGAAGGATGGGAATGGTGGGAATAAGGAGAGCTGGCTTACATGCCATCGAACCGGAATACATCATAAGATATTTGGCGGTTCGTCTTTAACATGATAGTGGTCGCGAGCCAGTCGGAGAACGAATCTCCTACCACCAAGCTACTGGGTTACCCGCCTTTTACGGGACGCTACCCAGCGGCGGGGGGGAATTGTATTCTTAACCCGTCCCCCCACGGGAAAAAATCTCCACTCTGGTGTTTAAGTCTCCACATATATATGCCACTATTCCACATACAATATCTTAATTTCAGGCGAAAAGAGGAGAATAGACACTAGCTGTTTTTGACTGTCCTTCTATTTGAGAAAAAGCGTGACGCTATGTTAAAAGAAGTAATAATGTTCCTTTTTGGGTACTTTATATTGTATTTAATAGAACTTACAGTTAGCACACTTCACAGTTACCCAAACTGTGTTAAATATGCGCAATTTACGACGTTATAACACGGCAGGCAAAGAGACCTAGTGTCAAGATATTACATTTTCCGTTTTCAGTCTGACTTAGTTACATTGCTTGTAGAATAGTAGAATTCAAGACTGCTCTTTGTTCTACTATAACGGAAAAAGAAAATATATAATAGATCCTCCGAGTGGGAATTGAACCCACAACCTTCCTTCCAAGTTTACTATCACATACTGTCCTACTATCCTAGTATGAGTTATTAATATGTTCTACAATGTATTATATTTCTACACAAATTAACACATCTATAAGAAAAATCGAGACAAATAAAAAATAACGATACAATTAACAGCTATTTCAATAATTAATGTATCACAAACATAATTTAAATATTTTCTTTGCAATTTCAACAAGCATTTGCGAGTGGTTTCCTTTTATTTGTGGCAGCCTGCATCCATTAATCTATCCATTAGCTCCTACGTTGTGTGCAAACCAGAATTTTAACATAGCCAGCGTGTAAACACAACTTTTGTTGTCACAGAATAATGGTGGGAATAGAAGTGGTGTGAAGTAAAAATTGTATTTAATAGTTAAATAAAATTTAGTGGAGAACGAAGTGTCGTGACACTAAGTTTTCTCTGCTACTTTGTAGCTTTTTTCACATCTTTTAAAAATAAAATTTAGTGGAGAACGAAGTGTCGTGACACTAAGTTTTCTCTGCCTACTTTGTGATGTGGGAAATATACTTTTAAAAGATGTGAAAAAAGTGATAAACTTGTATTTGAATAAAATAATTTTTGTTAAGCATAAATAATTTTGCGTTTGTCACTCCGTACTTTGTACATATAAGATATATTATTAAGATATATAAATGGACAAAATATACATTTTTAACTTAATAATTTGCTTTCCTTAAACTCTGTTATTTTTGTTTTTAAATTTTCCCAACAATATATAGACGGAAAGAGTTTTAATGGACTCCAAATTTCTTTTTAGGTTTATTTGAAGAAAAAAGTGTAGAAAAGCAAAAACAGTTCTATCATAATATATATATATTTTTAGCTTCACACTGTATCCCGCACAAAGCAGGGTAGGCAGAGGGAACCTAGTGTTAAGACACTCCGTTACCCACTTTCCGCCATTCCGATCCGAGGCATTGCGTGTTAAGTGGCGGAACTTAACGCCGCGCTTTGCCCCTACACCAGAGCGAAGAAAATGGAAATATTAAATATTTCCACTCTTCGAGTGGGTATCGAACCCACTAATATTTAAAGTATTATAATAAAATTAAATAGCTTCACGCTATATCCCGCACACAGCAGGGTAGGCAGAGGGAACCTAGTGTTAAGACACTCCGTTCCCCACTTACCCATAATATATAATATTTAAAGTATTATAATAGCAACATTTGACATAAACTTTAATATTATTTAACAAACACGTTGCTAAGCAACGCATAGCTTACGCATCTACCATTTAAAGTTTAGTTTCTTCTCCTTCCATTATCTCTTTGTTCTATGCCCCATACATATCAATATAGCTGTAGAATGCGAGTCGGATTGACGGACAGGCGAGGTCACGATATTGTTTAAAGACACAACTCACAATATTCGATACGATTAAAGTACTTTGGCTTGAAAGGGCAGATGATGTACTAAATTAACATATGTTAATCATTAGCTTGTATTATGTTGTGTGGAATTGTATTGGTTGATGGTTCTTGACGTGGTGCAGGTTTGGTTCTTGATTGAGGCATTTTTGGTTTGTGTTTTCTTGACTTTCATAAAAAATATTGTCTGTCTTGAAAAATAAGTATTGGGTTCCACTAAAGATCGAGAGATTAGAAAGATTTTCTTTAATATTTCATTTATTAAAAGTTTTATATTCAAATTTGTAATGAAAATTTAAAACATATTTTGGTAATTATGATACCTCTAAAAGGTGGCATTGAAATAAAATAATAATTCGTCATATTCATTGTTCATTAGGTATCGCTTAAACTTGAAGTACTATTATTATTGAGGCTATTCGGGCGCAGTAGTACAGCAAACGCAATGATTATGAGTTCGATTCCTACTCAGGATGAAGATTATACGATAATCTTTATTGTCATCTTTAAATTATATAATTATCGTTATTTCTCTTTCTTGGTAAAGACAAAATGAAACGTTGAATTCATGCATTTAACAGGCAAAACTAAGAATTGAGTGTCATGACACTAAGATAGGTCGACTTTGCCTATCTTACGGGATAAAGCGTGAAACGGGATAAAAAAAATTTGAAATTCCTAAGTGTTAGATTAAAACTTTAAACAAAAAAAAGCATCAATTTCCCAAGTGTATTCACACACTTTAAAAGTGTGTATATAAAAGTGTAAAAAAAAACATAACTGATTGACAAGTGTTATCATCGTGTTCGTGTCTTGTTCAATAGATAAGTTACTGTTTCGCGAATGCTAATTACGAAGGAATTCTCAGTTAACAAGTACAAATAGCTGTTTTGATCTTAAAAATGTGTTTTTATTTATAACTTTTATATGAAGAATTCCTGTTTCTACATATAATCAAGTTTAACACCGCATAAGGTTGTATTAACTTATACTGTTTTTAGTTCAGGCTTGAACTACTAATTGTAGATATGTTGACGGATGATGTACGCGTTGCTTAGCAACATGTTTGATATTTTATACTCGAATGTGACTAATTTGGTTTCTAATGTATTATTATAAAGAAATATCGGTTTTATGAAATACTTTTCCATATAAATATTAACTATTTTTAGGCTATTGTAGCGCAGTGACAGCGTATCGTGATTGGTTATGGGTTCGATTTATCTTCAGGAGAATCATTATATTAAAATTATTTTCATTTCTTTGGTTTGGTGTCTAGTACAAAAGCGTGACTTGGAGCTCTGGCAGTCAACATGCAATGTTTCAATTTTAGGCGGAAAGTGGAGATTGGAGTGTTTTGTCACTAAGTCTTGTCATAGTAACATATAAAATTCAATCCTTATATTTTAATTTTTCTAAACTCAACTGAACTACATTCCAAACATTACTTACAAAGAAGTTCCTTTTATACAGTACAAAAGATTTTTTTACATATTTTCAAATGATTCATATACATAAATCTCCTTAACGTGTTGATGATTTGAATTTGAAAAAAAAACACAAAAAATATATACAAAAATTGTATAATACATAGGTGTTACTTACAATTCTCAATCAACTTTAAACTTTATGACTTTAAACATAAGAACTCAAGTGCTTTGGCAAAAAACTCGATGAACTTTTAATATGCGATGGAATTTGAAGCCAAAACATCGTAAGCTAAGCGTGAAATAATAGTTCCTGTGTAGCTTTATTTGTACTGTAATGAATGACTTTCATCAATCATAGGCATTCAAATGATAATATAAAAATTTTGACTCATCTGACGCAGTGGCTGTCTAAAGTTTTTCTTAAAGTAGTTGTGCATTCAAATTGGGTAGAGTGGGTAAAGGATAGGTAAAGTGAATCTAATGTCAAGACACTTCGTTTTGCACTTCTCGCCCGATCTTAAGATATTTTTATGCTTATTATTCCTAAACTTAACCATAAAGTACTTTTTTTTATACCTTCGCGCTCTATCCCGCATAGAGCAGGGTAGGCAGAGGGAACCTAGTGTTAAGACACTCCGTTCCCCACTTTCCGCCGAATTCAAAGGCATTGCGTGTTAAATGGCGGAACTTAACGCCGCGCTTTGCCTCGACACCAGAGCGAAGAAAATGTAAATATTAAATATTTCCTCCACTCCTCTAGTGGGATTCGAACCCACAGCCACTCGCTTTACAGTCACACTTTGTGCCACTGCGCCACGACTGGCCCTAACTATTTTTTTGTTAACTTATTTATATGGTATATTTCTATTTCTTCTTGGTATATATCTTTTCTTAGTTATTTTAACCCATGGCAGTAAACACTTAATGCCGTGATGGACTGGCGAATGACAAATAAAATTGTTTCTATATTATTAAATACAACATTATGATTTTTGCTAAAAGTGTTTATTTTTGTTCACAGGTAAGCTTCACAAATCTTTAGCAGATTCACCTTTATTGTAAGGTAATAATAACTATTTTGGTATAACAGCTAATGTAATGCTTTTATAAGAAGCCCTTTTGCTTATATAGTAGCGTTTTTATATAGAAGTTTCAGATGAAAATGTTTTATTTTGTATATTTTATATAATTTTTGTCTTGTCATTATACATATTATACTGAGACCATATTTATATATTACATGACATTAGAAAATGACTTAGTGATAGAATCATATTACTCCATACTATCTCTTTCATTTGTGTATTTATAATCATATAAAGCAATAAGCAATAAGATCTACTATAGTATAGGTTATACTATAAGCATGATAATTAGTTTAAATTTACTTTATCTTTATACATTTATTATATATTTACACTTTTTGCCTATTGTCGAGATATTGCGTGTGGAACTTAATGTCACACTTTGTTTTGCTAGAGTGATTAAATGGAAACAGACACAGAATATCGAATCTAATACCATCACTTTTACAGACTGACTTTATCCACTATACCACGATGGTTTCATGCCTATAAAAAAAACTATACATAATATAAAAACTTTATCTATATCGAGCAACTACGAGTGTGCATATAATATGAAAAAACTTTGGGAACAACAAATGGCCTGTACCTGGCAGTTAACTTTAGGGGCGTAATAACGGCAATTATTTCAAGCACAATTTGGACACTGAATAGACAGGTAGAGCGGTTCATGTGGTTCTCAAACTTTTTGTTGAAATATTGTTTTTTAGAGGTCATTGTGGCTCAGTAGGGCAGATGATTGTAAATGCGAATGGTAGTTGGGGGTTCATATCGAATAAGCAATGATTAAATTTAATAAGGATAAAGTGCTGCGTTTAGTTTCGCAACTCAACGGGTAATGTCTCGAGTTCCTAATTAAAGTAGTTAATGGAGAGCCTTGATAAGTTTCTCTCTTATTACAGGCTATTAGAAAAAAAGCTGCAAAAATATTTCCATTTAATCTTATCTATATATCTTCATGATTATCTTAAGCTATTCTAAATATGATTTTGAAGTTTACCTTATTTTTTACCTCGTTACTTAAAACATATAATATATTTATAATAAATTGTGAGAACAGTTTGAGAACCACTGGACATGCAGGTACTAACGGTGGCGCCAGACATTCCTATTTTTTCCTCAAAATGTCCCTATCATTTGACAATACTTCCATCAAAATAATAACATGGTGTCTCACAGAAATGAATGCCACGTATTGTAATGGATGCAGTGCGTTTCTTTTACTACAGCAGTATAATAGCAACATTGTGGCAGAGGGATACGCTTCAAGTTCTATATAATGTTTACTACTTATTATAAGTTATTTTTTAATAGCTTCACGCTGTATCCCGCACACAGCAGGGTAGGCAGAGGGAACCTAGTGTTAAGACACTCCGTATTCCACTTTCCGCCGAATTCGGTGTCTTGCATGTTAAGTGGCGGAACTTAACGCCGCGCTTTACCTCGACACCAGAGCGAAGAAAATGGAAATATAATTTCCATTCCTCGAGTGGGAATCGAACCCACAACCAGTCGTTTACAGGCACACTCTTGTGGCACTGGGCCACGACTGGCCACTGCTTATTATAAGTTATTAGATATTTTAATTATTTTCTCGTTTACGTGATATGTGATAGGCAGATAGAAGGTATAGGTAGGTAGATAAAAAGTACGTTTCATTTTTTTATTAATCCTCTAGTCACAAAGTAGAGTCATAATGGAATGTAATGATGTTTTCCGAACGATTTCAGTCATGGCGACCTCTTCTGCTCTTATTAAATCAAGAATTAAGAATTCATGCGCCCGGAGATGGCTTATGGTATATAAGAAATCTTTGCAGTGAGATCTTGTGCACATAGAAGGCACACGAGTATTTTGTTTTTATAGTTAAAGTTACAACTATCATGTATGTAGCCAAATATTTCTGTATTGTAGAATGCATAGCAAAGTAGTAAGAAAGAACCTAGTATCCTAGTCACTCCAACCTCCTCTTTTCGCCAAAATTCGATTAAATATGACATCAATAAATATTATTTGTAATATAATACATAATTGATAAGTATGTATACATGATTTATAAGAAACTTAGTCACATTGAAATATATATTTTTTTTTCTTAAGTTTTAAAATAAGAAAAACACAAGCATTGGCTATCACTTCTACATCGCACCCATATTTTCCTAACAGTATGAACCAAAATGTCTTTTTTATTTTATCGATGACTAACGCATACCCACAGTATTAGATATATTTGATGCGCCTCTAAAAGGCAAACTTTTTTCTCTCTTTACCTTTACTAGTTACTACTTTTACTTCATAATAGTATACAGAGAGATACTCCGTTCTCCAACTTCCCAACTAAGATAAAGAAAATTTCACCAAATTATAAACTTGCATATAAGTAAGGTTACTTATATTAAAAATACCCGCATATGAATACATGTTATTCAACGTATGAACTACAACAAGTAATATCGTCCCAGCACCAAGTAATAATAAAAAAAAAATATTGAATGCATGTTTATATGTATAAAGTAAATAAAAGTTTTATGAGTGCTAATGATAGTACATGCAAAGGGACCGCGCATTAACTTATAAAGTAATAAAGCGGTTTTCTATTAAAAAAAAACTCGTGTAATATTTTAAATAATTACTATGTTGGTTTGGTTCTGTGTATGATTGGGGAGAAATATTAAAATTCATTTTTTTTTTAGATTATTTTCTTTGAATTTGGTTTGGTTTAATTATATCTACTCAGTTTTAAAAATATACTTAAATATTGCTTATTATTGTTTTTTAGCTTCACACTGTATCCCGCACACAGCAGGGTAGGCAGAGGGAACCTAGTATTAAGACACTGCGTTCCCCACTTTCCTTCGAATTTGGAGGCATTACGTGTTAAGAGGCAGAACTTAACACCGCGCTTTACCTCGATTTACCTCGATTTTGAATCATGAAAATGAGCACAATAAATAAAATATTTTATTTATTATATATTTTTTAATAATATTATAGACTAATATATTCGCAAACTAGACTTATATATATACAGTATATCAGCCCAATTAAATTCAAACTTCGTGTATAGAAAACATATAATTTAACGACAATATTAACATCACAGTATCAAAACTTGTACGTTCTGAGAAACAATCATGGTAGAGAATGGAACCCTACTTTGCTATTAAGCTCTACCGCCCTATAAAAGTAATTAACTTGGACTCCAGATAATTGATGAAGCTTAGAGATTACTTCTCTGTCCTACTATAAATTACATTCAAAAACACACCTTATTATGTAAAATGTAGAGTCTTTAATCAATTGTAGATTATTGGTACCATAATAAAGATTCCGTTGGGGGCGGACCGAGCCTAGTGTAAGTTTTTTGTGTTCCTATTCAGTATTATTATAAAATCGTCAAGCGAGGCCCATTTTCTTAGGACGTGTGTGACGGATGGTGTTTTGACCGGCGTAATAATATATTTTTTAAATGTTTTATTGTAATTTAAATTGTTCGTGTATTGAAGTAACGGAAGGATCTCATTGTTCCTTTTATGTTTGGCTCAGGCTTGTTTGGTTGAAATGATTTTGTGATTATTTTAATATATGTAATAAAATTCAGGCCAGTCGTGGCGCAGTGGCACCAGCGTGTGACTGTAAACGACTGGTTGTGGGTTCGATTTCCACTCGACGAGTGGAAAATATATTTCCATTTACTTCGCTCTAGTGTCGAAATAAAGCGAATTCGGCGGAAAGTGGGGAACGGACTGTTTTAACACTAGGTTCCCTCTGCCTACTCTGCTGTGTGGGGGATACAGCGTGAAGCTAAAAAAAAATGTAATAAAATCGTAACAGGTTCTTACGTAGAAAATAATATAAGAATAACTAATATGTTGGTACTAAAGTTAAATTAAATGTATTTAAAATTTAGTATCTGTTTATGTGCATATCTATAAACATAACTTTTATTTAATCTTTTCAAAAAAATATATCCTAAGCTTTCTTATATGGCGACCTGGAGTGCTATTATAATAGAATTCAACGAAAGTAAAGCTTGTTTTGATATTACTATAATACAAAAATAAATGAGTAAATAATAGTGTAATTCGTAGTATTTATGACGATAATTTATTAATAACTTTCATTTTATTTAAATTTAAGCAAAAAAAAAAAATTGACTATCCCACTAAGGAAAAAATATGTAGCTAAAAGAACGTGAAAATATTCTAGTAATAAAGTAACCTGGGTTGATTTCATGGAAACAATATGTCGATTCCGATCAGAAAGTAAATATGGAGTGTCTAATCACTAGGTACAGCGTCAAGCATTTATTTACTTATATTTACTTGTTTCGGTTATATTACGGTCGATTTTGCAACAAAGGATACAAATTCGAACTTTACTATATTAGTGAGGCTTTTAATTTATTTCAATGATTCAGTTAAAACGGCATAACCTAAAAGATAATCACTAACATGACATGATATTTCTTGTATATTCTCTAGTAGTTATTTTACACATTTTTTGTAAAAATCAATCTTCCCTCGACTCAATTTTTATACAATTTCGCGTAGATTCCGATACAACAATACTTTTAATGCAACATTCGTCACGCTATACAAACTTTTGTAGTTACCTGCTCAGTGGTTTTTTTAGTTCAAAGCCTGCAATATAGCCCCGAGGTGCGTCTAGGAATGTAATATCGTGCACGAATATCATTGTGTTTTGACAAAAAGTATATAGTTTTTTTTAATATTTCTATAATATAATGTCATAGATTAATTTTGATTTTGTTTATAAATTATATAGTAGATTTTTTATTTTGAGAACTGCTTTAGGCGATCATAAGAAATTTTTAAAGTTTTTTTTTTATAGCTTCACGCTGTATCGCGCACACAGCAGGGTAGGCAGAGGGAACCTAGTGTTAAGACACTCCGTTGCCTACTTTCCGCCGAATTCGGAGGCTTGCGTGTTAAGTGGCGGAGCTTAACGCCGCGCTTTACCTCGACACCAGAGCGAAGAAAATGAAAATATTAAATATTTCCACTCCTCGAGTGGGAATCGAACCCACAACCAGTCGTCACACGCTTGTGCCACTGGGCCACGACTGGCCACTTATTATTTTATTATTTGTATCTATGTTATATAATCGAATATAAACCTAATAGATTCATTAACAACTAATGCAATTTTATAAAACTAGTAACAAACTAGCGAAATAATCAACTAAATATACACATATATAATAAAAATATTTAAAACCCTTTTCTTCCCGACATTACACGTTCCCATACCAAAAAGTGTTAATATGCGGTCCCTTAGACAAAGGGGATGTTTTTTATCTCCGAAACTTGGGTAGAGCCCAATTTTATTCGTTTATAACACGAAACTCCATTAACATAGACGGATTTTGAGACGTTTATCGTGTAATAGTAGCAGGTGAAGGTGTAAGTTTTTGAGCAAACAAGTTTATTTTATTGTGAAAAAACATTATTTACATATATAAACGTCTATTGTATGTATTGTGTATGGGATATTGATTTAGATTCTGTACTTGATGTATGTACTTGTTAATGATTTTTTTTTTAGCACTAGATTTATCAGACCAGTCTAAATGAGAGTTCATACAGTTTCAATTTAACATTCTTAATGCATTTAATATTTTTTCCCTGTAATGATATCATGACTTTTATAATTATAACTATTATATTAATTTTATGAACTTTATATTGTTTTAGATATCTAATAATAAAAAAAATATTTCTAGTTGTTATAAATATACCTGGTAAATCTAATGTTAATGCGTTGCGTTCCGCCACTTAACACACAATGCCTCCGAATTCGGCGGAAGGTGGGGAGCGGAGTGTCTTAACACTAGATTCCCTCTGCCTACCCTGCCGTGTGCGGGATACAGCATGAAGCTAAAAAAAAAGAAAAATCTAATGTTAAATTTGTTTATTTTGCACTTAAAACCCTTAATATAGTCTTCACAGTTTTCATTCACTGGGATTAGATGTAGTGCAGTGTTGGGTACCGCCATATAACAAAAACAACTTTTTTATTTAAACAATACTAGAAAAAACGTTCAACACATAATATCTATTAAAACTAGTCTTCAAAATATTAGCTAATATTTTGAAAGTAATTTCAAATAGTATATCCTTTTGATAATTTTTATATTTGATAAAGCTATTATTTCATATTAACTTATCCTAGATATAATTTCTTTTTTTTAGCTTCACGCTGTATCCCGCACACAGCAGGGTACGCAGAGGGAACCTATTGTTAAGACACTCCGTTCCCCACTTTCCGCCAAATTCGGAGGTATTGCGTGTTAAGTAGCGGAACTTAACGCCGCGCCTTTCCTCGACACCAGAGCGAATAAAATGGAAATATAATTTCCACTCCTCGAGTGGGAATTGAACTTACAACAAGTCGTTTACAGTCACACGCTTGTACCACTGGGCTACGGCTGGCTACCAAATATAATTTCAGTTGTTATTATGTAAATTCTGTTGATATTTTTGCTGAATACCACGTAAAACCAGGAGTTAACTAACAGCTACTGTGCCAACTTTATAAGTTATTATTGTGAATTTGAATCGTTTTACTGCAAACATGTTTATATAGAGATATCGAAACTGTTTATGAGACCGTTATGACACCTTGAGTTCTGAGTTTAACTAGAAAATCTAAATTAATGATTGTTGTTTATATTCTCTAAATTATTATATTTTATTAGTACGTTAACTAAGTGTTCTGTTAATTCGGTCTTTTATTATATACTTAAGTAAAACATATTTTTAGATATTATACTAATATTAATTTGAACTTTGAATTTGACATAACTTTTGTAAGAAGAAGTGTCACAAAAATTGTTTTTAGTGTTAGTTCATTTGTTTTTTTTTTTAGCTTCATGTTATATCCCACACACGACAGGGTAGGCAGAGGGAACCTAGTGTTAAGACACTCCGTTAGTTTAATAAGTATAAATCAATTTAGAAAGACATCATTATACGTCTTTCTAAATTCATTAAAAATAAAACATATAATAATTGTTAGTTGTTATTAAAGGTATAGTTTTTGATACATGGATTCCATTTGTGTACGTACGTCAAGCGTTTCCTTTTTATATACGAGTATAAGAATTCTATTTAAAAGAAAAATGATTAGTAGAGGTGAATTGTGTAAAATATTTTGATTTATTATAATATTTACATAGTATTTCTTTGTCCTATTTCAATCATACCAAACGCGGCGTTAAGTTACTCCATTCAGCAACAATACTTTCAAAAGTGGAGAACGGAATGTCTTATCACTAAGTTCTCTTAATGCCAAATAATGTTAATCAGATTGAGAAAAAACCTTAGTTTTGAAGCAAAATAACTTAAATTGCATAAATAGCAGTTAAATGGATCTTGCGAAGTCAGTGTTTAAGTTATTGTTTCTTTGGATGCGGTATTTTATGTTTCCCTTTCACAAGTAAAATAATGATACTTTCCTTTCAACAACTAAGTACTATCTAAAGCTTTTAGAAAGCCAATGTACTTATAATATTTATATTGTAGAGACGTTCAAAGAATCCTGCTCAGTAGTTTTTTGTAAATGTGTAAAATACTATCCTCTATATATATTTTTTTGCTTTACTATATCCTGCACACAGCAGGGTAGGCAGAGGGAACCTAGTGTTAAGACAATCCTTTCCCCACGCACCGCTGAATTCGGAGGCATTGCGTGGCGGAACTTAACGCCGCGCTTTGCCTCAACACCAGAGCGAAGGAAATGGATATATTAAATATTTTCATTCCTCGAGTGCGAATCGAACCCACAACCAATCGCTTTACAGTCACACTTTGTGCCCCGAGCCACAACTGGCCCCTTTTAATCTACATACTTACAAATTAACTTCCATGTTAGTCTTGTTTACATAGTATAATAATAGCTATCCCATAATTCGTTATAAAGATATACGTAACGGTAATCAAAAATATAACGGCGTAAAACCAAACTCTACTAAAAATTATCTCTACACATCATTAGACTCTACCACGCTTATCTTATCCAATGTTTTCAACATCATAAACAAAGCTCGCAAGGTATTCGCAAGTGTCGGTTATTAAGTTTCACCACAATTAACTGCCGCGCCGTTAGAAAGCCTCCGTTGGTATTCTATCATATTTATACTGCCTTAGAGAGCAGATTTCCTCGACTTGAAATCGTTTTATGTGATCAATTTTAGGTCTTAACTGCTCACTGTTAGTGGGTCGGTCGTGGATTACTTTGTTTTTATAATATATTCGTTAGTTTATTTTTTTTTAGCTTCACGCTGTATCCCGCAGCGGGATAGGCAGAGGGAACCTAGTGGTAAGACACTCCGTTCCCCACTTTACGGCGAATTCGGAGGTGTTAAGTGTTAAGTGGCGGAACTTAAAGCCGCGCTTTTACCTTGGCACCAGAGCGAAGAAAATGGAAATATAATTTCCACTCCTCGAGTGGGAATCGAACCCACAACCAGTCGTTACAGTCACACGCCTGTGCCACTGGGCCACGACTGGCCACCGCCCGTTACTGGTCGACTGGCTTCGTTAGTTTAGTGTCATTAAAATAGTGTTAAAGGAAGGCATTAACGCTGTGCTGATTAGGAATACTATTAACACCTACAAGCTTGTAGTAATCTAGATATAAAGGTATAAAACTGAATCAAAATTTAATTTTGTTAGCGCGTGAAAGTCGTAAATTTTGGTTATACTGTTTGGTTAGTTAAACTTTTTACTGGGACACGTAAACTCATATGTATATACGTATTTATATAAAAAAACCTACATGCAATTGACTTATATTTAGTAGAAATATAATTAATATAAACACATATTTTATGAGGTCATAGTGACGCAATACGACATTGGTAATAGGTTCGATTTCCGTTCAAAAAGACGATAATATATTTAAATTGGGTTCATTTTCCCACTGGATAAAGCAAAGCGTGGCTAAATGAGTTGAGCGACTGAATAGAAACTCATAGTTTAACACTGGGTTCCATTTGCTTTATGTATAATAGAAGATGATGTAATAATCTCAAGAAATTTTAGTATAAGATTGTCCTTAATGTCGAAATAGCTCCTATTTTCATTTTAGTCAATAGCAGAGGCTCCAGCATCGAAATTGTCGTCAACACACATTTCATGACTGATGACAGTAAAACGGTGTTACGATAGTACAAATTTGTAGTGGTAGAGTTACAGCTATAGTAATACGCCAGTATGTAGAGTCAGTGCAAGAATAGATGATGGGTGGCCTGAATGACTTAATAAATATTAGCATCATTTGTCTCTTAAAGTGCAGTAAGCTTTTGGTCACGGTTGTGTGCTAACGGTGTTTATTGCTTTAAAATGTAGAGATGAATTATATATATGTAACCGTGAATTGTGAAAACTTAAAAATTATTTAAGTATTTTTGAGTTTATCGTTGTTTAGTAAGTAAAATTTATTAAAATACGAAAACCTATATGCTTAAATATATTTATCTACATACATATAATTCGTATACTGATACGATATAGAAAAACTGAAAATTGCTAAGTACCTATACATCAGCAATAATATTGCTATTTTAAATAAAAGCAAACAAATAAAAAGCAAATTTTACTTATTTTTTCAGTAACATACAGCTTAAATATAAGCTGCTTTTGTAATGGCAGGAGCTAACAAATTGACAATGATGAATTGTAAACTTTTCTAGTTCTCACCGTACGTTATGTCGTAGTCGACTCTCGTGACACTTTGGGTAACTTGTAATAGTAATATATTATGTAGAGCTAGCGTGTATGAGTTTGTGTATATTTTAAGGTGTTTTTCTTTAATTTGTTTTAACTGAGAAGATATATATACCTTTAGAAAACGTATAAAAACTTGAACGCAGCGGGATTCGAACCCGCGCCTCCTGAATACCGTTCAGGCACTCTGAATGTGGTATTCAGGAGGCGCGGGTTCTAATCCCGCTGCGTTCAAATTTTGATACGTTTTCTAAATGCCTATTTCAATTTTCTTAAGTGTAGAATAACACTTTAAAAATGTTTAAAAATATATACCCAGTTGTTGAATTTCTTATTCTATTAAAATTACTAATAATAGAGTTCATTCTCTTAGTTATTTTAATTACACTTTTGTATAGTTTGGTCGTTACAAATGATTAATATCATATACATTATTTTTAATCATCAACCATTCATGTACTAGTACCGCTGACGCAAATAAAAGATAATTGTTCCTTAAAAAAATATTTAACTCCATCAAAATGAATTAAGCAACATTGTAACTAGACTCTATATATAATTAATATTTTTTGCATATTTTGATTGGGGCCAGTCGTGGCGCAGTGGCCCAAGCGTGTGACTGTAAACGACTGGTTGTGGGTTCGATTCCCACTCGAGAAGTATTAGGAAATATTTAATATTTCCATTTTTTCGTTCTGGTATCGAGGCCAAAGCGCGGCGTTAAGTTCCGCCACTTGACACGCAATGCCTCCGAATTTGGCGGAAAGTGGGCAACGGAGTGTCTTAACACTAGGTTCCCTGTCTACCCTGCTGTGTGCGGGATACAGCGTGAAGCTAAAAAAAAAAAATATTTAATTCCATCAAAATGAATTAAGCAACATTGTAACTAGATCTCTCTAGAACTCTACATATAATTAATATTTTTTTGCATATTTTGATTATTACGTTCGTTTTCACAAAATAATAAATGTTTGATTTATTGAAATTGTTTTAACAAACTACTTTGTGTAGTGCTCTACAAGAAAAAAACTAATTTGCGGTGCCTTTGGTGTGTTGTTATTGAGTTACACGCGAAAATAAAACATATAAATAAGAGTGTAACGTCTATTATAGCAAGTGGCTGAACTCTACCTAATTGAAGGCTGCCCCATAAAGATGCCATTGTAGGCAATTTTACTTATGTTTCAAGTAATTGTATGTATAACAGAACGTTTTAGTGTTTGTTAATTAAGTATATAAAAGTTATGTACACATTTGTCTGTCTGTCTTATAATATTAAATGTTTATTTGACGATGAGCTTACTTAATGTAGAGGCTCTATGTTGATTTGTTTGCATTTGAAAATTACTTTAACTTATAATTTGAGCATGGGATTTCATTTTATTTAAGTATTCAAATAATGAAATAAATCATACTTTAAATAAAATATATAGTCATAATAACAAAAAATGCTACCAGAATTGATAAAGGCATTTTGAAAACGTATAAAGATTTTGAACGCAGTGGGATTCGAATCCGCGCCTCCTGAATACCGTTCTGGATATAACCGTTTTCTAAATGCCTTTTTCAAATTTTCCTAAGTGTGGAATAACACTTAAAAAATGTTTAAAAGTTACCAGATTTTTTTGGTATTTTAAAAGGGTTTTTTATATCATAGATTAACAATATACAATACAATACAATTGTGGCCAGTCGTGGCCCAGTGGCACAAGCATGTGACTGTAAAACGACTGGGTGAGGGTTCGATTCCCACTCGAGGAGTGGAAACATTTAATATTTCCATTTTCTTCGCTCTGGTGTCGACGTAAAGCGCGGCGTTAAGTTCCGCCACTTAACACGCAAGCCTCCGAATTCGGCGGAAAGTGGGGAACGGAGTGTCTTAGCACTAGGTTCCCTCTGCCTACCCTACTGTGTGCGGTATATAGCGTGAAGCTATTTAGTTTAGTTTTTTTTAACAATATACAATCTTAAAACACAAAATGATCTAGTTTTCTCAAAAAAAATATGAAGTACCAAAAAAATATTAAAGTCCACAATTATTCTTCCTATTATTTAAATATAAATCTCTATACAAAATGTAAGTAAAGTATTTAATATGTACACACAAAAAAAAATTTCATTTTTCATACCTTTGATCCATATCATTAATTAAATGGATTCGAAATCTGCACTTTAACATTAAATTTCTCATGGCGGCCGCTTTACAATTACGAATTGAATAGACAATTATAACGCTCACAAGCCAACGTTGTGATTTGTGAGAATAAGCGTGTAAAAGAAATTTTTATATCTATGTGAAATTTCCGGAATGGTTAAAATTAAATTTTTAAATTTGTCGAAATTTTATATTTCCAAGTATTTTGTATGGTTTTTTTATATGTGACTTGTATTTAATCAATTTAAAAGAACTATTCACACGCTTGGGATATCATTTTTGGGTAAACTATAAAATTTTTATCGTAACCTACATAGTAATAAAATAATTAGATTTTTTATTAGCTTCACGCTGTATTTCGCACACAGCAAGGTAGTCAGAGGGAACCTAGTGTTGAGACACTCCGTTCCCCACTTTCTGCCGAATTCGGTGGCTTTGCATGCTAAGTGGCGACACCAGAGCGAAGAAAATGAAAATATTAAATATTTCCACTCTTCCACAACCAGCCGTTTACAGCCATTGCGCCACGACTGGCTCCAATTTAGTGTTAATTATTTATACATTTTCTGTAAATGTTTAATTTTTATAGTTTTTGCTTGTTTTTTAATATATACGTATATGTTCTGTTATAAAAACATTATTTTATCATAAATTTAAAATATATTGTCTTTATAAATGTCTTTGACATTTATATTAATAATAGTCCCTTATATAAAGTTTAGATATATTTAATATACATATAACACATTATAAAGCTTCTACATAAAAATATTTTTCATTAATGATTTATATAGAAATATGAATCTCTCCACAAATCATAATATGATTGGTTTGAAAAGACGACTTCCGGTTAAAAAAAGAATCATGACTCTATATTTTTAAAGGATTGCGGAAGTGGGCGTTTTTGAGATGGTAGAGACTATGGTCCCATACATTTTGCAGAACTCTTTGGTCAACTATAAAGCTTTTTATTTGTTAGAAACTCTATTCTTCTTTATTATATTATAAAGATTTTTTTATTTTTTCTTTTTGTATTTTTAAATAATGTACAAGTTAAGTTATGAACATGAAACTTATTCCAAAATTATTTTTTGATTTCTTGTTTTACTTATTTTTCCCTTAATTGATTGATTATAACTGCAATTGACTCTATTTTTGTGGAGAACGATATGATATCATAGGTATTACTCTATTTATTTCTTTATATAAAATAGTAACGACTAGTCGTGGCTTGTAGGCAATAAATATGACTGTGAAGACAACTGATTGTGAGTTCGATTCCCTCTCGAAAAATTTAAATATTTATTATTTCAACTCCTTCGCTCTGGTCTTCGCAAAGCACCGCGTTGTTATCCGCCTTAAGTGGCGTAATACCTCCAGATTTCGTGCGAAACGGAGTGTCTTAACACTAAATTCCTTTTCCCTACACATTATATGACTATTTTTTTATCATTAAAACACTCTTCTTTTTTTTTAGCTTCACGCTGTATCCCGCACACAGCAGTTCCCAACTTTCCGCTGAATTCGGAGGCATTGCGTGTTAAGTGGCTGAACTTAACGCCGCGCTTTACCTCGACACTAGAGCGAAGAAAGTGGAAATATTAAATATTTCCTCTCCTCGTGGAAATCGTACCCACAACCAGTGATTTACAGTCACACGCTTGTGCCACTGGGCCACGACTGGCCACAATTGAAATACTTAGTAATCTAATAACGCCACATATTAAACGAGTGCGTGGAGCTATCCCATGTAACGTTTTATCAAATGCTATAACTCTACATAACGTAGAGCCTTTGAACTTAAGTGATAATTTGTCGTTTTCAAACGACATTCGCTACAAATTGATTGCTTCCTACGAGCGAAAGTTTACACGGACCATTCCGTTGATGTGGCGATAAGATTTTATGCCTTAATTCAATATAGATATAACATCGTAAATACTGATATATTAGTAATAAAAACAGTGATTGTAAATTTTAGTTTACTTTACTTTTTTAGATTTTTGTTTTTTTTTTTATATTTAATGCAAGGCAAGAACCGTCTTGTGTTGTGTTTTGCGTAGGTGTTGTGTTTTCTTATGGTTTCAAAGTTATAATGAATGATATTTTTACAATTTTTTTTATATTTTTATTATTAAAACAGATATTTTAATTACATAATTATGTTAATTTTTAAAATATAATATATGTTTAAAATAATATTCATTTACGAACTTGAGTTCTGTCACTAACAAACAATATCTCGGATTGGGGTCCTAAGTAGAGAACAGAATAATTTGGTACTCTATCTCTCTGTGCTAACCCAGCTCAGCTGAAAAAATCTTGAACCTAAACAAAAAAATTAAAATGTTTACTGTAATTAATTCACTAAAGCCCATTAAATAGATCGACAATACCCACATGCATATATTAGTATATAACTAAACCTACCGTAAACTGACCAGATCATAATATTGTGGATACTTTCAGCTTTCTAGTTTGTATCGCATCTCATTTAGTTTTAATCGACCCTCTTGGATAATAATCTTTACCGTAAAGCCTTAATAAGGACGTTATTCACTGCTGACGGTAAGTTATAGGGCAGTATATACATATATTATAATATTATATGTAGAAGTGAGCCTTGTGGGCACAAAGTGTCAGTGACTGTTAACGCCACTGGTTGTGGGTTCGATTCCTACTCGAGGAATTGATATGTTTAAAATATCATTTTATTCGCTCTGATGTCGAGGTATAGCACGGCGTTGAGTTTCGTCACTATTGCCTCCGAAATTTGGAAAATGGGGAACGGAGTGTCTTAACATTAGGTTCCCTCTGACTAACCTACTGTGTGCGGGATTAAGCGTGAAGCTTAACAAAAATAATAAGATTATAATTTGTAGAAGTAAGAAGCCGTTCGATTCCCATTCGAATGATTATTATATTATTTTTATTTCTCCGCTCTAGCATCTAAGACAAAGCGCAGCGTTAAGTTACGACTGTCGCTGTTTTGATTTCGGATAAAAAGTGGGAAACGGAGTGTCTGGACACTAAGTTCTCTCTGACTAACGTGCTATGTGTGAAAATGCGTGAAGTCACTCTGTGGTAAGTCACTAAGTGTTAGTATAATGTGGGAATTTAATACATGTTTTAATTTTATAATTATACACTTTCTCTTATTTTAAAAGGGGTAATTAGTTTAGTTATAGAAATTCATTTTCATTTTTAAGGCGAGTGGAATTTAACACGGTTAATTAAAATTATCTTATAATATATATACATACATATATGAAAGAACGTGTGAAAAATATAAAAAAAATATTTTAATAATGTGAAATTTCGAATAAATAAAAGAATTTGAATTAAAAATGAAATTACTTTGCCCGTTCAAAATATGTAGTTATTCTTTATAACCCAAAGAGTTATTTAAAATATGTTGTGTTAAGACACTCCGTTCCCCACTTTCTGCCAAATTCGGAAAGCATTGGGTGTTAAGTGGCGGAATTTAACGCCGCGCTTTGCCTCTGATAACAGAGCGAAAGAAATGGAAATATTAAATGTTTCCACTCCTCGAGTGGTAATCGAACCCACAACCAGTCGTTCACTACACGTTCGTGCCACTACGCCACGACTGGCCCCATACTATAATTATATTGCTTAATATAGTTATTTATTAGATTTCTCATAATACAGAAATCCACGTTGTAGAAGCGAGTGACTTAAATGTTTGAATAAAAATATAATATTAAAAGTACTATAGGAATCCATTAGCTGCTATACTTTTGTACATGTAAAAATGTTATTTTCTACCATGTCCATAGGTTATCTAGAGGAAATCTCTATTAGAGATAAGATCCCTTTTGCTAATAATGTTGTAAAGAATGTCTTGTTTTTTCTTATAAAGTGCAGTAAAGAGTTCCTTTTTGTATTTATAAATAAATTAGAAACTATACATTTTTGGTTTTGCGCATTACAGGTTAGTCAGAGAGAACTTAGTGGCAAGACACTCCGTTTTCCATCTTCCGCTCCATTTCTAGATATTGCGTGTTAGGTGGCGGATCTTAACTTCCCGTTTTGTTTTGTTCAATTTAAAGCAACGAGTGGAAATCGAACTTACAACTAAACACATTAACGGCCATACTATCCTACTGCACCATAATGATCTAAAGAAAAATAATGATTTATATATTATAATAAATATATTACCTGTAATGTTTTAATAGGTTCAGTCGTGGTGCAGAGGCACAAAGTGTGACTATAAAGCGACTGGTTCTGGGTTCAATTTCCTGAAATTTGGAAATATTTAACATTTCCATTTTTGCTCTGGTGTAGAGACAATATTTCGCCACTTAACACGCAAAGCCTCCGGAAAGTGGAGAACGGAGTGTCTTAATACTAGGTTCCTTCTGTCTACCCTGCTGTGTGTGGAATACAGCGTGAAGCTGAAAGAAAAATAAAAAAAATAGATTTATGTATATAAATATATATATTTTCCACTCCTCGAGTGGGAATGGAACCCACAACCAGTCGTGTACAGTCACACGTTCGTGCCACTGCGCCACGACTGGCCCCAAAGTCAGCAAATATATATTTTAAAATATATTATATTTTCATTACTTACAATAAGGGATCTTATATTTAATAGCATTTCAATTTAGGTTAAAGCTTTCCATATGTAGATTGTATCTCATAGTTATATTGAATTTATCTTACATTAGTATCAACATAAACTCTTACTATCAGTAAAAGTAGGTTTATTCGTATGTTTTCCTTTACCTGTATTCATAAATAATTGTAATTTATTTCTATGTATGTATGTATTGAAAGGAATATAATATGTATATATGTTTTAATATAATAAATGAATGGCGATAATTTATTTATATTCATTTCTCGGCTCTTGCATCCAAGACCACGAGCGGGGTTGAGTTCGATTTCCACCCGAGGAGTGGTTATATTTATTGTTTCCATTTTCTTCACTCTGGTATCGAAGCGAAGCGCGGCGTTAAGTTCCGCCACTTGACACGCAATTCCCTCAAATTCGGCGGAAAGTGGGGAACGGAGTGTCTTAACACTAGGTTCCCTCTGCCTACGGCCGTGCGCTGGATATAGCGTAAAGTTAATATATAAGCAAAAAAAGTTCCTTAACCATATGATATTCTATATAAGATTATTCAAGAAACACATTGATAAAGCATCCATAGCCTCTAATAGATAAATCTGAGCTTTCTAACGTTCAGTTAATTGCAAAAGCTAAGTAAAGACCGGAATCTAACTCTTACATTAGAGTATCACGAGTGTAGTATTTATTTTATTTATTACTTGTATTAGTAATTAGATATGATGATATGAAACTAATAGATTACTTATATGAAGCTTTGGAAAGCTTAAAAGCTTTGAAAAGTGTTTTTTTTAAATAATCCTTTCTATGTGTGTGGAGGGCAGAGTGTCTTGACACTAAGTCCTATCTGTAGCTAAAAAAATAACTTTCTAATGAGATTTTACTCTATTATAAGTTATTGGTCATTTACCAATAATTAAGACTTTTTATATTCTATATGTGGTGTGTTGATTTTCAGAAAATTAGACTTAATTGACCTCGATGATTTTTTTAATCTTGTTTTATTTTAAAGACCAGTCTCCTGGTTCTTTCAATACTATTTTGAGTTTAAATGAGAGGAGGAATTAAAAAATTAGGCATTAAAAATAAGCAATAAAAAGTTGATAATATAAAAGTGTAAGTAAAATACTTCTTTTTTTTTAGCTTCACCTTATATCTCGAAAACAGCAGGGTAGGCCTAGTGTTAAGACACTCCGTTCCCTGCTTTCTACTGAATTTGGAGGCATTGCGTATTAAGTGGCGGAACGCCACGCTTTGCCTCGATACCAGAGCGAAGAAAACGGAAATATTAAGATTTACACTCCTCGAGTGGGAATTGAACCCAGAACCATTCGTTTTACAGTCACACTTTGTGCTACTGCGCCACGACTGGCCCTTAGTGTATACTTAATGTTTATTTTGTCAATTTCAGTACTAGTGAATTATTACAAAAAAAAAATGCCATTTGTACTACATTAACTAATTTATGCCAAATTTCAATATTAATTATCATAATTGTCCTTCAAAACATTTATGAAATTTTGCAAATTTTAAATATTATATAATCTTTAAATATTAATACTTAGAAAAAACTTTTATTCTAATAAGATTCTACATTTAAGAAACAATTTACAGTCTAGTTAGAGCAGTAACCTAGAACCTGAGCTTAGATAAAGGTGTCATTTAACGTAAAGGCATAATAGAATCAAAAGACTACATTTACTGTAGGCAATATAGATAATATCTAATAGTCCTGTAAAATACTATTGTTTTTTTTTTATATTATATATGTAATTTTTTTTTAGTGAAGGTAAGACTAAAAAGTGTTGAAATATTAAATTTGACATTTTCTGCCCTATTTTAATATATTATGTGTTGATTGGCGGATTTTAAAACCGTTTTCTGCCTTTTTACGGTAGAAAAATACCTAAATTACTTAAACGTTTATTTAAATAAGCGAAGTTCAAACCTACAACCATCGTTTTAAAATTATTTATTCATACCTGATGTACACACAAACCTTTATTAGACATACCGAGTATATAGAGCCGAGACCTTATAAAGAGCTATTATGAAATATCAAAACGGCTCGACATACAAATATGAAATTTAACAGGGAGGTAGTTTATAGTTAGTAGACGTTTGCTAAAAACTAATTATACGACAGGGCCGGATTAGCAGCCCCTAACTTCTCACGATATCAAATCACACTCCACTTAAAATTCGGTACAGAATCATTCAGAATCACTCATTATACAAACAAAGTCACCAACATAAGCCAGCTATAAACATAATTAATAATATCCAGATAATACGGGCGTGTGAAACAGTCGTTAGTGTAAATTTGACCGCGATCGCTATCTAGGCATGCGCTACGCTACGCTACGCTACGATAGGCTAGGCTAGGCTAGGCCAGGCTGAGCCAGGCAGGCTATGCATTAAATATGTGGGCCTGATTTAATACTGTACACGAGATAAGCGATTTACAGCTAAAAAGAAGATCTACCGGCGCCTGTAATGAGATAGCGATGATCTTTGACCACCTATCCGCTAACGGTTTTAAATTTAAACTGATGTTGATTAATTAAAAGCTAAACTGGGCATTAGTTTATTATGTGTTTAGAGATATATGAAGGTACAGTGGATTGCATTTGATTGTCAATGTTTGGTTGTAGGTTCGATTCGTAATTTGGGAAGTGAGTAATTATGCCTCCGAACTCGGCGGAAAGTGGGGAACAGAGTGTCTTAACACTAGGTTCCCTCTGCCTACCCTGCTGTGTGCGGGATATAGCGTGAAGCTATTTAATTTTTTTTTTAATTAGTTATGATTTCTTCGCTCTGATAAGACAATGAGAGGCGTTGAGTTCCGTAATACAATACATCATATCATGTATTCAAGCAAAAAGTAGAAAACGGAGAGTTTTAACCCTACTTGCTGTCTACACTGTAGTCCGATATTTATTTGTAGAGATAGTTTATTTTTATTTACATTATAGGTATTGTGTTGCAGCGTGATAGTGTCTGGCAATAAGTGCTATTGTCGTAGGTTTTATATCCATTTGAGGCAATGTACATTTAAATAAATTTTTATTTTTTTTAATAAATTTTTCTCCGTTCTAGTAAAAAAAATAGCTTGGTTACGAATTGGGCGTAAAGTGGACAGTGAAGTGGTTTTAAAAAAAATAAAATAAAAGAACATAAAACATCTTAACAATAATCTTATAATCTTAGCTTACTCTCAAAATTTTTAGTAATAAATTTACTAAAAACATACTTTTGACCTATTTTTCTGTTTTTCGTAATAAAATGTTATTTCCTTAAAAAGAGGTCAAACCAATATATATTTTACCATATTTTGAAAACATCAAAACGCCATTACGCCAGGCTTTAAGCAAATAACTCCCACGCATAAGTAAATTCGGTAATCGTATAGCAATATAGTGTTAATACACGAACCGTTATATTAACGTATTTGTATATGTATGTATATTATATATATAGCTTCACGCTGTATCCGCATACAGCAGGGAACCTGGGAAGCAGAGGGAACCTAGGGTAATGACACTCCGTTCCCCACGCACCGCCGAATTCTGAAGGCATTGCTGGTTAAGTGGTGGAACTTCACGCCGCGCTTTGCCTCGGCACCAGAGCGAAGAAAGTGGAAATATTAAATATTTCCACTCCTCGAGTGGGAATCGAACTCACAACCAGTCGCTTTACAGTCACACATTCGTGCCACTGCGCCACGACTGACCCCACTTTTATACTATATTAACATAAATTATTTATATAGTGGTGCAATTGACCGTCTGACTGTACAATTGTCGTGACTAGTTGTCTGTTCGATTCCCACTTGAGGAAATACTAATTTTAATATAAAATTACATTAATTGCTCCGCTCAACAAGTGATGTCTTCATTTCTAGTGGAAAGGGAAGAACGGAGTGCCTTAACACTATATTTTTTCTTATTAAAAATATAATAACAAAAAAATAAGAAAATTTCGATATAATACAATAAAAGCCACCAAAATTGCAAGCCACAGTGCGAGTAGCTCACTGAATAACATACAAGACCTAGTATATAGTGCTCATTGTATCGGTATAAGTACTGTTAGACCTTTGAAACCTAAGATAGTTTAGGTACAAAGGTGTTAATTAGCTATAATATATGCTATAATAATATATACTTGAGGCTAGTAGAGGGTTGTGGGTACAAAGTGTGACTGTAAACGCAACTGGTTGTGAGTTCGATTCCCACTCGAGGAATTGGAATGTTTGAAATTTCCATTACCTTCGCTCTGCTAGAGGTAAACCGGTGGACGGAGAAATATGAGGAGAGTGTCTTAACAAATATCTACTTTTTAAATATTTTTATAGTGTTATTTCACACTTAGGAAAATTTAAAAAGTTATAAGAAAACGTATAAAAATTCGAACGCAGCGGAATCCGAACTGGCGTCCAGGGCAAACCGTATTCCTGGGCAGTATTCAGGAGGCGCGGGTTCGAATCCCGCAGCGTTCGAATTTTTATACGTTTTCTAATGTCTTTTTCAACTATCTACTTGCATAACAGAGTAGTCAGAGAGAGAACTTAGTATCATAATATTCCGTTATTCGCTTTTCGCTTAGATTCAAGACGTAGGGCGCGTTGAGTGGAAGAAGTTAGCTCCACACTTTAATTTCTTACTATAGCCGGTAAATTAAAATAACTTAAATACAGTTGATTATATTTGATTTTTTTTGCATTTCTCCGCTCTAAATACCAACTTTCGCTTAAAAAAAGCGAAAAGTAGAAAACGGGGAGTTCATCTAAGCAAAAAATACAAAAAATAATCCTAAGTTAACAGTACATTCAGATATCACGCACTTAACAAAACCAGCGTTATCCATTCAAGTGCTACGCGCACTACCGTAGTCACGTTTAGTGACCTCGCGTGCTCGTAATCTAGTGGATCCTATCTAACTTTATTAGGCAGTGCCTTTCGTTTCGGAATTTCAGCATTAAAAGCTTTTGTTTTGTGCTGTTAGTTTAAATTAAACGTTTTGTATGTGTTTTAATGTGTTTTTTAACGTTAAAAGTGATTAAGGCTATCGTGGAACAGTGGGATAATGTCTGATATTAAAGGCGATGATTGTCAGTTCGATTCCCGCTCGGAGGATTTCGGAAATTGTTTATTGTTTGTAGTAAATGATTATATGTTAATTAATTTTCTTTGTGGTCAGTCGTGGCACAGTGGCATGAACGTGTGACTGTAAACGACTGGTTGTGGGTTCGATTCCCACTCGAGGAGTGGAAATATTTAATATTTCCATTTTCTTCGCTCTGGTGTCGAGGTAGAGAGTTCCCCCATTTAACACGCAAGTCTCCGCACTCGGCTGTGCGTGGAGAACGGAGTGTCTTAACACTAGGTTTAAATATGGTTAAAACTGGAATTAAATATTAAATATTGCCAAAACCCACAGTGCGTGTATCAAAGCCAATGGCTCTCGTATTCATGTGTCGTAATTTGTATCGGATGAAGAACTGGTCTAGCGCATTTTTCGTTTGCTCTGCCTTCCTCCTAACCATCTATTGTGATTATAAGTGCGGTGTGTAATAGAAGTGCGTTTTTTGCTTTATGATAAAAAAATTATTACTGTTTTTTTAGCTTCACGCTGTATCCCGCACACAGCAGGGTAGGCAGGGGGTACCTAGTGTTACGACACTCCGTTCCCCACTTTCCGCCGAATTCGGAGGCATTGCGTGTTAAGTGGCGGAACTTAACGCCGCGCTGTACCTCGACACCAGAGCGACGAAAATGGAAATATTAAATATTTCCACTCCTCGAGTGGGAATCGAACCCACAACCAGTTGTTTACAGTCACGCGCTTGTGCCACTGGGCCACGACTGGCCATAATTATTACTGTTTATGTGCCTAATATATGATTTTGGTTTAATTTTATTTCAACGGCAGTTTTGGGTTCGAATCCGAAATGGGGTAGGTAGTATTTGATATGACTATGATATATATTATATAAAATCTTTTTTGAATATAGTTTCTTTTATGATATTTGGGTTTGCTTATATAATTCTTAACCAGAACAAACGTTTTGAAAATTTTCATGACGCATCAATTGATGACCAAATTAGTCAAAATATATCTATATATTTTTGGATTTTTTTCGTAAATTTACCTCATTCCACGTATATTTAAATTTTGATAAATAAGAGCTAAAGCGCGAAAAAGCGTGTAGTTGATTTTTTATATAATTTTCCCGTAAAAACTTTAAAATAATCCCTTTAAACATTTTTAAAGTGTTATTCCACACTTAGAAAAATTGAAAAAAGACATTTAGAAAACGTATAAAAAATTAAATTTTGAACGCAGCGGGATTCGAAACCGCACCTCCTGAATACCGTCCAGGCGCAGGCAATTTAAAATAGAACACTCAACAAAAACACTAAAAATCACAACTTTTCACACACAATCAATACATATCGCTTAAATTGTACATAATCTGGTGCTAGCATAAAACGTTATTTACGATATAAACCGACGTTCGACGCCACAATGAGTGTCATAACACTGATATAAGTCACCACCGTTAGACGTCGCTTACATTCGCATTATTAAATCTTATATAGTATGCTATAAATATGACCGGTCTGGTTTTACTATCAATGGGAAATGAATGATATTGATATCTTTGAAACTTAGAAATGCCAATTCTTATATTTTCAAAGTCTAGCGTATTCCAAATATTCATGTATTCGGTCTGTTACCTAAGAAATAGCGCGGCGTTGAGTTCCGCCATTTACCACGCAAAATGTCTCGATTTCGGGCAAAACGTGCTGTGTCTAGACACTAGGTTCTGTTATTTACGATATAAGCTGACTTTAGAGCTCAGCGCTCGATGCCTGAAACTTCGATATGCCAATTCTTATATTTTCAAAGTCTAGCATAACTTATATTTGATTTCCTCGGCCTGTTACCTAAGACATTGCGCGGCGTTGAGTTCCGCCACTTAACACGCAAAATGTCTCGTTTTCGGGCAAAATGTGGAGTGTCTTGACACTAGTTTCTGTTACTTACGATATAAGCTGACTTTAGAACTCAGCGTTCGACGCCACAATAAGGGTCATAACACTGATATAAGTTACCACCGTTAGACGTCGCTTACATTCGCATTATTAAATCTTATATAGTATGCTATAAATATGACCGGTCTGGTTTTACTATCAATGGGAAATGAATGATATTGATATCTTTGAAACTTAGAGATGCCAATTCTTATATTTTCAAAGTCTAGCGTATTCCAAATATTCATGTATTCGGTCTGTTACCTAAGACATAGCGCGGCGTTGAGTTCCGCAATTTACCACGCAAAATGTCTCGATTTCGGGCAAAACGTGCTGTGTCTAGACACTAGGTTCTGTTATTTACGATATAAGCTGACTTTAGAGCTCAGCGTTCGATGCCTGAAACTTCGATATGCCAATTCTTATATTTTCAAAGTCTAGCATAACTAAATTTTCATTTCTTCGGTCTGTTACCTAAGACATAGCGCGGTGTTGAGTTCCGCCATTTACCACGCAAAATGTCTCGATTTTGGGCGGACCATGGACTGTCTTGACACTAGGTTCTGCTATTTACGATATAAGCTGACTTTAGAGCTCAGCGTTCGACACCACAATGAGTGTCATAACACTGATATAAGTCACCACCGTTAGACGTCGCTTACATTCGCATTATTAAATCTTATATAGTGTACTATAAATATGACCGGTCTGGTTTTACTATCAATGGGAAATGAATGATATTGATATCTTTGAAACTTAGAGATGCTAATTCTTATATTTTCAAAGTCTAGCATAACTTAATTTTGATTTCTTCGGTCTGTTACTTAAGACATAGCGCGGCGTTGAGTTCCGCGCCGCAATATGCAAAATGCCTTGATTTAGGGTGAAACGTGGACTGTCTTGACGCTAAGTCCTGTTATTTATGATATTAGCTGACTTTAGAGCTCAACTTAATTTTTTCATTTCTTCGGTCTGTCACCTAAGATATAGCGCGGCGTTGAGTTCCGCTACTTACTACGCAAAATGTCTCGTTTTCGGGCAAAATGTGGAGTGTCTTGACACTAGTTTCTGTTATTTACGATATAAGCTGACTTTAGAGCTCAGCGTTCGACGCCACAATGAGTGTCATAACACTGATATAAGTTACCACCGTTAGACGTCGCTTACATTCGCATTATTAAATCTTATATAGTGTACTATAAATATGACCGGTCTGGTTTTACTATCAATGGAGAATGAATGATATTGATATCTTTGAAACTTAGAGATGCCAAGTCTTATATATTTTTAAAACTTAGAAAAAAAGATACTAAAAATGTATGGATGATGTCCTAGTACGCATATATTGGATAAATGAGCTAACTCGATACATAGAGGTTGCTTATATAGTACTAACTTAAGTTGCTTGTTCATTTTATTAGTTGTAAAATTGAAAACTCAAGAAAGTCAAAAGAATAGATTATATAAATAAAAAAATATACTTTTGGCCTTTAATTTTACTAACAGAATTGCTTCAGTAATTACATAGTCTAAACTAAACTTATCTTATCTTGCTAAAACTTATCTCTATATACAAAAAAACATTCATAAACATAAAATTACCTATTTTTCAAAAAAATAAAAGCAATAAAACATAATTTACCAACAAGAATTCCTTTAGAAAGAATCCTTAGCATCAGAATTGAATGTCAGTAGAAAGAAAAAGGCAAGCCACCTGATACACACAAAAAATTATACCAAAAAAAATTCGTCTAAAGCTCGCTCAAAGAAACCCTACTAACATAAATCTATTCAACCGTGAATTCTCGATACAACGCGTTCGATAAGCTAATGGTGGACGATTTTCGATTACTTCATTGAATAAATATTATATTACTTGTTTGGTATATTGTGTTGTTATATAGAATCTAGTATGTTAAATTAATAATAATTATTGATTACACATATATAGGGGCCAGTCGTGGCGCAGTGGCACAAGCGTGTGACTGTAAACGACTGCTTGTGGGTTCGATTCCCACTCGAGGAGTGGAATTACTAATTTTCATACAATATCTCGAAGTCTGTACTATCTAATAAAATGAACTGAGCCACCACTGCTAACTCTATATGCAAGATATACGATACGAATATATTAGATCTTATTTTAATATTTTATCTATCGACCGTTATAGGAGATTTTCTATGGCATATAAATAAGCGTTGTCACGGGAAAGCGGAAACTGCATTCAATAAAACCAATACAATTGTCACTAACTTAACTTGGTGTGAAGGTAACCTAGAAAGTAATACCTCAATGGCTCAGTGATAGATTGTGAATTGAAAGATCGTTGGCATTGAAGGTCCTGGGTTCCAGAAAGTAAGAGATAGGATGCAAACGAGCAGAAGGCCCACCTGGTGTTAAGTGGTTACCTTAGCCCATAGACATCCACAACATTAGAGTTATGGATGTGTTGCCTGCCTCGGGGATGTAGGACATAAGGAGGGAAGAAGAATGGGAATGGTGGGAATAGGGAGAGCTGGCTTACATGACATCGAACCGGAACACATCCTCACATATTGGTTCGTCTTTGACGCGATAGTGGTCGCAAGCCAGTCGGACAACGAATCTCCTACCACCAAGCTTAACTTTAACACCAAACTCGTGGCACCGTTCAAGCGTAAAATAAGTGATGCCTTAGTAATTTGTATATCTCTTTACATATATGTTGCTAGAGTGAATGGAAAATACTTTTTATTCTATGAAATTCTATTTCTATTTACATAATTTAAAAAAATCGATTAGAAGTTTTTCTTGTTTTAATAATATAAATATTGTAACTAAATCACTACGATTTATACTTACATAGATTTTAAAATGTTGTCCTTACGTTCACTTTTGTAATATAAGATTTTAGATAACGTAACTCAACGCTGCACTATATCTAATTAAACCTTATAAATATCCTTAAATACAAAGATTCATCCCAAAAACCGACCGTTCGATAACACCCAAACCCACCACCACCAATTAATTATAATTTAAAATCAATTTCTCATGTAAACGTCGTGATTGTTTAATAAAAAATTATCTTGAAATTATAACAAGCTTTGGCACTTTAGCCGGCTTTAGGTATCCTCTGATCCCAAAGAGAAATAAAAAACTCAAAGACAATACCTGTGGAAGGACGACACTGTTTTATGCGCATATTCAAATTAATTACACCATACCTTGTTATCTGTCAGATGTAGGTAGGTACAGTGTTTATTTATTATTATATATTTTAAGATATATTCGCAATCTTTGTTTATTGGTTTTCAGGTTGTTTTTTTTTTGTAGAAAATGTTTTGTGTCTATATGTAGATTTATATTCCATATTGAGATGTGCATTTTTTTTGTAAATTTATAAAGAGTTGTATATCGCAATTTCGTTTGCGTTAGTTTTAAAAAAGATGTTTTTTTTCTTGGATTTCAGAAAGTCTATAACAAATTATTGACGGTTTATTTTTCATAATGTTTGTAAGTATTTACGAAAAATTCTTTATAGAGTATACTTTTTTAAGAGGTGAGATGACATACCAAGTTTTGGCTGATTATATCCAGTATTGGCTTTAAATTGTCTCTCAGTCCAGTAAATAACGAATGAATTTTACCTATATAAATATACATAAATATAAGTATAGATGTACATAGATAGACAAAGTCAAACAAAAAAGAATGAAGTTTGCGTCAATATCAATATAATATAAGAAGAAACTTATTATATAATATAGAAACTTATAACATTTCATGGACTGTCCAGTAAAGCTTGGGGCTTATAACCCAAAGGAAGGCTTCTTTAAAATACCCTTTAACACTCACCTCCAATGTATATTTTCTGATCTTCTCAGGATATGCTTAAGCGAAAAAAAATCGAATATTAGAAAATAAATAACAATTAAAACTTAAAAACAACTCCCAATTGTTTTATTAATGATCCCACCGATTTATTATGGGACGATCTGACGTCCCTTCTTACAAGGTAGTGGGTTCATAAAGTGATGTTTTTGCCAACGTTTAGCAAAAAGCATGGCTATAAGTCGCCTTTCTCTATTGGTTGATATCTCGAACATTCACATCAATAAATACCAGCGACTTATGTTTAATGCAAAGCCTGAGTAAGGCTGTATCTACAATTGTGATAACTATATATTATTGTAATACTAATTTAGACTTGAGAATGGTTTAGAATTTTTTAGTTTGATTCTACAATTGTGGATAAATAATCTGTACAATCTTGGTTGCTTGGGAAATGTTTTTTTTTTTAAATCTATTAAAGTTTTTAAACAGGTTATTAAGTATGGCGTTAAGTTACGTAATTTAAGTGGAAAATGGAGAACCGAAATGTTTTAGTGTAGGTATATTTTTAAATAATGATAAATTGGTGCATTAGTCCAATCCTAAATAATGATAATACTGAAAGTAATTGTTCGTGTTTTTGTCTATCTGATATTACAAGTGTTTTGTAATCTGACAAAAAGAGGAGATTGTCTGATCGGCTACTAGATTCCTTCATTCTTTTTCTTTTAATTTTTGAATAGAAATGTTTGGATACATTTAAAATGTTTTTGTGAACTGCCGTTTTTGAGTATAATTTATTTGTTATTTATTTAATATTTATTTTATTTTCAAAAAAAAAAAACATTTTATACATTAAACATAACAAAGGCGTGTTCACAACTCCCACAACTAATTAAATTCAAGACTTCAAGACATAATTACATAAAAAAACATTAAATTCTATTACTTAGATATCATTAGATAAAATTAAACAACTTAGAAAATATAGCTTACAGTGTTTTTACAAAACCATTTATCTTGATCCACGTACCTTTCAATACAAATAAAGTAATTCGAACGCAGCGGGGCGCATGATATACTGGATATGTTTTTATCAACTTTTAAATTACTTATACTCCTAGAATGCTTATAAGGATAGTTCCTAAGAAATGGTAAAGTGGACAGACAGATGTACCTTTTCCGTTGTAAGTGTATGCAAGCAATAATACAGGGGTAAAGATGGAGCCTTGCGTTACGCCACTTTTGTATTTTTAGTATCTGTTTTTTTTTGTTTGCACTGCTATTTTTTTAAGATGCTCCGTCTCCCACTTTCCGCCGATTTGGAGGTATTGCGTGTTAAGTGGCGGATCCTAACACCGCGCTTTGCCTCGACACCAGAGCGAAGAAAATGGAAATTTTAAATATTTCCACTCCTCGAGTGGGAATCGAACCCACAACCGTTTACAGTCACACGTTTGGACTATTAATGTTACTTGTTTGTTACTATCAGTTATTTTTTTAATAATATTACTTTTGACAGCTTTACGTTTTTTCAGCAGTAGGTAGTAGTTTAAATTAAAAAATAATAATGTCAAGATACTCCATTCTCCATTTTTTTTTATTGAGTTCTGCCTGAAATCAAGATTATTTATATAAAATTCACATATTTATTAAAAACTATGTCAATATTTAATTAAATTTTATAATTTATCTTCTAAAAAAATCAACTAATACAAAATGACTGTGAACATAACCTTACTTAGCTAAATGGCACCCAGATTGATGTTGCTCTTAGTTTCTGATAGGCGCAGTTAGCTGGTCACTAACTTATAGGCTCAGAAACGGAGCGTGAGGAAGGACGTGTGTCAATAAATAAGAATTATTAATGTTGTTTGTACAGAGCTCCTAGTTATGTGTACGTGGTATGAATCAATTAAAGTATTGATAAATATACCTTTACCTATATATTTTTTGCTTAAGTAGACAGAGAAAATCTAGTGTTAAGACACTCCGTTCTTTATTCATACCTTAATTAAAAAATGGAGTGTAGGTGTCAATGTCAGGGGTGACAAACATTTTTTGTAACTCTATTTAAATTTATATTTTTGTGCATTTATAAATAGTATTTAAAAAGTAATAGGAAAACCTTTGTAATATAGATAAACGGTGGGTCGAATCACCTTACTAAGCTGGCCTTGAGTTTTTCATCCCTGGTCTTAAATCAATAAAAAGAGATTTAAACAAAATTTTAACTATGAAAATTAACATTATTTTTGACAGTTGTTTGTCGTAACGCAGACACAAACATGATTTATTAAAAAAGCAGCTTTTCTCTTTTCCTTTCATAGCAAAATACTCAGAGAGAACCAAGTCAAGTTACTCCATTCTCCACTTTATTAATTTAACATTATTTATTATTAATAAAATAAAAAAAAATAAATCAATATAAAAATAATATAAGAAAACAGACTTCCTATTCCTAACTAATAAGTGAAGGTATCAGATAAGTGTAGAGTTACGCTGAGGTGTTAGACCGTAACATAACCACAGTATGCGATACTAACGGTTAGTTTTCAACTAAATTATATGATAGGAAGCTAGCTAACCTATTTCATGTTGCTTTTCTTTTAACAAGGCTTCTATATGTTAAAAATGGGGAACAGAGTGTTATATTACTCTTCTTTCAAAAAATGTTGGTAATATATGTATATTATTATTTTTTTTAAAATTACATACATACATATATGGGTATCTATTTACCAATGCTATTATAGACAAATGTTTAACTAAGAGAATGGTGGTTATGAATTCTAGTCCAAAACGAAGGACATTTCAGTTACATTTAGAATATAACTGGTGTCGAGGAAACGCGCGGCGTTAAGTTCCGCCGCTTAACACGCAATGCCTTCAGAATTCGGCCCAAAAAGAGGAACGGAGTGTCTTAACATTAGGTTCCTTCTGACTACCCTGCTGTATGCTGACGCTAAACATAGCGCAGCGCTAAGTTCCGCCATTCAAAACAAAATGCCTCGAAATTTTACAAAGAGCGGAGAACGGAGTGTCTTAACACTAAGCTCTCTCCGTCTACTCTGCTACATACACACCAAGTTATAGACACACATGTAAATAACATTGAAATATTATGAATCATTTGTACAACTGATATATGGTGCTTAGCGAGACAGGGATCGTTTTCATCCGCTACTGTTCTCTTAATGTTCTACCACGATACTACGTTTAGTTAAACAGTAGTGACTTTCGAGTAATAAACTATACTGTATTATGGCATTCTGTATTTATAATAGTTTGAGTGTTTATATTATTGAAGAATGCTTATATTATTAAAGTATATTTGGGGCCAGTCGTGGTGCAGTGGTACAAGCGTGTGACTGTAAATTCGGTTGTTAGTTCGATTCCTATTAGATAGACTAGATTTCTATTTTCTTCGCTCTGGTGTCGAGGCAAAGTGCGGCGTTAGGTTCCGCCACTTAACACGCAATGCCTCCGAATTCGGTGGAAAGTGGGGAACGGAGTGTCTTAACACTAGATTCCCTCTGTCTACTCTTCTGTGTGCGGGATACAGCGTGAAGCTAAAAAAATAATATTATTAATATTATATTATACACATTTTGTAATAACCCTTATAGAAAGAAACCGTAGAAATTTCTTAACGGATTTCCAACGAAATTCGGGACAAACGTACCAAAAAAGTCAAAGTCAAGGTCGTGAATGAGTTTCCGGCTCTTCTTCTTCCAGAGGGCGCGACTTGCTTAAACAACTTTCCATATAAAACTTTTGAACTTTAATATTATAGTTTTAAAGTTCAAAATTATATGGACTTAAGTTTAAAAGTGTTATTTAAATAAGGTAGTCGGTAAGGGATAGGCTGAGATAGTGATGTACGCGAGAATGGGACGCGCTATGGCGATGTTGCCGCGCTTTGATTTAGTGATGTGATTTAAAATATCGATATTGTTAAATTAATTAATTTTCTTTAGGATAGGAGAGAATCTAGTCATCTAGTCAGTCAGAACACTCTTTTTTTCCGCTTTTCAGTTAAAATAGAGATATAGTTTATTAAGTGGCGGAGCTGAACGCCGCGCTTTGTCTTATATACCAGAGTGGAGAAATGTAAATAATTTAAATGTAATAATTTTTCCCAATGGTAATCGAACCCATAACCAATCGCGTTTCATTCAGGTTACATTGTCTCACTGCACCACGGAGACCTTTATTAAAAATTAATTAATTAATAGCCACTATGATACTAAATTAATAGTAATTTTAAAACTTAACCATGTTATTTTACTACAACATATACTATAAAATAAATTACTTACTAATTATTATAAAGCTTTAGCACTGCTTTGCTATTTCATACTTTCTTTGTTACTTACCATAAAGTATTTGACACATTATAAAAGCTACATTTTTTTTGAAGAAAATTTTTTTTGTACTTACTAAGATAATTATAGAATAGGTAAATGACAATATCTGCCTAAATATTAAATCTAATATTGCATGTCTTAAAATCTTTACAAGGAAGCAAGTATTTAAAGTGATGTAACACATTTGACAAATCTTCTCATTCTAAACTATCCCTATTGTAAACTATCTCTATTGTAAACTATAATTGCAATAATTTTCTTCAGGTCAAGTACAAATTGATATGTATTAATATTAATTTTTTAGCCTTATGCACCTCCCTTTTATAAAAAAGAGTAAGCAGAAATGCCTTACTTTTAAGCCCAATCCCTTTCCCAACGTTTGCAGAACTGTACAGGTGTACAATTTCCTCATATTTTCTGTAAAATGCTAATATACCATTACAATTATTTCTAAATCAAATTATAAAATTTAGATTTTTCAGACAGACGTAGCTCAGTGGGACGGCGTTTAATTGTAAATCTATCTGTCCTCCGCGATAGTTGCAGGTTCGATTTCGACCCGAACAATTGTATATATACCATTTTAATTTTCATTTCTTCGCTCTAGCACTTCAGACAAAGGGCAGCGTTAAGTTCCGCCTCTACACACGTCTCGATTTCAAACAGAAAGTTTCTTCTGTTCTACCACTATTATTTCAAAACAAAAAAAATTAAATATAATACGTTTTTCATTATAACACTAATTCCTTAAAATTAAGTTCCGCCACTTCACACGTCTCCATCCCAACCGAAACTGTCTTATATTCTACCAATATAATTTCAAAATAAAAAATAAATAAATAATATAAATATTAAATTTCCTACACACATCACTAAACAACAGATGGTGTCGACATTGGTTAGACGCGAGCCCGTTCGGGATTCTTAACGTCGCCTGCATCTCGCGGCGCATACAACGCGGCGAACGGATGCTTAGGAATTAACGGATTTCTTCTAACACTGCCTTGATAAAATAACTATATTAGTTAGTTAAATTTTAAGCTAATTTTTTGTTGGTAGTTTAGTTTGTTAAGGAGCTTTATTGTTATTTTTGTAAGTTCGCGTTTTTAGTAGGCAGTTGGATAGTAAGAGAGAATTTAGTGTTGAGACACTCTGTTGTGCACTTTCCGTCTAAAATTGAGTTATTACGTAGGTGGTAGAATTTAACGCCGTGCTTTATATTAATTGATGTTGTTAATTGAATATTAATTAAGTATATGAATTATTTTTTATTTAAAAATCTTATCTTTTCTTTGATTAGAAAGA
This sequence comes from Dryas iulia moderata, assembly GCA_019049465.1. Taxonomy (NCBI): domain Eukaryota; kingdom Metazoa; phylum Arthropoda; class Insecta; order Lepidoptera; family Nymphalidae; genus Dryas; species Dryas iulia. The sequence continues at coordinate 1,248,624 of CM032418.1, forward strand.
GAATGAAGAGCTTTACGTGTTAAGTAACACACATGTAGTAGTCAACTAACTTAATAATATAATAGATATACCTACTCTATAACTGACTAACTAATACAATCGATTTGATCTGCTCTCTCTCTTGCAAAATGCAAAAGGACATCCTGGTTTATTACAATTTATTATCTGTTTTTACAGTTTCACCCTTTACTATTCTGCTCGAAGTAGTACTTATTGTTATTTCGTTTTCTGTATTCCGCACGAAATCATGCGACATTCTACCTTGAATGGCGAAATTCAACGCCACGCTTTGATCAGTGCGAGAAAATGATTATATATATATTTTTGCTTCACGCTGTATCCCGCACACAACAGGGTAGGCAGAGGGAACCTAGTGTCAAGACACTCCTTTTCTCCAATTTCCACCAAATTCGGAGGCATTGCGTGTTAAGTGGCGAGACTTAACGCCGCGCTTTGCCTCGACACCAGAGCGAAGAAAATGGAAATATTAAATATTTCCACTCGCCGAGTGGGAATTGAATCCACAACCAGTCGCTTTACAGTCACACTTAGTGCCACTGCGCTAGACTGGCCCCATTTAAATTATTTATTTAATTATTCACATTCTTCCGATTGGAAATCGAATCCAAACCTGTCGCATATCAATCAAATCAGAAACTATTCACCACTGAACTATCAAGGCAATCGATCTTAGGATTATTGGCCATTAAAAGCCAGATCTGTACTGTCTCGTTACTTAGTTACTGTAAACTGTGATAGGGACGCCCTAGTTTTCTGTTAGATTATAACTAAGGCTAAGTCTTGATCTGGTTCTTATCTTATTGAATGATAAATGAACGCTTCTTGGCTTAGTTCTGATTTCATTCATTTCATTCAGGTGTAGTTTTTAACAAGCTTTGATATATGTTTTACAATTTTCGTCCTTTTTTGGAATTTACTCTACGCATGTAAGGCTATGGTTTTTTATGAGTGTAGCGGGAAATAAATATGTTTTATTTTTGTGAAATATATAGTTAATAGTAAATTTAGACAGAATGTGGCCAGTCGTGGCCCAGTGGCACAAGCGTGTGACTGTAAACGACTGGTTGTGTTTTCGATTCCCACTCGAGGAGTGACAATTATATTTCCATTTTCTTCGCTCTGGTGTCGAGGTAAAGCGCGGCGTTAAGTTCCGCCACTTAACACGCAAGCCTCCGAATTCGGCGGAAAGTGGGGAACGGAGTGTCTTAACACTAGGTTCCCTCTGCCTACCCTGCTGTGTGCGGGATACAGCGTGAAGCTAAAAAAAAAGTAAATTTGATGTAAATTTGATGTACATATCATATTTATAAGAATGCAAGCTTAACACAAAGAATACTAATAATTCTGATTGTACTAAAAGCTTACCGAAAGCTTATTTCTATGTTTCTTTATAGGTTATCTAGCTATATAGGTTATCACACTGCTTCACGACGGCTAACAGCTTCAACTGCAAACGCTTTTGTTTGTGGGTTCAATTCCCATTCAGGGGAATGATAAATTATATTCATTTTTCCGCTTTCCGATAACTAAGACAAAACGCGGCGTTAAAATCCACCATTCAACGTAAAATATCTAAATTTTGGACACTAATTGCAGAATAAAGCTTCTTGACACTAGTTTCCGATTCTGCTATGCTTTAAAAGGCGTTTTTGTTAAGCTGTGTTCTGTTAAGTTAGTTAGTTGACTTTCCTTGTGACATTCCGATATTTTCCTTAACACAAATCAAAAAAAATATATCACAATTATGTCCCACATATGATATTATTTTGAAATTCATTTCATAATATAATATAATATAATAAAAGAAAAATCATCAATAATAATATATCTAAAACGCCGAACCCAACCGGTCTTAGACCTGTTGGATGTTGGTTGGTTGATCATTATATTCTCATCACGCCGAACAAAAACTTATAATTATATGTTTATTATATTCGTCTTTTGTATTTTTATATGTTCAATTTTAACTTCTTAATTTGGGTGTAGGCATTAATGGCTCAAATAGTAGAACTGTATACGATATAAAGTTGTTTTTTTATCGTTGGCTTAGTGGTCAAAGCTTGAATGGTTTTCAATCCGTTACATTCAAATTTGTATTTGTTTTCGAAAAATATTTTGCTTATCGTATGTGTACGAATGACACTGAAAAGACATTTTCAGTTAAAGTAAAAATAAAATAAAAAAATAATATAAAATTGATATATTTGATTTGGGAGACGAATCCGTAACCATCGCGTCTATCGATGTCTATATTTTTATAGAGAAAACTTAAAAAAAATGCTTAAAACAGTAGTAATATACTTGTTTTTTTTCTTTAAAAAACATGGACACTTGGACTGTGTCTAAGAGTCGGTCTTATAATGTGTGTTATTTAAAAGTGTTTTTTTTTATTGTAAGTGTGAGAATAACACTTTGAAAATTTAAATAACACTTTCCACTTTCTACCCGAAGTTGAGATATTATGGGCTGAGTGGTGGAACTTAACGTCACACTTTGTCCCAGCTAAGCCCAGAATTGGAAATTTTATCTTACTTTATTTAAAAACTATTGGCTTAGTGTTCAAAACACTTGATCAGTTTACAAGAGGCACAGGTTCGATTCTCGTTACGTTCAAATTTTTATGTATACGTTATTTTTAAATGTTTTTCTTATAAAATCATATAACACTCGAAAAATAAACAATAAAATCAATTTTTTCTTCAAAAATCCTTAAAACAGTAGCATCTACAACGAAAACCTACCTAATTACTTCAATTAAGCCACGGAAAGAGATATTACATTAAGTAAAAGGTCAAACATTGAACACACCATACCCCGAAATCTATTATCTCACAGCGTCTAATCGTGATAACGAAGGGAGCAAGCCCACTATTTAATTTGTGAAAGCTAAACAATTAACAAGTTGCATTCAAAGCCTTACTCTATTTTAAAATCCCATTCCGTGGGATCGATTGGTCGTTTTTACTTTGTCAATAGTTACAGGTTTGATTTTTGTTATGAAATTAGGGAATTTTAAGGGATTTTTTTGGTTGTTTGTGGGGTGGAAAATAGTGATTATGATTTTTCTAATTTTTTTCTTTATTTTTCAGTTTTTATAAATGTGTTTTTGTAAATATCAGGGTGGTTAGTAACCTAATTCTACGTTTCAACCAGACGTATACATACAAAAAAAATGTTTTTTTTTTTAAAAAGTTTTTAACAATTTTAAAGTGTTATTCACATACTTAGTCAATTAAATCAAATATTTGTACGTTTTCTTAATGCATTTTTCAACTATAAAGGCTTTTGTAACAAATATCGAACCCACAACTATTGTAGCTTCTTCGCTTCCCTTTTTTTCGCAAAGCCGGGTAGGGTAGTTTGAACTCTTCCGCTTTTCAGCTTCAAAATCGACACATTTGTTAATTGAGATGTCGCATTTTAAAGTAGGTATAAGAGGGGAGAAAAATATATATTTTAAATATAACCATCCCTCCGAGTGGAAATCGATGCCACAGATCGTGTTCAGTCACATGATTTCCACGATGTTTTCATGATTTTCGCGATACATATAGTATCTCTTCCCTGTTATCAAACTTAGGCTTTTCAAAATTTTCAAAATAAATTAAAAAAAAACCTGAATTCCTACAAAAAATAATAATATTTAAAACACATTCTAACCTTTAAAGCAAACCAAAGTTCAACGACACGATTGCAATTTTTCACACCCTCAACGAAAACACGAAAAAGGCAACTCTACTAGTATGTGATCGTTTCACAATGCAAGTTGACAGAGGCCGACTGTACCGACCGGTAGCTGTTTGTACGCCCATTCGCACCTCCCGGCAGTGGATACGACGGCTAAAGATGGTTATATGTATTTATTATATATTTAAAATAGTATTTTTAAAAAAAAAAATGTGGCCAGTCGTGGCCCAGTGGCACGAGCGTGTGACTGTAAACGACTGGTTGTGGGTTCGATACCCACTCGAGGAGTGGAAATATTTAATACTTCCATTTTCTTCGCTCTGGTGTCGAGGTAAAGCGCGGCGTTAAGTTCTGCCATTTAACACGCAATGCCTCCGAATTAGGCGGAAAGTGGGGAGCGGAGTGTCTTAACACTAGGTTCCCTCTGCCTACCCTGCTGTGTGCGGATAACAGCGTGAAGCTAAAAAAAATCGAAACATTAGTGTTTTTTCTCTTTATTATATGCAGGAAATAGTTTCTATAATATATTTAATAAAATTATATTGATAGCCATCGTGGCGTAGTGGGACAGTATCTGACTGTAACGCGATGGTTCTGGCTTCGATTTCCATTCGGGGACATTATTATATTTAAATCTTCATTTGATCGCTCTGGTACCAAAGACAAAGCGTGGCCTTTAGATCCATTTAACACGCAATGCCTACATATCGGGCAGAGAGTGGGGGACAAAGTGTCTTAATACTATTTTATCTCTGACTATCCCAATATGCATGAAAAAAGCTTGAAGCTGAAAAAAAATATTGATATAGGAAAGAATTTTACTAAATATTTTAATAATTTTCAAATGCATTAATAAACCCCACTCTTAGGCGCAACCAAAGTGTGTTCACATAGGTCGGTAATAAACTGTTTTTGGAGAAATCAGAAAATCCTCCCACGTACCAATATTCAGTCTCCACGTACATTCTTACTTAACAAAAAAGGCATCAGGACATCGTCGTGTCGCTGCAGCAAATGTTTTTATTATAACAATAATAAATCTGCTTTATAAGTTGTGAGAAATGCTAATTTTTTGTATATTTTTGGGGCTAGTCAGCTTAAAAATTAAGATTTTTCTGAATTATTGTGCAGTGATTAGTGTATTTATTATACAGGCCAATGGTTGTCAGTTCGATTCGCATTTGGGGGAAATATTATATTTAAATTAAAATTTATTATGTCATTTGGTAAAACAAAAGAAACGATTATTTTTTAAATTGAGTATTCGCTCGATGAAAAATTAACTATATTCATGGGCTCATATGTGTATGGTTTCAATTAGATATCTTGTTTAATTACAGAGTTATGTTTCGTTTTTTAAAATAGAAATTTATTAAATTACATTTCGTATTTTTCTCTTTAGGAAAGGTAAAAGTAGCCAAAGAGAAAAACATTTAGACACAACGTTTCTTTGTGTCCAATGTCAATTATTCCTATTTTGGCAGTTCAATAGAATTGTGAATAACCATTATAGTGTCTTCATGTATTGTCATTATTTGCATACGAAGGTAGTCAAAGAGAATCTAGAGTAAAGACATTCCACTGACCACCCGAAATCAAGTTATTGTATGAGGACCAGTGAATCTCGACTTATGCACCAGAGCATAGAAATGAAAATGACTTAAATAAAATCATTTCATTGAGTAAAAAACGAAGCTGCAACCAATCGCATTTAGAATCACACACTGTCTCGCTGAGCCATTGTGGCCTCTTCAATTCTTCAATACAAGCTATCTCACCAATAGCCTTAATTTTAAAATTAAGCGTTTCAAAGCATTTCTTCTGCTTGCTAAATCAAAAAAACGCTACCTCCTATGACTTAATCCCGCTTAGATGAAGCAGTTCTTAGTAAAGTCTATCTCGTGAATTTATCTGCCACGTTCATCTCACTCCGTGTACGTGTATAAGTGTTCTTTGTGAGGAATTCGACGATGTTTAGACGATTTACTTATTCACATGCAATTATGTGTGTATTATATCAATTATTACTGTATATTATATATACTGTATACATGGTGTTCTGTTACTGTTATAATATGGATAGTAGAACGTGCTGTATAATAATTGTTAATATATTTATGTAATGGTTGTACCGTATTTTGTTTTCTATATTCGGTGACCTTCTTTCTTCTTCTTCTACTCGGGGCTTAGAAAATTTGGAGTCAGAATTTCTATTTTATTAGAGTGCCAGTAGGAAACATACGGAACCACATACAGTACCATTCCTCAAAATGGTGATCGAAATCGAAATAATGGTGTTTTCAGTATGACGTTGTATAAGTGCGTTACGAAAGTTAGAGATTTTCATCTGATTCTATGCCTCTACTTTAGTATGGAAGAATTCTATTTATAAAAAAAAACTCTATTTGATAGATGTTGAGATTCAGACAGAGAGAGTCTAACTGTAAATGTGATGGTTGTGCGTTAGTCATGTTTTATTTAAATATATAGCTTCACGCTGTATCCCGCACACAGCAGGGTAGACAGAGGGAACCTAGTGTTAAGACACTCCGTTCCCCACTTTCCGCCGAATTCGGAGGCTTGCGTGTTAAGTGGCGGAACTTAACGCCGCACTTTACCTCGACACCAGAGCGAAGAAAATGGAAATATCATTTCCACTCCTCGAGTGGGAATCGAACCCACAACCAGTCGTTTACAGTCACACGCTTGTGCCACTGGGCCACGGCTGGCCACTTTAAATATTTTTCAATTATTTGACTTGTTTGAACATTTCCTTTTTTTTAAAGACAAATCACGGTGTTAAGTTTCGCCAATTAACACGCAATGTCGCATTTACGGTAAGAAAGTATCTTGACACTGGTTGAACCCAGTGTCAAGATACTTTTGAGGGTGAGGGAAAAAGCGTGAAATCGATTGATCGAGCATAATAAAATCGATTGCTTCATATTAATTTAATATTTTTTTAATAAATTTATAAACAAATCAAAAAAAATTCTATGCTTTGAATTTAAATAGGATTTTTTTTAAATATTAATATTACTTTTGTTTACAGGTAAGCGAGATATCATCTGCTTTCAACAAAGGGCCGACAGTGACTATTCGTATCACGTCGCCGGTTGCGGGTTGACAATAATGTTTGAGGTAAAAAATAGGATTTTTATGTAAAAAAAATTATTTACAATATTATTTATTACTTAACTACTGTGAAATTGATAAAATCTTCGTTATTTGGCTAGTTTTTTGAATTGTTGGTTATGGACCATACTAAAATCTTTATAAGGGGTAACATTAAAATTTATGTGTGAATCGTGTTATAAATAATTATTAAAATACTAAATGATGAATAAACTCCAGTTGGTCAGACAGCTGTTTTGTGGTCATCTTTTTTTTTTTTAGCTTCACGCTGTATCCCGCACACAGCAGGGTAGACAGAGGGAACCTAGCGTTATGACACTCCGTTCCCCACTTCCCACCGAATTCGGAGGCATTGCGTGTTAAGTGGCGGAACTTAACGCCGCGCTTTACCTCGACTCCAGAGCGAAGAAAATGGAAATATTAAATATTTCCACTTCTCAAGTGGGAATCGATTACAGTCACACGCTTGTGCCACTGAGCCACGACTGGCCACTTCATTCACGTCATTTTTAATTATTATAATTCTACAGTCTTGTTAATGCAAATCCAGTATCTTCCGACTAGACTGAGGATAGCTTAACCTAATCAATCTCCTTCATTAATTCTTATCACTTAGTACTTATGACCCTTTGGTCTTTATCTAGCGGCACACATTTGTATTTTTTTCATTTTAATTTTTTTTTAAAATTTACAGTTTATCTTATATTTGCGTTCTCTCTGCATATCTCTGTCTAACTCTGTATATCTAATAAAGAATTTGCCACAATCTTTAATGGAAAAGCTATGGGACACCTTTTATGGTACTTTTTATTTTAAATAAATTATTTCTTTGCTTTAATGTAAATTTTCGTTTTAATATTTTCAGTATTTAAAACTAGGCGTACACATATCACAGAGAGCTTAATATCTCTAAGCATACCATATCGCATATATAGTCTATGTACACATTTCATAAGGGAACCCAGTTATAGTAAATTAATTTAATTTCTCACAATTTCCAATCAACACTACCTTAACTCAGCGACCAACTAAAATAGACATAAGTACTAACTAGTAGGTACATGGTCTTTAAAATATTCACATTATCATTCACTCAGAATAAACGGTTTTGGCATTTGAATTTAACATTTGTGTCATTTGAGATAAACAGACACACATAAACTATGTGACCTGTGACTGTTGATAAACCTGTGGTGGCATGTGACTTCGCTTATGGAAATCAATGTTTGGAATATTTTCGTAGTTATCAAATTGTTAATCCATACTTATATTATAAATGCGAATGTCTGTGTGTTTGTCTGTTACGTTTTCATAGCTAATCTACCGATCCGATTTGGATGAAATTTAGAATGAAATTAGTAAAAAAGGCAGGGTCAGGGTCTAACATAGCCTATGTTACTTATTTTTTCAAAAATCAACCTCTAAAGGTTTATTAAAGTAAGGAATGAAAGTTTATATGAAATATCTAAACCACTTGATTAATTATAAGGAGTTTTGGATATATATATTTGATAATCCAAGGCTAAAAATAGGCTAAAACATAACAAAAAAAACTCTTGCAACAAAACAAATAAAGTAAGTAAATAAGTAATATTTAAATAAAATATGACTTATCTGACATACAGACAGCCATTTTGAATAATTTCCCTATACTCAAAAGTTATTGTTTCAAGAAATTTGTTAACGATTAATCGATACTTGCGTACGTCTCGAGTAAAGACCGTAAAGTCGCTACTGTGGCAATAAATACTATTGGAATTTAACATTAGTATATAAAATAATAATTTAATTTAATATACAATTGCTAAGTGTGCATGTTATAACATAAAATTTATTCGAATGAACAAATTTTACTATAATATTATTGATTTGAGAAAATCTGACAACGGATAACGGAGTGTCTTAACACTAGGTTCTCTCTGACTCGTAACGTAAAAAGGCGCTACGCGGGAACTAGAGTGAATTTCACGCTGTATCCCGCACACAGCAGGGTAGGCAGAGGGAACCTAGTGTTAAGACACTCCTTTCACCACTTCCCGCCGAATTCGGAGGCTTGCGTGTTAAGTGGCTGAACTTTACGCCGCGCTTTACCTCGACACCAGAGCGAAAAATCGAACTCGAGTGGGAATCGAACCCACGACGACTGGTTAGTTGTTTAGAGTCACACGCTGGTGCCACTGGGCCCGTACTAGCCGAGAAGAAGAGAAATTAGAAAGAAAAGAAAGAGTGAATTTCTTAATATATTATCCTAAAAATCTTACGTACAGTGTTATAAGTAACATGTAAACGGTCTTGACACTAAGTTCTCTCTGCCTACCCTACTGTGAGGGATGAAGCGTGAAGCTAATAAAAGCTATTTAAATTTTGCAAGTAGCTAAGGCACTGTCTTTTACGTATCTATATGACTAGCCTGAACTGACCACTATCTAATATAACCTAGTCTTCTTTTTTTTACCTTCACACAGGGTAGACAAAGGGAACCTAGTGTTAAGACACTCCGTTCCCCACTTTCCACTGATTTCGGAGGCATTGCGTGTTAAGTGGCGGAACTTAACGCCGCGACATATAAGCTAATCAAAAATGAGATTTGTTTTAAAAAATTATAATGAATTACTTGAATAATAATTTTCACATATTTTTCTTTCATTCTTTCTTTTCATTTTAATTACTATTATAAAATTGTAGATATTGTAAGTACTAGATCCCATTTACAGTAAGTCCAATCAATTTAAATTAAGTAAGTAACAGACAGACTTTTATTATTTATAAACAATTCCTTTGCCACATTAAGAAATAAACACTTAAATGAAGTCATCCCTAAAAGCTGTTATGAACTTTAGTTAAATGCAAATCAAAGGTTAACGGGTTCTATTCTATTACAGCTCTCATAAAGAGTTGACTATTACATATTATACTTAGATGTTTTGAATATGTTGTATTTGTTTTATTAAATAAAGATTAGTCACTCTGTTTTTCGTTTCATGATTTTTCCCATAGGTAGGCAGAGAGAAGCTAGTGTCTAGATATTCCATTCTCCTCTTTTACCTGAATACGAGATGTAGCATGTTAAGTGATGGAATTTAACGCCACGTTAGTTCATACTGCGTGCTTAGAAATATAGCAAATAGATTAGAAAATATGAAATTTATTAATATGAAATTGATAAACTATATTAATATAGGAAAGTTTATCAGAAAATGTATAAAGACTTTAACGCAGTAAAATTCTTATGCCAACAATAAAAGTAAGTTGCAATAAGAGTTTCGAAGCAGTTTAGTGGTACGATCACTCACACGGTGAACGAAAGGCGCTGTGTTCAAATCCATATCTTCTAAAAAAATGTATACGTTTTCTAATTAAACCTTTAAATATAAGAAAAGTGGAAAACGGACTACTTTCTCTGCTACTGGTGGTAAAAAAACCTAGTTTTAATAGCATAATTTTTTCATGACACCACATGCATAAAACAAAAAAATATATTTTGTAGAAGCGAAGAAAATGGAAATATTAAATATTTCGACTCCTCGAGTGGGAATAGAACCCACAACCAGTCGCATTACAGTCACACTTTGTGCCTCTGCGCCACGACTGGCCCTGCAATATACAAATATTTATTTTCAAAATAGACCGTGAATCATCCACTTCCATCCATATTGTATTAACATCACAACTGAACTTCTTTTACATGTCCATATTTTTATGTAATGTACGTTTGTATGTATGTATGTATGTATGAATAAAGTTTGTTACTCTTTCAAAACATTTGTACAAACATGACGTTATTAGCTAAAGCGATCCGTAAAATTATATGTCGCTTAAGAATTCGTTTGAACTCTTTCTATACTATGGGTTACTGTTAAAATGGTGTAAGTCATATATTTTTATTAAATAATGTTATTAAAAAATATAAAATTTTATAAATGATTATATTAAATTTCAGTTTAAAAAGGCCTTTTTTTAACTTCACCCTGTATCCCGCACACAGCAGGGTAAGCAGAGGGAACCTATTGTTGAGACACTTCGTTCCCCACTTTCCGCCGAATTCGGAGGCATTGCGTGTTAAATGGCGGAACATAGGAATATTAAATATTTCTACTCCTCGAGAGGGAATCGAGCCCTCAACCAGTCGTTTTCAGTCACACGCTTGTGCCACTGCGCCACGACTGGCCCCTGTCTTCACATAAATGTCTTCATTTCATTTTATTTCAATAGACTTATTTTAGTATGTTAAAACTGTTTGTTTCCTTCAGTAACACTAAGTTTCTACCAACTTTATGTAACACTAAAGATGCACGAAAGAGAAACATTAAAAAAAAAGCTTTTAAAAAATCATTAAAATTACTTTAAAAATTACTATTTTTACCCGCGACGGAACGGCGACTGTATATGTGTTTGGGGTGAGAGGTTGTTTGTTTGTTTGTTTGTTTGTTTGTTTGTTTGTTTGTTTGTGTGTTTGTGCAAATTACTATGTCAATTATTTCCAAAACTATAAGTCCGACTTTAATACGGTTCCTATGATAGGTTAAGGTTCAATTGGCGTATGTTCTTAGATATGTCTTATTGCCTTAACTCACCAGGGGGCGCTGCAGTAAGCATTTTACGTGAAAACGAATGTTTTCAATTATCTCAAAAAATAATAGTCTGATTTCGATACGATTTTCAGTGATAGATTCAGGTTTAATTGGTGAATGTTCTTAGATATGTTTTATCGTGTCAAACCACCAGGGGGCGCTGCAGTAAGCATTTGTTTGTACTTTTTTTGTATTTATTTGTCTAAAACCGAAACTACTGATCCGATTGAAAAGAGTTTTCGGAAAAAGATTCAGCTTTGCTTGATACATATTTTAAGATTTTTCTTTTTTTGTTACGGGGAAAACTCACTAGGGGGCGCTGCAGTAAACATTTGTTTATGCAAATCAAAAACTACTAGTCCAATTTAGATGTAACCTTCAAGGGTAGGTTCAGGCTTAATTGGTGCGTCTTTTCATATATATGTTATGGTGACCACTCATCAGGGGGGCGCTGTAGTAAGCATTTGCTTGTATTTTTTTGTGTAAAACCAAAATTTTTTTTGTATTTATTTGTCTAAAACCGAAATTACTCATCCGATTGGCTAGAGTTTTCAGAATTAGATTCAACTTTGCTTGCTGCATATTTTAAGATTTTTGTTTTTTTGTTACGATGAAAATTCACCAGGGGGCGCTGCAGTAAACGTTTGTTTATGCAGAGCAAAAACTACTAGTCCGATTTAGATGAAACTTTCAACGATAGATTCAGGTTTAATTGGTGCTTCTTTTTATATATACGTTACGGTGACCACTCACCAGGGGGCGCTGCAGTAAGTACATTTGTTTGTGTAAAACTAAAACTACGAGTCCGATTTGAATTCAGTTTTCAATGATAGATTCAAGTTTACTTAGTGCATATATTCATATATGTGTCATGTATGTTTACTTAGTGCATATTTTCATGTATGTGTTAACTCTCTAGGGGGCGCTGCAGTAAGTAGCTGCTTCTATTTTTTTGTGTAAAACCAAAACGACTAGTGCGGTTGTCAAGAGTTTTCAGTATTAGATTCCGCTTTACTTAGAGCATGTTTTTAAATTTATATTACGGTGACAAGTCACCAGGGGGCGCTGCAGTAAAATATTGTTTGTGCAAAGATAAAATGACGAATTTGATTTGGATGCAGTTTCAATGATAAGCTCAAGTTTAATTAGTGCATGTTCTTGGATATGTTTTATCGTGTTAACTCACCAGGGGGCGCTGCAGTAAACATTTGTTTGTAATATTTAATGCAAAACTACAACTACTAGTCCGATTGGGCAGAGTTTTTAGTATTAGAGTTACCTTTACTTGGTGTAAGTTTTTAGGTTTTTTTTACGTCAAGAACTCACCAGGGGGCGCTGCATTAAACAATTAATTATGCAAAGCTAAAACTACAAGTCCGATTTGGATGCAGTTATCAAAGATAGGATCAGGCTTAATTAGCGCGTGTTCTCGTATATGTGTCATGGTGACCCCTCACCAGGGGGCGCTGCAGTAAGCATTTGCTTTTATTTTTTGTGTGAAACCTATTTAGATGCGGTTTTCTGTGATAGGTTCTGGTTTAATTGCTGCGTGTTTTTATATGCCATATCTACCACGAACTACCGCGGGGCGCTCCAGTATAAATTAGTTTGTTCAAAATCAAAACTACTAGTGGGTTTTGTGATTTTCACTGATTTGGTTAGATTTAAGTTTCGTGGAAATGTTACGGTGACAATCTGCCAGGCGCTGCAATAAGCATTTGATAACCAGAAAGCATTGGGCTTATAATTTCTTTTGGATTTGCATGAAGATTAATATAAAGTATTTCAATATTATGTAATAATATATAATGTATCTATTCAGTTTAAAAAGTTTAAAATAAAAAGCAAAATTAAAAATTTTGAAAAAACCCACGACGGTTTAATTGTAATTGTAAAAGGATAAAATAACTATAAATCCCCCGCCTAAAAGAATATATGTAACGAGATGATGGGGACGGCTTCGTCGGGGGCTGCCAGTTGCAACCTCTATTTTAAATATAGTAGCTAACAGTATAGATTTCGTTTTAAAGTCTTTAAAATACCAGTTATCAAAACTGTAAATTCATTTTAATATTTAATTTTTTTGCCAAACCTGTTTTAACAGCAAGAAAACCTATGAGAAGGTTTGTGCAAACTTAAAGTAATGACAGCCCCCGACGAAGTCGTCCCCATCATCTCGTTACATATATTCTTTTAGGCGGGGGATTTATAGTTATTTTATACTTTTACAATTACAATTAAACCGTCGTGGGTTTTTTCAAAATTTTTAATTTTGCTTTTTATTGAGATATAGAACTTTTTCCCAGGCTGTTCCTTCTTTAAATAGATAAGAATATAAAAAAAAAACAGAAATTGGTTTTGTTACTGAAATCGCGTCTTGAATATTAATGCAAGTTTTTGTATAGCCTTTTGAAGACAACAGTTATAATAAAAACAAAATAGTTGAAGAACAATAGAATGCTGTCGTAGTAAAGTTGACGAAGATACTTTTGATATTTGTCAATTCATATAGCATTATATATAAAAAAGTATATATTTTTAGCATATTTTTAGTGTTAAGACACTCCGTTCTCCACTTTCCGCTAAATTAAATCATTGTGCTTCAAAGGTCATAACTTAATGCAATATTTCAATTTATAAGACCAGAATGACTATATTTAATGATAATCTGATTAATCGAATTTATAGCAATCGCGTTTACATTTAAAAACTTTTATTATTCTTTTATCTTCACGCTGTATCCCGCACACAGCAGGGTAGGCAGAGGGAACCTAGTGCTAAGACACTCTGCTCCCTACTTTCCACCAAATTCGGATGCATAGCGTGTTAAATGGTGGAACTTATCACCGCGCTTTGCCTCGACACCAGAGCGAAGAAAATGGAAATATTAAATATTTACAATCCTCCAGTGGGAATCGAACCCACAACCAGTAGCTTTACTGCTTTAGTGCCTCTGCACCACGACTGGCCCCTATTCGCCATTCAACACGCAATATCTCCTTATAAAACGAAAACGGAGTGTTTAGACGCTACGTTCACACTATAAAACCTGCTCTGCGTGCAAACGCGTGAAGCAAGGTGTTCTAAGTTACATCACAGCCACGCCCCCGTTATTAGTCGATATGTCGTTGACAGAATGCCAACGCCTATCAATTCATTGTTTTGCAAGTGGCCCGCTTTTAGTTTCTTGCTTCAAGTGTCAATTTAGATAAACGTGACTTGGTGTTGCACCTGCTATGATGTGTGCTATGTATTAACAGTTAAAATTAAACAGTTTTTTTAGTATGGGTTTTAATTTTTTTATTAAAATCTAAAAAATCTGTGGCCAGTCGTGGCCCAGTGGCACAAGCGTGTGACTGTAAACGACTGGTTGTGGGTTCGATTCCCACTCGAGGAGTGGAAATATTTAATATTTCCATTTTCTTCGCTCTGGTGTCGAGGTAAAGCGCGGCGTTAAGTTCCGCCACTTAACACGCAATGCCTCCGAATTCGGCGGAAAGTGGGGAACGGAGTGTCTTAACACTAGGTTCCCTCTGCCTACGCTGCTGTGTGCGAGATATAGCGTGAAGCTATTTTAATTTAATTTAAAATCTAAAAAAGAACATTTTTGTATTGAGTAAGTGTAGTAGAGGTGTCAGAGCGTACTTAAAGTAAAGATATGCAACATTATTTTGATTCATTTGAAATTGAGATATTTGGTGTTACATGGCGAAACTTAACGCCGCGCTTTGTCTTAAGTAAAAATATTTTAAGGTCCTATACTCAGTAGGATAACATGTAGTCGTAAACGTATTGATTGTCGGTTCGATTCACACTGAAGAAAATGATATATTTAAATTATTATTATTCAACCCCTTAACTAAGATTGCGCGTTTTCGTGTATGGAGAATGGAGTTTCATGACACTAGGTTCTCCTGTTAAAGGACACAAAATACTATAAAAAGTATAAAAAAATACATACAAAACACACAAACAAACAAACAAACATACATGCAAACAAAAATAATGATTAAAGTAGTCGTTGCTAAGACATGTCTATTGAGTATCGATACACTTTCACAACTCCGTCTAATTGGCCACGATCACTCACATAGTGCCGTGTAAACCTCTTAATGATATTACTGTATTATTTATTGCCTTTTGCTTTATTTATTTGCAACTAGTAGCCAATAGGGGCCAGTGGCGCAGTGGCACAAGCGTGTGACTGGAAACGACTGGTTGTGGGTTCGATTCCCACTCGAGCGGTGGAAATATTTAATTTTATTCGCTTGTGTCTTCGCTCTAAGTCTCACGTATTTTTAAATGATAGAATTGTTGATTTTTTTTTAGCTTCACGCTGTGTCCTGCGCAGAGTAGGGTAGGCAGAGGGAACCTAGTGTTAAGACACTCCGTTTCCCACTTTCCGCCGAATTCAGAGGCATTGCGTGTTAAGTGGCGGAACTTAATGCCGCGCTTTACCTCGACACCAGAGCGAAGAAAATGGAAATATTAAATAATAAAATTTAGTGATTTCCCAATTCAAATTTGAAAAAATAAGAAATATTTCCCTGAATTTGAATCCTAATCGATTTGTTCCCACTAATTAAATATTTCTATTACCACCAAAAATAATAAATAAACCTTAAACTTTTAATTAATTATTATAAAAAAGAAAATTGAATAGCCCAAATGATGAACATAGTTATGCAGAAACAATTTCGGTTGCCATTTGTGGGTACGCAGCAATTCTAAAGTATTATTTCAAATGAACGTTGCGGTATCAAGTCTGCGGTCACTGGCTCGGCTCGAGCTGTCTGACTGAGAAAAACTCGCTGTATGAAGAAAACAATATATAATATTGTAAGACCACCCATGATTGTGATAGGTAATTGTTTTTTACAACTAATCCTAGAATAGTTGTTGAATAGTAAATTTTAGTTAGTAATTTTAATAGATTTTTTTGTAAAATTCTAATTTTTTGGTTGATCTGAACTGGTTTTAACCGGTTCTATGGTAACTTATCTATATTTTTTCCAGTTTTCCACTTGTTCTTCCATAGCAGGATTGTCAGAGGGAAGGGACTAGACATTCTGTCCTTCATTTTATGCCTGAAATTGAGACATTGCTTGTTGAGTGGCGGATCTCAACGCGGCGTTTTGTGTTAGGGTAGCGAATAAATGATATCTTAAATATAATAATTCCTCTAATTGAGAATCAAACCCACGACCATGCTTACAGTCAAACGCTGCCCTACTGGACCAAGATGACCTCTTATATCATACCTCATTAACATATGTTTAAGAATATTTAATAACCATCATGGCTTAGTGCTTATGTTTCTAACAATATTTGACGATTCACTCAGAAACATTAACGTACTTCCTTTTCTCTAGAGCGAATATTTTCCGTTTTATTCTGCAAAAAAATAAAAAAAATATATTTTAATGCAAAATATGTACACTAATATAAATATTTGTACATTAGGAACAATGTACAAATACATAGTAGAGCGTATTCTAATACACAATTAAATTTATACGTTGCGTTGAACCGCAAAATTAGTTTGTGTTACTTTTATAACCTGTAAGAGCTTGGGGTGGTCTAATGTAGTGCCCTAGGCTTTGCTATTGTAAATAATGTAATAAAATGTTGTCTTTCCCATTTCATTATTATCGAAAGTAATTTAATTAATTTGTATTGTTTTTGTTTTTTTTTATAAGAATATTTTATTAAAGTGTTTTTGAGTGGTCTTTATAAGCCCTTGATTTACTATTTCAATTTCAATTTTCTATTTTCGACTGTAATGTGTAAAATTTCCACTTTTCCTGCATTTGTGGGAATTTCCGGAAATCCTCTCTTAGTAGGTCTTACTTATCTTAGAGTATAGATATGCCATGCCATATCGTTCAGCTTACGCTTTAAAGTTTTGATTGTACGTTGACTGTTAGTCAGTCAGTAGCGAAAGAGTTTTGTACTTATAGATTGATCAAGTAACACAATTTTTCTTCGGTCTATATCTAAAGGTGATGGTAACAAATATCACATAACAGCGTACATCTTCTACTATCAATAGAAATCCTCTTTCTTCATTTTTCGCCCAGCAGCTTCTACATCCACGTCGCTTTGAATAACAAAATTCAACACCACATTAATTTAAGAAATGAAGATTACCGGAAATGGATTTGAACCTAGAACCGTTCATTATGTATAATAAAACATGTGAACTGAACTAAGCTGTCTCAATACAGTGTATTCTGCATATAATAGAATATGTACATATAAGTATATACAGATATATATTTTCTGTACATAATGAAACAGAGGTGGCCAAATATTTTGACAGTTCGAGCTATTTATCAAAATTTGGAAATATTCAGAATTTATTATTGTTAATTTAAAATGTAGCTATTTCTGAGTGTAAATGTGATGGTTGTGGGTTTGTTTCCCACTCAGGGAAATAATATATATATAATCAAATTATTTCCACTACTCTGCTTTGGCACTTAAGACAAAGCGCGGCGTTGAGTTCCTCCACTTAACACGATCCAAAATTGATATTTTGAAAGGAAACTGGAGACCTAAGTGTACCCTAGGTACGTACGTATAGTATCTCTGTCTTACCTGTTATGTATATACCTATAAAAGCGTAAAGTTTAACAATATTATAAATATAATAACACAAAAATAAAAAGGAAATTTAGGTGCATTCCTCCTTTCCTTCTTCACCTCCAAGGTCGGCAACGCATCCACAACCTCTATAGTGTTGTGGTTGTCTGTAGGCATAGGTCACCACTTACCGTCAGGTGGTCCTTCTGCTCGTTTGCGTCCTTTATTCAATAATAAAAAAATATACAAATAATCCTTCAAATATCCATACTTGCTTGCGAGCCACAGGTTGACCACACCTGTAATAGAACATCCTTTGCCATTTAGCGTGTTTCGCATGTCGCATCTACCAATTAGCTAGTGTTATATCGTAAATAGTGCGTTCAGTTATAGGGAAAAACGTTGAAATAAGCTTTCAAATGCAGAGAATTCAAGTTTTATATTGCTTTGAGAGATTTTTATATTAGCATGTGAAGCTTTAATTCAATTTGTACTCGTGATGAATGGCGTTTTGCAGTCGAAATGTTGTGTAGAATCTGATTTTATATGGTTCATAGATTGGATAGGTGTTATAATGCTTTTTTTTCAACTTTTTTCACGTATATAGTAAATAGAAAGAACCATTCTTTGTTTTCTTTCTAAACTTGTGATATTAATTGGTGGGTGTCGGTAATCAACACTTTAATATGTCTTAAAGTTTCAACTAGAGCTAAATTAAAGAGCGAATGAGGCAGAGGTAACCTAGAATCAAAATACTTTATTTTCCACTTTCAGAACGAATTCAAGACATTGCGTAACTCAACGCTGCGCTTTATCTTATGAACAGGGCGAAGAAATGAAAACAATCTAGATATTATAATTTCCCCGAATGGGAATCGAACTCTCAACCAGTTAGCAGCTGTGCCACTGCGCTGCGAGAGCGTATTTGTCTTGTAGCAGGGGTAAATACAAATAATTTAAGTAATCACTCCCCTCATCATCATCTTTAAATTATTTATTCCTACTTTCCGCTTTGTCCTTTGATCCTAGTGTCAAAATACTTTGTTCTCCACTTTCCACCAGAGTGCAAGACATTGTATATTAAGTTGCGTAACTTAACTACGCGTTTTCTCCTATCATAGTAAAAAAATAATAACTTCACGCTGTATCCCCCACACAGCAGGGTAGGCAAAGGAAACCTAGTGTTAAGACACTCCGTTCCACACTTTCCTCCGAATTTTGGAGGCATTGCGTGTTAAGTGGCGGAACTTAACGCCGCGCTTTACCTCGATACCAGGCGAAGGAAATGGAGATATTAAATATTCCCACCCCTCGAGTGGGAATCGAACCCACAATCATCGGGTTTACAGCTAAACTTTGAAACTTAGTTACGACTGTTTCATAATCAGTTAGTTGATTAAATATTAAATTAAAATCGCTTAAAAGTTAATGTTAGGAGCTTTTATAGTTATTTTATATGGTTATTGATGATAGACCATTTCGTGAGGACTTTTATATAGAGAAAATATTATCGAAATTATTATTAAATGATTTTATGCTTAATAAGATGGTCTGGATAAATAAGATACGAGTCCATCGTGGCACAGTGGGCCAGGGTTGGTCCCAATTGGTTGTAGGTTCGATTCCCACTAGTAAGAATGATCCCTTTTAAATTGTTTGTATTTCCCTGCTTGAGGCGTTATTGGTCCACTATTCGATATGCATTGTCTTGAATTCGAGTGAAAAAAAGAAAGTAGTGCTTATACACTAAGTTCTTCTTTCTGCCATGGCGATGAGATAAAGCGGAAAGTGGAAATAACTTTTAAACATTTTTAAAGTGTTATTCCACACTTAGAAAAATTGAAAAAGACATTTAAAGAAAACGTATAAAAAATTATTTATTTTATATATATTTGTTTTTGTTGTTACAAAAATAAGTTGTAATAAGGCGTATGAGAATTTCGACGCAGCGAATAGTAGTACGCATGGCTCAGTGGTGAGAGCGCCTGGACGGTATTCAGCAGGCGCGGGTTCGAATCCCGCTGCGTTCAAATTTTTATACGTTTTCTTTAAATGTCTTTTTTAAGTGGAAATAAATAGTTTTAACTTTTTTGTATAAAACCTTGAGAGGAAATTAGTAAATAATCACTTCCCGGTTTCCGTTTCCGACATTTTTATGTAATGTCACATTTATTCAAATGAAAAATAACGGACTAGTAACATATTAAAGGTTAACTTTATTTATTTGAATTATATTTATATTTAAATTTATTGATTCACACTTTTCCTCTTAAGAACTTGATATTTACACACTCTGTCATTACAGTAAGAGTAGAATTTCAAGATTCGATTCGTTTTTTTTTGCGTCACGCTGTATCTTGCACACATTCGGGTAGACAGAGGGAACTAAGTGTTAAGACACTCCGTTCCCCACTTTCCGCCGAATTCAGAGGCATTGCGTGTTAAGTGGCGGAACTTAACGCCGCGCTTTGCCTCTGATACCAGAGCGAAAGAAATTAAAATATTAAATATTTCCACTCCTTGACTGGGAATCGAATCCATAACTGCGCCACGACTGGCTCCATTATTTATACTTACATTATAAATGGGAATGTCTGTGTGTTTGTCTGTCATGCTTTCACGTCTAATCTACCGGTGCGATTTGGATGAAATTTAGAATGAATGTACTAACAATAACTATATAAGCTACTTATTTTATCAAAAATCAACCTCTAAAGGGTTGAAATAGGGGATGAAAATTTATATGAAAAATATACACCGCTTGACCGATTGTAATGAAATTTAGCATAAATATAGTTAATAATCCTAGGTTAAACATAGGCTACTTTATGTTTCAAAAATCCACCCCCTAGGGTTGCGATATACCGCAACAGCTATGTAGTTTACGATGCGAAGCGGCGACTGGCCCAATTATTTATTATAAAATCATATTTTATAGGTAGATCGAATCTACTACCATTGCGTATACAGTCAAAGACAGTTCCTCTGCTCCATGATGGTCTATCCTTATATAAAGTTTTATAGACACTATTCAATATATTTAAGACTTCAAAGATAAGATTTATGTTTAAAAATAATAAATTAAAAAGAAATCGTAAAGCGAACAAATAAAATGTCTCTTTCGACTCGACGCATAAATTTTGTTCACAATTAAACGTGTGATTTTAATGATTAATTTGATATATTATTTACTTTTATTACTTAAATCGTCTTTTTTTACCCAGTTTTACGCTTTTTCTGAATATCAGTGAAAGAGAGAAGCTAGTGTTAAGACACTCTGTTCTATACTTTCCCCAAAAATTCGAAGTATTGAAAAGTGGCGGACTTAATACTCTGCTGAAAATAAAAACAGTTTAAATATACTTTCGAGTGAGCGTCGAACCCACATCCAATCGCATTTAAAGTTGAACACTGTTCCACTGTACCATTATGGCAAAGAGTAAATATGTTTATTTTTATATAGCGCTGAAATATGTCAATATATACATTAAATCAACGGTTGGGGGTTCGATTTTCAATTGAGGGAATTATTAGATATCATTTTCATTTCTATACGCCAGAAGCACGATGTTAAGTTCCACCACTTAACATGCAGTCTCGATTTCAGTTACGAAGTGTCTTAACACTAGGCTCTTTCTAACTATCCTGCTATACCGAAAAAGGTGAAAACCTGCAAAATAAAGCAAAAAAAATAATAAATTTTATTTGTTGTATAACAGTACATTTAACCTATGTTCGTAACGACCTCACGCCCCAAAGGTTAACGTACAAAGTACAATGCATCCAATCATATAGAAAATAACAGTTTCTGCATTTGGCGTATCAATGGTACAAAATGGGCTTGGACATGAGTTTGAAAATGTTTATAATATTATATTAAATATATATGTATGTATATTAATTTTTTTTTTAATAAAATGAAAAAAGTTAGGAGGCGTGGCTTGTGGCCAAGAATGACTGTAAACGCGATTGTCCGTTCGATTTCCACTCAAACAGTGAAAATATTTAATTCCATTTTCTTCGCTCTGGTGTCGAGGCAATGCGTGGCGTTGCGTATATTGATGTCTTAAATAAAAATTAAAAACTTCACTTATTAAAAAACAAATTAAAGATTTTTCCTTAGTGTCAAAATATTCCGTTCTCCACTTTCTGCTAGAAATAGAGACACTATAAGTAGAATAGAGAAATGATCTATAGTAGAAAAAAGATAAAATTTAATTTAAAAATAATCATACCCCTATGTAGGATCGAACCCACAACCAGTCGCGTATTATAATCAGACGTTTCATTGGCTATACAGTTTTAACGAGTTGAAAAACAACATCAAAAAAGCCAAAACTACCGTTCTTTTAAATTAAATCTTAAAACACATAAGATTTATGATGAATCAATCACGCAGTTAATTAAAATCGTAACTTTCAAACAGTAATCTTGAATAATTCGGTGCAAAGTTCGTGTAATAACACACTTTGGAAACACACGGGCGGTTAAAATTTACTAAAAAATATATATTTTTTAAGAAAACGAAATAACACTTTAAAAATGTTAAAATATTTATTAACCAGATTTTTGTAAATAATATTTTCAGTTAATTTAATTAGATTTCTACTTCACATTTGATTTTTCTCTTAAAGAACAATAAGCATAGAGAAATTAGAGTCAAGACACTCCGTTCTTTACTTTGTGTCCGATTTTTGGACATTTCGTGAGGCTTTTCGTCGTAATATGACAGCATATAGCATCTGACTGTAAATGGGATTGGCTGTGGGTTTAATTCTTTCTCAAATTTTCTCCCTCTTTTTACTTTAACAAACCAAAACGCAGTGTTAAACTCCGCCACTTAATTAACAACTTAATTCTAGCTTCTCTAACAATATATACGAGCCAGTTTAAATACTGTACTTAACACTCTCAATAATATATCATCATGCCAATGTTCGCCGCAATCCTAATCTGTATCCGAATATAGGACCCCCCGTAAAAAGCCCGACGTTTTATAGCTCTACTAATTGGTAATACCAAATAAACGTGAAAGTACAAACGCATAAAATATCGCTAAACGAACGTTTCTGAAATGGATTTTTCATTTTCTATAATTCCTTACTTAAGACTTTTTGTGAATTAAGTTTAAATTGAGTTAATATTTCAAAATAATTAAGCTGTATATTTGAGCTTTTTTATTAACCAATTAAACAAATGATAATTTTTGAAAAATACTGTTTTATAAAACGTTTCGAAATGAATTCGAACCTGCGTCTCTTGGAAACAGTCCGAGCGCTCTGACCACTAAACTATGCATTAAACTAGAATAGAATAGAATAGAAATACTTTATTGCACACAAAACCAATAATAGAACAATAGTAATAATAAGTACAATAATTTATAACATAGTGCAGAGTGCGCAAAGGCGGTCTTATTGCTGGTAGCAATCTCTGCCAGACAACCTTTCTTGACAGAAGCTTAAATATTAACAGATATGGGCTAGTGCAAATAAAAAAAAAAAGTCGATTTTTTTTAAAAACATAAATAATTGACTATTCCTATTTCTTATGCTATGCTTATTACTATAATAATATATTATACCATAAATATAATAAACAGATAATATACATAATTCAATATACGTACATAGATAAAAATATAAATAAACATACTTATATTAGAATATATAACAGTACAAATTAATAACAAAATAAATATATACCCAACGATTCATAAAATATATATAATACATATACCTATATCGATACATATACATACATAACTATATTATTGCAAGGAAATGAAATAATTAAATAGACGCCTTTTAAATATGTAGTGAGATTTAGACTGCCGGATGTCAGATGGAATTGTATTCCATAGTTTTATAGCTTTCGTTGTAAATGATTCGCCATAAAAACGTGTGTGAGCAACTGGCAACATTAACCGGTTATCACTTCTTGATCGGAGTTGGAGTTGAGATGAAGTATCAGTGCCCATGAATTTGAAACGAGTCTTTAAGTAATTAGGAGTGAAAGGATTGTATAGGATGGAATAAAGGAATGAGAGGATATGCAAACTTCGGCGGTGTCGTATTGAAAGCCATTTAAGCTTTAATCTATATTCCGAGACATGGTCAAATTTACGCAAGCCAAAGATAAACCTAATGCACAAGTTTTGTAACCGCTCGAGCTTATTAAGCTGATCGTCTGTTATGTCAGGGTAGCAGCTGTCAGCGTAATCCAGAATAGGGAGTATAAGAGAATGAGCTAAACATACTTTCGTTTTGACTGGAATCAGGTGTTTCCAGCGCTTTAACAAGCCAATTACAGCAAAAACTTTCCTGCTCACCTCAGCAATTTGGACAGACCACGAAAAGGAAATGTCTAGTAAAAGACCTAGATTTCTGACCGAATTGCTTAGGCAGAGAGATGAATTGTTAAAACTGATGGGAGGCAATAAGCTGTAATTGATTTTAGCCAACTGAGAAGAGCTTCCAATTAAAATGACCTGGGATTTCGCAGGATTTACATGTAGTCCATATGTTTTGCACCAGGAACCGATTCTCTGTAAGTCAGTATTCAGCTTTGCAATAGCACTATCTATATCTGGAGGTTGAGCTGAAGCGTAAAGTTGTAGATCGTCCGCATACAAATGGAAAGGACAGGACAGAGACTGGGAGATAGAATTTATAAAAATAGAAAATAGTAAAGGTGAAAGGACACTACCTTGAGGCACGCCAGAAAGAATGGGTTGAAAAGAGGAGAATTTATTATGGGCATGGACACATTGCTGACGATCATACAAGTAACTATGAAACCAATCTAGGACATTGGCGGAAATATTTATAGAACGTAAGACCGCCAACAAGAGGTCGAAGTCAACTGTATTAAATGCGTTACTGAAATCTAGTAAAGCAAGGATGCTCAGTTGCTTTTTATCCATATTGGAGCGTATGTCATCGCAAACTTTTGTGAGCGCAGTAACTGTACTGTGGCCTTTACGGAATCCAGACTGAAATTCAGACAGGATATCATGCTTATGTATATAGGTATTCAGTTGAGAATGAACGATACGCTCCAATACCTTGGACAAAAACGGAAGAATAGAAATAGGGCGGTAGTTCGAAAAGGACTCAGGATTTTTAACTTTAGGAATCGGGATTATATGTGCTTTACGCCAAGCATTAGGAAATGTACAAGAGGACAATGAAAAGTTAAAAATGTGGGAAAGGACAGGTAGAATAGTGTTAAGGGAAAGGAGAATCATCTTGCGGTTGATTCCATCATTTCCTGTAGCATCGGACTTGATAGAAGATATATGTGATTTAATAACGCTACAGGGAATGGGAGTAAAATGGAAAGGAGGATAATTCGGTGCTGGTAAAGAGAGCAGATGGTTGAGGGAGTTTTCCTTCTCCTTCTTATCCATAGGTATAGCACTAGCAAAAAATCGATTCAGAGCATCGAGATTAAGGTTTTGCGAGATGGTAGATGGCTGACGTCCGATTCCAAGGGATTGTAAAAATTTCCAGGTCCTAGAAGGGTTGCTATTTTCAATTTTAGAATGTATGTACTGTCGCTGGGCATCTCTACACACTTTACTACAATGATTTCGAAGACGTTTGTATTTTATGAGGTTAGTTTCAGAGGGGTTCATTTTGTATTTAAATTTAGCTCGGTTACGTTTCGTCATAATGGATCTGATACCAAAGGTTAACCAGGGCGCAGGAAGATGTTTTAACTTGATAGGGCGGAAAGGGGCATGCTTATCAAAAAGATCATTTAATAGGGAATTGAACACATCAAGCTTTTCATCAGAAGTACTTGCAGCAAAGACAGCATTCCAGTCAATAGCACTGAGGTCCCGCAGGAACAGATCATTATTGAAGCTTTTGAAACTGCGACGCATTACTACGGTAGGTTTCATCTTAGGGGGGCGTATCTTATAAGACGAATAAATAAGATCATGGTAAGAAAAACCTTCGGCTGAAAATTGGCCGTAGCTTTCAGTATGATTCAAAGAAGAAACCAAACAAAGGTCTAATTTGGACGGGGAACAGTTAGGAAAGTAATGGGTGGCTCTAGACGGAAGAACATTAAGGTTGGAACTGCTAATGATATTTAACAAGCGCTTAGCACGTACATCATTTTTAAGGAGGCAGGTGTTAAAATCCCCCATAATAATAGTGTGGTCTGCGTTGGTCACAAATGATTCCAGTAAATTTTCAAAGCCTTCAAAGTAGTCGACGTGCAGGGACGGGCTATAAAAAACACCCAACAAAAGCTTGACTTGGCCAACCAAAACTTCCACAAATAAATGTTCAGAAGAGTCAGAATCATTTGAGACTGACTTGCTGAGTATATTAAAGGGAATGTGTTGACGAAGATAGATGGCAACTCCACCGCCCCCTTTACCTGTGCGATCATTGCGTATTAAGTGAAAGTTAGGAAGTTGAAAAGAAGAGGAAGGTAATGATGGTTTAAGAAAAGTTTCAGATATAAGAATAGCGTGAATATTGGGGTTGTTAAACGAGGAAACTAGCTCGGAATAATGTGCAGGTATGCTTTGCGCGTTAATGTGGACTGCATTGAAGTTTTTGGGAAAGGATGAGAAGGCAGAGTCAAGGGATGAAGAAAGAGGGACATAGGAACTGTGAAAGCTATTATCAGAAGAAGATGCTGTGACAAAACTACCGACATCGTCTTCAGAGTCATGAAATAAATCAGTGACATCAGTACTGGTATTCATTATGTAGTATATGTAAATAAATAATAATACTGTAAATATATAAAATAAATAAATAAGATATAATTATACAAAAAAAAAAAAAAGAATGTATATAATTCAGATAATAACAATAATAAATAAGTCATAATCATCCTATCACTCACCAGTATCGGATAAGGATATACAACAAACAAACAAAAAATAACAACTAAGGGAAACATTACAATAACAAAAAAAAAAAAGAATATTAAATATCATAACACTAATAATAGTAAAGCAAAGAAACTATTAATTTTATAAACACAAACAAAAAAAAAAAAAAAACATCAAAAATTCACCCACATAATACCAGAAACAAAAGTAAAAAAGAAAATAAAAATAAAAAAAAAATAATAAATAAATAAATTACCGTTATACAAATACTAAATTACAAATATAAGCATTTAAGATCTAGGTGTATACATTCATAATACACACCACGCATAAATTACTTACAAAAAAAAAAAAAAAAATTAGTAATAAAATAAAAACCATAAACAAAATAAAAATAAATAAAATCTGTAAAACTGCGCTGGCTTTGTAAATGCGCCCTAGAAGCATTTATCTAGTGACAGCCGTCAAAGAGACTAAAGTTACTTTTACAATTAAATAATATTACTAATATTAAAGTGGGTAAACAAAACGAAATTATATAATGTAATATTAAATACCATTTAGGTAACCAGAAAAATAGTGTATTACCAAAATACAACGGTTCAGGAAAAGGATTACTAAAATAGGTGTATAATTAATGCTTTTTGACTACTCTCTTGGGCCGAATATTAGAACTTTTACAATTTTTAGGAACAGGCACGCTAGTATTATTACCTGAACCAATAGCAGCAATAGTGCTTAAAGGTGGATTATCATTGCAAGGAACTAGCGAGTTCAATTCGGACAGCGTTGTGATACGATTATGCGTACCATCCGCACCCACAACCACCACACATCCGCCCTTGGTCCAGCACTTGGAAACACCTACTCGCTGTCGTGCTTCTACAAAAGTTTCATGCCGTTCCTTAGTCAGAAATTCGGATAAGGTTATTCCAGAATTTTTGAAGCCAGTTTTTGCATACCACACTTTATTTCTTAGAGCAAGGTCATGAAATTTAATCAGGATAGCTCTTGGCTTAGAACCGGATGAGGATGTGCGCCCAAGGCGTTGACAACGGCTGATGCTCTCCTGTTTAATATCGGGCATTTTAAGGTGCTCAGAGAGAATTTTAATGACTGTGGCAGAAACTTTCTCTTTGGTGGAGTTCTCCTGTATGCCATGAATGAGGAGGATTTTCCTTCGTGACCTCATCTCTAGCTCATCAAGTTTGCCAGCTAAAAGGCCAAGTTGAAGTTGAAGGGCCTCTAGTGCACCCATTACAAAATTTCTAAACGAGCTAAATTGTGATACAATATTGGAGGTAGGGCTTGTGGCAGGAATAGCTGAACTTTGGAGACTTCTTTGAAATTCGGTCATTTTAGTCTCAAATATATCTTTTAGTTCACTGATGTTGTGTCTTAGAGACTAGCTATGTTTAAATTCTTATACGCTTTTTACAACTTATTATTGTTATAAGTATATATGGAGATATTTATAACAAATTTCTGCTACCCGAAGAATAATCTGAAACTATGGATTGGCAAGAGAGAAAGCTATTTATTAAATACTTTAAACATCATTTTTTTATGTTATCAAAATACTTTCAAAATTTATGTTATAGTATATATATACTGTGTATATATAGGTGTTCTAAACAGTCATTTCAATTCTATTTAACTGTATGGATATCCAAAAATTATATAAAAAAATCCACAATTGAAAATCAAACCTACACCTATCGCACTGAGAATCAAATACTTCTCCTATAACTATCATTACAATGTAAGAAGTGTGAGAATACACATTAATTTGTATGTAAAACGTTATATTTGTGATCGTAAATTTTATTCAGCTTAAAGCTCTGGTCAAAAGATTTAACATTTTCCGTTTCGATTTTTGTCAAAGACTGTTAAGTTGAGGTGTTATTATGGGCACTTAGGAAACGCACTAAGGAAACGTTTTATCATAAACATCTAAGTAATACGTTGAATAGTTAAATTTTCGTGCTAGAAATGGGCAAGGCATTGCATTGTTAGATATATATTTATTTATTTTGTTGTTTTTTTTTACCTTCACGCTGTATCCCGCAAACAGCAGGGTAGGCAGAGGGAACCTAGTAATAAGAACGAGAAGAATCGAACCCACAACTAGTTGCTTTACAGGCACACTCTGTGCCTTTGCACCACGACTGGGCCCAATTTGAATCTTTATTATTTTAATAATTCACTTTAAATTAAATAACCTGGTAGCATATAGTGCAGCGTTGAGTTACGCAACTTAACAAGTGATATATAGTTAACATTTTTGCACCTTCATGCTGTTTTTCGTATAGCGGGGTAGCCATACAGATCCTAATGAGAATCCTTCCTCCACTTCTCACCCAAAATGAGACTCAACGTCATGCTTTATGTCTTAAGTACTAGAGCTAAGAAATGAAAATTTACATATCATTCCGCTAGTGGAAATCGAACCTATAATCATCGCTTTTCCACTACGTTCCACAGTCTCTTTTTATCTCTTCAAGTGTTAAAATTTAGTATACCAGTACATATAATATTTTCAAAGAATATTCTCTTAACAGAAGGGCCAAGTTAGTATTCATTGTTGTTACACTAACAAAAGGCTAAATTCAAACAAACAGGATAATTTCGGACGACGCTCCTTCTATTCTGTTACTTGGCTATTAAAAATATAATGAAAGTTACAAAGTCCTTTTAAACATATATATTGAAAGCCTTTGGAATTTTTACTATTACATTTTATGCTTTTAACACTTAAGTTACTAACTAAGGGATAGCAAAAACTGTTATTATTGAATTTCTTGTGTGAAATGTGACTAATGTTCGTCTTTTACGTCTTAAAAAGATATGAAAAGACGAATCACGACGTTTTTTTCTTTCGTCGTATAGTTTTTCATCTTTTTTTGAAGAATTTTAAGTATTATTTCCGGTATATTGGATACACTTCCGTTACCGTATTATTGGAAGCTTATTTTATAATTTCAACGCAAATAAAAGATTTTTTCGTATCTCAAGCATATGTCATTTTTCTTCGCTCTTTACAATAACTTTGTAAAAATAATAATATATACAAATATCGATTTATTTTAAAAAAAATAAGTATATTTTTATTATTCTATATTCATTTTATGTATTTCAATTTTTCTATTTGTTCCCCTCAAGTGAAAAACGCTTTCTTATGGCAATAAACACATAGCATTCGAAGGTAAAATATTTGTTTTACACTAATTCCTTTATGAATAAAGATAATTAAAAAGAAATAAATATATAAACCCTACTTTGAACTTTACATATTGCACTATTATTGCATACTCTGTACTCTAACAAATACAAAAAAAATATATAAACATATTATTGCAAGCCACCGAAAAATCAAGTAAGCCGACAACCATATATATTTCAAAAGAATTCATATCAAAAATACGTAAAAATCAGAGTAAAATCTGCAAATTCCAAATGCATCGTTGTTTACACTGATCAAGCCTAAAGTTTCCATTATTCGTTATTTTGTCAACATATAACTAATTATGAACTCATTTCATACAAAAATAACTTATCTTTATTCGAAAAGCTCTTTTTAAAAGCCGCAAATGTTTATTATGAACAATAACCGAGCGAGCTTTTTCAATTTTAATTAAAAATTCGATCGCACTAAATTCTTGCCGGTCGATTAGGGTTTTAATGTCGCGACATTACGTGGGACAGACGTTTTTGCAAAAATATCGATGTAATTATGCAGGTAGGTTGTGTTTGTAAATTATTTGTATTTGTTTCATAAGCCAGGCCCGCACACAGCAGGGTAGGCAGAGGGAACCTAGTGTTAAGACACTCCGCCCCCCACTTTCCGCCGAATTCGGAGGCTTGCGTGTTAAGTTGCGATCCTTAACGCCGCGCTTTACCTCAACACCAGAGCGAAGAAAATGGAAATATAATTTCCACTCCTCGAGTGGGAATCGAACCCACAACCAGTCGTTTACAGTCACACGCTTGTGCCACTGGGCCACGACTGGCCACGATTTGATTTTCTTTTGCTATAAATTAATTTCTTAGGTATTTACAGAATATTATCTTCAAGATCTACGCAATCTCAGTCTAAAGGCAATACGGTAGCCTTTCTATATGCTTTCCTTGCTAAAGTAAATCTGTCATGTCACCTTTTGAATTATTCGTTACGCGACTAACAAGCTCACACTCTGACAGGCTCGAACGTTCTTTTCGTTATTACTGTATATTGATAATGTTAGTCCATATTTTGTATGTAGGTATGACGTGAATGGATTTTAATGGGGTCATAAAATTGTTGTTTTTATTAGAAAAAATAAAGGAAATATGATTTTTGGTGCAGTTGCTTATCATATCCATATATTGTGTTTTTAAACAGGTTTTAAAGGAATATTTAAATTAAATATATATAATATCACTTTTACGTTTATTCTATAAATAACATTTTTAAAGAAGCTATCATAGCGTAGATGGTTATAGATTCGATCCTCGTTTGAAATAATGATTTTAAATTAAAAGATGGAGTGTCTTGACACTAAGTTCTCTTTGATCACTTCGTACTTTAAAAAAGTGTGAAGCTGTTTTTTATATATTATAAAAATAAGTATCTTACTCGTGTATTAAATATATAATGAAGAAAGAATTTACTTAACTCATTCTCATTCAAAACTATATGAATGTACAAACATCATAACATTTGAAATGTTTCTTAGATTCATTACAAAACTTCTAGTACAACTTCTTTACAACAACTACAAATTAACAAAACAATTCAAGAATTAAAAAAATAACAATTTCCGTATATTTTTTCCATTTTATATACAAAAAGCCACATAAAATACGTTTATTTATATAGAACAAAATCTCAATACAAGGTAGAAATAAGCTATAAAGTGGCCGTGTCCTTCCCTAAGATAATGTTTAAATACGATATGTTCACACCTTACGCTGTGACATACAGCGCTAGGAATCGAGGATTACATTTCTAATACAACTATAGTAGAGACTGTGGGATTAAATCTTGCCTTTAATTATTAGGAAGTGGTTTCAGGTTCTATTTATTATTTTATATGGAAAGTATTTTTTTAGAAAATGATATATTTTTAAGAAAAAAAACATTAAAATGTTATTTTTTTAACTGATTTTTGCTGTATTATTTGTTTGAATGTGCATATGTGTCCGATTCCACTGAATATAATCAATCTAATAATATAACAGAATTAACTTAATTATTTTTATTATATAATAAGACATAATAAAAGAACTTTTAAAAGCGATTTTTTTTCTTCGTTTTGTATAAATACGATATTGACAACTTACGCTGTGACATACAGCGCGAGGAATCGAGGATTACATTTCTAATACAACTATAGTAGAGACTGTGGGATTAAATCTTGCCTTTAATTATTAGGGAGTGGGATCAGGTTCTATTTATTATTATATAGAGGTTTATATTGGAGAAATATTTTAGAAAATATACTTTTTTAAGAAAAAAATGCGAATAACTTTTAATTTTTTTCTTTGTTGCGATCTGGACGTAGAGGGACAATACCTAAAATGGGAAATCTAAACATTTATTGCATTTGTTGTACGTTCGGTTCCTCCTCAAGAGAATGACTATATTCAATTTTTTGATCAAGACTAAGCGAATCATTGAAATCCGCCGATCAATTTCATCAGGGGGAGAACGGGGAAGAGAACGTCTTCACATTAGGTTCTTTCTATCTACATCCATATGCAAGACAAAAAAAGTAAAAAAAACAAAAAAAAATAAAACAGTTACATAAAAAAAAGTTTTATATAAAAATATATCTACATTATTTCCAATACCTATTCTATCCGTGTGTACATCTAAATGAACCCTACAGATCTGGCGATGCAAATACATTGAGATCTTGCCGGATAGCTACAATAGTCGTTTAAAGGACAAAACCTTGTATTCAGTCCGAACTCTTTACTTCTTGCCCCTATACGACTGTGTTTATAGTCCACATACCGATAACGCAGATGCCATAAACGTTAATAGATACTTTAACTCCTACATATAAATTGGTAGAGAGAGCCTAGTGTCAAGACACTCCGTTCTCCATTTTCTGCTCTAAATTTAGACATTTAGTACTGAGTTGCGGAGTTCAACGACGCACTTTGTCATACAAGATTGTTTGTTTGTTTTTTTTTTTTTTTAAAGCTTCACGCTATATCCCGCACACAGCAGGGTAGGCAGAGGGAACCTAGTGTTAAGACGCTCCGTGCCCACTTTCCGCCGAATTCGGAGGCTTGCGTGTTAAGTGGCGGAACTTAACGCCGCGCAATGTTTGTTTTATAATTAAAGTAACTTCGATTCTATGTTATTTAATTATAGCGCTTCGACTGTGTGTTTATCACTTGTCACTTCACCAAAGTCACGTTATATGGACAGTACACCAAATAACACAGCTTGCAGTTTCTAAATTTCGAGCAGAAAGTGGAGAACGGAGTGTCTTAACACTAGGTTCTCTCTGACTACCCTGCGAAGTCGAAAAAGCTTGAACTTACTTAATAAAAAAAAATATACAATTAATTCTCGCAAAACTAACTCCACACCTTTGTTCTACACTATTATAACATGTACATGCCAGCATTATTCAAAGTATCTAATTTTTTTGTCATATTATCTATGTATATACCAACATAAAACACATCCTTTTTTTTCATTTTTCCACACACTTTTTATATACAAAAATTTATTATCACACGTCAGTGAAGTGTCGAATCGTAAAATTTTATTATAATTTCATTCGAATATTATATTTCGCGTTCTAACAGCATTACTGTTTCGTCTAAAACGAGAAACTGTTCTAAGATATAGATTTTTAAGATAGTTCATTTGAAAATCTATCTTATTGTCTAAAAAATAAGGTTGAAAATTGATGGTTATTAAATGAATTCCATTGTAGTAGGGATGGGAGGATACCCAATAGCTTCCTTGAGTGTTAACGCTCGGAATGTTACATCACTAGATCTCTTTTAGAGCTTTGAAACGAATTGTTTTACGAAATAGCCTATTATTTTTATTGTGGAACGATGAACTAAATGAATTGTGTTATTTTTATCTAGAAATACATTTTAAAAGTCTAGACTAGAATTATATTCTTATAGAAATTAAGATTAAGGCCGTTGTGAGATATTTTTTTTTTTTTTTTATAGCTTCACGCTGTATCCCGCACATAGCAGGGTAGACAGAGGGAACCTAGTGTTAAGACACTCCGTTCCCCACTTGTGAGATATTGATTGTTAAAACTATTAGTAGTAGATTTGATTTTCACTTGGGGTGGAAGAGGTGCAAGAAAACGCGAATTTGATTTCGCCACTTAACTCACAATATCTCTTTTTTGGGCAGAAAGAGGATAACCCTCCGTCTTTCCCAGAACCTAGGGGACTTTCTCTCAGCCTACCACACTATTTGATAAAAAATTAAGCATTTAATTATTATTTCGTCATTAAACTCAGTAATGACAATTTAGAAATTGTATATTAATTGGGGCCAGTCGTGGCGCAGTGGTACGAACGCGTGGATGTAAGCGACTGGTTGTGGGTTCGATTTCCACTCTAGGAGTTGAAATATTTAATATTTCCATTTCCTTCGCTCTGGTGTCGAGGCAAAGCGCGGCGTTAAGTTCCGCCACTTAACACGCAATGCCTCCGAATTCGGCGGAAAGTGGGGAACGGAGTGTCTTAACACTAGGTTCCCTCTGCCTACCCTGCTGTGTGCGGGATACAGCGTGAAGCTAAAAAAACGAAATGGTATATCATTTTATTTTCAACTACCTACTAAATAAGGGACGTGCTAACTGTACGTGTACGAATACAAAAATGTTTATATTGCCAGTTCAACATACTACCAACTATTTAACCCATGAATAAAAAGAACAAAAATATATCTCTATTTCTACACTTCAATACATTATACAAGGGTTATAATTCAAAATGCAAACACATAAACTACCGTGGCGAGGCAAGGCAGAGCAAGGCAAGGTGTTTCAGAAACACTTGTTACCAAACTGAGTTACAATAGCGGCTCGAATGTGGAATGTTAGCTCTTTGATGTCATTTATATTATACCTTTTAAGAAAATAAAGTCCCTTTTTTAGTTAATAATAAAATGAATGTATTAACATAAATTATAATTTTTAATGCACAAAGTGTGACAAAGCCACTGGTTGTGGTTTCGATTCCCACTGGAGGAGTGGAGGTATTTATTATTTCCATTTTCTTCGCTCTGGTGTCGAGGCAAAACGCGGCGTTAAATTTCGCCACTTAATAGGCAACGAATCCGAATTCGGCAGAAAGTGAGGAACGGAATGTCTTAATACTAGGTTCCCTCTGCATACACTGCTGTGTGCGGGATACAGCGAGAAGTTAATAAAATAAAAGGTTTTGTGGGTATAGTAGCGCAGTGGGAGATATGATAGTTGTGGGTTTCTATCCCCAATAGGGTTTATGTTTTAATTGTTTTGATATAAGATTGTTCTATATCCAGCTACTTGCTGGTAATAAAGGATAAAAAGATATATAGGACTTTAAAACCGATGAGAAATTGAAAAATATCAGATTCTATGGTTTTTGCTTGTAGGTTGACACTTTAACTCGCTTCGCAGGCGGAGAGAACTTAGTGTCAAGACACTCCACGTTTTGTTAGATTTCAAGAAAAAAAATAAAATAATTCAAATGCACTCATTTCCTCTAGTGGGAATCGAACACACAACCATCCTGTTTACAATCACATTTGTGCTACTGCACCACCATAATGCCAACTTAGCATGTGAATAACACTAAAAAAATTTACACAGCTATAAAAGAATGGCAAAAAATATAAAATCTAAATTAAAATACGATATAAACGCCGATATATGTATGTATTGTTGTTATATGAACGATTTATAATAGGCATCCATTTGTTTCAAATGTTATAGAGGCAGTCGTTCTATTGGAGGTTTTACATTAGCAAACTAGTTATTTTGGCCAGTGGTTAGCAAAGTTTTGTTTAACGGCCCAAAATGTATTAAAAATTAAAGTTAAACTTTTAATATTTTTTTGTATTTTTAAGTGTTATTCGTGTACTTAGTATGTGAAGTAATATTTAAAACTGTCGCCGTTCCGTCGCGGGTAAAAAAGAAAACAGATTTAAGGAAAAATATGAGGTTTGGCATTTGGTAATTTATTTTAAGCTTATATATTACGAAAACTCAATATTTTTCGCAATACTGCAATCGATATACATTAAATAAATATGACGAATGATATATATTAGTTACAATTATTAAACGATATAGTTTTTCAAATAATGCATATAACATCGTCCCTTTTCTTCTAATTTTGTTACAAGTTCTTATCATTTCTCTTAATAAAGTAAGAGAAAAATTTGCATCCAATCAAGAATAAAGTAAAAAAATATTTGAAATTAATAACGTTATTATTAGGGCCATTGGGGGCGCAAAGGCGCAAGCGTGTGACTGTAAACGACTG
This sequence comes from Dryas iulia moderata, assembly GCA_019049465.1. Lineage (NCBI taxonomy): Eukaryota > Metazoa > Arthropoda > Insecta > Lepidoptera > Nymphalidae > Dryas > Dryas iulia. The sequence continues at coordinate 1,284,993 of CM032418.1, forward strand.
GTTGTAGGTTCAATTCCCACTCGAGGAGCAAAAATATTTAATATTTCCATTTTCTTCGCTTTGGCGTCGAGGCGAAGTGCGGCGTTAAGTTCCGCCACTTAACACGGAACAAAGAGGGGAACGGAGTGTCTTAACACTAGGTTCCCTCTGCCTACCCTGCTTTGTGCGGGATACTACATGAAGCTAAAAAAAAAATTAACCTTTTCTATTTCATAATAACTTCAGTGGTCCAAATATTGAGAACCCCTGGCCCCGATGCATCGATAGGGTAATAATTGATACACAAAATCTATCAGTAGCCGGTCAATGACACTTGTCGGTATCCTTTACGTTTTCACTCCTAACTTGACTAATATCAATATCGATCCTTTTAGATACAACTTTATAAATTGATTTCATTATAAATATGGCGTTATGAGAGATTTTGTTTAAATGATAAAATGTGTGCCATTATTTTAAATTTAAGTTAGATTTTAATGGTTTTTTAAAGAATATTATTATTTTTTTTGTGTTATGGATAAAATGGAGAGAAATTAAAAAGAGAGTCGATAATTTTCGGAAAATTTAAAAAATCTGGAGATATTTTTAAAAAAACTCGCGTATATTTCAAAAATAAATATATAAAATGTTGTGTATATTTCAAAAATAAATATATAAAATCTCGCGTGTATTTAAAAAAATAAATATATAAAATGTTGTGTATATTTCAATAAATAAATATATTTCAAAAAATAAACCTATAAGAAAAACGTAGTGTTGTAACTTTATTTTGGCATTTAGATACATTGCCTATGAAACAGATTATTTTTTCCCTTAAATTGCATGCGAGATATTGAAAAATATTCTTTTTCTTATTTATGTAGGCAGAGGGAACCTAGTGTTAAGACACTCTGTTCCCCACTTTCCGCCAAATTCGGAGGCTTGCGTGTTAAGTGGCGGAACTTAACGCCGCGCTTTGTCTTTTATCGTTTCTTTTCTTTATAATCAATAAAGAATTTATAAAGAAATAACCCAAACATAGAAAGAGAAAATAGACAGATGTATGTTGACACGAGTCTAATATAAACTATTTATTGTTATTCCATACTAATTATATAACAAAATTAATGTAAATTTAATCTTCAATAGTGATGTATTGAATCATAACAGCCTAAAAATATACCAGTCAAACAATTTTCATATTAAAAAATCGAGAAGAATGCGTGAAGATAGAAAAATATAAATAAATATATATTATTTTTTTTATCTTCACGCTGTTTCCCGCACACAGCAGGGTAGGCAGAGGGAACCTAGTGTTAAGACACTCTGTTCCCCACTTTCCGCCGAATTCGGAGGCATTGCGTGTTAAGTGGTGGAACTTAACGCCGCGCTTTACCTCGGCATCAGAGCGAAGAAAATGGAAATAGTAAATATTTCCACTCCTCGAGTGGGAATCGAACCCACAACCAGTCGTTTACAATCACACGCTTATACCACTGGGCCACGACTGGCCACAAATAAATATACTTGAAAAAAAAAATTATGGACGGACGTCCTCAAAAACTATTTTTTTATGCAAATGTGTTTTTAAATTGGTATTACCATATATAGAGTCCATTGTAGATTAATAACACTCAAATAATGTGTTAGGATACATTTATTAGAAGTTAAAGTGTCCATATCAATGTAAATGGACCTAAATAGAAGCAAATTTCATAATAAATTGTTGATATATCGTATATTATACAAATGTTTTATAATGGAAGAATGTTAACTACGACCTTGAGGTATAGTTGAGGCTTAAATCTTACTAGAGGGAGTATATATGGTGTCTAAATAGAAAATCAAATTGCGGCGTTAAGTTACACTATTTCACAAGCAATATTTCGGTTTTTAATTGTGGGTGTAAAGTGGAGAACGGAATTTATGTCTTGATATTAAGTTCTCCCTGACTATCTCTGCTGGAAAAACTATATAGGTGAATTAACAGAGCTAATATATAAATATATTCTTGTTCGTTTTTAATTATTTTTTAGAGTCAAGCTATATCACGCACGAAGCAGGTAGGCAAAGGGAATCTTCAGTGTTAAGACACTCCGTTTGCCACTTTCCGTCGAAATCTGGAGACATTATGTTTAGCATTTTCTCTTTGTGCCCACAAGACACGAATGGCATCGCAAATATTTATTTGTGATTAATATAATATATCGAAAAATATTAATTAAGTAGTATACTGATATCCTAGAAAACCGAATCTTAGCAAACAGTGAGCTTAAACATAAAGGGGCTACAATAACCTATCAGCTACAACAGTACTTGGGCCTTAATTTATAAATATACTGACATTTTCAACGTAGCAAATTTTGAACTATTACTTTGAACTTTCTTTTAGTCAAAATTTGAATATTGCAATTATATCAAATTCAAATTTTGACTGCTCTAAAAAAGTTTTAACGAAATTTCAATAATTATAAACATTTTCAACATTTTAAAAGTGTTTTTGACACATTAAAAAAACAAAAATCATTAAAAAAAACGGAAATCTTATAAACATTTTATACATAGTAATTACAAACATTTCTTTCATATTTGTCATCCTTGACTTATAAGTGACGCGAAAGGCACAGCTTTTATGCAAATTCAATTCGCAATTCGTACGTAAAATGATATATTATAAATAGACCAATCAATAATGCTAATTTTGATTTATTCGACAAACTTGTATTTTGTTGAATATATTATAACGACTTTGTATGACGAAGCTTCCAAAATATACCTCTTTTTGCTTTTTGGATAAGGAGGTTAAGGAAAAGAAGGTTGTATATGAAATGGTTGTACTTTATTTTCATATTGGGTAAGATTTCATGTATAACTTACTTAAAATTAATATATAACTGTTTTTTCAAGTATAGCATACCAACATTTTTGATAGGCCTAAGGCAAAGTAAGGCGTTTAGTTCCGTCATTTAACACGCAATGTCTCAATAGAGGTGAAAAGTGAAGAACGGAATGTCCTTTTGTTAGGTTCTCTTTGATTGACTTGCTTATCTAACGAAAGCGTGAAGCAATATTGTAATTGTAAATAAAACCAAAAATCTGAAGCATAGTGATAGAAATTATAAAACCAAAAATAATATATTAAATATAATCACATAATGTGCGGAAATGCTCGCTTAATTATCCTAGATTTAGTTCTAAGAAACTCTTCTTCTTCTTCCTGGCACTATCCCGGCTTTAGCCAGGGTCTGCCTTCCTGATTAACCTCCTCTACTTTACATGGTCTTTGGCATCCTCGGTGGTAAGTCCATTGGCTCTCATATCCTGCGTCACGTAGTTCTTAGAAACTATTTATATTAAAATAATGTTGAAAATAAGGAAAAAGGATGCGGACTAATCGTCTATAATGTCATAGTTTATTTAATGAAACAATATGAATAAAGAGTAAATACTTCAAATAAACTTCACACTTAAAATATTACATTAATGAAAACTTAGAAATTTATTTAGTTCATAGTAACCTTGTAAAATTTCTATAAATGTATAAAAAATGTTAAATCTAAAAAAATATATCTTCTAGCTAAATGTCAAACATATTTATCAAACAACTACTAATTTCACTATCGACTAATATCAATAATTGGTTCTAAATGCCTGCAAATCCAGTCGTGGCGCAGTGGCACAAGCGTGTGACTGTAAATGACTAGTTTTGGGTTCGATTCCCACTCGAGGAGTGGAAGTATTTAATATTTCCATTTTCTTCGCTCTGTTGTCGAGGCAAAGCGCGGCGTTAAGTTCCGTTAAGTTTGGCGGAAAGTGGGGAACAGCGTCTTAACACTAGGTTCCCTCTGCCTACCCCGCTGTGTGCGGGATACAAAGCGGAACGCAATCCTGCTACTTATTTAAAAAAAATGATTAGTTCAAAAAAATAATTGTTAGATCTAAGATTGCAGTTTTTGGACTATGACCGATTATTGATATTGGGCGTATAGTTATATAACCCTATAGCTCACGTACCTCAAAATAAACATATCAAAGAGGCCCAAGTTCAAATTTATCCAAAGAATTTCTTTATAATCATTGTTCTCCCCATCCTTAGCAAGAGAAACAATTAAGATATGAAAACTTTTGCCCAAATATCGCCAAAAATCTACAGTTCGCGCGAACCAAAGCGACGCTGTACATTTCGCGCGGTTTAAAATAATTGAAAAACACGCGTTTCGAATGTGCACCGCATTCTTACAAGGGTCTATTAAGTCTGTATTTCTGTTTAACACTAAAATATATCTTAAGGTGTACGAAATAAGGTAGATTTTTGTTTAGTAGTTGTTTATCAAGTTTAATACACACTCGCGGTCGTTTTTTCGACGTTCTTCGGAGAAATGTGACCGCTTTCTCCTTACGATACGATTACGATTTGTTTTGGTATGTTTTTTTTTTGATTTTGTGTGATTATTATTTTTAGTGTTATATTTTTGTAGTGTAGTTTTTTTTGAATGATTATATAATTATACTTTTTATGTATAAAAATTTGTTATTTTCTGATAAATTATACAAAGTAACTTAACTTAAGCTCTTAAGTGATTTTTCAAAATTTCTATATTATTTTCCTTGTTTGTAATTATTATTTAAATATATGTAGATATAGTAAACTTAAACTCAAACTTACTATAAGTTACATCCGATCTCAATATTGTAATAAAATAAAAAGTGTATTATGAGAAATGTACTCGTATTTGACAGAACGCGATAATATTCACAAGTTTCTCTAACAAAAATATATTTTTTAGTTTGATAAAACAGATAATTTTAGATTTTTTTTTAGATTTAGACCCCATATACAATATCGCTAAAATATAATAAATTATTACCATATTTTCAGTCAGTCAATGCATAAAATGTATAAAAAATTACATAGCTTTTTTTTTAGCTGCGTATCCCGCACACAGCAGGGTAGGCGGAGGGAACCTAGTATTAAGACACTCCGTTCTCCACTTTCCGCCAAATTCAGAGGCAATGCGTGTTAAGTGGTGGAACTTAACGCCGCATTTTACCTCGACACCAGAGCGAAGAAAATGGAAATATTAATTTCCACTCCTCGAGCGTGAATCGAACCCACAACCAGTCGTTTACAGTCACTCGCTTGTGCCACTGCGCCACGACTGGGCTACATAGAATCGTATTATATAAATAATATTATTTGTAAAAACCAAGATGAGCTTCTACATTCCCGATGTATCTTAGACGCTGTGTAATTTATATTGTAATTTTTGTCCGTCCTCATTTTAACTTCATTTCTAAGGCTTAAAGTACTTTTTATATGGAGTTGCATAATTGTATGTCAGATTCAAGGAATTTTATATTACACGATTGTGAATTTGTTCAAAATTGTCCATGAATTCTGGATATTTTTTGTCTGTTTGTATTAGCCGTATACCGGTAAATGTAGAAATAATTAAGTTAAGACACTCTGTTTTTCTATTTTCATATGCTTTAAAAATATCTTAATTCGAGAAGACCTAAGGAGCAAAAGATGACTTTTAACATTTTGAGTGTTATTTACACATTTAGAAAAATACTCTTATTACAACTTAGTTTTATTGTTAATTAATTTAGTATAAGAATTTCAATGCAACCGGTTGTAGAACGCATGGCTTAGTGGTCAGAGCGCTTGGACGGTTTCTAAGAGTCGCGGGTTCGAATCCTACTGCTCAAGCTTATATATGTTTTCAAAAAATGTCAAAATCACAAGTATTTTTGTTACTAAACTTATCAAGTTTCTTATTATTATATAATTTTAATTATTTTTGAGAAAGGCAGAAAGAACATAGTGACCTAACACTCCATTCTTTTCAAAGTCTATATCAAAAGAATCACCAATAAACATATTACAATCGAGAATATAATCGTTGCTCTCTGAATGCGAAACCAGTTTAGCTATTACTATTTATTGGCCAATCATACTGGTATACGGTAAACCTTAGACTCGTCAGTGATCAGTGATCAGGTCCAGATATAATTAATCGGTGGACGTGGAGGGTGTGATGACAAAGTACATCACTATTTTCTATTTAATTTGAGACAGTTGGTTTTAAATGCAAGTTAGTTGTAAGTTATTGAAAATGTCTTGAAATTAACTTGAATACGTCACGTCCTCGTCATAGCAGTCATGCCCTTTTCCCGCCAACAAATTTTATGATATAGCTAATTTTGTAAATTGTATATTGTGTTAATTAATAGTTCATTTAACGTTTTTAAATTAATAGTTCGTTTAATGTAGACATAAGTAGTAAATGTAATACTCGCTTAGGTTAATTTAAAACATCATTTTAGTTTTGAGTAGTATGTAATTTAAGATTTGTAACCAAAAAACAACTAAGGAAAAAAAGGATACGAGACCGAGTGTCTGTAGAGCTTCAGTATTTAATAAAAAAAAATAAAAAAAACTTGAATAAAATATTTTGTAGTATTTCAATGAAGTTTTTGGGCATTTTTCGTGCTAGGTAGGCTAAGTGATGGAACGAAACGTCTATATAATTTAAGTATGTTTTGAAATATAATATTTTAAATATAAACTTTCATGTGGTCAAAGTCATATACATGGCACTAAACGAGAAAGCTAAGGAAATCGAAAGAAGAGAAATGATCCTTTGGTTCATTTTATAATCTTTTAACTTTTATAGGGAGAGAAATAAGGTCTTAAATTGAGTATATTTCAGAATTTATCTAAAGAGTTCATTTATAAAAAATTAAAGAACCATTAATAAAAAATTGAGAAGAAACGTGAAACACCATAATATAATAGTGATATCAAAGAAATTAGTTTACGCTTTGCAAATATTTCTACTACTATTGCTTCTTTGGAACTTCTAATTTATGTATTATATATAGTTATTTTATATACTTATTTATATATATACTTATAACTTTTGTATTATATATAGTTATTATATATGTAACATTTGTTACACACAATAGTTATCAATTGTCGGGTTTCTTAGACAGTGCTAAGATTATTTATAAAAGGTGCAGGTTTGAATCCTGCGCCATTTTGTTCTATATGTACTTTTTTTGTCGCTGGGAAATGCAGTTTACGCAGACCATCCGTACGTAAGGCAGACAAACTACCTTACGGACGGATGATACTGTGGGACTCACCAATGAGTCCGGTACTACCCACTAAGACCCAGCGGAAACCCTCTCCACCCTCGTGAGACGTCGCAAAATTTCTTTCAATATGTACTTGTCTAACTTTAAGCCAATATTATGTTAAATTATTATGAAAAACATACATATATCAAAAATACAGGCCGTCCTAACTCAATAGGATAACGTCTGACTATAAATGCTATGGTTGTGGATACTATCTCTTCTCCTAATTAGTTGAATGGTACTTAACTTAAGACAAATTTATTCGATTTTCGATTTCGGACAGAAAGTGGAGAACAAAGTGTCTTAACACTAGATCCTTCCTGACCTTGCTATACCTCAAGTTACTTTTCTTAAAAAAATACTTATTCATCAAACATATAATTAATAATAAACTCTCTTTTTCAGGTAACACAACACTTCAGACCAGCAAAGTACTGCAGTACTGCATACAGTAAGACAAAGCACGAACCAACTAAATTGAATTTATTCGATCGTCTAGCTACAAGCCGTCCCGCTCTGACGCGTTAGATATCAACAGGCGAGTGAGTTTAGTGGAATCCGCCCGTTTGACGAGTAGGGCCGTGTTGAAATACTTACACGAGATTTGGATTAAAAACTCGTATGTTTTGTGGTAGGGATAGCAGAAAAAATGTTTTTTTTTTTACTTTTTTTATGTTTAATAATAGTAAAAGTTAATAAAAGTATTTTTTTTGTAAGCGTATCAGAATTTGAATATAGCTTAATCTACTTTTATCATTTGAAAAGTGATTCACACACTTAAGTTAGTAGAATTCTGCAGAAAGGCTAATAAATGAAAAAAATGTAATAGGCGTGTAAGAATTTCGACCTAACCGGATGTAGAACGTATAGCTTAGCGGTTAGAGCACTTAAGCACTTTTTAATAGATGTGGGTTTGAATCTTGTTGCTTTCTTTTTTTTTATTTTCTTTCTTGTCATTTCTTAACTTATATATTTTAATATATAGTACGTTAATATTTTTATCAAAAATTGTGTTTCCATGCTTTCCTATAGTAGGCTTTATATATAACAGAAAAGAAATTATAAGATAAAGATAATTAATCTAGCCTCCTTTTAGCTCCTATCTGATTTGGTATATATAGCAAAATACTTCATGTAATATAGAAAAACAAATAGAAGTTTAATGCTTAAAATTCTTCACCCAATGAATCCAAATCTCACTAACATTACTAAAACGTAATTGTTAACATTTTTAATATAAAAAAGACAATAATATATATTTTGACATTATTTATTATTATTTTTATTTTATTTTTTTTATTCTGCGAACAGTACAGGCATCCCGGGGCTAATGTCCAAGTGGAAACTGTCACAATGGATTGTATTTAACATCGGTTTATCTCTACACCATCAGATAACCGCTAAGTATGATGATCGATGATGGCCAAAAGACAATTATTTTTTAGATAATCTCCGTTAAAAATACACAGGTTTTAATCAATGGGTTAATAAGATGTTTTTTTGTTAGATTTGCATTTGTATTTTGGATCTAGATCAAGGTCTAGATCGATGGATTGGTTTAGGACTAGATCAATATTTAGGCACAATGCTAGGTAATAGCTAGAATGTTCTAGAATGAAGTTTTAGCTAATATTATATGTTTAGTCAATTATAAAGTCTGCAAACTATAAAGTCTGTAAATTATAATGACTGTTTTTCACCAAACTTTAGTTTTATGTCTAAAAATGATACTTTGCTAACTTCCTGATATATTATCTAAGTTCATATACATAGATTTTAAACTAGATATTATTTATAACATAGAATAGCAAAGGAAATACTTCACTTAAGTAATATTTATACCCATACATTTTCACAAAAACACAAACCAACACAAAAATATTAACAAAAAAAAACCCATATTCCATAACCAAAAAAAGTTTCGAAAATCCAAAACGTCAATCCTTTATCGATCTGTCATATGAAATCGGACTCTTGTAACCGAACACTCCAACCAAGGTGTTTAGGTCTCGGGTCAGGTCTAGATATGATTATGAATGCCACATTCACACACAAAGGGTATAAGCCTAACGCAAACACGTCCCCCATTCAAAAGTTTTATTTGAAAATCACCCTCTGAGCCGCCCGCTTCCTTTACTCGTCGCTTATTTTGTCGAGTTCACACTCTATAGAACAAAAGCGGGCTAAACAAAACGCCGCTGCTAGCGACACCTGACGAAGTGAGAACGAAACACGATACTTGGCCATACTTCATACTCTACCACCGACTCTACCATTCTTGTTTTAGAATTCAATTTTCTATACACACACAAACTTTTTGTCATTCAATACCTCCATTGGAAATCGAACCTTGAACTTGAAGGCGTAGGGTTTAAACTGAAGGGGTATAATTAATGGTAATAAGATTCAGTACACGCGTGATAGCGTCTGCCTTTCGCCAAGTAGTTGTATGTTGGAATAATTTTATAGTTATTACTTATTATTAGAGTACACCATTGTATTCTACTGTTCACAGATATTGTGCTCGAATCGATACATTAGCATAGAGAAAGCTATCGAGTGTGAACGGACGGCTCGTTAAAATGTAGAGTTGTGTTGAGTTGAAGGTCATGGTCGTGAGTTCGTTTCTCGGTTTTTGAATATGTCGAACTGTTAAAATCTAGAATTTGCTATTTTCTATGTAGACAGCGAGAAATTGATGGTAAATCATTCCGTTCTCCACTCTCTGCCTATCCTAGTGCCTATCAGCTTTTAAAAACCAGCTTTTTGGCTTGTTCGGTAGCTGAATGTATACCATATTCCGTCTTATTGAGTAAAAAAACACTATTTTAATATTAATAAAATATTAAAACTTATAAATACTACTGTTATAGTAGTATTTGTATGGCAATTATTTTAAATATCATACACTTTTCAACAATCCTTACATTTTATTTAAGCCACATTAACTTAGCTTCACGCTGTATCCCGCACACAGCAGGGTAGCAAGAGGAACCAAGTATTAAGATAGTCAATTCCCCACTTTCCGTCGAATTCGGAGGCATTGCGTCTTAAGTGGCGGAACTTAACGCCGCGCTTTGTCGCGACTTATATACCCATGACAAAAGTTATAATAACAACAACACCTACCAAATACACTCCAACCACGTGTACCAATCGATTAAATTTCAAATATTCAACCAAAATTTAAAAGAAATATTCACAATATTCATTAAAAAAATGTATGCACAGTGCGGCCGTTGACCCCAACTGGTCCCACTAGATAATTTTAATGCAATAAAAGATTACCTTTGCATGATCTTAATTATTATTTTGGAATACTAAAAAGATTTGTAACGCTACTAAATTACGAAAGATTCGGCTTCGGTGAGGCATCTTTGAAGGTAAATGATTTACTAGATACATGCTATAGTATAGCTGTACGAGTACATAGTTTATTTTTATGGTTATTATAAACGTTGAGTTGAAATTATTATGTAATGAAGCTACTGGGTTGCGTGTTCGGTTCTTAACTAAGGTAATTTTATTAGAGTGTTTTTTCTTTCGTGGCGCAGTGGCGTTTGGTTATAAATATGATGTTTGTGGGTTCGATTTCTACTTAGGAGGGTGATTAAATTTAAATTATTTTCGTTTTGTTCGCTCTGGCACACAAAATAAGGCTAGTTGTTGTTTTGCGCCTCTAAATAGGCATAGATTTATTTCGGGTAGTAAGTGAATAACAGAGTGTCTTGACACTAGGTTCTCTCTGTCTCATTATGTGGGAAAAAGCGTGAAGCTGAGAAAATAATAAAAAAACATATCTGTACCTATATATCAGGGCTCGTATTGTAGGTTTAAAAAGCTTTAAGGCAAATCATATGCATCTATTTATTTAACCGAATTAAAAATATTACAAGGTGGGTAGCGAATATTCACGCTGCGCTTAGCCTGACAAAACTGTATACATAGAGTAGAGAAATAGTAATGTCACGACATTCCGTTCTCCACTTTCCGTTCTAATTCGAGACATTGCCTGTTAAGGCACGGAGCTCAAAGCCACGCTTTATTTTCTTCACAAGAACGGAGAAATGAAAATAGTTAAAATATTTTCATTGCTTGGGATCAGTCGTGGCGCAGAGGCACAGAGTTTGCCTGTAAAGCTCAGGTTGTAGGTTCAATTACCACGCGAGGAGTGGAAATATTTGATATTTCCATTTAAAAAAAAAAATGGAAATAGCTCTAGTATCGAGGCAAAACGTGGCGTTAAGTTCCGCCATTTAACACGCAATGCCTCTGAATTCGCCGGATAGAGGGGAACGCAGTGTTTTAACATTAGGTTCGCTCTGCCTACCCCGCTGTGTGCGGGATACAGCGTGAAGATAAAAAAAATAACCATTGCTCCAAGTAAGAATCGAAGCCACATTCTTCACTTATAAAGCCACAGATATTACTTTTCATCAATTAGGTAGTGTCTAGCGTAACTTCATTAATATTCATTATTGATATTTAGCAAATAATGTTAACTATAATACTATAAATAAAGAATTCCTTGCTTTGTGTCTAGAATATTTAATTATAAATTAAAATTCTCAACCTAAATTACAGTCTGAATAGTTGCTCCTGCATAAAATTAGCGAAGTGAGGTAATTTGCAATATAACTCGTTTTTTTATAGTATTTACTGTTAGCTGATATTGTATTTTTGTATGACATTGACTTAATATTAAGTTTTTTAAAAAATAATAGTGGGATAGGTAGAGATAAACTAAGTATTAAGAGTTTCGTATTTCATTTTCTGGTGAAAAAATAATTTTTTACTTTTAAAACTTTTTAAAGTGTAATTCATACATTTAGGAATATTAAAGGGACATTTTTAGAAAACGTATATATATTTTAATGCAGCGGGATTCGAACTTATGCCTCTTAAAAATCGTCCAAGATATCTGACCGTTAAGCCATGCGTTCTACTATCGGCTATATGAAAATAATTATATTGAAATCATTTAAAATTTATCCACTCTGGTAATAGTTGAGATAAAGCGCGGCGTTAAACACCACCACTTAAAAAACAATATCCTATATTAAGGTAAAATATGGAGTGTCTAAACACTTAATTCTCTCTCCCTACCTCGCTATAAAAAAAGACTAAAACTCTAAAAGCCCTTTAACTTTCTTAAACATTGTCTTGCGAAAATGGCGACAATTAAATCGCACAATTAACTTAAAGGGAATGTTGTGTGTACCGATTGTATCTCTGACCCAAGAGTATCCGGGTTCGAACCCGCTACCGTTCGTCGTGATTTATCTCCGAGGGTTAATTGAAGAAGTACATTGTTTTGACTTATTTGTTTGAACGTGAACTTGCATCATTAACGCTATGCTAAAGGACTGCCTTTATTCTGTTTACTTCAAATTGTTCGTGTTTTTCTTATGTTTATTGTGTTTTGTGGTGTTTAACGAATTGTTTGGGTTCGATTTATAGAGGTTTTTTTATAGCTTCACGCTATATCCCGCATATAGTAGGGTAGGCAGAGAGAACCTTGTGTTAAGACACTCTGTTCCTCATTTTCCGTCGAATTCTGGAGGCATTGCGTGTTAAGTGGCGGAACTTAACGCCTCGCTTTGCCTCAGAGCGAAGTAATAAGAAAATCTGTTAAGTTACAATTTGTTTATAAAGTGTAGACGCTTTGTCTTGCATAATAGAGTATACAAAAAGAAAGTAGTGTTATGATACTCTGGTATTGATTTTACGTTCGGATTCGTGATATTTCGTATGGAAAGGTGGAACTTAACGCTGGTCTAAGACTCTGCTTAATCCCCAATTCCTATTGAACGCATTACTAAAATAACTTAGTAAAAGTACTTCGGACTGGTAAACTAAACATCGGTTCTGAATTCAAATGATATATTTGGAGTATTTTAATATTATGTAATATTTATTTTAATTATAAATTTAAGTGGAGGTAAAGCGCGGCGTTAAGTTCCGCTACTTAACACGCAAGCCTCCGAATTCGTCGGAAAGTGGGGAACGGAGTGTCTTAACACTAGGTTCCCTCTGCCTACCCTGCTGTGTGCGGGATACAGCGTGAAGTTAAAAAAAAAAACAAAAAAAATAACATTCAGGTGATAAATTAAATGACAATTTTGTATAACATAGTGTTACTAACTTAGTTAAAAACGGAGAATATATTCACTAACTTCAAACATATCGTTAAAATAGAAAACAATATATGTAACTTTAACTTGCCACAAGCTATTCGGTTTAGCGAACCTGTTTTAGACACTGCATTCATAAAAGGATAAATAAGTTCCGAAACAGACGAAATTCAGTGTACATGTTTCGAAAGACTGATGCTAATGTGAAAATGGACCTTAAAACTTTAAAACAGCTACCATTCAAAATTAAACCTTATTTTTCTACCTTAAGGTCTATTTTTCAGTAGAAAAAATCAACATTTTTGACAACACAATGTGTTTTTTAAAGTAAGCAAAGGCGACAGTTGGTCACCGGTTTTCGCGTTTAATTCGTAAAATCTTGAGACTTTCAATTCAATACGGAGGTTGGTATCGGCAGGCAGCGTCGGGCAGACGTTGAGTGATGAGCAAGATCTGTAGGTAGGTAGTAAAGTGGACGATTGTTTGGCTATATGATTATGTTTGTGTTCTTGGGTTCTGAAGTTTGGGTAAAGTTTAAAATTTTATATACATTTTTGTAAGACTTATTTATTATTTGAGTGTACATGTATGTACATACAGAAAACTTAGAGAAAATTCTTCGAGATTTCATTTTCTTCTTCTTTTTATAGATACTGTTGTTTACTGTATATATTTATATCCAGTAAAAGCCTAATTGATATGGTTTTACGCGTCATTGGTACCTTATATGTTTACGCGTTGCTTTAGCAACGTATATGTTACCATGCAACTAAATGCGCTATATCTCTCAATAGATAAAAATAAATCATAAAGGATTATCGCGTTAAGTTTAATTGGCATTAAGTTCCGTCACTTAACACGCAAGCCTCCGAGTTCGGCGGAAAGTGGGGAACGGAGTGTCTTAACACTAGGTTCCCTCTGCCTACCCTGCTGTGTGCGGGATACTGCGTGAAGCTAAAGAAAAAGAATTATCATTAACTTGATAGTGGAAATATATATCACTATTTAGACCTCTATCATATAAAAAAATGATTATTTTTTTTAACATTTACCCGCGGATCCCCAAAATCCGAATTTAAAATGAACCACGTACCTTCCATAGAATAATTTAATCATGATTTCTGTTTGGTGGAGGAGTTCCATCATCAGATCTTGATCAATATTTTATAAGACCACCTTAGGGCTTGTAAATGAAGAAAGAAAATTTACGAAAACCAACGGTATACGTAGTGGCTATGATGTTAACTAATAAAATAAATATAGTTGTTGTGGGCTCAAATCCTATTATTGGAAACTTATAAGAGCTTTAAGTAGTTTCTTTTTAAAAAAAAAACAACTTCATACTATTTCCGCAAAGCCAGAACTTAGTGTCAGAACACTCTGTTCTCCACTTTCCGCCCGAAATCCAGATGAATACTGAGCTTTGTCCTAGGTACCCTGAGTTCTTTATCTAAAGAAATACTTTTTATTGTATATAAGACGTTTGTTAGAAATATATAAGTCTATTTTAAGATATAAATATGATCTGAATAAAAACAGGCAAATTCTTTTTACATTTTAAAGTGTTATTTACACAGTTAGGAAATTGAAAAATATATTTTTAGAAAAAAAAAAACTTATAAAATTTTTACCGCAGCGGGATTTGAACCCGCGTGGCTTCGAGTTCAGAGTTCTTGGACGGTTTCCAAGAGGTCCGGGTTCAAATCCGCATTTTTTCTTTTTTAAAATGTCTTTTTCAGTCAAAGTCTCCGTAAAAACAGTCACTCTGCGATATAGTGATCAAAAACTACTTCGAACCTACCTTATATTTGATATTACCAGTTTTTTCTTCAACTCTACCCAATTAAACATGTTTATAACTGATCATAAAATCGTTTTAAAATAAGCAGCTCTCGTTATACGTATGGCAATACACCATAGTTACAATTTCAACTGGCAACTTGTTCTTCATAAATTAACTTTGTTCATCCCCATTCATGTTGACGCCCACGTGTTTAATATATTGAAAGCACTTTATTGCTGGTTTTTGCTGATAATATGCAAAAATACTTTGAATAAAACTAATTCTGATATAGTGGCACAGTGGGAGTGTGAATGATAAGATGTGATTGGTATGGGTTCGATTCTCACTGGGGGGAATAATTATGTTTGAAAATTATTTTCATGGCTGTGTATGTGTACGACATAGTGCAGCGTCGAGCGTCGCCATTTAGTATTGGTCGAAGCCGAAAACGGTAATTGGAATTTTCCAAATAACAGGGTAGTCTAATAAAACCATAGGTTTTATTAGACTAGCCTAACCTATGCTTTTAGGGTAGTCTAATAAAACCATAGGTTTTATTAGACTAGCCTAAAAACATAAGTTTACTTAGACACTAGTCAAGATACTCAATTTTCCATTTTTCACATTAATTCCAGACATTGCGAGGTGAGTATTTCATCTACAAGAGGGGGTAAATAAAATTATTTAAATCATTCTACCGAATGGGAATCGAACCCACACTATGTTGCGATAACAGACGCTATCTCAATGCACCACGATGGCCTCTAATTTATTTAACAAAATTCATTTCGAAATTAACTTTAAAAGTTTATGTATATTGTATGTATATAAGGCTTTCAAAAGATTGATAGTTATATAATTTCACAAGCGCAAAGTAATACAAATGGGTGCAAGCAGCAAACAAGTAACTGATAAGTGAGTCTGAATTAAAATATTCCCATAATTCGCCAGAGCATTTCAAAATGGACCCCGATAACCTGACTGTTACTAAGAAATTCTGGTACATTCATGTAATAAAGTGGTAAAAAAATATTTTTTGTAAATTTAATAATGAGTTTAGTTGATAAATCTTTAAATATTACACATTTCACATTTTAATTTATATAAGATTTTAATGCTTCACGCCGTATCCCGCACACAGCAGGGTAGGCAGAAGGAACTTAGTGCTAAGTCATTCCGTTCGACATTTAAATAATTTAGCTTATTTTATATATAAAAAAATATATATATATATATATATATATATATAAAAAAATACTAATTCAACCTACAGTCGTGGGTTAGATCCATTTGGGAGAGTAATTATATTATAAATATTTTCATCTTTCGCTAAGACAAAGCGTATCATTGATTTATACTACTCAAATGAAGGCAGAAACTGGAAAATGGTTTTTTTTGCTTTTTGATAGATAGTCCCTACAGTCTACTTTTACATTTTTCCTCCTTTTAAATTATTGAATTATTAATAAAATAAAACAAATATTAAATATATTTCATAAGCATTTTCATCCCACCTGTACTTGGATATTCGGTACGGATAATACCTTTATCTGATGGCCCGCGCCAATATTCAGCCTAAATTATGCTATTCACTCGTTCAATGTAAATACTTCTCGATTAATATTATAATTTAAAGACATTGTTTGTTAAAAGTAATTTATTGCGAGCTCGTTATAATGTGGTGAGAAATGTTTTTTTTCTTAAGAAGAGAATTAGAGTTTTGTAATTCTTACTTAATATGTCTGTTTTGATTGTCAAAGTTAAATAATCGATGGTAATAAGTTCAAAATTCGTAATAATTTTTATTTGTCAAATATTTTTTTATAATATATTAATATAAATATAGTTACGTGTATACTATTATTACAATAACTTTATTCAAGAAACAAAAAAACAATCATACAAACAAGAAAACCACCCGTTTAAGGCTAAATAAATGTATTTCGTTCAGTACATTTACAAGCAAAAAAACATGCCAAATCAAACATATTATAAAATATTTACCAAGGATACTGTACTGTACGAATTATCTGCAGAACAATCGAAAAAGGCTCGGTGGTAGGAAACAAAATGAGCAAAACGCAAAGAAGAAAATTATGATGCAACCGAAAATGCGGTGAAAAAATTCGTCGTTCATTCCGAATACCGTTCCAATTATCGAACTACACTTTCCCAATATTGAATTACTTATTTTTAATATCACGTATGAAGTTTTTCTTCTACATGCGCGTAATTGACGGTAGTTATGAATAAATTGAGGTCATTGTGGCTTAGTGGTATATATGATTGTTAGTTTGGTTGGTTTTGGGTTCGATTCCCATTCGAGGGAAGAATTGTAAACCATTGTGAAACGTATGAATGTAAGCGCAATTAGTTGTAGCTTCAATTACCGCTTGAGAGTATGATTATACTTAAATTACCTTTTGGTAAGTTAACTTTTACCTTTTGGTAAGACAGATGGCCTTTCAACTTGCAATGTCTTGAATTCATGTGGGAAATGGAGAAAAGAGTGTCTTGACACTAAGTTCTCTCTGCCTACCTTATGCAGGAAATGGTGTGAAACTGAATAAATCAAATATTTTTTATGTATATTGAAATATATTTTATATATAAAATTATATTTATAAAAACTATATACATTATTCAATGAAAGCTTTTGAAGTGAGCATGTTGTGTGGTTTTTGTGAAAATCAGTTCAAGAACTTCAGTCCATTTTAGTGAGGGCGTATTGGGGGCGGAACTTAACTCCGCGTTTCGCCTTATTGAAAATAGCCGGGGAAAATATTGGAATTGGAAATAATTATTTCTTCCAGTGGCAAAAAAAACTCTCAACCATTGAACGATAACGTTTATTTCTATGTAAATTAATAATTAAATTACTTCCCTTCATGCTTACAAAATAATAACAAATATATATCTCTAATCTAATAAATCTTTTAAAATTTTAAAAGAGTCTAATTATAAGCACGAAGATTGTGGGTTCGATTTCCACTCAGGGAAATGATTATATTTAAATTTTCGTTTCATTGCTCTAGAACCAAAGGCAAAGCGCGGTGTTGAGTTCCGCCACTCAACCCGCAATATTTTTTTATCGAATGGAATGTCTATTTGAATGTATGTATTTTAAAAGTAATTATCTCTTCTTAATTTAACTTAATATAAATGAATTTGAAATTAATGTATACCAGTAAGAAATCAATAAAAAAAATATTCTCACATTCTCATAGTGGCCAGTCGTAGCCCAGTGGCACAAGCGTGTGACTGTAAACGACTGGTTGTGGGTTCGATTCCCACTCGAGGAGTGGAAATTATATTTCCATTTTCTTCGCTCTGGTGTCGAGGTAAAGCGCGGCGTTAAGTTCTGCCACTTAACACGCAAGCCTCCAAACTCGGCGGAAAGTAGGGAACGGAGTGTCTTAACACTATGTTTCCTCTGCTGTGTGCATACAGCTGTGGGATACAGCGTGAAGCTAAAAAAAATATACTCTCATACAAAAAAAAAATCTACTCAACACACAATATATCAATTTCGGATGAAAAGTGGAGGACAAAGAGTCTAGACACTAAGTTTTCTCCGACTAAAAAGCGTGAAAAAGCGTGAAGTTGCAGCGTGAAACGTGAAAATAAACCAAAAATAAATTAAATTACAATTTAAAAAACCATCCGCAAATACCTCATTACACTAATTAGTTAAAAAAATCTAACAAAAACAAAGGACAGTTCCCAGTAGGTACGTACTATATCAGATCCGTTAATGAAAACCGAGGTATCTTGTAAGCTTTATTAACTTTAATGTATTCAGATAGTTTAGCCGATTGCGCTAAATGTCACTGCTTAGAATGAACCTTTTGACTGTTGGTTTGTTCTTTTGTTACGAAAAAGCTTTTTTTAGTGTAATTGTGTTAAGAATATGATGTTTTTTGACGTGGCGTTAAGTTACGGTGATGAATGTTGAATTTAGACAGAATAGGGGAGAAAGGAGAGTCTTGACTAGGTTTTCTCTGTCTATCATATAAAGAAAATGGCGTGAAGCGATTTTTTTGTTTTTTTTTTATTACTTTTGTAAGTATTGTTATATTACTTTGTACTTTACTTCAGAAGATCCATTTTATATAAGAAAATTTTTACTTGTTATACAAATATCAATGAACACTAAGAAATATTATGTTAGGAAAAGCCGTTGTGGCGCAATGGAAGAGCAAGTCTAGTTTGGGTACGATTCCCACTCGGAAAATGATTATTTAAATTTTCATTTCTTTGTTCTGGTACCAAAGACAAATCGCGGCGTTGAGTTCCGCCACTCAACACACAATATCTTGATTTTCGAACGGAATGTCTATTTGAATGTATGTTTTTGAAAGTAACCATTTCTTCTTAACTTAACTTAATATAAATAAATTTGAAAATTACTGGAAAAAAATATTCAACTTTACCCGAAATCTCTTAAATAACAGTACATTTATAGTATTAATAAATGTATTTTCAATAATTATTTCTTATTCATTACTTAACTAATTTATGCGTCCAATAAACATTTCTAAGCGAATACAGTAAAGACAGCTTGAATTAGCTTTCCACTTTTATTAGTGTCATTATTGCATATAAAGCCAAAATAAATGTGATTGAAATTTTTAATGTATATTGCATATATATATATAAACAAACAAACGGGAAGACAGTATCTTAATATAAGGTTCCCTCTGCCTACAGCGTGATGTTAAAAAAACATACAAACATACATTTAATATATATTTTTTTTATTATTTTTAAAGTGTTATTCCACACTTAGGAAAATTGAAAAAGACATTTAAAGAAAACGTATATTTTTTTTTATGACGCTGCGTTCACCATGAACGCATGGCTCAGTGGTGAGGGCGCCTGAACGGTATTCAGGAGGCGCGGGTTCGAATCCCGCTGCGTTCAAATTTTTATACGTTTTCTTTAAATGTCTTTTTTATTTTTTGTATTTGTAAATTAAAGAGTCAAATTTAAATGGTATTAAGAAAAAAATACGAGACCAGGTGCCTGTAGTATTAAAAATTATAAAAACAATGTATGTCTGGAATATATTAAAACAATAAGCATCTCAGTTAGTCTCAATAGAAGGGTTGTTAGAAAGAACCTAGTGTTAAGACACTCCATTTTCTACCCTAATACAAGATGTTTTTTTATTGAGTAAAGAGGGCAAACGAGCAGAAGGACCACCTGATGGTAAGTGGTTACCTTCGCCCATGGACATCTACAATATTAGAATTGTGGATGCGTTGCCGACCTTGGAGGTGAAGGAGGGTAGGAGGGAGAAAGGGTGGAAGTGGTAAGAAAAAGGAGAGAGTAGTATGTTGAATGGTGGAACTCAACGCCATAATTCCGAATAAAAAGGTTGTTATAAAAAGAATCTAGTGTTAAGACACTCCCTTTGCATTTTCCACCCGAATTGCGGGACAAATAACAGAACTCAATGCTATACCTTATCGTGAGAGAAAAAATAAAAAAAAATCTATGTAATGATTAAACCTACCAAGGACTGAGCTATAAACCAATCGCTTTTACACTTAGCCATCTACTATGCCATGATGGCTTTAATAAAATAAAATACCATTTATAGTATATATTATATAAAAATAAATTAAAAAAAGCATTTTTACCTCAAAAGGCTGAATTCACAAGAATTTCCAGTCTCATTCAACTATGCTTTAATGATCATTATTTCATTTTTTTTTTAAATAATGACTTCTTTTACTTTAATGTACATATAATAGTTATCATAAAAACTAACTTAGATGACAAGCTCAGGTTTTATATAAGACTAATATAGACCAAGAGACGATGTTTACATTTATTAATAAATTAACTATATTTATTGGCATGATTGACATATTCTGCAAGGAAAAACTCTTTGAAAAGATGGGTATGAAAAAGTTGATTGTGAAGTTAAGGGTTGTATACAGTCGTTTCTTCTCATTTTCATATGTATGCAGAATTTTTTTTTATATTTTTCAACCAATTTATAAGTTATTATAACACCCGAGGAGTGGAAATATTAAATATTTCCATTTTCTTCGCTCTGGTATCGAGGTAAAGTGCGGCGTTAAGTTCCGCCAGTTAACGCGCAATGCCTCCGAATTCAGCGGAAAGTGGGGAACGGAGTGTCTTAACGCTAGGTTCTCTCTGCCTACCCTGCTGTGTGCGGGATACAGCGTGAAGCTAAAAAAAAAGAAAAAATAAAATTAGTAAGCCTTCCTTTATTTTTCCTTTATTTTATTTTATAAAAAATATATATTTTTAATAGCAGTCAGATTAGTCTGAAAATACCTAGTGCTGCTGAGTCCTCTGTCCCCAACTGTCACTGAGACAGAGTGACTTACCACTAACTCGTACCTACAATATATAGAAGAAGTATTAAAAAGAATATTGTGGCCAGTCGTGGCCCAGTGGCACATGCGTGTGACTGTAAACGACTGGTTGTGGGTTCGATTCCCACTCGAGGAGTGGAAATATTTAATATTTCCATTTTCTTCGCTCTGGTGTCGAGGTAAAGCGCGGCGTTAAGTCCCACTTAACACGCAAAGCCTCCGAATTCGGCGGAAAGTGGGGAACGGAGTATCTTAATACTAGGTTCCCTCTGCCTACCCTGCTGTGTGCGGGATACAGCGTGAAGCTGGAAAAAAAAATTAAAAAGAAATATTAAAAAATTTATTCATAGATTGCTATTAAAATAAGTATTTACGAATCTGCTATCTCATTTCCGTAATAGATACAGGCATTCGCAATTATGGGGGTAAAAAATATCAAATTATGGTTGAAAAGTTTGACTTTGAGATATAATTGGATAATGTCTCGGAGATAACTGTAACTAATATATGCAAGTGCTAATACAAAAGCTCTTTTCTTAAGCGTTAAATTTGAACGTAATTGAATGTTACCTGCGTATTGAGACTATAGTGGTACAGTGGTACTGAATTTGGCAGTGAATTTGATTAGTTGTGGGTTCGATTTTCACTTGAGGAGTGATTGTGATTAGATTACTTTGTTCGGGTAAGAAGATAACGTGCAGCGTTGAGTTACGCCTAACAGGCAATATCGCAATTTCGGGTGGGAAAGGATAATCAGAGTGTCTTAACATTAGAATCTCTCTGTGTTCATTTGTAAAATGAATATAAGCACTTTTAAACACTTTTAAATATTTTTAAAGTGTTATTCCACACTTAGGAAAATTGAAAAAGCCATTTTGAAAACGTATAAAAATTCTAAATGTCTTTTTAATATAAGCATTTATCGAACGTATGGAAAATTTGTTTTTTGTGTACTCTTATTATAATTTTCTTAACTTTGATGATATAGAGATTGATAGACATTAGAAAGAACCTGTCTCTCCTTTCTCCTCTCTCTACCGAAATTTGAAAAAAATCGTATTGAGTAACGAAACTCAATTTTACGGTCAAATCAGCCTTTCATTGTCCACTGCTGGACGTAGGCCTCCCCCAGGGTGCGCCAGAGGTCCCGGTCCTCCGCTTTCAATTTTACGGTATATACGTTTAATAGAACATAGAAATAACTTATTACTTACTTACTTAGAATTAACTCCTTTTACATAAGAATCATTTAGAAACATTTCTTAAGTCCACAATATAATTTATATTATATATATAGTAGTCAAGTTAAAAGCAAGTTAAATAAAATTAATTAATAGTTAAATCCTTCCAAATGAACACAATGATGTACTTAAATACAGCTAATTTAATTTAAACTTTGTGTCACCGTATTTTTTTCTTCAGCCAAGTCGTGCATTGCATTTTGTTTGCCTTTTTTTCACCGCGCTCTAAAGTACCAGAGCTTTTTCTTTATTCTTCTTATATATGTACATATGTGTTGTTATTTTTAGGAGCGTTAATTTAATTCCTTTAAAATATATAAAACTTGTACGAAATTGTATGTTAATATAAATCAATTATGTCTATATAATTAGCATAGTGAAAGTGGGGAACGGAGTGTCTTAACACTAGTTACCCTCTACCTACCCTGCTGTGTGCGGGATACAGCGTGAAGCTAAAAAAAATTAGCATATAGTTCAAATAGTCATATAGTAGAGCTATCCTAGTCTTTGATAACTTAAGATAAAGATAATTTAAGAAAACCTCGACTCTTTTAGGATATATCTTATAAACCTTCATTTTAAGTACTGAATTTATTGAAAAATATATAAATATTTAAAAAAAACGTACATACCATATGCTCGTAGTGTAAATAAAATGGAAATAAAAAATACCTGAAAGCTAATACCATCAAACTACTTATAACTTGCAACTCACTTTATTCAGAACAATAAAAAATTCAATTCCAAGTCGAAAACCCCAATAAAAGTAGGGAACACAACAAATTAAACACTATGCATGCTTAAAGCGATACAAAGTAATTACCGTAGCAAATAAAAAGAGGAGGGCGGGGTACACATGGGCTCCCGTCCCGTAATAAATAATAAACAGAATTTCTTACAATTGAAAAATAAAATGGCAAAAAATGTCAACAATACCGTCTAAGAGCACGTACAATGATATTAAATATTGCATTTTGAAAACCCCTGTGGAATAAGCTTTAAGAGTGGTTTTCGTAGGTTCTAGTTTTGTTAAGTATGTGGCAATCGTAAAACACCTTGCGTCGGTGTAATGTTGCGGCTTAAAATATTTTCATAAAACTAATTTGCTTGTTTAGGATTATATGTAGGGGTTATATCGATTTTCATTTAGTTGTAAGGTTTTATTTCATTTAATATGAACTTATGGTTTACCTTTTGCTGATTTGTTACATTTTTTTTAGTGAATATTATATATTTACAGATATTTTTTAAAATTTGACCCAGAAGACGGAATTTCACAGTAACTAAGCTTAATAAACTTATTAAAAAAGTAAAAAAATATAAAATATTTCCATTTCTCCGCTCTGTTAAGTCAAAATGCGTAACTGAGTTTCACTACTTAACACGTCAATCCAAGTAAAAATTGGAGAATGGAGTGTCTTAAACCTGGATTTTTTATGACTGCTAACTGACTGACCTTATTTTTTTTAGTAAATTTCTTCGAAATACATAAGGATCAAACTATTTTATACACCACATTTAAATTTGAATTGTCAAAACCACCTTTTAAGACGGTTCACTAACCAAACATAGATCCAGAATCACCATATTATAAACAAAGTAGATCTACCATTATATAATTTTATATTTAGATCTAACAGACTATATAGGGTGTGCACTGTTCTTGTCGTATTAGTGGTTCGGTATAAACGCTTAGCATTCTCTTGAATTCCCAATTACTTACCATATTTGTATAGCCATTGTACGTACGCTTAGTTAGCGGCGGGTCACTTGTAGTTGAATTGAATCGGTTTGCTCTATTAAATGTATTTAATGTGGTAAAAGAAGTGAAAAATAAAGAAGAGAGTTGAGTCACTACGGTTTTATTGCTTGGTGAACCATTAAAATGGTGTTAATGTAAGGGGAACAATGTGTACATATAAAATGTTTTTTTTTTTTGCAGTAAATGCCGTCTTAAAGTGACGGTATTGAGTTCTATTTTCTTTTAAGTCATTAGTGAAAAATATATGTAATTTTAGATGATTATTCATTATTTTTATTTCTTTTATTCTATTCATAAGGTCATTCAAAATTTTTATTCTAAATATTTATGTATTCAATTATTTATGTTACTATAACGTTAAAAGCAATTTGCAGTTTAATAATATAAATTGCAACTTTTGTTCTAAAAAAAATTTTTAAATGTAACTTAGGGTAACTCTGCCCATTTCAAAGTGTAGGTACCTAATAATACCTACCTATCTGCTGAACACAAGGATCTTTGAAAGACGATGAATTACGAAACAGTATGTCTTCTTTATCTAGTGTCGATTATAAGATAACAACTATTTGTTAAAACAGTGATTCTCAATCTAATTCTCGTAATATATAGAATTATTACAACTTACAAAGAAAATCATTTTAAAATATGCTTACTTAGATAAAATAAAGTATCAAAATTTATTTTACTTATTAACTAATAAATTACTTTCAGGATTATCTATTGAACTTGGCAAAAGTTCAAAGTGTTTATTAAATTTAGATTCTCAATTCATGACGATCTGAACCAACTTACTAATGGTTTTATATTGAATTTGCACGCATTTTCACGCTTTCCCTCCATCGCACCTCAAAGAGAACCTAGTATTAAGGCACTCCGTTTTCTATTTCCATCCAAATTAGAGACATCGTCGGTTAAATAGTGAAACTTAACGCCTCGCTTTATATATCACTAGCGGCCCGCTCGCGGCTTCGCCGCGTGAACTGTTTCGTTATATTGCAACTCTCGGGGGCGCATTTTAAAAAAATAAAGTAGCCTATATGTAAACTTAGATTATCAACTATATTTATGCCAAAATTCATTACAATTGGTCAAGCGGTTTAGATTTTTCATATAAACTTTCATCCCCTATTTCAACCCTTTAGAGGTTGATTTTTAAAAAAATAAGTAGCCTATGTTAGACCCAGTCACTTTTACTGCTTTCATTCTAAATTTCATCCAAATCGGACCGGTAGATTAGCCGTGAAAGCGTGACAGACAAACACACAGACTTTCGCATTTATAATATAAGTATGGATGCGCAAATTAAAAAAAATATTTTTTTTACCTTCACGCTGTATCAGGTAGGCAGGGTCCTACTGTTAAGACACACCGTTCACCACTTTCCACCAAATTCTGATGCTTGCGCTTTACCTCGACACCAGAGCGAATAAAATGGAAATATAATTTCCACTCCTCGAGTGGGAATCGAATCCACAACCAGTCGTTTACAGTCACACGCTTGTGCCACTGGGCCACGACTGGCCACAAGAACTGGACTGGAAAATAATATCTATTTATATACAAAATAGGTTGAGAACCACTGCATTTATTGCTACTGCAAGACTTAAGGTCGAACAGAAGTAACTAATTCTAACAAGTGCATGAGACTGATTAGACTAAAACCAATGTGTAGTAGTTTTAATTGGTAGAGGATTTGTCCAAACAACCAATTAAATGAATTTAGCTAATGGACATTGCATATCTTTTGATGTTTATTATTAACGATGTCCTTTTAAATGAAAGATAAAAGCAATGGATAACTATTAAAGAGATGTCATAATTGATTTTATTTTTTTTATTATCTTTACGTTGTATCCCGCACATAGCAGGGTAGGCAGAGGGAACCTAGTGTTAAGACACTCCGTTCCCCACTTTCCGCCGAATTCAGAGGCATTGCGTCTTAAGTGGCGGAACTTAACGCGGCGCTTTGCTTCGACACCAGAGCGAAGAAAATGGAAATATTAAATATTTCCACTCCTCGAGTGGGAATCGAACCCACAACCAGTCGTTGCCATTGCGCCACGACTGGCCCCTATTGATTTTGTATGAAGAATAAATAAATATATTATTATTTATATATTTATTTTTTATCTGTTAACATACAAATTTAAATGGACATTTCGTTTTTTAATGATCGTACATAAACAATGTCTCATATATCATTGCATATATGCATTTTGGGTGCTCGTTGATTTTTTGTATGGGGGTGTATAATGAGGACTAGTAATAAGTAAAGTTCTTTATAGGTCCTCAAAACAGGGAAATTATTTATTATAAATTAATAATTAATCAAGTAGCAAAATATAACAATATATTTTGACTAAAAAACTGAATAACTGTAAATAATTATTATGCAATAAATATATAAAACATATTAGCGGCCCGCTCGCGGCTTTGCCGCGTGATTTACGTGGCTGTTTGGGTATATTGCAACCCTCGGTGGTGGATATTTAACCTCGGATTATCAACTACATATATGCCAAAATTCGTCACAATCGGTCAAGCGGTGTATATTTTTCATATAAATTTCTTCTATTTCAACCCTTTGAGGTTGATTTTTGAAACGCTAAGTAGCCTATGCTAGACCCAGTCGTTTTTACTACTTCTATTCTGAATTTCATCCAAATCGGACCAGTAGATTAGGCGTGAAAGCGTGACAGACAAACACACAAACATTCGCATTTATAATATAAGTATGGATTATAAATTCAATACAATGTACACATGCATAGGTATATTATATTTTTCACGCTTCTTTATCACGCTTTGTTCCCCATAGCCAAGTACTCAAAGAGAACCTAGTGTCAAGACACTCCGTCCTCCATTTTCCGTCAAAATCAAACAAAAAAATTAAATACAATTCCCCCAAACAGAAATCGAACCCACAGCCATCGGATTTCCAATCAGCCTCTACAAATAAATTAATATATATATATATGTATCCCATCATCATCTGATATTAAACTTAAAGTGTTCAAAAACACGGCGAAACATTAAGTCGACACCATATATCTCTTAGCTGCGTGACTCTAAGCGTCACCATATTAGGCATGTTGCCCATTTTGTGACAATTAAAGCCGGTGCTAGCTAGCTCGCATCACGAACGCTTTAACCATACGTGTTAGCATGCTTTATTAGATAGTAATTTTGTTAAATACGACACCGAATGCGCGAATTTTCTTCACTTATAAGGATTTTAGAGGTAAATTGGATATATTCTGAAGTGTTATATTACAAGTATTCGTGGATCGATAATGGTTGTTTTGTATTTTGTCGGTTTATAATATTTTAACTTGGTTGGATTGATTTTTTATGTTGATCTTTGACTTTTGATCTAAAATATTGAGGTTGACTTCTTTTTTTTTCTTTTCTTTTTTTAGCTTGACGCTGTATCCCGCATACCGGGTAGGCAGAGGGAACCTAGTGTTAAGATACTCCGTTCCCCGCTTTCCACCGAATTCGGAGGCTTGCGTGTTAAGTGGCGGAACTTAACGCCGCGCTTTACCTCGACACCAGAGCGAAGAAAATGGAAATATAAATTCCACTCCTTCAGCAGTCAATTTTTATTTTGTAGAATTTGGTTTTTGATTGCGTTTTTATATAGTTTCAGCTGTTTGCGATTATTCTTGGTGATTTTCCTTTCTGCTGAAAAACACATTTATTGTAGGCTAGAGTTAAATATACAAAAGTGTGTCTATTTATATAAAAAAATGAACAAACAGAAGTATAAAATTTTACATTCAATATTTTTATATTCGTACTTAATTATGTATATTCTGTAGAAAAACCGTTTGTACGTTTCCATTACGCTAAACATTAATTATGAAAAAAAAATAGACAAACATATATACAGACACATACACGAACAAAACAATTAAAATTACCCGCAAATATTAACTCCACGTTTATTATACGAAAGTATATATACAGGGCATAATAAATTTTAAACTACTTTTAATATAGGATAAACAACAGATTTAAGTTGTAAAATTGAACTGCACGTTCAACCGTAACCTGCCACTGTATTTTCGTCTCTATCTTGTACAATTAAAGTTGATATTCCTTTAAAATTTCTCCACATTTACTTTAGAGTACCCTTTTATGATCGTAATGATTAGGACTTTTTAATATAGCCATATAATAACAGTCCGGGGTTTATAACACGCGCTATTATCGGCATTCGGAGTAATTTTGTTGTATTCTCACTAATTACCGCTTCTTATAGTTGTTTTATATGTAATATTAAGAGTTACAAGATCTGTATATAGTGTGTGAAATTGTGACTTTGTGGGTATAATTTGGATACTTATAAGTAAAAGGTCAAGAATTAATAATTCTTTAAATAAATACCATAAGTTTGAGATTCTACATCTTGAGAATTTAAAATCATTTTAAAAAAATATTTTAATAAGTAAAGCTTATTACTCTGTAGAAGAGTATTTAAAGGATAAAAATGCATGGAAGTAATGCGAATGAGTCCAATGCCGGTTAGCTACCATTGTATCAAATAATAAAATTGTAATTTATATATATGAAAAGAGCAACTGTTGAGTTTCTGGCCGGCTCCTCTCAGCAGAACTGCCTTCCGAGTCGGTGGTAGCTTTATGTACATTCGACGATTCAAAAGTGCTTACAAAAGTCTATTTGAATAAAGATATTTTGAATTTGATTTTGATTTGTTAAAGAAAGCAAAAGTTATGACGATTTACATTTTGCAAAACATTAACTTTCATTACCTGAACAAAAGATTTTCTCAAAGATTTTTCAAAGGTTTAAAAACGTATAAACATTTTGGACGCACCCGGATTTGATCCTGCACCTCTTAGAAATCAATTTATTCAATTTCACAAGTGTTCGTTAATAACATTTTCAGTTTTGATTATTGAAGTGGTTTTTCACTCTATGGAACGATATACAGTATTTTATATGTATAATAATAGTTTCAAAGTACTGATATATTAAATAAATATACATATAATAATTTTTTACTTAAAACAAACAGAAAAAACACACACAATGTATACATTAAAAATTAATTTAAAAAGAAACAATATGAAGAATTATTATACCATAGTAAGTATTGATCATAAAAACTGTCATATATTTATAATAAGTGGACATAAATGTTGTAATAAAAATGAAACTATTCATTTAAATGCATCGGCGTTGTTTAGTTTCGATTACTTTTATTTAAAAAGAATTTTATGTGTTAGTCTTTAGAGATAGCATGGCAGCTTACTCATTGCAATTAAAATATTTATTATTCTAAGAAAACTTAATGTTAAGGTGGTCTGTCGTGGCGCAGTGGCACAAGCGTGTGACTGACTGTAAACGACTGGTTGTGGGTTCGATTCCCACTCGAGGAGTGGAAATATTTAATAATTCCACTTTCTTCGCTCTGGTGCCGAGGTAAAGCGCGGCGTGAAGTTCCGCCACTTAACACGCAATGCCTCCGAATTCGGCGGAAAGTGGGGAACGAAGTGTCTTAACACTAAGTTCCCTCTGCCTACCCTATTGTGTGTGGGATACACCGTGCTAGTAAGCTATTAGTAAGAAAAGTTATAATTTACTTTTACTTGCTTTGGCCAATTACGGCGTTGAGTTCCGCCACCCAACATGCAATGTCTCGAGATTTGGCAAAATGTGGAGAACGGAGCGTGTGATATTCTTTTTCCCAATGTCATATTTTGGGTATAAAGGTACGAAGTTGTAAACTGTATAGATATATTGTATAATATTTATTTTTTTTATAATCTTTAATTTTTTTACTAATCTATTGTCATTCTATTATGAAATTTTAAGCTACTTTTTTTCTTTTATATAGTATTCGTTTTTAAAGTATACTTTTTAAATAAATAAATAAATAGCTTCACGCTATATCCCGCACACAGCAGGGTAGGCAGAGGGAACCTAGTGTTAAGACACTCCGTTCCCCACTTTCCGCCGAATTCGGAGGCTTGCGTGTTAAGTGGCGGAACTTAACGCCGCGCTTTACCTCGACACCAGAGCGAAGAAAATGGAAATATAATTTCCACTCCTCGAGTGGGAATCGAACCCACAACCAGCCGTTTACAGTCACACGCTTGTGCCACTGGGCCACGACTTTTTCCTTTTTTCATTTCTTTACTTTTGCCACATATCATTATAGGCACAGTTTCTCTACTTCTATACTAGTACCAAGATATTATCTTAAATTTAAGACATTTTACACCGCATGACGGAACTCAACACCACGCTTAATCTTATCAAAAAAAAAAGAAATTACACTAAATTAAATATTATCATTCCTTCCAGTGGAAATCGAACCCACAACCAGTCCTTTGCAGTCAAACGTTACACCACTGCATCACGATAGCCTAATTATTGACAATTAAAAATATTTTTTAATAAGACCGTGTTATAAACTTTATTTCATCAATGCATCTATGATCATTCTCCATTAACCATTATTTTTATGAACAACTTTAATTCTGTACGGTTGTTCAATTCTCGACTCTATTTAATTAAATGTATCGTAAAAGGCTTATAAAAGGCGCTGCCTGCTTGCTTTGAAAATGCGTGCTATAAATAGTTTTATATTAATGATAAATTGTAATTAACATATCTATTATGAACATATTTTATGTATGTATGTATGTAAAAGATACTTATGAATATCTACTTTCATTTTTTATGATTACATTTTTTTATTAAAGAATGCCTATCTATTGGTGTTTTGTAAGGTGACAGGGTGCGGCGTTGAGTTCTGCCTTAATACGCAATTTCCTCATTTTAGGTGGAAGGTAAATGACTGACTATAGCTCAATATGCAAAGCCCATATAACAAAAATATTCTTAGGAGGGAAGTATATAATATAATTGGCCTGCATTTAACTATAAAAGCGATTGCTTGTGGGTTGAATTATTCTTCATTTCTTCGGTCTGGAGCTTGGCGTTGTTTTACGCCACGTAACGTCTTGAACTCGTGTAGAAAATGGATAACAGTCTTGATACCTTGTCTATCTCTCTGCCTACCTTGCTATGCAGGCAAAGGTGTAAAGCTGAAAAAGGACCTATAAATTTATTTTTTTCTTTTTGTCAGTGGCCAGTCGTGGCCCAGTGGCACAAGCGTGTGACTGTAAACGACTGGTTGTGGGTTCGATTCCCACTAGAAGAATAGAATTATATTTCCATTTTCGCTTCGCTCTGGTATAGAGGTAAAGCGCGGCGTTAAGTTCCGCCACTTAACACGCAAGCCTCCGAATTCGGCGGAAAGTGGGGAACGGAGGGTCTTAACACTAGGTTCCCTCTGCCTACCCTGCTGTGTGCGGGATACAGCGTGAAGCTAAAAAAAATAAATAAATAAATAAATAAAAGGAAATGTCATCGTTTCTTTCTTAACTAATCTACCAAGAACCATCTACTCCTACCAGCTCTACATTTCACATAACTCCCAAAAAATCGAACCAACCAAATCATAGATTAAACAACGATTAGACATACCATCTTACACAAGCAAAACCAGCATCAGAAAGCTATAATTTTCGAGATACCTAAGCCCAGTATCATCATTTCCATGGATGGATTCTTTTTATTCAATTTATGTAGAGTTAGAAGAGGAGCACCGACAATGACACGGACTGACCTATAATTACCCCGCTCTTCCTCCCCAGACGAAATTACCGAACCAACCATTAACTCCAGGATTATAAAAAGGCTCGAGAAAAAGTTAGTGGCTGTTACCAATGGAAGATCGGGTTCGGTTGGTATTTTAAAATGTATCTTATTTATTTGGGCTAGAGTTGATATTGTGATGACGGATAAATTTGAATGGCCCAGTGATGACGTAACAAAGTAATTTTGTATTTTTGATTGCATTTTAAGTATATTTTTATAATTTTTTCCCCATTTTTTCTGTTTTTTTTTTTTGGAGTGTTTCTCTGTTTTCGAATTATGCTTACTGTATTATGGTGGAATTGTTCAATTTTAATATAATGACAAATATGATATACATACATCATATTTAAGAGATTCTTTACAACATTATTTATTTTATAGATTATTAAAAGCACATTATGCAAGCAACTTTTATGCCTACATACGTTTTATCTTATACGCCTATGATCTATGAGTCATATTAGATTAGCGAATGTGGGAAAAAGATGCTGCCTCAGTTCTATTTATCGCTTTAATATACACAAATAGTAAAGAATTCCTATATTGATTTTATATTTTATAATATCTACCTATATTCCATGGGCCAGTTGTGACGCAGTGGCAACGTGTGACTGTAAACGACTGGTTGTGGGTTCGATTCCCACTCGAGGAGTGGAAATATTTAGTATTTCTGTTTCCTTCGCTGTGGTATCAGAGGTAAAGCGCGGCGTTAAGTTCCGCCACGTACACACAATGCCTCTGAAATCAGCGGAAAGTGGGGAACGGAGTGTCTTAACACTAGTTTCCCTCTGCCTACCCTGTTGTGTGCGGGATACAGCGTGAAACTAAAAAAAAATAATATAGGTAGTAAAGCTTAGAAAAGCTTCGTATATGCAAATAGTTGAAAAAACTATAGATATATGCATATCTAAGAAACTTGTAAGTCTATCTAACTAGTATTTAAATAATACATCTAGTACAAATGAGAAACACAACTTTTTACAGTCACGCTATAAAGCTTTGAATGATGAACATCTGATGTGTGACCATGATAGATGAGATTTGAACAAAAACGTATACTATATAAATTCTTTTGAATAAATTTCGTTTTAAAATACA
Organism: Dryas iulia moderata; assembly: GCA_019049465.1. Taxonomy (NCBI): domain Eukaryota; kingdom Metazoa; phylum Arthropoda; class Insecta; order Lepidoptera; family Nymphalidae; genus Dryas; species Dryas iulia. The sequence goes on from CM032418.1 coordinate 1,318,187, forward strand.
AAATTGTACAAATAGCTTTCGTATATATAATATGTAGCTATTATTTTTTAGATTTTTTTTTAAAATATATTTATGATAATAAGTGGCCAGTCGTGGCCCAGTGGCACAAGCGTGTGACTGTAAATGACTGGTTGTGGGTTTGATTCCCACTTGAGGAGTGGAAATATTTAATATTTCCAATTTCTTCGCTCTGGTGCCGAGGTAAAGCGCGGCGTTAAGTTCCGCCACTTAACACGCAAGCCTCCGAATTCAGCGGAAAGTGGGGAACGGAGTGTCTTAAAACTAGGTTCCCTCTGCCTACCCTGCTGTGTGCGGGATATAGCGTGAAGCTAAACAGTTAACCTATACAAAACTATTATATAAAAATTATATATACCCACATATAAATAAATAAAAAAATAACTAAAATGACAAAAAATCGTCTGAATCACGTATACCCAATTTCGTTGAACACAATCTAACGTTACAAAAATACATAGCTATGTTAATAGCGCTCGAAACTCGCTGGTATATAATTTGCGTTCATATCATTACCGAAACTGGGATCCGGATGGATAATGACGAACCAAAAAACTGTAATGACGAATGGCATAGATGGCTTATTTACAGACGCTACGTTTTTAGTTTTGTCTCTATATAGAATATATTGTTCATTTTTTCCGCTTTCTTTTAGTATAGCTTCCCGCTGTATCCCATTTACATCAGGGTAGGCAGAGGGAACCTAGTGTTAAGACACTCCGTTCCTCGTGTACCGCCGAATTCAGAGGAATTGCGGGTTAAGCGGAACTTAACACCGTGCTTTGCCTCGACACCAGAGCGAATAAAATGGAAATATTAAATATTATATAATAGTGTATAGCAGGGTAGACAAATAAAACCCTAATGCTATATATATATTTTATATTAACATATTTTTTTAGTTTTACGATTTTTCTGCAGTCAGTAGAGCCTAATGTAGAGATACTGCAATAGCCTTTGTTGTGAAGTCTGTCTGTAGTCTAAGAAATTTATATTTATATAATTTTCATTATCTAACTTTAACAGGACAAAGCACGGTGTTGGGTTCCGCCAAACAACATGTAATGATTGGATTTCGTACAGAAGTGAAGAACTAAATATCATGAAATCAAATGCTCTCCTAATTTTAACTATCTTAATTTATGAACTAAATAATAAACGAATTAGCTGCTAAATATAGAAAATAATAAATTTTACTTACGAAAATTAAAAAAAACATTATATGGTCTATATTAAAAATTCTTATATAATATTATACAAATGCGTATCAGTGCCTAGTTTCATTGCCAGATTCAAATTGCCAAGAACTTTTTGTCTACGCTTTGTTTAAAATACTTATGAAGCATTTCGAAGCAGTGAGAATAATTGAGGTGCAATGATAAAAAACATTATAATATGCAATAATTTTTATATTGGTTTGCTATTGTGTCTAGATAAGTAATTAATACTTTTAGCTATATAGACTTGAGGCCAACGTGGCACAGTAGAGCAGAGTATGACGGTAAATGCTATTGGTTTTGTGTTCGATTGCCATTCGAAGAATTGATTAATTATTATAGAGTATGTTCATTTCTTTGCTCTAGTAAGATAAAGTGAAGTGTTCAGTTTCTCCACTTGACTCGCAATGTCATTAATTTGGTGGAATGTAGAGATCTTGACACTAGGGAATAGTAGAGTTAAAACTTATTTCATATAATATAATCAAGAGAGCTGATATAGGATTTCTCCTATATCAGTTATCTTAAATAAAGAATATAGTGATGTATCATTAAGTACTTTTATTTCAAGTAACATATCTAAAACACAAGCCTCCAAACTACTTGTAACTACTAAACGTGTTTAAAGTAACAATGCCTAAACAGAAATGAGCTTGGAGCAGATTAGTAAAAAGCTCACAAAGTAAAAAGCTTTTTTAAGGTTTAATTGAGAACTCACTCGTACGTAAATAAGATTTTTTAGCGCAAACGTCTGTAACTTTGTCACGACTAAGTTACTCAAAGGTAGGAGTTAGCGGCGTATTCATGTCACGATTACGAGGATTACCAGTTAAAGCTTTAACCGTAGAGCGAAGTCAAACAACACCGTGAAATAAGAATAATTGAATTTGAATCCAGTATATTAGTTTGACTGGCGTGAATGAGATCTCTTGGTTGGTCTTAGATATGCATGTACATATATGATAATAATTTTATTATGTATCCAATACTTGATGTACATAACTTTAAGCTAAGCTTTTTATACATTTTTTTAAAGGAAATAGGGAAAATGATACGATTAGTAATATGATTTTTTTTAGCTTTCCTTTTTCCAATTTTCATGAAAAAAAGATATTATTTATGCAGTTTTTAAACATAGAATCATGTCCGTGGCCAGTCGTGGCCCAGTGGCACAAGAGTGTGACTGTAAACGACTGGTTGTGGGTTCGATTCCCACTCGAGGAGTGGAAATTATATTTCCATTTTCTTCGCTCTGGTGTCGAGGTAAAACGCGGCGTTAAGTTCCGCCACTTAACACGCAAGCCACCGAATTCGGCGGAAAGTGGGGAACGGAGTGTCTTAACACTAGCTTTCCTCTGCCTACCCTGCTGTGTGCGGGATATAGCGTGAAGCTATTTTTTTAAACATAGAATCATAATTTAAATAAAAATATTCTTCCAAGTGGAATATAAACTTATGACCAATTGTAGCGCGACATCATTATATACACTTAATTTTAATGTAATATTAAATACCCTCTCGTTTACGTCTTTAGTGGCTGTCTGACCTGACGTTTCCAGAAATACGGAGGCAAGCTCTTTATTTCCATGTATAATATAACAAATTATTTTTATACTCTACCCTACAATTTAGGTTGTATTTACTTTAATTCAGATATCGCGTGATGCGATGTCGTGTAAATAATGAAGGTACCAGGATAGGCCATAATTGGGCCCATTTGTTGTCACCATACGAAACTTGAGTTAAACTTGGTCTAAGATCATCTTTTCCACCATCCCTTTTTAATGATCATTATGGTCGGAAATGGTAAAATTGCTGTACGTTAGCAGTGTGTGATAAAAGTACAGTTTATTGTATGATTATATACATAATCTGTATTTACATCAAGTTTTTTTTAGTAAAGTGGTTGAAAATAGGCTTATATTTTTTCTTACTTGCAACAATAATTGCATACTGTATTAATATTTTTTTTTTTTTATTTAGCTTCACGCTGTATCCCGCACACAGCAGGGTAGGCAGAGGGAACCTAGTGTTAAGACACTCCGTTCCCCACTTTCCGCCGAATTCGGAGGCTTGCGTGTTAACTGGCGGAACTTAACGCCGCGCTTTACCTCGACAACAGAGCGAACAAAATGGAAATATAATTTCCATTCCTCGATTGGGAATCGAACCCACAACCAGTCGTTTACAGTCACACGCTTGTGCCACGACTGGCCACAACACACTGTATTAAATGAAATACAAAAAAAACATCATTTGTTTTCTCATTAGTGTTTAGTAACCTTATAATACTTGAAGGCTTGAAGTCTATGTAATATCAGTCTATATGCAGTAAAATTGCAATAACACAACGTAAGTGCATATGAAGGGATAACTAAAGGTGCTTAAATCCTTTCTATACACACATAACTTCTTAGAAAACACATAACTTTTCAGTTTAATCTAAATATTATTGCTAGTATTAAATTTGTTATATAAAGGAAGGAAGGGAAGGTGTGGCCAGTTGTGGCCCAGTGGCACAAGCGTGTGATTGTAAACGACTGGTTGTGGGTTCGACTCCCACTCGAGGAGTGGAAATATTTAATATTTCCATTTTCATCGCTCTGTTATCAGATTCAAAGCGCGGCGTTAAGTTCCGCCACTTAACACGCAATGCCTCCGATTCTGCGGAAAGTTGGGAACGGAGTGTCTTAACACTAGGTTCCCTCTGCCTACCCTGCTGTGTGCGGGATACAGCGTGAAGCTAAAAAAATAAAGAAACGAAGGTGAATATTAGAAAATTGTATCGTCGTTCACAATTTTATCATAATTAATGGTCAGATAACAGATAATTATAAAAAGTAGAGTCGAAGAATTTATATTTTTTAATGTAAAACGAAGTGGTTATTCAGGTAAGTCGAATTATCTTCCAATTAAAGGTAAGTTTTTTTAGAGATTTCATATAAAATTTGAAATTTAGTGAATCTAAATTAACTAACAACGTGAAAATTTTTAATTGAACAATGACAAAATAGTGAATATTTCAAAACGCGAAGGTATTCGTGTATAGTTTGTGTGAACCAACAAACAAATTATATTTCGTTCCGGTATTATGTATGTATGTAAGATAATTTTATATATATGTATATGAATGTATGTATGTATGTACGCATCCATGGGAATAGACGGACGTTTCTAAATAATCGAATTGCCCGGCAATCAGTGTAACGGTAACATGGCCGATTGATTTTTTTCTATACTTTAATTTTTCCGGCCTCAGATTTGGTTGTAGAAGTGGTATAGAAGAATAAATAATTTTTAAGATAAAGAAACATTATAAAAATGTTTTTTTTTTAGCTTCACGCTGTATCCCGCACACAGCAGAGTAGGCAGAGGGAACCTAGTGTTAAGACACTCCGTTCACCACTTTCCGCTGGATTCGGAGGCATTGCATCAAGTGGCGGAACTTAACGCCGCGCTTTAAAAATATTTACGGAAATAAATTTCAAACATTTCATAAAAAAACATTTTTATATTAATTTGACTCTACCTAAAATAATTTTGTGACTATTTTACACTATCTAAATAATAACATATCTTATGTAAATATAATTTAGTAATAATACATAAAATATTATTAAATTTAACCTACTATTTAGAAAAATATCCCAAGGAATGGTTCATAAAAATGAAATTGAATACAAAAATGAATTATTGTTCTGTTCTATGGCCTCTAATACACGAACAGTGTAACCGATCGGCTGATTGGCTTTTATAGATTATTCACTTTAATGACTTACGTTTATTTTTTACATTCTTCTCTAATTGTGGTGTGTTTAATAGTTCTAATTGGACTCTATTACAGAAGTGTGCAAAATAATGTTACATGTATTTCAACGTTAGCTTTAATATATTATTATTAGCTATAATTATATTATTTTCATTTTCCCTGATAAGATAATGGTGCGGGGTTAAGTTCCGCAACTGACCACTAATACCTAGAAATTCAATAGAATATAGAGAATAGTTTTTTTTTTTAATACGTGGTGAACTCTACTTGCCGTTTTTCTTTACGGGTATACTACCCGTACTAAACTAAAGCAAATATTAAGTATAAGAAAATTAGTTTATCAGTATTTGTAAGGCTTTCATTTGTATTTTTTATTCATAAGGAAAATAATTCTCATCTACAAGATGTCAGTTGAAAGTGATTCTTCGTATTATTAGTAATTAATGACGTCATTGTGGTGTTCATGGTTGTGGGTTGAAAGCAGGTAGAAGGAAAACGTATTAAATCTTTCTTAATCCAGTTGGATAATATTTACGAGTAGAGATGTTAATTTGCACAGAGAATTGGGACACTAAATGTAGAGAACTTAAACAATTTGAAAATTGATTAGAGTTTAAAATTTTACAATTTGTGAGATTTTTTATGTATAAAATTAAAAAAAAATCTCTCATAGGGACAGTAACAAGCGGTTAACAATTAAAGCTATATATCTGTCATGTACACATTATTATCGATTCGTTATACCGGAGCTATCAAAGGTTATCGTTTACAATTATTTAATAGACTTGAATTACAAGCTAAGGGTATAATGAATTTTGACGTAGAGTATGTTATAGGTAGAGTCGATTTATATGTATATGTAGGTTCTTTTTCGTTGCTTTTTGTATTTTTTTAAATATTGTTTTTTTAAGTATATAATTTGGAATTAATTTATAAGTTACATCTTTCGGGCGATTTTTATTACCTTATTAAAGGAAATTTCTTCTTTTTCTCTACATAAATATATTTTTTCTTACGCATTCCGAAAAAAGTCTACTTTATCATTTTACTAAAAATATTTTTCAAAACATTGAATTCAGTCTAAAATATATTAAATTTGTATTCGTCACTTACTATTTCTACAATATAGAGTGCCCACATATATAAAAATAACAACTAAACATAGCATAGTCAGAACATACAGAGGACAAAAAAAATATGATTTTCGACATGTGTTTATGATTTGTTCGTAGATATAGATTATATAAACAGATCAAATTAAACCTTATTCCATAAACCTTTAGTTCATATTCGTTTAAAAAACTTTAATAATAGTTAAACACTAATGTATTGTAATAAGACCATTTAGATGAAAACATTGGCAAGACACTGATTGATATATCAATCACGTATGGCAAAGTAAAAATTTACGATGTAAATACTGCTTCTGAATTTAATAGATTTCTTTTTGCCAATATCTAAAGGTCTCTACATTTCAAAAACATGAGAAATAAAAGCTGCAAGGCTTGAAATACAATACACAAAATAATTTGTTAAGTAATAAAAATACATATAAAGAAGGAAAATTTTTTTTTGTTAGCTTCACGCTGTATACCGCACACAGCAGGGTAGGCAGAGGGAACCTAGTGTTAAGACACTCCGTTCCCCACTTTCCGCTGAATTCGGAGTCATTGCTTGTTATGTGGCGGAACTCAACGCCGCGCTTTACCTCGGCATCAGAGCAAAGAAAATGGAAATATGAAATATTTCCACTCCTCGAGTGGGAATCGAACCCACAACCAGTCGTTTACAGTCACACGCTTGTACTTGCCACTGCACCACGAATGAATACAAAAGAGAAAATAATGTTTTGTCAAACAGCCCACTTAATAGCGTGAATAGGATTTGTTTTACACGTTTTTTAATAGCTATTTTATGACTTTGACGTGAAGCTAAATATTATGAACGGCCTAAACGCAGAATAATTTATCATCTCATGTTAAGTAGATTTATGGTGAACATGCTTGTTTTAAATATAATTAAATAAACATTAAATATAATATAAAGCGTATTATGATAATATTTTTGCTATAAAAAAGAAATATAGAGTTGGTAGAGTTCGTTGTATTTGTTTTTCTAATAGAGTACGTAAGTTATTAAAACTGGAAAAGATAATGAGAGAGTTTGGGAAAAATAAAGAATAATCTGTTCATAAAATTGGCATATACATATGAATTATATAGTATATATATTTCTTATATGAAAATAACAATAGTTAAATTAAAACTATATATAATAAATTTAAAATGACATTCCTAATAACATCACAAAGAAATCGTGTTAAGCTTTTTTTTTCAAAACAAAGTTGAAAAACATTTACTCCATTTACATAACTAACATGAAACTCGATAATTGTTCTATTGAAAGTTTAATAACTGTATGCTCTATTAATCTTCTCGCAACGGGCCTCTTAGGGTCGATACGTGGTCACTTATTGCTCTGTCAGTCACTTGTACACTGAATTAATGAATTTTGCTATTCAATACAATGAAATACATAATCTCATGGTTTTACGATTTTGAACTCTACATTTAGAGCATAGAGTCGATATTTGATAAGTGTTATCATCTGCTTAGCTAAGTGCTTAACGCGTACTTAAAGTTTTATCAGTTTCACGTGATACATGTGTATATTACTGTTGGCTAATGAATCTTCGAGGATAAATCACGAGTTAATGTATGGTTTAAAATATACCTAGCGCTTTATTTCTTAATATTATTTTGCATTCTCTACCACCATGTTGTTGTTGGGGCGAATACGTTTAAATAATGCCTTAAAATCCACTTGAATAGATTTTCATTTACTTTATACTATTTCTCTTTGTGGAGGAAATTAAGATTAGTAATATATTACTAAACTACGGGTTTCCCCGCGTGAACTACAAAACTGTTTCCTTATATTACAACCCTCGGGGGTAGATTTTAAAGAAATAAAATAGCCAATGTGTAAGCTTAGATTATCAACTATATTTATGCTAAAATTCATTACATTCGGTCAAGCAGTTTAGATTTTTATATAAAATTTCATCCCCTATTTCAACGCTTTAGAGGTTGATTTTTGAAAAAATAAGTAGCCTATGTTAAATCCAGTAACTTTTACTACTTTCATTCCAAATTTCATCCAAATCAGACCAGTAGATTAGCCGTAAAAGCGTGACAGACAAACACACAGACTTTCGCATTTATAATATAAGTATGGAGATAGCATAGGTTTTTTTTAATACTCAAAAAACAAATTTCTCAAGGAAATTATATAACTACTTAGATGCTATGATGATTTTCCAAAATATCTCTTTCACACTTCTTGAATAGTCTCTTCATGATCGCTCGTCAGGGGTCCGCATACCTGTGACTTGCTTGACCTTTATAGTATTCTTTATTATACTTGATAAGTTTGAGTGTTGTTTTATGTTTCTATTTAGTTTATACAATTTACTATAGTAATAATAATAACTAGTATATGAAATAATCATTTTTTTTATTTAATTTAATTAATAAATTTCTTTGAATTTCAAAGCAGTTCAATTTCTTCGCTCTGGTGCCGAGGTAAAGCGCGGCGTTAATTTCCACCACTTAACACGCAATGCCTCTGAATTCGGCGGAAAGTGGGGAACGGAGTGTCTTAACACTAGGTTCCCTCTGCCTACACTGCTGTGTGCGGGATACAGCGTGAAGCTAAACAAAAATAAATAATAATAAAACTTATTTGCTCGATATTCTAAAATACAAGTAGCAAGAGGAAATAATTGTGACTATTTTAAAACAAAAAAATCCTAGACAAGCTCTACATTTGATTTCTAAGAAAACTTTGCAATTTGTACATTTTTGTATTCATGTTTTAAATTTTTTTGTATGTAATCAACTTATTCGATATAGCCATGATATTATTGAATTTCGTTTTAAAATTAATTCTAATTCATATTAAATGCTAATGATTTCCTGTGACTTTGCCGAATATTCTTGTACGGTGGACTGATAAGTTGATTACTGTATCATACCGCAATCATATTTAGATTAGTTTTTAATATTGAGAAAATTATTTTTATAAAACGCTACACGTTTAAAGGGCGAAAAATAAACAAAATATATTACTTAGACCTCTTTACGATATCAAAATTAAGAATTAATTTTGATTTAATGATAACTAATTATGTATCCTTAATATTTAGTAAAAGGAACAAACTCACGACCTTCTTAGGCATAAATATAAATAATTTACATAAATAATTACCGTATAAAATTATTATTGTCCGATATCCCTTGAAATCACTCTTTTTTCCTCGCTCAGTAATTAAGCAAAAATTACTAACATAAAGGATGTAATCATCGACCATACAAATGATAGGATATACCAAATTAAACCAAATTACCATACAGTTTATCAAAAGCCATCTAAATGTTAAATTGTTATCTCCACATTGCTAATCAGCGTGAAAAAATATCATGATGTGAGCACATATGTACATATATGTATATATGTTTATTAAATTAATTTTATTTAGCATTTAAAATGGATATATAAATAGGAATATTATTAGTGGCACAAGCGTGTGACTGTAAACGACTGGTTGTGGGTTCCATTCCCACTCGAGGAGTGGAAATATTTAATATTTGCATTTTCTTCGCTCTGGTGTCGAGGCAAAGCGCGGCGTTAAGTTCCGCCACTTAACACGCACGCCTCCGAATTCGGTGGAAAGTGGAGAACGGAATGTCTTAACACTAAGTTACCTCTGCCTACCATGCTGTGTGTGCAAAAAAAAAAATATTAAAAATAATCCCAAATCAGACATTAGTCAATAATCATCTGGTTTCGTCAGACGCCATCAACATGACGGCGACGATAGCGTGAATTATTATAACATTTGCATAAAGTAAACATAGAAAATTTTATATGTTTGCTAATTACTAAGAAAACTGTTGACATCTCTCTCTAAACGTCACGATCACTTCATTATCTAGTCTACTTGTATCATCTTATTTACATAATGTGTTTATAAATCTGTTGGGAGTTCGTACGAACAAATTTTTGTCTAAATAATGTTCAATATTGGTATTTTATTAAAAAGTGATCATTTATTAACACTATTGAGACGCCATCCTGTTGTAGTCGGTTAAGTTTGTTACAAAATTTGGGGAAAAATCATATTTCAATTAACATTCGAAAAAAGATAACTTTTAGCTTCATGCTGTATCCCGCACACAGCAGCAGGCAGAGGTAACCTAGTGATAAGACACTCCGTTTCCCACTTTCCGCCGAATCCGGAGGCGTTTGCGTGTTAAGTGGCGGAACTTAACGCCGCGCTTTGATTCTGATACCAGAGCGAAGAAACGGAAATATTAAATATTTCCATTTCTCCTCGAGTGGTAATCGAACCCACAACCAGTTGTTTACAGTCACACGCTTGTACCACTGGGCCACGACTGGCCACAATTTTATCTAAATAATGTTCAATATTGGTATTTTATGAAAAAGCGATCATTTATTAACACTATTGAGACGCCATCCTGTTGTAGTCGGTTAAGTTTGTTACAAAATTTGGGGAAAAATCATATTTCAATTAACATTCGAAGAAAGATAACTTTTAGCTTCACGCTGTATCCCGCACACAGCAGGGTAGGCAGAGGGAACCTAGTGTTAAGACACTCCGTTCCCCACTTTCCGCTGAATTCGCAGGCATTGCGTGTTAAGTGGCGGAACTTAACGCCGCGTTTTACCTCGACACCAGAGCGAAGGAAATGAAAATATTAAATATTTCCACTCCTCGAGTGGGAATCGAACCCACAACCAGTTGTTTACAGTCACACGCTTGTGCCACTGGGCCACGACTAGCCCCTATAATTATTTCTTTTAGTATTCTAAAGCTAAGTCATTTATTCTATAGTCTACATACTTCCTCAATTTCAGAATAAAACCAACGACTCTACGTCATAGCCAGACGTACTTCAAATAAACATACATAAATAAGTATAATAATAAAAGAATTTGGCAAAACAAGTTTCACAAAGCATGTAATAATTAGATCTGTATCAGTTGATGTATGAATTGGGCAACAATTAACGTAATTTTTCTTATTTTTTTGTAAAATTCTTTGTCTACAAATTTTTATGTCAAGTATCACGATAAGAGGAGCTTACTGAGGTTGTATTCTTACTGTAAATTTGATTTCACTGAGTCTATTTTACTGACAAAAGTCAAAGATTATAAATATTTTAATAATATTTTAGTTTGAATATAACAGAAATATGAAAAATTAATTGTACGAGTATATATATTTCTTTTTTGTAGCTTCACGTTGTATCCCGCATACAGCAGGGTAGGCAGAGAGAACCTAGTGTCAAGACACTCCATTCCTCACTTTCCGCTGAATCCGGAGGCATTTGTGTGTTAAGTGGCGAATTAACGCCGCGCTTTACCTCTGTCACCAGAGCGAAGAAATGGAAATATTAAATATTTCCATATCTCGAGTGGGAATCAAACCCACAACCAGGACTAGCAATCGATCCCACAACCAGCCGTTTACAGTCACACGCTTGTGCCACTGCGCCACGACTGGCCCCAGGAATTGTATATTACAAAATACAATATTATGTACTGTTTTAGACATATATCAACGTAACGTAAAATTTTCCTATAAACATAGACTACGTTCAATATAACTTCCTATCAAATTACCGCGATTTAATTAAAGTGGTCCGCTATCGCTCTTCATGGTAGCGTCGAACATAAAACGCTACTATATCAATCACTTACCTATCCATTGCTGGTAATGTCCAACTATATAGCCTATTAACCATTTCCGAACATGTAATGTATATTTAGTAACAAAATATTATAGCAATATGTAATATAAATATTTTACATTACTACTTACATATAAAAAGTGTTAGCGAGTAGTGAGATAGAGTCAATGTATGTGAAACATTACGAAGGCATTTGTATGAAGGAGATGAGAACACTAATTATGTTTCTATGGAGCACACGGGGTGTGGCATTCCATTGGGCCGTTGAACCTCTCGCGTAGAGTTATTAAAATAGTAGATATGACTTGTTTATAAATTACTTTTACTTTATATTACCGTCAATATATTTTTCACATTATTTAAGAAGAATTTGAAAAAAACATAGTTTAACGTGTAGAAACTAGTTACATATTCAGTTTATATTTGAACGTATAGGATAGTGGGAAACGGAGTGTCTTAACACTAGGTTCCCTCTGCCTGCCCTGCTGTGTGCGGGATACAGCGTGAAGCTAAAAAAAAACAAAAATATAGGATATGTTTGAAAGTAGTGGTACCATTTTGTCGCAATTACTAAAGCAATTCCTTGTACTGTTTTCGCATGTGCATTGGAAGGTAGTAGATGCCTAATCTTAAAAACCTTTTACTAACATAGTAAATATTAAAGCATTCTGTAAAGAAAACGAGAATACTATTAAAATTTAACTTTATTTTTTATTTAAGGAGAAATGAAAAAATCATGTAGATATATAAGTGGCCAGTCGTGGCCCAGTGGCACAAGAGTGTGACTGTAAACGACTGGTTGTGGGTTCGATTCCCACTCGAGGAGTGGAAATTATATTTCCGTTTTCTTCGCTCTGGTATCGAGGTAAAGCGCGGCGTTAAGTTCCGCCACTTAACACGCAAGCCTCCGAGTTCGGCGGAAAGTGGGGAACGGAGTGTCTTAACACTAGGTTCCCTCTGCCTACCCTGCTGTGTGCGGGATATAGCGTGAAGCTATTTATTTTTTTTATTTTCATGTAAATATTTATTCACTTATATTTCCTTTAAAATACTATTTGCTCACTTAACAAGATAACAGTACTTTCTATTTTAAGCAAGTAAAAAAAAAACAATCCAATTATTAATCCATTATTTATTTAAATTGTTTCTCTACCGCGAAGCACTTTCTAACTCTATATTGTGCTATTAATTTTTTTTGCTTTACACTTCTAAGTATCTCAGCTCTATGTTTAGGAGTTGATGATGTGCGCTATCACAGCGTAGACACGCGTAGAGTGGAGGATCTCGTTCAAAGGCAATCAGCACTAGCTGACTGGACTAGACTAAGTTTTTGTTTAACCGATGTCTAATAAATTATAGTTTTAAGTTAAATTTTGAAATATTTGTCTCTACAATTGTTTATCAGTTGGTTATTGTTGTTATGGTAAAAGTGTTCAATGAAATTGCTTGAAAATATTGATATAAATGATTTTGGCCAGTCGTGGCGCAGTGGTACAAGCGTGTGACTATAAACGATTGGTTGTGGGTTCTATTTCTACTCGAGGGGTGGAAATATTTAATATTTCCATTTTCTTCGCTCTGGTGTCGAGGCAAAGCGCGGCGTTAATTACCGCCACTTAACACGCAATGCCTCCGAATTCGGCGGTGCGTGGGGAACGGAGTGTCTTAACACTAGGTTCCCTCTGCCCACCCTGCTGTGTGCGGGATACAGCGTAAATCTAAAAAAAAATGATTAATAATTTGAATTGTTTTATACTTTTTCATCACGTACATATAAAAAGCAGTTTAATAAATAAAATAGTCAGTGGCAACTATTAAAAACATACACATAAAGTTTATAAAGTTTATACAGCGTTGTTCTGGTTTAAAATACGAATGCACCAAACGAAACCTGCCCTTCTCATAAAGAATGCGCATCTAGACGTATAATAAAGTCGTAAACAGTCCGTCTGTACGTCCAAATATTTGTGAAGAAAAGCTATATATTTCTTAATTGACGTGTGTAGAATCTGAAATGTCACTTCGATATAACATTAAATATATAAAAAGTTATATGAATAAAATGAGAAACTCTTTTTTGGTAGTCAGTTGAATTTTAAACGACTTATTTTGTTAATATAAAAAAAATTATGTTCTAGGATAAATGGCCGCAGTGAATATAGAAGGTGATAATAACCTTTTAGTACTTGCTTTATTATTTTCATATTTCTTTCTTGTGGCCAGTCGTGGCCCAGTGGCACAAGCATGTGACTGTAAACGACTGGTTGTAGGTTCGATTCCCACTCGAGGAGTGGAAATATTTAATATTGCCATTTTCTTCGCTCTAGTGCCGAGGTAAAGCGCGGCGTAAGGTTCCGCCACTTAACACGCAATACCTTCGAATTCAGCGGAAAGTGGGGAACGGAGTGTCTTAACACTAGGTTCCCTCTGCCTACCCTACTGTGTGCGGGATACAGCGTGAAGCTATAAAAAAAATAAAAAAAGAGAAACTCTTTTTTGGTAGTCAGTTGAATTTTAAACGACTTATATTGTTATTATAACAAAAAAATATGTTCTAGGATAAATGGCCGCAGTAAATATAGAAGGTGATAATAACCTTTTAGTACTTGCTTTTATTATCTTCATATTTCTTTCTTTATATAGGAGAATTATTTGAATTGTCACTCTATTGTTAATTTTTTGATGTAGAGACGAGAGGTTTGGCATACGCGCAGCTATACTTAGGGAGCTTCACGTTTGCTCGTATAGCATGGTAGTCAAAAGGAACCTAGTGTCAAGTTGTGTTTATTATCGATTATTCTAAATTTATTTTAAATTTTTATAGTTTATTACTACTACTTATTTGGTTATTTCAGAAAGAGAGATCGATTGACTATTACAATGCTACTAACGAATCATTTAATACTTCTTTTTTATAGCTTCACGCTGTATTCCGCACACAGCAGGGTAGGCAGAGGGAACCTAATTTTATGTAAGATACTTCTATTCCCATTTTCCGCCGAATTGTGAGGCATTGCGTGTTAAGTGACGGAACTTAACGCCGCGCTTTACCTCGGCACCAGAGCGAAGAAAATGGAAATATTAAATATTTCCACTCCTCGAGTGGGAATCGAACCCACAACCAGTCGTTTACAGTCACACGCTTGTGCCACTGCGCCACGACTGGCCACAAATACTTAATAATTAATAACAGTTGTTCCTAACAAAATAATTATGAATATAAATTTATCGAATAAAAAAAATTAAGTCACAATCCGCCAAATACATTATTGAAAACAATATTTGCCAAAGTGACTCTACATTGAGCTAATCGTACGCGATCGTGTTTTTGTTCGATTTTTTGTCGCATTATCGTGACTGCTCCTTGCAGATCGGTAAAGATGTAGCCCATAAGGGGAGATTCTAACGAATAGAGCATTTCGCTAGGCACGATCACTGCAAATTGGCTTAAATTAAAACACCTATTAACTAAACGTTGTTTATAATGATTTTGAGATATCTTTACAGTAGTTTATGTTTGTATAAAGAATATATTAAAATTACAATTTTTTTTAGTGGATGGTTATATTTTTTTCTTTTTCATGGCTGGCTATTTTTCACTCGTTATTTAAAGTTAGGTAAGTAGTAGTTATATTGTTACAATAAGCAACTAAATCTCTTTAATATTAGATTACAAGTAATATTAGGAAATAAGGCCCCAGTGATGAGGTCAAGAAATTTATAAAATTTATCAATTATAATTGTTTTATTGAGTGCCATTTATAAAGTACTGAACTAAACTGACTGACTTACTTACTTACCTTACTGAACTTAAAGAAAAGATATTTAGATGTAGAGCAATAACAAAATCAAACTTAATAAACCTTTTATGCAGACCGTTTTAACGTTTTTTTTTTCAAAAACGATATTTGAACCTGTGTCTCTTGGAAACCACCCAAATTCGCTAACCACCAATCCATACGTTCTATATACATCTTAAAATATATTAGAAAATAAAATCAATCTGAAGATCTGTACAGAAGAAATACAGAAGCATCTTATCCCACAACTGAGTCATGTATAAAATACTAATACATTTTTTCATTTTCACATAATAGATTCTAAAGAAACGGATAAACAGACTATTGAACCGAACAAAACTTCATTGTCATCGATCAACATCTGCATGCTGTAACTTTTTGTTATAAAAAAAAACGACTTTAACAGCTAGCCACAATGATTCTTGCATTTAGTTTTTAAAGAGACGTTTTTACTGTGGTTTATAATAATATTATTTTATTTTTTTACGTGTAGGAGAGAATAATGATAAGTCACTAAGTTCTCCACTTTCCATTGTAATTAAGTTGTGAAACCTATAGCTTTATTTTGTCTTACCATATAAATTATTTCTTTTCCCTGTTAAGAGTATAGTTATTGGTCTGGTGTCAAGACACTCCGTTCTTAACTTTCCGTTAGAATATATATTTTAAGAGAATTTATATTTACTGAGTTAGAATATAAATTCACTCCATATATTATATATTACATATAAAAGATTTAAATGTTATTTTATATAAATACTAGCGGCCCGCTCGCTTCGTTTTATTGAAAAATAAAGTAGCCTATGTTAGGTTAGATTATCAACTATATTTATGCCAAAATTCATTATAATCGGTTAAGCGGTTTAGATTTTTCATATAAACTTTCATCCCCTATTTCAACCCTTTAGCGGTTGATTTTTGAAAAAATAAGTAGCCTATGTTAGACCCAGTAACTTTTACTACTTTCATTCTAAATTTCATCCAAATCGGACCGGTAGATTAGCCGTGAAAGCGTGACAGACAAACACACAGACTTTCGCATTTATAATATAAGTATGGATTATCACCTTAATACACGCATATATCAAGAAACAGTAGAAATGTAGAAATCAATCTGCCTTTGAATATATGAAAAAAAATATATTTTTAGATGAACCCATGAACAGAATCTAAACAAACTTGGCCTTAAAGTGCTTGGGCGTTGTTACCTTACAAATCGGCGATCGCACAGATAAAAACACCATTAAATTAATATTACATATTTTTTTACAAACATAATTGCTTTAAGTTGAAACTTATTGAAATTTTGCAAGTATTGTTGTTGATTTGTTGAGGCATTTCGAATTGATTTTGAGGATTGATATGAGAATAATGTTAGTTTAAAAAATATTAGGACCAGTCGTGGCGCAGTGGCACAAAGTGACTATAAAGCGATTGGTTGGGGGTTCGATTCCCACTTGAGGAGTGGAAATATTTAATATTTCCATTTCCTTCGCTCTGGTGTTGGGGCAAAGCGCGGCGTTAAGGTCCGCCACTTAACACGCGATGCCTCCGAATTCGGTGGAAAGTGGGGAACGGAGTGTCTTACCACTAGGTTCCCTCTGCCTACCCTGCTGTGTGCGGGATACAGTATGAAGCAAAAAAACAATGTTTATATCGTTAGTCTAAATACAAAAAGCGATATTAATCTACGCAATTTACACACAATTTCTTTAAAATTAACAAAGTATTGGATACAGAATAATATACTAATCAAGCTTCCTATCCAATACATAAAAACTAGATAGATCAAAGTAAATTCGCGCGACTTCAATTGATAGTACGTTATTAATATCCATATATTGCGTTCTGGGATAATGGCGGGATCCCTGCCGCGATCGTTGCTTTTAAAATTAATTAGATACCCGACTTAGTACTGTACTGTTGAATAGAGAAGTTATAAAACACATATTACGAGTTTTCTAAGCTTCACGCTGTATCCCGCACACAGTAGGGTAGGCAGAGGGAACCTAGTGTTAAGACACTCCGTTCCCCAATTTCCGCCGAATTCGGAGGCTAGCGTGTTAAGTGGCGGAACTTAACGCCGCGCTTTACCTCGGCACCAGAGTGAAGAAAATGGAAATATAATTTCCACTCTTCGAGTGGGAATCGAACCCACAACCAGTCGTTTACAGTCACACGCTTGTTCCACTGGGCCACGACTTGCCACAAGTTTTCTAAGCTTTGTGCTTTTATATGGATAAGAGGGTAGAAAGAATCTAGCGTTAAGACTTTCTGTTTTCTAATTTCTGCTCGAATTTGGTACTTCGTTTACCACTCGGGGAAATGATTATATATAATATAATAAAATATAATTTAATATAATAAAATTTTAATTGTTTTGAATGCCTTGCTCTTGTACTTGAGATGAAGCACGGCGTTGAGTTCCGCCTTTCAACACGCAGTTCCTCGTTTTCATCCGAAAAATGGAGAACGGAATAGTTTTGACATTAACTTCTCTCTGTTTTGCGGGAAAAAGCGTGTAACTGTAAAAAGAAAATTAACTGTTGGACTGTACTTTATATAAGCAATTATAATATACCTAACTCACAGGGGGCATCTGCACGAAACGAGTCTTGCCATTTATGTAAAAATCGCTATTTTAATGAGTTGTAAGGATTATCCATTTTGAATGAACACATTACGACTTTAAAGGATTGCCTTGGTTATATTTTAATTAGATTTTTTGCACTTGTTAAATTAATACCTTACATATATTACAGTAATTAAGGCTGTAAAAAGGATATTTCAGCTTATTACGTTGACTGCTACAGTATGTATTGGGCTAGGGGTTCGATCTTTCCTGAGGGTAGATGTATATTTATTCCACTTACTCGTATATCCATTTTATCGATGTCTTTTCACTTTAAATACATTACGTGTCTATATATTTGCTTCTGTAACTAAATTGCCTTAATTTATTCAACACTATCAAAATCATCAACTGAACATAATTCACAACCCTTAACGTTTAATCGCAGTTTAAACCACAGTAGAGCAAGCAAACACGCTAAGTTGTTACAAAAAAAGCATAT
This sequence comes from Dryas iulia moderata, assembly GCA_019049465.1. NCBI lineage: Eukaryota > Metazoa > Arthropoda > Insecta > Lepidoptera > Nymphalidae > Dryas > Dryas iulia. The sequence continues at coordinate 1,336,844 of CM032418.1, forward strand.
AATGCAAGATTTGTAGCGTTTAAACATTAAATACATTCCAACTGTCACTTTGCAAACTAAACGTCAAATGAATTTGACATTTATTCTTTAAATACAAAGCTTAATTTAACGTGACAGCTCAAAACGGCATGGAATCGAGCATTTTAGCTTGTTAATTGGCATAATCATTACGTACCATTGCGTGTTCGATATCAAAAAAAAAAACAGACGGATATTCCAAGAAACATACTATAAATTAATATTTAAAACCATCCAGATAATGTATCAGATTGTTAACGTTGATTTAATAAAAGAAATAAACTGAATATTATGTAGGGACAGAATTATTTGCTTGAACAGGAGTCGTGAGTCAGTTATCAGATGCAATGTGTACATCATCATTATCAGTGCTAGGACACGCGAACCTATCTATTCTTTTATTTTTAATATTGTACCTACATTTTGTATTATTTTTTTTAAATTTATAACAACTACTGTGTTAATGATTAATGTGTTTTGAGTTAAACTTGAGTTATTTTTATTAAAATTATTTGAAACATAGTTAATATTAATTATATATAAAATATTTGTAATTTTTGGTATTTTTCTAATGATTATTTTTTTTATTTTCAGGTAATAATTAATAAAGCACCACATTTATACCAGTAATGAGTAAGTAACAAAAACATTCAACATTTTTAAGTAAATTATGGTAATGTAATAACTAAATTTGCATTCAGATGTAATTCAACTATATTATACTATACTAGTATAGAAGTAAAAACACTTTTATTTCTATATCTCATTCACAAATATAAACTACATATCTAGACATAAATCTAGGCAATAATTTCAAAATATGTCACATAAACTTAATATACGGACAGACACTAGTAAAGTTATGATGTAAATCGTTCTATCATTCAATATTTTTAGGATTTAATCGATATTTATTTTGAATCCGTTCGCAATATAAATCACGTGCAATAAAAGCACAGGTTTCTACGAAGAGCTTGATCTATTCAGTGCAGTCAGAGGTCACTTTGCTTATGAAATAATATTACTTGAAGACGTAATATAAGGGGACTATACACATTTGATCGTCTTAAAAATAGATAGCTTTATACTTTTTCCCATATAGCAGAGTTAGTTAGTAAGTTAGTGTCATGACACTCTGTTCTCTATTTTTCGCCCAAATCTGAGATATTGCGCGTTGAGTTGCGTAATTAAACGCCGCGCTTCGTCTATGTACCGGAGCGGAGCAATTATAAATAATATACATGCATATAAGAGTGGGAATCGCTTGGGAAATCGTCGAAATAAGGAAGACTGTCAAAGAAAAGTAGAAATGGCTATTCTATATAGTTAATGGTTCAAATAGATCATAGATGTTTTTGAGGATTAAAGTAAAGTTTAATTTAAAATTTGAGGAATGTGGTATTAAATACTTAAATGTAAGTTACAGGATATACTTATACGTAAGAAAAAAATAATATTATATAAATTTTATTTAGTTAAGGTAGTAGCTTCACGCTGTATCCCGCACACAGCACGGTAGGCAGAGGGAACCTAGTGTTAATACACTCCGTTCCCCACTTTCCGCCGAATTTGGAGGCATTGCGTGTTAAGTGGCGGAACTTAACGGCGCGCTTTACCTCGACAATAGAGCGAAGAAAATGGAAACATTAAATATTTCCACTCCTCGAGTGGGAATCGAACCCACAACCAGTCGTTTAGTAGTTTTCTTAATATCTACAGTATATTTTATTTGATCTATTCCAAAACTATTTGAAATCATTTCCGGTTGAATGCGATCCATTGCGAAGAAATATATAATAACTATAGATCCGACGTCTGTACTTCGAAGAATTTGAAACGATAAAGCCTTATATACGAGCGTCGAAAGCTGCTATCTGTTAGTAGATTAGCATTAAAAATCCAGTCAATGTGCATACTGCCCACGTCTGTCGCACCACACTATTGATTTCTAAGTACTAAATTTGATTTAATGTATAACATATCCTTAGAATATCTTATATTTCACTGCTTTAAGGTTATGGGTTCGATTTTCATGGAAAATTTTATGATAATATTGGAGATTTATTAAAAAAATAGATATATTTTATGCTTTTATCTATTTAGAAATCTGCATGTATATGCAAATTGGAGTTCGACAGTCATAGTGGTTGTAATATTTGTACGAAAATCAATTGGCTATTTCTAGGTAATAAAGTCTTATTAGAGGTGTGATAATATCTAAGCTTGCGTTTGAACTATACATTTCATTGGGCGGTCGCATCGTGAGCATTTAGAAGTGTTTATATAGAATATGTTTTACTATGTTTACTCTAACTTTAGACAATATGAATTTTTGATTTCCTTAATAGACTTCATTAGTAAAATGAGACTAGAATAATATTTCAAATTTTCCTAAACCATTTAATAATGGCATGAGATAATAGCCGAAAATGCTGTTAAAAAAATAAAACATATTTTCTTTTTTTTTTCTTTTAGCTTCACGCTGCATCTCGCACAGAGCAGAGTAGGCAGAGGGAACCTAGTGTTAAGACACTCCGTAGGAGGCATTGCGTGTTAAGTGGCGGAACTTAACGCCGCGCTTTACCTCGACACTAGAGCGAATAAAATGGAAATATAATTTCCCCTCCTCGAGTGGGAATCGAACCCACAACCAGTCGTTTACAGTCACACGCTTGTGCCACTGGGCCACGACTGGCCCATACATATTTTCTTTACCACAAAACAAGTTTTCTAAATATTTTACGAAAAAAATTAACAAATTCTCAAGTAACTATTGTTTTCTCTAACTTTAACTAATTTTTAAAAACAAACAAGACAATGGCACATTCATAATGTCCTAAAGCTATTCTTCAAACTTATATGCAAATAGTCGGCTATCGCGCCCCCCGCGTGGTCCACTTTACGACGGGGCCTTGCAAAACTTATGTACCATCCATACTTTGAGCTAAAGAAATCGAACCTTAGTCCCATAACTTTAAGGCCAAAGAACTGACTGAAGGGAGGAATTATGACGCGTTTGGAGTACAAGGCAAGGAGGCAGCTATTCATCTTAAATCTTTATGTTATTGTACGCTGTGGGCAGGGGTATGACAATAGTTTACTGTTGGGCCAGTTATTAAAAATAATAGTTTAAGCTGTTGAAAACAGTTGATAGGATCTTCCCACGCTGGTTTAATTTGCTACTGTTTCTTCGTTCGGCTAAACTTGTTAAGTGTGTGTCGTGTTATGAGTTATCTTGCGCACATAATAAGTGAAGATTTGTGATGTTATGATGTAAATCTTATTCAGATTTAATCTTTTTTTAGTATAGAATGAAAAGGGAAGTAAGTGTTTCTATCGTATCATAAATTATTTTTTACAAAAAATAAGGGTTTTTCATGTATGTAATGCCTAAATTAGTAAAATTTGAGGATTGATTGAATGAGTGAATTCGTATTTTGTACGTTTCACTGATATATGGCGGCGATTTCTGCTAACCAATATAATATCTTTAAAAATATTATTTTCATGTAAATAGAAGGTTTTACTATTGTTATACATATAATAGCGACTTATAGTCCTTACCCATTTCATTACTTTTTTTACTTGTTATATATAGTTTATATTAATATAATCTGACTTAAGTCTAAATTTCTTTAACAGTAATAATAAAATAAATTGTTTTCATAATTTTGTAAAGTTCATGAAATAACATATAACTAGACATACATTATTCTATTTTCTGCGTTTAAGCCAAACAGTACAACTACTGTGATATACATACATACGAGAAAACGTTCTAATTGTAAGCATATCAACTTTTGAGTCAAATTTGAACAACAAACATTTTTTTTACAGATTCACAGTGACTACGTTCACTTTGCCCAATATTACCCATCAATTTATAGTCATTGAACAGAATCGAACCGACTACCACCTTAAGTCTATCTAACAAACAAGCTCTCCCACAACACATTTACACGTCCAAATATCAATGGATGTTATCAATTTGACAAATTTCACACACAGCGCGATTGTTATTAATGATTCGTACGGAACATTACCAGCTATCTTATGTATCGCTGTTATGACGGGGAGTTGCCTACATGCATATGTCACCTTTACGATGTTCTGGGTTTGGTTCCATTGTCATACTTGTTTTTATTTTATTTTTTTTATATACTTTTATATTTATATATATTTTTTTATATACTATATTTGTTTAGTGGGGAACAGAGTGTTTTAACAATAGGTTCCCTCTGTCTCTAGCCCACAGTGTGCGGGATACAGCGTGAAGCTTAAAAATATCTTTTAGACTACGTTTTAAGTAGGTTCTGTGGTTGATAATGATAATGCAATGTACGTTTCGTTTCATTTTACGAATGATACATAATCATATTTTTAGTAATTTGGTAAATTACTATTTTCTAATAATTACTTGAGATCTTATTCATAATACAGTTCCATTGCAAAAGACATTTAGTAAGCGTATAAAAGTTTGTACGCAACGGGTTTCGACCCCGCGCCTCCTGAATACCGTCCAGGCGCTGTCACCACTGTGCAATGAGCCAATGAGCTCATACACACACAATACAGCTCCATGTTTATAAACGGTGTCTTATACTAGAGTAATTTTAATATTGAAATAAAAAAATATCATTTTGAAATGATATTTTAATTTAAAATGAAATTTATTAACGGATTTGAATACGTTATAACTTTTAATAATGTTGTTCTTTGAATACTCATTTAATAAATGTTTCTTTCTCTTTATTTGTCTGTGTCGTTGTGTTTACTATAGCAGAACAGAGAAAAGAGAATTGTGTCACTACGTACACTGCTTTCATTGCACAGGCCTCATGCGTTTCCTAGTGGTTTTATTTTATAAGAATTTATAAATCTTGAAAGGTTTTATTGGTTTAATAATAGAAATCACTTCATGACCTCATAATACAATAAAGTGCTTATAATTTCGGGTTATTTTTTTTATACTAAACTCTGAAATATTTTTATTAATATTTAGTACTGTGCGGTTTCGTCGTCATTTTCTTCCACACGCCACACAACTATGGAATAGCTTATCAGCGGCAGTGCTTCCAGGTCGATACGACATGGGTACGTTCAAAAGACGCGCTTACCTCCACCTTAAAGGCCGGCAACGTCCCTGTAGCTCCTCTGGTGTTACACGGGGCCGTGGGCGACGGTGTTCACCTAACACCAGGTGACCCGAACGCTCGTTTGCCTTGTCCTTTTTATATAGAAAAAAAAATGAAAATATATATTTTCATATTATGAACTATTAAAAACCAGCTTAGTGCTTTTCTCCACATAAAAAGAGAGAACTTAGTGTCAAAACACTTAGTTTTTTCAAGTATTAAATAAAAAATCGTAGCTATTATTGAATATTTCAATGGAAACACGCACTTCGCAGCTTACAACGCGCGTTGATCATTTACAATGCGATAATGTCTATTTCGTATTGTTAGTAATATTGCTTAAACTAAACTATCTGGATATTATTCAGTTGTGGAGAATTTAATTTACCAGGAGGAATGTGATAGAAAAATTATAATTATTTTCTACTTTCATATAAAGCTTTTTAGGTACAGAAAAATCTAGTGTTAAAATATTCCGTTCTCCAATTTAAGCGCGAATTTGAGTAATTCCTTGTGTATGTTTATTTAATTCTTTTTTTGACTTCACGCTGTATCCCGCAGCACACAGCAGGGTAGGCAGAGGGAACCTAGGTACTTCGTTCCCCACTTTCCGCCGAATTCGGAGACATTGTGTGTTAAGTGCCGAAACATAACGCCGCGCTTTGCCTCGACACCAGAGCGAAGAAAGTGGAAACACTAAATATTTACACTCCTCAAGTAGTAATCGAACCCACAACCAGTCGTTTACAGTCACACGCTTGTGCCACTGCGCCACGACTGGCCCCGCATGAAACTGATAACAAAATAAGTACAAATTCTTTTTCTCACCTGCCAAAGCATATATTTTCTGCACTTTTCTAATTATGTATGACGTATATCCTTTATTTATTGGTTAAAAACGGCCGCATGTAAGAACTAGGTATACACATTACCCCTGTCAATTCTTGTATACATCACAAAAGTAGTTTTCAATTTTACACGATAATACTGTATCATCTTCATAATGTTGCCAGTTTTTTATATTGAATTTGCAACTTTAAAGCTGTGAATTAAGGTTGATTTTAGATTGATTGGGAAAATATTTTATTTTGCGAGGAAACCGCTGTAACTCGACGCCATTGCCATTTAGACGCATGGGATCAGTGTGGTCCTATTTTTGACACGCTTTTATTAGTTTTTATGTATGTATGTATTTGTATGTTTGTGTGTGTGTGTGTGGGGAGTGGAGAGAGAGAGAGAAAAAAGAAATAGAAAAAATAAAGTGGAAAAGGCTGTTCTTTTCATATATTTTTAACAATAATTTATATGAAATATGTCTTAAAATACTGAAATTTAAGAACATGTGACTGTGATCTCAAGAATGCGGTAGTATTTTTTCTATATAAATATGACAATTATAAAAAAATATGAAAATATTAATAATATATGTATTAATAATTGTAACAGTTTTCTAAGAACAAATTTATATATTAACTATTAAAAAATATTCACTTCCAACAAAAAAAAACAAAATTAACATAACATAACAAATTACATATCCTATACCAAAAACTAACTTAAAACAAAAAAAAAGCATTAAAAACTAGCAAATTAACTAAAATTCGACATATAATTTTCAATTTTTGTGAAAACCTCGCCGGCCATGTCATCGCAAAAAGCGACTCGGCCTAATTGGGTGTCCCCGCCTCGCCCGCGATTGGTCGGAACAGCGTATGTGCGTTGGTAATTATATAATGACTCCACCTTTTTAAATTAAAAAGCTCACTTTACGTTACAGATGGTTGAACTTTCGCGGTTTTAGCTTAACTTAGCTTTTTGTGATATCTAATATCTTGTTTCTGTATGGTTTGGGTGGAAAGTGTGAGATAAGTGTGGATTCGATTCTTGTTCAGGTAAAATTAAAAAAAAATGTTGTTGGGGCCAATCGAGTAATATTTTCAAAGAGAATCTAGTGTCAAGATACTCGGCTTTCAGTTTTTCTATTAGGAATTCGGAGACATTGCCAGCTAAGTGGCAGAAATGAACGCCCTACTTTGTCTCAGGTACAAGAGAGGAGAAGCTTCACGCTGTATCCCGCACACAGCAGGGTAGCCAGAGGGAACCTAGTGTTAAGACACTCCGTTCCCCCAATTTCCGCCGAATTCGGAGGCTTGCGTGTTAAGTGGCGGAACTTAACGCCGCGCTTTACTTAGACACCAGAGCGAAGAAAATGGAAATACAATTTCAAGAGAGGAGAAAAGAAAATAAATTAAGTATAATTATTCCCTAAAATAGAAATTCAACCCATAACCTATTAAATTTGTAGTTACGCTATCCCATTATGGTAATTTAAAAAAAAAAACGAAAATTTGATATAATAAATTTTGTATGTCCAATTCAACCTTGACGATAGTACTTAAAGCAATCCACTCATTACATTCTATACATGACAAGAACAAAGCTTAACTACAAGAAATAAAAATAAAATAAATAGCTTCACGCTATATCCCGCACACAGCAGGGTAGGCAGAGGGAACCTAGTGTTAAGACACTCCGTTCCCCACTTTCCGCCGAATTCGGAGGCTTGCGTGTTAAGTGGCGGAACTTAACGCCGCGCTTTACCTCGACACCAGAGCGAAGAAAATGGAAATATAATTTCCACTCCTCGAGTGGGAATCGAACCCACAACCAGTCGTTTACAGTCACACGCTTGTGCCACTGGGCCACGACTGGCCAAAGCTTAAGTACAAGAATTCTAATATTTTATTCTGCCATATCATTTCGTTTGCAGAGTAATCAGAGAGAACGTAGTGTCAAGACACTGTTCTCTACTGTCTGCCTGAAATCGAGACATTGCGCGTTGACACGCGAAACTTAGCCCCACGATATGTCTTACCGAATGGGGAAATTAAAATAATTTAAATATACTTTTAAAATATTTTAGAAAATAGAATTTCGACGCAGCTGGTAGTAGAACACATGGCTTAGCGGTTAACCTGGATTGTTTTCAGGAGGCGCGGGTTCGAATCCCTCTGCATCCAAATTTTATACATTTTCTAAATATCTTTTTTTAATTTAAATGTTCCCCTAATTAAAAATCATACCCACAACCAATCACATTGACAGTCAAACACAGTCTTTTTAATATAATCTAAAAAAAAACGAAAATTTGATATAATAAATTCTGTATGTCTAATTCAACCTTGACGATAGTACTTAAAACAATCCACTCATTACATTCCAAACATGAAAAGCCATACAAAGCTTAAGTACAAGAGTACTAATATTTTATTGTGTTACGGCATTTTGTTAAAAATACTAAGTCGATTAAGATTCAGTTTACATTTCTAAAGAATTCGCTAACTTGGAATAATAATGTGTCATACAATGATGGTTTTTCCTGACAGTAACCTTGAGATTAGAGCTAGGTTAATACTGGTAGAATAAGGCAGTTTCTAGCTATGTCCAGCATAAAAGGGTAGGCAGAGAGAATCTTGTGTTCAGACACTCCGCTCTCTGCTAATTATCTGCGTAAAATTAGGACATATTGCTAGTTCTTTGTCTTCTTACTAGGTACCGGAAGAATGAATATATTTTAAATAATAATATTCCCTCGAGTGGTATTGGAATCTACGACCAACTGTGCTTACAGACAGATACTGTTCAACTACGCCACAATGGTCTAAGTTATAAAATTGGGAACTTTTAGACACCTGTAGAATCAGATTTATTTTTTACATAAACAACGTTAAAGGATTTTACGAAAAAAAAAACAATACAATATTTAAGTTTCGTAGCCACCCCTAACTTCGTTGGCTCGTTCTTAATGAACCTTTTCACCAAAACACTAATCATTCTGAACTACTATTCAATTGTAGTTACGCATAAGATTTCCCACATTTCAAAATCAATTATAGCCTAAGTCCTAATCAGATTTAAAATCTATACAATAAAAAGAAATTCATTCAAATCCGTCAAGTAGTTTCGAAGATATGCGCAAACAAACATTCTGGTTTTACTTAATTATTATAATACATATATAGATATAAGCACAGGATTAGAACCCACTACTCCTTCCTCTTACCACTTCACTCTTCAGTTGAACCTAACTAAAATCAACTGAAATCGACATCACGTCCTACGGAGATATAGCGTTTTGCTTTAATTTACGCAGAAACCAGAACGAGATATACTTAATGATGGTTTAACCGCAACCAAGTGTCATTAGCCGGTGTTCCAGATTGTAGAACACCATGTCTACAGTAACGGAAATGGCGAAAAGTGTATGGTAATTTAAAAAAAGCTTTTTGTTGCATAGCAGGGAGAGGATGTTAGAGAGAACATAGTGACAAGACACTCCGCTCTTAATTTTCTACCCGAAATGGAGACAATGCGTGTTGAGTGACGTAACTCAATGCCGCGCTTTCGTTCTGAGTGGGAATCGAACCCACAACTAACCGTGTTTACAGTCAGACTTTATCCCAAAATATATGATGATTTATAATGTTAATATAATAGACTTCTTTTTATATATTGGAGCTATAGTGTCATCCCTAATAATATTTATATTTTAATTATTCGATTTCTTACGATCTGGCAAGACAAAATGCGGCGTTAAGCTCCGCCGCGTAATATCTCAAGCTCGGGCAGAAGCTTGAGAGGAGCGAGTCTATGCAGGAAGCTAAAATAATAAGTTATTAATATTATACAAATCAACCGATATCCCTTTTAGTAGTATATCTTGTTCTATGCGGTCGCTTATAGCGGAAACTGAGGTGGGTAGAGTAATCATCGCGACTGGGAATCGTAAAAAATAAATGAATTTTTGTCCTTTTTTTTCATCGCTAAATATGTTTTTATGTTCAGAAACTTTGAGACAATTGCTCTTTTCTGATATATTATTAAGTGTAATTTATATGAAGGGAGCCGATACAAATATTGTCAATCATAAAAATATGGCAGTGGAATGTTTTTGACTGTATTGTATAAATGGTAGTTCGATTTAAATTAGAAGAAATGACTATTTTATTATCTAGGGGCCAGATTCGCACTCGAGGAGTGGAAATATTTAATATTTCCATTTTCTTAGCTCTAGTATCGACGCAAAGCGCGGCGATAACTTCCGCCACTAATCACGTAATGCTTCCGAATTCGGCGGAAAGTGGGGAACGGAGTGTCGTAACACTATGTTCCCTCTGCCTACCCTGCTGTGTGCGGAATACATGAAGCGTGAAGCTAAAAAACAAGAAAAAAAATTATAAATTATTCTAGTGTCAATAAACTCCGTTGTACATCCTTAACTTGAAACATCTAAAATTACATGGTAAGTAACTAGCAGAATCTCAACGCCACATTTAGTCTGTCTAGATGGGACAAATTAAATGAATTCAAACCAGCGGCCCGCTCGTGGCTTCGCCGCGTGAACAACATAACTGTTTCGTTGTATTACAACCCTCGGCAGTGGATTTTTGAAAATTAAAGTATCCTATGTCTCCTTGGATTATCAACTATACTTATGCCATAACTCATTGCAATCGGTCAAGTGCTTTAGATTTTCGATTTATACTTTCATCCCCTATTTCAACCCTTTAGAGATTGATTTTTAAAAAAATAAGTAACCTATGTTTAACCCTGGATATTTTACTACTGTCATCCTAAAATTCATCCAAATCGGACCGGTAGATTAGCCGTGAAAGCGTGACAGACAAATAGACAGACATTCGCATTTATTATATAAGTATGAATATAACCATTGCTCCTACTGAGAATCGAATCTACAAACACGTCAAGACAAACAGTCAGCCATCCATTCCCCCACTGCACCTCAATAGCTTCGCAAAGAATCTCTTCGCATAATATATTAAACAAGTATATCTTGTAGTCGTTAGTTTCTACATACGTGTATTTTATAATGAAAAACTCTAATGGTACATTATCTAAAGACGAGATAAATTGTGATGCTGCGAGATGATAGCTAGGACGTGATCTGAGTTAGAACAATCTTAATTTGTTATTCTTTTATGACTTTTCCCACTGCTATAATTATATATTTTATGATGTAGGGGGAAATTGTATGTTTTACCTCAGAATAATATAGAAACTGGTAGTAGAAACAGGTATGTTAACTTCGTATGTATTTACAGGTAGAAAGAATAAAGAGTTAAGACTCTATTCTTTACTTTTTTGTTAATTATGTAGCATTTTTTGTATAGAAAAGCAAGTTAACACATATCTTTACGCTGTATCCCTTAGGGGATAGTCAGAAAGTATAGAGCGCCAAAAGCGACGGTCCCTGCATACTCACACTTCTTTTGCTTCGTCCACTGTCATCAACCTCTTCATACACGCCATCCTCATGCTTTTTACGTGACCTTCCTTCTGTATCGTCGATACTGTGAGTATCGTCGATCCTGCAAGCAAGTTAATAAATTATAAAATAAATCTTCAAAACGATATCATTTAGAGATAATGTTCGTTCGTAATAATTCTTGTAAAACTTGTTGAAATTAACCTTTAATATATTTATTAACTTATATAAAAATTTTATGATTGTCTACAACTTGCCACTTATTTATATAAATGAATCTTCAACTACACGCTTTATTTGGCGACAGGGTAGTTTAGATGAGGCTTAGTGTCAAGACACTCCACTCTTCTTTTTCTATCTCTCCACATATCGAATGGAGCAACTTAAAACCGGATTTCACTTCTTTTTTCTCGTTTATTTAACATGGGATACACCCATAAAGGAATTAGATTCACAATTATTAAGTACATCGTCAGATAGAAGAGTGACTCATCACTACATTTCTATCGCAAAATAAAAAAAATACAACCTTAAAAGCAAACATAAATCCAATATGACAAACATAGTATCGACATTTGTACGTTAACAGATAAACAAAGTATAATCCACGATATATTAGTTTTGTGAATAACCAAGTACGTTCGTGATCTCGACACGACGCTGCGAAACTAAGAGAGAAATATATGAGTTAAATATTTAAAATATTGTAGTCTATCGTGGTACAGCGAGTGACTGTAGACAGTGAGGTTGGGGGTTCGATTCCCACTTGGGAAAATAATTATGTTTAGATTACTTTTAAACATTTTTAAAGTGTTATTCCACACTTAGGAAAATTAAAAAAGACATTTAAAGAAAACGTATAAAAATGTGGACGCAGCGGGATTCGAACCCGCACCTCCTGAATACCGTCCAGGCGCTCTCACCACTGAGCCATGCGTTCTACTAACCGATGCGTCGAAATTCATATTCTTTAAATATCTTTTTCAATGTTTACATTAGGTATTTTAAATTTCTTCGTTCTGGTGCCTAATGTGAGACAAAGCCACTTAACACGCAATGTCGTTCGTATAGCAAGTGGAAAATGGAAAACGGAGAGTTTAAACACCTAGATTCTCTGTTATGCTTCGTGGGTAAAAGCGGGAAGCTACAAACATAAAAAAAATGAATAAGGATGTTCGTGATCTCGACACGACGCTGCGAAACTAAGACAAACATTTAAAATAATATATCTTGTAATACTCATAAATGGAGATGTTAGTGTATTTATTGACACTAGTTCTTCATTCTTCTAAATTCAGGTGTTTCTATTTGTTATTTAAAAGATTTATCATTTAATAAAGGAAAATTAAATAAGGAAATAAAACAGTTCGTCTAACTTTCTTAACACATAACTCATAAGCATCTGTTGAGATGACGAATTTTGACTCTCCATAGCATTTTACTAATTTCTTTAACTTTATTCTTATATTATTTATAAATTATTTTTTAATTATCTTATAAAATATAAGAATTATTCTTTAATTCGTATTTTTTAATACGATTTTTAATATACATCATCGAATAAACATAATCGAAATAACATTTGAACTTGCCTTCCTTCACTCTCGCCCAACTTGTTTACTATTTTTTGTACTTTCTCAAGAAAATCCTTAGATAAAATATATTTTGTTAGACCTAAATCATGGTTTAAATATTCGATACGTGCAGCATTACAGCTTCATAAATACAGGCACCATGAGAATGGATACATATCCAGTGGAATCGTGACCACTGATCGATGGACATTACATATGAGCAGAAATATTATAAGCCAAAATCTTTTCTTATCTTAGATTTTCAGTCTTGGAAGGTCGTAGGTTCGATTTTGTTTAGGAATTTTAAAGTTTCTTTTAGATTGAGGTAATATGGGCATAATTTAAAAACAAGACTTACGCCAACTATAACTAGCAACAACGTTGCTTAGTAAATCAATTTAAAGTAAAGGTTGCATATGTAATCCTTTGATTAGTTATTGGAAATAACTTGATTTACTTTTATTTATAACCCAGGCCAGTCGTGGCGCAGTGACACAAGCGGTCGTTTACGGTAAACGAATGGTTGTTGGTTCGATTGCCACTCGAAGAGTGGAAATATTTAATATTTCCATTAATGTCTTGTTTTGAGGTGGAATATGGAGAATGGAGTATATTAACACTATGTTCCCTTCCCCTACCCTACATATGTGTGAAAAAGCACTAGAGCTTTTATTTAAATAATATATTTTAACGATTCCCTGTAGAACGACCTTTATTCCTAAAACTTCCTTAAGTAAACGTTCAGAATCTTGCGATATTCTAGACTTATAATACCGTTGGGTTATCTATTAAACTTCAAAGGTTAACGATGAAAGCTTATATTGATAAAGGGAATTTAAGTTAGTATATACGCGTATTACCTACTCGGTGTTTTGTAGTCAATTATAGCTTTCGATAGTGAAACGATTTAACGTATTGCAAAAGCTTGGGAATTAGCATTATGTGATAATCGACACTGCTGGTATGGTGTAACTAATAATTTCTAATTTTAATATTATAAAGTTTTATTAATGGTTAGGAAATTGAAAAATATATATATATATATATATATATATATATATATATATATATATATATATATATATATATATATATATATATATATATATATATATATATATATATATATATATATATATATATATATATATATATATATATATATATATATAGAAAACGTGTAAAATTTGAACTCAGCGAGATTCGAACCTGCACCTTTTGGAAACTGTCCAAGCACTGTAAGCGCCGTGCGTTGCTATCAGCTATTAATATTTAATTTGATATAAAAAATCGAATTAGTTAAATATTTTTGTTCATAGTTATTTTTTTTTTTCGTTTGTGTAATATAATGTCACTAAATAAGAAAATAGTGACTCTTTTTTTTCTTTTAATAAGTGAAACTAAATTATACGTTGTTCCTTATATCTTTGCCTTAATTTCTGATTTTTATTACATAATTTAGTAAGCCTTAACGTTTATACTTATATTATGTGTCCTTTAGTTGCCTTTAATAATTAACTATTCATAGTTTTAAAAATATTTTTTTTATCACTACTAGCGACAGCTCGCAGCTTCACCTGTGAACTACACATATCACGCTTTATATTGTCGACGGCCCGCGTTCTTGCTTAAATTAAAGAGTTTGTATATTTCATAAAAAGAAATTAACCCTTATTCAAGCCCCTTAGGGGTTGATTTAAAAAAAAATGTACCCTATATTTGACTCTGGGTCTTCAGATATTTTCATTCTGATTTCCATCATAATCGGGCCGGTAAATTACCCACGAAAACGTCATAAACAGACAAACAGACATTCACATTTAAAATATTAGTCTGCCCGTTCATCTTTTATACTATTATACGTATGATCAGCCAACTAACCAAACGGTTTTTTTTATTTTTGGAACCTAGTGTTAAGACACTCCGTTCCCGACTTTCCGCCGAATTCGGAGGCGTTGCGTGTTATGTGGCGGAACTTAACGCCGCGCTCTGATACCATAGCGAAGGCATTGGAAATGTTAAATATTTCTAGTCCTCGAGTGGGAATCGAACCCACGAACAGTCATTTACAGTCACGCGCCTCGACTGGCCCCTAACCAAACGATTATTAATATAAATGGCATATACCTTATTTTCCTTGATTTACCATATCTGTATCTAAGTAACGCATAGTATTCCTTCACCAATCAACATTGAAGCGCATTCAGACGATATCTGTGGAAATTATAATTAATTTCAAAGCTCGTGTGAACACCACTTATGGCTTAACAGGGTTTCTATATAATAAGGACAAGATGCTTCAGATTCTTCTCTATACGGAGATATATATTTGTGTTAGCATTAATTGATTAAGTGTCGACTGTTAAATAGATATTTTTTACAGTTTCACGCTTTTTAGCGTGTAGTAGAAATTAGTGTTGAGACACTCCGTCCTCTATTTTTGTTGAATTGTGGAAGTAAACATCGTTTTGTCTTAGGCATCGGAGTGGGGAAATGAAAAGAATTTCAATATAATATTTCCCTCGAGTGGGAATCGAACCCACATTCAACGGTATTTGGAGTCAGATACTGTCCTATTTCACCACGACGGCCTTGAAAAATAGTTTTAGAAAATATATAAATATTTTTGTACTCAGCTGCCTTTTAAACCGGCCTCTTGACATCTTATTTTTGTTTTGAATTAGTTGTAATATGCGTATAACGCATGGCTTAGCGATCAGATCACTTGGACGGTTGCCAACAGGCGCGGGTTTGAATCCCGCTACCATTTCCAGGAGGTATGGGTTCGAATCCCGCTGCGTTTGTAGGCTTTTTTGTTTTCTTAAAATCCTTTGCATATTCTAAGTGTATATATAACACTTCAGATATATTAAAAACAAAAGAATCTTTCCTTTCGATATATCATCGCAAATAACTGAGAAAGTGCTAGTATTTTCTAACTAAGGAATTGAAGTTTTCTAATGGTAGGATGTGAACATATAAACTACTTCATTTGAATATTTAAACGGGTTATACAAGAGGGTGTGGGATATAGTCTTGTTTAAAAATTTCCCTTCCTGTTGTTAAATATAAAGAAAAATCTTTTATTGGTTCAATTTTTTTTATTTATTTTATTTCTATATTTTTAAGTAGCCATTTATACATTTCATGTAAGGAAAAGATTTTTTTGGAAATGTATAAAAAATTGAACGTAGCAAGAATCGAACCCATACTTCTTGGTAACTGACTATTAGAGAAACATTTTTAAATATAATATTTTATACGTCTTCTAAAATGATTTTCAGTGGCCAGTCGTGGCCCAGTTGCACAAGCGTGTGACTGTAAACGACTGGTTGTGGGTTCGATTCCCACTCGAGGAGTGGAAATATTTAATATTTCCATTTTCTTCGCTCTGGTGTCGAGGTAAAGCGCGGCGTTAAGTTCCGCCACTTAATACGCAAGCCTCCGAATTCGGCGGAAAGTGGGGAACGGAGTGTCTTAACACCCTAGGTTCCCTCTGCCTGCTGTGTCCGGGATACAGCGTGAAGCTATAAAAAAAATGATTTTCAATATTGAAAGTGCATGAATAACACTTTAAATAAAAAAAAGTTAAATAATATCTTTTAGAACTTAGTCAAGAGTGGCAGATTATTATTCCATTAATATTTTTTTAACTCTATTTATTAACTTTTATTTAAAAAATCACTATGCTCTCCGCTTAATTAAAACTTTTGTACTTCCACAGAGTATTTAAAACTTGCAAAATTTATTTTCTTCATTAGCAAATTTATAGATCAGCGTAAAACTGTAAACGGTATGGGCTTTTCATGTCAGCCTGAGCCCAAACCCATTCACAAATACCTAGGTAATTAGATGCTATCAGGCTATTTCTAGAAAGTCGGTCATATTATAGCTGTTTGCAGCCATTTCATTTTACTAATGTTAATTTTTTTTCATCCTGCACATTGCAGGGTAGGCAGAGGGAACCTAGTGTTAAGACACTCCGTTCCTCATTTAAAAATTGAAGGTTTAGAATTCTTATTTTAGACATCATTATAATAGAGGATATAGGGAACGGAGTGTTTTGACACTGGTTCTTTCTATAGTTTCTGATGTGTAGTAAAAAGTGACAAGCTAAAAAAAGTGTAATAGACACCATAGAATAATGGCACTAATTCCAAACCGTTTCGATTCTGCCACTCAACTCCTTAGAAATTGAAGTTAAAGAAACAGTAATAACATTAAGTTCCCTCTGGCTATTTCAATATGAATTACATTAATTTTAAACTTAAATGTAATATAAATACACTGACTGTCATTTTTGAAAACTATTTAAGTTAGTAAATAATAAGAAACTGTTTAACTTATTCCCGTATAGCAACGTAGACAGAGAGAACCAAGACACTCCGTTTTTGTCACTATGTAGTAGTTATAGTAAGTTACTAACTACAGCTGTTTTAAAAAAATACATGTTTTTTTTAGCTTCACGCTGTATCCCGCGCACAGCAGGGTAGGCAGAGGAAACCTAGTGTTAAGACACTCTGTTCCCCACTTTCTGCCGAATTTTAGAGGCCGCAAATATTTGACAAATAATTGACATCAATGACTTAAAAACAAATAAAAAAAAAAAAAAAATTAACATGGCTGCAGTTTATAAGTTAGGCTTTGGCCACTACAGTCTACAGTCCTTAAGAGGACTAACTATAATTGTGTTGATATTTATGATAATTCACACACATTTTATTGGAATGCCATAAAATTTTATTGTACATTATTTTGACATGTTTCTTTCTGGTTTGCGTAATCGTGCGATGAATTTTGATGATGAAACTCCTTAGGTGCAAATTGAATTAACGAAAAAAGTTGCTAGTTTAATTGTCTTTTTTAAAAATGGCTACCAAAAATGGCTGACAGCTGTCACTTGGTCATATTAAATTAAAAAAGTAATCGTCTATTCGGTATTTTGTACTACAGCAATGGAATACTAAACGCTGTGTAAGTATTCTTTTATGGTTTTTTTAAATTTCTTAACACTTGTCGTTTTGATGACCCATGGGAAGTTTTCATAGAGTAGTTTTGTATTCTTGCTGGAATTCCATTTTTATGGTATTATGTACCTTGTTTTAGCTAAATGTATGTCACAATAAAGAAAAAAGTAATATTAGTTTTATTAATTTAAACTATTTTAATGATAAATAATTATAATAATAAGCTTTCTGCATTTTTCACTATAAAAAATTGAATAAAGACTAATATCACATTTCCGCATTAGCATTATTTTTGGTCAAAGAATCAAGTTTTGCCAAGATCATAAAATCTTTTGTAAATTTAGTGATTTTTCTAAATTTTGAAATAAAAGTACTTTGACCAGATTCCATATATTTAGGGTCTGAGGACTACTGTAAAGTAGTAAAAATGCCATTATCAATTCGAACATAAAAAAAGTAACATATCAAAATTCTAAACATTTTAAAACACCTACTAAAAAATATCTAAAGAACCTACTTACAAAAGCTAAAATCGAACCTGTTAACACTCAAAATCATTTCACATATCAACCAAACATTATTTTTCCACATTTTTTCACCTCTCCACGTATAATCCATCTGGTTTGTACAATTGTGGCCAATTATGGGCCTTGTCTTGAACAGGCTAAGTCTACTTACGCGGTCATTACGTCATTATTCTGTGATACCATCGCATTCTTTCTATCAGCGACGTAACAAGTTAATTAGCATTCACTTACTCACTTATGATGTAAACTTGATGTGTACTCGTATGAAAAAAATGTCTTTTTACGTTAATTGCTTTTAAATTGGCAGAATTTCTTGTTGATTCTTGATTGAAAATATTAGATATTTTTAAGTTGAATTTGTATTAGTTTTCTTATTTTTTATCTCATGCAATTGTATATTGCCAAAAATTTAGGTTGCCAAAAAAAGCTTTTTTTTTTCTTTTGATTCCATGAAAATATCTTCCATGAAATGATGATAACATTATTTGTAATTTTTGATTTCCCATACAAATTGCACAGAAAAAAAAAATTGCACAGGAATATTATTTTTATTTTCTTTGGGTTTTATTCCACTTCACTATTTTTCCAGGATAGCTGGTCTGTCAGAGAGAATCTAGTTTCTAGACACTTTGTTCACATTCAGTCTGAATTCAAGATATTGCGGGTTCAGTGGCGGAACTCAACGCCGCACTTTGTCTTGTGAGAATAGGAAAATGAAAATATTAAATAGATTAAATATTATGACTACCCCGAGTAAAAATCAAACCTACAATCTTATATATGCAGTCAATATTATGTATGCAGTTAAAATACATATATTTAAGACACAATCCTTTAAAAGCGAGAATTGATTATTATTATATTTATGTTTATACAAAAACTTTCTCATTTCACCTAAAACTTAGTAAAACCAACAAAAATATAAAAAAAAAGAAGTCACTTCAGAAACTGAACCTCCAATCATAACTTTCAGCCAAACACTTAACAACTGAGCCCAAACGGTATTTACAATATATGATCGCAAAAAACCATCTATAACGTATAGTTTCCTCTCGCTGTATCTCAGCATCTTATCTCTGAATGTGAGTCAGTATCATTATCAGCATACCTAGATGGTTTATGATAGCTATTTTATGGGCCGATAGACCGAAGTAACGGTATCGAATAATAATAAGTGGGTTTTTTTTTTATTTTAGTGATTCCGTTCTCCGTCAATTATTTGTCTTTTAGACACTATGAAAGGCCAGTCATGGCTTATGGACTAAATAATATTAAATTATTACCCTTTTTTTTCGCTTAATTAAATATTTCCATTTTCTTCGCTCTGGTGTCGAGGCAAAGCGCGGTGTTAATTTCCACCAATTAACACTTAACAGGTAATGCCTCCAGAATTAGGCGGAAAATAGGGAACGGATACAGTGTGAAGCTGGACACTGTGCAGAATGACTGAACTATACCCTACAATATCAAGATAAATGCTCATATAAACTCGTTTAAATAAAAAAAATATTACGTTTATTTGATTTTTAAGGTCATCGTGGCGCAGTGGAACATCGTCTAAATGTAAATGTGATAGGTTGTGGGTTCGACTCTCACACTGAGTAATAATAATTATATTATGGTATAAATTATATTTAAATTATTTTAATTGCTCAACGTGAAGGTCTTGGTCAACACACAATGTTTCGATTTTGGAAGGAAAGTGGTAGAAACGGAGAGTATTGACGGAGAGGATTGAACGGAGAGTATATATGCGGGAAAAATCGTGAAGCTGTAAACAAGTATATAGTTTTGTATTTTTTACTTATAAGCCAGTGTATATGTTTATTATTGACTAATGTCATGGATGTATGTAATATGACCACCACCTTACCTCGTTTTCATTATTGTGCTTCTTTTCGGCGAAAAGGTTGTCTGGAAGAGATGGCTACTAAGCCATAAGGCCGCCTTTTGTACATTTCTTTTTTTTATGTATTATATTCTTGTGTATATGTTTCCATTTAATGTGGTGCACAAATAAAGAATAAAATAAAAAAAAAAAGCTGTTAGCAAGTACTCCTTATTACCTAAGAGGAAAATACAATATTTCTTTATTATTACGACAGGTTTATAAGAAATCATGTAAATACATACTTATTTAAGCTATTTGATAACTTTGTGTAAATTACACCAAGCCTGCGCTATTCTAATATATACTAATGCATTCTGTAGCCTGTGAGTGAATATATTGATAACACAGAACAACTAGTGTAGAAAGGCTATGGTTCTTATATAACATTTATATTAAAACTATATTTAACTAATAACTATGTGAAAGAAAAAGAATTTCTCATTTAAAACTATTACATATCAAAAACAAAGATGTTAATTTTTACTGATATCTTTTATTCAACAAATAATGTCTACATTTTGGATAGAAAATGGTTATGACTTATATTTAAATCATTTTCATTTCACTGCTCTGGAGACAAAGAGTGGCGTTAAGATCTGTCACTCGACGCACAGTGCATTGAATTCTAAATTCAGATTGAAAGTGGAGAACGGAGTGTCCCGACCCTAAGTTTTCTTTAACTACCCTACTATGTGGGAAAAAGCATGAAATGCTTAAAAAAATATTTTACAATGTTCTATGTACAAGCCTTACGTCGAAGCTTACGCAAAAACGGACGTAAACTATCGTTTCTCGATCTAATTGGATATAAATTGTATTTCAATAGATTTTATATGTTTTTGTAAGTATTTATACAGAAATAAGTGAATTTATATAAAATATGTTAAAATATTAGTTGAAAAACTAAGCTGTATACTTAGTCGAAGTTAGTGTTGAAATATTCCGTTTTTTACATTTTTCATATGATTTTCTTTTCTTAAAGTATTTTCAGATTTTTTGATGATTTTTTGTATATAATTTGTACAAAAAAGTTTCGTTTTGTGTATTTAATAATAAACATTAGACATACAACTTTATGTTTAACGTCTTTTTTACAAATTTACTTTCTCCCACATATTAGAGTAGTGAGAGAGAATCTAGTGTCAAGAAACTCTGTTCTCTAGTGTTTGGCCGAAATGGGGATATTGCGTTGAATACCGGAATTTAACGCCGCGTTTTTTCTTGTCGTATTTTTTTTAAATATTTTTATTCTCGCGAGTGGGAATCAAACTCACAACTGGCGTTATTGCAGAGTACATTCATACTAGATTTTTTTGCAAATTACAAATTTTATGTTATTTGCCATACTTTGACATTTAAAATAAGTCGAATGGAAATACATAACAAAAAATATTATCCTTAAACAGAAATCGTATCGAGAACTATAAAACAATACATAACACTAACAAAATGTCAGTCATGTCAGTCAAAACGTATGACTGACAAAATATTTTCCCCAACACACGACTCAGTATACTCCTATGACCCACAAGCCGCTATCAATCAATCAGAGCCGCTTTGTATCCGGCCTTCTATATCTATCTGTTTCTCATAGAATAACAGTTAGTTAAGTATTAATGGTTTTTGAGAAATAATTATTATTACTGCTCTAGCTGTAGGCCAGGGGTGGTCAAGCTATTTGATAGTTAGTCGTATTTCAATATTTAATATTATTAATATTTGAATATTTTTGCTAAAATGAAATTCATAGTAAACGCGAAATGAACCAATATTTTTTTCTTTACGCTGTATCCCATACACAACAGGATACGCAGAGGGAGCTCAGTGTAAAGACACTCCGTTCCCCATTTTCCGCCAAATTTTGGAGGCATTGCGTGTAAAGTAGTGGAACTTAACATCGCCTTGACACCAGAGCGAAGAAAATGGAAGTATTAAATATTTTCATTCCTAGAATGGGAATCGAATCCACAATCAGTCGCATTTACAGTCACACTTTTTGTCCATAGGCTAAGACTGGCCTCAACTATGAACCAACAAATCATTCTTATTAAGTGATCTCGATTGATCTAAACAATTTGTTCGTTTAGTTATTCTTAACACTAAAATCAAAAAGAAAAGGCAGAAACAACACAGTGTCAAGACTCTCCATTCTCCATTTCCCTCAATTTCAAAGCATCATTTCTATCTTATCCATACTATTATAAAATTAAAAAATACATTAAAAGAAAACGTATAAAATTATGAACGCAGCGGGATTCGAACCCGCGCCTGCTGAATACCGTTCGGTTCGGGTTCGAGAACCGCTGCGTTCAAATTTTTATACGTTTTCTTTAAATGTCTTTTTCAAATTTCCCAAGTGTGGAATAACACTTTAATAATGTTTAAAAAGTATCATAAAATTAGTTAAATAAACAAAATTTTGAACCACAATACACTATAATATACGTGTCTAAAGTAAAAAAAAAGTCATTAGCTTTATACTTCGTCACGTCATTATCTAACAAATTACAAATAAACAGCCGTGAAATTAGTATTCAAATTGTATTATAATTTCAATATCACAACCAACATTGGATTCTTTTAAATCCAATATTTTTTTTATAAGCCAGAGATAATCGTTAGCTTTTGATAAGAAACTGTTGAGGAAAAGTGATTGAATAACCACTTTTGACATTGTAAAGTGTTATTCACACACTTAGCCAATTGAAAGACACTTTTAGAAAAAATTGAACGCAGCGGGATTCGAACCTGTGGCCATTGTGAGCCATCTAAGCGTTCTGGCTAAGCGATGTGTTCAGATTTCATAAGTAATAGGAATAATATAAATAGATATGCGAACTGTATCTTCTTCTATCTTTGAGACCATCGTGGCTCAGTGGGTATATCTGACTGTAAATGCAATTGGTTGGGGGTTAGATTCCCACTTGAGTAATTTATTAAGTTATTTCCTCTCCTCTGGTGTACTGTTAAGTTTTGCTACTCAACAATATTTCGATTTAGAGGGTAGAGTGTCGTTACACTAGGTTCTCCATATTTACCCTGCTTACAACTCTTTTGAAATGTCTGATAATTTAAATCATTTATTTTTATAACTTTCTTAAAATGTATATTTCAAAGACTACCTACAAACAATTATCTTATTAAATTAAAAATGATTATCAAATACATTTGTTACCCAAATAAATATCTCAAAAAGAATAATTTAATACAATTTGATAAATAAATAGTTACCCACTTAACACGCAATGCCTCCGAATTTGGCGGGAAGTGGGGAACGGAGTGTCTTAACACTAGGTTCCCTCTGCCTACCCTGCTGTGTGCGGGATACAGGGTAAAGCTAAAAAAAAGTACAAGTGAACTTAATAAATATATATTAAAATCCGTTCCGGCAAACCTTTTTTATGCAGAGTGACGTAACACTGCATTTTCTCCATGTTATACTAAAGTTATTGAGCAAAATGTCTTATTCAAGCCAGGATATGTATAACACGAGATTTAAATATGGTAGTTGTTAACTAATTAGTTATATAAGTGTAAACAACTGAACTTAGTAATTTTATGTAGATTTACGATTTAAACGGTGCTTACTTTAATGTTAAGTAAAATCAGAGTTAACATGAAACTTTTAGAGAAAGTTGTATAAATTTGACATAAAATTAGAAAATTAAAATCACAAGTATATAGTCAAATGAATATCTTAATTATAAATATTAATAATTGAAAACATTCGTTTGCACGTAAAATGCTTACTGCAGCGCCCCCTGGTGAGTTAGGGCAATAAGATATATCTAAGATCATACGCCAATTGAACCTAAACCTATCATAGAAAACCGTATCAAAATCGGGCTTATAGTTTTGGAAATAATTGACATAGTAATTTGCACAAACATACAAACAAACAAACAACCTCTCACCCTAAACACATATACAGTCGCCGTTCCGTCGCGGGTAAAAAAGTCAACTTTTCTATTCAATTCTTGTTTCTTCAATATTTTTTTATTTACTAATTATTTATTGAGAAGACAAACAGTAAATTACAAACATAGAACAAAAACAAAAGAAAAAGTAACACATGGACGGAGGGGGAGTGGGGAGCGGAGTGTCTTAACACTAGGTTCCCTCTGCCTACCCTGCTGTGTGCGGGATACAGCGTGAAGCTAAAAAAATAAAAAAAAAAAAGACATATGAACCAATTAAGTCTCCACATATTAACTAGAGGATTATAATGGACGTGTTAAGAATAAGTTATAACGATAAACATAAAAATAACGAAACAAACAAACATTAAACATAATTAAAACATTAATTAAATTATAATTAGCACTAGCTACCCGCACGTGATCTACGCCTTTTATTACCTACTTGAGCTTCAGTAGGATTCTCTTAACTTTCAGTTCAATCATAATAAAATATAGCCTATAGCACTCTTGAATACTGTAGCTTTCTAATAGTGAAAGAATTTTCATGATCAATTCTGTATTTCCGAAGATTAGCCCTAACAAGCCGGAATTTGGTGGAAAATGAGGAACGGAGTGTTTTAACACTAGGTTCCCTTTGCCTACCCTGCTGTATGCGGGATACAGCGTGAAGCTATAAAAAAAAGTATTAATAAAGGCAACAAACACTTCGCTTAGTTAACTATCGTGTTTAGTTCTATTTCATAATTCATTTAATTTTGTCCAATAATTCATTTATTTATATTAATTTGCAAGTACATTTATGTTTAGCCAAACTTATATTTTAAACTAAGTACAGTAATAAGAAATAATGACTTTCCTAATGGCTACTCTAACCTCTTAATTTCAAGCCTAACATTTAAGAATTTCTAATACATTTTGCAAATTTAATATCAGTATGGATATTATGAAATCATATTTAAAGTGTTATTTACAAAATTATGATTATAAAGTGTCTTGAAAGTGTCTTATGTAAGACTTATTTAATATTTCCATTTTCTCCGCTCGGGTATCGAGGCAAAGCGCGGCGTCAAGTTCCGCCACTTAACACACAATGCCTCTGTATTCGGTAGAAAGTGGGGAACAGAGTGCCTTAACACTAGAATCCCTCTGCTTAACCTGCTGTATGCGGGATACAACGTGAAGCTAAAAAAAATAATTAAAATCAATGTGTACTATATGCTAGATTGCATTGCATATGACTTTTTTTTAAAAAAACAACAAATTAAATAGATCTATTATCTTGTTATATATAAAGTGTTTAACACAAACCCATTTTGCTACAGTGTGGAGAATCAAGAAAAGAAAAGAGTGTCTTGACACTAGGTCTCTAAGCAAGCCCATTTTGCCTATCCTTTTATGCATAAAACTTTAACCATATTCCACATTCTTAGGCAAAAAGAATGTAATGACGGATATCCATCTTAAATTAACGATATCGATTAAAGCTAAAACTAAAAGCTTGTAAGCCCAATTGTCTGCTTAATACAAAAATATTTTAAACAACTTGCAAACGTATTTACGATACAAGGAACTTCAACAAGACCTAGATTTCACGTTCCAAATACTTTAATTTAACTAATGCTTGCTATGGCTGATGTAGTCAATTTAAATTTTATTATAGATATAACCTAGATTAGCCAAATTATTGGATAGGTAGCAGGTTCGATTTTTGTTTTTTTTTTAATTTTGTGTAATAAACTTTATAGTTTCTTTTTTCTCTCTTATATATATTTTTTTAATAATGAGGTAAACATTTTTATTGGTATAAGAATTTAGAAGAATAGTAAAGTTATAGCGCGGCGTTAAGTTACGTCACCGCTGACACCGTCACGTGTTATATATTAAACGAAAAGTGGAGAACAAAATGTCTTAAAATTAATTTAGTCTTTACAAATGATCGAAAACCATTTATAAGGCTGAAATTTGGTAAATAAGTTGTAGATATCCACGTAAAATGCATTTTTGGACAGGGCCGAATTAAGATGATATAAATAAACGCCATATACAAGTTATTTTGAAAACCTTCTTTTTTTAGCAACAGCTAGTATATACAATAAATTAAATGTGTGTCTTTGTAATATTAAAATAATCGTTTTTTACTACATGCATAAGTATATATTCCTCGTAAATATACAAAAATAATATTTTTTATGTTTATTGCAAACTGTCTGTCTGTCTGTCTTTGAAACAACTAGACCGATTTTGACGGAACTTTCATTGGCAGATAGATATTGTAATAGAGAGTAACTTAGGTAACTTTTATTTTAGAATTATAACTTTTTTATCAAATTGTTCACAGATAAAGTTGCAGGTACAGTTAATCACATAAAAAAACTGATAAATTAATCTAAACGTACACAGATTTGGCCTGTATAATAATTTTATTAGCATTTCATTCTGTAAGACTAGCGCATAGATAAGAGTTAGAGCGCAGTATCTTATACATAAAGCACTTTAGATGTAAATAGAATTTGTTACTGACAAAGATTTGTTGCTGATATTTCCTTAAATTACGATTTTTGTTGAGCATTTATTATAGTGATAACAGTATTTGGGGCCAGTCGTGGCGCAGTGGCACGAACGTGTGACTGTAAACGACTGGTTGTGGGTTCGATTCCCACTCGAGGAGCGAAATATTTAATATTTCCATTTCCTTCGCTCTGGTGTCAGAGGTAAAGCGCGGCGTTAAATTCCGCCACTTAACACACAATGCCTCCGAATTAGGCGATGCGTGGGAAACGGAGTGTCTTAACAGTAGGTCCGTTTGCCTACCCTGCTGTGTGAGGGATATAGCGTCGACTTCGTTTTTTTTTAAATATTTTAATCTTTTTTTATAGAACATATATTAATTATATAGCCTTATTTTGTCCTTATTTCGTCTTTAGATAATTTCTCTGTTCTGATACCTAAACCAAAAGTGGCGTTGACTTCTTGCACTCAACATGACAACCCTCGATATTGGGTAGAAAGACCTAAGACCTAAGACCTTGACACTTGATCCTCTGTGACTAACCTGTTCTACGAGAAAAAAGTCATGAAATTGAAATAAAAACATATGAAAAAACTGGGCGTTGAGTGGCGTAACCTAACAAGTTTTTTTTTAACATTTCAAAATTTATTTATACTCCAAAAGACTTTTTTAGAAAACATATCAAAATTTAAACCCAATGGGATTCGAACCCGCGCCTCTTGGTAACCCTCCAAGTGCTCTAACTGTTACCACATGGCTTAGAGCAACTTTTATCGCGCTATTATACACATTACTTAGTACTAAAAGATATTTTAAAGGTAATTTTCGATATGAAAATTTCATTTAATTCGCCTAAGTATACATTACGCCAATTTGTGAAAAACCAAGCTATTAATCTAATTTTGTATCCACAATGGTCTATTAGAATAACATTTCTGTATAATAACTCAGTTAGAATGTAGGTTAAGCGTCAGGTGTTCGACGAACTCTAAGGATTGAATAGAGCCGGTATAATTTCATTACGTACATATATAAGTGGCCAGTGTGCCCAGTCGTGGCCCAGTGGCACAAGCGTGTGACTGTAAACGACTGGTTGTGGGTTCGATTCCCACTCGAGGAGTGGAAATATTTAATATTTCCATTTTCTTCGCTCTGGTGTCGGGGTAAAGCGCGGCGTTAAGTTCCGCCACTTAACACGCAATGCCTCCGAATTTGGCGGAAAGTGGGGAACGGAATATCTTAATACTAGATTCCCTCTGCCTACCTTACTGTGTGCGGGATACAGCGTGAAGCTATAAGTACAATGTTTAAAATTTTGATTTTTAGCAAAGTAGGCTTTGAAATGGGAGAGTTAGAACACTCCGGTGTCCACTTTCTTCTAAATACTACTTGAATGACTGGAGTTTAACACCGCACTTTAGATTATCAGAATGAAAAATAAAAATACTTTTCAAATCTAATCTAATAATAGGATTCTTTAGTAGACATAGAAAAGCAAATGTTAAGACACTCCGTTCTCCACTTTATTCCAAATTTCAAGGCAGTGTTAAATGGCGAAACTTAACACCGCGCCTTATTTTACCTAAAAAATAGAAATATATTTCAAATATAATCTATTAAACAATCGAATCTATAACCACCGCGCTTAAATTAGATATATACCACTGCACCATACACCATCACATTTATATATCTAGGTTACAATTAGCAACGTATCATTCGATTACTTTTATTTATCCTCTCTCACGGACACATTAGGGTCACACAACTAGTTCACAAGCTCTCATAGACAGCTTCTAGTGATAGGTCAAAGAAAAAAAAGCTCCATACATTTTCTCATCAAATGTAAACTTTGAAATGATTGACGCGTTTGATTTATTACAACGTCCGTCGTTTTTACAACTGCATACCACTTCTATGGCACGCCGCTACTGGTTAATAAACTTGTATGGAATACTGAAATTTATATAGTTTAATTATGACATTATATATTTTTAATGATAATATTTACTAGCGTGGAACGTATGGCTTAGCGGTCAGAGCGCCTGGGCGGTATTCAGGAGGATAGAGTTCGAATTCCGCTGCGTTCAAACTTTTATACGTTTTCTAAATGTCTTTTTCAATTTTCCTAAGTGTGGAATAACACTTTAAAAAATATTAATAAAAAAAAATTATGTTCCTCCAAAAAATAAAAACTAAAAAAAATATTTAAAAAACAATTTTGTAACAGAAAAAATAAAAACTTTTTCTGGATAGTAGAGTAGGCAGAGAGAACATAGTGTCAATATATTCCGTTCTCCGTTTTTCTCCCTAATTCGAGAAATTGCGTATTGAGTAACAAAAGTCAATGTCACGTTTTATCTTGAAAAAAATTACAACATCATCATTAAATAACGTCATCATGAATCTTAAAATATATATAAAAAAATATTGAAATATAATAAATAAAGCAATTAATATATAATAAAATTAAAACTATTTATTTATAAATATTTAATTTTAAAGCGTTCAGGCCCAAAAACGCATCGCTGTACATATTGTACCAAACTTCATCAACTTTTATATAATATCAAATCTAGAATGTTAATTATCAAGTAGAAAGAATTCTAGCATTTTTACTTCATGACTTCTTGAAACTCAAGTGACTCATGAAGTAGAAACTTCTAGAATTTTTACTTCATGACTTCTACAAAACCCAAGTTATTGTTTATACATTGATACTTGTACACAGGTGAAAGCAAAATAATTTGTCTTTAACTATATATAATTTACAAGTTACAACTAGAAAGTGCTTGCCGATACTGATGCAAGTGGTACAGTTATTTTAATGTGTAATTCAGCTTGTTGTCTGTTACTGTAACCTAAATTTAACTAAAATTATAATAATTTCAAATAATTTTAATTAAGTAATATTAATATATTATTATTATTAAGTAAGTAGTGGCCAGTCGTGGCCCAGTGGCACAAGCGTGTGACTGTAAACGACTGGTTGTGGGTTCGATTTCCACTCGAGGAGTGGAAATATTTAATATTTCCATTTTCTTCGCTCTGGTGTCGAGGTAAAGCGCGGCGTTAAGTTCCGCCACTTAACACGCAATGCCTCCGAATTCGGCGGAAAGTGGGGAACGGAGTATCTTAATACTAGGTTCCCTCTGCCTACCCTGCTGTGTGCGGGATACAGCGTGAAGCTATAAAAAAAAATATTATTAATCTGAAGAAAAAAATAAAAAAAAAATACGTTTCTTCATGTATAGCGAGGTAGTCAGAGAAGAGCTAGTATCTAGACGCTTCGCTTATCGCCTGAAATCTAGATCTTGTGTATTGAATGGCGTAACTCAACGCCGTGCTTTGTTTTCTTGCTTGAAAAGAGAAAAAAAAATATTATACATTTTTTTATTTCTATTACAACAGGGTAGGCAGAAAGACCGTAGTGTCAAACACTCCAGTTTCCATTTAACGCTTGCTTAATATCAATCAATATCTAATGGTTTGGATGAGCAACTAAAGTTTTTCCAGAAAATAACCTTGAAAATATTTAAAAGTGTTATTCTTACACTCGATAATTCATAGAAAATGAACATTGGAAAACGTCATTTTTTTGTACATTTGTATGTACCGAGACTCGAACCTCTATCTATCTCTACCTCTTAAAAACCGTCATAATAACCGCTATTTAAAGAAATAGATTTTCTAATAACATTTAGCTTCACGCTATATCCCGCACACAGCAGGGTAGACAGAGGGAACCTAGTGTTAAGACACTCCGTTCCCCACTTTCCGCCGAATTCGGAGGCTTGCGTGTTAAGTGGCGGTACTTAACGCCGCGCTTTACCTCGGCACCAGAGCGAAGAAAATGGAAATATTAAATATTTCCACTCCTCGAGTGGGAATCGAACCCACAACCAGTCGCTTACAGTCACACTCTTGTGCCACTGGGCCACGACTGGCCACGACTGGACACATTATTTAAAGTGGAAATTTTGCAGTCGCAGCTTTTAGCATAGCTTAACACAGCAAAGTGTCAATCCCTAATCAACTTTTTTGTCAGTCATACTCATTCGTACATTTGATATGTAATGACAATGCATTTAAAAGTCTTATATTATTTTTATTATTGTTATTTTAAAAATAAAATGGTTACAATGTTCGTTTTTGAACATTATGATTGATAATCGGTTATAATGTTATTTTAGAGGTCACCTCTTAAGTTAGTCATATGTGGTATAAGTTTTGGCACAAAGTGGAAGTGGGTTCGATTCTCACTCAGTGTAAAGTATTGAATGAAAATTTTAAGTGGTCATATAATATTTTTATTGGTGTGCTTTTGATATGAGATGAATTTACTTAGTTGAATAAATGATCTATCGTGGTGCAGTTTTGGCTTCGAGTCTCGGTTGAGGTAAAAAAATAAATTTAAGGTATACCTATAGCTTAATAGGTATTTAAAAAAATATTTATTATTTGTATGTTTTTAGTACTCTGAATCTACTATACGGGAAACAAAGTAAAGCTATTAATTTTAAATATAATTCTAAAGGTGGCCAGTAGTGGCGCAGTGGCACAAAGTGTGACTGTAAAGCGACTGGTTGTGGATTCGATTCCCACTCGAGGAGTGGAAATATTTAATATTTCCATTTTCTTCGCTCTGGTATCGAGGTAAAGCGCGGCGTTAAGTTCCACCACTTAACACGCAAGGCCTCCAAATTCGGCAGCAATTGAGGAACGGAGTGTCTTAACACTAGATTCCCTCTGCCTAACCTGCTGTATGCGGGATACAGCGTAAAGCTAATACAATTTTAAAGAAAAAATATTCACACGAATGTGCATAAATTTATATTGGTAGAAACATCGCGTGGTTTATCAGCGAGGCTTATCAGTAAACTAAATACTTGTCATCGGATAACCCGATATGTTCCTTTCACTTAATTGCTAGGAAGACTGTAATTATTCACTTATCTCACAACCTGTATTTCCTAATCGTTTAAACTATAAGGTACATAAACTATGAATTTTGTGTCTAGTATATAGAAGTCTTTATTTTTTTATTTCTATTCAATTCAAGAAAACTTCTATGTGAGCTATTATATATGTAATATTACAATTTATATAATTAATAATAATATTTTAACCCGTTTTGTAAATTGTATTTTTTTTTTATTTTAACGTATATTTTCTCAGCTTCACACTTCAAATTATTCTGTAGTCAGCGAGAACCAAGTGTTAAGACACTCTGTTATGTACTTTGTGCCCAATTAAAAAAAAATTGTGTATTGAGTGGTAGAATTAAACACTGCACATTGTTTTACCAGGGTGGAGAGATCAAAGTATTTGAAATTTAATCATTGATCACTTGAAAAACAAGTGGGAATCGAACCTACAACTAATCACAATTACGAGCCTTAAATATAGCCTCAAACCCCTTCTATACATGTAACAAAATAACTTTACCGCCATTTTTGTATTAAAAAAAACAAAATACAGATTACAAAAAAAATAAACCAAAAGAAATACTCCCCCCAATCTTAACAAACAACTACTTTAATCTACAAAATAACGATTCGGCTGACGGAAACCGATACATTACTCGATTCTGCTATCTAGAATGTGCGAATAAAACTCGATTCGTCGATTCCTATCGATACTCCATTACTCGATAACGAGTTGATACGCAACACCTGCTAATGTTTTATGTACTGTGCGGAAAGAGGATAGCGACTGATGGATTAATGGATTCCTCTTATATGTGTAGTGGGGAAGCGCCTAGCTTTAACGTGGTTTTGGGTTCGATTTTCAGTTAAGTATTTTTTTTAGCTTCCCACAGTATTCCGCATACAGCAGGGTAGACGGAGAGAACATGGTGTTAGGACACTCCGTTACCCACTTTCCGCCGAATTCGGACGCATTGCGTGTTAAGTGGCGGAACTTAACACCGCGCTTTACCTTAGGTGTTATAAGTGACTTATTCTGCGTAGTGATTGTAATTATGTAAGTGTTGCGTCTACTAATTTTGTAGCTTGAACGAAAAAGATAAAGGATTTTAAGTCACCGTTCCTATGTTGCTTTTCTCTTCTGTTTTTGTATGTCAACCAGTTTATGGCTTCGATATGCGTCCTGTGTCCTTGACCTTTTGTTTATATATCTATACATAAGACACTTCATTCTTCTCTCTCCGTCCGAAAAAATAAAAAAATAAATTAAATCGTTTTCCGGGTGGGAATCGAATCCACAATCAACCCACTATATTACGGTGGCCTCAATAATTTATATACCAATATTATTTTTGTAGGGGCCAGTCGTGGGGCAGTGGTACAAGCGTGTGACTGTAAAGGGCTGGTTGTGGGTCTCCGAATTCGGCGGAAAGTGGAGAACGGAGTGTCTTGACACTAGGTTCCCTCTGCCTACCCTGCTGTATGCGGGATACAGCGTGAAGCTAAAAAAAATTTATTTTTTGTTATAATGTGTCAAGTTAGTCTAAAATGGAGAACGGAATATCTCCTCACTAAATTCTCTCCCCGCAAAAAATCCAGATATTTATAAAGATAAACAAAATAAAGATTTACGTAAGCAAGTTAACCATCCCTTCGTTTACCGTTTTTAATTAAGTCGGTTGCGCAGGCGCACCGTCGGAACGCATTACACTGTAGCCGGGCAAATTGCATGTCTCAAATGTTCTCAGAAATTTACTAAATAACTTTAGATTTCATTCGTGATATGCGAAACGGATGATCGTTGCGAAAATTTATTATAATATTCACACCAATAATTTCTAATGTTTAAGTTGTTATAAAGTTATGTATAGATTTTCTCTTTATTTATTTATTTAAGAACTAGTAGCTACCTGCAATTTCATGTGTATGGACTTTTTAACCTTTAGCACCAAAATACCTATCAACTGGACTGCTTTTGTTAAGGCGTAATTTCATTATATCTTATAGTATAGCTATATGTATAGTGTAGCTGTAAACGACTGGTTGTGGATTCGATTCCCACTCGAGGAGTGGAAATTATATTGCCATTTTCGTCGCTCTGGTGTCGAGGTAAAGCGCGGCGTTAAGTTCCGCCACTTAACACGCAAGCCTCCGAATTCGGCGGAAAGTGGGCAACGGAGAGTCTTAACACTAGGTTCCCTCTGCCTACCCTGCTGTGTGCGGGATATAGCGTGAAGCTATTTAATTTTTCTTTTTTAGTATAGCTATATGTATAGTGTAGCTGGCCTGTCATTATACTACATCTATTACAGCCTTAATAATCCTGCCTAAGTTTAAAAACTATACAACAAAAGAGTTTTATTCAAATCCGTCTAGTAGTTTTCAAGATACGCGCATCCCAACATTCTGTTTTATTTCAGTATAAAAGACACTTAAGCCGTATTTATTATGTTACAGTTGTTAAACAGTCCGTTCCGTTATCAAAATTTGTCGAAATGAGAAAAAGGACACATCACTTCAATTTCTATATTTGTCATATTTGGGTCAATGAGAACTAAATCTAGAGGCCGTCGGTAGCACAATGGAACAGGCTCTGGGTTCGATTCCCACTCGGGGAACGTTTATATTTTATTCCTAGTACCTAAGACATTGAGTTCCGCCACTCAACATACAGTATCCCAACATCAGACATAAAGCGGAGAACAGAGAGTCTTCTCTTATGCAGAAATAAAGCATAGAGTTGAAATATGAACCCAACTAAAGTCCCAAATACGCCACAATAATAATTTTAACTTAAAAAACAAAGATTTTCGTACAGATAATTATTGTTTAAACAATTGATTATGAATGCAAGCAAAGTTACCAAGTTAAATAGACCTCCTGCCTGCCGCTGACGTTCCGTATTAAAATGTTGAATAAAAGAGACGGCCGGTTAGTTCTTGACATGCAATTTTCGGGAATCCATTTATCAAATGTGTGATGTTCAGATTGTTTGTCGATGTTTTAAGAAATTTTGTTTTTGAATTTATTCTTCTTATGTTATTACAATTACGTTTATTAAGACGTATATGTTTATGGACTTACTTAAGTAAATTATGATCGAAATATTAAAAAATAAATTGTTTTTCATAAAATTTGCGTTAATGTTCAATGTGAATTTTTTTTGTGGTAGTTTATAAGAAAAAAAAAGTAGATAGGTTTGTTTTGATTTTCAAATTGACTTTAATCTATACATTTATCTGTTACCTGTATTATTTGACGAATAAAAGAACGAATTTGAAATGTAAAACTTATATTTTAATCTCCACCAATATTTTTTTAATCAGCTTCATACCTTTTCCTACATATCAAGATAGTCAGAACAAAGCCAGTGTCAAGACACTCCGTTCTTCACTATGCTATAATAACACTATTATACATACTAATACTTCTACAATTTAAAATTTCATCGACAACCCACATCACCAGCCAGTTAGGGTTACGTCAAAACTGTTTTGGTTCAAATTATAATTAATCTCACAGTTACCTTTGCGAATGGATGAATTTGGTTGAATGGATTGTTAATCAATTTGCCAGTACACGCTCCTTCCGAATGAGCTGTCATATCTGACTCGTTTCGTATTGGACTTGCTAACATAACATCCGTTGTTTCGTTCCGTTGTCGAAATTTTCTCTTGTTTTAATTATGTTTTTTATGTAGATTTGAAAGCTAAGTGTTATTTTAATTTATGTGTGTGGAAGGTAATGGCACAAAAAATATAAAATAAAGTGGAAAACAGAGTGTTTTGACACTAGGTTCTCCCCGCTATACAGGAAAAATCGTTAAGCTGAAAAAATGTAGTTCTTTAATATGGAATTAGATGTTTTTGAGATAATTTTTTAGATTATTATTAAAACGTCATATTAGTTCCTTTTTTTCCCAGTTAAAGAAAATCTACTAATATAACCATATCAATAAAAATATATCATATTTATCAGAAATGACAATCTTTTTCGACTTCCATTAATTTACTAACTTAGCTTTTTAATTCCACGCTCACTACATTCACTTTACACAGTAGTTTTAATATTTGTTATTGTTTTATAATAGCATAGCTTGTTCTTGGCAGGTGTCCTCGGCCAGGTCGTTGGCTCGGTTGATTGACTTAAGTGCTAATCAAAGAAACTTACATTCATATTTACCTCTCCTTTGCGCGTACCAAATTTCGTTCTGCCACTTTTTGGCCTCATCAGGCGTGCCTCCATCAATTTTTTTAGCTGGCAACATCATTTCCAAAACAATTTTCTATCCTATATGATTATGGGTCATTTTGGTTGGGCATAAAACTATTATTAATATATTATGTAATATAAAATCGTCAGTCGTTATTATTATTTTTTTTTGCAGCTTCACGTGTTCTCTCGCTAAGCGGGGAAGTCAGATTAGTGTCAAGACACTCCGTCCTCCAGTTTCCGTCTAAAATCGAGACACTAAGTGTTAAGTGATGAAACTTAACGCCACGCTTTTGCCTTTAGTATTCGAGTAAAATTTAAATATAAGAAGTAGGAATCGAATCCACAACCACCGCGTTACAGTCAGTCATTTTCCCACTGTGCCACAACGGACTCATTATTTTCAGTTTAAAATTTCACATTAGCTTTAATATCATTCGTGACCATTTTATTTTCGTTTTGGCTTATTATTTTGACATTTTCGTTGATATATAAGTAATTAGTATTACAATTGTGAGAATATATCGTACCCTCAGAATTAAACTGGCCTAAAATTCCCCGTTATGCTAAAACGACCTTAAAAAGGTCTTGTGACCAGTCGTGGCAGTGGCACAAGCGTGTGACTCTAAACGACTGGTTGTGGGTTCGATTCCCACTCGAGGAGTGGAAATTATATTTCCAT
The DNA here is from genome assembly GCA_019049465.1 of Dryas iulia moderata. Classification (NCBI taxonomy): domain Eukaryota; kingdom Metazoa; phylum Arthropoda; class Insecta; order Lepidoptera; family Nymphalidae; genus Dryas; species Dryas iulia. The sequence continues at coordinate 1,373,493 of CM032418.1, forward strand.
TTTCTTCGCTCTGGTGTCGAGGTAAAACGCGGCGTTAAGTTCCGCCACTTAACACGCAAGCCTCCGAATTCGGTGGAAAGTGGGAAACGGAGTGTCTTGCAGGATACAGCGTGAAGCTAAGAAAAAAACGACCTTAAAAAGGTCTACTTCTAAGGTTCTATTTAATTTACATGTTTTCTGAGTTAGCTCACTTTAATGTTGATCGTCTCTTGATGTTGTCTCGACATTAATGCATCTATTTTTTTCATACACACATTAAATATTTGGTGAAGTTGTCGATATGAGATAAATTTTGATTTGAACAACGCATTTTTAAGTTCGCATTATTATGCTTTTTGTGGTCATTTATAAGTTTTTATGTGTGTGTTCCTTGAATTATAACTTTAACACGCATCTTCACGCTTGTACTTGAGGCTGTCGTGGCGCAGTGAGCCCACTGTAAACGCGATGGTTGTAGGCTCGATTCTCACTCGGGGGAATGATCATATTGTTATGATTAAATGTTCATTTCCTTGCTCTAGTACTATAGATAAAGCGCGGTGCTAATTTTCCGCCACTTAACACGCAATGTTTAGATTTTGGACAGAAAGTTGAAGTCGGAGTGTATTGATTCTAGGTCCTCTCTGACTACCTCGCTTTGCGGAAATAGGAAGCTGCAAAAAATTACGCTAATATTTTGACTCAACTAAAGATACTATTTGTTATATAGCGTAACTTAACACCGTAATTGGTCAAATTTAATATTATATTAATAATTAAATTAATTTTTTTTTTTTTAATATTAATAATAATTAATTGGAATACTTCTAACAACTTTGTGGCCAGTCGTGACCCAGTGTGGCCAGTCGTGACCCAGTGTGGCCAGTCGTGACCCAGTGGCACAAGAGTGTGACTGTAAGCGACTGGTTGTGGGTTCGATTGCCACTCGAGGAGTGGAAATTATATTTCCATTTTCTTCGCTCTGGTGTCGAGGTAAAGCGCGGCGTTAAGTTCCGCCACTTAACACGCAAGCCTCCGAATTCGGCGGAAAGTGGGGAACGGAGAGTCTTAACACTAGGTTCCCTCTGCCTACCCTGCTGTGTGCGGGATATAGCGTGAAGCTATATATATATATTTCTAACAATAACATTTGAAACTAAATCTACTACTTTCACATCCCAACTGCACTATCCCAGTATATCCGAACAATATGCTAAAAACCAATTACATTTCAACCCATCTCGAATTATCGATCTCAATATTGAATAGCAAAGATAATTGAATATTTCTTAAGCGCCCCACAGCGAGTGTCGAATACATTCAACGTAACTGGCCCATAATATTCCGTAGAACTAACTGTTACTTGGTGGGCAACTATTTTTTTACAGCTTGCAATCAAAGGTCATCTATATTATTTATATTGTGTGTGTCATGCTACCTATAGAAAATATTTTCTTGAGAAAGGTACGCAAAGTGGGATAAGGGGTTTCATTTGAGTGATTGGGTGTTGAGTGGCGGAACTTAACGCCGTGTTTTATCGTGCAATCACTGCGGAGAAATAAACATAATTTAAATATAGACATTCCCCTGAATTGGAATCGACTTCAAAAGCATCTTATTTATAGTCCGAAGCTCTGTATTATAAATTGGCTAAAGGTAAATATATAAGTGTATAGGCTATATAACTATGTAAATTTATAAAGTATGTATTTTACTTGTTACCTTTTATAGTTTAACGTTGTTTGCTGCACACACAGCTAGCTACCCTAAGCTGGCTAGATTAGGGTAGTTAAAGAGAATATAAAGTCAAGATACTCCTTCCTTTACGCTCCCCACGAAAAGACATTTTTTCCCGCATACATTTTTTGCCGTAGTTAGTGACAAGATAGTGTCAAGACACTCCGTTCTCCACTTTCCGCTCGAAATCAAGTCATTGCGTTGAGTGGCGGAACTTAACGCTGCGGTTTATCTTCTTTATATGAATATTAATAAATATTTCGAACACAATAACAAGTCAACAGCTAGCAAAGAAAAGTTGACAATACTACAAGTAAAACACTAATATTGACCTTTAATCTCTCTCAACCATAATTCATATACGAATCTTAATAAAAAATAGCTTAACAACCTTCTAGTGTAGTTAATAGGAAATAGTACCTTATGGTAAAGAAAATAAGAAGTATAAGTATTTAGAGGTTGGTAACGTGTTGAAATTTTTGTTACCGTTATATTGGACGAACAAAATTTAGGAATTTTCTTAATATAAACAGTAACAAATAGAAAATGGAGTGTCTTAATATCTTCTCTCTATGTCTCCGTTATGTAGGAAAAAGCGTAAAGCCGAAAATATAAGCAATACGAACCTTGAAAAGACATTTAAAGAAAATGTATAAAAATTTGAACGCAGCGGGATTCGAACCCGCGCCCCCTGAATACCGTTCAGGCGCTCTCACCACTGAGCCATGCGTTCTACTATCCGATGCGTCGAAATTTTTATACGCTTTATCACAACTTATTTATGTTGTTAGCATCTCTGTAGAGAGATTTTTACAAATTTCTGCTACCCAAAGATTATTCTACGAACAATCGTTTGGCAAGAGAGAATGCTATTTATGCAATATTTTTTAAACGTTTTTAAAGTGTTATTCCACACTTAGGAAAATTGAAAAAGACATTTAAAGAAAACATATAAAAATTTGAACGCAGCGGGATTCGAACCCGCGATGCTAACAACATAAATAAGTTGTGATAAAGCGTATAAGAATTTCGACGCAGGCTAGTAGAACGCACGCGGGTTCGAATCCCGCAGCGTTCAAATTTTTATACGTTTTCTTTAAATGTCTTTTTCAATTTTCCTAAGTGTGGAATAACACTTTAAAAATGTTTTAAAAACATATACGAACCTATTACCATCGTGTTCAACAGACGTCTCATTTACCCATACTTTAAGAAGAATAAAAATATATAATATAAATGATAATACATAAAACCTTTTCGGTGCATGATTCCTTGAAAACCCTAACACCGTCTTTAACCAATCAGAATGTTTTTATCAAATCGATCAATTTAATCAAGTGATAAATCGATTTAATCTATATCGATTTAATATAATAAAATTTAAATTTGTAGTGATGTCTTTATTTATTCGTACATAAATTATCGATATATTTAGCAGTATTAACCATAATACTACCAAATTATTATGGCAAAAAATTTAGTATACAGATGATGGTTGCAGGTTTGATCTCTACTTTAGAGCCTTTGACCCTAGTCATAAAAATTACGTGAATTCTATTCTAAATACACTAAATAGGTTAAAATTTGGTTTTTTTAGGTTAAAATTAGGTCTTTGTTCTAGAAAGAAAAAAATACTTGTAATGATTCGTTATTATAAAATCATTTTTTAGCTCTCCCTATTCCCACCATTCCCATCCTCCTTCTGCCCTACATTCCCAAGGCTGGCAATCGCATCCATAACTTGAATGTTGTGGATGTCTATGGGCGAAGGTAACCACTTACCACCAGGTGGGCCTTCAGCTCGTTTGCCTTCTTTATTCCATAAAAAAAAAAAGTCTAGTTTTACAAATTATATGAATTTCGTAATTTATAATCAAAATTTGGTAAAAAACCAGATAACAGAGTGTTCAAGTTGTCTTTGTTTTGCTATATAAAAGATATTGTTAGAGATATACCTTAGTAAATATTCACGATGTTTCGTCATTATTAATTATTATTTTTTATTTTGTTTTTTTATCTTCACGCTTTATCCCGCACACATCAGGGTAGGCAACGGGAACCTAGTGTCAAGACACTCTGTTCCCTACTTTCCGCCGAATTCGGAGGCATTGCGTGTTAAGTGGCGGAACTTAACGACGCGCTTTACCTCGACACCAGAGCGAAGAAAATGGAAATATTAAATATTTCCTCTTCTTGAGTGGGAATCGAACTCACAACCAGTCGTTTACAGTCACACGCTTATGCCACTGGGCCACGACTGGCCACTGGCCTTTTATTTAGTTCTTTATATTTATTTTCATTTTTTTTAATTAATCTAGTTGTTCAAATCACATGAATCTCATCAATGACATACAAAGTCAGTGCCAAATAGAGAACGGAGTGTATTTACTTAGTGTCTGGGCTCTCTTTGCACTGTTACATAAAAGATATAGGTAACGATACAATAAAATATTCTGTCAATTTAAAGTCGTTTTATTAGTATACACCGCATAGATTCCAACACTAACACACAAAATCGATTAAAAAAACACAGAACAGAGTGTCTCAACGTAGTGTCTAAACTCTCTTATTATAAAAAAATATATTTAAAAGAACATTCGCGATGATTCGTCATTGAATAATTGCGGACTGCCATACAAATTGATGGTTTACATCGCAGCGGGGTGTCGAAGTAAAGAGAGGAATTCAAACGGGTAAGGTCCTAAATAAGTTTTATGTACATGTCATGTCTTTCAGACTGGGCGGCTTGTTTGTTATTTTTGCTAACTTCTTATTAAGGTATTTGGGGCTTGGGAAAAACAAAACAATTTAATAATATATGTAAGGTTATTTTAATTTAATTATGTTTTAATATCAAGTATGTGGAGGTGTAATTTAGTAAGTATTTATGATAACTACATTAAAAAAGCACACAACTTATTAACTTATTACATTCACGTATGGAAAAGTGGTTAGAGAGAATCTAGTGTCAAAATACTCCGTTCTCCACTTAAAAATTTAGGTATAATATTAAGTATTTTATATATCATATTAAAAGTATTTTATAATGAAATATATTCGTTTATATAGCTTAACGCGACAACATCTGTAATCGCGACTGGTTGTGTGTTCAGTTCACAAAAGTGTGAACTGAACACACAACCAGTCGCAAAGGGGTACTGATTACAATTTAATTATTTTAATTTCTCCACTATAACCAACTAGAAAAGCCGCTGAAGGCCGGACGCCCTAAACACATTACTTCTCGATTGACGCGGAAAGTAGAGTACGAAATTCCTGGCCACTATAGTCCTGATTTCCCTGCTATTTGCAAAAAAAGTTGTAAAAAAAATCTATATTATAATGCTATTTAAACAAGTGTTAATAATATTAATACTTAACGCTTCACTTAAACTGCGTTGTGATCGATCGAACGTGACCGTGCGACCCGCGGATTACATCACCTGCAGATCGAGTATTGCCATTCAAAATCGCATAAGTGGAAGGCATTAATGTAATATTGCCAAAAGATTTGGATGAGGATATAGAAATAAGGATATACTAGCGGCTTTCCTGCGTAAATTAAAGTTTAAGGTCAATTTGAAGAAAACAGTTATTTTATAACAATTTTGTCACACAAAATATAAATTATTAAATCTTGTTATTTTTGAACCGATTAAATTAAAATAAATCTTAAAATATTAAAGGAAGATCAGAAAGTTTATAAATCAAAACTGCCCAAAGGTTTCCTCTGCCTACCCTGCTGTGTGCGGGATACAGCGTGAAGCTAAAAAAAAAAAATTAAATGGCTTGAGCCGTTTCTGTGATTAACGTGCACAAACACACAGACAAACAGAAAAACATGTTAATCCAACAATAATATGTTTTATTACATATCTTTCATCCTTAACCAGCTATCAGTTATATTTTTATCATACTAATGGATAAAATTAATTCAGACTCTGTTAGTTTCGGATAATTTCATCCTTTTTAAGGAATGTGAGTAAATTTAATATACTAGTTATATATATATAAATGTATATTACTATAAATTCAAGTGACTTTGTTTTTTTCAATAATTTGTTACTAACATAATTTTCAAGAAATATATATTATAAGGCTAATACTAGAACAGTAACCTGAACAACGCCCGCACTATGAAAGATTGCCATTCACGACAATTAAGTGCTAACATTGTATATTCCTACCCCCGGAGCGTATAGCGAATACACAAATGATTTAAGTCCTTGTTAACTTAATCTGATTGATATGACTGAAATGTTTGTTTGTTTGTTCGTTATTTATTAACCGGAAGTACTGTATTGGGACCTACGTAGCTGAGTTTCGGAAAGTCTAATTTAACTAAAAAGTTAAGTCGTTATCTCAGAATATACATATGTAGGTAGAATATTGTAAATTAAATACAAATATTTTCACTTCTTCTTATTTCACTTACTTTATGTCACGCCTTTTCCCGTTTAACAAGGTAAAGAGAGAGATATAGCGTATTGAGTATACGCAATAACATTTTAAATTATTTACTTGAAGCTATCGTGGTGCAGTAGGACAGTAGACCAGACTAGTAGTAATCACACTTGGTAGTAAGTTCTATTCCCATTCAGAGGAATGAACATAATTTTATAATTTGTGAACAATTCAAAGAACGGCGTTAAGTTCCACCACTTAATATGTCTCGATTTTCAGACGGAAAGTGAAGACGGGAGTGTTCTGACCCTGACTTAGGACTACTCTCCTATGTATGGCTTACCGTAAAGAAAGTGCTGAAACGATGTACTAGAATGGAAGATGAGGGGCCAGTCGTGGAAATATTTAATATTTCCATTTTCTTCGCTCTGATGTCGAGACAAAGCGCGGCGTTAAGTTCCGCGACTTAACACGCAACGCCTCCGAATTCGGCGGAAAGTGAGGAACGGAGTGTCTAAACAATAAATTCCCTCTGCCTACCCTGCTATGTATAGGATACAGCGTGAAGCTAAACAAAAAAGAAAAATGTACCAGAATATATTTATCAAACCTAAAACCATCAGCCTTACAGAAAATATGTCACGACTGTACCACAATACACCTGTCAAGTTGTAAAACGTATTAAAGTATACAACAGCGCATTGTTCAAGTGTATTTACGATGTATGAAACAAATGTAATGTTAGACATTTTAATATAATATAATACTATAATAAAATCGTTGACTCTCGTTTTCGTACAAACATCGCTACCGCGTTATACGTGTTGTTACTACAAACAAACTATTACTTGAGATAGATTTGTTTTACAAAAATATTATAAACTAGCGGCCCGCTCGCGGCTTTGCCGCCTACATAGCTGTTGCGGTCTATTGCAACCCTAAGGGATAGATTTTTGAAAATTAGAGTAGCGTACATTTAACCTTGAATTATCAATTATATTTATGCAAAATTTTATTACAATCGGTCAAGCGGTTTAGATTTTTCATACAAACTTTCGTCCCCTATTTCAACCCTTTAGAGGTAGATTTTTGAAAAAATAAGTAGCCTATGTTAGACCCAGTTATTGTTACTACTTTCATTTTAAATTTCATCCAAATCGGACCTGCAGATTAGCCGTGAAAGCATGACAGACAAACACACAGACTTTCGCATTTACAAAAATATTATAAATATATTTTTTTATTTCTTTTAGCTTCACGCTGTATCCCGCACACAGCAGGGTAGGCAGAGGGAACCTAGTGTTAAGACACTCCGTTCCTCACATTCCGCTGAATTCGGAGGCGTTATGTGTTAAGTGGCGGAACTTAACACCGCGAGATTTAAATGTAAAAATAGTATTATAAATGTATGTTCAAATCACAGAATAAATTATAAAGAAACGCTTTATAAGAACGGAGTGTGACATTAAATTTTCTAATATTACTTTATATATGCCATTCGAAAACAGAGAAGCGACAATAAAAGAAAAAATGAATATTATAAAAAAAGCATTAGTGATGTCTAATTTCGGGGGATAAAAAGTGTTTATGTTTACGTTAAATTACAGTAGAAAAATGTCTTTTTTTTCTAAATAAATGAGGTATCGTCTTAGCAACGTGTATCTTGACGTTTTATTTTTTGAAAAGAAAGACAATAAGAACCTAGTGTCGAAACTCTCCATTTTTCGTTTAAAGTACTTTGAAACGATTTCTTTTTCACAGTGAATATATCAATTTTAAACTGCACAAAAACAAAATCAAATGTTTACATAAAACTAAAATAATACGTCAATCACTAGTCGTGGTACTAAGTGTGACTGTAAAGCGACTGGTTGTGGGTTCGATTCTGACTTGAGGACTGGAACTATTTAATAATTCGGCGGAAAGTTGGGAACGGAGTGTCTTAGCATTCTGTCCCATCTGCCTACACTGCTGTGCGCAGGATACACCGTGAAGCAAAAAAAAAGAAGACTGATTATCAACTTATATTATTAAATTACTTTTTTATTTAAATAATAGAATACATATATCTTTTCCTTCCTTTACATTAATCCTTTAAACAAATGTCTAAACTAAGTAACCTATCTTAGAACATAAAGACTATCCAGACCGGGTCGTTCATAACCGAACTAAAGCTACCCCCCACCAGCGTCTACTGTGTAGGTAGTTTAAATGACTGTGCCTCTTTATTATATGTCCTTGTTATAGTTTAAGCTTTTGATTATTTAACTTGAATTAGATGGTTTTATTATTTTAAGGATTTTCGAATTCTTTTGCAACAAAGAAATCATAGAGTTCATCTTTAGCCTAATTTGACATCCTTAAAACTTACTTTTTTAAGTTCAGAAAATTTAGATATTTTTTTTATAAAAGTTATGAAAGTTTGAACGCAGCGGGATTTGAACCCGCATATCTTGGAAACCGTCTGAATTTTTATTGTTAGCAGCCTCGTAAAGAGATTTCTGTAAATCTCAAGATTATTTCTACGAATAATCATTTGTCTTTAGAGAATGCTGTTTATTAAATATTTCAAAGTTATATTCTTACACTTAAGTATTTGTACCCTAGTACGAAAAGCATTGAATTTTTTAAGAATACTTAGAAAAAATTGAACGCAGCAAGTAATATAATATTCTGGTCGAATTCGCTTTAAATATGCTACTAAGTGATCAAATATTTGAATTATTGTAAGTAAACTGAAAAAATTAAATTTCGAAAAATTGTAAAAAGAAACGACTCTACCCTGGTTAGAACTGTAGCATTACTTATAACAGTGTAGTTAGCAATTGACCAAAATCAGTATATTTTCCTCTATTTGAGACATGAGATGCACATATGGAAAAAAATACAGACATTTGATTATTATTCCCATATATCATAGAGAAAAAGGAGAAGAGTTCCCATAGGAAGGCAGTCCCTGGCTAAAGCTGGGATAATTTCCAGAGGGAAGAAGATGTCATAGAAAAAAATTAACCAAAATTTCAGTAAAATTCTAACACCCATCATATACATTCTAGCACGTTTCAACTAAAACGTACATAATATTTAATAATAATTCAATTCCACACATAAAACGTATTATGAATGGGCGGCTTTACCTTCGTGTAGGCCTATTTACCGTTAATACACAATCTGCGATCCTACAACTGTTCAGGTCGGACAATACGCCGATGAGTAATGTTCTTAGCCAATGTCATGCGTTTGTATCTAGCCCTCTAGAATGAAAGTGACTTAACGCAAAACACTATAATATGATCTTTTGTTTTCGCGATTACTATACATTTTGAAATGAAACTATTTTTGACCGGATTAATTGCGTATATTATTGGTATTCGAAAATGCATTTTTTAGAAACCCGACGTTTCGAACACCTTACAGTAGTCAACTCAGACTCAAAAATAGTTTCATTTCAAAACAAAACACTATGTTCTCTATTATAACATGTTATTCCGTCTTTACGATTTTTATCACATAGCAGGGTAGTTGTGGCCAGTCGTGGCCCAGTGGCACAAACGTGTGACTGTAAACCGACTGGTTGCAGGTTTGATTCCCACTCGAGGAGTGGAAATATTTAATATGTCCATTTTCTTCGCTCTGGTGTAGAGGTAAAGCGTGGCGTTGAGTTCCGCCACTTAACACGCAATGCCTCCGAATTCGGCGAAAAGTGGGGGACGGAGTGTCTTAATACTAGGTTCCCTCTGCCTACCCTGCTGTGTGCGGGATACAGCGTGAAGCCTAAAAAAACGTTTATAATCAAACGCTGTTCCACTGCACTATTACGATATACATCTTCCTAAGTTACTTTCAAGTACACATGTATGTACTCGTATGTATGTTCGTGTTCACTTAACTCCTAAATCACGCGTGCAATTTAACACAAGATAAAGGTCAGATGTAATTTCAGATGGTTTAGTAAGTTAGGTGATTGAAATTAATTGATGATTATTATGTACAAGGAAGAGGTTGCACCTGTTGATAGCATCTACGATATTGAGGTTAGAATTATGATATAACGGTGTCTTGGGGGAAAATTTGTGGTGGATTTCTATTTTCTCTATTTATTAGTAAAGGTTTAAAGTGTTTTTTAAGCTTATATACGCCCAAATTGTTATTTTCTTAGTTAATTTCGTCCAGAATTATTTTTAATTGAATTGACCAGAAAAAATGGAATTTCAAATTCTAGAATTATAAAAATTAAAAAAAAGGGAAGAAAATTTAATATACTTTTGTAATATGTAAGTTATATCACTATTTTCAATTTGTAAGATTTTTTATAAATTTATATAGGTAGTATTACTTTTATAACTAGTAACCTAGTTCAAATGTTTTGTTAAACTTTTTTAGTTATATTAATATTTCAATATATTTTTTTGAGGTCACAGTGGGACAGCATCTGACTGTACGCGCTATTGGTTATAGGTTCGATTATCACTCTGAGAAATGATTATATTTAAATTATTTTCATTTCACAGCTCTGATATGACAAAGTGGATTGAGTTTCACCAGTCAGTCTCAAATTTAAGTAAAAAGTAAAAAAACGGAGTGCCTTGCGACTGGGTTTTCTTTGACAACACTTTTTTTCTTTTTTTTTTTTTGATCGTAAGGAAATCCTATTACGAATGCCCGGGTGGGCACCCGGGACGCAGTTATGTGGGACTCCGGTTCGGCAAGATGGTACGCCTCTGTTTACCCACTAAAACCGGACGGTGCTCCTCTCCCGCCATTAGCCCAGGTCTCGGGTACTGCCCCAGTCGTCCACAGACCTGGGCAGTGGTTCTTAGACATTCTGCCCTGCTATTCTGGATAAATCTTGAAGCTGAAAAAACATATTTTTAACACAAATATTCATCTTTGACAAAGTAACCTTCGATCAAATTCTCGTAATATGAGGATTATTAAATTAAATCATATTTTTATGCTAATTCCGTATCAGTTACATACACTTATTTAAATAAAAATTAGTTCTAAGAAATACTTAAGCAAAGTAATTACTTTTTATATGATAAATATAAAAACAAAATTGCACCAATTAAGTAGTTTTTAAGCCATTTTCTTTTTTCCCATCGAATTCTAGCTATGTTACTTGGGGCTTAGGCAAAAAAATGTAAGTTATACGTTAAGTAAATTAAATAAGCTTAAAACTACAAAATTGCTAGCTTTATTATGACTAAATTAGGACCAAATGACAATGTACATTTTTTAAATGTATATCAATATAATTTGAATCTCGCAACTTCGTTTCGGTGGGTACAAAACGTAAAATTCCATTATTTACTCTTACTGTGCAAATTTATAAAAAATCTTCCCTTCTCTTCTCAAGAAGCAGGTGGCATTCATTTTTTTTATTCTATGCTTCAAGTTTCTATTACCAATAGTTTTGGTTGGACGTATTCAGTAACGAAAAATGTTTATATAGCTCCAACATGTTTAAGTGTCAGAAATTTTGACTTCCAAAGCAGATATGATTAACTTTTAAACTGGTTCCTAAGCAAACTTTTCAACACTATAAATATTTTTTAAAAACACATTTAAAAAATATATCATTAATTTTACCATCTGTAAGACGAAGAACTACATCGACATTTTCTAAAATCCTTTCTCACCTTATAAAATTTCTTAGCGTTTCAGAGCTCAAAGCATTTCTGATAAACGTTCACACGTATTGATGTGATCCTGAAGGTGTAATTACGACAGGACGGACAGTCGTAAATAATATTAATATATCGCGATAGCGGCTTGGCATTTGCGGGAAGCACGAGCAAGGTAATTCGGTATCTTTATGTAGTTGGTTAGTGTTGCGTTATAGACTTATTTTGTACTTCTATACTACAACTATAGTTCACTATAAGTATAGTTGTAACGGTGAAGAACAGCTAAAAGTATATTGATGGTGTATCTACTCCAAAATGCTTCTAAGGAACCCAATAACCTTAAAGGGGCCAATCGAAGCTCAGTGGCACGAACGTGTGACTGTAAACGACTGGTTGTGGGTTCGATTCCCACTCGAGGAGTGATAATATTTAATATTTTCATTTCCTTCGCTCTGGTATCAGATGCAAAGCGCGGCGTTAAGTCCCGCCACTTAACAGCGTGAAGCTAAAAAAAACCTTAAATCAATTTAGAAATATCTAAACCTTATTTTAAAACGACCCCTTAAGCCTACTTTTGGGTCACAAGTCTCAAGTACTGTTTCGAGCTCCTCTTTTCTATAACGCGATGGGCATTCGCATGCCAAATCCACGTTATACTAACTAATTTATTTTCTAGTGCATATACCATATTTAAAATCCCTTAAGTAAGATTCGAACTTACTAACATCGCTAACAATTGAGTCACTATGGGGCAAATAATACAAAAAAAAACCCCTTTCCCCCAGTCTAAATTATATGGATCTGTGTAAAGACGTCCATTACACAGCGTGTTAGGAACTAGCAAAAGATTTATTTTAGAACAGTTATATAAATGTCAGCGCGAGCCGTGTCCAAGTCGAGGGAAATAATTTAATCTGTACGTAGTCATAAATATTAAACGCGTTCCGTTTGTACAACACCCTGTATAGTTGGTTCAAGTTAGCAGCGCTTGTGTGATAATATCGAGCTGTAGTATATATAGGAAATCTAATGATAGACGCAATGGTTCTGGATTCGATTTCTATTTGAGTTATTTAGTATTTATAATAGAAAATAAAAGCTTATTTTCTGATCGATTTATATTAATAAGGTGTGGAGTTTTGTTACGCTATTCGACATGCAGTGTCGCTAGAACAGGTAGAAAGCGGAGAATTGGAGTGTCCTAACACTTGATTCTCTCCTTTCGCTATATACGAGTCAAATATAAGGAACAACATTTAATCTTCTCTTTAGAAAATAATTAATATTTTATAATAAACTACGTTTCAATTCTATACAGGTTCTCATAAATGCCACCCAAAAAAATAAATAAATTGACACTGATACTATTAGTATTATTTGGTACTAGTACTAGTACTATTAGTAGTATTTGGTACTAGTACTAGTACTATTAGTAGTATTTGGTACTAGTACTAGTACTATTAGTAGTATTTGGTACTAGTACTAGTACTATTAGTAGTATTTGGTACTAGTACTAGTACTTAGTATTCACTCTGAATTTTGACTACTTCATCCTAAACTAGCTTACAAATAAAGAAAAAGAAAATAAATTATATTTACTATAAGCTTTTATTACGCGGCGTTGAGTTCCGCGACTCCACACGAATTTCCCATTTCAGGAAAAAAATGGAGAACGGAGTGTCATGACACTTGATTCTCTCTATCTATTAAATAAGAATCCGGAAACTATTCCGGATCTACTAAGATTCAAGGAAAAGCTTGGAGTGGTAAAAATAAATAAGCTTTTCCCACTTAACATGAATATCCCATTTCAGGAAAAATAATGGAGAACGGAGTGTCAAGACACTTGTTTCTTTCTATCAAATAAGAATCCGGAATAGTAGATTCAAGGAAAAGCTTTCACTTAAAGCTAAAATAAATAAGCTTTTCGCTTATAACTTAAACCATTCATACCTAACACCAGTCTAGTAGTAAGATGCTCGCGTAATAATTGGCAAAACAACAGCATGCTAAGACAATACTCCTTTTTATAACACTTTAGATTTATTAGTACTTAGATTTTATTTACGACGTTAATTCTAAAGCATCATTGATATACAATTGATTAGAATCCTTCATTCCTTTAAAGTATTTGCGTAAAACGTAATGGATGTTATTTGCTAATGTGTTTTTTTTTTATTTATATGAAATATATATAGAGAAATGTAAATTACGGGACAATTTTCTCCTTTTTCTGGTTACTTAGAATTACGGAACCTAATGCTGCTACTTCTTACGTAGCAAAATGTTGTTTACCAGCTCACCTATTACTATTTTATAATAGTTTATGTTAAAAAATAATATGTAATTTATGGGACAGTAGAAAAAACAATTCACTTGCAATAAAAAAGTTAATAATATCTGTGGTTTTCACGTATTCTGCGTGTATTTCGATATTTTTATATAAGTAGACGATGTACCTGTGACAACGGACTACCTACTGTAAATCGTCCGAAAAGTTGGATTTTCTAAAATATACTTACGAGTACCGAAACATGCATCATTAATCAGGTTAAAATAGTAATTTCAAAGAGAAACATACTGCTATAATATATAGAAATATATTCACAGCCCATAATATCATTAATAATTTTAAATAAAGGAAAGTCAGGTCAAATTACTAGCTCATAACATTAATAGTGGAAGCAGCAGTTGTAGCGGTATAAATTTATTTGATTGCATTCAAAATGCATTAAATTCGCTTTAAGATTATAACTTGAAACTGGTTATGATAATTTTATTACACAGTACTTCATACACGGCATTACATTATAAGTTGCCTTTGTTGGATAAATATTTGATATTTAAAAAAAAAAAACGTGTGAAATCACGCGATGGTCGTGGATACGAATCTTATTTGTGGGAATTATTATTATGTTATAAGAAAAATTTAAAAAAAACTATGATTATTTAGATGTGGCTAGTCGTGGCCCAGTGGCACAAGAGTGTGACTGTAAACGACTGGTTGTGGGTTCGATTCCCACTCGAGGAGTGGAAATTATATTTCCATTTTCTTCGCTCTGGTGTCGAGGTAAAGCGCGGCGTTAAGTTCCGCCACTTAACACGCAAGCCTCCGAATTCGGCGGAAAGTGGGGAACGGAGTGTCTTAACACTAGGTTCCCTCTGCCTACCCTGCTGTGTGCGGGATATAGCGTGAAGCTATTTATTTTTATTTATTTTTTATTATTTAGATATGTTTTATTGCGACGTAACCTACTACTAGAAGGTGTCATTTATGTCTTTAGAAAATGATTTTATATTTTTAATGTGTTATACTACTTAATATAAGAAAATATTTTTTAGAAACCGTTTGAAAATATCAATGTAGTGTGTCTCGAAGGATCGGGTTTTGAAAACTCTCTGTTTTTTTTTCTGAAAATTGACATTCCAGGTCTAAAAAACCTTAAAAAATTATAAAATAAAAAATACTTCCAAATATTTTTTTGAAAAACGTCAAGTGTAAACATAAAAAAGTGACACTTTGGAAGTCGTCAATTATAAAAACTATCATTGGATAATCCTAGAAAGCTGATGCAGCAATTTCTTACCTTGTTATATAGAAAAAAAGACACTTTTTCACGTCTAGTTATTTCCTATCAACGTTTACACCTATCGGAAATCAAACCCGCTATTAACAATGCTATAATAGGCCTGTCGCCTTAATTAAATTGCTGCAGTTATAACTCAAACTAGGTTTAGTTTTCTCTTGCGCAAAATCAAGATATCTTGTTAATTAAGATGTATTGAGTGAATTAATATTGGCTGTCATTTTTACTTAGTATTTTTAATGTATTAAAGAATGTACGTGTTTTTTAGTACATATTCTAGTGTATTTTGCTTTAAGTGTAGTGATTTTTTGCTTCATATATCTCTTGTACACCAGGCAGAATAAACATAGTGTTATGATACTCCATTCCCGAATATATTATTTATAAAATTTTTCTTAGTAGATATATGAAGTTCCTATTTACTTGTGAAGACGATCAGGGTCGAAGAGAAATCAGTTAATTCTAAAAAAAATCCTAGTTTTCATCTTTTACCTACGTAATATTCATTTTAGTAATATGAAGCAGTGTTTTTCAAACTTTGATACGGGAATTACTTGGAGTTCATCGTTCGACGATACGGGGTTCACCACAAGATTTATATAACGATAGTTTATACAGGGTTATATATAGTTAACATATAAAGCGTTAGCTAGAATCTACAAATTTTATCATTTTGGGGCCACTAAATTGAAAATCCCTGCTGTTATTGGTACATACCTATATTATAGTGTATTACTTAGTGTAACCGTTTCCATCGTCTACTAGAATTCAGGTTCTAGCTTGCGTGATTGATCGATCTGAGGAGTTAGTTGAGTCATGTAATTGTTATATATACTTATTATATACAACTAGTGTATAATGTTGAATAAATGATTACCCACACGCACTAAAAATGCTTTTCTTTGGACGATCAAATCTATAGTTGACAGCTTCACGGTTTTTTTTCAGCATAGTAGAATAGTCAGGGAGAAGCTAGTGGCAAGACACTCTGTTTTCCTATCTCTACCTGAAGTTATGGCATTGTGTTTTTAGTGGTGGAACGCCGTATTAACCTTAGTTAACAGAAAGTCCAAGACACTTCTTCCATCCCCCGCTCGAAATTGAGATCTTGCTTAATGTGATCTTTTGTTTTCGCGATAACTACACATTTTGAAATAAAACTATTTTTAATCGGATTAATCGTTGGCGGTAGTTTGATATAATAATGTATCAACTGACAGACGAATGCCACCTCAGTCTACCTGTGAGTGACCACGGACTACTGTAAAGTGTTCGAAACGTCGGGTTTCTAAAAATGTATTTTCGAATACCAAAAATATACGCGATTAATCCGGTTAAAAATGGTTTAATTTCAAAATGAGTTCTTATTTGTTGAATGGTGGATTAGTAAAAGAGAATATATTAAACTTTAACTTAAACAACCAAAATTTTATCCCAACATAATTTGTATTATACATACATACATACATACATACATAAATACACAGAGATACTTTAGAAAGGCAGTCGTGACATATTTTATCGTGATTACTACATTTTTGTGGCACATGCATGTATGTTGCTTGAGTCTTGAGAAACGTCTTATCTTGTACGGTGCTCGTAAACGTATACGATATGATATGATCGTTATCAAAGGCTGTGGCTGAGGGAAACCGCTATTCTTTTGTCTTTAACCAACTAAAAATGTAAAGTGTATTATAATAGAGTAGATAATGTGAAAAAATAGTTATATAATCGTTGAAAAATTTATAAATGTTTAGTCGTGGCGCAGAGGAACAAAGTGTGACTGTAAAGCGATTGGTTGTGGATTCGATTCCCACTCGAGGAGTGGAAATATTTATCATTTCTGCTTTCTTCGCTCTGGTGTAAAAGGCAATGTATAGCGTTAAGTTCCGCCACTTAACACGCTAGGCTTCCGAATTTGGTGAAAATAAGGGAGTGTCTTAACACTAGGTTCCGTTTGCCTACTCTGCTGTGTGCAGCATACAGGGTGAAGTTAAAAAGAAGATAATATGTAAAAATAGTTATATAATAGTTAAAAATTTAAAATAAGGTAAAACACGGTGTTGAGTTCCGTCATTCAATACGCCATGACTGGAATTGGGGAGGAAATTAGGGTGCTGAGTGTCTTGATACTATGATATCTTTGTCTAAACTATTATACGGGAAAAGTTTATAGCCATAGACAAGTACTTTTGACATAAGTGAATTCTGCTAAGAAGTGCCAGTATGAAGAACAAATGTTTCTACCTTCCTTAACACTTTCATTTTAAAGTTTTTGACCACAACACTGCATTTTATCTAACTTACATAGTTTCTTTATATCTTCTTTAAACAACGAATCTAGTGTCAAAACACTCTGTTCGTCGCTTTTTTCTCTATATTCCTCCAAAATTTAGGAATAATAGGTAATAAAACAAAAAATATCTAAACATAAATTTACAGTTTTTTCATATTTATACATAAAAATGAATGCATATAACATATATTTTTAATTAATGTATTCTTTCTTCAATAAATTGGAAGAATTTATTTTTTTAATTCCAAACACCGAACGAAATTAATATTTCTTGTTATGTTTCAGGTAATTTTGGTGAATTTGGTGTTTCGGTAAGCTAGCAATACTAAGAATTGCCACATTACATACACAAAGATAAAAAAATATGATTTTAATGGACAAAATCCTGTACACAGTACGGAGTACTTGTAAAAACCTGTCAATTTGTATGAATATAACATATTAATTTGAATATTTAATTGTAAAAATGTCGTTTAAATCATAAAAAGTTGTGAATTAATCAAATCCGGATATTTATTTTAAGGCTTCCATTACTACTCAGATATGAGCTTTTTCGATATACTTACCTAAGAATAATTAGTTGAAAATTGATTTAAAATTATATTTTATATTATTTAAATATGAATGTATATTTTAATAATTTTATGCCTGTACATATAAAGGAACTATCATCCAAGTATCATTTTTCAAAATGGTTGCGAGTTCATAACCCTCAATCGAAAAAATACTATTGCCTGTCCTCTAAAAAAGGCAATTACAAGCCACATTCAATTAAAAAAAGTTATAATAATTTTAAAAATAATCTTTAAAAATTAATATTTTTTTGCCAAAAAACCTTAGAACCTTGTCTACCACTTTGGAAAAATCTTCATACACAAAATCATTAACATAAATTTATATTTTTATTATTTAAACAAAAATATACATATCCACATACTATCATTATTATTACTCTTCAAACCAAAGCATTTGTATTTAACTTAAAGCTCATATACAAACATTTTTTTTTTATTTATTTTTTTGGTTTCACGCTGTATCCCGCACACAGCGGAGTAGGCAGAGGGAACCTAGTGTTAAGACACTCTGTTCCCCACTTTCCGCCAAATTTGGAGGCTTTTGCGTGTTAAGTGGCGGAACTTAACGCCGCCCTTTACCTCGACACCAGAGCGAAGAAAATGGAAATATAATGAATCTAATAACTCCTAACTAAATAAATAATAAATACCATTTTTTCGTACAAATAAACACAAATTAGCCCACTATCTATGCGGGTGGTGTCTCAGTCTCACATTTCAACAAACATTCGTCTTTTTTTCCAATTTTTTTTCATAATATATTTTTCAATAATTAACTTTATCCAATCTATTTCAAATTTGACAGGCGAGATAAAACCGTAGCGCTAATACACCGCCGCCTTTGACGGATACACGATAAAAGGAGTATATCTATTGACGTACTGTGAGAGAGACAAGTTATTAATACTTTTAATATATCAATTTATTTGTTTTTTTTTTGTTTCATATGTGGGATGAAGGTATATGATATTTTTTTCTTGAATTATTTATTAGAGTAAATTTTACACGAAAAATGTCAAAATTTTGTTCTGAATTAGAAATTTTGTATTTTAGCTGATGATTTTAAAGAAATATAATGTTAGAGTATAATGTTAAAGCATTGTTATAGCCATCATCATATTTTTATTAAGTTACAAAAACCCATTCAGTTGCTATGGCTTAAGACGCAATAGTCATTTATTTGCTTTGTTAGGACAAAAGGCAGCGTTGAGTTACGCTATTCTTTTAAGAGGCAAAAAGTGAAAGAAATAATATTTAATATGATGTTTTTTCTGCCTATTTCATCATATACAAAAGCTCCTATTATATTAAATAAAATTATAAATTAATATACTCAAATCACTTTCGTACTGAACCATACAACACTATATAACATCTAAAGAAGAATCTAATTAAACCAAATTATGAATATGAAATTATTTTTTTATGCGCCCTAATTGTTTCTGAGTTCACGCCTGGCTTGCGTAATCAACATTTTGTTAGAAACACCAAAAAATACTTCAACTATTTTATCGTGACAGCAGGAAATATGTTTAAAAATTATATTTTTACTTTTAATATTTTAAAGTGCTATTCACATATTTAGGATATTGAAAAAGACACTTAGGTAACCCATAAAAATATGAACGCAGCAGGATTCGAATCCGCGCCTCTCGGAAATTATCCATACACCCTTACCACTAGCCTATGCGTTCTATGAACGCTTTCGAGAGTTCATACTTTTATATGTTTTGTAAAAATGACCTTTTCAAGCTTTATTTTTGTTATATGAGAGTACATATATTTACTCCATGAAATTGAGAAACCATTTGACTCCAATAGTAATGGATGCTGGTACTTATTACTTAGGGAAGTGATTGTATTTAAATAATTTTCACCCTCCTCTAGTTTTAATAACAAATTGCGGCGTTAAGTTCCGCTATTTAACACCCAAGGTAATCTTTGCTTATTTTCTTGCGCACAGCAGAAGCATTAACCAAAAGCAATGTTTTATGCAACTTTCTACTAGATTATTTAGTGATTTTATATAGAATTCAATTACAAATTATAATATCTCCACTAAACAAGGCCTGGCTAGAAATTACGACAATACACAAAATCCATGTTGGGCTATATTTACATAATTTATTCAAAAATACATTAGTGTTTTAAGTCTTGATGTAAACTTGAGCGGACGCTTGGGGCTTACAAAAAAGCTTTCCTATTCAGGGGTTATGGAGGAAAGCGCGTTTACACGACACGATTAAGATTTTTACTTTAGTTATAATTTCATAAATTAAACTATATGTCAGGCCCAGTGGCACAAGTGCGTGACTGTAAACGACTGGTTGTGGATTCGATTCCCACTCGAGGAGAGGAAATATTTAATATTTCCATTTTCTTCGCTCTGGTGCCGAGGTAAAGCGCGGCGTATTCTAGACCATGTGTAAATCTAGATCATATAATTATAATCTAGATTTAAATATGAGACTAGATTTTAGTACAGGTTACTTCCATTACACTTGATAACAATTTCGATAAAAAAAACCGAGACTGAAAGTATACCAAATATATACATTATTTATTCGAACGCCTAATTATATAGTATACAACTGGTTTTATATTAATTAATCATAATAAGCAAGTTTTACAATTACATTTGACAAAACATGATTACGCCCACAATTATGGCAGGTACAACGAAAGTGGTATAACTAAGAAATATTTAAAATATATAAATAAATTTAAAAATTAAAATAAATGTTTATCTGTAAATACTACTTTAATGTGGCCTGTCGTGGGCCAGTGGCACAAGCGTGTGACTGTAAATGACTGGTTGTGGATTCAATTCCCACTCGAGGAGTGCCGAGGTAAAGCGCAGCGTTAAGTTCCGCCACTTAACACGTAATGCCTCCGAATTCAGTGAAAAGTGGGGAACGGAGTGTCTTAACACTAGATTCCCTCTGCCTACCCTGCTGTGTGCGGGATACAGCGTGAAGCTAAAAAAAAAGACTAATATTTCTTGTGGGCTTGAGACAAATACGAATGAGTTATATTATTTTAATTTTTTACTAACTAGAGGGTTATTTTTAATGGCGATACACAACGCTGTGACTTGTCAAGTGGAATAGAGAGAAAAAAATCTGTCTATCATCTCTTTCCCGAGACCGTCGTGGCCTCACAGTGTCTCGTTATACGCGCAACGGTTATAGACTTGATTTTTTTGGGGAAATGATTATACTTAAAATATATTCATTTCTCTGCTCTGGTACTGAGATAAAGCAGTTGAGTTCTGGTACTTGAATGCAATATCTCTTTTTCTATTTCAGCTAAAAAAAATATAGAAAAATATGGAAATAATATGGAATTGTAAATAACGTTTAAATTTAAGTTACACCTCTTTTCCAAAGTGACACAAGTAATGTTTATTCATAACAAGTAACATATTATATTAATTTGAACAACTTTTTTGCTTCACACTATAAACAGATTCACACTCAGTCCCTTAGTGTCAACAAAAATACTTTGTACTTTAGAAAAAATATCGACTTATTATTATAAAAATCATTATGCTCTCTTTATTAATAATTGATAGTAAGATTTAATTGCTTAGTAAGATTTGAAAAGAAAAACTTAATTTCTTTCCACATAAACGTTATTATCGCGTGGCATAGTTAGAAAGTACTTGTACAGTCCATAGTTAACGATTCGATTCATGATTAACAGTTTATAATTAAAAACTTTTTAAAAAATATATTAAATTATTTAAAAAATAAATATAATATTTAAAAAAAAATACATAAAATTGGGTGGCAATTAGAGAACGGAGTGTCTTCACACTAGATCTTTTCTGGTTATGTATATTATGTATATGAGATGCTATATATACCTACATAACAGGATATGCTGAGAGAATCAAGTTTAAGACTCAAAACATTCCGTTCTACATTTCCACCTGCATTCAACACATTAAATGCTAATTGGCGGAACTTAACACCGCTATATCAAATATAATTTATCAGAGCCAAATAACCAAAAATAATTTAATTCCCCATCAAAAATAATTAAAATTAATATAAAAACGTATAACTTAGATAAAAACGGGGTTTCTAACATAAATGCTAATTGATCCCTTTGTAAGGCCGCACGGGACAGTCGCCATGCAAATACTTTTTGCATTCCGCACCCTGGCGCGGACGTGGACGAAGGCAGAATGCTTTCTTGGCTCAAGCGAGATACGTCCAAGTTTATTTATTTATAGTCAGTTAGATGGGTCGTGAATTCAATGCCTGGTTGATACAATTCTTGGTTTCTTTTTGTGTTTTGTGTGTGTGTGTGTTGTGTAAGTTGGGTAGAGAGAGGATATTGTTAAGCTACTCCGTTCGTTATGTTCTACTAACTTGTTGAGACGTTTTTTGGGAATGGCGGAACTTAACGCCGTGCGTTCTTAATCATTTCTCTAACTAGGGATTGGATCTTCAATCATTCTGCATATAATCAAAATATATCATACCACAGGACATAGTTTTTATATAGAAAAGAGCCAGTCCTAAAACCCGATTGAATTTAAATTTAGTTTTGGCTTTGTGTTTCCATATAACAGAGAAAACCCAGTGTCAACGCACTCCGTTCTCCACTTTCACCAGGATCCGAGACATTGCCTGTTAAGTGACGAAACTTAACTGCGCGCTTCGTCCAGTCACCATAACAAAGAAATAAAAAAAAATAAAAACAATTATTTCACTAAACGGTAATCGAACCCAAAATCATCGCGTTTGCAGTCAAACACTATCCCACTGGGCCATAACAGCCTGTTTCATACAATTCAATTCCCATAAATCCTTTTCAAGTCTAACTTCTGTTGCGACTAGAACGTCGTAAACACACAAAGTTAACATTTGTAAGCTTTTAAGCTCTCCCAAGAGTTATAAAGTTTGGTTCAAACGGTTTTTATAAATGCATATTTCAATTAAATAAAGACTTTCGTTTGCAAGAAAGTTTTTGCACAATTTTAAGTACTTTTTGATTTATGTTAGACATGATCTGGTGTTTGTTATAAAGAAATAAGTGCTTTTTTTTTTAGCTTCACGCTGTATCCCGCACACAGCCTACAGGAACCTAGTGTAAAGACACTCCGTTCCTCACTTTCCGCCGAATTCGGAGGCATGCGCGTTAAGTGGCGGAACTTAACGCCGCGCTTTACCTCGACACCAGAGCGAAGAAAATGGATATATAATTTCCACTCCTCGAGTTGTGGCTTTTGTTAAGTAGTTTTATTTGTTTTCATATACTTATTACTACTTATTAATACTTGGTATCTTTTTATTATTAGAAAACTGAGTGTAGCTTTAGAGCTACCTGTTATCGATTATTTTGGCACCCATGATACAGGAACACTTAATGTGGGGCCATCTGATATTCCAAAATTGTTAAAGATATTTTTGTTAATAAATATATATTTTTTTTCTTTTCTTTTTCACAAAGAGGAGTGTCCGATTGTATGTGCGATGGTTGTAAGTTCGATGCCCAATCACGAAAATGATCATATATAAAGCTTAAAATATTTTCAGTATATAGTTAACTTAAGTAAATCAAAGCATTATAATAGCTTTTAGATTATTATTAATACAACTTTTACATTATATAGTGCAGAACATGCATGCTTTAAAAATGTGGGTACCTGTAGGCTTAGTGGTTAATGAGTTCTGCTTAACTAAATACGTCTTTTCCATATTAAAATCTACACATATTTTTTCACCTTATAGCTTTTCTCCCCATACCTACATAGAGTAGCTAGAGAGAATCTAGTGTTAAGACACTCCGTCCTCCACTTTCCATCCCATTCTATTTTCATTGACATTGTCATCAATTCGCCTGTAAAATGGCGGAACTTAACAATGCGCTTGGTACATCCGTACTTATATTATAAATGCGAATGTCTGTGTGTTTGTCTGTCACGCTTTTCATGAAATTAGAAAAAGTTACTGGGTCTAACATAGGCTACTTATTTTGTCAAAAATAAATCTCTAAAGGTTTGAAATAAGGGATGAAAGTTTTTATGAAAAGTCTAAACCGTTTGACCAATTGTAATGAATTTTGGCATAGATATAGTTGAAAATCTAAAGTATAGGCAACTTTATTTCTCAAAAATCCACCCCCCCGGGTTGCAATTTACCGAAACAGACACGTAGTTAACCCGGCGATGCCGCGAGCGGGCCGCTAATACTCGTATATAATTTTAATAATACAACAAGTAATAGTTTTGTTTGTAGTAACAACACGTATAACGCGGTAGCGATGTTTGTACGAAAACGAGAGTCAACGATTTTATTACAGTATTATATTATATTAAAATGTCTAACATTACATTTGTTTCATACATCGTAAATACACTTGAACAATGCGCTGTTGTACACTTTAATACGTTTTACTACTTGACAGGTGTATTGTGGTACAGTCGTGACATATTTTCTGTTAGGCTGAAAGTCGTAGGTTCGATATTTGTCTTATTATATTCTTTTTATTATTATTTTTATTCAGGCAAAGAAAAACAGAAATATTAAATATTTCCACCCCTCGAGTGGGAATCGAACCCACAACCAGTTGCTTAACAGTCGCACTTTGAGCCTCTGCGCCACGACTGGCCATATAGAATCACATGTTAAATTACTTCTTTACCTTCATACTTTTTACCACATAGTAGAACGCTCAGAGAAAATCGCACTTTATTCATCAGTTCTTCACATTTTTTTTTTCAAAGGATAGTGTCAAGATACTCCATTCTCCACTTTTCAGTTATTGGTCTATTGAGTAGTGAACCTTAATGCTGCGCTTTATTTTTTTCACTGGGGCCGAAAAATAAAAATAACAATTTAAATATTATAATTACACCGACTGGGAATCGAATGTGCAGTCAATCAATTACATTTAAAATTAGATAATGTCCTTCTACTGCGCCACGATGACCACGTACATACGTAAGAATATAAAATTTATTACTGGTCAAATACTTACTGGTCAAAAGTGTGTTTCGTTGTGGTTTAACTCTTTCTGGGCTATTTGTAGTAGACCTCTGAAATTTGGCAGGGATATCGAGCACAGTGTCTTGTGTGCTGTGAAGTTTTTTGGTGACAATTGTAATTGTAGTTTATGAATAAATTGTAATTAAATTGTCAAAAAGTGCCCATAGACTTAGGCTGTGGAACGTTAAGTGTTATGTTAGTATTAAATGTTTGCTTTTCAAACCTTTTTAACATTTAGTAACATTAAATATGTACTCCGCTCAGCTCTTACTGAAGAAAAAAGAGGCGGTTCCTAGTTTTAATCAAATTTGAACCAATAACCATCCAAAACATTTCCAACCACTGAACCCTAGCGATATTTTAAAAGTTATTTACAGGCTTAAATTAAATTTCAAACATAATCGCTTACATTTCGTTCAGATCGCGTGCAAATGATACACTAAAATGAAAAAAGAAGACGACCTCCTTTATTACTTTTATATTAACGTTATAAATTGTTTAATTTACTTTTAATTCTGTTTTAAATGCCGCTGAGTAATTGATTTTTAGATTATCGACATCAAGATATAATATCCGTAGGTAGGATAAATCACTTAAAGCATATTTTTTTGAGTTCTGGTGAACGGAGAGAAGAGAACGGAGTATCTTAATAGTTGGCTCTCTCTTCAGATGATTTTGTCCGTGGGGGGACGGGTTAAGAATACAATTCCCCCCCACCGCTGGGTAGCGTCCCGTAAAAGGCGGGTAACCCAGTAGCTTGGTGGTAGGAGATTCGCTCTCCGACTGGCTCGCGACCACTATCGTGTCAAAGACGAACCGCCAAACATCTGATGATGTGTTCCGGTTCGATGGCATGTAAGCCAGTTCTCCCTATTCCCACCATTCCCATCCTTCCTCCTTCCTTTTTGTCCTACATCCCCGAGGCTGGCAACGCATCCACCACCTTTATGTTGTGGATGTCTATGGGCGAAGGTAACCACTTAACACCAGGTGGACCTTCTGCTCGTTTGCCTCCTTTATTCCATAAAAAAAAAAATGATTTCCGTGGTCAGAGAAAATGTGTATAAATGTATATAAGTTGTTATTATAATATTTAAATTGTTATTCATTTATCTTTACGTAGTGAACAAAAATATTCGGGGGCCAGTCGTGGCGCAGTGGCACAAGAGTGTGACTGTAAACGACTGGTTGTGGGTTCGATTCTCACTCGAGGAGTGGAAATATCCGCCACTTAACACGCAATGCCTCCGAATTCGGCGGAAAGTAGGGAACGGAGTATCTTAATACTAGGTTCCCTCTGCTTACCCTGCTGTGTGCGGGATACAGCGTGAAGCTGAAAAAAAAAAAAAATATTTATTATTAAATTCCTGGATAGCACGGATAAACAGAGACAACCCGGTGTTAATACACTATGTTTTCTACGTACCGATAAGACGAAGCGCTATATCTATTTATGCTACCCAATATCCCATGTCTAAAAATAATATAGAAAATGAATAACACTTAAAAAATATGATAAAATTAAAAACCATGTAATAAGTCATATTTAAAACAAATAAATAAAAATGAAGAACACACACGCGGCCTCAAAGATCATTGTTTTAAAATTTTAATTTCTTCAACAAGATTGATCGTGGCGTATCCCGAGATAAGACTACACGATGCATCCGTCACCTTTTTTTTCCATCTTCACGCTTAATCCCGCATAGCAGGATAATCAGAAAGAATCTAGTGTCTGAACTCTCTGTTTTCTACTTTCCGGATATATTATAAAAAAAAAATGTTGGTTAACAGGACCCAAGGTAGCTTTTTTCTCAAATAGATCGTGTGCTGAAAACTGACAATGTTGTTAAGTATAATTTTTGCTTCAACTGGGGATCGAACCCACAACCAATCCGTACGTATAATGTCTAAAGTATCTAAATATCTTTTCATACCTATATACGAGTATATGTGACCGTCGTGGCACAGTGGGCCAGCGTCTAACTGTAAGCCTTATGGTTATAGGTTCGGTATTTGAGAAAATGATTATATTTAAACTTGTATTGTTTTCACGCTCTAGTAAGTCAAAAGTGCGGCGTTTAATTCCGCCATTCTACACACCATAATTTTATTAAAGTGAGGAGCAGAAATCGAAATATCTTGTTACTAAATTGCCTCTGTTTGCATTGCTGCGTGGGATAAAAGCGTAATATTGGAGAAGATAGGATAAAATAAAATTAAGATTAATTAAAATAAATTACAATAAAATATAATTAAAAAATGAAAATAAATTCACTAAATTGTTTTATTTAAAAAACACTTTTTACTGTACAATATGAATTTAACAAGCAAAAAATGAAAAACTTACATACAAAAAAAGCTTAAAATAACTACCTCTTAGCCCCTCACATAGCTACCATAAGAAAGCGTCAACGAAATGAGAATTGCTGCGAACAAAAACTGACTGTCCGAAAATACTTGTACGTCGACGGACGTGAGATTATATGTAATAGCTCAATTACTTAAATTTGTATGGCTGTGGGATCAGTGTGAATGTACAGTGGGTGCAGATTCGAGTCCAAATTTGGGAAAATTTTAAATATAATACACTTTTAACATTTTTAAAGTGTTTCTTCTTCTCTAGGCACTTAGGAAATTGAAATAGACGTTTAGATAATGTATTAAAATATGCCAAGGCTAGGTTTGAGCGTTTGGACGGTTTGCGAGAGACGCAGGTTCGAATCCCGCTGCGTTTAAATTTTTATATGTTTCCTATATGTCTTTTTCAAATTTGTAAATATGTACTAAACGACTTGTTATGATTGATTTTTTTTTCTTGATATCTTTTTGATGATTGATGATTTTTTTTTCTTAATATCTGTGTGTAAAGTGGCTAAACCCACTGTCTTTTAGTTACGTTACAGTGCTATACCACCAAATGCTATACCACTGCCCCACCTAATATATTTAAACATTCCCTCGAGCGAGAATCGAACCCATTCTTCTTTACAATCAATCACTGTCCCACTTAACCACAACTGCCTCAATAATACTAAGTATATTTCATATAAAATAATAAAGTAATATTATTAAAACCGAGCAGGTACCTCAAATTCAGTATATACTAGCTTTTAATTAACATTTATCGTTTGAATGTCTTATTTCCGGTTGGTAAGGGGCTTTTTAAGTTGATAAAGTGTTAGAGATAAAACGAATAGAATCGATAAAAAGTGTAAGTTACCCGTTGACTTATAAACTGAACACATTTTGATGGGACTTTTCAAAGTAGTACAAGGATTTTTTAGTTAGTATTGATGAAATGGGGTCATTGTGGTCGAGTAGGAAATCTGACTGTTGATTGACTTGTTGGTTGATTGTGGGTTCGATGCCCCGTAGGAATATCTTGCGTACCAGGGTCAGAGAGAATTTAGTGTCAGAATACTCCGTTTTCCACTTTTCGGCCAATATCAAGTTATTATGTGTTGAATGGCCGAACTTAACATAATAACTTTAAATATAATCACTCGAGGAGTGGAAATGTTTAATATTTCCATTTTTTTCGCTCTGATGTCGAGGTAAAGCGCGACGTTAAGTTCCGCCACTTAACACGCAATGCCTCCGAATTCGGCGAAAAGTGGGGAACGGAGTATCTTAATACTAGGTTCCCTCTGCCTACCCTGCTGTGTACGGGATACAGCGTGAAGCTGAAAAAAATATATATAATCATTCCCCGATTTTCCCCCGTGGGAATTGACCCCACTACCATCGCTTATACAGTCATACGTTATCACTGCGCCATTAGGGCCTACTTTATAATATTTTTTTATAATCCTATAAAATATAATTTTAAAAATAAATATTTTGTGCAACCACTATTAATAATAATCAATCACGGCTTACAGTACTGGCATAAGCTTCCTTTCGCTTACATGAAAAATGACAGAAGGAGTTAAAGCTAATTGCGTACAATTCAAATAACATTATATATAATGATAAACAGCTTTTTGATATAGACAGTGTTAAATCGAGGATAGCTTTACTTTTACCTATGTTTACCTTTGTTTACCTATTTTTACCTGTGTTTGCTAATGTTTACCTACGTTTATTTTTGTTTACGTTCATTCTGCCCTCGAGCTACTAGTATTAAATACGTTTTTGGCTTCACGCTGTAACCCGCACACAGCAGGGTAGGCAGAGGGAACCTAGTGTTAAGACACTCCGTTCCCCACTTTCCGCCGAATTCAGAGGCTTGCGTGTTAACGCCGCGCTTTAACCTCGACACCAGAGCGAAGAAAATAAAAATATAATTTCCACTCCTCGAGTGGGAATCGAACCCACAACCAGTCGTTTACAGTCACGCTTGTACCACTGGGCCACGACTGGTCAATAGTATTAAATATGTTTATATAATATCAATAAACAATTTCTAGAAATTTGCGATAACAAGAAAGAATAGTAAATATGTATGTAGGGCATGCGTAAAGCTAAAATGCCCATAGTGGCGCAGTAGGACTGTGTCTGTCTGTGAGCTTGAGAGTTGTAAGTTCAACGACCATTTGAGGGGAAGATACACACTTAAATATTTTACTCTGGTATGATTAAACGCAGCGTTGAGTTCCGTTCTTAAAAATGTAATGTCTTGAATTAAGAATGCCTTATCTTGACACTCGTGTTTCTCCCACTTTTTGTGAAGAAAGTCAAAGACAAAGTCAAATAATTTTATTCAAAGTAAGAAGTTATATGCTTCATTTTTTGAACGTCAAACAATTTACCACCGGCTCACTAAAGTTAATGCCTCAGACCTGAGAAGAACCGGCGCAAGAAACTCAGCGGGACGAAAAAAAAAAAAGTACATATAATTAATAAAACCAATAAGCAAAATTAATAAAACCATTTGTTTCCGCTATTTTTACTCATACTCGTACATCTTAGTCTACTGTAAAGTCTTTGACAAGTTGAGTTTCATAAAACATATTTTGAAATACCAAAAATATACACAATTAATTCATTTAAAATTAATTCATTTAAATATATTAATTCATTTAAAATAAATAAAAGTTGCAATAGAAAATCATATTTTTACAAACTATGAGAGATGAGTCTTATCCATTAGCGGCTTATTGCAGCTTGTATGTTTTAGTACCGACGTAATTGATTTCGTCCTCTAAAGAACAAGCTTTACCCATTTTACTCATAATCTTAACATAAATTATTATAAACGTAGATTACAGTGTATGGCCATTTATTTTCTAAGGTTGTTTTATTATGAGGCTATAGGGGTACAGTGTGACAGTTACACGGTATGTTGTGGGTTCGATTCTCATTCGACGAAATGATATTATAGTCAAATTAATTTCTTGATATTCATATATTTATAGTCAAACTAGCGGCCCGCTCGCGGCATCGCCGCGTGAACTATTTCGTTACATTGCAACCCTCGGGGTGATTTTTAAAAATAAATTAGCCTATGTTTAATCTTACATTATCAACTATATTTATGTCAAAATTCATTACAATTGGTCAAACGGTTTAGATTTTCATATAAACTTTCATCCCCTATTTCAACCCTTTAGAGGTTGATTTTTGATAAAATAAGTAGCCTATGTTAGACCCAGTCACTTTTACTACTTTCATTCTAAATTTCATCCAAATCAGACCGGTAGATTAGCCGTGAAAGCGTGACAGACTTTCCCATTTATAATATAAGTATGGATTAATTTCTTCTTCTGGTTATAAGACAAAGCGTGGCATTGTGTTTTGCCACACAATATGCAATGTCTCGATTTCGGACGGAATATGGAGAACGGAGTGTATTGACAGTAGATTTTCTCTAACTAGCTAGCTATGTAGAAATGAGCAGTGATTTAATTTCACAGAGATACCCTCCTCTTTAACACGATCGGTGTTACTGTCAAGAGCAATAGAGTCAAAGAATAGAGTATTTCCTTCAAGATAGAAAAATAAATGTTTTTCCTAAACTCCTTCTTAATCCCTATATAACTAAATTCAAAATAATGACGCCTAAATAATTCTTAAACACTTAAAATATCAATATTACGATCGGCGCGCACTGAAGAACGATTATATATTTTTTGTCTACCAGAGACAAAATGAGTTCCGCCACTTAACACTAAAAGCGGAGTGTCTTAACACTACCTTCTCTCTGACTATCCCCTGCTAAGCGTTAAAAAGCTGCCTTTTTCGCTCAAAACATCGAATGATTGTATTAACTTTGACCAAATCAAGACCACACACAATCAAAGATTTAAGATATGCATATAAATTTAACTGTACCTACGTAACATTGTGTAAGATAACATTAGACTAGAGCGAAACAAGCTTTACACGGCCTAGGAATTCGTTCAAAATACTTAGGCGTTAACTATTCGAAAATGGTGACAACGACAAATTATATTAAAGAGGTGTTGAGCTTTATGTTTAAACGACTATGGATATTTAGATGCGTTTAGCTTCACAATTTGAAAGCTTGTGGGGTAGTCAGAGAAAAGTTGGCGTTGAACGCTGTGGTTAAGGCATACTTCTTTCTTCATCCCTTCGCGCCCTGGTGGTTTCTCATTCTCTTTACGTGACCTTCCAAAATCAGAGATGGCAGGAGGCCATCGGCCATTATAATATACTGTAATAAGTTGAAATTTCTCAATTAAAATCAGTTTTATTTTGTCGCGCATAATAAAAAAGTATTATGTTATGTATATAATACATTATATTATGTAGATGTATTTAATGTATTTGAGATTGTATTGAGGTAGTATGAAAATATATTCATGATATTCTGCTCTCAACTTTCCGTCTAAATCGCGTGTTAAGTGGCGGAACTCAACGCCGCCCTTTGTGTTATCTGAGCGGGAAATTAAAACTAACTGGCAACCCGCAACCATCGTATATTCTACCATTAGCCTAAGCCTTGATTACTTCTATACAATCTCAAATACATTAAATACATCTACATAATATGATGATAATTACTAAATTGCTATTCTAAGGTTAGATTAGCTTAATAATACATTAAAAGCACCTTGTCATTTCTTACTAACATTGAAAAGGCAATCTTAATAAGTGGTATTAGTATGTAACTTTGACACTTGTGGTTCAGTTGAGATACCTGCGTTAAAAAGTTGGGGCTTCGAATCATATTTGAGGGAGCTTTTATTTATTTTTAAAGATTTATTCAAATTGTTTTTTTTAAAACGTATGAAAACTGATGGATGGTAAACAAGGAATGTGAATTCGAATTCAGCAACATTTAAAAACCAAATGACAAAATAAATGTATATTGAAGAAATCGTTTAGACTTTAACTATAATATTTTAAATAAGTTTACAGTATTGTCTTAAGAGCTACTGGGATATCTTAAGATTTACCATAGTCCGGGCTTATTTTATTTTAAACTTCACAATTTCTTTCCATGCAGCAGGGTAAATAAAATAAATATAATTTCATGACTCCGTTTTCCACATTTGAATTTCCATTCCATATTTCCATTTTCTTCGCTCTGGTGCTGAGGCAAAGCGCGGCGTTAAGCTCCATCACTTAACACGCAATGCCTCCGAATTTGGCGGAAAGTGGGAAACGGAGTGTCTTAACATTATGTTCCCTCTGCCTACCCTGCTGTCTGCGGAATACAGCGTGAAGATAAAAAAAAAGAAAAATAGTATTTATATATAATTAAACATTTTTAACACTTGTGTCCCATAATCAGTACTAATTAGACTCATGTTCAAAATCACCGACAAAAGGAAAGAGCGTGCTTAACGAACCAACAAATTTATGTTTTGTAGAAAACGAAACGTAACATTAACTTCAATTGAAATTAAATTAAAAAACTCATTTGCACCTGTTGATAGTATCAGTGTGGAGGATTTAAAGTATTTCTGCTTGGGTGTACCACAAATGAATTTCGACTTTGTGTTCTTAGAAATAAGGTCGTATAAGAATTTAGGTTTATATTATAATGTCATATTTCCATTTTCTTCGCTCTGGTGTCGAGGCAAAGCGCAGCGTTAAGATCCGCCACTTAACACGCAATGCCTCCGAATTCGGCGGTGCGTGGGGTACGGAGTGTCTTAACACTAGGTCCTCTCTGCTTACCCTACTGTGTGCGGGATACAGCGTGACGATAAAAAAATATATTTTCATTTATTCGCTCTGGTGTTAAGATTTAGCGCGGCGTTGAGTTCCGTCACTCAAATTGTCTGGGACTCTGGGACTAAATAATTGTAGTAAATTTGCTTACGTAATACTTGAATAGCCCCATGCGCAATATCTCATATGCAGCAAAGCAATGTAGTAGTAATGTAAACTAAGTACACATAATTTCCACTGTTAATTGAAATCGAACTTATAACCATCGATTTTACAATCACAATTAATCCCACTGTGCTTAAATAGATATCAATTAAAAATACCACAAATACTATATTAATGCATTATTAATATTCGATTCCTACAGAAAAAGTATTATCGTGTTAATTAAAGCTTAATATATTCTATATTGATAATAATTTTACTTATAATAGTAATTAACGTATCTTTTTACTTACATTCATATGTATGTTTGTATGTATGTATGTATGTATGTATATATGTATGTATGTATGTATGTATGTATGTATGTATGTATGTATGTATGTATGTATGTATGTATGTATGTATGTATTTGTGGGTGTATGTGTGTATGTATGTATATATGTGTGAGTGTGTGTGTCTGTGTGTGTATGTGTAAATATGTGGAATTTTAGAAACCTTATTTAAGTTTGTGTTCGTTTGATTGTTTATAGGCAGCAATGGTAGTATCTGACTATAAACGCGATGCTTGTGTGTTCGATTTCCAGTTAAGGGCTTATAATTTGACTATTTTCTCAAAATCTGACGAAAAGTGCAGAATGGAGTACTGGTATCTTGACTCTCTCTCTCTCTCTTTTTGAATACTCTTCAGTGAAACTGGAATTTCGCTTTCATTATCTGAATATGTATTATAAATCAAAAACATACATTTGGTGTGAACAAGAATAATATTTTATTCTAATATTCCTAATATAAATTACACAATTTATTTTAAACTATCTATGCTCGCTACTTTGTCTTCGTTGAATTTGACAAAAAAATATTGTATTTTAAAATAAAAGTAGCCTAAATATAAAATACAAAATACTTTTTTAAAGCTAACAGTAAAAATAAGTTGTAATAAAGCGTATAAGAATTTCGTTACAACTGGTTATAGAACGCAAGGCTCAGTGGTGGAGAGGGAGAGCGCCTCGGCCTTATTCAGGAGGCGCGGGTTCGAATCCCGCTGCGTTCAAATTTTTAAACGTTGATAATATCAGATATCTGTAAGTGAAAATCTCATCAAAATCGTTCCATTTTTAAGAGAGATCAATCGAAACAACAGACAGATAGATGGGCAAAAATTGTAAAAACACAATATTAAGGTATGTG
The DNA here is from genome assembly GCA_019049465.1 of Dryas iulia moderata. NCBI lineage: Eukaryota > Metazoa > Arthropoda > Insecta > Lepidoptera > Nymphalidae > Dryas > Dryas iulia. Next base: position 1,408,143 of record CM032418.1, read on the forward strand.
CACAGTATATATCTATATGCATAAGCATTTAATAAAAATCGATTATTTTAATATTACAAACAAACATTCCAATCCTCAGTGGTGAGAGCGCCTGAACGGTATTCAGGTGGCGCGGGTTCGAATCCCGCTGCGTTCAAATTCTTATACGCTTTCTTTAAATGTCTTTTTCAATTTTCCTAAGTGTGGTATAACACTTTAAAAAAGTTTAAAAGTAAAAAAACATTCCAATTTTAATTATTTATATACATTCTTAAGAATCCATTTAAATTCGTAAAATTACATTTAAATCCAATTTACTCGAATAATCTGTTCTATGGCAAATACATAGTAATTATCAATTCATTATTACATTAAATATGTATGTAAATATACGTACGTTAATTTCGCTTTTATAAGTAATTTGTATATCAAATACGGTTTCCTTAAAGTTTCATGATTGAAAAAATTAAATTGGCTGCCGATTATATTACATTACTTAAATAACGAATGTCTAACTTAATTTTAGTTTAATACTTTTTTTTTATAGCTTCACGCTGTATCCCGCACACAGCAGGGTAGGCAGAGGGAACCTATTGTAAAGACACTCCGTTCCCCACTTTTCCGCCGAATTTACGCCACTAAACCCGCAATGCCTCCGAATTTGGTGGAAAGTGGGAAACGGAGTGTTTAGGTTCCCTCTGCCTGCTGTGTGCGGGATACAGCGTGAAGCTAAAAAAAAAAGTGCCAGGTATTTTCCTATTGCTACGTATTTCCCATACATTTCTTATAAACATTTGACTTACCACCAGACTCTCTGTCTATCTAAAGATAAGTACATAACATTATTATATAATCTACAAATCTATTAACATTTACATGAATATGAACATCGGAGATAAAATTAATGATGTTGCTTAATTGAATTAACGGTTACGCAAGGAGCCTTGAGACTTCACTTTATTAGTCGATTTCATTACTTGAATTAATATAATATGAAAATTGTAATCAAAATTTGTTAATACTTTTTTTAGCTTCACGCTGTATCCCGCGCACAGCAGGGTAGACAGAGGGAACCTAGTGTAGTGTAGAACCTAGATACTGGGTTTCCCATTTTTCGCCGAATTCTGAAGGTCGTTTCAAGATGGAGATTTAAATACTTTCCTACTTTAAAACTGCTTTACGCATGTGTTTATATATCTGGATAGATAGAGAGAGCTTAGTGACGAGACACTCCGCTTTTTACCCGTGGGGGGACGGGTTAAGAATACAATTCCCCTCCGCCGCTGGGCAGCGTCCCGTAAAAGGCGGGTAACCCAGTAGCTTGGTGGTAGGAGATTCGTTCTCCGACTGGCTCGCGACCACTATCATGTCAAAGACGAACCGCCAAATTCGATGGCATGTAAGCCAGCTTTTCCTATCCCCAACATTCCCATCCTTCCTCTCTCCTTCTGTCCTACATCCCTAAGGCTGGCAACGCATCTACAACTCTAATGTTGTGGATGTCTATGGGCGAAGGTAGCCCTTAACACCAGGTGGGCCTTCTGCTCGTTTGCCTCCTCTATTCCATAAAAAGAAAAAAAAAAAACTGTGAAATGTTAAAGGTTATGAAATGTTAAATAATAGGATCTGAGTATATATGCTAATTTTCAAGCAAATCAAATGGCAGGAAATAGGTCTAAACGCCGTTTCAAGATTTTATTACAATTATAAATGCATGCTCTTTAGAGTGGAGAGGTAAAAACGTGTTAAAGAGAAGTATGACTAAAATTTTAATAATAATTAGTTTTTATTTTTACATGCTCTGTTATAAACTTTACACTTTTTCTGAATGAAGGAAAATGAATAGTTTAAAGTCATTCTCCAAGTGGGAATTGAACCCATAACAAATCGAATTTACAGTCACACTCAGTTTTACTTACGTATAATTGCAAAGGTAATGCCTTTATAAGTCATTAAGTTTAGTCATAAACTATAATTATTGTGTAAGTAACAGTCTTTTATTATATAAAAAAATACGTAGCACATGTTGTTTACGACTGACAATTGAAATCCCACAATAATTTTAAAAAATAATAACTTATAAAGAATAAAAGACAAATCGTTTTACTATTTTATATTTTTTTATAAATAATTAATTCTGTGGGAAACCTACGACCACTTCCCTATAAATTTATTCTGTGTTTATTTATGTAGCTAATGTTGTACAGTGGAATAGTTTCTGTCTGAAGAGATAATAGGTTCGATTAATATATAAAAAAATATTTAAGTCTATTGCGTATTTGAGTATTTGTTATTATATAAGAAACGTGGTCTGAAACATTTTTTTTTAATATTGCATCTTATTTTTTGTTATTTTCATGTTTTCTTTAAGTTAAATCGTTTTTCCTGATAATCGAGGTAGTCATGGCGCAATGATACATACTGTACATAAATATACGTAGGAATATTTATAAAATATTTTTACTGATTAATATAATTTAATTTAATTTAATAATAATAAAATAATAGTATTTTATTTATATATTTAAATAATTAATAAAAAAGTAATTAATATTTTTATAAATGTTATGTAGGCTGAATGCCATACTGGCAGGTTATAGTAAATGAAAAAAAAAAAAAAGAAATGGAGCTTGGATGATGACGCAATAAAAGGACGCTTAGGAAATTATGAAATTAAATTGCAGATAATATAAATTAAACACAAGGAAGCATATATGTAAATAGTAAAATTATTATTTAAAATGCAAAGGAATAGAAATATAATAGTTTTAGGACATTCAATATTGGTAAGATGCATAATTGTAAATTAAGAAGATTTTCTTGGTATGATGAAAGGGGGAGATTGTTACAATGGCGCAATGATACAGTGTCTAATTGTAAACTCAATTAGTCAGTTTAATCCCATTCAGAAAAATATTTATATTAAAAATATTTTAATTTCTCCGTTCTGCCTCTGAATCAGCGTACAATACTCTCGTAATTAAGCAGAAAGTGGAGAGCGGAGAGTTTCAGTACGAAATTCTCTTCAGGCAGAAAAGTAATTGCAAAAATAACAAAAAAAATAACAAAAATTAAGACTCTCATGCACATTTCGTAAGATCTAACTAACGCCAATAGACCGTATCGTTTCAATATAAAGCTGCGATGGATCTTTACACTGCAGATAATTAATTGTATACCATTATTTTATGGTGTAGAAAGCGGCCGTGGATGACGGTAGTTGTGGGCCTCACATTAACTTTATGGGGTCACCAGCGGTTTTGAAATGTTAGGATAAATTAATTATATTTTGAATTCGTAGTCATTTGTGCTAAAGTATTAATTTCAAATAAATTAGTTTTTAAAACAGTAAAATATATATTTTTTTCGATTTCCCAAAAACAATTATATTTTCTTAAAAATGTACCTTTTTTGAGATATTAAAAACTGAAATCTTCGCACTGGCGAACAAGACAAATCGCGGCATTGTGTTCCGTCACACAACACACAATTTCTCCAGAAATGTATTATATATATTCATAATAATATACCGCTTTCTAATTATCAATATCAAAAAAAACAGATATTTTAATATTGGTATCTAAACATCTAATGACTTCTTTAGATACGCTGAGCGATTTTTGAGTGAACTAAAATCATAAAACTCGCGTCATCAACACCGAACGCTTTCCATGAGATTCTTGAAAAATAAATTCCTGGATTGGATAGGTAGAGGGAACCTAGTTTCAAATTATTCAGTTCTCCACTCTCTTACTCTACTGAAATAAAAATAAATAAATTGATTGCCAGTCGTGGCGCAGTGGCACAAGCGTGTGTCTGTAAACGACTGGTTGTGGGTTCGATTCCCACTCGAGGGGTGGAAATTATATTTCCATTTTCTTCGCTCTGGTGTCGAGATAAAGCGCGGCGTTAAGTTCCACCACTTAACACGCAAGCCTCCGAATTCGGTGGAAAGTGGGGAACGGAGTGTCTTAACACTAGGTTCCCTCTGCCTACCCTGCTGTGTAGGCAGAGGGAACCTAGTGTTAAGACATCGTGGGATACAGCGTGAAGCTAAAAAAAAAAACTGATTGCAGTTTATTTATTTTTATTTCAGTAGAGTTTTATTGGCAGACCAATATCACGGTCACTCTACTATCCACATAGAGATACTCTATACGGTCTTTTGTTAGCAGATGTAATTGTTGGCTGTAATGACTAGCATTCATTTGCTTAGACCCACTGTGCCTATGATTTTGTCCAACGATACCGCAGTGACCGGCCTCAGGAATTGTTAATTCAAATGAAATATTAACACTTTAGTGCACAGTGGCTTGCATTTTACTTACTTGGTGAGGTAGAGCGATTGTCGAATGACTTTTTTTTTTTAGCTTCACGCTGTATCCCGCACAAAGCAGGGTAGACAGAGAGAACCTGGTGTTAAGACACTCCGTTCTCCACTTTCCGCCGAATTCAGAGGCTTGCGTGTTAAGTGGCGGGGAACTTAACGCCGCGTTTTACCTCGACACTAGAGCGAAGAAAATGGAAATATAATTTCCACTCCTCGAGTGGGAATCAAACCCACAACCAGTCGTTTACAGTCACACGCTTGTGCCACTGGGCCACGACTGACCACAATTGTTGGTTGGATTTTCTTCCATTTATTTTAAATATATGTTGCTTTAATATAGTGAAATTTTAGTAATAGCTTATTTTAGAAGATTTTTTAGGTTAGATGTTCATTTATATACATCATGTCAAATTTTACTTCTGAAGCTTAACGCTTTTCCCCATTAGGAAGGTAGTTTAAGAGAATCTGGTGTTAAGACACTCTGTTTTCCACTTTTTGTCCGTATTCATGGTATTGTGTATTGACTGACTATGAATATAATTCCTCTAAATGGGTTTCGAACGTGTTGTTTATATTCACAATAAATTTATATATAAGTGACTTTAAAGTGTAAAATACAAACATATATTTTAAAACTCAAAGCTTAGAGGAAATTCAAAGGACTTGGCAACATACTCGTATGATAAATAAACCAATTCTAATATTATTTTGTGATTCATATATACTGTTCGCGAAGTTGGGGCCTGTTAAAAGTAACAGACTGTCAAATGTCAACATATCAATGGCAAAAAAGCTCCATCCTACATCATTAGTGCACAAAATCAAGTCAGAAAGATGTCTTATTCACGAACATAAACAAGATGTGACTAGTGAAATATTACATGCAAACTACTGTAAAAATGTTGTTCTATTTGCATAAAGCTATGGTCAAGGCTTGGTAGAGTCTTGGTAGAGTCGGCTTGGAGAGCTTAAAGTGAGTTTTGTTTAGCTGTATGTACTTTGAAGTAAAGGAATAAATGTTTTTGAATGTATTTTTGTTTTTTTTTTTGGAGCAAATTTGTTTTTTTTTTCTTTTGTTAATAGATGACGGAGAATGGAATGTGGAAAATTTATTAATTGTATATTATCAATATAATAAATTTAAATATTGTGCTATATGTGATATAATCTTTTCCAATTTTTTTTACATTGCTTCAGTATTATTTATATACTTAAGATATGAAAGACGGTCTTAGTAATCGTATTAAAATTTGAACGCATTGGATGGAACTTGAATTTGCGTCTATTGGAAACCGTCGAAGCACTCTAACCACTAAGCAATGCGTTCTTAATACTGCTTGGGACATTAAACAATTAATACAACTTACAATATTTTATCGGTAGCATAACCATAGACGGATAATTTACTCAAGCAAGAATCGACCCCACGACCATCACACCTACATTACAATCACTCCACTCAGTACCACTGAGTCATAATCGTAACCACATAATTAACAGATAGGTATCTGTTATAGCATTCAAATGAAATTGTACCGTTCCATTCGCCTCAATATACATCTCGCATCTGTTAAGATTTATGATGGTATAGACGAAAACGTTTGAAATTACCAACTGGTAGCGAGCAATTATTGCTGACCGGTGTTCTTGTAATTGGTGAAACATATTCTGGTTTAATTGGTCGGCATTAAATCAAAGATTTCAGTTTTCAATTAAGCTTTCTTGAGTGATATTGTATGAATGTCTGTATGTATGTATGTATGTATGTATGATATGTGCGTACATGTTTTTACATTTGTATATAAATAAATAATATTGAAGTAGTATTGAATAGTCGTGGCCCAGTGGCACAAGCGTGTGACTGTAAACGACTGGTTGTGGTCTCGATTCCCAGTCGAGGAGTGTAAATATTTAATATTTCCATTTTCTTCGCTCTGGTGTCGAGGTAAAGCGCGGCGTTAAGTTCCGCCGCTTAACACTCAATGCCTCCGAATTCGGCGGAAAGTGGGGAACGGAGTGTCTTAACACTAGGTTCCCTCTGCCTACCCTGCTGTGTGCGGGCTGACTAATTGCATATATGTATATATGAATACACAGTAGATATATAAAAAAACATATTTCGTTACTTTTTTTCTGTCTGTCTATCTCTGTTTCTTTGTTCCGGATAATATAAAACTAAGCTTTATTAAAAAGTTTAAAGTTCAAAAGTCATCCGCTATCAAAAGAATTTCGAATCACAATTATTGTATATATGTAAAATGTTAGTAGTATTATATCTTCTTATATGGTAAAACACTTGTTTCTTTTAGAATATTGCTTAAAATGTAAGAAGGTTATTTAATAAATAAATATACTTAAAAATCAAACCAAGCTGTATTCGAACCCTTGAACATCGTGAATAAATCATGTATGTATTCGTATGTGTCAATAATAAAACAAAATGTCGACCAATTAGCGCCTCTACATTAAAACGTGCGATTACACCGATACAATTAATACAGCAGGTGTATAGAAAACATTGATTTATGTATGTACATATGTTAAAATATTTCATTTTAGATATATTATATGACTTTAATTTAAGTAATTACTCTATATTTTGGTCAAAAATTATATAGAGAATTTGAAAACGAATTATTAATAAAGACATTTAAAGAAAACGTATAAAAATTTTGAACGCAGCGGGATTCGAACCCGCGCCTCCTGAAAACCGTTCAGGCGCTCTCACCACTGAGCATGCGTTCAAAGGTTCTCAGTGGTGAGAGCGACTCAACGGTTTTCAGGAGGCACGGGTTCGAATCCCGCTGTGTTCAAAATTTTTATACGTTTTCTTTAAATGTCTTTTTCAATTTTCCTAAGTGTGGAATAACACTTTAAAAATATTTAAAAGAATTATTAATAACTTGCGGCCCTGTTGTCTGTTGAACTGTCGTTATATTGCAACCCTCGGGGGTAGATTTTTGAAAAATAAAGTAGCCTAAGTTTAACCTTGGATTATCAACTATATATTTTCCAAAATTCATTACAATCGGTCAAGCAGTTTAGATTTTTCATATAAACTTTCATGCCCTAGATGCCCCTTTAGAGGTAATGATTTTTAAAAAAAAAAGTCGCCTATGTTTAACCCTGGATTATTTACTACTTTCACTCTAAATTTCATCCAAATCGGACCGGTAGATTAGCCGTGAAAGCATGACAGACAAACAGACTGACATTCGCATTTATAATATAAGTATGGATAATGTTATTTATTTTTTGTCATTGGTTCTCTTTGACTATTCTACTAAACGTGGAAAAGTTTAAAGTTGATAAACAATTAACCATTGACGCCATGGTAACACAGTAGAGCAGCGTCTGACCATAAACGCGACGGGTTGTGGGTTCGATTCCTATTCAGGTTATGAGTATATTTAAATTATATCATTTCCTTGCTACAAAACGGCAAAGCGCGGCGTTGAGTTCCGCCACTTATCACAAAAGTCTCTGACATTAAAATTATAGGAAAAATACAGTAATTTAGACGGAAAATCGATTCCAATTTAAAATCAAACGTTTAATTCTCAATCCACAAGTAAATAATGAGTTATTTCTTCATTTAGTGATGTAAAATATATTTTTGAATGAAATCTTTGCGACGCCGTGGGCAGAACAGCTCTAACAAGGCTATTACTTAAGTCTTGTGAAAGTCAGTGAGATTCAATGTTTTGCAACATAAATTATTGTTTATATATTAAATTACTACCATATATACTTGTATACTTATAGGGGCCAGTCGTGGCGAAGAGGCATGTAAGTGTTAGTTGTGGTATAACATACGTTTATACGCGACTGGTTGTGGGTTCAATTCCCACTCGAAGAGTGGATATATTTAATATTTCCATTTCCTTCGATCTGGTTAAGTTCCGCCACTTAACACACAATGCCTCCGAATTTGGCGGAGAGTGGGGAACTGAGTGAACATTAGGTTCCCTCTGCCTATCCTGCTGTGTACAGGATATAGCGTGAAGCTAACAAAAAATGATTCTATCTACAGTATCTCCTTCGGGGTGCAGTGAAAAGTAGAAACGCGATAATTATGGCTTTAAATCCCATTCAATAAATTATAATAGCTAAGAATTTATATAGATTATATAGATATTGGCTGAAGAATTTATATAGATTAAGGCCGTCGTTGCGCAGTCTGACTGTAAACGAGAATGTTGTGGGTTTGATTCTCACTTAATAGAATGATTGTATATTACTTTCATTGCTCCATTCTTGTACCTAAAACAAAGCGCAGCGTTAAGTTCCACCACCTAACATGCAATGCCTCGATATTCGGGCGGAACGTGAAGAAAGAACTGTCCTGACACTCATTTCTCTCTGTTTACCCTGCAAAGGGGGAAAGGCATAAGTCTTAACTAAGATATTATAAGCCATGGAGTAGAAGTCGCTATAATATTTACCCCTTATACTGACGTCCCGGTATTTCCATTCCGTACCTATTCCTATTCTCGTTTTCATCTACTTGTATTCATATCTTGTAATAAGTTTCTTAATATGGTGAAATCGAACCCTTAACTGTCCCACTGAACCACGTTGGCCTCAAAATATATGTATTCACTTAATACTGAACACCGGAAGTCGTTTATGACAGTCTAAAACGCAATAAATAAATCTAGACTCAGACTCAGACTTTCTCAGATGTAATATTAATATCTAGTGCTTAAGTATGACCTAGATGGTAGCTGTTACATTTAACGCCCGTCGCCTGGAGGCAGCCATTATAAAAGACAGTAGTGTCAGTAGAAAATGTGCAACTTTAAAAGTTAATATGTATATTTTATTTTATTAGCTGTTATTGCATTGGACAGTAACAGGAAATGAAAAATTGGTTCAAATTTGAATATAGTGACGCATCTCTCTGTTTTTTTGTCGTTTTTTTCGTATTTCTATATTTGGAAAGTGTGTTCAATGATTGCAAAAAAAAAACATATCGTAGATTTCGTACTTATTAACTTATTCTTTTTTTTTAGCTTCACGCTATATCCCGCATACAACAGGGTAGGCAGAGGGAACCTAGTGTTAAGACACTCTATTCCCCACTTTCCGCTGACTTGGGAGGCATTACGTGTTAAATGGCAGAACTTAACGCTGCGCTTTACCTCGTCACCAGAGCGAAGAAAATGGAAATATTAAATATTTCCACTTGTCGAGTAGGAATCGAACCCACAACCAGTCGTTTACAGTCACACGCTTGTGCCACTGGGCCACGATTGGTCACAATTTATTCTATGCTTGCTTATATAATAAGCTAGATGTCTAGTGTAGATATAAATTCCGTGCTGGTAATTTTAACAAAAGAAAAGATTGTATATTTTTTGAACTTCATGTTTTATCTCGTTATGAATCAGTTATCCAGTGTCAAGACACTCCGTTTTCCACTTTCCACTCGAAATAGAGACAGAATGGTGAAACGAAAACAATTTAAAGTCAAAGTCAAATAATTATATTCAAAGTAAAGAGTTACATACTTCATTTTTTCAATGACTTTTTTACATTTATATATAATCATTTCCCTAGTTAGGAATAGAACCCATAACCTTCACGTTTACTATTAGATAACCTCGATATATATTTAAAGGCATACAACAAATAATCATCAAAACATAAACTTAACACGCAATGCCTCCGAATCCGGCGGAAAATGGGGAACGGAGTGTCTTAACACTGGGTTCCCTCTGCCTACCCTGCTGTATGCAGGATACAGCGTGAAGCTAAAAAAAAAAGAAACAAAATAATAACATTTAGGTCAAACACTTGTTACTCCTTCAAGTACTTAGTACTATAGTTACAATTTGTTTACAATTAATTTACTGACCACATCATTCAAATTGTATTCTTAATGGACACTCAGCTTCACCTTCTATGACGAAATGTCCTAGATTCTATTTGCATAGTGTATTCATTGTGGTAAATGTATTTGGTTTGACACTTGTGTCTGTCAAATGATTTCTATTAGTATATTTTTTTTAAACATGCCTTTAATTTATTTAGTTACTAGCGGTCCGCTCACAGCTTCACCGCGTAAACTACGTAACTGTTTCGTTGTACTGCAACCCTCGGAGGTGCATTTTTGAAAAATAGAGTAGCCTATGTTTAAGCTTGGATTATTAACTATATTTATGCCAAAACTCATTACAATCGGCCAAGCGGTTTAGATTTTTCATAAAAACTTTCATCCCCTATTTCAACCTTTAGAGGTTGATTTTTGAAAAATAAGTAGCTTATATCAGACCCAGTAACTTTTACTACTTTCATTCTAAATTTCATCCAAATCAGATCGGTAGATTTGCTGTGATAGCGTGACGGACACTATACAGACTTTCGCATTTATAATATAAGTATGGATTATACTGCGTAGTAGGAAAGTGATTGACTGTAAAAGCGCGTGGTTATGGGTTCGATTTCCTTTTGATGCATTAATCATATTCCAATTTTATTTCTGCTTTAGTAAGATGAACGTGACGTTGAGTTTTCTATTTAATATGGAAAGTTCAAATTTGATTGGAATTTGGGGAATAGAGTGTTTCAAACTAGGTATACTTTGATTGTCCTGCTTTGCGGATAAAAACTGTATCATTAATTATAATTTCAAATTATATTTCTATATATATTTTTCTTATATTTTTCAAAGTTTTTGGACACAGATCAATATCAAATGGATATTAAATAGTTCTTCTGATCCATGATAACATTATTATTGATATTCAAATTTAGCAACACAACACTTATATCAAGATTGCTGAGTGTTTTTACGGATTTACGGTTTTCCCGCATGGTACAGTATTCTGAGAGAATGTTATCAGATTGGACAAAATTAAAATAATTTAAGTATAATCAATCCCCCTAGAGTGGGAATCGAACCCAGAACCAATCGCCTTAACAATTAAACACTGTCCTACTATGTCTACTATATTTATATTCTTCTATATATAATTTTTGCTCAAATTCCTTCAAACGCTACCACTAGTTCAACTAAGTAGACAAAGCGAAGCGAAGCGAACCAAAGTATGTAAATAATGCATTTACCATTTAAAATTCTACGCTCATTCTAATTAACCAAGCGAAAGATTTATAATATGTAGTAGTATCATGAAGATTTATACGTAGCTCAATACTGAGATAAGGCTAATAGCGCGTGTACATTCCGAGTGCATATCGTGAGTGTATCGGTTTTATTGCATGGCCCATACATTTCTAATCGGTCATACAAATGTGCGGATTTGTATGGCTTATGTGATAGGTTTCTGTTAATTTGTTTAACATTTTTCTTCAATTTTATCGAGAAAAATAATTAAAATATTTATATTTCATCTAAGGATCAAGTGCGTGACTGTAATGCGACTGGTTGTGGGTTCGATTGTCACTCGAGGAGTGGATATGTTTAATATTTTCATTTTCTTCGCTCTGGTGTCGAGGAAAAGAGCGGCGTTAAGTTCCCCCACATGAAAAAAAAATAAAAAATAAAGATTTGATCTAAATCACAATAAGAGAAATCATAAAAAAAATGAACATTGACATAAACAAGACCAAAATGCATGTTACATGCAGCTATTTTGAATTATATAAAACTCGTTTCTACCAAATACATAATCTATTGGCAGGACATTTTTTGTCAGTCTGAAAACACTGATAATTTTAAAAGTATGATTTATATTATAAAGTCATTGAAATAAGGTGATAATTAAAACTAGTCGTGTTATATATTAAATATGAATAGATATGTATGAAATTATATTTTACATGATAACACCAAGTTCCGCATTGCCAACATTTGAAAATATATATTTTTTTCTTTTATTCATAACTAACGGCCCACTCGTGGCTTTGCCGCGTGGACTATTTCGTTATATTGCAACCCTCGGGGGCGCATTTTTAAAAAATAAAGTAGCCTATGTTTAAGCTTAGATTATCAACTATATTTATGCCAAAATTCATTACAATTGGTCAAGCGGTTTAGATTTTTCATATAAACTTTCATCCTCTATTTTAACCATTTAGAGTTTGATTTTTGAAAAAATAAGTAGCCTATGTTAGACCCAGTCACTTTTACTACTTTCATTCTAAATTTCATCCAAATCGGACCGGTAGATTAGCCGTGAAAGTGTGACAGACAAACACACAGACTTTCGCATTTATAATATAAGTATGGATATACTTTATTGATATTGTGGCTATAAACGATAGATATGGATTCGATTCTTTCTTGTGGATTATATATATTTTCTATTCATTTCTCCGCTCAGGGGAGACAAAGCGCATTGTTGAGATCCACCAGTCAGTACACAATGTGGTAAGAGAGGCAGGGGGAGACCTCGGTTGACCTTCGAAAACACAGTATCGACGATACTGGAGGAAGGTCACGTAAAAAGCATGAGGACCCCCCGGAGGGCGTGTATGAATAGGTTGATGACAGTGGTCGAGGCGAAAGAAGTATGCAGGGACCGTAACGTTTGGCGCTCCGTTCTTCCTGACTACCCCGCAAGAGATGCACCGTGATGCTAAAAAAAATTCTTAGCTAATTTAATTTTGGTCACTATATCCTGGACACTAGACACTAAAAAGAAAACACTAAGAAAAACAAAGAAAAGCCCCACTTAGTGAACTCTCTCTCTGTATCTCTCTACCTCTCTCTCTTATTAAATAAACATTAACCGACCGACATTACGAAAGTGTCAACCAATACGAACTGTTGCAATAAAAATCATTTGTCAAACAGGTTATGAAAATGGCTTGTAACGTGGGCTGGGACGATTTATCGGCCGAGTTATACAGAGAATAGCTAAGAAATTACGTTTTGAGTAATTAAAGAGCCTTTTGTTTGTGTTTGTGTGTCTTTTGAATTAAGGCTTGAATGTAATATACTCGTAAGGTGGGAAACGGAGTGTCTTAACACTAGGTTACCACTGCCTACTGTGCTGTGTGCGGAATACAGCGTGAAGCTACAAAAAAAATGAAGTTATCGTGTCGTATGAATGTAATCGCGATTGGCTGTAGGTTCGATTTCTACTCGGTCAAACGATATTATTGTAACATTTTCTTTTCTATGTTCTGCTGAATCAAACAACAAGCAGCGTCTGCCTTGCAATATTATCTAGATGTCGAGTGGAAGCTGGATAAGGGAGCGTCTTGACACTAGAAATTTCCCCGTCAAAAAAACGAGAAAAATCGGGAAGCTGTTCAGAGAGATTAACGTAGTTATACTAGAATTATCTCATCTTATAAATCTATATCATTATGGCGCAGTGCAGCGCAGCGTCTGAATGTTAAAGTGTTTGTTATGGGTTCGATCCCAAAGGAGGAAATATATTGAAATTAATTTGTTTTCTCCGCCTTAGTACGACATGTAGTGGCATTAAGTTCCGCTAGACTCTGAACCACTAACTCGAAACTGTTTTTTAAAAATAACTTTTTTATATATAAAATCAAAACGTCGGACTCGATCCCGCACCTCTTCTACCTCTACCTCTCGTCTGCTAAAAATATCCGAAATATGTAAATAATACTTTAAAAATTGTATCTTATATTATTATTTATTTTTTTTTATGTACAAATCTAAACTATTTGCACTCAAAATTCATCATCATTCGCTAACTGCACTATGACGTAATCTATTGCCTGGAATCGAATTCGCTAACCCCATTACATTAGCATTTTATAAGCTATCGGCATTTATCATATTGAAGGAAAAAATTGGAATTCCTTTGAATAGATATACGTTTATAGATTTACGTTTTCCAGGTATTAATTAAGTATATTTATGAGGTTAATAAAAACTAAGTAAAGTAGAAATATAGTTAATCTATTGGTTCTGAATTGATTTTTATTTAATTTCAAGACCATTGTGGCCAGTCGTGGCCCAGTGGCACAAGAGTGTGACTGTAAACGACTGGTTGTGGGTTCGATTCCCACTCGAGGAGTGGAAATTATATTTCCATTTTTCTTCGCTCTGGTGTCGAGGTAAAGCGCGGCGTTAAGTTCCGCCACTTAACACGCAAGCCTCCGAATTCGGCGGAAAGTGGGGAACGGAGTGTCTTAACACTAGGTTCCCTCTGCCTACCCTGCCGTGTGCGGGATATAGCGTGAAGCTATTTAATTTTTTGAATTTTTTTCAAGACCATTCATTTCCATATAGGCCAGTCGTGGTTTGTGGGTACAAAGTGTTACTGTAAACTGATATTGGATTCGATTCTCATTTGAATTGAAATACTTAATATTTCGCTCTGATGTCGAGGCAACACATAATAATGCCGCTCAACACATAATAATTTCAGAATTCGACGGAAAGTGGGAAACGGAGCATCTTAATATTAGGCTCCCTCTGCCTACCTTTCTGTGTGCGAGATACAGCGTAAAAAAAACAATTAAACATTTAAAGTTAAGCCCATCATGGCATAGTGGGACAAATATAGATTTCACTGCAAGCGCGAATGATTGTGGGTTTGCCACCAAGGACTCGTGGGACTTGGTGAAATTATTATATTTAAGTTAAAGTGGATGGAATACGAACACAATTGTTTGAGGATACATGCTTGATATTATATAATTCATTTGTAAGATTCCACCGAATCAACTAATGAAATAAAAGGTTATAAAATTGAATGTCTAATCACTACTACTGCTCTTAAGGTGCGGGAAATGCTTTGACCTACAAATTATTCTATAAGTATTCCCACATGGCATGGTGGGCAAAGAGAACCTAGTTTTGAAACTGCGTCTTAAATTTGCATCGTAAAAAATCGAACCTACAACCAATTGCAAGTCAACACTTGTCTTATTTATTATCCACTGCACCACGATAGTGTTTAAATAAAATAAATAAATAGCTTCACGCTATATCCCGCACACAGCAGGGTAGGCAGAGGGAACCTAGTGTTAAGACACTCCGTTCCCCACTTTCCGCCGAATTCGGAGGCTTGCGTGTTAAGTGGCGGAACTTAACGCCGCGCTTTACCTCGACACCAGAGCGAAGAAAATAGAAATATAATTTCCACACCTCGAGTGGAAATCGAACCCACAACCAGTCGTTTATAGTCACACTCTTGTGCCACTGGGCCACGACTGGCCACACTGGCATAGTGTTTAAATCTTTAACATATCTCACAATAAATCACATAAGAATCGTTTACATAATGTATTATATTATTATATTATATTAATATATTTAGGTTTTAGCTTCATTAATTACGAACGCAATTAATACAGTTCATTGGCCTTTGCTTCCAACAAATATGTTGTAAGTCTAGACTTCGTAGTATATATTAATGCAGATAGATAATATTTTTTACTTTGAAATATAATATTAAATGTATATATGGTTTTTGTTTTCAGTCTCAATTAGTTAAATTAATTTCCGCCGTGGAAAGTATACATATTAATAATATAATAAATAGAGCCAGTCGTGGCGCTGTGGCAAAAACGTGTGACTGTAAACGACTGGTTGTGGGTTCAATTCCCACTCGATTAGTGGAAATATTTAATATTTCCATTTTCTTCGCTCTTGTGTCGAGGTAAAGCGCGGCGTTAAGTACCGCCACTTGGTCACGCCACGCCACTGCGCCACTCGCAATGCCTTCGAATTCGGCGGTGCGTGGGGAACGGAGTGTCTTAACACTAGGTTCCCTCTGCCTACTCTACTGTGTACGGGATTCAGTGTGAAGCTAATAATAGAAAAATCTATATTATGTGAAGAAAAAATTTTAGACCCCTTTAACGAAAATTACGAATGGCAAAAAAATGCAAAGACCTAACATTATTAAATAAAAGTTATATAAATATGTGTACAAACACACTGTCATGTGTTTTTATAAAATATTACACGTAAACTATAAAGTAAATAATGTTTTAACAATACATTTAGCGAGATATGAAGTGTACAATGTATTATAAATATTATCCTATTTAAAGTGGATAGGTCCATTTGTTAACGGCCTGCTCGCAGCTTCGCCACGTGAAAAATAGCTCGGGGGTGGATTTTTAAAAATAAAGTAGCCTGCCTATTTTTGACCTTGTATTATCAACTATATTTATGCCAAAATTCATTACAATCAGTCAAGTGGTGTAGATTTTTTATATAAAGTTTCATCCCCTATTTCAATCCCTTAGAGACTGATTTTTGAAAAAATGCGTAGCCTACGTTTGACATAGTAATTTTTACTACTTTCATTTTAAATTTCATCAAATCGGACCAAAGGATTAACCGTGAAAGCGTGACAGACAAACACACAGACATTCGCATTTATAATATAAGGATGAATTTAAGATTTCTGAAACTTTGAAAGGCGAAGCTTCATTATATTCATTATATCAAAGATTAATTATATTAGGAGAAATTGATTAATTCGCTCGACCATATTAATTCTATCCAAAGTATACACGTTCAAATCCTGTTTTACAAGCGAAATAACATTCAACATCTCTAATATACTAAAAAAAACGAAAAAGGAACATATACCGTAAAATTTAGTGTCAAAAAACTTGCTGATTTTTTTAAAGATAAAAGTTTCATATAATCTGTTTCAAATAAGATTTAAAAAAAGATCGATAATTTCCTTAAAATATTCGCAAAAATAAACATTTAATTTATTTATAAGGAACTTTTTAAGCTACCTACATTTTTATGTGAGCTTTACGAAAAAAAGTGACCGCAAACTTTAAAACGATGTTCGTTGGTAATTAAAAATATCGCAGAAACCCCAATATGGTTGGCAACGATTTCCTAAGAAATATCTATTTTTATGACTACTTTACTCTTTTCCCGAATTATAAAGTAGGCAAGGAGAACTAAGTGACGAAACACTCCATTCTCCACTTAGAACTCTAATTTAGAATCGCCGCGAACTGTCACATCTTATGTACGTATTATAAAAGTAATTTTCTTTTTTTTTATCGAGAATTTATCAATTTAATATGTCACGTGACACTTAAAATGAATAGTCCGCCATCTTAGATTTTCTGTTTGTTTAGGTCATAACAACATTACACAGCTAACCATGCATTTTCACCTAAACATATATACAAAATTTTAGCCCAAAGATATACTCTTCGAAATTAAATTACGAGGTTCCACACGAACAAACATACATATATTGCTTCACGCTATATCCCGCACACAGCAGGGTAGGCAGAAAAAAACCTAGTGTTAAGACCCTCCGTCCCCCATTTAAATAATTACATATATTGCAAAGTAAATAGGCCGGTCGTGGAGCAAGGACGCAAAGTGTCATTGTAATTGCGACTGGTTGTAGGTTCCATTTCCACTCGAGGCGTGAAAATATTTAATATTTCACTTTTCTTCCCTTTGATATCAAGGTAAAGCGCGGCGTTAAGTTCCACCACTTAACACGTAATGCCTGCAAAATCCAGCGAAAAGTGGGAAAACGGAATATCTTATTAGGTTCCCTCTGTCTACCCTGCTGTGTGCGGGATACAGCGCGAAACTAAAAAAACATTAAATAAAAGCTTATAAAAATGACAAATGACAACCCTAAATACCAGAAACATATCAATGGCTATAGTATAGCGTGACGCTATCATTTTGAGCGATCAACTGAACCAAACGTCACTTTAATTCCCACCTCGCACGTCAACGCCTTACGGGTAAGGCGTAAGTATCAAGAAACATGATCCGCGTAGGTTGATTCCGTTAAAGTTTACATGTGCATTGAAAAACTTGAAAATAATTAAGTATTTTTAAGGAAAAAAAATGTTTATATATTGTATTATAACCGTTTGACTATATATGCGACTATACATGGTTGTGGGTTCGGTTTCCTGTTTCTAGGCACTTCTAGTGAAAAGTGGAGTGTCTCGACACTAAGTAACCATTGTTTAGCCTTCTATTCTGCAAAAATGGCGTGAAAATGTCAAAAATAATATAATTATCCCTAATTTAAACTTGTGCCCAAACAAGGATTACTCAAACTTAACCTAAATATCAATTTACCAAAAAAAACCATACAAAAAACCATTGACATATAGACAAAAAGAACGATTAACATCTAAAATTAACACTTTAGAACAAAAAAAAAGGCGCAAGGTGTAATATAAACGTGTAATCGATGCGTTAATTCAATTCAACTTTAATCAAAAGCTCGAAGCTCGATGAGAGATTATTGCCCCGACCGCGACCGCACGAGTATCGTGTGACGCTTCCGCGAATGTATGTAGATGGATGGACTTTGAATTTGTATTTATTTGCAGTTACAGAGAGAACTTAGTGATGAGTCACTACGTTTTTCGGTATTCGCCCAAAATGGAAATACTTTGTGTTAAGTGGCTGAATTCAATGTCGTGTTTTATCTTGGCATAAGAGTGGCCAGTCGTGGCCCAGTGGCATAAGAATGTGACTGTAAACGACTGGTTGTGGGTTCGATTCCCACTCGAGGAGAGGAAATTATATTTCCATTTTCTTCGCTCTGGTGTCGAGGTAAAGTAAAACGCGGCGTTAAGTTCCGCCACTTAACACGCAAGACGAATTTGGTGGAAAGTGGGGAACGGAGTGTCTTAACACTAGGTTCCCTCTGCCTACCCTGCTGTGTGCGGGATACAGCGTGAAGCTAAATTAAATTATTTTTTTAATTAATTAATTAATTAAGAGTGAAGAAATGGAAATTATCAAAATATAATAATATTTATTTGCAATTTTGAACTTTTGCCTACAGCAGCGTAGTCTGTGTGAAAGCACTCTATTTCCAACTTTTCAATAAAAATGAAGATATTTTGTTTTAAGTGGCGGAATTCAACTAACTACTACGCACTCAAGCGAAGAAATAAAATCGGTATAAATTTAATATTTTTTCCGAATAGATCTTTATTTCTCACAATCATTGCGTATGCAGACGAAAGTTGTTACACTGCGCCATGATGGGCTCTAATTTTATCGTATTGCTGCATTTTTATAGCTTTTACCTATCGTTACTTCTTTAAAGTTTAATAATCATTACTTCTTTAAAGTTTTTTTATAGCTTTTACCTATCGTTACTTCTTTTAAGTTACTTCTTTAATTTTGAACCATCGGAATTTTAAACTGTGCGTTTCTGACGATACGTCTAGTGAACCTAACTAAGCGTATGTTTATGTTACGGCGAAGTTATGGTTGAAAATTGTTTTTAGGTTCCCCAGTTCGAAAAGATTACAAAATGCGAAGGTTCCCAACTTCCAAAGGTTCCCAAATTCAAAAGTCCCCAAAGATCTAAAAAAATGTGTTTAATGATTAGAAAATATTTTAATAAGGTTTTTAGTAATATTTTATATGAAAAAACTTCTTACTCACTAACTTACCATTAAGCTTGTTACTAACTTACCATTAAACTTACCATTAAGTTGCTTTTCTTTAATTGCTTAATGGTAAGTCACTAACTTACCATTGAGCAATTAAAAAAAGCAACAAAAATTCAAAGCTATTAAACGAAAACCGATGCCAAAAAAGGTAGCAAAAGCCTTATTTATTTACACAATTTATTTTAAGGATAACATTTTATTGCTGACCGTACTCGACGGTACTACGGCACGGTGTATATTACACTACATAAATTAATACTTGAAAGCACGTATAGGCGATTTTATGTTCGAGATACATTGTGGCGCCCTTAGATCTCTTATCTTTAGCTGACTGTATTAAAATAATCGTATGATAAAACCGTTATTTTTTGTAAATTAGTATGTGAATTATTTACTTTCTGTTGCAGCACTTGGATGGTTTTTAAGAAGCGCGGGTTCGAATCCCGCTGATGTCAATTATTTATACGTTTTAAATTAATGTCTTTTTTAATTATTTTATTGTAAAATTATATTTCATAAAATATATAAATAATTATTATATAAAATATGCTTTATATTTATTTAAATAGTGCAAACGGAAGTATTTTAAATATTTTTATATGTATAAGAATCATATATTCACTTGGTTTTTCCACTTTCCGTTCGAGCCAAGACGTATTGAATAGCAGAACTCAACAGCGCAATGGAAATCCCACGAGTGGAAATCGAACCCGTACAAACCCGAACCCGAACCCGAATCCGAACCGATAAAACGCTATCCCACTGCACCACTACTCCCTCATAACTTTCAACAAGAATCAAGCAAAAAAAACAATGAAAAACCAACCCAAGTGTTGTTATTTAAATTATTTTCTTAACTTAGCAAACAAATAGCTTACATTAATCGATCGAATATCGTATCAACCCAAATAGAATAAATACGGCAAGACAATGAAACTTAATATAGAAGGCAAAGGGAGGCGAGCAAAGGCCACTGAGGCCTGTAATTAAAATAAGCGAATTATTTTTATACGTATCGGTACCAACTATATCATACGTGTTTTTTATCGACTTTAACCGCAGGGATAAAGCATTATTTCTATTGTATTATCTTTCATTATTTGTTTTAAAAAAACATATTTAAGCAATATTAGTAGGTGGCCAGTCGTGGCCGATTCCCACTCGAGGAGTGGAAATTATATTTCCATTTTCTTCGCTCTGGTGTCGAGGCAAAGCGCGGCGTTAAGTTCCGCCACTTAACACGCAAGCCTCCGAATTCGGCGGAAAGTGGGGAACGGAGTATCTTAATACTAGGTTCCCTCTGCGTACTCTGCTGTGTGCGGGATACAGCGTAAAGCTAAAAAAAAAAGTTAATTCGTATCGGTACCAACTATATCATACGTGTTTTTTATCGACTTTAACCGCAGGGATAAAGCATTATTTCTATTGTATTATCTTTCATTATTTGTTTTAAAAAATATATTTAAGCAAAGTTTTTAATTTTTTTTAACTATCCATACTGATATTATGAAGGTGAAAGTCTTTTTCTCTGTCTGTTACGTATTCATGAATCGTTTACATTCATCTACAGTTCCGATTTAGATGAAATTCTAAATGAAAATAGTTGAAGATTCAAGATCAAACAAAGACTACGACTTTTTTTTTTTTTTTACAATTTAATTTACACCACTGCGGACATAAGGTCTGTACCTTTTTTTAAAATAATCTTTTTCTTTTTATATGTATATAAATTCCTTATTTGATTACAATATCAGAGCTTAAAACTAAGTTTATTAAATATACCATTAAAAGAACTACCCTTAGAAAATGAGTTAAAAAGTTTGAATGAGAAATTTAAACGGCTTGACCGTTTGTAATGAATTTTTGGTGTAAATATAATTGTTAATCTAGGGTTTAAAATAGATAAACTGCTAGCGGATTGCTAATATGTATATGTATTTAAAAAAAAATCTGTTTCTCACTGAGTCAGACAGACATACAATGAAAACTGCTGCTCCTGTACAAAAATACCTGAAATTTGATATCTTTGTCCTCGAAGAGGGTAAGTATAGTAGTAGAGGATAATAACATCTTTGGTTTTCGTAATTGTATGTGCAATGGTTTGGAATTCGATTCTCACTCGATGAAATCAATTACATTAATAAAAAAAATGTCATTTCTCCGCTCTTACGCAACACGCATTAACACGCAATAATCTTGGATTTGGGTAGAGAGTTAAGAACAGAACCTTTTGACACTAGGTTGCCTCTACTTGTAATGCGAGAAATAGCTTTAAAAAAATACGAACATGGCATCCTAACATGCATTTATTATCATTTCAAGCTAAGCTAAGTATAATCCAGTATACCACAGGTATTGTTCCTAGTACCTACCTACCTAGTAACTGACCGTCTGATTGATGAAATAAAAACCGGCCACGTTCCGACTCTAACTGGCGCCTTGACAGCTCTTTTACTGTGAAACTTTTTATTATTCTTAAGACAATTTATAGCCGACGATATATCGTATAATTAGTTAATATATTGCACAATAAACGTCGGTTTTGCACAATAAATTATAGCTTTGGTGTTAATAATAATTTACTATAATTATTTTCGTTTCTCCGCTATAGTGAGAAGCGCGGCGTTAAGTTTCGCCAATTAACATGTTATATCTCGTACGTAATTAGTACGAAAAGGGAAATCGGAGTGTCTTGACACTAGGTTGTACCTATCTATCTGGATATTCAGGATAGGGATAGCGTGAATAAAAAAAATGTTTATTGTGATTTTTTTTAAATACTTTTTTTTAATTGTTTTTCGGTTATATTAATTGAATGCATTTGGTAGGTTTAAATTCATATATGACTTGAAAATATTTATATTAAAAGCCATTGATATTTATTAGACATTGGTTTTTATCCAAAATGAACATTAACTTGCAATAATTAGAATATAAGCGGAAAAAGGAAAAATGAATATATTGAATTAGTGGGGAACGAAGTGTCTTAACACTAGGTTCCCTCTGCCTTTCCTGCTGTTTGCGGGATACAGTGTGAAGCTAAAAAAAAAAAAAAAAAAATAAGAATATATTGACATTAATTAAATATTTTTAATTTCGTGGCCCAGTGGCACAAGGGTCTGTAAACGACTTGTTGTGGATTCGATTGTCACTCGAGGAGAGGAAATTTTATTTCCATTTTCTTCGCTCTAGTGTCAAGGTATAAAGCGCGGCGTTAAGTTCCGCCACTTAACACGCAAGCCTCCGAATTCGGCGGTGCGTGGGGAACGGAGTGTCTTAACACTAGGTTCCCCCTACCTACCCTGGTGTGTGCGGGATACAGCGTGAAGCTGAAAAAAAAAAAAAAGTAACCATACAATTCAATACTCGATCTATAAATCGTCCATATCGTAGCATAGAAGCAATCATAATGCTAGTTCCTCATATTAAGTGAGCTGTATCTTTTTACCAACATTCCACCACTCCTACATGTTCATACTGTGAACACATTCAAAAGGTCTAGAGCGACATTTCAACAGCACAATACTGAGTTTTTATTAAATTATAATTAAATGAACTAGAGATATTCTTGTTAAGCTTTTTTTTGCGGATATACAAGTCATTAATGTATCCTTTTATATCCTTTGATCTATGCTTTTTTTTGTGGGGGAAATAACTTCATTATGCAAGTAAAATGTGTTGTAAATGATGATTGTAAGTTCAATTCTTGGTAGGAAAGAATATTTGTATTTTAAATATAAAAAATGAATATTTAACACGAAGCCCTACAGTATGAGTTTTTCTTAATTATTATTACAATTAAGCAGCTTTAAGCTATTTCCGGTACCGGTAGTTAGAAAAAACTTAGTGTTAAGACACTCCGTTCTCCATTTTCAGCTGTAAATTGAAACAATATGGGTTAGAGTGGTAGAACTCAACACCTTACTATGTCTTCTTACTAAACGGTTTTATAGACCATACTTAATACTGATATTATAACGAATAATTTATATACTTATTGTTTATTCATACTGTTACTGTGTATGTTGTGGTTGTCTTTAAACGGAAAGACATTTACTCATTGTTGGGAACTAGATGTAATATAATTAGTTATGTTGTATTTTCTCTATTGACAACTACATCCTTTTGAAGCGTTGAATAAAAAAAATCCATCGTGGCTTTTGGGCACATAAATGTGAATGAAAGCACGACTGGTTGTGGATTCGATTCCCACTCGAGGAATAGAAATATTTATTATTTCCATTATCTTCACTAATGGAAAGTCAAGGCAAAAAAACAGCAATGCCTTTAGAATTCGGCGAAAAATGAGGAACGGAGTGTCTTAACACTGGACTATGTGCGGGATGCAGCAAGAAGCTAAAAAAAGAAAATTAAAAAAGTAGCATTAATATATAATAAAATAATATATTAAAACAAAAATGGGCAACAAAATAATATGCGCCAAGCTAGATAAAAATATATATATATATATATATATATATATATATATATATATATATATATAGATAAAAATATATAACATAATTAAATTGATTAAATATGAACATACATACGAGTATATCTAAAAAATATAACACAAAAAATATACACAAACGGACAATACAAGCTATCATCAGCTTTCAAAATATGACAAGCACAAGATAATGCATTTAAAACCGATATCTTAGTACTTAAGTTGTTTATATTTAAATTTTCGAACTTGGCACTTGCCATAATCAGCTACTATACAGTGAGAGATAAGAATGAACACAATAAGATTTATTGCATACTCAAGACGGCTGTTCACTAAAAATGTTTTTATAAGCAAACCTCTTATGTATCCACACGTCTCAATTAGTCTTAATGCGTTACATACAAGTATATATATATTTTTTTTTTTTAGCTTCACGCTGTATCCCGCACACAGCAGGGTAGGCAGAGGGAACCTAGTGTTAAGACACTCCGTTTCCCACTTTCCGCTGAATTCATAGGCTTGCGTGTTAAGTGGCGGAACTTAACGCTGCGATTTACCTCGACACCAGAGCGAAGAAAATGGAAATATAATTTCCACTCCTCGAGTGGGAATCGAACCCACAACCAGTCGTTTACAGTCACACGCTTGTGCCACTGAGTATATATGTATATTTTTCGTTAATTTTTAATATAAAATGAGGGGAATCTATATCAGCGAAACCATTAAGAACGGTGGCACTATTAATCTTTGTCCGACTTTTTCGATATGTGTTGTTTTATAAATGAAATAATTAAACGTTTTTAATTATGTGTAGAAAATGTTGAAAAAGGGTTACGGTGTATCCTTTTTCTAAAGTTGGCGTGTTATGTTTATCTTTTGAGAATTTGACATATTAATTAATAAGAAATGTTTGCTATTCATGAATTTTAATATCAACTCTTGTATATACGTAACGTATAATATAAGAACATTTATTTTATATATGTTTAAAATATAAAAAAATATTAACAGTTGATTAAGAATTACTTAAAACCAAGTCAATTTTGGATTTCCATAATTGCATCTATTATTTTAATAATAATTCATTGTGATTCATTAAAAACAATATTAAATCTCACATTTTAACATTAGATATTATAAATACGAGTATAACACAGTTCTTCAAAGAACATTGTCATTAATAATTGTAGTTGACAGTTGACAAAAATACTACCCATTTTATGATAAATACACAAATACTTGCAAAACAAATTCAACTTTAATTGTCAGGATATTGTAATTAATTTTAATTGGCACACGAATATAAAATATAATACACAAATACTCAAAAAACTAGCCAAAAAGAGTCAAAATTTCCATATATAGATATTAATAACACACAAAAAATAGATACATTAAACACAAACACAAAAATAACAAATAGATAACTTATACACAAAACAACCACAACACACAGTCCCCCAAAGGACATTGTAATTCATTGTGATTGGCACACAATAATGGAATCAAGCATAAGCCATTTAAAAATTGTCCGCGTTAAAAGGAACTGGGAGAAGCAAATAAACCAACGAACAATACTTGATCCTCGCTCAGAATTTGTAGGGCTATTTGTATGGCGAGATAGGTGTAGTTTTACTGTTCTTTCATTTAAACTGCTTTTTTTTTAGATAGCAGGGCAGAGAAATTAGTGTTGAGACACTCCGTTCTTTATTTATTATGATATTTACATATATTTTATTTAATTTAATGTCTTGTTCTTTTCGCCCTACTAGAATGTGTCAGAAATGATCTGCAAATCTTTGACAGGAAAAAAATTAAAGAATTAGATGATTTATATTAACTATAAGATATATACGAAATGTCATATTTTCTTATAATATAATATAAAATTTATCAATTTAGTATAATTCTAGTTTATATTTTGGGCGGTGCAGTTTTATACTTTACTTAACGTAGGAGACCAAACTTTTGCTCATACTATTATCTTGTACATATCACTTTAGAAATACATACAAACTTAGTAAAGGATATAATTGCAATAAATAATTATGATTTATTAAGGAAAGGACCTAAAGATCGTGTGACTAATGATAATAAACCGTCAGAAGGGTAAAAGTCACAATTATAATTGACCAATAAAAAACTATAACATAATTCATATTGCAAGACAAGTGGGAAACATTGTAAACGACACAACAATAAGTGTAAATCTAAGAAAATAACCGAAATATCGACTTTAATACATATGCAAAAGAATAATTTTGTTGCAAACATTAATTTTGCAAGACCATACATTTATCTTTGCTTTACGCTCAGTCGCAATTAATCAGAAGGCGTTGTCACATGCATACCTCGACACTGGTTTTACTAAACTGTTATGAATTGAAGTTGAATTTTAATTCTTATCACCTAATGTTAAGAATGAGAATTCTTTAACTTAAAATTGACGTGTACAAATTACACTGTCGCCCACAGTGTAACGTAAAAGATAAAAAGGATGATTTTGAGCTAATTATCGACAATGTAGAGAGATTCTACTTTTTTCCGCCACTTAACACCTCAAATGTCAACGCGTTTTATTTTTAAATCGAAACACATTTAGAATATCTGTATATTATTCTTGTGATGACTTCATTTATATCAATGTTCTGGATTTTGTTTTAAGTATTTATTCTTGTCTTATTTATTTCGATTGAACTGTCGTCGGTGTGATTTAAGAAATTATTAATATTGTTTTTAGCTTCACTCATTTCTCTCGTATAGCTTAGGCAGAGAAAACTTAGTGTTAAGATTCTCCGTTCACTAAAAAATATTATTTCATATCCAATTTCCATTTACAATTATTTCATTTAAATCTAAAATTCGCAACATTAAATTATAATCCAAAACATACTTTTTGAAACGCTCTTGAAACACATTACAGAATAAACGGCTTAACGTCAACTACTCAGTAGTATTAACGTTGAAGCTACGAATTTATCAAAGGATAAGCTCCAAGACCGCACAGAAAGACAAGCGATTTTATATTATTAAATATATTTTATTAATTACGATACTTATCTTAGGGACGGCGTTGGACAATTATTTGTGTATTCGCAAAGAAAATTCGAAAGTGGATAAATGGTGGTAAAAAGGACCTTTTAGTTATAAATATAAAGATGATTTTCTTAATGCTTGTTATGACGAAATTAGCTGTGTATTTCATTTATTGAACTGTGTGTTAAAGCAAATTACTGTTACAACGATTATATTTCTAATTCCAAACGGAATTGCCGTCGCCGTTATATATGAAATAGCTATGTTATTAGGTGTATGATATGTTGGTATGAAAATTTTATTAATTATATGCTTATATTTTTCTGAGATAAGATTTTATTGCAAAGTTTAGATTTATCAAGTTATATTCTTAATTATATAAAATTATTGTAAGGCATAGGTTATAGACAATTAAAATTTAAAGACTTATTTAGCTATATTGTACGCATAGTGCGTCAAATTATTGGTAACCGTAGGTTGAACATAACTGATGATCACACTGATTAAATATACAAGTTTATTTTGTTAGTTTTTTTTCCTTAGCTTCACGCTGTATCCTGCACACAGTAGGCAGAGGGAACCTAGTGTTAAGACACTCCGTTCACCACTTTCCGCCGAATTCGAAGGCTTGCGTGTTAAGTGACGGAACTTAACCTTAACTTGACACCAGAGCGAAGAAAATGGAAATATAGTTTCCACTCCTCGAGTGGGAATCAAACCCACAACCAGTCGTTTACAGTCACACGCTTGTGCCACTGGACCACGACTTACAAAGTATAAATATGCAAAAGTTGGTACAAAACAAAAAACAAGCAATATATTTTATTTTTTAATATATTTTCAACCATTCTAATATAATAATAATATTTACAACATTTCTAACATATATTTCCTTTATATTTCAGATATCAGCTATGGACCCCGATTGTGGAGTGAACGCGATGGTGAACTACACGCTGGGAGAGGGTTTAGCCCGACCCCAGTTCTCCGTTAAGGCGGACACTGGAGAACTGTGCATCGCAAATCCTTTGGACCACGAAGTGATAAGTGACTTCGAATTTCCAGTCATTGCTACTGATCGAGGTACGTCTTATTTTTAAATTTATTAATACATAGATTAGTTTTAATATATATAAAAACTGCGAATATGAAAGAGTTTATTATGTCACACTCCTAAATCAGGTAAGGAATGTAAAAAGAATAGGATTATTCCTCACTTTTAAAGGATAGGAGTATACATATTACAAATATATAAGTCTAAAAAAAATATTATGATTCTAATAAAGAACCATGCCATGGCATTCTTTCTCATTCAACTGAGCCATTATGGTGTAGAATAATAATAATAATTTTATATTTTATATCAAGTAAACCTCAGACATAGATAATATAAAATATATTTTAATTTAAACCTAGCAACACCAAAACTTAATTCACAACTCCAACAAACAAAATATTGGTCTCACAAACACTATTAAAAAAGACAATGCATAGTCCTCGTACATTTTTTGTGCCATCCCATTCATTATCAATTGGAAGTAATAAGTTTAACAGTGACAGAGCTATAGCTATGCATACGACTTGAAATAAGGCACCGGCAAAATGGCAAGGGAATAAATTCCAAGAGTGTCGGCCAATGTCCTACCTCTGATTTATGGAGCGAGAAGACCAAACTATCAGTTTACGTTTTTACTCAGAGCGGCGACTTTGCCTCTCAAGAATTTCGGTAGTAATTTCGGCATTCAATAGTGAAAACGCTTACTTAGGGCTTACGAAGGTTTACTTACGGTTGTTAATGATTTTTTGAATTTTATGCTGGTTTTTTCGTTTTGTTTGATTTAGGATTGTTTTGTATTTTTGGAGGTTATATCTATATATGTATATGTTTAGATGTTTTGCCATAATGGCTCAGTTGGCTCGTGCTTGAATAAACACGATGGTTAAAAATTTTATTAATATTTTTCAAATTATGTTCAGTAAATGTAAAATTCAGTGTCACAGATAATTTATTGCCAAAATTTTAAATATTACCCTGTTGGAGTATACGAATTTTATTAATCTCTATCGTTAATCAGCAACGTTGTCCAAATACAATGCAACTTACGTCCATGTTATTTGCTTATTTGTGTCAAATGAAAAAAAAAATATTAATGTGTACCGAACTTCATTTTATCTTAAACATGTAACGAAAACGCGTTGACATCAGCATAAATCAAGCGCCTGTCAATTAAACATAGTATTACAACAATACAGACAATCAAGAGACCAATTATTTATTTATTCGCAGGGGGCCTGTCCACGACCGCTATGGTGAAGATTCAACTTCTCGATATCAACGACAACGTTCCAGTCTTCACTGTGAAAGATTACAACGTTTCCTTGAAGGAAGGTCGGGTATCCAGCAACGAGCCAATAGTGGCTGTGTCTGGAAGTGACGCCGATTCGGGAAAATTTGGTACTATTACGTATAGAATAGTTAACGGGAATGATAATGATATATTCCGAATAGACAGAAGTACTGGTGAGGTTTTCGTGACGAAGCCAGCTTTAATACAAGCTAGTGGTAAATTTGACTTGGAGATATCAGTAACGGATGGAGGAGGTCTGTCTGCGCCACAAGGAGCAACAGTGCACGTGAACGTGATGCCTGCTGGGGTTGGATCTGCATTGTTCGATAAGCCGCGATACAATTTTCGTGTGCGTGAAGACGTGAGGACTGGAACTATTGTTGGCAGTCTCAAAGCTACAGCTGGAGGTAAGATTTTTTAACATTTTGTAAAAAAACTGCTTAATTTTAAATTAGTACATGAATATATGTTATATTTAGAACAAATCATTTTTAAACATGAAAAAACTTATCAAATTCTTCAAAAAAGTCTTCTACCCAACTTTTAAGACAATTATCACTTCCTCTGAAATTGTTTCGTATTAACCAAAAATATATGTATTACAAAACCAATACAAACATCCTAATGAAGAAACACGATATTGTAATGAATTATGAAATACGATACAATTATTTTGTTAGCGATTAAGTCACAATGCACTATGATAGCATTCTTCGAATAGAAAGCATCTTGAGCAAACACGACCGAACATTTGGGTCTACATGAAAAGGAAATCACTTAGACAGAGTAAATATTAATGCGAGACTACTGGATTCAAGTTACGTTACAGCTTCATTTTGCTTAAACAAATTTATTGAATTCGTGAGAATTTTATACGTATTCAAGAGAAAAGCAGTGGCGAAGAAAAGTTTTAGTATGTTTCCTTGTTTGGTGCAAGTCATACGCTTAAGTTGCAACATAATATTGATACTTAAGAAGTTATAGCGAGACTCATCTTTCTCAACAAATTCTTAAAAAATATAAAGTATTTATAGTAATATCATTAAACAATTAACTTAATATAGAAAGGCGTAAAAGGATTTTTTCTTTTCCTTACCAAGAACCATGTATTAAAACACAAAATCTGCGTTATTAATCTGGTAATAATACAAAATCACTGAGTATTTTTTATAAAATATACAAAAATAACATAAAAAAAATGAAATATGAAATGTCTGAGAGTCTGAAAAATGAATGAAATATCTAGGCACTATGGTCTCCCTGAGAAAATTACAAAAAAAAAATACAAATAATCCTTACAAATACACTCTTTCTATACCAAACTTAAATTTCTAGTATATTCCAATCGCCTATATATTACACCACAACATAGAAGTATCAAGCATATAACATAATCGACCATTGTCTAAGAATATGATCACGACTGTGATGGGTACCACTTTTATATATCTCTTTATACTTTCTAATCTCAGAATAACTTTGTATTATAATCATCAACACTAACCAATAAATATATTGAAATAACGATATTTGTATGCTCAGAACGCTTTTGTGCATTTAATTTTGAGTTCGAACCGATTTTATCGCGTGGCAAATAATATTTTATACGGTAGTTCATAATTTTAATATTCTGTTTTAAATTTTGAATTTTACGCTTTATTCTTATATAGCTTCACGCTGTATCCTGCACACAGCAGGGTAGGAAAAGGAACCTAGTGTTATGACACTCCGTTCGTCATTCATCACCCATCATATAGCAAGGTAGTCCGAACGAGCCTCAAGTGTCAGTGTTAAGGCACTCCGTTTCCCCTTGGATTCAGAATATTGTTGCCAGAGCGAAGAAAGGACAACAATATATATTTTTTTTATTTTACAATTTAATATGTTTGACAATACTGTTTACATAAACACTACTACTACTACTAGTACTAAGGGTTTGTCTAGAGTACCGTATTCGTCCTATTCACTTATATAATGCTTAAATAATTTTCTTTTAACTTATGTTTATAGTTTCTATCAGAAAATT
The DNA here is from genome assembly GCA_019049465.1 of Dryas iulia moderata. Lineage (NCBI taxonomy): Eukaryota > Metazoa > Arthropoda > Insecta > Lepidoptera > Nymphalidae > Dryas > Dryas iulia. The sequence goes on from CM032418.1 coordinate 1,439,639, forward strand.
GTTTTCTTATATTATTATGTAATCCATTTATTAGGCGAGAAATTATGTAAGCTCTTAAAATATTCCTTTCTCTAAGTGGAAATTGAATTCATGTCCAGTCGCTTTTAGTTACATGCCTGTCCTACTATACCACGATGGCTACTTTTAATCCTGTTTATTTATTTTTTAGCTTCACGCTGTATCCCGCATAAAGCAGGGTAGGCAGAGGCAACTTAGTATTAAGACACTCCGTTCCCCACTTTCCGCCGAAATCGGATACATAGCGTGTTAAGTGGCGGAACTTAACGCCGCGCTTTACCCCGACACCAGAGCGAAGAAAACGGAAATATTAAATATTTCCACTCCTCGAGTGGGAAGCCACTGGGCCACGACTGGCCACTAATCCTGTTTATAATTATTTAATTGGACTCTCTCTCCAAAAAGATTAGATTAACTTAATTTTCGACTAATTTTTCACAGTTAATTCTATTTAAATATAGCGTTTATTGTAACACTGTAAAGCTAGAAGGAGGTTTAATGTATGTTGAACGAGTTTCTCATACATGAAGCACCATGTTACGAAGTTAACTGCAAATTGAAAGTGGTGATGATCAAACGATGACAGTGTAAGTTAAATGAATAGCAAACTAACGCCCAAAGCCTGTTTCTAATTGAATATACTTTATGAACAGTATTATTGGAGTCTGTATAAGGTGGCCAGTCGTGGCCCAGGGGCACAAGAGTGTGACTGTAAACGACTGGTTGTGGGTTCGATTCCCACTCGAGGAGTGGAAATTATATTTCCATTTTCTTCGCTCTGGTGTCGAGGTAAAGCGCGGCGTTAAGTTCCGCCACTTAACACGCAAGCCTCCGAATTCGGCGGAAAGTGGGGAACGGAGTGTCTTAACACTAGGTTCCCTCTGCCTACCCTGCTGTGTGCGGGATATGGCGTGAAGCAATGTATAAGGATAAGTTATGATTATTTTGCGTTTTCTTTTTTTTATACGGACGCAGGAGAAGAGAAGCAAGTGGTTGAAAATTTGTGTCACCCTCATCTTTTCAAAGCATGGAATTTTATTCGAAATACATTTGTCTATCTGTTTAGTTTAGTTAAGCTAACATGAGTTAGGTTTTGTCAAAACAATGCATTCCTATTATAAAAGAAGCGTGGAAAAACGGTTAAAAAGTATTTCATTGTTAATTTGAGATTCGTTACAAAAATTACTACTTAGGAATAAATAAGTTGTAGTGTTAGCTAGATGTAAAGTAAGCAATAGTTATCGTTATATAATTTCCTACCTTAAAGGCCAACAACGCACTTGAAGCTCCTCTGGTGTTACACGGGGTCATGGACGGTATTCACCAATCATCAAGTGATCATTTGCTGTTATCTACTATAAAAAAGTAATTAATACGTACATAAGTCATTTTTCAGTCTTCGTAGAGATTTAGGGTACAAATTATTTCAAAAAATCTAAAGTGGAGGATGGTTGGATATAATAAGATCCTGATCTATTTTATCTTTGTTGAAGTAAAGGTTGAAAATAAACTGAAGGAAAAAAAAGAAATTATAGAATGCAACGTCATATTGCTTACAGTGTATACAACTCGTCTTGTAATTACTTGTACATATATGTACGTACGTAAGTAATTTAGATGCAATTAATTCGAGGAATTATCGTTAATATGCATGGAATCTTTGAGAAATCTCGAACAAGTAAAAAAACGGGTAATAAATTAAAGGGCGTTACAATTTCATTCGCTTTCGATTTCGATTCGTTTTGTCGAGACAAATTATTTTATTGTATAGAGTAGGTACAGTACTTATTATATAGTGCTTACTTAGATATCTGATTTCGATTGCCGGTTCTTTTTTTTAGCTTCACGCTGTATCCCGCATACAGCAGAGTAGACAGAGGGAACCTAGTGTTAAGACACTCCGTTCTCCACTTTCCGCCGAATTCGAAGGCATTGCGTGTGAAGTGGCGGAACTTAACGCCGCGCTTTTACCTCTGATACTAGAACGAAGAAAATGGAAATATTAAATATTTCCACTCCTCAAGTGGGAATCGAACCCACAACCAGTCGTTTACAGTCACACGTTCGTGCCACTGCGCTACAACTGGCCCCATCTAACAAATAAATAGTTTATTTAATAACTTTTGAGTCACAATAAAATAATCGCTCGCTGTAACAAACGGTTTGACTCAAGTATAAATATTAGTAAGACACAGCCAGTGATACGATGTTTATACGCTTGTTGATTCAGAGAGCTTCGCTATGAAGCATGTTGCGGCTATTAAATCATTTATGATGTTTTCTTTTGTGTCATCTAAAAAGATTGACTGTTTGAATATTGTTTGTAGCATTAATTTGAAATTGTTATTGTATGTGTATTATTAATACGCGAAAAAAAGGGAGCCTAGTGTTAAGACACTCCGTTCCCCACTTTCCGCCGAATTCGGAGGCATTGCGTGTTAAGTGGCGGAACTTAACGCCGCGCTTTACCTCGACACCAGAGCGAAGAAAATGGAAATATAATTTTCACTCCTCGAGTGGGAATCGAACCCACAACCAGCTGTTTACAGTCACACTTTGTACCACTGCGCCACGACTAGCCCCAATATGAAGCTAAAAGCCAAAAGAAGTCCAAAATGGCAATATTATTATATAAGCTTAAGACAAAACGCAGCATTGACTTCCGCCACGTAAAACGCTATTCCGTACGTATAAGAATTTAAATTGTCAATATAATAATGAATTATGTATTTCGCTCAAAAATACATAATCACTTCTCTTCCAACAAAAAAATGCTATATTTAATTTCAAATAAAAATAAAAATAGCTTCACGCTATATCCCGCACACAGCAGGGTAGGCAGAGGGAACCTAGTGTTAAGACACTCCGTTCCCCACGCACCGCCGAATTCGGAGGCTTGCGTGTTAAGTGGCGGAACTTAACGCCGCGCTTTACCTCGACACCAGAGCGAAGAAAATGGAAATATTAAATATTTCGACTCCTCGAGTGGGAATCGAACCCACCACCAGTCGTTTACAGTCACACGCTTGTGCCACTGGGCCACGACTGGCCAATACTTTTGATAACAATTTCTTAGAAATACAATAAATACATAAAATAAATATCCAATACATATATCATAACGTTATTGATATACACTTTTATAAAATTACATATAAGTTGCTAAAACAACGCGTATTTTACTCGCCATTCAACTAGTTATAATATAAACGTTACAAACGAACAATAAAATCGTATGGTACAATATACATATCTGACTTTTATATAAGCTTAAGACAAAACGCGGCGTTGAGTTCCGCCCCGTAACGCCTTCATTTCGAACAGAGACTGGACAGAGTGTCTTGACACTACGTTCGCTATGAATCGGCTATCGAGAAAAAGCGTGACAGCTTCACGCTTTTTTTATATAGACTAAAAGTGCGTATTAGAATTGAAATTGTCAATACAACAATTATTTGTACTTTACTTGAAAAGCCACCATACCCACTATATTTCCTACAATAAAGTTATATATTTAATTTTCAAATATATTTAAAATACGTCCACAGCAAATACTGGCCACAGCTATTTTATTCTAGTCCACGTTTATTCTGTTGCGAGTCGAGCCGCTGTAAATCACTGAATTGCGAGCCCCACCGTTATACGTGCACTTGTCCATGGGAATTCCATAGACCATTGTCGATATCAGAAATATAGGCATAATAATATAATTATATTGTTTTTGTTAACAAAATTTGAAATTTAGCAATTTTCAATAAAAAGAAGCTTAAAGCTCTCATTGTGAGGTAAAAATATAATTAAAAACCTATCGTTCCTAATCTTAGTTGCTAAGCCTCATAGGATAGTACTATCATAGGTTAGATCGGTAGTTTAGACTTTTGTATGACGGACGTAAATGCTTCATTTATATATTAGATAAATCTACTCTAGATTTATCTACAAGTATATTATTAAAATATGTATTTATGTAAGTATTATACATTTATTGCAATACATTATTGAAATGGCATTAAAATTTAAAAAAATCTAGTAAAGATACAAAAATATTCTTAGCTTTTTTTCTTCTATATTATATTTTGAACTACCATAATTAAAAGTACAATTTTAAAAATGGCTACATTCAGCCTTACTATTTTTATTATTTTGTACATTAGCTGTCAATTATATTTTAACTTTAATTAAAAAAAAATACATATATTAGTAATATTCATAATGTCACGTCTATTATATTCCTAGCCAAGTCGTTTGTGGATACCGGCATTTAAGATTCATAGTTTAGCTTGCGTGTACGCCTTTCCTTTGAGCTATTTAACTTTATATGTATGTCTGGATATAGATTTCTGTGAAAATATTATTTGGTTTTTATTTTGCTTTATGATTGAATAAACGAAAAATATATATTTTCTTATTTTTTTTAATTAATAAAGGATAAAAAGCGAGAGCGTAGTGACATAACACTCCATTCTTCTTTAAAAAGTGAACTCAATATTTATTTAAAATGTAAACTAATAATTTTGTATCTTGTTCATCAGCGTGTATTATTTTGATATTGTCATAATCCAGGTGGATTTTCTTTTTTTAGCTTCACGCTGTAACCCGCACATAGCAGGGTAGGCAGAGGGAACCTAGTAATAAGTTCCCCACTGAAATACTAATATACATGACAGATCAATCAATTTTTTGTTATTTAGTTAAATAATAAATAGTGCGTTCCTATCGTTTAAAAAGCTTATAACAGCTTAACGTTTTGCTCGTATAGTAAAGTAAGGGTAAGAACTTAGTGTCAAGAGATTCCGTTCTCTACTTTAGCATAAGAACAGAGGAATGAAAATAATTTTAAATATAATATTCCTACAATTTCAACTTTAGCCAACAATCTAGCCCATAATCTAGCTAGCATTAAACAGTTTACAGTAAGACGCCTTTGATGTAAAAATCGTAACACTTTTTTAATATTCCAAAAAACGGAGAGAATAGTGTCCCTTTATACTAACAAAATAAATCATAATACAGCATATTCCATTCCTAAGACCCTATTTTAAATAGAAATAAAAAGAAAAACAAAATGGAACTTTGTCCTTAAGATGGAAACGATCGTGACTAAATTTACGTGTTTAAGGAATTCTGAAACATGTCCTTCGCCACTACATCTGTACTCGTACTCGCAAATAATTTATACGTACTAGTACCATAATAATATCGTAAATTATATTGTAAATGGTTTTCATTCTGATTTTCATTTTCATTTTGCTGTTTTGTTTTTGTACATTTATTGAAGATTTTTTTTATAATATTTATTCTAAGTAAATACTATTTTTGTTATTAAAAAATATGGGTTTGGTTTTTTCTATGATTCTTAAAGTTTTATGTAATAAGGAAGATGTATTTAAAAATAAATCATAAAGTAAATGGGGCCAGCCGTTGCGCAGTGGCACAAGCGTGTGGACTGTAAACGACTGGCTGTGGGTTCGATTCCCACTCGAGGAGTGGAAATATTTAATATTTCCATTTTCTTCGCTCTGGCATCGAGGTAAAGCGCGGCGTTAACTTCCGCCACTTAACACGCAATGCCTCCGAATTCGGCGAAAGGTGGGGTACGGAGTGTCTTAACATTAGGTTCCCTCTGCCTATCCTGCTGTGTGCGGGATACAGCATAAAGCTAAAAAAAAATATAAAGTAAATAAAAATGTAAATGCAAACATTCTTCACACAGAAGCATTTATGTATATACGTACATATAACGCAGTGGCAGTTAACGCCTTTGGTTATGGTTTCGAATCCCACTAGGGGTAAAAATATTAAAGTTACACCATGCAATGTCTCGATTACGGGCGGAACGAGGGCAAAGTGTCAAACACGTCTTACTCACTAACTGTCTTTTTTTTAATTTTTGTATACTGTACAGTCAGTCAGTTGTACAGTCGTGGCCCAGTGGCACAAGCGTGTGACTGTAAACGACAGGGTGTGGGTTCGATTCCCACTCGAGGAGTGGAAATATTTCCATTTTCTTCGCTCTGGCATCGAGGTAAAGCGCGGCGTTAACTTCCGCCACTTAAGTGAGGAACGGAATATCTTAATACTAGGTTCCCTCTGCCTACCCTGCTGTGTGCGGGATACAGCGTGAAGCTGAAAAAAAAAGTTTTAATGTAGCCAAGTCAATTTAATTATAAAAATATGCAACATGATAATCTATAATTCAATACAAGCTTTACACTTAGTCTCATACAAACCTAACATTATTGTATTATTACTCTGCACAAACATCAATTATTTATTTACTTTGTAACGCTATAGATTAAAATTCTTCAAAGATATGTAATTTCATTATACTCAAAATAGAAAACAGGTCTTATAAAACAAAGAACGAAGTATACAAAAAACGTCTTAATTTTGTAATTGTTTCTAAGTGTTTCTGTAACATTTAAAACCTAATTAAGTACATTAAAATTTATATTTGAATGTAAATCGTACGTGGCAGGGCAAGATATCAATAAATTTTTTAGCAATTAACCCGCGATCGGAGGAAGCAATATTGCAAATCAAACCTCTAGATGGGGAGATACCGCTTAAAAATCACCCAGTATTGCATTGTATGCGCTTGGTACAAGTTAAAGGCTTTTAACTATTATTAAAATGTTCATTTTCTTTATTTAAATTAAATTGTTTGGTGTTTTCTTGAAATATAATGTTTAGGTTAATAAAATAATTTAACATATGAAAGCTATTATTTTCCGTTTTGTATAACAATTTAAAACTAAGATTGACAGATATGAGTATATACGCTTCAAATACGCTTACAAATACGCTTCAATGCTTTGAATCGAACCCACAACCAGTTGTTTGAACTCACACGTCTGTGGCACTACACCACGACTGGCCCCCATATCCATACATATACATACATATAAATACAGGGAACGAGTAGTTCAGAAAGTTTATCCAAAACAAAAACTACCAAATTCTGAAAATTTCCTTAAACTATTCCCCGCTACCACTCCCAACCTTTACCACACCACACACCATACATAGCAGCAAAGTTTAATTAGAAAGAAAACCATAATATTGAACAGTGCCCAACGCACGCCCCCATCAGATTTATAGCCAACATGCCTGGAGATAAACATCCATTAATTAAAAAAATATAATTTAATGAGTCCGGACAGGCCAGCGTTTCAAATTTGATTGCTACAACTCTAAAACCAATTTGTTTTCGTTATTTAAGAGTTAAGCGGTCCATACGATCGGTGTTATTGTGCAAATGTATTGCACAATGTATGGAGGTATGTTTTTAAGTAAATATTTTTTTGATTTATATTGATAATTATGGATCCTCGGGGATGAAGTTTAAAAAAAATAAGTAGTTTATTTTTAACATTGGATGATCAATTATATTTATGTCAAAATTTATTACAATCGGTAAAGCGCTTTAGATATTTCATATAAACTTTCATCCCCTACTTCAACCCTTTAAAGGTTGGTTTGTTAAAAAATAAGTAACCTATGTTAGACCCAGTAACTCTTACTACTTTTATTCTAAATTTCATCCAAATCGAATGAGTAGGTTAGCCGTGAAAGCGTGACAGATAAACAGACAGACTTTCGCATTTATAATATTATTTTCGAATATATATTTTTTCTATATATTCTTGTAAGTCTTGTTAAATGTATTTGAAAGTCGCAGTCGACACACGAGCTTTCGTTTTGTGCAATAATATTGGGGGTTATTTAATGCTTTAGAAGTTTAGATGAATTAATGTGAGCGGATATTATTTGTGAGGTTGTAACTTTGCGGTGCAAGCTTTTGATATAAATTATTAAGTAAGGTCTAAATTTTGTTTTGAATTATTTTCACCTGTTGTACTTCTAATATATGTAACAAAAAGATACGAAAGATGTATAATAGAGCGTGGCGGGTAGTGGTCCCCAAACTGTATATTTTCATAATGGATCTAAAACAAGATAACAATGTAAGTTGTAAAATATTATAAACTTATAATTAATATAAGTGGCTGATTTGTGATTTCATTTTCAATACACAGGTATCTTAAACATTCTTAAAAATATATTGGTTATCCCGATCATGAAGGTATAAGAAATTTACGTTTATTGACTAGATTACTTAGGAGAAAGATAAGTCTTTAAAGAAGCTTCAACTACAAGCTTTGAGTTATTCTTATTGTTTAAACTTTGCCTTAGCTTCACGCTGTATCCCGTACACAGCAGGGTAGGCAGAGGAAACCTAATGTTAAGACACTCCGTTCCCAACTTTTTTTTCGGAGGCATTGAGTATTAAGTGGCGGAACTTAACGCCGCGCTTTACCTTAATTACTTTGTCTTAATTATGATTTAATGAACTTATGTACTTGCGGATTGGAAAATAAAAATACGGTAGTTTTCATTAGATTACCAATGGCTAGATCCCGACTCGAGGGAAATCTCCAGTACAGAAGAATCCACCACCCATTAAATTACACAATTGAAGAAATAATTCCTAATTGTTAATCATTGCTCTTAGATAATATCAAATTCAATGTAATATGAACTTGGTATACGTCAAGCATTTTTATATAGTGACTAATAAAATTAGAGTTCCTGCTGTTACGCAACACGAGACGTTAATTAACACGCGTGTGGTCCATTGCTAAGTCAAGTTTTGATCATAACACCTCGATGCAAACGCTGATTTAATACTATTTTTTTAAGATTAAAAGACTTTTGATAAGAATCTTGGATGCTGTACGATAAATTAAGCTTACTGTAAAGTCTTTTCGTTATATACATTTGTTATATGGTATATAGACAAAGAGATTTTATAATCACACTGTTTTTATTTATTATATAACAAATTAGACGTTTAGAGGTAATATCATACTTTGTGTAATATAATATGTATATTATTATATAAATTTACCGAAAAAATCCCACAAAAGATGAACTCATATATTCGCATTCAGACAAGTATCTCTTGTACGAATAGTATGCATCTGTGCCGCTAAAAAAATGGCGCTACTCGTTCTTAAATTTGGTAATCATTATTCTAACCATATTCTTGCATATTTCTGACCTAACCTAACCTAAACCCCATCTACTGGTACATTAAGGCATATTAGGCAAAACTATATTATGAATGTTCAACTAAACTCAAAACAAATGATATTAGATCCAAATAAACAATTCAAGGTCACCCAATCTGATGACCGCCAAAAGTTTCTTTAGCTTCATAAAAAAAATCAAGATATGGTTCACGCTTTCTTGCAAGGCGACACGACTGAAAATTTGAAATTCAATCCCGAGAAGCCCAAGGATACGGCTGCAGCCGAATGCGGCCGGGCAACCGAATAAATTCTGAGCTCGAGGTCAACAAACCGAGCCCTCGACGACAGTTTTTGCTTGAGACTTTCTATACTTCTTTTTTGAACACCATCACAATTATTTTCAACTTTTTACTCGACGCTATTTGGGCGGACTGGAACTGAAATTGTTTACAGGATTTATGTGTTAAAATGTTAAGCGTTTGTATGCTTGTGAGGAAGATGGAATGTTATCACCAGTGTTATAGTTAAGGTCCATCTAATGTAGATTGATCATATCAGTATAGAAAGAAAGCAACTTAGCAGGTTTTCTTATATTATAATATATATTTTTAAAAGCCCAAGAGATTACCGATAAGCTCCAGAAATGAGGCAAGCTTTCTCGATCCCAATGCCCTTTAAAGATAATCAAGCTTTCAGATAATTAATTCATTAAACTCAAATCGAGAATCGAATAATTCGCATAGAAGATCTTTACAACTCTTAATTGAAGCCAAATGGAGTCTCGTGAGCGAGATAATCGCGGTGCCATTAATGATTTCAATTTAGAAGGGCATTTCTGAATATATTTTGAAACAAGACAAGTATACCACTGGTTAAATTTGACTAATGAATTGATTTAAGAGTCAGACAAAAGGTTAAGCAGTTCCCGATCAGTCTGGACGCATCGGTTGAAACGTCTTTTTAAAACACTTTCCCAAACAAGTCCCGATTCCTTAGTCTAAATAAGATATAAATTTTACAAAAGTATTCATATTTCTTGTCCCTTTGAATACCAAATTAGCATTATTCTAAGTTTCTTATTACAGTTATTTTGTTTCAAATAAAAGAACATAAATCTGACTGGTTTACCCATCCACCATACAGGTAAGCAAGAATGAGCTTCGCATAAGCATATTTTAATGTTATACAATAATAGTCTGGAAACCTATTGAAACCCCCACGAATGTCGAAAATTTTGAATTCAAAAACAAACATAACATTAAAGTCGGTCCGTAAAATCTTCGAAAATAAGACAATCGCATCACAGACTGTATAAAGAGCGAAGGGAGGAGGCGGAGTGCCGCAGGGGGGGCTCCCGGACCAGTTACAGAAACAAAGACTGCCCGGCACGTCGGCGAATACGACCGTATATCAATCTCACTGCGTCAACTGTCCTGCCGAAAACGACGGCGAAAAAACGCACCAGCAAAAAGGACCTGCGGAAAAAAAATATAAGACATTGAATCGCTTACACTGTGAGAAGTGCCAATTAAAATTTGATAGATATAAAGCGGTTCTCAGCTGTCTCTCGGTTGGGCTTCTGTAAATAGATTTGCGAGTATTAATTTGGGAGATTTGGACATTTGGCCCTTAAAACGTTATTTATGCTTAACCAAGGATGCAAGATTGATTGATCGATGGGTCTGGATATATAGGCGAAACTTGAATATATGAAAAAAAACGCATTAATACAACGTCTGACTAGTTTATTAACGAGGGAGTAAAATAAGAAATACAATAAACGTTATATGTTGTTGGAAGTAACATCCTTAGAAATGTTGGCTTCGAATAATTTATATTCATTGCTCCGATGACTTAAAGAAGTCGTAAACGTTTCTTCTTAGGATTAAATAGACAATTCGATGTTGAAAGTAAAATGATACGTATTCATAAATATTTATGTCCGTCGTAAATAACGGTACCGTCAATAAATATGTAATGTAGGGGAAAGAGTGTGTTCCTTTTGGGCTGTTCATCAAATTGAATTTATATACCTGTAACTTAGTGGCCAGTCGTGGCGCAGTGGCACAAGCGTGTGACTGTAAACGACTGGTTGTGGGTTCGATTCTCACTCGAGGAGTGGAAATTATATTTCCATTTTCTTCGCTCGGGTGTCGAGGTAAAGCGCGGCGTTAAGTTCCGCCACTTAACACGCAAGCCTCCGAATTCGGCGGAAAGTGGGTAACGGAGTGTCTTAACACTAGGTACCCTCTGCCTACCCTGCTGTGTGCGGGATACAGCGTGGAGCTAAAAAAAAAATCTTAGTGTTTCCTACATTGATGATGTGTATAATAGGAGAATAGTGAATTTTAAATAACCTTTTTATTATTATACCTATATAAATATATTTTATTAATAAAATATCAATCTTAAGTATATTTAACGTATTTAAACTCATTTTTGCTCGATCAGATGTGAGCAATCTGTGGCCCGCTTTTCAAGTTTATACGGCATTAAAAATGATTATTTATATTACGGATATTTCTTCGCTACTTTTTATATACTATTTGAGACGTGTGAATTTGGGCCGCTAATAATTCTAAAATTTGAATAAGGGTAACTTACCCCTTACTTACCTTGTACATATGTTTCTGCTTATTCAAATATCCGTTCGTATTTCAAAATAACAAGTATTATTTCAGTACTAAGCGAGAAACGAGAAATATATTGAAATTTAAAATATTAATCCAATATAAAATTTTATTTAAATAAAAAATCTGTAACATTTTAAAATACATATACACGAAATACAATTACTTATATATCCTTAGGAGTTACTGAATCAATGCAAAATCGCCAATCGAATTGCTCTAAATGTAATCATTGATCATTTCAACTTTTTTCCTAATCACAATTAAGACGATTTGACGCGATCGTAAATCGCCCATTGTTTCAAGTTTAGCACCTACTACGTAATTAAATACATCGCTGAAATTTTAGCGTCTTCTTAAGCCGTGTACATCGCATACCGATGCAATGTTAAACCATTGATTTCTTTATACTCGTACTTCTTAGTATTACGTTACGTTTTATTAAACGTTTTTTTTAAAAAATGGTTAAAATAAGTTTGTTAGGTTATAATTTTAAAGTTGTCAAAATTTGGAGCAATATTTGGCGTATTAAATGAAGAACAGAGTGTTTTGTCCATAATAATGGAGCATACTTATATATTTTTTTAATTATTTAGTACGACATGTGGTCTATAATGCTTTAGTTAACAGATATTATATTTTTACTTTTTATTTCTGTTACTTAACTATTATATATTATTCTATAAAGTAGCTAGATTGAAACTTACATTCTTGGAAACCGTCCAACTGTATAAACTACACAAGAGTGCCTAAAAGCTTGGCCGGTCACAAGATGTGGTTTCGATGTCTCGTTCAAATTCTAAAATTATTTTTTTAATTCGAAGTAGCAGAGCAGCTTTACGCTTTTCATATGCCTTGTGTAAGACAAAGTTGTCAAAGATACATGTCAATACACTCCGTTCTGTACTTTTCTGTACTAAATGAGACATTGAGTATAGAGATGCGGAATTCAACGCCGCTCTTCTACGTACCAGAGCGTAAAAATGAAAATAATTTAAATATAAATCATTTCCCCGATTGGGAATTGAACCTACAGCCAATCGACCTTACAGTCAGATGTTGTTCCACTGCGCCTCGATGGCGTCTGGACTGAATGGTTTTTATATCACAAATCGATTTTTTTCAATATTTCATAGTTAACTTTATAATATTACAACTGTTGCCACTTTTATAATTCCAACAATTCAGTAAATACATTATTTTAATATGAAAACATAATTATAAAGTAAAATAAAATATATTATCAATAATATACGAATAATAATACAATACTAAATAAAAACACTCTAGTACCTAAAAATCAATTTCTATCCTTGTTGAGTTCTACCATTCAACACTTAAAATCTCTCATTCAAAATGGAGAACGGAGTGCCTTAACACTAAGTTCTCTCACTACCAGAACTACGCGGAAAAAAGAGACACTAACATTACCAAATAATAATATTTTCTTCTCTTTCTAGGTAAACAACTGGTGCGCTATAGCATTGTGTCGGGAGATGTAGACAATGTATTCACTATTGAGCCGCATACTGGAGCAATAAGGACTTCCGGAAGGCTAGATCGAGAGACTACCAGCTCATATCTACTGAATGTTAAAGCTTCCACTGGCAATCCAGCTAGCTATGATCAGACTCAGGTAAAAAAAAAAGACTTTAGTACTAATTTTGAATTTGAAATTAAAGATAAAGCAAAAATTAATTGTAACTTACTATTTTGCTCTTATTAAAATGTAAAACTTAAATTATTTTATTTTATTTTTATTTTTACTGAATGAATTGCCATTGTGACACTGTAAGATGGCGTCTGAGTGCAAAATTAAGTGGTTTTGAGTTCGATTCCCGCTCGAAAGAATTATATTTAAATTATTTTTATTTTCTATCTGTCTTTTCACAAAATTCTTTCTAACTGTATAATTAATATATAAATAAATACATTCTCGGCTTATTCTTACTAAATGTTATTTCCTTTGATTTTTTCATGAACAGGTCCAAATCACCTTAGAAGATATAAACGACAACACACCAGAGTTCGGTACGTCATCAGTGCGGGTTTCCGTAGCTGAGTCGGCGGTCATAGGTTCGATTGTCTACGCGGCGAGGGCAACAGATGTAGATGAGGGGAAAAACGGTCAGATTACTTACCACTTGGTATCAGCGAGTGGACCACCCAATACTTTCGCTGTTAATCCTCAGCATGGATTAGTTACTTTATTGAGGTAATTGATTTGAAGTATTATATAATTTTTAATTTTATTTGAGGCCTGTTTAGGAATTAAGTTATACGTCATACTTCATTTTCTTCGCTCTGGTGTCGAGGCGAAGAACAGCGTTAAGTTCTAAGCCACTTAATACACAATGCCTCCAGAATTTGAGAAGGCGGAAAATGGGAAATGGAGTGTTTTAATATTAGGTTCCCTCTGCCTATCCTGCTGTGTGCGGGATATAGTGACGCTACAAAAAATTATAAAATTTAAAGTATATACAAATTTTGTATGAATTTTTATATACACATTTGTATTTAATATTAAGTGTTTTTGACGATATGTTGTGATAGAATTACATGAAAAGCGTAAACCATGATATATCACTGTGTATCCTTATATTATATTATACTTTTATACCATGATTTATGAATTGTCAATATTGTAATATTTTTAATATATCAATAGGTCATATTTGAATTATTTTAACATATTTGACATTTATTTATTACATTTTTTTATGATTTTACTTAAAAAACACATTTTTTGTTACAGGCCCTTAGACTACGAGAATTTAGTTCGGCATACCTTAATAATTACGGCCAGAGATAATGGCAATCCGCAGCTGAGCGCTAATCTCACGTTATCAGTTGATGTACAAGATGTGAATGATAACGCGCCTGTTTTCGAACACGACACTTATAGCGCCAATGTTTTAGAATCAGAAGCTGTTAAGACTAAAGTAAGCTTTTTTATATAAAAAAATAATAATATTTAAGAAAATATTGTAGGTTTAAGGACAGATATGCGATGGTTATAGGTTTGATTCTTTTTTTGGGGAGATTTATATTTTAATTGTTATTATTTTTTCGTTCTGCTAAGACGGAATACAGCGTTAAGTTTTGCCATTTAACGTGCATGTTACAAAAATATAAGTTCGCTTTATATAGATATACATATGTATAGTGTTTGAAATTTTAGTATATATTATATTCAAAATTTAGAAGAAATTATATTTGAAGTATAAAGAATACCAATAATCTCTCTGTGTCTACCCCTAAATTGCGGTTAATAACGAAAAAAGGCATAAAAATTCAAAATTTCCCCGAAAACGTAATATCGCACTTAGATACTCCCAGTTATCTTATATTCAAATTACAACTTAAGTTTTATTTAAATACTGTAGCTTTTATTAACAACCGCCATTTCTAACCATTTTAAATATTTTTTCACCAACGCTAATTATAATAAGCGACCTTGTTAACTCAATTAACATTTCCGAGAATTGTCGAAGCTAAATTAAATATAATGTTAAAGATTTACTTAAAAAAAGTTATATCACAAAAAGTCGAATTTCCTAAGAATTAATATACAGATTAAAATACACACATACATTTTCCTCGAACGAGCGCAATTATACAAAAAAAAAGTTCTACAATTATCGAATTATTACTCAAAAATACTGATATTCTTTTATTATTAGTATATATTTTTTTTTCATTCTCACGATGAAACTAATTGGTAATAATCTGTGAATTAAACAAATAAAACCAGTTCTGTCTAAATGAAATATTGATTTTATATTCTTAAATAAAAATAAGAATTTATAGATTTATGTATTATTATTAATTTAATGCACTTCCACTGGCACGTAGAAAGATAAAAGATAGGAATAAAATAATAAAATCATTAAATATGCAACATAAATCATTCCGTTTGTCACATTTTCAATCGTAAATACACTTATATTATAAAATACCCCCAATTTGAACTTGAACCTATAATCAAGCTTATGTTTGTTATGGATATACCAAAAACAGATATAATAACATCTATGCAATGAATTATATCAAAAAGACATTTAAAGAAAACGTATAATATAAAAATTTGAACGCAGCGGGAAACTTTTTATACGTTTTCTTTAAATGTTTTTTTCAATTTTCCTAAGTGTAGAATAACATTTTAAAAATTAAACATTTTCACAAAAATGAATTATATCATTTAAAACACAATATATATAAAATTTGAATACAAAATTCCTCTTCCAGGTTTTAGAAATACAAGCCATAGACAAGGACACCGGTAACAATGCGCGCATAACCTATCGCATCGTATCAGAGAATAATACAAACGAAGAGCATTTTAAAGTTCAACCGGCCACTGGCTGGGTGTACCTCGCTAAGCCTCTCGACAGGGAGACGATATCTAAACACAAAATGACAATAATAGCTACAGACAATGGTATTCCGCCGATGTCAGCGACTGCTAGCCTTATTGTCAATGTAGTAGATGCTAATGATAATGATCCAGTTTTCTCGCAAGTAGCCTATGAGTTTCAAGTGGAGGAGAATCAAAAAGTTGGCGCGTTTGTTGGCAAGATAGCAGCGTCTGATGCAGATTTGGGTGACAATGCCGCTGTTAGATATAGCTTGTTCCCGTCGAATACTAGTTTCGTTGTTAATCCTAGCACAGGTAAGGATAGTTTTTTCTTATAAAAGTTTTTTTTTACAAAAATATATCATTTTTTTGTATAATAAATAATTTTTGATATAAAACATACTGTACGCACGTGTACCAAAATTATCATACTTCTAAAAGGCAGCATTCTTCGGAGCAAAATAAATAATTAGAAAATAATCATCAATACAGTGACATTTACCATAATTCCGAGCAAAAAGACGTTACTACTATTTGGTGACCGACAACAATTCCTGCCGCCAACCACTCAACTCTGTTTAACTAGCCGGTGCCCTTTGAAAGTTAAAACCCAAAGTATGTTGTGACTTAAGACTCATCGACTGAACAAATATACTTGGATAAACAAAACTGCATTAATACCTGCACAATTTAAAGAAATAGGGAGCAGCTTGACATTTTGTTTACCTTTCCTCTCATGAATATCGATTTATCAAGGAAAAAATGTTGTTCGAAATTTATTTATTGTTCAGCATACTTTCGGAGTAAAGTTGACGTATTCAAATATATTTCTGACAATATTTTGATATGAAGTTTATATATAAAATATACAGAAATTAGTAACTTTTCTCAAAATATATGGGTAAATAAAACAAAAGTAATGCTTAAGTAAAGAATATTTCAAATACATCACTCGCTAGTATAAATTGCAAACATTCAGTCGTCATCACTTTGATCTGTACTTAGCTTTCACACTTAAAAGGTTATAAAACATCGATTTCCATAAACATCCAATACAATGTTAACACCAATTAAATGATCCAATATAGGTAGCCATGCGAATCAGGAGCCTCAGGTCACATAATTATAGTAAAGAGTCATGTTTCGTGACCAGCTAATGATTTTAATCTGAATATCAATGTGGGGCAATAAAAAGGGGTAGTCGTTATCGCCTTTAACTGACTGATCAATGGGGAGGCATTCCATCTCAATTTGGTTTATCGGAGATCAACACCCCGCGGGCTAGTTAGCGCATCTTAAGCCAAGGATCAGTAAATCATTGGCGGTGACAACTGTATGCGGTCGGCAGGGCTGATAGTAAAGTCAGATTTCAGCAGGTGCTTTTTCGGTGGCCATTTAACCTCCAATGTCTATAACCCTGGTTTTTTATTCGGCGGCGCCTCAAAGACTATTTGACGGGTAGTGGAAGCTTAGTTAGGTCATATCTTTATGTCAATTGTTGAGATGTTCTATATATTTTTGTATGGAGATTGTACTTTAGTTTTTTACGTAACTGTCAGTTTGCAGTGTAAAGAAATTCTAAATAAAATTCTTAAAATATAGAGAAAAATGTGAAGGATTGTTTTAAATGTTTGCTATTTATTCGTAATTTACTTTACTTTACTTGCGTCAAGCTGCTCAAATCCTATTCAAATAAAAAAATATAGTTAGACTATCCTATAATTACATATTTGTAGATTATATAGACCTATTATATATATGTTTTCTTATATTGTTAACTGAAAGTTGGACGTTGACCTCTGTTATACAGTACATAATGTCTCTGAAGTTATTTATGAGCTAAATATACTATCGGTTTGTTACGTAAAACGGAAAAAAGTGCCCAAAGTTAAAAATGCCTAAATTTACAATATACATTTTTTTTTTCTTTCACTCTGTATCCCGCACACAGCAGGGTAGGCAGAAAGAACCTAGTGTTAAGACAATCCGTTCCCCACTTTCTGCCGAGTTCATAGGCTTGCGTGTTAAGTGGCGGAACTTAACACCTCGCTTTACCACGACACCAGAGCGAAGAAAATGAAAACATAATTTCCACTCCTCGAGTGGGAATCGAACCCACAACCAGTCGTTTACAGTTACACGCTTGTGCCACTGGGCCACGACTGGCCACAAAACATTTTTAAATACAATTTCTTTGTAAAAATTATAACACAACAAAGTAGCAAAAATCCTACTCGCAAATATATAATTTATCAGAATAATAACTTAAAGTTACATTTTAAGCGCAAATATTCATTACTAGCAGCTAAGATGAATTAATGCGCGTCAATTGCAAGTTATAAACCGTCGTCCCAAGCGCATTTGCCGTGACCTAACATTAACTATTATTAAAATATTGCTTTGTACCAGTCTGTATTCTCTACATGTTTTATTACAATCTCACTGTTCAGATACTGTCGTCGAGTATTTAATGCTCATATGTTATGGAGAGGCCGTCGTGGCGCAGTGGGATACTGCCTGAGTATACCACGATGGTTTTGGGTTCGATTCCAAACGAGGGAATGATTATATTAATAACTTCATTTCTTCGCTTTGTTACTAAAGGCAAGGCGCGGCGTTGAGTTCCACCACTAAATAAGTAATGTCTTGATTTCGAGCTGAAAGTGGAGAAAGGAGTGTTATGACACTAGCTCCTCTCTGATTATCCCGCTATGCGGGAAAGAGCGTGAAGGTGCAAAAAAAAAGTTACGAATACACGTACATTCGTACTGGCGCACAACTCGTTTCGCTGACGTATACCTTTTATTTTCACCTGCTCTGGTATGAATTACGGTGTGAAATGTCATTGTTTGATAAAAATATATTGTAATTAGATTATTTTCTTTGTTATATTACATTTGTAGGAATTCGAAGTGATATGAGAGTGAGAAATCCCGTATTTAAAAGGTGTAACTTTCTCTGTATAGGAACAACATTTTGTATTTAGTAGTTTCTAAGCATAACTAAAATAAATAACTATATTATAACCACGAGAATTCAATACTTGACACTTAACAAAATCGCATAACATCTGCCTAGTTTCAACAAACACAATAATGACATAAACAACTGACACAAATAACTAGAATAGTCTAGAGTATTCCCGTTTTCATCCATAAAAAACATTACATTTAAGGATATATATTTGTAGTCATGTACGAGTTAAAGACACATTCTTACTTTAACAACATTGAAACGAGAGCCAGTCGCTGTTTGCACCGGGGAAATATCTTTTTTTTTTCTAGAATCCGCATCACATTGCTCATTACGACGGTCTCTGCCACATCTTATTATCTCTTCAGAGCGAGTCCGTCAACTGGAATGCGTGCTTAACTTCAATTGGAATAAAGATTGATTTACTATGAGTGTATCTTATAAAATCACATTTATCGTCCTTCCAACTTTATGTCATGACAATTTTTAGGCTCCGAATATGGAGTAGATGATTATCCGTAATCATAGTCTTTTGGTATCGAAATATCTCGTTTATTTACGTACGTCCTTTACCTGTATGTACTGAATTAAATGACTGTACAACAATTAAATTTAATTGGTTTATTATATTTCATTAAAATTTATTTTAATATTTTTTTCCAGGCATTATAGTGACTAAAGAAATTCTGGATAGAGAATACAAAAGCTCTTATTCTTTATTCGCTGAAGCACGAGACCAAGGTTCGCCCACCAGGTCGAGTAGAGTACCAATTTCTATTAAAGTGACAGATGTCAACGATAATTCTCCTGAGATAATCGATCCCAGAGAAGATGTAGTCAGCGTTAGAGAAGAACAACAACCTGGTGCGGAAGTGGCAAGAGTTAAGGCTATAGACAGGGATAATGGAGTAAATGCATCTGTTAAATACTCTATTTTAAATGAAAGAGATATGGATGGATTCGGGGTTTTTGTTATAGATTCAAATACTGGAGTTATTAAAACAAGTACAGGTAAATATTTCAACATATATTATTTTCTCCGAATCCAATACCTAGCAAATTGTCTTTAATAAAATTTTATATTACACAAAGCATAATAATGTTTTAAAGTTAGGGACAAATATAATAAAACATATGCATTTTATAGTTTTAGATCACGAGGAAAGATCAATATATCGCTTGACAGTAGCTGCAATAGACGGGGGACATCCACCAAGACAGTCTGTTAGACAGTTAAAAGTGGAAGTTCTTGATTTAAATGATAACCGACCGACCTTCACAAGTTCTAGCTTGTCGTTTAAGGTTTGTTTTATTTTCTAAAACATTTTGTAAAATTTCTTAGAGTTAAAAAAAATTGAAAATATATATTTAAATTTCCAAAACATTTTGCAGGTTAAAGAAAATGCTAAAATCGGATACATTGTTGGGACTGTCACATGTTGTGATAGTGAATTACATGATAACACGATAAGTGACGAAGAAGAAAGGCAAATATCGTACCTACTTATGCCACTCACATCAGACTATTCTCCTGGTACTTTTGAAATAGATAGAAGAACAGGATCTTTAGTAGTCGCCAGGCAGTTGGATAGAGAGATTCAAGATGAATACCGACTAGAAGTAAGAGCATTAGATACATCCGCCACGAATAACCCTCAAAGTAGTGCAGTTACTGTACGAATTGAAATTGTGGACGTAAACGATAACGCACCACAGTGGAGAGAAGATCCAATTAATCTTCAGGTTTCAGAAGTCACTCCCGTAGGTGCAATAATTTACAATTTCACTGCTAGAGATGCTGACGCTGGAGCTAATGGAGAGCTAAACTACCATATACTTTCTTGTTTTCCTAGTGAAAAATGTATTTTTACGTTAGACGCTCTTACTGGTTCACTGACGTTAAGATCTCTTTTGGATTTTGAAGAATTAAAGGAATATTGGTTAGTTATTGAAGCGGTAGATTTGGCAACGAACATATCAGAGAGAATGGCTACTACAGCTACGGTACATATATCTGTGATAGATGCAAATGACAACACTCCAACATTCGTATCGGCTGACAAAGCTTCCGTCACATTGAATACTTTATCTGGCATTTTGTATCAAGCATTAGCAGTTGATACTGATTCGGGTGATAATGGGAGAATTTCATATTATATATCAGGCGGTAATGATCATGCCTATTTCGCAATGGAATATGACACGGGAAAACTAACATTAATGAAGAAATATTCTTCGGACGTCGTTAGAGTAAGGCCTGGGTTATATAAATTAAATCTCACTGCATCAGACCACGGCGTACCTTTTCCCAGACAAAGTCATATGAATTTACTGTTAAACTTACAAGAGTCAACTAATATCCCACCAAGGTTTACGGATTCATATTACAGAGCTAATATAAGCGAAGATATTCGACCAGGTAGTTTTGTAACTCGACTGTCAGCCAAATCTTCTAGAGGAAATACAGGTGTGTTTATATTTTATAAATTACTAATTAAAAATGCTTTATTATTATTTTATTAAACTCAAAATCTAATGTAATAATTATATTTTCAGGTAACTTGAGCTATATGATTCCATACGGTGTAGCAGGAGACAAATTTACCATTGATGAACGTCTAGGTACCGTTACAGTTAAAACAAAAATAGACCGTGAAGAAGCTGACCAATATACGTTTCCGGTATACGTTACTGACTCAAGTACCTTTCAGTCAACGACAAATTTTGATGTAGCTACTGTTTCAGTAAATATATTAGATGTTAATGACAATTCACCAGCCTTTAAACAAGGTTCATGCTATACGTTGACCGTACCAGAAAACAACGAACCTGAGGTCATACATACTGTAACAGCAACAGACAAAGATATAGGTGCCAATGGAATAGTAACATACAGCATAACGTCTGGCAATAATGGTAATAAATTCTCGATTGATGCTACAACAGGAAAGCTCACAGCTAAAACCTTGGATAGAGAAACTCAAGCTCGTTATGATTTAGCAATAACTGCTTACGACCATGGTTCACCAGTAGCGTTACAAGGATCATGTAATCTTACAATTATGGTTGAAGATCAAAATGATAATGATCCAGTATTTGACACTGGGCACTACTCTGCAGCCATTCCTGAAGATGCACAGACAGATACTTCTATTATCAAAGTAAGGGCAACAGATGCTGACTTGGGATTTAATAAACGAATTGTATATTCATTAGCCAATGAAAGTCAAGGACTATTCAGAATAGACAACAAAAGTGGCATTATTTTTACAACCGGGTAAGTTAATTAATGAACCTTGATATAATTGTCATCAATTTTAAATATACTTCATTAAATTTGGAAAAAATATTACTACTACATATTTGAAATTCCAATTATTTTGCAGGTACTTTGATCGAGAAACAACCAGAAGTTATCACTTTGAGGCTGTTGCCACGGATCAGGGCCGGTACATTGCGCGCTCTCAAAGAGTATCAGTAGAAGTAACGATTAATGACGTGAATGATAATAAGCCCATATTTAGCAAATATCCTTTTAAAGAACAAATAGCAACTCTAACTCCACCCGGACAGAGTTTACTTAGAGTATCTGCTTCTGATAACGATATTGGCATAAATTCAGAAATACTTTATGAACTTTTGGACACCTCAAATCACAAATTTCGTATAAATCCAACTACGGGAGTCCTTACCGCTACTCAGAGTTTAGCTAGTGAAAATGGCAAATTAATTCATCTTAAAGTTATGGCTAAAGACAAGGGCAATCCTCCACAAAGTTCCGTAGGACTTATAGAAATACGTGTCGGAGATTTTTCTGATCAAACACCCACCCTGAATTTTCAAAACTCTTCTTATAATGTGTCCATAGAAGAAAACTTACCATATGGCAAAGATATTTTGCAAGTAACAGCGTTAAGAAGTGATGGGCGAAGACAAAAGATTATTTATGAATTGGGAAATGGAAATGACCAATATGCTTTTGAAATAGATTCTAATACGGGAGTTATAAAAGTGAATAATTCCGCAAATTTGGATTACGAATCCTACCCAGGTCCAAAACGAGAGCTAGTAGTTGTCGCCC
The DNA here is from genome assembly GCA_019049465.1 of Dryas iulia moderata. NCBI lineage: Eukaryota > Metazoa > Arthropoda > Insecta > Lepidoptera > Nymphalidae > Dryas > Dryas iulia. The sequence goes on from CM032418.1 coordinate 1,462,733, forward strand.
GAACGGAAGGTGCACCTGTGTTATACGGATATTGCAAGCTCGTAATAAATCTTTTGGATCAAAACGATCATGCGCCTAGTTTTACACAACAGCAATACATCGCAAATGTTCTTGAAGGAAATACAAAAGGTGAATTTGTTGTACAATTAGCAGCAACGGATGGAGATCGAGGGGTGAATGCAAGAATTTTGTACCATATTGTCGATGGAAATCACGATAATGCTTTCATCATAGAACCTGCATTCTCTGGCTCAGTTAAAACAAATATAGTACTGGATCGTGAGATACGTGAGACGTACAAGTTGACAGTAATAGCGACAGATGAAGGCAATCCACAAATGACTGGGACAGCTACGCTGAGGATCAACGTAGTAGATATTAATGACAATCAACCGACATTCCCACCGCCGAATGTCATTTCTGTATCGGAAGGTATGTTTTTTTGTTTTTTTTTCACCTACTTACATATTCGTTTTTAAATTGCTATAGGCCAGCCTATCGAGTTTTCGATATAAATTGGTAGTACAAAAAGCGTTTTACAAAGAGGGATTCATTTTACATAATTTGTATTCTCGACTCTGCGGCTGGCTTACATTGCGACTTTTCGATCTCAAAGTCGAGATTAAATAAAAGAGACTCCTTTAGGATCAATATTTATTGGACGGTATTACATTTTTTTCGAGTGCATGTTTTACTGGTGCCTCCCCGACCAACGGTCCGCGTTCTCTTTTTGTTTCTTTGTTTTTATATCATTGTATTGCGGCCGGGTTTTGTTTTAGAGAATTTTATTTTACGAAACCTTAAAGTCGCAGTCAAACGAGAGTAGCGTCTGCGTGTATTGTGCTTTTTTATTTATATTTTAACCTTTTACAGGAGCGGAAGTCGGCTCGGTGCTTACATCTGTTACTGCAAATGATGTTGACACATATCCAGCGCTGAAATATGCCATTGTTCAAGGAGATAATACATTTTCTATAGATAGATATAGTGGCAAGATAGTCTTGAACAAGCCACTGGACTACGAAAACAAAAAAGTTTATCAAGTCAATATAAGCGCTTCAGACAGTGAGCATATTGCTCAAACTACTTTAACTATTAAAGTTACTGACGTTAACGATAATACGCCTGTGTTCGACGATATATCCTATAACAGAGTTTTACCTGGTAAGTGTTCCATTTGTAATTGTTTACAGTAACTTTAAATTTTAGTTGACAATTAAAAATGTATATAAGTACTATAAAGATATAATAGGATTCAATAAATATAGGTATACTATTTACTTTATTTTAAAAAACGGTAATAAATGTTCCGGCTGTACATAAAGTACAGGTGACTTTACAATACATAATGCGTCCGAATTAATGTGTACATAATGTTAGTTTTGTCAAAAAAAAACAAATATATATGTTTGTACATATGTTAATATTATTATATATTTCACAAAAAGTCATTAATCAGTAAAAAATATGAACAAATATTGTTTTTAATTTATTCCGCACTAATTCTAAAGTTGGTTGACATTTTTAATAAAATAATAAAACCAAAAACAAAAAAACTAGCTTTTTCCCAAATAGCAGACTAATCAGAGAGAACATAGTGTCATGACACTTCGTTCTCCACTTTCCACCCGTAATTGAAACAGTTAATGATGAGTGGTGGACTTCAATCCTGCGCTTTGTCTTTGCTAAAAATGAATATAATTTAAATGTAGGGCATATTTAAGCGGACCACGAACCCATAACCATCACATTTACTGCCAGACGCTCTAACACTGCGCCGCGACGGCCTAAAATAAAATAAATGTCGAAATAAAGTATAAGATTATAATTTATATAATTGTAAATCCCCTATTACCAGCATTAAAAATAAAAAAATAAACCATACTCTTCCTCCATTTCAGAAGGCAGCGGCATTATGGAAATAGGATCTGTCAGCGCTAAAGACATCGACAACGATGAAAACGGGAAAATATCTTATTCTATTCTACAACCAATCCCTGGATACTATGTTGACGCAAATTCTGGTGTTTTGTATGTAAATTACAGCGCTTTGATGCCGCATCAGAGTGATGTACAATTGGGCGTAATGGCCACAGATCATGGCAAACCGAACAGAAGTGCAGTTGCATCTGTAAGAATCGATACTGGCGCAACGTCGGAAATTAAGCCGTTTATTGGACAAGATACGTATAGGTATGTATTGTGAATGTTTTTTTTAAATATTTATGTACTTATAAATATTGTGGCCAGCCGTGGCCCAGTGGCACAAGCGTGTGACTGTAAACGACTGGTTGTGGGTTCAATTCCCACACGAGAAGTGGAAAAGTGTCGAGGTAAAGCGCGGCGGTAAGTTCCGCCACTTAACACGCAATGCCTCCGAATTCGGCGGTGCGTGGGGAACGGAGTGTCTTAACACTAGGTTCCCTCTGTCTACCCTGCTGTGTGCGGGATACAGCGTGAAGCTAAAAAAAAATATTTTGGTATTAGAATTATTATTTAAATAAGACAGTCAAAAGATGATTGAATTGTTAGATTAAATGTGAGAAAATTGGTATAAGCATCTTGACATAATATTTAAATGACCATTATTGCACTCTTGTTAGACATAGTACAACGATCATTACAGTTGTATAACATACAAAGTAGATAACGATATGTTAACATTCTTGTCTTGTCTACTAATGTTGTTTTGACTTTGTGGTCTAATCAAAAGTATTTACCATATTTTGAATAACTCAATATATAAATTGACAGATGTTTTAAATGTCATACCTATATGTTTTAAATAATATACCTAAGTATATAATTAATGTCGGTGGACTCATCATACTTTTAATTACTTTGTTTCGTATATAAATATCTAACGGTTTTTTAATAATGTAAATGTTTGTAAATTTCAGAATTACAGTCAACGAAGACACTGAAAAAGGATCATCTCTGTTACAAATAGGCGGAATCAACGACGTACTCAAAAAGTATAATTTAGATTTCCATATAATATCAGGCAATGATAAAGAAGCCTTTGATATAACAAGTGAAGGAGCATTAATCTTAGTCAGTAGACTAGACAGAGAAATGCAAGATTCTTATATTTTAGGATTAGCTGCCGTTGAACGAGGAAAAGTTCTATCTTACAACCAAAACAAAACATCTATTACGATATACGTAACTGTAACAGATGCTAATGATAATGCTCCAGTATTTTCCGTAAACGACTTTGAATTAAGTATCAGCGAAGATGTAAAAGTAGGGTATACACTTACACAACTCTCAGTAACCGATAACGATTTATATGGAACACCTAATTCTGCAATTATTTTTAATATAACCTCCGGAGATGATGAGCGATCTTTTTATGTCCATCCTACAACTGGAATTTTAACCGTAAATAAGTCCCTCGATTGTGACTTAGGTAAAGAAAAATATAAACTAATTGTAGTTGCTTGTGATCAAGGTGTTCTGTGCCTATGTAATGCCGTGTATATATCTGTAGAAATTCTAGATGAAAATGATAACACGCCAACATTCCCTGTAAGTGAGTATTTCGAGACAATAGCAGAAAACGAACGAGTTGGGACATCGATATTTACAGCAAGAGCTACTGATTTAGACAGAGGCAAATATGGAAAACTAAATTACTCTATAGTACCATTGTCTACAAATTACAATAGAAACGATGACTCTTGGAAAATGTTTCAAATAGATGCTACAACTGGTCTTGTAAACACAAACTCGGTATTCGACTATGAACAAAAGAACAAGTATGAATTTTCAATAAAAGCTGGTGACGTAGGCGGCAAGAGTTCTACAGTGAAAGTAAGAATTGATATAGAAAGTCGTGATGAATTTTATCCTCAATTTACCCAAAAGACTTATAATTTTGGTGTGCCTAAACTGGGTGCCTTACCTGCGGGCTATGTAATTGGCCAAACGACAGCTACGGATAGAGACAAGGGAATAGATGGCCGAATAGTTTATCAATTATCGACGTCGCACTCATATTTTAAAATTAACAGAACGACGGGTGTCATTGTATTAAAGAAAAAAGTAGAATCTGTTAAGAATTTATTTGGTGCTGATAAGTCTATAAGCTTAGTAATTACGGCAAGCTCCGGCCGACAAGGATCACTTACCAACAAAACCGCAGTAGAAATATTACTTGATCCTTTGGCTGTGGTTTCAGATCAGCCAAATATAATTACCGATGCATCCGTTGCACAAAGCAGTGGTCTTTCCACTTGGGCCTTAGGATTACTAATAACAGGAATATTTATAATGATAATCTTCTTTCTGGTGCTTCTTCTGTACATATACTTAAAAAATAAACATAAGAAAGTCAACAAACCTGGACTTAATTCAGAAGGCATGGGGGCTACAAATAGTTACGTAGATCCTAGCGCTTTCGACACAATTCCGATAAGAAATACCGGTACTGTTAATACAGCTCAATTCGCTCCTCCTAAGTACGATGAGATTCCTCCATATGGTCCTCATACAGCTAGTTCTAATTCTGGAGCAGCAACTACCTCAGAACTTTCGGGATCTGATCAATCAGGATCAAGCGGCCGGGGATCGGCAGAGGATGGTGAGGATGGAGAAGATGAGGAAATAAGAATGATTAATGAAGGTCCATTACAAAGAGATTCTGGAATGCATAGGCAGGCCGGTGGCGTCGATGACGATAACTTGTCTGATGTTTCTGTTCATAATACACAAGAGTATTTGGCTAGATTGGGAATAGTAGATACGGGTACAGGTGGAGGAGCCTCAACATCTTCTCGCAGATGTTCAGAAAACGTTGCAAATAAAGATAATATGATGCACCATGCTCCAATAGATTCAATTCATATGTTTGATGAAGATAGTGCACATGAAAACGATATAACTAATTTAATATATGCCAAATTAAACGAAGTAACTGGCAGTGAAAGAGCGAGTAGTGCTGAAGAAGCAAGCGCTGCTGTTGATAGGGCAATGGCACTTGGAGCATTTCCAAGTTCGTCTGGAGAAAACAACGCAGTGCCTACTGCTGGGCCATCTATGACGGGAAGTTTGAGTTCTATTGTTCATTCAGAAGAAGAGTTGACAGGAAGCTATAACTGGGATTACTTATTAGACTGGGGTCCGCAGTACCAGCCGTTAGCTCACGTTTTCTCAGAGATAGCTAGGTTAAAAGACGATACTGTTTCATTACAAAGTGGTAATAGTGGTGCTTCAAGTGCGAAAAGTAAAGGAACTTCGATATCAGGAGGTAAAAGTGTCCCACCGCCACTGCTTACGACTGTTGCCCCCAGAAGCTGTCCAGCCCCATCGTTGTCTTGTAGACAACCTCAACATTTATTACCGCGGTCCCCAATTAGTCATGACGTTCCTGGTTTCTCTGCAGCAGCTATGTCACCTTCGTTTTCTCCATCTTTATCACCTTTAGCAACTAGATCACCCTCTATGTCACCATTGGTAGGTCCTGGCTTACCTCCTGCCCCAGTTAATAGGAAACCACCTCACTCTACTATGAGAATGTAAGAATTAATCAAGGATCCTGTGTAAATGTTTATATATAAGTAATTATTTAGAGTTACAAGTAAATTTATAAGGGACTTAATGTATTTGAATGTAAACAGTAATTGTATTATCTGTACATATATTTCTGACTGTTCACCTTATAAGTATTGTTCTATTAGTATTTATTGTGCCGATGTAATCGGAATAGTTTCCTTGTAATTTCATTTTGTGCATGTTATATGTATTTGCCCTGGATATGCTCAAAGTGATTGTAAGCGCTTATTACCGATTTTACGGTAAATGTAAATATTGTCTTCATTCGGGTTGTAACTTTAGTTGTATATAATAGTGTATATTATAGTGCCTTGTAAAAATGAAATGAAGACTGCCATTTTATAATAACATGTAAACAAAAGATTCAGCTTTACTGTACTGTAAGCTATAAGTTAGATACGGCGATGTGTGGAGGCATTCCTTTGTACGTGATGAATGTATTTTAGAGGGCTAATTTGGTATTTTTCTATCAAGAACTGTTTTTCATAACATGTCAGTTTAAACTGTATAAATAAATAAATAAAAAAATGAACTTATACTCATTTTCAACTAGTTAGAAAATATTTTGCGGTGTATATTTGCTGTATAGGCATACTAAACACTGCTGAAGTAGCAATATAAATTATATATTTTGATAAAAGAAATCTATTTTAAGTATATTATTTATATGTATATTGTATTAAGATCTCTTGTGGACTAGCCCTCATAATATGCAATATATACAAATTTAACTATAAGACAATAGTGCCTTGATATTATTTTAAATATTGTACTGTGATTTTCGTTTTAGTATCGAAAATGCCTTTTTTTGTATTTCGTTTAAAATAATTTGTTATAAATGTGTAATTTAATCTAAATACACATAAATAAACTCAACCAACTTTTGATATTTTTGTACATAACACATATAATGATACACAGAAACGTCAATTATTTATTGAAGTGCCAAATTAATCAACATTCTATTAATGATTTTCCTCTTAATTTACCTACACATAATATAAGCAAATTATTTTAAACGAAACTTTGAGAATTAGTTGTAAATATAAGTTCCAAACGACTGTTCGATATTTTCTATCATAATGTGCCTGTAATATGAAAAATAAACAAAATTGTAAAATTGATTATTGGTTTTATTTGCTATATATTGATAGTTATACGTAATTAATACTTACAAAGGTTATACTATCACAATACTAGAGCCCCAGTAAGATAAGACACTGAAAAGAGTTGTTTCATCTAAGTGTTGTTTACACAGATTTTTTTATAACATTTTAGTTTAAATTTCTTATATTTGCCATTAATGCCATGTTCATTGGGAGGTTTAACCTAATTGTAAAAAAAACTTACATACAACCCACAAAACCCCTCCTATTTATGGAATTTCGTTATCATGGTCTAGAAATCCTCAGTTTTCACAATTTTCAATAGAACATAAGAACATATATTAAAAACAAAAATACACAAAGAAGAAGAATTAATTTAAGCAATAAAATTGTTAAGAAAAACAAAATTTTTACAAAAGCTGTAATATGCTTAACAGTTATTATACGTTTTAATAACATTAATTAAACGTAGTATTTACTTAATATTTTATTCAATATTAGTATCGACAATCATATAAAAAATAATCAGTAGTTCAATTCAATTCAATTCAATTCTTCAATAAAAAGCCAATATGTCATATAAGACTAAAACAAAAATGAAACAACTCCATCGTTAATGATACCACATATCACAGTTGGATCTAAAACTACGTATAATAAACGCGTTACAAGTTACATTACAATATTATTAATCAAAATGTTCAAATGAAAATAAAGCTTTCATTAAAAAATTTAGCACCAATAGTGTTTTTTTTTTCGAATTTTGAGTGAATTTGCTTTTTTATAACACTTTTTTGAGTTAAGGTATTGAATTAGTTATTTTTGGTAAAAACCAGGTATGTTTAAAGATACATTATTCAAATGAATATAACATTTATAATTGAATTGAAATTAAACTCATTATTTAATATTAACTTAAAATAATAATTAAACTAAGTAATTATTAAATTACAAAAAATAATGTACTAAAAAACTAAACAATTCAATTTAAACGGTTTACAACCTTATGTAAAAAGTTACCTTTTTTTGGCTTACTTTTCAATACCTCAATATTTTTTAAATATAAAATAAAAAACGGAGAAATGTGTTAAGCACTTTCTAAATTACGAGGTGCGATTTAACATGTGACAATAACTGTCAGACTGAAAAAACTGTTACTTAAACTAATTAACGTTTAATTTATTGACAGTCTCTCACTATTTATATAAACACTGCAATAGTGACTTAATCTAGAACTATTAGGCTATGTTCAGACATGGCGAGTATCGCGCGATTTTAAAACCGCGTGGATTTTAAAACCGCGTGGATTTTAAAACGCGTTTAATAACCGCGCTATTGCGAATGCATGATTACGATAGTAGATGATCATAGGATATCAAGTGTATCATATAACGCATCACTTTGTCTTAAGTTAAAGAGTAGAGACATATACAATGACAGTATTTTTTAATATACTAAGATTGCCCGAGAGGGAATCGAACCTTCAATTAATGGCATTTACAGTCAAATGCTGCACCACATATGATCGAAGAAATATTCATAAGCATTTAATTTTATTTTATTTATAAGGTAACAATTTATTAATAAAAAAAACAAGACAATTTTAGGTAAAAAGAAGTATTTAAATGAAATAAAAGAGAATTTACCAATATAATGAAACTCAACAATGCTCTGAAAAATATTCATCAACTTCTTTATGCTTGGTGACAAAATAATACCTGCGCGGTTTTCACTGTATTTTAATATAATGCGATACCCGCCTTGTTTGAACTTAGACATATACAAGTGGCAAATTGAGTATGGATTTAAATGAAAAGTTACGAGTAGAGAAAGAGAGTCGAATACTTAAATGAGTATAATTTTTAAAATGAATTATGTATTGGGAATATTACATATTACTTTTATTTTTTTTACTAGAATAAAAATCGATATGGTTTTCAAGGTTTTGAACACATTGGGATATGAACCTTTCAATGCCTCCTAATTGCCCATTCATTATTGTTATATGTCTGTTTTAAGCAGTTATTTTAATTTAAAATCTGCTTTGCATATCTTTTTCCGATCTTACTATAACCTACGTAAAATATACTTACAAAACCTTACGTAGGAGGCATTGCTATACCTGAATAAAAGTTTGGTCAGAAGGACAAAAGTATATTTATCGAAATTTTTGTTTTGGTATTATGTAAAAGTTTATAAAAAATCACAAACAATACATAGACAAAATATTAACTTTAGTACTCAACAATGATAATCAACTTTTCTAGTTTTAAAGCTTTTATATCATGTCTTTAGTGTATGAAAAATGAATTCCATATCTCAATTTGCCACCTTTTTCAAATTCTATATTGACTTAATCTACAAATGCCTATATGTATAACAGTGCTACTACTACACTATTTATATCAACATTCGAATAAACATTGAAATAAAACTTAGGAACATACAAAATAATGAGATTACTTGAAATTGTTATTTCAATAATATATATCGTGAATAAATATTAAAATGGTATAATATCGTAATTAACCTATTTCGGTTCCCATCAGGTTCAAAGGTCTTTTATATTTTTCGAATTCGTACTTATCGTGGAATATCGCGAAAGAGCAGTTTATAAATACCGCGTAACGGAATACCAAAAAGTGCACGGAAATTGTGTGCTTACAAATTCTAGACGCTAATTCTCATAATATTCTCCTGCTTACACTATATAAATTAGTTAAAAATAATGTGAGTACATATTTTTCTGAACACTACTTGAGTTAACAAATTATTGTAATTTTCCTTCTTTTGGTAAAGATCTTAAAAATGCAGACATGCGATATTTTCAATCTGCTCTTCCGCGGTATTCCACGCGTAACGACGATAAAGTAAATAAATATTAAAATGATATATCGTGAACAAATAATCAACCAATTTCGGTTCTCATCAGGTTAAAAGGCCGAGTAAAATATTGTTCGAATACATATGTACTTAACATGTTAAAGCACTATAAATATAAAGGCGTGTTGTTAAATAATACAATAATTCTATTGGTGTAAATGCATGTCAATCATGACATCGTCAGAGGCGATGGATTTCTTACCGGGTGTTACGATGCCTATTTCGATTTCTGTGTTAGATGTTGGTAGACCATTGGTGAGTGACGGTTCCTGAAAATGAAATAAGATCATCAAGATCAAATATATAACAGCAAGTAGTTAGTCTATCAGATTTTTTATTAGCTTCACGCTTTGACACCCATCGTTTATTAGAGACAGAGAGTGCCAAAACACTCGACTTTTTCTTTCCTCTCAATTTAAGATATTGCATATTGGGAGGAAAGACTCAATGCTACGCTTTGTCTAACCAGAGTGGGAAAATGAAAATCATTTAAATATAATCAATTTAATAGTGAGGATTGAAACCACAACCACGAAAGGCTTTAATTTAGACCATTTATTAAAGCTTAAAATTTAATGTTGATAGCTCTAGTACTAAAGACAAAGTGCGACGTTAACACTCAATGTCTTGATTTTGAGCTAAAAGTGAAGGAGTGTCTTGGTACTAGATCCTTTCTGCTTCCCCTTCTATGTGGGAAAAAACGTGAAGGTGTATTTAAAGCTTCCAAATCTTCTTAAATCTCATAATAAAGCCAGATTTTATTAAGAAAAATATAAATAGTTTTCATTTTAAATCTGCTTTACAAAACCTTTTCCAATCTTACTGTACTGTTTTAAAGACACTTTAAAAGATAATATATGCGATATTATGTACAAAGCAAAAAATATAGTAAGGCATCTTACCATAGAAGCGGCGTCGCAAGCCATAAGTTCATTCTTGGACATTTTCTCCACAACGGCCGCGGCGTAGCAATCGCCTAACATGTTATTGGTTGTACGAATACGGTCACTAGAAATAAAAAAAAATATATAATTTAATTGAAAATTTTATTACCAGTACTTTTTTTGGTAGTCTTCTAATCTTAGAGTTGAGATATTTTTAAAAATTTATTATTATAAGACAAAAAGAACGGTAAAAAAAAATTAAGCGAGTTTCTAAATAATACAAAACTAATATCACACAAATTTAAACAATATGTATATTATATATTTAAGGTGTATGTGTGCGGGATACAGCGTGAAGCTAAAAAAAAAATATATTTAAGGTGTTTTTACAGACTTATGTCGTATTTGTTAACACCTTCACGCTGTATCCCGCACACAGCAGGCTAGGCAGAGGGAACCTAGTGTTAAGACACTCCGCTCCCCACTTTCCGCCGAATTCGGAGGCTTGCGTGCTAAGTGGCGGAACTTAGCGCTTAACTTATTTGTTAATACGAATCTAAATAAAATATATTCGTCTTAATTTGACACACAAATTTGTTCTATACAGATTTGCCAGAGTATGGGATGGCACCATCTGTAATAATATAGGTATCGTAATCTATGACTGAGGCACTGCCTAAGAGTTCCTCTCCCCGAAACCGCGGAAGGTTCGGTGCCCTAGTGTCGAATATCTGTCACGTATAGTGAATTGTGTGCGTCCGTGTAGTTTATAACGTAATTACATTCTCTTCGCCTGTTGCCTACGCAAAAGTATCATTCCTGGCGTTTATCAAACTACCTACATATCCGTTTGCGTATTTGCGACATTAGATGTGCGATTCCCTATCTGTGTCATTTATATAGAAAGTGTTGTTTATTATATAATATCTTACAGATTCACTTGAACGGCTTCAAAGAGTCCCGGACCCAAGACCCGTGACGTTTAAATTTTTATACGCTTTATAAAAATGTCTTTTTCAATTTCCTGATTGTGTGAGTGTGTGTGATTTCGACCCCTCTTGGGGAATGATTATATTTAAATGTTCTTTGCTATGGCAATTATATTCTTTGCTCTTGTACTAGACAAAAGACAGCGTTAAGTTCTGCCACTCAACACGCAAAGTCTCGATTTTGGGCGAAAAGTAAAGGGCAAAATATCTTGACACTATGTCCTTTCTAACTATCCCGCCATGCGGGGCAAAGCGTGAAATTGTTGAGAAAGAAAGAAAATACGATATACAGGAAAAAATTGACTGAGTTATAATAATTAAATTAGAAAGGCAACTCACACAAGCCAATCCACAGCAAACAATAAGGAGACATCATGTGTAGGCGCGTCCAGAGCTGCCAGAACGACCAGTAGGAGCACCATCGCCGCTGAAGGTACTGATGCTGAAGAAACCGAAGCTGCCGTTGATGTTAAGCTAGACAGAATGTGAGAATGAAATTATGTATTGTTTTATTATATGGAAGATACAATATTTTAAAGTAAAAGAAAAATAAGAAATCCGTGGTTCCCGGTTTTTAATGCGTAATGAGTATTAATAAGATGTAATTTTTGCAATTTTTAGAACATTACAAAATAAAACTATTTTAATTTTAACCGGATTAATCGAGTGGCATTCGTCTGTCAGTTGGTACAATTACTATATCAAACTACCGCCAACACATAACAATTAAGAAATCGTTGACCAAAGCGTCGGGTTTTACCAAAATATATTTTCGAATACTAAAAATAAAAAATAGTTTTTGTTAGTGAAAAAAGGTGAAGCTGAAGATCTTATTAAGATAAAGACTAAATACTCACAATATAGTCGCCAGTTGAGCAAATCCAAGGTGCATGCTGTTCATTTGACAGACGAACACACTGGCTACAGCCAGAAACAATGCGGTTCCGTCCATATTAATGTTACACCCGATGGGCAGAACAAATCTGGTTATGCGAGCGTCTATACGTAGAGGACCTTCCATAGCTCGAAATGTGACTGGGAGGGCGGCGGCACTGAAAACAATTATATTTGAAATATAATTTCAAAAATTTTATTATGTTCAATGTTATAATATAAGGTTTCCAATTTTAGTTATTTTTTTAGTTATTTATATGTACCTATGCTACTTTAAAATCATATTTTCACGGTTTCCTTTGCCTATTTATTTTTATTTAATAAGAGTAAAAACTCAATGATATTTAATATTTTTTAATATTTTTTACGTCAAAAAGTATATTACGCAACAAAAGGTATCGATTATGTATCACTAAGTATTGTAGTTGCTCTCATACTTCATTTTCCCCATATATAGTAGCGTGTTGAGTGGCAGAATTCGATGCCAAGTTTCATCTTAGCATTCCGAGAATAGCTAGCAAGAATTGTAATTTTTATTCTAAGTATTTTTTTTGGAGCTTCACGCTGTATCCCGCACACAGTAGGGTAGGCAGAGGGAACCTAGTATTAAGACACTCCGTTCCCCACATTGCGTGTTAAGTGGCGGAACTTAACGCCGCGCTTTACTCAGCTCAGTTGTGCCTTATATTCTGAGTAATATAAGGCACAACTGAGTTATCGTGATGATAATGTCTTCAATGGTATCAAATAGATAACAGAAAGATAGATTTTTTTACAACTAGAAAGATTTATAGGTTTATTCCCGCAAAGTGGGGTATTTCGGGCGAACCTTTAAACAAGACACGCTTATCCATTTTCTGCCTAAAATTGTGACATGTTGAGTGGCTGAACTCAACGCCACTTTTTTCCTTAGGTACCAGAGCGAAGAAATTAAAATTTGAATACATACTCATTCCCGAAGTGGGAATCGAACCCACATCCATTGCTTTACAATCAGACGATATCTCATTACGCCACAATGGTCTCGGGAAACTAAATAGATAGATATAAATCAACAAAAGATATAAATAGATATATGTATGTTATATTTATCTGTATTGTTATTTTTTACTTTCTTTTAAATGTGTTTTATTATTTTTTGTTATGTTACATCATTATCATGCCTTATGTAACACAAGCTTTTGCTGAAACAGAAGTAAGGCCTCAGGATAATATAGCTTGTGTTACAGCACGCATAGATTACATAAAACAGAAAGTTAATGCCTGGGTAACTTGGATTGTTATTTTTTCTTTCTCTTGAATGTGTTTTATTATTTTGTATTACTATTATTATATAAATGATAAAATTTACAAAACTTACGTAGAGGCAGTGGCAGATGCAGTCAACATGGCTTGTGACAATCCCCAATAAAATTTGTACGGATTACGTCTTAGAAAAATGAAGTAAATCAATTGCATAACCAAAAGTTGGTACAAAAATACACCAATAGTAACTGTTGCTATGAACCATGCCAACTGAGACATTACTTGACCTGAAAATAATTTGATATATTTAAAAATATATTTAAAAACTTTAAACTGACTATAACGATAATAATTTTTTGAAATCAAATATCAACCTTTTTTTAAATCTAAAAAAGTTATTTTATTTTAAAAATATATATTTTATCAATAAGCTTTAATAAATATTTAAAATTTCAATTACACATCCAAACTTAAGTTAATTAAATTCCATTTCCATCCAAAAGAATTTATTATTGTAAGTCTCCATAAAACTTTGAAGTCGTTTAATATGACTCTTAAGGTTATTATTATTTTTATTTCGTTTATTACGGACTTTCAGTTTTTACCTTTTAGGGCTAACTTGTATAATTATATAGTTAAAAGTCTTAGACTTACCGACATTACTAACACCCAGTATCTTGCCAGCAATGACGCTGCTAACCCCAATCGGTGTGAACCACATCACTCCAGTCACCATTTTCATGATGACCTCAAATATTGCTTGAAAGAAGTCTATTACTACTTTGCCCTTCGGTCCTAAAGACCCTAATAAACTGCCAAATACTAAGCAGAAGAAGACTAAACCTAATGTGTTAGTTCCTGATCTGAAATTAAAATGATTTGTTTTAGTTCAATTCCCAGAAGTCATTAAAAATATATTAGTGGCCAGTTGTGGCCCAGTGGCACAAGCGTGTGACTGTAAACGACTGGTTGTGGGTTCGATGCCCACTCGAGGACTCGTAATTATATTTCCATTTTCTTCGCTCTGGTGTCAAGGTAAAGCGCGGCGTTATGTTCCGCCACTTAACACGCAACCCTCCGAATTCGGCGAAAAGTGGGGAAAGGAGTGTCTTAACACTAGGTTCCCTCTGTCTACCCTGCTGTGTGCGGGATACAGCGTGAAGCTAAAAAATAAATTAAAAATATATATACGTATAATATGGGGAAGTGGTAACGCTGTGGAATAGTGTTCGACTGTAAAAGCGAGGGTCGTAGGTTCGATTCAAACGATTTAAGGGTTTTGATTATTTAAACTTTCCTTTCTTTTAATACTTCCCTATCCCCAACATTCCCATCCTTCCTCTCTCCTTCTGTCCTACATCCCTAAGGCTGGCAACGCATCTACAACTCTAATGTTGTGGATGTCTATGGGCGAAGGTACGACTTAACACCAGGTGAGCCTTCTGCTCGTTTGCCTCCTTTATTCCATAAAAAAAAAAAAGACAAAACGTGGCGTTGACTTCCACCGCTCCACAGGCAATGTCTCGATTTCAGATGTAAAGTGGAGGATGGAGTGTCTTAACTCTTTGACTACTGCTATGCAGAAAAAGCGTGTAGTTGGAAAAAATAATAAATTAAATTTTCTCACCTATATCTTATTTCTCTGACCAAAACGGGCATAGTTGTGTTGGTAGCGTTTTTAGCAAACAATGATTTTGGTGTTGTATAAACGGTGTGTGCTTGCTGGAATGCAGCCTGTACTATGTTGTCTGGGAAAATATTTCTGCAATAGAAGTCAAAATAAAAATTACCGATAAAATAAAAATTAAAGCATTATATCTGTCAATGCCGATCGATGTCTTATTAGAAACTTTATATTTTTATACATTCAATATTAAAGTTAATAAAAGTTTCCGATATAAATTTCGATGCGATAGATGCGACAGATGCGGGATATTTTATAAAATTCTAATTATAAATGATGTTATTTTTAATTTACTAAACTGTTAGAAAATTAAAAACACATAAAATGCTTACACGTGCATAACACTTTTATATATTAAAAAGTATAAATAATATTCCATACCTGCCGATGTCTAACAGGCTGTCCAAAA
Source organism: Dryas iulia moderata (assembly GCA_019049465.1). Taxonomy (NCBI): domain Eukaryota; kingdom Metazoa; phylum Arthropoda; class Insecta; order Lepidoptera; family Nymphalidae; genus Dryas; species Dryas iulia. The sequence goes on from CM032418.1 coordinate 1,478,383, forward strand.
TACTGTGATCCCTTTTATTTTCAATAGCACCAATAAAATCTTCTCTCAATTCGGGCTTTCCAGGATGGATTAACGTCGCCAAGACGATACCAAGAAATGCATTAAACATGGACGTTAAAATAAAGTACAATAAAGTTCTAACTGCAATTTTTCCACTCATCTTAGCGTTAAGGCTTGCAGATCCGGCAATGAGACTGGCAATTATGAGAGGCAGAATCATCAATTTCAACAACCTCATGAACAATTCTCCCGGATAAGATATGATAATCAAAGCATCAGGGCCGAGGTTGTATGGCCGAAGACCAAACCCTGAAAATTAGTGACACAAATCACAAACACGTTTTTTATGTAAACGGCATAAAAACATCCAATATTAACTTAAAGGAATATCAAGATTTATTATAGACATTACATATAAATTTACAACTAAGAAACTTACCAACAGCAATACCAGTCAGCACACCAGCTAAGGTAATGACCAGGAGTGTATTCTCCACGAGCCATTTCTTCACGCCGGTGTGGTCGACCGGAGCTGACCGGTCTTCCGTAGTCTTCGGGCCCCTATCCCCTGGGCCCATCTTCACGAACAGGTATTCTGAAAAACGTTCCCCTTTCTCCATTACAGGCAATTCAGCCTTGAAGTCCAGATATCTGGACCTTCTATACGTATTGTTCGTTATAAGTATTTATTTTCTTATAAAATTATGACTTTTTTTCAAAGTTATTTAGGTTTTCATATTCTCAGCACTTTACAGAAATAGAACTTGGCGAAAGCTGAATCACAATTGCATCCGAATCGATTTTTCAAATGCATTCGCTTTGTTATTTCCGTATACGAGTATACCGAGCACGTCGTTCTATGTTTCGTACTTCGTACTCCTTATGTCTGTTTCCATTTCACATTTCTGCGTCTTTTGTCCATTTCTAGTTTATTTATTAACGACAAATATCCGCCAGTGTTAGCGCAGTAATGTAAAGGGAGTAGACTGGTAGTGTCGACGATACGTAGTAGGACGTAAAAATGAATGCGCGCGCATACATCGATTTTGTCCATTCATTCACTTATTTGTATATCTAATTTGCACGGGTGACTTATTAAATTACCGGTATTACGGTTTTTGTTACAAGACTTATCTATTTATAACTTATATTGTAAAGACATGAGGAAAGATAATGCCTCGATTGATCGTGACATGCGCAGTTGGCGTTAGTTTAACACAAAGAAGTTCTACGTGAATGCTATTTCGTAATTAGTTAACGAGGCCGGCAAACGTTTACCTCCATGACCCACATTTATAAAACTTTACATATACTGGGCTTGAAAAAATTACTACCCTATATTCTTTTTCGAATCTACTGAATTGATTTTGATGAAATAACGAAAATTATTCCAAGAATGCAAGAAGATTAGTATTTAGATTAGTAGACTAGCTTACTTATTACTTACTTAAAAGTAGTAGAGTTATTAGCCTAACAGGATTAGGAAACCTAGACTGACTATCGTAGACAGTGTTATTGATAGTGGTGGAAGCCTACGTACAAAATATCGTGGGTATTTCAGAAAGTATATATAAAATAATTGATGAACTTTGTAATACGCCTGCAATGTTTGATAGACTATTTCTGCTAAATACATCACACCTAGTACGGAAAAAATTGGATAATTAAAAAATACATACGAAAAAAATTATAGGTATTCTAAGCATATCCGATATACATTTCTTTAAATAGTATTGCATATTATTGTCAAATTTGAATTCAATTGAAATTTCTTATCAAAAGCTCAACTTTTTTAAACCTGAAGGCTTAGACGTAACAATAAACAAAGTAATAGCAATTTTTTCAATTAGACTAAAAGAATTAATGGAATTATACCAAGGAAAACTTGACTACATAGGAACAGCGTCATAGTGACTGGAAACTTTTACTTAAATTACTAAATGACGCACATGCCTTCGTGGTACGAACGAAGCGTGGGCACGTCACTAGTAATTTATATTATGACACGTTCAACAGATGATTATACAATATTCTAATATATTATTGACACTTGGCTCCCAACTTTAGTCCACTACATCACTACAGCGAATATGCCAAAAAGAATTGCCTTGAGTTATTCAAGTAACACTATTTTAGGTGACTTTGTAAATTTGTCAAAGTTTGCTTCCGTGACATGTTCTGATACTGTGTTAGTACATACATACGTCAGAATTGTGTGTAAATATAGAATTTAGGAATAATCAAACATTGAATTTGGTTGTTGGTCTGTCATCAGAAATAGACAAAGAGCGGAGTGTTAAGTATTGTATGCCAAATTAAATGGGACATGTGACTGAACAGTATTCAGAACACATGATAGCAGTTATTTCCAAATTAGTATAACCATAATGGATAGAATTTATTCACTTTTTACATACATAGATATATTCCTACTGGAAGAAATTTTGATTTGGTGCGGCGATGGTCCGTCTAAAATCGCCAGATTTCACAGACTTTCGACATTAGCTTAGGTTCAGAAACCTAAAACTATAGAATTTCATATACCTATCTTTCCTGGCGTATTGGCAAGTGTCTGATATACTAAGTTCTGATTTATATTAATTAAATTATTTCTCTAGTCTTCCTGCTAGTCAGTCTTAAATACATGGATGACAAAGAAAACAATGTCTTACAACTAACCTTTCTCTCTTACTTAATGGAGATGCGTGATCGTAAATAAAATGTACCATCAATATCAGTTAATTTGTACCAATCAATGCAAACGACTACGCCAACATTCCAATATAATAATAGAATATGATTTGCATCATTCGTTAGATCGTTGATCTTTGTAACGCGTGTCAGTTGAAATTATATCATTTGACGGAGAAAAGTTTAACAGAGAGAGTTAGTTGAGGAGTGATGTCACTCTCCACTTTCTTGTCATTTAAAATTTTTTTAGCTTCACGCTATATCCCGCACACAGCAGGACAGGCAGATGGAAATTAGTGCTAAGACACTCCGTTCCTCACTTTCCGTCGAATTCGGAGGTATTGCGTGTTAAGTGACGGAACTTAACGCCGCGCCTTGCCTCGGCACCAGAGCGAAGAAAATGGAAATATTCAATATTCCCACTCCTCGAGTGGGCATCGAACCCACAATCAGTCGTTTACAGTCACACGCTTGTGCCACTGCGCCACGACTGGCCCCATTTAACATATACATATATTAGTATTTCTAATACTACTCAGATAGAAATAACGGAAATAATCAATATTTTTCATTAAGATGCTATCGCCCAATACTACAACGTCTGACTTTAATTGCAATTGGTTCTGAGTTCGATTTCCACTCGGAGGAATAATTTAATTTAAAGCGAAGAATCGTATATTTTATATCAAAAATCTGTTCTTCAACGAAAAATCCATAATTTTATCAGTTAAAGTCAGAATTTTAATTAAAATAACACTCATTCAGCAAACAATTATCATAATAACGATATTTTCTAATTAACAACTATTTTTAAATAATCGTAATAATGACTTTTTCCTTTTTTTATACATTTTTTTTTAATTACGTCATATTTTGAATTGTGGCCAGTCGTGGCCCAGTGGCACAAGCGTGTGACTGTAAACGACTAGTTGTGGGTTCGATTCCCACTCGAGGAGTGGAAATATTTAATATTTCCATTTTCTTCGCTCTAGTGTCGAGGTAAAGCGCGGCGTTAAGTTCCGCCACTTAGCACGCAATGCCTTCGAATTCGGCGGAAAGTGGGGAACGGAGTATTTTAATACTAGGTTCCCTCTGCCTACCCTGCTGTGTGCGGGATACAGCGGGAAGCTAAAAAAAAAAAATTTTGAATTCGGACGGGAAATGGTACTTCCGTTTCCCGTCTACGATACTTTGTTGTATGGAGTATGGAGATCCTTACTTTAGTTCTGTCTGTCTGTCTGTGACAACAGTGAAAACGATGCCACCAAAGAATATTATAATAATTGAAAATTTAAAATATGATGATGTCCTCCCATACGTATCCGTCGTAAAATATACTTATATAATAATAAACATAACATAATCATTTAAAGCAAGTTTTAGATTTTTCATAGAATCTTTCATCCCCTATTTCAACCCTTTAGAGGTTGATTTTTGAAAAATTGAGTAGCCTATGTTAGCCTATTTATAATATAAGTATGGACTTCACTAATCTAAAGTTACTGCATACTTTCTATCTTACGAATCTTAAAAAAAATCATATAAATTTCTAATTATTTACATAGATTATACAATAGTTATGTTTTTTAACCAATCAATTTAATTTATTAATATTTTTTTAAGTCATCGTAGCGCAGTGGAACAGTGCCTGATTGTAAACACGAAGATTGGAGGTTCAATTCCCACTTGAAGGAATGTATATTTAATGTTTTCGTTTCTCCATTCTGGTACCAAAGACAAAGTGCGGCGTTGAGTTCCGCCACTCACCATGTCTTGATTTCTAGCGGAAAATAAAAAACGGAATATTTTGACACTAGGTTCTCCGTGACTACCATAGTATGCAGGAGAAAGCGTGACCAATATATTTAACTTAAAATAATTAATTTAATCTATTGTTAACGTATATAATATATCTAACATTATAATGACTTTTCTCAATTATTTGCTTAAAGATAATTATTTAAAAAATAAATATTCCCTCATGTAAGTATTTAGTTATGTTACAAAACTTCAAATTCTACTTCAAATATTACAATAACAATAAAAAAATACAATCAAAGTTATTGTTAAGTTATTTAAAATAACTTATATTAAAAAAAAAGGTTAATAAATAAATAATACAAAATAACAACTTACTCTGTATTTGTTTAATTTTGAAAGCTTTTATTGACACCTAATTGAAACACTAACTAAAAAAAATATATTTTAGATCAAAAAGTTTATTTTTTAAACGAAAAATCCACAATTTTTTTTGCAATAAAAACAAAAATTAAAAAAAAAATCAGAATTAAAATAACACTCATTCAACAAACGTTCATATTAATATTTTTTTATATTATTTTTTATTTTTTTTTTATTATTTTAATAAGGGAAGAGTGTTATCTTCCGAGTGCATTTAGTGACTGCACGCGACTGCGAAGTACAAGGCTATTTTAATAATATATATATTGGTCTTTTATTACGGCTGTCGATATATACCTATAGATGTCTATATAAGCTTTATTGAACTTAATTCACATTACAGACATACATTTTCTTATATTTTAACATTAATAAGTACTTTTGAAATATTTTCTTTGAACAATGTTGACAAAAACTTTACAATTCAGAAATTAATAAGTTCATGTTATTATTTTTTATAATTTTGTTATTATTAAATTATTTATTTTGTTATAATTATTTTATATTGTCAAACAACCACCTTATGTTAGTAAACGCCTTCGTGGTTCAGTGGGACAGCGACTGACTGTAAACGCGATGGTTATGAGTTTGATATTTATTCGGGGAATGCTCTGGTACCTAAGACAAACCGCGGCGTTGAGTTCCGCCACTCAACACACAATGTCTGTTTCAATGTGTGGAAAACGGGAGTATCTTAACACTAGGTCCTCTCCGACTGCCTGCTATGCGAAAAAAACATGTAGCTGCTTTTTTAAATTATTAAAATAATTGAAATTTGACATTATTTCTGTAAAAAATAGGCTATAAGCTCATTGTTATAAAGATAGTTAATCAAAACAAGTTTTTAAAGTTTATTATACATTACAAGTTAAGAATCATTTAAATTAAGGTTAACTTTCATTCAATTAGTGTACTGTAAAAACATGGAATCCTGTATCCCGCACACATACCGGATAGGCAGGGAGAACCTAATGTTCCTAATGAACACTCCGTTTCCTGTTTTCTACGGATAATCTGTAATCGAATTCTGGAAGAATTACGTGTTAAGTGGCGGAACTCAACGCCGCGCTTTACCTTGGCATTAGAGCGAAGGAAATTGAAATATTAAACATGTCTACTCCTTGAATGGGAATCGAACTCACGACCAGTCGCGTTTACATTCATACTTTGTGTCCCTACGCCACGATTGGCCTCAAAAACCAGAAATAATATGTAAAGTGGTGTTTAAAATTAATTATAAAGTTAATTATTATTAATTTTTATTTAAAGAAGACTGAATATATTGCAGTGCATATAGTGCACCTTATAATCAATTAGTAAAATTAGCGCCATCTCATAGCGATGAGCCTGAACATTTTATACGCCATCTCTTGTATGTTTAGCACATTAACTTAATAAAATGCTTCGAACTAAGCTCATAAAAAATCAAAGGAGGTTACTAGTAATATTAAAAAGTATTAGAACCCAAAAGTTTGCCACAAAACACAATAGTAAATACAAAAGTTTAAATCAACTATTGTATGAAATAAATTAAAATTATTTACAAGTTTTGTCTGGCTGTTTGTTTGGGCTAATCTTTAGAACGGCTGGACCACCTTTGATGAGACTTTCACAAGTAGATTGCTGATGTAATAACGAGTAACTAAGACGACCATTATTTAAAAATTATATTCTTTTTTTTAATTGAATTAATTGAATTAAATGTGCTATCATATTTCAAGTTAAAGCTATACTTATTACCAACATATAACTATAACATTAAATTACCACTTCGCGTGAGTAGGAAAAGCTTATAGGTAAATAATTCCGTTTTACTCGTATATCTTTTAAATAATTAGAGATATCATTTGTTATATATCGGTATTTAACTTGTGTTTTATATCAGGCAAGAGTAAAAAAAAAATTAACATCGAAAATAGTTACAGTGTACGAAGAGCATCTCTTAACCTACCGCAGACGTGTAAAATTTGTTTCAAAAATATATACAAAAATCTAAGGAAAAAATATTAATTAAAAAATACATACAATTTCGATTCAAATTATTTGTTTTAGGTTTATATACAGCGCCATCTACATTATAATAACAGAACTACAACAAACCTTCACATTGGTCAAACTAATATAGTTTCTAAACTACCCTACAGATGTCGCTTTCAATATATTTTTACTACAAAAAAAGACCTTTAATTACAAGTTTATTAAAAACACTTTATTATACATACAAATTATAGTTTTATGCTTAATTATCATATAAATTAATATAATTAAAAAAAGTTACATAAACTATTCACATTAAAAGATCATATATCAAAAAGGAAAAGTGGCGTTTCAAATAATTTATAAATATTACATGTCTTATAAAAATAATGAACTATAACAAAATTATATCGAACATTCTTAATTCTAAAGAACAAAGTGAATATTTAGAAGTACTAAATAATCCAGTTGTGGCCAGTCGTGGCCCAGTGGCACAAGCGTGTGACTGTAAACGACTGGTTTTGGGTTCGATTCCCACTCGAGGAGTGGAAATTATATTTCCATTTTCCTCGCTCTGGTGTCGAGGTAAAGCGCGGCGTTAAGTTCCGCCACTTAACACGCAAGCCTCTGAATTCGGTGGAAAGTGGGGAACGGAGTGTCCTAACACTAGGTTCTCTCTGCCTACCCCGCTGTATGCGGGATACAGCGTGAAGCTAAGAAAAAAAAACTAAATAATCAATATTAATATATCTAATTTAAAAATTATTATAGATTAATTTAATGTTGTTGTAGACACAGGCGCCATCTGCTAACGACAGTTCAGATCGTGTCATACGCCATCTCTTGTACGTTTAGCATACCAGCTTATTTTAATCGATCGAACTAAGTTCATAAAATACCCAATAGAGGGTATTACAAGTTTTAAAAATATCACAACAAAAGCTTGCTATAAAAAAAAGGAAAAATTTTAATCAATCAAATTATGAAATAAATTATAAATGCTCTCCGTAATTTGGGGCAATTGGGGCAGTTCCCGAGACCTGGGCTAGTGGCGGGACACTGTCAGACTTTAGTGGGTAAGCGGAAGCATACCATCTTGTCGAACTGGAGTCCATAACCCCGTCCCGGGACCCCACCCCGGGTGGGTATCCGTAACGAGTTTCCTGATGTTAAAAAAAGGCTATATATATACCCGCCAGCACAGCCAGGGGAAGATAAATTTTGATTTAAGTGAATAAAGTTTTCCACCATCTTTACAGCTAAAGCTATTCCTATCTTTACTTACCACTTCGCGTAGGTAAAAGCCTATTGGTAAGTTATTTCGCTTTACTCGTATATTTTCCAATTAGTAAGAGATATAATTTGGTATGTATCGGTATTTAAGTCGTGTTTTCTGAAGGTCAGGTCAGTAAAGAAAATTTATAATGTACGTACGTAAATTTATAATGTAAAGAATAGTTATAATGTACGAAGAGTATTTCTTATCCTGTCGCATTTCAGATGTGTAAAATTATAGTATAAAATATATACGTATTAAATTTAATAATAAAATGCATATAATTTCAAAACTAACTAACCTAACTAAATTTTTATAGCTTTAATGTTTTGTACAGCGCCATCTATGCTGTTATTTTAAAACTACAACACCTTTCTTTAGCAATTTTAACCCGTATTATCAAATTTGCACACAATAGTTCTTAAACTTTGCTACAGATGTCGCTTTGATTTTTTTACACTAATTACAATTTTATGCTAAGCTATCATATAAACGAGTATATATAAAAAGTTACATATACTATTAACTTACGGTAATGGACAGCTCCACGCTAATTGCCGCATAACAGACCGAATTTCTCCGAGAGACACTCCTTTCTCCCCTTTCCGTTCGATATTTAGACATTATTTTCTGAAGTATTTGCGAAAACTTTGAATATCATAATTTATGGTAAATTAGCGGCCCGCTCGCGGCTTCGCCGCGTGAACTATTTTGTTATATTGCTACCCTCGGGGGTGCATTTTTTAAAAATAAAGTAGCCTATGTTTAAGCTTAGATTATCAACTATATTTATGTCAAAATCCATTACAATTGGTCCAGTGGTTTAGATTTTTCATATAAACTTTCATCCCCTATTTCAACCCTTTAGAGGTTGATTTTTGAAAAAATAAGTAGCCTATGTTAGACCCAGTCACTTTTGGTACTTTCATTCTAAATTTCATCCAAATCGGACCGGTGGATTAGCCGTGAAAGCGTGACAGACAAACACACAGACTTTCGCATTTATAATATAAGTATGGATTATGGGAAATGTCAGCCTCCCCCCATGACATATCCTTCGTTGTGTTTCAATGAACAGCCCCAGAGTGTCAAAAAAGTTTTCCCGTCATATTTCGAAAAAGCCCTGAAACGGCATAATAATCGTTAATCATTGCATGTTATTAGATGGTTAATCATTTACGGCCTTATTCATAAAAAATGCTTATAGAACGCTTAAAACGTTCATTAGTTAAAATGCTCTATAAGCTTATGAAACGTTCCATAAAAATGCGTATTCATAACAGTACTATAAACCTACTATAACTAATATACTGTTTATAAGCTAAAATGTTGCCACTACGATGAAATTGGCAAGAAAGTTTGTCAAACTTAGCAAATTGACCACAGATATTCGGCCTTATTCATAAAAAATGCTTATAGAACGCTTAAAACGTTCATTAGTTAAAATGCTCTATAAGCTTATGAAACGTTCCATAAAAATGCGTATTCATAACAGTACTATAAGCCTACTATAACTAATATACTGTTTATAAGCTAAAATGTTGCCACTACGATGAAATTGGCAAGAAAGTTTATCAAACTTTGCAAATTGACCACAGATAATGTGTATAATTTTACTAAATTCGACTGATCATAGACATTATTAAGGATAAAAACCATATTTTGTTGTTTGTGGTGCGATAAGCTATTGACATTTGTTTACTAGTAGTACGTACGTGTTAATTTTATTTTAAATATTACTCCATTACTTATAATATGGCATCGGAATCAAAAATTGTAGAGAGCAAGAAAAGGCAGAGAAGTGAGGATAAGTTTGGTTTTACTGATACAGTTAATTCGAACACGTAAGTTTTGTTTTGTAAACATTCATACGTATGTTATGTTTCAATGCTTATGCTTCTATTCCATAGAGGATCTTGAAAGAATTGCTGAGGAAAAGTATTTGTGTAGTTATTTTATTAACACGGCACTTAATGTTTCAGTTTTAACAATATGGCAAAAACCCCTTGAAGAAGAAGAAGAACAAATTAAGGCTCAATGGGTATTATAAAAATGTCAGCTAAGAAGCTCAGGGTATTATTAAAATGTCAGCTAAGAAGCTGATATTTATAGAAAAAAAAACAAATACTAAAAACAGTTGGTAGCTCACCACCTACTACAGAACCAGCAACTGGTGATATTTCAGTTTGGCTCCCTCATGAGTTCACAGTATACTCAAATTAATTTTACTCAGATAACCAGGTACATATAAAAATACTAACATTTGGCCAATTAGTGTTTCATTTTGAATAAAGAAGTATTTATGTAATTATTATCAATTCTTGTTTAAAAATAGAACAGAAAATAATATAAAAGAAGAAAAAGTGTGTGTAATATATTAATATTATGAAATAAACAGCAACACACAAATCAAATGATATTCATAAGTAATAAGACATGTTAAGTATAATTAATTGTGGTGAATGAAATATTAAATGAACGATAATACCACAATACCCAGAAAGTCATTTCAATTTTATTATTTTAGTCAATTTAGTTCAATTTTATTTTCAACAAATAATTTGATGGGAAGCAAGACAAAATTTATTTTCCATTATAATACATTAAATAGCTAATACTACCTAAAGAATGCTCATCCAAGTACTAGCACTAGCACACAAATCTTTATTTTTATTACTATAATATATTACTAAGTTAGATTCACTAAAATCATTCAGTACTATCCTATATCTACAAGCAATATTAAATTTGGATTAACAAACTTAAATTGAATTGAAATAAATAAAATGTGTTTAGCGTTCAACAAAATAAGTTTTATTAATTTATAATACATACTTCTTTGGAAAACATATTAAAAAGAATAATAGATATATTACATTTTTGGTTCCAGCATGACAATAAGCTCAAGAATAGCAGCAAATGAAATTGCTTACAGAAAGGAGCTTCTTGAGATCCAGATGGCCGTAGAAAGGCAAAAATTAAAAATTTTAGAACAAAAATTAAGTAATTCTCTATTAAAGGAAGAATTACTCAAACGTAAATTATTGTACTACACATCTAAAAACAGTTTATTTCTATAAACTGTTTTTTATTAACCAAAATCTAACAAATTGAGGTCAGTCATAGTGCAGGGGCACAAAGTGAACATGTAACAAGACTACTAGTTGTGGGTTCGATCCCCACTCCAGGCAATAAAATATTTACTTCAATTTATAGTTTCATTTCTTTGCTCTGGTGTTGAGGGAAAGCGCGGCGTTAAACTTACTATTTTATAAAATTAACTAACTAAAATTCTCCTAGTTAAAACTTCACTTTATTAATAATATTGTCTAATCCATGGTTAATCTACGCACAAGGTTTATCATAAAAGCAGTATATTTATAACAGCGGTAACGCTTCCGAAACTCTTCATCGTATAAGGAAAACTGGTCAACCCCTGCTTCTATACACTTTTCTTCGCCCCGAACTCTTCTCCATTATTGCTATCGTTTCCGAAGCATGTATGCTTTGTAAAGCTTTCATTATAAATATAAAAGTGGAAAATTGACACAAAGCAATAATTATTACTGGATTGGATTAATAAGTTATGCAAATTCGATTAGCTAACATTGACGAGTCACTTACGTCAAATGTCATTTTCAATGATCAGCTGTTCAGAATCGGCCATTTTTTATCTTATAGATCCGCTATAGTAGGGTATTGGCCACGATAACTTTATAGTACGCTTATAGTACTGTTTAGCGCTAAAATGCTGTTATGAATACCATTTTTTGACGTTTCTCTTATAGTGGGCTTATAGAACACTTTAACTGTTCCATAACTTTTTATGAATAAGACCGTTAGTGTTTAAGAAATATTTGCTTTTATAAGTAACACTGATTTTCTATTTTAATATTATGCATAGGTACCTTGCATCGTGAGCATAACGGAAAAATAAGTAGGAGATACGCGACAAAATTTTATTTTTTGCCTTTTACAAGGATCGTGTAGATTAGCCGGTACACAATTCGACACGAGAGAAATAATATATTATACAATTATGGCCAGTCGTGGCCCAGTGGCACAAGCGTGTGACTGTAAACGACTGGTTGTGGGTTCGATTCCCACTCGACGAGTGAAAAGTATATTTCTATTTTCTTCGCTCTGGTGTCGAGGTAAAGCGCGGCGTTAAGTTCCGCCACTTAATACACAAGCCTCCGAATTTGGCGGAAAGTGGGTAACAGAGTGTTTTACACTAGGTTCCCTCTGCCTACCCTGCTGTGTGCGGGATATAGCGTGAAATCAGAAGGTACGTAATTTTAAAAAAGGTAGGACATAAAAATACTAGTAAAAATATTAAAACGCTGACTATAAACTGAACAAATCCCTCATAAAGTCCAACTGAGTACAGAAAATTGCAGCTTAAAAGAGTCTCCAGTACTATTACAGTTTCAAATCAAAAAAACGTCAAGCATATTTTGAAATAATAATAGTTATATAAATAATTAAAACAGTTAAAACGTAATATTTATTGAAAATTTGGATATGAAAAACATGGTAATAAATGAAGTCTTTTCACTATTTATAACTAACATGAGAAACATTTATGTATAAACATTTTTTTTTAGATTCACGCTCTATCCCGCACACATCAGGGTGGGCAGAGGGAACCTAGTGTTAAGACACTCCGTTCCTCACTTTCCGCCGAATTCGGAGGCATTGCGTGCTAAGCGGCGAAACTTAACGCCGCGCGTTGCCTCGACACCAGATCGAAGAAAATGAAATGATTAAATATTGCCACTCCTCGAGTGGGAATCGAACCCATAACCACTCGTTTACAGTCATACGCTTGTGCCACTGCGCCGCGGATGGCCCCGACTGGTAGAAATATATTTTTTTATAAATCACAATGCTTAGTTACTTCTTTTTCATGTCATATTTTTACAGATACTATCGCAAATGTCACTAAAAACAATGGCATTGAATTTGATTCCCGATTGACGGTGTTTAAAGCACGGTGGTCAAAAAGAATTCAGTGTTCAGACACTCCGTCCTTCACTGTCCGCCCGAAACATAACGCCGTGCTTAGGTACCAGGAATGAAATTGGGATCGAACCCACAATCAATCGTGTTTACAATTGGACACTGTTCCACTGCGCCACTATATTTTCAGTTCTCTTTGCATTTGTATCCATATTTAGAAACTCCTAATTTTTCCTTCTAAGAAGCTTTAGTCTGAAGAAACTTAGCTTTAAGACACTCCGCCTCAACACCAGAGCGAAGGAAATGGAAATAATAAATATTTCCACTCGTCAAGTGGGAATCGCGCGGAACATTGTGTTTTAAGTGGCAGAATGCTTTGCCTTAGGTACCAGAGAGGAGAAATTAGAATCCATACTTATATTATAAATGCGAAAGCCTGTGTGTTTGTCTGTCACGCTTTCACGACTAATCTACCGATCCGATTTGGATGAAATTTAGAATGAAAGTAGTTAAAGTGACTGGGTCTAACATAGGCTGGGTCTAACATATTTTTTTAAAAATCAACCTCTAAAGGGTTGAAATAAGGGATGAAAGTTTATATGAAAAATCTAAACCGCTTGACCGATTGTAATGAATTTTGGCATAAATATAGTTGATAATCCAAGCTTAAACATAGGCTACTTTATTTTTTAAAAACCCACCCCCGGGGGTTGCAATCCAACGGAACAGTAATGTAGTTCACGCGGGGAAGCCGCGAGCGGGCCGCTAGTAATATATTATTCTCTCGTTAAACGTTTTTAGAACATTTGGTTCTCTCCGTTATAGGGGAGCAAATACTTTTCAATAAATATAATACCTACCTAGTACCTATACGTAAATAGAAAAATCTAAACAGATTCAAATAACAGCGCAATTTTGCTTCAAATACGCTTTGATACGCGATTTTATTTTCAACCGTTTGATATTTGAATCTGTACGTTAAATAACTAAATTGGATGGATTTATGCAAAAGATATGAATATACTTTTATTATTTTTCTTTTTTTTTAATTTCCACACCTCAAGTGGAAATCGAACCCACAACCAGTCACTTTACATTAGCATTAAGAGCGACACGTGCTCTGCACCACGACTAGCCCTCATAAATATACTTTTTTATGTATGTACATATGTATAAAAGGAAGCAAACGACAGATACACCACCTGATCGTAAGTGGTTACCTTCGCGCATGGACATCAACATACAATATTAGAGCATGTAACGATACATACTACGTATAAATAAACGTAGGAATATAAAAAAAAATAAAAAAAATAATGATGATGAATTAATTGAATAAAAATAATTTAATTTAATAATAATAAAAAAAATATAAAATTTTATGGAATAGTTTAAACAAATAATAAAAAAAATATATAATTAATATTTTCAGAAAATGCAACGCTGGCTGTATGAGTTGCTGGCCGATTATAGTTTATGATTTTTAAAAATGGAATAGAAAGAGAAAGGGAGCATGGCGGGAGCGTGGCGTCGGAAAAAGTGACGCTTAGAAAATTATTCATATTAAATTGCAAATAATATGAATTTAAAACAAGGCAGTGGATATTAAAATAGTAAATTTAATATATTAAATGCAAAGTGATCGAAAAATAATAATTTCATAATATTCAAGTTTGGTAAGATGCATATTTCTTAATTATGAAGAATTTCTTGGTGAGTTCTTATTACATTAATATTATAAAAATAACAAAAGTGAATATTGAAATGAATATTTAAATAATAATATCTAAATAATATAATAGTATTAAAGGCAACAAATATTTTAAATATTAGTTCTATGAAAAAGAAAACGTATAATTTGCAGTACAAATTAATTAAAACATTTGGCGTATGGCGGCGTCATCTTTAAATAGTGTACTATAGTGTACATTTTCCCAAATATTATTACATTTATAAACTATTGTATGTTGCGAGTGTAAATAATATTTATTAAATAAAAACAAATGATGCGTTGGATAATTAAATATTTTATGGCAAATATTCTCATACGAAGTATGAAATTTTAAATAACATAAATATATACTACATGTATAGGGGCGATGAATGTACTGTCTCTCGACTGTCAGGGTTCGGGGAGCTTATAGCTTACTGATAAGCGGTGTCGGTGATACAGCCAATGTAGCTTAGCATCACCGAGGCTGACATGTTTGGTAAAGTAAACGGCTATAGCGACGTTGGATTGTTGTATCTTGTCTGATGCTGTCTTGTGTTCCGTAAGCGATGCTTGTCCAAAGTCAGATAGTGGTATAACGTGTGACATACGACCGTCGTGGGTTCAGGGAGCTCATAGCAATCTGGTAACTGATGTCGGAGACATTCACTGAGTGCTGTGCGGTTATTTAACTTAAGCGGCCACCGTGTGGTTGTGCGTTCGAACTGGACTGCGAACCAGTGACATTGTTCTCACAAACCAATGTGCAACAAATTAAATATATATAATAA
Source organism: Dryas iulia moderata (assembly GCA_019049465.1). NCBI lineage: Eukaryota > Metazoa > Arthropoda > Insecta > Lepidoptera > Nymphalidae > Dryas > Dryas iulia. Next base: position 1,493,972 of record CM032418.1, read on the forward strand.
GTATAAGCCTATGAGAAAGATCACACACAAACTTAACAAACATGACGTGACAGCCAACTAATATTTAATCATTTGCTTAGGCATTGTAAGTATCATATACGTGAACTATTTCGTTGTGTCTCGGAGGGTTCAATATGATCGGTCAGGTCTGCGATCGGACGGAACTCACGGCAAGTGGCGGGGCGGGGCCACACGGCCATTTTTCCTTTTAATATAGCTATCTTGCATAGTTGTAAGTGAGAGATTAATGGAACGATCCTAGGGCTTTTCCTCGGACGAGCTCTGGATGATGGCAACGGATAGTTTGTGTTAGGTACTTACATGTCTAGAACCCTTCTGATGGCTAATTAATATATAAATGAGGCTTTATCTTCTGATGGCAAATTTATAATTAAGAAGGAAAACTTTCTGATGGCTATTTTATATATAAAACGAGTCAATACCTTCTGATGGCAAATTATAATTAAAAAAGATTACCTTCTGATGGCTTATTATATGTATTTAGTATATTACACGTAGAATTTCCTAACACTGTTACCTCTGAATCTCAAAAAGAACTTGAGTTACTCACATACATAACAATAAAGGTCCTAACCACAAGACGTATCATGAGCCAAGGCATGATTTGATTAATATATTTTCAAACATTTCAGGTAGATGTAGGGGAAGATCAGTTACAGTGAACGTGAAAGAAGGATTGGTGGGAATAGGATAAATTTTTCACATGGTCGCAAATCACAGGTATGTCATCTTTTCACGTATAAGATTAGGCAGAGAAAATCTAGTGTCAAAATTCTCCCCACTTCTCTACACTTTACGTCTAATACTATAGTATAGTACTAATTAATATTGCGTGTTAAGTAGCGGAACCTAACGCCGCACTTTATGTTACTAAAACGAAGAAAATATAATAAACATAATCACTCTATTGTTAGCGGATATCGAATCTAGTAATATAGTTGTATAAATTTCACATGTAGATTTTATAAACAGTCATAAGTTTAATAAACTTGTATTTGAAATGATTAAACAGTTAAAAAAAAAAGAAATAAATTTATAAATCATTATTTTAGGTCTATTGCATTGATTATAATTTTATAATCCAAAAAAATATTTTTTCATAATTATATCTTCCATGTACAGACAGCGATCAGTTACATTTTTATTATATATACAGATAGGTTCCTAATAAACACGAAAAAAAACCCCTTTCAAAATAATAATATAAATATATAATATATTTTGTGGCCAGTCGTGGTCCAGTGGCACGAGCGTGTGACTGTAAACGACTGGTTGTGGGTTCGATTCCCACTCGAGGAGTGGAAATATTTAATATTTCCATTTTCTTCGCCGAAATTTCCATTTTTGGTGCCGAGGCGCGGCGTTCCGCCGAATTCGGAGGCATTGCGTGTTAAGTTCCGCCACTTAACACGCAATGCCTCCGAATTCGGCAGAAAAGTGGGGAACTGAGTGTCTTAACACTAGGTTCCCTCTGCCTACCCTGCTGTGTGCGGGATACAGCGAGAAGCTAAAAAAAATTTTTTATAAGAATGATATTATAAATATAATATAATATTATATGTTTTATTCATACTTGAGCCATTTCGCATAACTACCTCCGAATGTAACTCGAATATGTTGTCTCGTATCATATGAGTGTGTCTTGAGTGTTGATATTCCTTTGTATATGTAATGTAATGGGAAATAAACTTGAGACAAAATAGAAATCGTCATATTTTCTTACAGTTCTTGCTTACATGGCTGTAGGTTCGATATTTTTATTGATTACTAGCAGTAAAAGGCTATTGTGACGTAGTAACTGTAAGCACGATGATAATGGATTCGATTCCTATTCGGGGCATTGTACTTAAATTATTGTTACTATACACTCTATTATGGTTATTACCATTTTCTTCGCTCTGGTGTAGAGGCAAATCGCGGCGTTAAGATCCGCCACTTAACACACATTGCCTCTGAATTTGGCGGAAAGGGGGAACGGAGTGTCTTAACACTAGGTTCCCTCTGCCTAACCTGCTGTGTGCTGGATATAGCATGAAGCTCGATTATGGTTGCGTTGGCAGTGTATTGCGTTACTTAACATGCAATATAACATTTGAGAGGAAAGGGGAATGGATTCTCTTGACAGAGACTAGCGTGACGCTGCTTTTTCTTATAAATGGTAACGAACAAAAATGTTGTGTATTCAAGTTTCTTCAGAGAAGAAAGAGTATCAATTTTAATTTATTTAAAAAAGGTTACTGAATGTTTAGTGTTACACGGTTGGCAAGTCTGTATGGGTTTATTCCATTGTGAAAAAAGTATATTTAATTTTATTTTCATTTCTAATCTATTCTCTATGTATCCTCTAAAATACACGAGATAAAAATACAATAACAAAAAAAAACAATTAAACTTAAAAAAAAAGTTAAAATATACATCTTACCTTGTTACTCAGCACTCCATGCTTCTAACTATATACATATTAGACATAATATGTATGTACATACACTTCACAATTAACGGAAAGATTGCCTGTAAGATACGACATTCAGTGGTAAAACCGACTTTGCTCCGATCTGTTCCTCTTCATAAAATTGTTTTCAACACGATTATTTACAGTAGAGACTATTTATTATTGTGACACTATCACAATAAGCACAGCACTTTAAATATATTAAAAATAACCACTAAAAATATATATTATAAAGAATTAAACATATATCTATATCGATATAGTAAGTAACACTCATGGCCGTGAAACGACAGCTCTATAAGAACTAGATGTAACGTCCATTACCGTTACTGATCCATTCCGCAATATTTTACACTTGTGAGGTTTTTTATTTTTGTTTGAAATTAATACATAATTTTGTAGTTTGTGGTACACACAACTTGCGATATTTCCTTGGTATCAAGGAGAATATAATGTGTAGTAAAGTAATAAGTTGCTATGTTCTTTTCTTTCAGTTCATATTTTCTCGATAATGATTTTCTTTCTTTTTTTAGCTTCACGCTAGCAGTGTAGGCAGAGGAACTTTCTGCCAAATTAGAAGGCATTGCGTGTTAAGTGGCGAAAGTTAACGCCACGCTTTGCCTCGATACGAAAGCAAAGAAAATGGAAATCTCTATCTCTATATATAATAAAAGAGTAGAAAAGTCAATGAAAAATTTTCAGAAAAATTTTAATTGGGTGCGTTAATATATCGATAACAGAGGCCAAAAATCCACTCAGTAGAATTTTTGTCTGTCTGTCTGTCTGTCTGTCTGTCTGTCTGTCTGTCTGTTAATTTGTTCGTCAATCACGCAAAAACTACTGGATAGAAATGGATGAATTTTGGTATGGTGATAGCTTATAGTCCAAAGGTACATATAGGATAGTTTTTATCCCGGTTTTCCATGTAGTTTTTTTGGAAAAAATAAAAAACCGATATAAGTAAATTATTTGTATACTGATATCTACCGGGTAGAAATTAATGATTTTTTGTATGGAGTTAGCTAAGAGGTTAGAGCAACATATGGGATAGTTTTCATCCTGGTATTCAATACAACTCCTGCAGAAAAATAAATTAAAAAAAAAACATTCAAATTATGTCGATAGTTCACGAGTGAAGCTAAATTTGTTTCAATATCACTAATTAAAATAATTATAAAACAAAATAAGCATAACATTTATTAAAGATCTATACACATCTGTTGTCATATAGATTATATAAAACTTTATATAATCTATATGACAGCAGATGTAACTACGTTTTCTGGAACGGGTAGCGCCATCTGTTATTATATAGTTGACATTGTATTAGATATATCCGTACTCATTAATATTATTATTATAAAAATGCAAAAATCTATATCTTTTATGTTTTCACGGGTAATCTACAGATTTCGTACATATATACCAGATGGTATATATGTACGAAATCTGCTATCATATAGATATACTATGATAGCAGATTTCGTACGTTTTCTTACTATAACAGTTATCGCTATATATTATCAAATAGTATAGACATTGTACTAGATGTATCGATGATTTTTTCAAGAACATAATTAGTGACGCAAGGTCAAATATAGACTACCCCCCTTTTATAAAAAAAACAATCCCAAAGAGCAATAGAGGATGAAAGTGGCAGTTCACGTGGCGAAGCCGCGAGCGGGTCGCTAGTATTAAATATTTCCACTCTTCGAGTGGAAATCGAACCCACGGCCAGTCATTTACAGTCACACGTGTATGCCACTGCGCCACGACTGGCTTATAATGATTTTCTCAGAGATTGATAGAAAGGCTAAAACTCATATATTCATACAATTAACAACTAAAGATAATTGAAGCCAATGGTGTTGCTATTTAACCACTCATCACACAATCTCTCGGGTTTGGGCGGCAAATGCAGTACGGAGTGTCTTGGCACTCGGTTCTTTTGCCCATCAGGCTATGCGAGAGAAGTATGAAGACAAAAAAAAGTTTTACGGAATAAATTACATATAAATGTTTTGATGATATATAATATTCCTTCACATATAAGAAAAGTAATTTTACAATATGCTTAAAAAATAAGCGTAACGTGGAAACGTTACGCTTTATAAGAACGCGGGTTCATGCCCCGAAATATGTAAATTTGTATCCTTTTTTCAATCAATCAATATCCTTTTTTAAAAATCAGATTTCATAATGACAATTAACTAATATGGCTAGATAAAGTAAAATATAAACATTCCCTAATCAGGAATTAATCCACAATCATCTTTTTAAAAGTAGGTAGCTCTTGCCAATAAAATATTGCAAAATAATAAAATAAAAATAAATATAACATAAACAATAAACACGGACTGACCCTGCAAAGTCCCCCATCCTGACGATAGCTGTTTCGTAACAGACAACGCATTTCCTCCGCAAGATTAGATAGAGGTCTGTAAACAATTCTTATATATGTAGGTACATCTTTCCTTACGTTTTTATTTCGGTTAATTTGACTAACATAACGGTTAAACAACCATTTCTTAAATACTAGCGATCGTTTGCTGCTTCGCTTGCGTAATTTTTCATACAAACTTTCATCCTACGTTTCAACCTTTTTGGGGTTGATTTTATTAAACAAGCTTAGTTTATGTTTTACCCTGGGTTTGACTCTGGATCCTCAACTATTTTCATTTTAAATTTTATCCAAATCAGATTAGCTGTGAAAGTGTTATAGACAGACGGACAAACTGACTTTCAAATTTATAATATTAATATATTTCAATATTAAGTAGGCAAGTATAGTTGCTGCCCGCAATTTTACTTGCCTTCTTCTCCCCAAGTAGAACTTAACTTTAATCCGTTAACTGTCTATTTATTCATAGATAGTGACTGCTTGCGGCTTCGCCTGCGTAACTACACCATTTATTATCAAAATTTTCTTCCTCTATTTGGAGCCAGTCTCAGCCTCTGGAGAAAGACTTTTTTTAAAAAAGTTAACAACATGGTAAATTCCATTAACATCGGGCTGGACGATTAGCCATGAAAGCATAACAGATAGGCAGATAGATCTTTACATTCATAACATTAATAACAAAGTGGAATAATGAAAAAAAAAACCATTATAGTTGTTCATTTCTCAACACCTAGTCGCATTTACAGTCACACTTTATTCATTTATTTATTTATTTAATACTTTATTTTATACTATCAAAAGTTAACTGACAGACACAGGGGACAAAAATAAAGTACATTTTATACGTAAAGGCGACCTTACCGCCACGTGTCGTGATCGCACCTTGATCTCAACCCTTATCATAAGAATACTAAGAAAAATGAGAAAAGGGAAAGAAAATACATAGGGGCTTTGATTGGTGTACAAATGATTTAAAAATATATATTATTTTCCAATGTTACCTACCTAAAAATTTACATTCTCACTTTTGTGTGGTGGACAAAATTTTATAGGCATTATAAATTGTTAATGCTGCGAAATGCAATGCTTGCTTTGACGAGACTTAGCGATACAGGTAATATTACAGTCTATAGTATTATTACAAGGTGAGTAGGGTTCGTTAAAGATTAACTAAGTACCTACCTATATTTTTTATTTTATTTTTTCTTTATATTTCTTATAAATTCAATATATACAAAAAATATAATCAAAAAGTTAGATGAAACATAATTTTTAATTATATAATTTTAAAAAATACTTAATAGTTTTAATATTATAAATTACGTCATTAAGTTTTTAAATAAATCTGCATTAAAACATGCATGTTATTTTTAGTTAGAAACGATTAAAAGGATGAAAGAATAAAAAATATCATTTAAGAAGATATTACTTAGTTATAATCCATACTTATATTATAAATGCAAATGTCTGTCTGTTTGTCTGTCATGCTTTCTCATCTAATTTACCGGTCCGATTTGGATGAAATTTAGAATGAAAGTAATAAATAATCTAGGGTCAAACATAGGCTACTTATTTCTTTAAAAATCATCGAAATAGGTGGTAGTTTATATGAAAAATCTAAACCGCTTGATCGATTGTAATTGATTTTGCAATATATATAGTTGATAATCCAAGGTTAAACGTAGGCTACTTTATTTTTCAAAAATCCACCCCCGAGGGTTGCAATATCATATAGTTCACGTGGCGAAGCCACTAGCGGGCCGCTAGTTAATTACATAATGCCAGCCCGAAATTTCGTTTGTGTGGATTTATAAACGTTAAATTTTCCCTTTTCCCGTTCCTCTAGGTATTTCGAGAAATGCTCCCTAGTTAATTTCCTACATTTATTAAGGGTTTTGTATGCAGTGTTAGTTTTCTACACTCAGTAGTTTCAGCTATGCGTTGTTAGTACGATGTCAGCCGGACGGTAAAGTACTTTTTAACATTTTAAAGCGTTATTCGAACAACCTGAAAGAATCCTGCTGCATATACGTCTACTAAGTGTCTCTTTCAATTTCCTAAGTGTGTTAATACACTTTACAATTTTAAAAGTATTAAATATTAATCAAATAGCATTCTCTCTTATCAAACGAATGTTCTTAGAATAATCTTTGAGTAGCAAAAATTAGTAAAAATCTCTCTACAGAGATGCTAACAACATAAATAAGTTGTAATAACGCTTAGCGGTCAGATCGCTTCGACAGTTTCTAAGAAGTTTTAATCGTTTTCTAAATGTAAATATTCTTTTTAAATGTAATATTCATTTTCAGCCAGTATGTTTATACAACTATATACTTTTATACCAGAATATTAAGTTTAATGTTCTAGCATTTTTTTTTCCTTAAAAGGAATATATGATATTATTTTTTTCTACAAAATATGCTAGTAAATTACCTATGAATTTAACTACTCTAAAATGATTGATGTAAATCGTAATACAAATATAATTTCCAAATTAATTGGGACATACAAAACAATATTGTATACAGAACCCTCTGCCCGTTAATAATTTTCGCTTCCTGATGTCGCTTTTAATTGTTTAGTTAATATTGTAGAGCGTAATTTGTAAAGCTCAGTAAAGTACAAGTTTGAATGTTTATTCATTCTTAATATAGAAATTTGTCAAGCTGTAAATTAAACAACATCTGTTATATAATAATATTTATATATGTTATATAATAATATAATTGTGACCAGTCGTGGCCCATCGGCACAGGCGTGTGACTGTAAACGACTGGTTGTGGGTTCGATTTCCACTCGAGGAGTGGAAATTATATTTCCATTTCCTTCGCTCTGGTGTCGAGGTAAAGCGCGGCGTTAAGTTCCGCCACTTAACACGCAAGCCTCCGAATTCGGCGGAAAGTGGGGGAACGGAGTGTCTTAACACTAGGCTTAACCCTCTGCCTACCCTGCTGTGTGCGGGATACAACGTGAAGCTAATAATATAATATTTACTTTGTTAGTAGGTTAACATTATATATATTATATAGAATGTATATAGGAAAGTCAAGAAAACAAAGCACGGTGTTGAGTTCCGCCACCGAACAAACTATCTCGGGCTTGGGGGGAAAGTTATGTGCAGTGTCTTAACATTATAGTACTCTCTTCTTATCATGCTACCTAAATAATAAGGTTTCAATAGATTATATATTCAAGAGAATGTCATCAATGTCAAATTGAAAATAAATACTTGTAGCGCAGTAGCAAAGCATCTGTGAACGCTATTGGCTGTGGCTTCGATTCCCATTCAAGGTATTTCAATAATTTCCATTCTTCGCTCGGTTAAGACAATGCGGCACACAATGGCTTGTATTTGGGTTAACACTAGATACCCCCTGTCTACTGTGCTATAAGGAAAAAATGTGAAGCTGAGAAAGCTACCAACTTATGATGTAAAGAATTGTATATAATAAAGAATTAGGGCCAGTCGTGGAGCAGAGGCACAAAGTGTGACTTCAAGTCTAACGTGAGTGGTTGTGGGTTCGATTCCCACTCCAGGAACTGAAATATTATGAATATTTTATTACCTTGGCTATGGTGTCGGAGCAAAGTGCGGTATTAAGTAAGAGCTGTCACTTACCTCGCAATGCCTCCAAAAATCGACAGAAAATGAAGAAAGGAGTGTCTTAACACTAGGTTCCCTCTACCTCTGCCCAGCAGGGTTGCTGTACGCGAGATACAGGAAGAGTTATGAATATTGGTCAAATTAAATCATTATATTTTCTTTGTTGATGTTTATCATTGTATATCAATCAATTAACATACAAATGTCAACATTAATTATGCAAATTGTATAATTGCAAGGAATAAATGATCATCAATTGCTGTTTAACACGAAGGATATTATAATGATTGTGTGAAAAAAGTTTATAGATTATTTGAAATTATACAACTATATGTATCTTAGTTAAATAGTGAGACTATTATATTATATACAAAAAAAAATTACATTTGTATAAAAACAAACGACACTAATTGTACAAAAATATGTTAAACAATTTAGTTTATGAAAAAAATAAAATTTTAAAAGATCACCAGCCCGGGGTCGTGTCGTGGCGCCATAGCACAAACGTGTGACTGTAAACGACTGATTGTGGCTTCGATTCCCACTCGAGGAGTGGGAATATTTAATATCTCCATAGACTAGAGAATACACTCTGGTATCGAGACAAAGCGCGGTGTTAAGTTCCGCCAATTAACACGCAAAAAAAGAACACAAAATACAATATGAATAAAAAATAATGATGCATACTACTCGGTTCAATTCTCGTTCAGGGGATAGTTTAGTTTCTCAGAAAGTGAGAACGGTAAAGCTATATAAAGTAGTAAAGTTCTAAGTAACAGTGAAATTACTTCTCATTTTTTTAAAGCAAGAAATGCCCGTGGGTGGACGGGTTAAGAATACAATTCCCGCCCGCCGCTAACCCAGTAGCTTGGTGTTAGGAGATTCGTTCTCCGACTGGCTCGCGTCCACTATCGTGTCAAAGACGAACCGCCTAACATCTGATAACGTGTTCCGGTTCGATGGTATGTAAGCCAGCTCTCCCTATTACCATCATTCCCATCCTTCCTACCTCCTTCTGTCCTATATCCCCGAGGCTGGCAACGCATCCATAACTCTAATGTTGTGGATGTCTATGGGCGAAGGTAACCACTTAACACCAGGTGGGCATTCTGCTCATTCACCTCTTATACCATAAAAAAAAATGTCTAAAGACTAAGAACAATAAAAAAAGAAGCAGTTGCCCTTAATGTACAATGTACTTCTGTTCTGTAATTTCTACTATTCATTCGTCGTTCATTTATTCATTCATTTTATTTTGATTATTTTTCTCCTTTGTACGTATTAATATATATTTTTTATATAATATTTGTAATGGTATGTGATTACCATTCAACTTATTAGAAAAAAAAATATATAGATATATTTAAATATATACATACCTGTTATAAAATTATACGCATTATTATTTCATGTACATAATAAATATTATACGAAAACAGGAAAAATATTATAATAATATTACAATATATTAGTTTTAGTTTACTTCGTTGATCAAACAACCCAATAATAGTGGCTCAAATATCATTGTGTTCTTACAGTTAATTTTCCAGTCAGTGAAAGCTTAGTGTCCCATCAAGAACTCTTCTAGCCTCAAGGATTAATAAAACGATAGATAAAAAAAAATATTTACTTCAGTTCTTTAGTTGTAGTAGAATTGTACATTTTAAGGAGTTATCTCTTCGTCAAATGTCATTAATGTATGGAGAATACACGAAGGAGATTGATCAGTATTAAAAACTTTTTGGAAATAAGCTTTGTGACTCATATTTTAAAATTAACTTAAAATAAAAGACAACAAGTTTTGCAATATAAAAAAAAATTAAAGACATCGTGGGTCCGGTAATAATAATAAATAAATAAATAAATAAAATATTTATTGACCAAAAGTAACAAGTTACATATACACTCTAGATATTAGATTACACAAATTTCTTTGACAATTTTGTTTATATTACTAGAGGTGAGTGTTGGCAGCCGTACTAGTATAAACTGTGTCACAGCCGCCAGCATCTTTGCCCCTTTTAAATGCTTATACTATTGACATTTTTAATACATTAAGTAGGAAATACAGTAACTACAAAGGAAAAACTATTACTACATAACATGATGAAAGTAAAGTAAAAAAAAACATTTTAAGTCTATGACCGGTAACAACTCAATTTAAAAAAATACACACGGTAACAAAGTTATGAGTGACAAGTAATAAATAATTAAACTAATATAAACTATCATTCATTTACATGAAATTATTCACATTATCATATGTTTTACAATTAAAACATTTTTTTTCTTAATTTTATCTCACATATCAATAAGAGCAGAGGCAATGAACTATTAAACACTTTATCGCTAATACTCAAGTAAGACTAAAATACCGAAGTTTAAATCAAAGTTAAAAATAAGACATAAATATCTTACAATAATAATAGTAAGTGTTCATTTAAACTACAACTTTAATTTTTAAAATCATTTTTTCAAGCTTCACTCTTAGTTTTGCATATCAGGATAGTCAGAGAAATCCTAATGACAAAACACTTCAATCTTCCACTCTAAATTAAAATATTGCATCCTGAATCACTTATTTTACATCGACAAATATAATATATATTTTTTTTTAGCTTCACGCTGTATCCCGCACACAGCAGGGTAGGCAGAGGGAACCTAGTGTTAAGACACACCGTTCCCCACTTTCCGCCGAATTCGGAGGTTTGCGTGTTAAGTGGCGGAACTTAACGCCGCGCTTTACCTCGACACCAGAGCGAAGAAAATGGAAATATAATTTCCACTCCTCGAGTGGGAATCGAACCCACAACCAGTCGTTTACAGTCACACGCTTGTGCCACTGGGCTACGACTGGCCACATATATATTTATTAAAAATACAATAAAATATCAGAAACGATCGAAACACATAAAACGCATCGTAAGCCAGCTGTAACCAAGTCAGCTGACCTCAACTTGTTAAGCAAACCAGTACACTGTAAGTAAGAAGTATCTGTACAACTATAGTATAAATAAAACAGCTCACTACATTGTACTTCATTGATAATATAAATGTTACGTATTAAACAACATTTTTGTTGCGTTACTGCACGTCTGATACACACTCCGGTGGCAAAATGTTACGATGGACAATCTGTTTTTATAACTGGCGGCACTGGATTCCTTGGAAAGGTAGGTTTTTGTGTTTATATAATTGGTGTTCCACATAGAAGTTAGGAACGACGGCGTTAAGTTCCGCCACTTGATAACCAAGTAAGAAAAGTGGAGAACGGAGTGTCTTTTGTTTTTTTTCAAATTCGGAGGCATTGCGTGTTAAGTGGCGGAACTTAACGCCGCGCTTTACCTCGACACCAGAGCGAAGAAAATGGAAATATAATTTCCACTTCTCGAGTGGGAATCGAATCCACAACCAGTCGTTTACAGTCACACGCTTGTGCCACTGCGCCACGACTGGCGGAGTATCTTGACGCTAGATTATTAAGTGTCATCAAAGAATTTACTGGCTCACTTGTGACTATTGACTTGTCCCTAATGTACTTTGGTATGTCTTTTTGTATATGGACCATGTGTATATGGATGTATTAATCAAATAATTTTATTTCATGATCATTATCAGCATTTTAAATAGACTTATGAAGAGTTAGAGTTTATAATTATTTTACTTAGTTCAAATCCTAATTTTTTTGGATGTTCAATTAACTTTTTTTAGCTCAGATTTCGTGCTTACTGAATGTGAAAAACACGATTTCGCTATAAATAACTGTTTTTTTTAAAGTAAGAGTTATAAAAAGGATTATAGTTATTGTAGTTTCTTGAGTGGTAATTAGAATCTCTATAGGTATAGATGGTGAATGACCTCATTAAAGGCTCTATTTTCGTATTTTAGATTAATGTAGCTGATCTTTTCATTTAGGGGCCAGTCGTGGCGCAGTGGCACAAGCGTGTGACTGTAAACGACTGGTTGTGGGTTCGATTCCCACTCGAGGAGTGGAAATATTTAATATTTCCATTTTCTTCGCTCTGGTGTCGAGGTAAAGCGCGGCGTTATGCTCCGCCACTTAACACGCAATGCCTCCGAATTTGGCGGAAAGTGGGGAACGGAGTGTCTTAACACTAGGTTCCTTCTGCCTACCCTGCTGTGTGCGGGATGCAGCGTGAAGCTAAAAAAAAGAAAAACAAATCTTTTCATTTATGTCATGGAATTGGTGATCTCTGATAATTCCTCATGAAATATTTCAAATCTTTGATATTTATAAATCTCCAAGAATCTTTTTATTACGGCTAGATAAAATCTTAATTTAAAATCCACTTGTATTTCCGGAAATTAACTTAAACAAAAATTGTTTTTACTTATTTTATTATATAGATGGTAAACGATAATCTACAACTGTCTTATATAAGGCTGTTTTATTTTATAATTGTTGAAATATCTTTGACGAGCAATAAAAAATTAAATACTTTTTTATGTGTTTTAAATGAAGGTAACAAGTGCTTATTTTGTTACTAGTGCTAAAACCGGTGTAACTAATTGACTTTCTGGCGAAAATGTTTATTATGCTATCTGTATAAATCACACATAAAGAAATAAAATGAAATTTAGGTTTAAGGCAAGGCATGTTACTTTTAAATAATAATTAAAAGTGCTAACACTTCAATATAAATTTTCATTATTATAAATAAGTGAAAAAGACGCTACTTTAGATATAATTTTAATGTATAAAAAAAATTAATAATAACACACTTTGTTATATTTCCTGTCAACAGTAAAGTAAAGGTGTGTCTTTTTTTTCTTGCACTTCCATTGTTGAGAGTATGGAGACCTTATTTTCTAAGGAATATAACTATTATCTATTTAACAAACGAGAACAACAAAGAAGCAAACGAGAGTGAACTTATAATTTTACTTTCTATCCTACGTGCTTAGCTACTTTTATTTTATACGACCCTCTAGAATAACTTTCATGTTATTCTGGGATCATATAACTAGTTACTATTTTTACCATTTACTATTTTAACTACTACTAGATGATCGACTATATTATTAATAATTTTATTTATTGGAAGTCTCTTTTCACAAAGCCAGTGCTTTGTCTCCCTTAGATTCAACCACTAAGTACATCATTACCGTATAGGGAAAAATGGAGTATATTAACAGTATTTTCTCTGAATTTTAGAGATGACTGAAATGAAAAACAATGGTGCTCATTATCGTCATTTAAATCGTGCTCATATTTAAAATAATTAATCTTTTATCAGCCTAGTGCATATCAGTATATGCATGTTAAGACATTCTGTTCTTGTCGTTTCTTGCCCAAATTCAGGACGGCATGATCCAACAATGTTAAATTGCAGCGCTGACTTGGCTCCATGCCACGCTTTGTCTCATCAGAACTGAAAAAATGAGGATCGAAGTCATTCTATCCCTTTGCACAACGATCTTCTCAATTCAATTCAATTTCTGTATTTACTATATTTATGTCTCAAAATGACGTAGGTAACTCAAACAAACAAAAACGTGTTATGTATTACTTAACTTTGTCATAAAAATGTATATATTATTGTAAGAATATAATATTTACTACATTTTATTTTCTTATTTTTTTGTATTATATTTGTGAGAAACTTTTATTACAATGTTAATTTAGATATATTATTTAGAATATATATTTTATTACTAGCTGTTACCCGCGACTTCGTCCGCGTGAACCAAGAAACATCTTCATTGAGTTCCGATCCGGTTTTCTCATCTTCGAGTAATCTGAGGAACATACCTATTAAGAACGTCCTCTTTTTTGCAGTCGGTTAATAAAATGAGATGATAGAAACATCAATACAGATCTCCCAATTGCGTTATTATACCAAAAAACCGCATCTATGTCTTTCAAATTTGAGGGTTGCCCTCGATTTCCCCAGGATTCCATCATCAGATCCTGATCTCCTTACCATGGGACCAATTGTGAAATATACAGAACTCTCAAATAAAAAAGGAATTTTGAAAATCGGTCCACCCATCTTCGAGTAATCGGGGAACTTCTTTATGTCGGTTAAAAATCCCTATAAATTTTAACTTATTATGTTATTCTGATATCAAACCTATATTAGTGCAAAGTTTCATGAAAATCCGTTCAGTAGTTTTAGCGTGAAAGAGTAACAAACTCACACACATCCGCACAAACTTTCGCATTTATAATATATATAAGGTTCAGAAGTTATACCAGCTATATGTAATATTGTATTGTATTTTTTATAGCCATCATGGCGTTTTTTAGTAAATGCAGTAGTTGTATATTTAAATTATATACTTTTTTCTATTCTGATAGAATTAGCGTTAAATTTCGCCCTTGAACACACATTAAGCCTGCCTAACGCATAGAATATACGAAGCAAGTTGTAGTTGTACTTTAACTTCTTTTTTTAAATTTTATACTTATTCAAGAATGATATCATGACAGCAAATAGATTACAAATTGTATATTCTAAGTTAAATAGCAAGAAAATGTTACTCTGGTCTATTCAGAAAAATGCCGTGTTAGATTCTACAATATCCGACAAACAAGCTTTTTCCTGCTTTGTCCTGCATATCCTATAGTGGCCTGTCGTGGCCCAGTGCCACAAGCGTGTGACTGTAAACGACTGGTTGTGGCTTCGATTCCTACTCGAAGAGTGGAAATTATATTTCCATTTTCTTCGCTCTGGTGTCGAGGTAAAGCGCGGCGTTAAGTTCCGCCACTTAACACGCAAGCCTCCGAATTCGGCGGAAAGTGGGGAACGGAGTGTCTTAACACTAAGTTCCCTCTGCCTACCCGAATGTGTACGGGATACAGCGTGAAGCTAAAAAAAAAGAATCCTGCATATCAGAGAAGTCAATTCTTTCAATGAGTTATGAATGTTGAATTATGGAAGTCAACGCCACACTTGTTCCTGAATTTCCTATATCTACATGTTTCGGAAAGTAGAGAACGAAGTGTCTTAACACTAGATTCCCTTTGCCTATACTGCTGTTTGCCGGATTTACAATATTTTTTTCATAAAAATTCATCATCAGTTAAGAATAATTAAAAAGTAAAATGATTATAATCCGCTTTTAAAGACTTAAATATATTTATATACGAGTAGACTTTAACTTTAACTTTGTATACCTGTCGGTAACAGTGTTCTATCGCCAGCTCTACAGCTAATCACTTTTTTATGATGATATGCCGTATTGGTTACAAAAAGTGTCTGACATACGTTTAAGTATCGCTGTAAAGGTCACTGGGCTTGACGTCAGTAGACAACTAAAAAAGTATTTTTAGACTCATTTACTCTTTGAAATCTCTATAAATTTAAAATAAGCCTAACGATACGTTCGTTAAGTAGCAATTTTTAAGCCAAGCAATTCAGTTTTATACGATATTTAAATTGACTTGATCTTAATGTTAAGGTATTATAAGATAAAGCGCGACGTTGAGTTCCGCTACTCAATACTTAATGTCTTAATTTTTAGCAGAAAGTGGAGAGGGGAGTGTCATGATACTAGGTTCTCGCTGACTACCGTGTTCTGAAGGAAAACCCTAAAGCTATTGTTCTTAATTAGCTAAAGTGCTAGAATGGCGTCAAAGATTTGGCTTTACGAGACAATACAATGTTTTTCATAACATGAACCTTGTCAGGATCAAGACAGCCAGAAAATAATTTCAAGCGTGTTCCTGTTATATCTTTAAATAATTAAGACCATGATAGCGTCTGACTGTAGACGGGATCGGTTATGGGTTCGATTCTCTCTAGGGGAATTATGATATTTAAACTATTTTCTTAACATTGGTTCCAGTCGTGGCACAGAGGCACAAATTGTGACTGTAAAGCGACTGGTTGTGGGTTCGATTCCCACGCGAGGAGTTCTAATTAATATTTCCATTTTCTTCGCTCTGATGTCGAAGCGAAGTGCGTCAAGAATTCGGGCGAAAAATCCATTTTTCATGTTCATTTCATCGTCGTTCTCCATAACGAAATATCTTGACACTATATCCTCTATCTACTTTGCACGAAGCTTAAAAATAATACGTGTTTGAAATATACGCAACACATTTTTTTGTTTTATAAACGTTCATTTAATTACTTCAAATTAAATAATTAAATTCATTACAAGTGGCCAGTCGTGGCCCAGTGGCACAAGAGTGTGACTGTAAACGGCTGGTTGTGGGTTCGATTCCCACTCGAGGAGTGGAAATATTTAATATTTTCATTTCCTTCGCTCTGGTGTCGAGGTAAAGCGCGGCGTTAAGTTCCGCCACTTAACACGCAATGCCTCCAAATTCGGCGGAAAGTGGGGAACGGAGTATCTTAATACTAGGTTCCCTCTGCCTACCCTGCTGTGCGCGGGATACAGCGTGAAGCTATAAAAAAAAATATTACAAAAGTCTTAAGAACATTACGTAAAGATTTTTATTATTTAAATTTTTATTAATAGATACATAACATTATGTTAGAAGAATCTTACCCACGATTATATTTAATTGTATATTAGTAGAATACAATATTCTTTAACTGTAAATTCATTGTTTTATATATACGTTTCTACGAAAGTCACTTAAGTTTACATGTTACATAACTTTTTTGATGTAGAAGTTAGAATTAAATTGATATTTAAAATATAAGATAATTATTCGCTTATGTTTTTTTTTGGTTTCATACTTTTTTCTTCATTCACATGGTAGACAATAAAAACCTTGGTGTTAAGACACTCCGTTCTGCAGTTTGAGTTTATATTCAAAACTTTGTGTATTGAGTGGAGAAAGGCTTAACTGAGGCTACATATCATTTCCCCGAGTGATATAATCACATCGAACCCACGACCAATAGCACACAATACAGTGAAACGACAGGCATCAAATACAGTAAGACTGAATCCTGACGTTTATAAATACGAAAGTCTGTCTATCTGTCTGTTACGCTTTCACAACTTTTATACTGGCTCGATTTGTGTGAAATTTGTAATATAAGGTCCAGGGTCAAAAATGGCAACTTTAAAAAAAAATAATCAACCCCAAAAGGTATAGGGGATTAAAGTTTATAAAACATAAAAAATCAAAACCGCTTGACCGATTTCTATGAAGTTCGCAGCAAAACCATAAGGCAATAATATAAATCTAACGTAGGGGATTAATATTGTATAATAATATAAATTCCAACATAGGGGACTATTGTCCCGTATCGTAATTCAATCGTCAATCGTAAATCGTATATGATTGACTCAAGTGATTGAAATTTGTACTCGTTAACCATCACGTCCAGTAATCTAAGTTCCACTGCGCCACAGTGGTGTCTAGGTTTTTTTTTTAGCTTCACGCTGTATCCCGCACACAGCAGGGTAGGCAGAGGAAACCTAGTGTTAAGACACTCCGTTCCCCACGCACCGCCGAATTCGGAGGTTTGCGTGTTAAGTGGCGGAACTTAACGCCGCGCTTTGCCTAGACATCAGAGCGAAGAAAATGGAAATATAATTTCCACTCCTCGAGTGGGAATCGAACCTACAACCAGTCGTTTACAGTCACACGCTTGTGCCACTGGGCCACGACTGGCCATATCTAGGTGTCTAGGTTATATAAGTATATTAATTTACTAATTATGCACTAGCTTATTGTGTGATCTTCATAAGATAATATGATTACATTTATACACACGCTACTGTGTATTTAATATTTCTAATTGTGTTAGGTAAAACAAATTAATTTAACACCTTATATAATTATACAAAAAAATCTCATACATTTTATTTTATTATATAATTGTTATGTTAATTTGTTTTTGCATCACGCTGTATCCCGCACGCAGCAGGTAGGCAGAGGGAAACTAGAGTTAAGACACTCCGTTGCCTATTTTTCGCTGAATTCAGAGGCATTGCGTGTTAAGTAGCGGAACTTAACGCCACGCTTTGCCTCGACACCAGAGCGAAGAAAATTAGAATGGAATCGAGTGCAACCAAACATAACATATTACAGTTAGCTGCTCTCCCGAGATATGATATGCCTCACATAGTTATAGCTCAAACTATGTTGTCATGTAAGATATTTGCAATGACTCAAAATGAACATAATGATAGACAGACATTAAAAAAATGTATATATAATAAATAAATATATTAATAACAATATGTATTTCACAGGTGCTTATAGAAAAATTATTATATAGCTGCCCGGGGATCAACAAAGTATACCTTTTAGTTCGGGAGAATCAAGAACATAACATACACCAAAGAACCCAGAGGATGTTGGATAACACGGTAAATATTAGCTATATACTCGTACTTATTAAACGAGACCTTCATGGTGCAGTGTGACAGACAGCCATTGTATACGCGATTGTATGTGGGATCGATTCCCACTCAGGTGAAAATATTTATGTTATTTTTTTGCTCGCTGTTGGTATTTGCTGACTTTGAGTTCCGCCAGTCAACATGCGATGTCTCAATCTCTGGCTGAAAGTGGAGTGTCTTGACATTAGATTTTCTTTATTTTTTTTTAACTTCACGCTGTACACACAGCAGAGTAGGCAGAGGGTACCTAGTGTTATGACACCCCGTTCCCCACTATCCGCTAATTTCGGAGGCATAACGTGTTAAGTGGCAGAAATTAACGCCGCGTTTTGCCTCGACACCAGAGCGAAGAAAATGAAATATAAATATTTCCAGTCCTCGAGTGGGAATCGAACCCACAACCAGTCTTTTACAGTTTGATTTATTTTAAAATGAAGAATATAAAAGCCTTTTTTTTTCAAGCGAATATCCAAATTTTGAAGAAACTCCATTTGCCACGCTCGGCTTTCGACGCCGCGTTTTATTTAGGTACCTAGGCAAAGAATAAAAATAATTTAAAAATGGAAAATGATACCACAACCATCGCGTTGATCGTCTGACGCAGTCCCACTGCGTCATGACGGCGTCAATTTTGATTGCTTTTTTCATATTTTTTTTTAGCTTCACGCTGTATCCCGCACACAGCAGGGTGGGCAGAGGGGACCTAGTGTTAAGACACTCCGTTCCCCACTTTCCGCCGAATTCGGAGGCATTACGTGTTAAGTGACGGAACTTAACGCCGCGCTTTACCTCAATTTTCTTCATTTTTTTTTATTTCTGAAAATAAATGAAATATTTAATAGTTCTAAATTTCTTATATCTTAGCTTTTTAGTAGATTGAAATGCTCTAATCCACAAGCTCTGGAAAAAATAGTACCTGTTGCGGGTGATATTTCGAAGGATCAATTGGGAATGAATAATGAAGATATCCAAATGCTACAAGATAAGGTCAGTTTAAAATATCTTAGAAAATGTATGTTAAACGTAGCTTATATTTTAAAATGTTATTCCACACTTAGGAAAATTTAAAAAGACATTTAGAAAACGTATAAAAATTTTGAACGCATCGGGATTCGAACCTATGTCACTGGAATACCGTCCAGGCGCGCTCCCCACTAAGCCTTGCGAGCATAGCTTATATTTAAAATAACTTATGTTTAAGGTAGCTTGTGTGTGAAATGTAAAGGCCATCGTTGCGCTGTACACCAGGTGGTAAACTATTTGATGTTCAAAAAATGAAACATGTAACTTCTTATTTTGAATAAATTAATTTGACTTTGACTTTGAATATGAATTTGACACCTTGTGAGTGTAAAGGCGATGGATTGTGGGTTCGATACACACTCGGGCGAATGATTATTCCGCTCTAGTATCTAAGACATAGCGTGGTATTGAGTTCCGCCACTCACTATGCCGATATATATCTCGATTTCAGGCGGAAAGTGGAGAACAAAGTGTCACTACATTCTCTCTGACTACCCTACTCTGAGGAGACAAGCATGAAATAAAGAGATTTATTATGATCAAGATAAATTATATGATCATTTTGCAAGGAAGCAAGATGTTTATCTTCAAAAACTTATTAATATGCAAATAGCGTTAAAGTGTTACTCATACAGTTTTTCATTTGAAAACTATTCTTAGAAAACGTATAAAAATTTAATCGCATTATAAGCTGCAATAAAGTATAATAAGCGCATAGATTCGACGTAGCCGGATATAGATCACATGGTTTAGCGGTCAGAGTGCTTGGACAGTTACCATGAGGTGCTGGTTCGAATCCTGCTGCGTTCAAATTATTATACGTTTACAAAAAATGTTTTTTATATTAAAACTATCTTTTTTTTTAGGTCTCCATAGTGTTCCATTCAGCTGCTACTGTCAAATTCGATGAACGTCTAGATGTTTCTACAGAACTTAATATAAATGGAACATTGCGAGTTCTCAACCTCTGTCATAGTATGAAAAATATAAAGGTATTTTTAGTTTTGGCTAATATGTTACTTGAGGCCGACGGCCGACAGGCAGTATTAAATATTTCCACTCCTGGAGTGGGAATCGAACCCACGACCAGTCGCTTTACAGTCACACTTTGTGCCACTGCGCCATGACTGGCCCCTATTATTATTTCATTTAATAAAGTAAAAAACAGAGTACTTTGATGCTTGGTTTTCTCTGCTTGCTCGCAGTCAATCTGTACAGAACATGCTAAAATTAGTTTATTTTCATTTATTTCCTAAAAAAATGGTTGAGCGGTGTAAACTGCTCGACCGCTTTCGATAAGCATGAGCCATAGTGTTAACTTCTCTGTCACTGCCTTGCTATGTGGAAAAATTGCATACTTTATTAATAAATACATCCCAAATCCCAAATTCAGAGATATATACATATTTTCAGTCGTTTGTTCATGTATCAACCGCATTCGTCAATAGAAATAGTGATGTGCTGGAAGAGAAATTATACCCACCGCCTATTTCTGTAACGAAGCTAAAAGAAATGCTTCAAGCTGGAATAACTGAAGACCAACTTAAAAAAATATTAGGTAAGTATTTTGAAAATTCACTGCTTTACGTTTGTGATGGGTAATGACTTTTGAATTTTATCAAGTTTACCTTGAAAAGGTAAATAAATCATTTATGTGACAAGGTGTAATACGTATATGCAATAAAATTCTATAAACATTTTCTGAATTGTCACGTGAACAATTTAAAGTAAATATTAAAAACATTATATTGAAAAAAGTATATTATTCTGTTCAAGAATATTATAGGTACTGCTATATTAATCTGTGGAAGTAAATGATATATTAATTTTAATGATTTGAAACCTTTTTTGAAAATGAATCTTTTTTTATTTCTGTGCAGTTAAAATAATTTACTTGTAACTATTATTCTTTGCAAAAAAGCTTAGAATTGAAAAACAAATATATATTTTTGTTGTTACAGAGGGAGGACCGAACACATATACATTTACCAAAGCTCTAGCGGAAAGTTTGGTCGCAGAACAACACGGTGACATATCTACGACTATTATCAGACCGTCAGCAAGTAATTTTGTTTACTTACTAACTTTGTTATTTGTGACATTGCACTAACACTAGACTAGCGCTTCCTTGGCTCGATACATAAAATAAAAGTCATGATCACTTACTTTTAACATTTTAATATGTTATTCACATACTTAAGAAATTGAAAAGTACATTTAGAAAACGTATATAAATTAGAACGCAGCGGGATTCGAATACGCGACTCTACGAAACCGTCCAAGCACTGTGATCGCTTAGCCATGCGGTCTACTACCAGTTGCGTTGTAATTTTTATATGCTTATATTACAAGTTATTTATATTGTGAGAACATATTACAGATGTTATTAAAACATATAAGTGTTAACAAATAATCACTTTCCAGTACTTTGTAGTATTTTACAGCTTCATGATTTTTTTTCCGCGTTTGCGCCAGGGAACAAACACACTGTGTTTTCTAATTTCAGTCTGAAAATCGAGAAATTGCCTGGTATAACCGACGCCGCCCGTTATCTGGATACCAGAGCAAAAAATGAAAATAATATATAAATTTTCATCTTAGTGGGAATTGAACCTATAACAATAGTGTTTACAGTCACACGCTTTCACACTAGCGCTCTGACCACTAAGCCATGCGGTCTACTACCGTCTGCGTCAAAATTGTTATACGCTTATTACAAGTTATTTTTGTTGCTAGCATCTCTGTAGAGAGATTGTCAATAACACTTTAAAATGTTAAAAATATTTTTCAATTGATAATTTAAAAAAAAAAATAGCTTCACGCTATATCCCGCACACAGCAGGGTAGGCAGAGGGAATCTAGTGTTAAGACACTCCGTTCCCCACTTTCCGCCGTATTAGGCGGCTAGCGTGTTAAGTGGCGGAACTTAACGCCGCGCTTTACCTCGACACCAGAGCGAAGAAAATGGAAATATAATTTCCACTCCTCGAGTGGGAATCGAACCCACAACCAGTCGTTTACAGTCACACTCTTGTGCCACTGGGCCACGACTGGCCACAATTTATAATTTAATTAATTAAAATTGATAATTTAATAATATAGATCTAAATCGAACTGGCTACCATCTAAGAACACCTAAGATATTGAAAAAAACATTAATAAATAATTGTTCCACAGTAACATGCAGCATATCGGAACCCATAGCTGGTTGGTTGGACACCTGGTTCGCTCTAAACACCATCTTGATGATGATAGGCAGAGGCTGGACGAGGTGCCTCCTCACAAAGCCTGAACACGTGTACGATCTGATACCTGTGGACTATGTAGCGAATCTTATGATAGTTGCTGCTGCTAAATGTAATAGGTAATATATATTTATATTTTTACATAGAAATACGCAGAGAGAATAGTTATATTAACATAAACAATGTAAAAAAAGTATAAATTTTAAACATAGCGAGATTTGAACCCGTGATTGATTAATATTTAAGCGGCTTGACCACTAAGCTATACGTTCTATCTATCTATGTTGAAATTCTTATTACTTATTTCTGTTGTTGCCCTTGGAAGGTTAAAAAGTGGCACGGAATAGATTCTCGTTACTTGTTAATAACATTTCAAAATCTATTAACTTTAGTGCTTAAAGTTAAGACGCTTTGCTTCCACTTTCCGTCAATTATAAACATGGTTTGTGACCTGCGAGAAATAGTATAACACGCTGCGCATTGTCTGTAGACATAGAAAATTGAAAAACAATCATCGATCTCTGTCACTGTCCACCAATACAGTCTAATATGACAAAAATCGTATTGTGTTATATGTATATAATCGTGTTGAGTGTTGTGGGGGGAATTCGAAGACATGCTTTTACTACCAGTAGCAGGGAAATTAAAGGAAAAATAAATATAATCGTTCCCCCTAGAGGAGATAGAACCGGTAACTATTAAGTCAACAACCAACAGCACACTTTGTCGTATAACGACAAGTAAATAAGAATTGAACCAACAATGTGGGGAACGGAGTGTCTTAACACTAGGTTCCCTCTGCCCACCCTGCTGTGTGCGGGATACAGCGTGAAGCTAAAAAAAAAAGAAAGAACCAACAATCGTCTCGTTTATAGTCAAACGTTATCCCACTGCGCCATGATAGGGTCATAAATATGGATTTGGAAATTTTATAATTTTAATGTATTTCAGTAAAAACGGCGTAGAAGTGTATAATTGTACTAGTAGTACGGAGAATCCTTTAACAAGCGAATATTTTGTGGACTGCATTGTTCGAGATAGTATTAAGAATAAAATTTGTAAGTATTATATTAAAAATATATTATATATTTTAAATTTAACATTAACAGATTTTTTTTTAGCTTTACGGTGTATCCCGCACACAGCAGGGTAGGCAGAGGGAACCTAGTGTTAAGACACTCCGTTCCCCACTTTCTGCTGAATTCGGAGGCTTGCGTGTTAAGTGGCGGAGCTTAACGCCGCGCTTTACCTCATAAGAAAAATATCTTTAAAAAATGATTTGAAGTCAATTCTCCTGGAAACTGTCCAAGCGCTCCGATCTACTTTCTTGTTTCTATCTATCTCTTTGACAAAAACTCATTATAACACGTTTGATACTAGAACAAATGGCTTAGTAGGCAGACCGCTAAGATAGTTCCAAAAAGCGCGCATTCGAGTCCCGCTGCGTTCAAATTTTTGTCGCGTTTGGAATGGTGGAACACAATGTCGCGCTTGGTTTTTTTTTCAGTGAGGTATATATAGGAACAGCTCGGCAATGGACGCGAGTGAATTGGTGGTAAATTGTTTGACGTTCAAAAAATGAAGCATGTAACTTATTACTTTGAATAAAATTATTTGACTTTGACTTTGACTTTATTAACGAGTACTTTATTTACGCTGTATCCTGCACACAGTAGGGTAGGCAGAGGGAACCTAGTGTTAAGACACTCCGTTCCCCACGCACCGCCGAATTCGGAGGCTTGCGTGTTAAGTGGCGGAACCTAACGCCGCGCTTTACCTCGACACCAGAGCGAAGAAAATGGAAATATAATTTCCACTTCTCGAGTGGGAATCGAACCCACAACCAGTCGCTTACAGTCACACGCTTGTGCCACTGGGCCACGACTGGCCACTAATTTATTTAACTTAGGTCACAAGTCCCGGGCACTGTCACGAGCTCTTTTCTTTGCAACGCGATGGGTACCCATGACATGGTGAAATCATGGCATTCTAATAAATTTCTTTTTCTATACTTTTCAGATGATTACCCACCGCATGTGCATTTTACAAGTTCGAAGGCAGTTTTTAATTTGGTTACCTGCATGTTGGAGACACTACCAGCAAATATAAGTGACTTATACCTAATGATGAAAGGAAAGAAAGTCAGGTATGTGTTTGTTTCTAATTATATAAACAAAAGTAGTTAGTCCTAGTACTGTAGGGACAGTCGTGGCGCAATGGTATAAGCGTGTGACTGTAAACGACTGGTTGTTGGTTCGATTCCCACTCGAGGGGTGGAAATATTTAATATTTCCATTTTCTTCGCTCTGGCGTGGAGGCAAAGCGTGGCGTCAAGTTCCGCCACTTAACATGCAGTGCCTTCGAATTCGGCGGTGCGTGGGGAACGGAGTGTCTTAACACTAGGTTCCTTCTGCCTATCCTGCTGTGTGCGGGATACAGCGTGAAGCTATAAAAAAATAAATAAAAAATGTAGTTAGTAACAGTAGCTACAACTGGTTAGTATTAGATTAGTAGTAGTAGATTAGAAGTAGTAGAATAGTAGTAGTAGAATAGTAGTAGTAGAATAGTAGTAGTAGTTAGTAGTAGTAAATAGTAGTAGTTTTCATAGGGGAAATCTTCAAAAAGATACCTGGTTGTCGGGGCAAAAGAAAAACCAGGTTATGTGAGATTTTATCCACTAAAACCTCTATCGATTTTTTAACCTCGATACAACACAAGGAATACGGGAATTCGATTGAACCGCATCCGCTGTCCTTGTCATGTATCCCAATGCACCCAGCAGACTTAATAGCCCACCAACTACACACCTGACATTCACTCAGAGCCACACATATAGTCGAGTGCCCCCATCCAGCTCTTGCAAGACTTTGGGTTAATTTACGACGCTCCCTTAGCGTCGTCGCCCTTGGCGTGTGGGATCAGACCTCTGCCGATCCCGCTCTGCAGCCTCCTTTTGTAACATTACTGTTTCACAAAAGGAAACTACAGCTTTCCACGACTCTTCTTTGAGCAACATTTTCGAAATGACTGCTGGCAAAGAAAGATCTTGTCCTAATTTTAAGGTCAAGGTATGTCGATACACATCCCAAGCAGGACATATTTGAAAGGTATGTTGGGCCGTATCCCGATCTGCTCCATAATGATGGCAGATTGGACATGATTCACGTCCTATTTTAAACAAAAAATCAGCAAAGCAACCATGACCGGTAAATATTTGCGTCAGCCGAAAAGTGATACGTCTTTTCCTCCTCATCCAAGACTCAAAGGATGGTAGAATAGCCTCAACAACACGTTTACGAGCAAACCGCTCTTCATGTAACCGAGAGTACCATGTAGCAAATACCATTTTGCTCTCTCTGCTTTATAAATATTATGTGATATATCACACAGCATGTTCAATGAAA
The DNA here is from genome assembly GCA_019049465.1 of Dryas iulia moderata. Classification (NCBI taxonomy): domain Eukaryota; kingdom Metazoa; phylum Arthropoda; class Insecta; order Lepidoptera; family Nymphalidae; genus Dryas; species Dryas iulia. The sequence goes on from CM032418.1 coordinate 1,520,418, forward strand.
CTGTTACATTATTCTGACGAAGGATGCGTATGTGCTCAAACACCCTCGCATCCATATCTGCCAAAATATCTAAAGGTGGAAATCGTGCTAGTAAAGTAGCAGCCTCAAAAGATATAGTACGATATCCTCTTGCAATTCTAATCGCCACTCTTCGTTGCAGACTATAAATTTTAGTCCTACAGCGCCTAATGCCCGATAGCCTTTGTGACCATATTGGCGCCCCATAGAGAACCATGGATCAAATAGTAGTATTAATTAGTATTTACAAGAAGCTGAGATTTTTCAGCGGGCATAGTAAAAGTGTATGTGCAGAAGAAGTGCAGAATGCCAATATCCTCTATTATAATGATTTAATTATAATATCGTGTCATTGTGTGTATCGTCGTATCGTGTCAAAGTGTCTTAACACTAGGTTATTTTCTTCTCCTTATAAATTTTAACAATGTCTATTTCCATACATTTCCTGTATAATATTTGCAAAAACTTATGCCCTTAAATATTAATATATATAGATTCATGCTTGTCCTATTCCAGATATAAGAAAATAGAAGAAAAAATGAATATAGTAAGAAACGTCTTAGAATATTTCACCACACGGAACTGGAGTATGCCTGCGACTAGAACGATTGCTTTATTCAAAAGCCTATCGCCCTCAGAGAGAGAAATATTTCCCTTCGACCCGAGGAGTTTCAACTGGGACGAGTATATGCCATTGTTATGCGAAGGTGTGAGAAAGTATTTATTGAAGAAATAATTTAAATAAAAAAATAGTAATTAAGTAATTAAATTGAGGATGAGAGTATGGGTTTGATTCCCGTGTCGGGAAATGATTATGTTTTAATTATTTTCATTTCTCCGCTTTGGTATGTATGATTAAGCGTTTTAAAGAAAACGTATAAAAATTTGAATGCAGCGGGATTCGAACCCGCGCCTCTTGTATACTGTCCAGGCGCTCTCACCACTGAGCCATGCGTTCTACTATCCGCTGCGTCGAAATTCTTATACGCTTTATTACAACTTATTTTTGTTGTTAGCAAAAAAAATTTTATACGTTTTCTTTAAAATGTCTTTTTCAATTTTCCTAAGTGTGGAATAACACATTAAAAATGTTTAAAAGATTAAGCGTCTTAATTAAGCGATTACGCGGCGGAAAAAGGAGAGCGGAGTGTCTTGGCACTAAGTTATCTCAGTGCAGAAAGAGTATGAAGCTCCTTTAACTAAATACAGTATTAAACATTTTAATAAATGTTATATCTTGTTTGTTTGTAATATTTTATTGGTAAAGTATATTAATGTTATAAAAAAAATGTTTATTTTTTTACCTGACCACCTTTTTAATGAGCCATTTCCTGTTGTCCTTCCGTCAAAATCCAAACAGGTTATGTGTGTTTTAATATAGATTGGTGAATCCGGTTATATCAGTTTAGATTTTATATATATGTTTATTGGCATATATTTTTAGTTAACTTAAATTACACAATAACATATTTTATAAAAAAAACACGAATAATAATTATTTTTTACACTCACTGTTAAAAAAGATATCTTAATTTGTGTAAATAGTGAATTTATCAAGTAACATCGACTATCATTGAAAACTAAATTGAGTAATTGAGTGGCCAGTCGTGGCCAGTCGTGGCCCAGTGGCACAAGCGTGTGACTGTAAACGGCTGGTTGTGGGCTCGATTCCCACTCGAGGAGTGAAAATTATATTTCCATTTTCTTCGCTCTGGCGTCGAGGTAAAGCGCGGCGTTAAGTTCCGCCACTTAACACGCAATGCCTCCGAATTTGGCGGAAAGTGGGAAACGGAGTGTCTTAACACTAGGTTCCCTCTGCCTACCCTGCTGTGTGCGGGATACAGCGTGAAGCTAAATAAATAATAATAATAAATAATAATAGTAATTGAGTAATTGAGTCTAAAGCTTTTCTCTCTTTCTTTATCCTCTATTTATTAAAATAAAAGTAACCTTTTTAAAATAACAACTAAAATATAGACTTTCAATTATTTTACTAGCCATAAATTCTGATATCCGTATAGAATGCAGCTAAAACGCTTAAAGTAACTTCGTCGCCTGTACAGGAGCCGGTCACGCGGCGTATTGTGTTCCGCTCGTCGGTCTGTATCGTAATACATCTCATGTTGTTTAATGCGAAACCGATCTGTAATTAAAATGTGAATGTTATTTAATTATATATAAAAATCCATGCTAATATTATAAATGCGAAAGTCTGTGTGTTTGTCTGTCACGCTTTCACGGCTAATCTACCGGTCCGATTTGGATGAAATTTAGAATGAAAGTAATAAATGTGACTGACTCTAACATAGGCTACTTATTTTTTAAAAAATCAACCTTTAAAGGGTCTAAACCGCTTGACTAATTTTGGCAATATAATTGATAACCTAAACTTAAACATAGGCTACTTTATTTTTAAAAAATGCACACACAGTTGCAATATAACTAAATAGTTTACACGGCAAGGCCGCGAGCCGGCCGCTAGTAATGAGGTATGTGTAAAAAAAAATACTTAGGCACCTGGATATTTTGTTTTTAAATATAAGAATATGCCTTTAAAAATTTCATATTCCTGTCAAGGTAGATATTAATATAAAATCTAGGTAACTAGGTATCTATCCTATTGATATCTAGGTATGTTGCATATCAGTAAAAACTTGGTCTGCAGACATTCTGTTCTTCATTTTCCGGCCTAATCTTAAACATTCGTTCAGTAGCCGTAGCCGTAGTCACGATTTCAAATAGCATTCCCTCTTGCGAAACAATTGCTCTTACAAATGTTTGTGTAGCAGAAATTAAAAAAAAATCTCTATATAGATAGATGCAAAAATAAGTTGTAATAAACGTATAAGAATTATATTTAATATAACAATATAGTCAACAACTTAATCTAATAAAAATAAATACAATCACACATAAACAACATGTACATTTTTGATTATTTAATGCAATATTTGAGGCCACCGTGGCGCAGTGGGGGAGTGGATACTGTGAACGTGATAGTGGGTTCGATTTCAACTGACTTCAAAATTATTTTGAATTCTTCGCTTTGGTAACAAGAAAAAGTGCAGCGTTTATTAGTTAGGATTCCCTAAAATACGAATAATAGAGATTTCATATTCATGAAATCCATTGTATTCATGCGGAAAATGAAGAACGGAGTGTTTTGACACTAGATTCTCTTTGTTTATACTACTATGCGGAAAGGTAGTTTAATTTTAGTGTCATAGATTATTTTTAATATCATAAAAATAGCATTTTACCTGCGTTTCAATGTTTTCATTGAAATTTCCATTCGTTTCGAGTTCTAGAGATTCACTATACAAAAGTGTTGATTCATCAATACTGGTACAGTCTCCACACATCCATATGCCGTTTGAAAATATTGGCTGTTTATCTGAAATGTTTTATTTTTTTCGTCTAATATTAATAAATATGTTTAATATTAATAAATATGTTTTTAAATGTCACCGTGAAGCAGTGGGACTGCATCCAACTGTGAATGCAATTGATTGTGGGTTCGATTCCCATTCATTTTTATTATATTTCAATAATTTTCATTTTCTCGCTCTGACATCTTTGAGTACCACCACTTAACATGCAAAGTTTTAATTTCGGTCAGACAGTGGATATCAGAGTGTCTAGACACTAGGTTCTCTCTAACTACTCTGCTATACGAGAAAGCGTAAAGCAGTTTTTTAAACGTGTCTTTTAATATTATTGTATTAAAACGTAAAGAAAAACTTTGCTATCTTTATTAAGACGGGCGCGGACGAAGGAGTATTAAACTTTTCATATTTAATGTTTATACGCAGATGAAATGCAGAAAGTCAACATTTTCCATAATGTTGTATTAGAAATACATAAATAAAATAAATATTACAGAAGCTAATATAAATATTTGACATATCCATACTTATTATTATAAATGGGAATGTCTGTGTGTTTGTCTGTCACGCTTTCACGGCTAATCTACCGGTCCGATTTTGATGACATTTTGAACGAAAATAGTAATAATAACTGTGTCTAATATAGGCTACTTATTTTTTCAAAATTCAACCTTTAAAGGGTTGAAATAGGGGATGAAAGTTTGTATGAAAAATCTACACCGCTTGACCAATTGTAATGAAATTTGGCATAAATATAGTTGATAATCCAAGAATAAACATAGGCTACATTATTTTTGAAAAATCTATCCCCTGGGGTTGTTATACACCGCAACAGTTACGAGTATATACGTAGTTACGCGGCAAAGCCGCGAGCGGGCCGCTAGTGATTTCATGTAAAGTGACATAAACATTGCTAAGGTAACGTGAAATTTTTTCGTCAACAATAAATTATATTTTAATCAAGTCGCTGCATTGGTTATTACCAGCGCATCGACTTGATTACACAGCCTGGCGTTGAGATCAGTCACTCCTTGTCACTCTAGATTTTAAATAAAAAGTGAAAAACGAAGTGTTTTGGCACTAAATTCACTCTTAAAAAAGATTATATTACCTTCACTATTAGAAAATTCACTTTCTTTATTCTTATACCCATTAATAACATTGTCGTAGAAATCGTCAAATATATCATCGGACATTGAATCCAAATCGTCTTCATAATTTGATATATCCGCACTCACATTATAAACAAACAAAAAAGCTAATATAACTGATTTCATTGTTACTAAACTTAACTTATTGGGAGTAAAATTTTATATTATATTTCTGTTTTGTTATTGTTATATTATTTTAAATGCTTGTGAAACCACTTGGACACTTCCGCAACGCAACTTAATATTACTGATAATAATTGTTAATAATTTTGCTCTGAAATCTATATATGTATATATAAAAGTCTTGCGTTATTTACTGACAGACAGACAAAATACAGCCGTAATTAATGGGTGTGAGAAGCTAAAATTTGAGTTATAGTTCCCATGTCTATGAGGCCAGTAGTGGCTTGTGGGCATAAAATGTGACTGTAAACGCGACTCAAAGTCAAAGTCAAATAAACAACAGGATTTTACTTTACTTCACTTTACCTTTAATTTTATTTCACAATGTCTAATGTTACTCCATGTACTAAGGGGCTACCCGCAACAACAATAACAGGAGTACAAGCTATTAAAAAAAAAGAAGCTTCCCGCTTTCTCCTACATAGTGGGGTAGTCATAGAAGACCTAGTATTAAGACACTCCGTCGTTCATATTCCACCTGAAATCGAGACATTTCGCATTTCGCGTTGAGTGGCGGAACACAACGCCGCGCTTTGTCTAAGGTACCGTAGAGTGAAGAAATAAAAATTTTAATATACCACCACTTCATTCACTGCTTGAAAGGAGTATACTCGTATATGTAAATTTTATTTTGATTGAGATTTATTTTGATTCTTATCAATAAAAATCTTTTACCTTTCTTCAAGAAAAAGTACGTACGTAGTAATAACGAGCTTATATAATTAAGTTAATATTACAAGTGCAATATGTTTTTAAGTGGAAGAAATAAAATTAAGACAAATCGGAATTTATTGGTAGTCTGTCTTATCATTGTAACAAATACTTGATCTTTGAACTGAAGCTGTTGAGTTCAAGAATTCTCGTTGAACCGAGATAATATGCATATAATTACGTAAACAATCAAATACTATATACATATATAATTAGTATGTAAATAATAAATAATAGAGAGAGAAGATTAAAGAGTGGAGGCGAGCGGTAAAATTAAGTTGTGAAAAGATGTGTGTTAGTCAGAGAGCACTGACTGACTGACTATTGGTGGTCTCTAAAAACCAAAAAAAAAACAAATTATATTTTTAAACATTTTTAAAGTGTTATTCCACACTTAGGAAAATTGAAAAAGACATTTAAATAAAACGTATAATTTTTTTTTCTAGTAGAACGCATGGCTCAGTGGTGAGAGCGGCTGAACGGTATTCCGGAGGCGCGGGTTCGAATCCCGCTGCGTTCAAAAAAATTTTATACGTTTTATTTAAATATCTTTTTCAGTTTTCCTAAGTGTGGAATAACACTTTAAAAATGTTTAAAAGTATTTAGTAACTAGCATTCTCTCTTGCCAAATGATTGTTCGTAGAATAATCTTTGGGTAGCAGAAATTTGTAAAAATCTCTCTACAGAGATGCTAACAACATAAATAAGTTGTAATAAGGCGTATAAGAATTTCGACGCAGCGGCTAGTAGAACGCATGGCTCAGTGGTGAGAGCGCCTGAACGGTATTCAGGAGGCGCGGGTTCGAATACCGCTGCGTTCAAAAAATTTTTATACGTTTTATTTAAATGTATTTAACAAATTATATTACTTTTGCCATACAGCAGAAGCAACTATAATAAGATTCGACACAATCTACTGGTATCCCCCACTAAAACGGTGTCGCAAGCCGAGGTTCGAGTTTCAACTGAGACGCCCTTGCTACGCTGTCGTCGTTATTTGACGGCTTCCTCACAAGCGACGATTCCACGCCAAGGTCAGAGCTCATATAGCTCGGCCTCCCCCAAAACCCGGTTAAGCTGTCAAGGCCGCTCTGGCCAACAGCATACAACACAGTCTAGTAGAGTAGACGGCTCGGCGAACAGTACCCGGTTGACACCTTGCCCACATGCTGCGATGACAGCCGTCGCGCCAAACGTATGATCTCTCCATCCAGGTATAGGTTGTGTTGCCTCGGATGATACTAAAATTTTATCGGAGGAATATATATAAGAAATTCAGGAAATAAGACATATGGGTATAATAGATTTTAATATATTGTAGTGTATAGAATAAGACCAGTCGTGGCGTAAAAAGTATGACTAGACGTGACTGGTTGTGGGCTTGTTTTCCACTTGAGGAATGTAAATATTATTAGCTTCACGCTGTATCGAGTGGGTAAGTGGGAATCGAACCCACAACCAGTCGTTTTACAGGCACACTTTGTGCCACTGCGGCACGACTGGCCCCAATCTATTATTTATTCGTTTCGGTAATAATTGAATGTGGCCAGTCATTGCGAAGTGGCACGAACGTGTGACTGTAAACGACTGGTTGTGGGCTTGATTTCGACAAGAGGAATATAATACTATTTAAAATTAAAGTCATGCCATTTTCTTCGCCTTAGTGTCAAGGCCAAGCATCACGTTAAGTTCTGCCACCTAACGCATAGTGCCTCCAGAATTCGGAGGAAAATAAGGAACGGACAGACGGGAATATTTGAAATAAAACAAGTAAGGCATAGCGCGGCGTTGAGTTTCATAACTTTTAACAACGCAACGCAACGCAACGTCTCAAATGAGGACGAAAAGTGGAGAAAGAAGTGTCTTTAACCTGGGTTCTCTCTGACTAGCTTACTAAAAGGGACAGCATAAGATTGTAAGGCAGATAATACATAAATAAATTAATTGGTATCTCTTGTATTCTCTAGAAACAAAGGTAAATTGAAAATTATACTCCGTTAAATCGAATTAGTCGTTATACTTAAGAAATCCTTTTGCTACATTCTAAACAATCGTAAGCACTTGTGTTCTAATATAAAATAAAATGTTTTCCCGAAGATAACATCTAGGGAATCATGTAATCATCTATAGATAATTTCAGGCAAGCTTTTTTTTTGCTAAAGGCCAGTTGTGGCGTACAGGCACAAAGTGGACTGTAAATGCGATAGATTCCGGGTTCGATTCCTGCTCAATTGAAAAATTTCAGTCTGCTGTAAAAACAATAAATTTGCCTTATTGATTTTCCGATAGCATAGTTATTGCATAAAGAAAACGCCATTGTTAAGCAGACTGCTTAACATTTGTGGGATCAAATCCATTCGGGAGAATGGTTATATTTTATTTTTTTTAAATTCGATGTAATTGTGTGACATAACTTACAGTGTGCTTAGTTTAAGGCCAGGCGTTTTTTAATATGTTTATAAGTTATTTGAAAAATGGAAGCAAAATCATAACGGTTGCACGAAAAAAACTGTAATATTTTTCTATACACATAGGACTTCGCACGTAATAAAATATAAATTTTATTTGTTCCTGGACACCTGCAGAGTAGCTTTTCTCATAGCATCTGTAAGAATTAAATAAAATAAGTATATTTTGATAGCATATAAAAAAATTAAAGAGCAGCAGGATTCAAACCGAAGATAGCTTAGTGCCGAAACACTCTGTTCATCTTTTCCCAACAGAAATTGAAACGTGTTGAGTGGTGGAACTCAACGCCGCCAATTGTCATATCAGACTGAAAAAATGAGAATTTAAATATAATCATTCTTTCAATGGAAATTAGAATCCATAATCACGTTTACTGTCAAATCTCTAAATAAAAATTATAACAAGGGACCAGTCGTGACGCAGTGGCACAAACGGGTGACTGTAAACGACTGGTTGTGGGTTCGATTCCCACTCGAGGAGTGCAAATATTTAATATTTATATAAGTCAAGTTCCTCCATTTAACACGCAATGGCTCCGAATTCGGCGGAAAGTGGGGAAAGGAGTATCTTTACACTAGGTTCCCTCTGCCTACCCTACTGTATGTGGAATACAGCGTGAAGCTAAATAAATAATTATATATAATCATTCTCTCTCGAGAGAGAATCGAACCCACAACCAATCACGTTTACTGTCAAAACTCTAAAAAAACTTATAAGATATTAGCGTAATTTGTCACCCCCATGTATGTAATATAATATGACTGTAATGTTTATGTTATCTGCTTTAATAACGAGTGTAATAAACTAACTCGCGAATACAGCAAAAAGTGGCACGTTGAAAAATATAAATTGTTATATTGTACTATATATTATATTAAATTTGTATAATAATAAGTAAGAGTAATAACGGAAACTAAGCCATACTTCCATACTTATATTATAAATGCGAAAGTCTGTGTGTTTGTCTGTCATGCTTTCACGGCTAATCTACCGGTCCGATTTGGATGAAATTTAGAATGAAAGTAGTAAAAGTTACTGGGTCTAACATAGGCTACTTATTTTTTCAAAAATCAACCGCTAAAGGGTTGAAATAGGGGATGAAAGTTTATATGAAAAATCTAAACCGCTTGACCGATTATAATGAATTTTGGCATAAATATAGTTAATAATCTAAGCTTAAACATAGGTTACTTTATTTTTCAAAAACCCACCCCTGAGGGTTGCAATATAACGAAGCACTTACGTAGTTCACGCGGCGAAGCCGCGAGCGGGTCGCTAGTTATTAATATATTGGAGTCAGTCGTGCCGCAGTGGCAGAAAGTGTGCCTGTAATGCGACTGCTTGTGGGTTCAATTCCCACTCACTCACTCTATGCAGCGTGGAGCAAACGTCCCCAAGTTGGGGCAGAGGGCTTCCATAGTGGCTCTCCATTTTGGGCGATCAAGAGCGTAGCATTTAAGTTAATAATTATAATTATAAATTATAATGTTTTAATTCAACACAAATTTACTCAGAGGGTTATATAAAATGAAGAAAAGATCTAAAATTATTTTAAAAGGACCTACTTGCTTGCTAACCTTTAAAAGTTTATATTGGTTTAATAACGCATGTTAAGTTTCTTTTCAGTACGATCTCTTCTAAAGGAGAACGTTTAACTATTTATGTTCGCTAATGTTCTTCATATTAATAGTATGTTTTTTTTATGAAACTGTCAGAATTCATTACTGTGCTTTGAATGTAAACTTGATATAATAATAGTACATAATATTACAATTATTAAAATTCTCGTCAGTATATATAATTTTAAAAAGACATGCCATTTTCAGATAGAGATTGTTAAAAAAAGTGCAGAAAAGTGCAAAAAGTATATAAAAATATTTTTTTTAGCTTCACGCTGTATCCCGCACACAGCAGGGTAAGCAGAGGAAAACTAGTATTAAGACACTTCGTTCCCCACTTGCCGCCGAATTCGGAGGCATTGCGTGTAAGGTGGCAGAACTTAACGCCGCGCTTTGTCTCGACACCAGAGCGAAGAAAATGGAAATATTAAATATTTCCACTCCTCGAGTGCGAATCGAACCCACAACCAATCACTTTACAGTCACACTTTGTGCCTCTGCGCAACGACTGGGCCCTATAAAAATAATAGAGGTATATAAAAAAACTAGCGACCCGCTCGTCACGTGATCTGCGGCTTTATCCCCCATTCGAGTCCCTTTAAGAATCCTAAATCCATCTGAATGTTCAATCATAATGAAATATTTTTAATGGGTAAGTATTTTCATGATCGGTTCAGTATTTCCGAAGATGAGCTCTTACAAGCAAAACTACAAACTATACCACTTTATTATATTAGAAGAGATATTTTTTTAAAGTCTGTGTATGTTTTACAGCTTCACGCTGTAAACGACTGGTTGTGGGTTCGATTCCCACTCGAAGAGTGGAAATATTTAATATTTCCATTTTCTTCGCTCTGGTACCGATGCAAAGCGCGGCATTAAGTTCCGCCACTTAACACGCAATGCCTCCAAATGCGGCGGAAAGTGGGGAACGGAGTGTCTTAATACTAACAAGGCTTTGTCTAACTTTGAACGTCCTGATAATGAAAAATATAATTGATTTAATTCTTTTTTTCATTAAAACTTTTGAATTATTTCCTGTTATTTCCGTTACAGGTAATTACAGCAGTACGTTTAAAACCACAGTGTCAAAAGCAATGTGATATTTTGGTACATTCTGTGTATGAGGGAAGCTTGATATGTGGCTTTAACGATGAAATATTCAAAGGCACAAATATTTTGCTTTATTAATATAATTATTATTTTCATAAATAAAATATACTTTTACATCTGTAAAAGCATCTGCATTGCTTCTGAATTCACGCTAGGAGTCACGCTTTTTACCACATAGTGGGGTAGTCAGAGAGAACCTAGTGTCAAGACACTCCTTCCTCCACTTTTTGCCCGAAATCGGGACATTGCGTGTTGAGTAGCGGAACTCAACGCAGCGCTTTGTCTTTGTTACCAGATTTAATTATTATTATTCCCGAGTGAGATTTGAACCCACAACCATCGCTTTACAGTTAGACACTGTGAAACTGCGCCACGGGGGCTTCTAAATTATTATATTTAAATGACTTTTAAACATTTTTAAATTAGTATACAAATTTGAACGCAGCGGGATTCGAACCCGCGCCTCCTGAATACCGTCCAGGCGCTCTGACCGCTAAGCCTTGCGTTGTACTACCACCTGCATTGAAATTCTTATACGCTTTACAAATTATTTTTGTTACTACCATTGTGCTTCGTGCTTGCTGACTGGAAACGACAAAATCATACCAATTTGGAAGACACAATCTACTTATACATATGTACATGCTCTCCTAGTTAGAATTGATTGTATACACCAACAACATATGTAAACACCAATAATATGGGTTCTTCACTGGCTCAGTTGTTAGTCGTTATTTTCTTTCTTACTAATTTAGTGGCCAGTCGTGGCCCAGTGGCACAAGCGTGTGACCGTAAACGACTGGTTGTGGGTTCGATTCCCACTCGAGGAGTGGAAATATTTAATATTTCCATTTTCTTCGCTCTGGTGTCGAGGTAAAGCGCGGCGTTAAGTTCCGCCACTTAACACGCAATGCCTCCGAATTCGGCGGAAAGTGGGGAACGGAGTATCTTAATACTAGGTTTCCTCTGCCTACCATGCTGTGCGCGGGATACAGCGTGAAGCTACAAAAAAAAATAATATACTTTAATTGTGAAAGTTTATTCATCATTGCGCTATACCTTGTACGAGATAGCTTGATCTTTTTGACAGATGTAAATTTTTCTGATCGACATAACTTTGCAATGACGTACGTATTTTTTAATAATTTAATGACTTTAAAAATTGGAAAAATATTTTAAAAAGTACATATAACACAAAAGTCCGTAAAGATTCAAGCGTTATCCGAAAATTTTAAGAACTTTTATTGCTTCAAAGTAAAATTTAAATAGGAACACTGAAAGTAATAGACGCTTGTACAATGTTACATCGGATGATGGTTAATGACACTCTACGAACCACTTAGACAATTTTATTGAACTCGAAATAATAATTAAAGCTCGAGATGGTGACACAAGCTCCGACGAGTATGGTTATGATGATCTTGGCTGTGCTCCTTCCTCTTCACTATTCTCTTTAAACTATTTTAAAGATAAAACTATTTTATATTTCAACCTTGATTTTTACATACAGAATTATTCTTGGACATCAAGTAGGTGGTTCAGGCCAGGAGACCAATTAACTTTTCCAAAGAAGCATGGGTAGAAAAGTGTAAATCTCATCACAGTTCAAAGTATTTAAAATACTTTGAACTGTGACCTTTTTTACTACGAACTTTGAACAACAGGACATAGGTAGGCACAATAAACTAAACTAACATATAACTAAAATAACTATATATTTTTTAAAGATCTACGCTTTTTTCTCACTGGGGAGTTAGCGAAACCGCGGGTATCGTCATTTCATATATATGTATAACGTTTATACGACGATTTAAAATTATAAAAAATATATATATATTTAGTTTTGAAACTTTACTATTCTTTGAATAAAATTATTATAATTACATATGTGATAAAAACATCACACATGTCTTAACTGAAACTTGAAACTTATCATGTATCCATGCTTATATTATAAATGCGATCGTCTATCTGTTTGTCTGCCAGGCTTTCACGGCTGATCTACCGGATGAAAATTTTACCGATTGTAATGAATTTTAGCCTAAATATAGTTGATAATCCAAGGTTAAACATAGGCTACTTTATATTTCAAAACCATTTTGTTGCATTATACCGTACAGCTTTATAGTTCACGCTGCGAAGCCGTGAGTGGGCCGCTACTATTCTTTATTTTTTTCTATTTACAATTCTCCCATCCTCTATCAAGTTAAGTGTTGGATTTCGTCTTTTTACAAGTGATCATATTTCAGGTTTAATTTTGTCAGAAAGCATTGCTTTTAATGCTCGCATAATTTATTAATGCCTGATACTTTCATATTAGCAAAAAGTACTAAAATAATAATAAATTTCTTTAAAAAATAAACTAAAAGGATACTTAATATTATTATCTCGAAAGCCTGGTTGTCTCGGAGGGTTTAGTTTATGCTTTAACAATTATATATTTAAGCGACGTGGCGAAGTAGGATAACATCTACCTAAAAGTGCAGGCATAATGTTAAAAAAAATGCTTTGAATTTGGGCAGAATGTGATAAACGGGGTGTCTTAACACCAGGGTCTCTCTGATAATTCTGCTATGAAAGAGAAAACGTGAATCAAGAAGTTATCGGTATAATATGGAACGGAATGTCTTAACACTAGGTTCACTCTGCCTACCCTGCTGTGTGCGGGATACAGCGTAAAGCTAAAAAAAAATCTCATTTCTGAACGCAGCGGAATTCAAACCCGCGCTTCTAGGAAACCATCCAAGGAATAATAATAAACGCAAATTTAATGCAGACTCGCTCTAAAAAGTCCCCCATCCTGATGATAGCCGCTTCGTAACAGACAACGTGTTTCCTCCGCAAGATTAGATAGAGGCCTGGTAACAATTCTTTTTTTACCTATTGTATACAAGTACTACTTTACGCGTCTACTATATTTATTCCACAATTAAATTACTTTTATTTTAGTACATAAATTTCAAAACTAAAACAGCAGGGTAGGTAGAAGAAACCTAGTGTTAGGACACTCCGTTCCCCACTTTCTGCCGAATTTATGAGGCATTGCATAAATATCTATATCTCGACCACAGAGCGAAGGAAATGGAAATAATAAATGTTTCCACTCCTCGAGGGGGAATCGAACCCCACAACCAGTCGCTTTACAGTCACACTGCTGTGCCCCTACAAGTTAATAGTGGCTCATTAAAATATAGTACTAAGACTTGTAAACAAGTAAGCTTTCTGAGCTTCACAAGAAGTTTTTTAGCTTTCCTAGTGAGAATAAGAGCAGGGAGTGCCAAACTGTCCTCAACTTCGTCATATAAGCTCTCCGGTGAGACCTCATGCATTTACGTCAACTTAAAAAATATATATAGATGACAGACGATTTTTACATTTAAGAAGGACAAGGGCAACATTTTTCTAATATCTCTGAAATAACCTGTGAAAGTCGTCTCAGTCGTACACAATACGAGTACTTTACATTGCGTAATCCATTCATGCGAGAATGAAGACATACACCTACAAATATTTTTCATCCTAATAAATGGTGTTTCCTAAGTGAACTGGAAGATAAAACGTTCTTCGTCACTGTTTTGAAATATAGAAGGTCAAAAAATTGAGATGAAGCCAAGTATTATTAGCTTCGCGATTTTATCCACATACTGATTGATTATGCAATCAGTAGTGGAAAAACCTAGTGTCAAGACTTTTTTTTAGTTTACGCTGTGTCCAGCACACAGCAGGGTAGGCAGAGGGAACCTAGTGTTAAGACACTCCGTTCCCCACTTTCCGCCGTTAAGTGACGGAACTTAACGCCGCGCTTTGCCTCGACATCAGTACGAAGAAAATGGAAATATTAATTATTTTCACTTCTCGAATGGGAACCTAACCCACAACCAGTCGTTTGCAGTCACACACTTGTGCCACTGCGCCACGACTGGCCCCGTCCACGTGCCAAGACTTCGTTCTTCATTTTCTATCTAAATCCGAGTCATTATGTATTAACTGACGAAACTCAAAGTAGCGATCAATCAAGTCTTTCATTTTGGATTTGCGACTACGGAACGTAAAGCTTATCAATGAGTAGAGGAATGTTAAAAGGATAAATATATACAACAGTAATATAATTAAAATTTAGTGCTAAATAATAAAATTGAAACTTGTTTATTTGAAAAGAGCAACTGGTGATTTTGTCGCGGGCTTTTCTCAGCAGAACTGCCTTGCTAGCCGGTGATAGCTTTATTTTTAAACGAATCAACTTAAAGTGCCTGACAAGTCTCATTAAATAAAAAAATACTTACAATTTGAACTTATTATAAGTAAATATAAACTAGTTCTAAAAATAGTTTTTTATAAATACACTGTTTTTAACTTCCTGTGGATTTTATCAACGTTGCGTAATACCAACGCTGCACTTCTAACCGCAAACACACTCTTGTCTTGCTTGAAAACGAAAATAGCAATAATAAAATGACATTACATTCATTATGAATGGTTTATTATTTTTTCGTTTGAAAGTTAATAAAGCCATATAAAATCGGTACAATAGCTGACAAATAAACAAAAAACAAAAGAGTAAAATTAATAGAAAATGTACTAATCTCCACATATACTACGAGAATTTGAATTAAAATATCAAAATATGAGATTTAAAATATAATTATTCGACAAAAATTGTGAAAACTATTGTTCTTTTATCAGCTACGAGCTTTTGCATGATTTTTTAGCAGAATATTTATATAAAAAATCTAAACCGCTTGACCGATGTAATGAATATAGTTGATAATCCAAGATTGAAGATAGGCTACTTTATTTTTCAAAAATCTACCCCTGTGGGTTGCAATATAATGGAATAGTTATGTAGTTCACTCGGCGAAGCGACGAGGGGGCCGCTAGTGTAGATATAGAAATAATAAGAATAGTTTATTGACCAAAAGTAACAAGTTACATGTACACTCTATATATTAGACTAGACAAATTTCTTTGACAATTTTGTTTATATTACTAGAGGTGAGTGTTGGCAGCCGTACTAGTATAAACTGTATACTATTGACATTTTTAATACATTATGTAGGAAATACAGTAATTACACAAGGGAAAAAACTATTACTATGTAACATGATGAAAGTAAAGAAAAAAAAAATCTATTATTTTTTTTATTTTTTTTGTGGCCAGTCGTGGCCCAGTGGCACAAGAGTGTGACTGTAAACGACTGGTTGTGGGTTCGATTCCCACTCGAGGAGTGGAAATTATATTTCCATTTTCTTCGCTCTGGTGTCGAGGTAAAGCGCGGCGAAAGTTCCGCCACTTAACACGCAAGCCTCCGAATTCGGCGGAAAGTGGGGAACGGAGTGTCTTAACACTAGGTTCCCTCTGCCTACCCTGCTGTGTGCGGAATATAGCGTGAAGCTATTTAATTTAATTTATATTATTTTATAAAACATATTCTTACTAACATTACAATGAATCATGCGTTTGAGATATGAATATATACATATAATGTATGTACATCATTTCCTTTATTCTTATTATCTTATTACGAAATGAGTCAGAAATATTATTTTCAATTATTTAGGTGTCTTTTTAGTTTACACTCATAATATTGAATTTTAGTTGTTCATGTTAGTAATAAATATTGTATTATTCATAACTTTGCTATGTCTTATCCGAGTATTATATATAGTAGAAGTCTTTACTACAAATACAACCAAATATGGCAATTTTCAAAAAATGATGTCATCATTTACAGATTACCAAAATATTTCAACTATTTTATATATTTGCTACCTGCGGCATCGATTACACCTTTTAATGGCAATAACTTAATTTAATATTTAGTTTTTATAAAGGTCTAATGATCTAATGATGCTTCACGTCCCATATGCCTAAGAACCTAATATTTAATCAGGAATCTATTATGAAGTAAATAAGAATACACATTGCACGGTAAATTCCAGAATATATGTTCTGTTGAAATTCCACACATTTTCATTCTTCCAGACATTCTCTTACTAAATTTTTGAAATAGACCTATTAAGAGACGAAATTTAACGCCGTTTCTGGACACGTTTAATTTAATTAAAGCAGGAAACTAAAAATATTTTTTACATAATTATTCCTACAGGCGATCGAACCCACAACCATCGTCTTTACAGACAAACACTGTTCCACTGCGCCACTATTATCTGTACTGCAACATTATGTATAAAATGTAGTAAACATGCGTCATCAATGTCTATAAAATTGCAAATGCGCCAAGAAGCTATGCGCAGCGTAAACTATACCCCTCCTACCCGCTGCCCTTGATAGTTACTGACCGCCGCCAGCGCTGGCCAATTATCAAAGTTCAAACTATCTCAGTACTAGAAAACGATGAAAATACATAGCATTTTATTAGTCTTAAATATAATTAATTTGTGTGGGATCCTAAATATGTTTCTCAGATGATTTACACCCTGATACTTAGTAATATCAGCTTTATCTATAGTTATATTGATAGATACAGGTGAAAATGCCATTGAAATTGGTTCAGCTATTTCATAGTTCACCCGAAACAAACAGATAATCAGACAGACAAAAATAATAAAATTAACGTTTTATTTATATTTTCTTTTTACCAATAGATATAGATATACCTCTTTTTAATTTAGATCAACCAATATTCTACAATGTAGACTTAAAAATGCATACAAAATTAACCTTTAAAATAATACATTAAAATTAGTGTCCGACCGAAACTGGATTTTCAGCCGAAACCGAAACCGAAACCGAACCTTCGGTTCTGACTTCAGTTTCGGCCGAAACCGAAACCGAAACCGAAACTGCTGATGACGTCATAAAATTTGTATAATATGTTAAAAAATGTAGATTTTTTACGCTTTTTTAACTACATGTACATTTGAATTATTGTGATTACGTTGATTTTATTATATATGTATTTTTTTCATTCTTAATTATATTTTATTATGTACATTTTTGCACGCAGCAGGGTAGGCAGAGGGAACCTAGTGTTAAGACAATCCGTTTCCCACTTTCCGCCAAATTCAGAGGCATTGCGTGTTAAGTGGCGGTACTTAACGCCGCGCTTTTGCCCCAACACCAGAGCTAAGAAAAGGGAAACATTTTAAATATTTCCACTCCTTTGTGGGAATCGAACCCACAACCGGTCGTTTACAGTCAGACGCTGTCCCACTGCGCCACGAAAACCTATAACGCGATTGTATGTAATGTAAATAAAAAACATATCTTCTAATAGCAGTTTTTTTCAAGTTCGCTAATGGCTAAGGTTGGTCTTTTCACATTCACCGGTTTGGTAGTAGTAGTTTAAGTTTTATTTAATAAACTTTTCTATTGTCTTCACGAGTTTATCATCATGTAGAATTACAATGTCTACGATAACAACACGGCGAAATAAAAGGGTTTGTATTATTAATACTATATCAAATGAATTGCCAACTGTGATAATAGACAGATCCCCCAAGAGCAAGGCACAGCTATATTCAAGACCGGGAGTAGGGCTGGCTACCTTTGTCCTCTACTTCCATGTCCCCAAATGTCGTATCCAAGAGTAACTTTTAATATGTATTATCTTAGCTAGGTGTTTCGTGTCTACTCAAATGGCTCGCGACCACTATCACGTCAATACTTAACCGCCCTATATCTGATGATGAGTTCTGGTTCAATGACATGTAAGCCAGATCTCTCTATCTCATCCTTCTCTCTTCTTCATCCTCAAGGTCGGCAATGCATCCACAATTCCTCTAATGTTGTAGATGTCCATGAGCGAAGACACTTACGATCCGACGGTCCTCCTATTAGTTTGCCCCCTTTTAGAAATAATAAAAAAAATAGTAAGTACTTGAGACCTACGCCAGTTCTCTTAGCCCAAGGCTTCTAGGGATTTACTAGCTTTTTGAGCTGTAGCCCAGGGACCTGTGGGTTATCAAGACCCTCAGTCTCCACTTAAGACTGGCAACACTTGGTAAATAGGTATTTTTTCACGAAAATGAAAACCTTTTACTTAACTGTGCATTTCTTGCAAGGAAATTTATGTGCTAATTTATGATAAGACTAGCGGCCCGCTCGCGGCTTCGCCGCGTGATCTGCGTAGCCGTTTCGGTATATTGCAACCCTCGGTAGTGGATTTTTGAAAAATAAAGTAGCCTATGTTTAACCTTTGATTATCAACTATATATATATACCAAAAATCGTTACAATCGGTCAAGCGGTGTAAATTTTTCATATAAACTTTCATCCCCTATTTCAACCCTTTAGAGGTTGATTTTGGAAAACTAAGTAGCCTATGTTAGACCCAGTCATTTTTACTACTTTCATTCTAAATTTCATCCAAATCGGACCAGTAGATTAGCCGTGAAAGCGTGACAGACAAACACACAGACATTCGGATTTATAATATAAGTATGGATTTACATTACATATATATTTATATTAACTTATTGACTATATACTGTGTAACATTTATATAGAAAACGGTTATATTTAAATAACAATTATAAGGCAAGCATCCAGGGTTCGCAAAATTTATAGGTATTCGCCCCTTGAAAGAAGCCACGATCCGACACACAGTTTCGTTACAGACTAACAAGGATAGTTCATTTAATCTGTCGTCAGCAGTTCATAGTATTCTCGTCATTAATTTATAATATATTAAAATCGTTTACTATATCTTAAGATTAGGTTCACAAGCTATAACAACACTCACAAGTATCTAAGCGACGTGAAAATTCATGAGTACCTCATGTGCGAGTAGTTTCGGCATTGCCGAAGGTTCGGCAGTTTTTTTGCCGAAACCGAAACTACGGCCGAAACTACAATTTTTGCCGAAACCGAAACCGAAACCGAACCTTCGGTCGGACACTACTTAAAATATATTTCACAGAATGAATGAAATCAATCTTACTTATTCATTCGTTAATAATAATTGTATAGTATTTATTTACTACTTATCAGTCAGTGTCACATTGTCTGTCCGACGACACGCTATGCGACGGTAGAAACATAAAAATGTATTTTCTATTACACAGTGTAATTATAGCAATAAATGTCATATTTTGTGATTCTATAGGAGTTTTTCATGAAAAATCAAAAATTGTGTTCCGTCCAGACAAGGATTACTCTCAATATTTTGGCTACACTGTGCTCTTGACTTCGAACAAGTGAGTGTTTTATTTACTTTTGTAACAATGTGTTTGTAATAGTAGCGAAGTACTATAGTTCGTTTTTCTGGCTTTATATGTATATGTTAACACAATTGACAGTGTGATGGTAGTAGGTTCGATTCCCACCTGGATAAAGGATTAAATGTAATTTATATTCATTTTTTTATATCTTTTGCATTTTGAATTTGGTAGGAAAGTGTAGAATTGAATACCTTTACATTAGGAATTTATATACGTGAATGAAGAATTGCTTATGCCTTTACACGTCCACTTATTGGCAGAAGGCAGGGAGTAGGCAGAGAAAATCTGGCTTTGAGACATTCCGTTTTCCAATTATCATATTCCCTGTACTTTGTTACTTTGTAATGTTACATACATTATATATGCGTCTATGGCTTGTTTTTATGTGTTACAACGTTTTTTAAATACAAAAAAAATGTAATGCTTCTCAAAATCAATTCATCTGTTTCAAAATTATCAACTTTTTAAAGCTTTATTTTTCTTTTCTTGTTTAACTTTTATCTAATTCCTCTGTCTCATATAGTTTAGTTTTTAAAAATATAATATATATTTTTCTTGTATGAACCGATAAAGTTCTAAAATATGAAGCGGTATTACCATTAAGATTAAAATAAAAAATACCTTTAGTAACAAGTCTTGTATTTTAATTTAATACTCTAAAATAATTATTAATTTATAATATAGTGGCCAGTCGTGGCGCAGTGGCACAGACGTGTGACTGGGTTCGATTCCCAATCGAGGAGTGGAAATATTTCATGTTTCTATTTTCTTCGCTCTGGTACCGAGGCAAAGCGCGGCATTAAGTTCCGCCACTTATCACGCAATGCCTCCGAATTCGGTGGAAAGTGGGGAACGGTGTGTCTTAACACTAGGTTCCCTCTTTCTACCATGTTGTGTGCGGGATATAGCGTGAAGCTAAAAAAATATAATATATTGTTGGTCCATATAATATTACTAAAATCAAGCAAGTTAATTTTAATTGTACCAAATTTGTAGTCAAAACAATTAAATATGCATAGTCGCTATTTCTACTGTTTACTTATAGTCGTCAAATTTATGTTTATTTTCGTATAATTAGAGTACTAACATATTATCGATATGCGCGCCCGATTATGATAATATTCAAGTAAATAATATTAAGTAATGACATACTTATTATTGGCAGTTTTAATCTTTGCCTCGCTTTGGCGTAAAATCTTCGTTACAAAGTCAAAATCAAATAATTATATTCAAAATAAGAAGTTTTTTTTTTTTATTAAATACTCAAACTCTACAGACACACGGTCTCGTATCCTTTTTTTCCTTAATTCTTTGATTACAATTCTTAAATTACATTGACATGCTACTCAAAACTAAAATGACGTTTTAAATTACCTAAGCGAGTACCTTACATTTACTGTACTTATTTCTACATTTAAATGAACCCTTAATTAAGACAATATACAATTTACAAAAAAAAAATTAAATAAGAAGTTACAAGCTTTATTATTTGAACGTCAAATAATTTACCACCGGTTCACTAAAGTTAATGCCTCAGACCTAAGAAGAATCGACGCAAGAAACTCAGCGGGACCTCTTTTTGTTCTACGTCCATGTCACTTTTTACAAAAGTGTATGTCAAAAGTGTGTTATTTTATTAAATGAAATTAATGTATTTCAAGCTTATATAATTGAATTATAAAAATACTGGGGCCTTCCTGGCATAGTTTAACTGTAAACGTGATAGTAATGGATTTGGTTCTTACATCATTAAGGGGAATAATGTATTTTTTAATTTTTTTTTCCTTGCTCTGGGACCTTAGAGAAGTCAGAATGAACTAGTTCTTCAATTTCCTCCTCGTGTTGAGTGGCATAACTTAACACTGCGATCAGCCTCAAAACCTGAGATGCGTAATCAAAATAATCAATATAAAATAATAGGTTGGGGCCAGTCATTGCGCAGAAGCACAAAGTGTGACTGTAAAGGGACTAGTTGTGGGTTCGATTCCCACTCGAGGAGTGGAAATACTTCATATTTCCATTTTCTTCGCTCTGGTATTGAGGCAAAGCGCGGCTTTAAGTTCCGCTACTTAACACGCAGTGCCTCCGAATTCGGCGGAAAGTGGGGAACGGAGTGTCTTAACACTAGGTTCCTTCTGCCTACCCTGCTGTGTGCGGGATACAGCATGAAACTAAAAAAAATAATAGGTTATGTACACAAATAGAAGAATAGATTTATGTAGATAAAGAAAATATATGTAGATAAATAATTTTGTACTTTCGTGGTTACTTCAAAATAGACAAAAGCAACACAGGAAAAAGCAATCCTTCATAAGACCAAATCATTTCCCCGATCGGGTATTCAACCCACAATCGTCACTCGTTTGTACAGACACTATTGCACAGTGCCGCAGTGGTGTCACAAATAACATCGTATTTCCTTAAAGTAAAATGTATTTTCTTTATCCTTATTACAATTCGTAATTCATTCCAGATTTGCATATACTTGTGTATTTCCCTTGAGTTGTATTTAATTGGTTTGGGCTTGAGACCTAAAATATATCTGTCACATGCATGTTCCTTTCTGCCACGAGAATAACAAATTAAAGGAGATACAGTGTTTTGGTTGTTTAGTGGTTAGCTGGTTAGCAGAGGTAGTGGGTTCGATATCTAAAAATAGAATAAATATACCTAATTTGCCTTCCATAGCTAATAGAGGCGAAGGGCTTAAATTTCTCGAATGGTGGATGAATTTCTATAGTGCATGGAAACTTTCAAAGTTAAAATAAAACAAATAAAAATAATAGTACGTTACAAAAAAAATTGACTGTAATTAAAATAAAAATAACGTTTAAATAAATTTGCATAAAAAGAATTAACTAGTAATATTGAAAAAGCAAAATTACCATATTTAGTGAGTAAAACTTTTAAGGAACATCAAATACTATAGCAAAAAACTTAAACAAAGATGTCACAGGTTTATGAACTTGAAAAATCAGTAACATATGAGGAAAGTAAAAGACCCATATAGTGACAAAATATAGCTACATCACGAATGGCCAACATTCTGGCATTAAGACCCCGCCTTATTCGGTATATGTAAGTCAGCTGCAGCATGTAATTAGAATTAAATAAAACTTTTTCTCATGACGTATTTATAGATAGTTTTTTAATACAATTTAATTATCTTACCTTATCCTATAAACATGCCCTCGAATGGATTTGAACCCGTAATTATCACGTTTATAGACAATAGAACAAACTACTTCCACAATTGCATTCCTAAAAAAACAGTATTAAAGTACTATTGGAGCCAGTTTAGCGCAGTGGCACAAAGTGTGACTGTAAAGCGACTGGTTGTGTGTTCGATTCCCACTCCAGGGTTGAAAGTATTTGAAAATTTTATTTTCTTCGCTATGGTGTCGAGGCAAAGCGTGGCGTTAAGTTCCGCCACTTAACACGCAATGCCTCCGAATTTGGCGGAAAGTGGGGAACGGAGTGTCTTAACACTAGGTTCCTTCTGCCTACCCTACTGTGTGTGCGGGATACAGGGTGAAGCTATAATGTAATATTTCTTTTGATTTCAGGCTCATAGTCGGCGCTCCGTTGACGACATATTCAAATCGTAACATTACATCAGGATTTATATACTTTTGCCCTCTAAATGGATTGGATATCAAAAATGTTACTTGTTATCCTTTGGGACATGATAAAGATAGTAATGATTCTTTTATTATCCATATATCTATAATATTTACTTTATACTACCAAAGTGGGAAGCGGAGTGTTTTGACACTAAGCCCTCTGCAAATTCCCGATTCTATAACGCGGGAAAAAGCGTAAAGTTAGGAAAGTAGAAGACATCGTAATCTGATAAAGCAAAGCACAGTGTTGAGTTCCACCACTTATTTAATGTTTCCGAGTGTAGTAGAATAAAACGCAACTTTTGCAATCCAGCAATAAATGTAATAAAAATAATCAGTAAGTGAAGACCATAATGTTTTTCAATTTCATTCTCTCTCTATGTAAGACAGTCTATTTATACATAATTAATAATTTATAAAAATGGTTATTATATATATATATGCTTGGCGCGGTCAATGACGCGGTCTCAATGTACTAAGAAAAATTGTATTTATAACAAGTTCATGAGGGAAAAACCGTTCCCATTGTTCTGATGGTTATTCTCGTTTATACTTAATTTAATAATTATATTGTATATTATTCCAAAAATAAATTAGTATTAGTAACCATACTAACCATATACCAACATGAGTGTGTAATATGTGTGTAAAATGTACATATATGCCTATAGATATGTGAGCATGTGTATTTTTTTGTATAAGGGCTCAAATGGAATGCAATCATAAGTTTAAATTTCCATTACAGCCCAAGTGTCGGACTGTACGGTAAGCTCGATGCTTGTGGGTTCGATGCCTGCTTAGGATATTGATCCCCCATCAAATATATTTCATTTTTTTCCACCCTGGCTAAACAAAGTACGGCATTGGTTATCATCACTACACACTCAGCTCTCTCCCTATTCCCACCATTCCCATCCTATCTCTCTCCTTCCCTCCTTCACCCCCTAGGTCGGCAACGCAACCTCAACCCCTATAGTGTTGTGGATGTCTATGGGCGAAGGTAACCACGTATCAGGTGGTCTTTCCGCTCGTTTGCCTCCTTTATTCAATAAAAAAAAAACACTCAATGCTTTGAAATATGTTATATACTCTTTAAAGACAACTTTTTTACATTTCTATCACAGATTATACAAAAAAAATGTTTTAATTTCAGTGCAAAGATTTTCCAGACTACTTGCACTAAACAAGGAATTTATAAAAGATGATATGTGGCTTGGAGCTACAGTCGGTGTTGTACCTAACGGAAAGATTATGGTAAGAAGTATATTGTTTTCATTTACATGCTTTTTCTCGCATAATTTGATAGCCAGAAAGGATGCCTTTTGTCTAACGTACCAGAGCGTAGAAATGAAAATTTAAATATAGTCATTCCTTCAAGTGGGAATCGAACCCATAATCATCGCGTTTACAGTCAGACGCTGTCCCACTGCGCCATGATACCGATAGCAATACCAGTCGAGTGGGGATTCGGGCGCGGTTAAGTGGGACTCCGGAATAGCAAATGGTAAGCCGCTGTATATAAAGAAGTGACCCCCACAGCGTTCTTTATCAACTCCCATTATCCAAGGCGACTACTACCCATCTGCCGTATCTTTATAATATATAATTTTTAAAAACTTCTTTTTTATACTAATAGGCATAGGTTCGGGTCCAGCTATATGTAAATTTTTCAAACGTAATTAAAAAATATTTTTCTTACCCTTAGCCTACTTAATAATATCAAAAATTATACATACTTTTTTTTTAGCTTCACGCTGTATCCCGCACATAACAGGGTAGGCAGAGGGAACCTTGTGTTAAGACACTCCGTTCCCCACTTTCCGCCAAATTCGGAGGCATTGCGTGTTAAGTGGCGGAACTTAACGCCGCGCTTTGCCTCGACACCAGAGCGAAGAAAATGAAAATATTAAATATTTCCACTCCTCGTGTGGGAATCGAACCCACAACCAGTCGTTTTAAGTCACACATCTATGCCACTGCGCCACGACTGGCCCCAAATTATACATTCAATATTTATTTAAGATGTGTGCACCAAGGTGGATGAAACCTTATAAAGACACGCACTACCTCGCAAATGGTGCTTGTTACTTGATTTCTAAGAGGACCTCCTCAGTATTATACCCGCTACAGGAAAATAGTAAGTTGAATACATACATTTATTATTGTTTATTTATTTTTAGCTTCACGCTGTATCCCGCACACAACAGGGTAGGCAGAGGGAACGTAGTATTAAGACACATCGTTCCCCACTTTCTGCCAAATTCAGAGGCATTGCGGAACTTAACGCCGCGCTTTGCCTCGACACTAGAGCGAAGAAAATGAAAATATTAAATATTTCCACTCCTAGAGTGGGAATCGAACACACGACCAATGTTTGTAGTTATACGCTTGTACCACTGCGCCACGTCTGGCTACATTTATTAATTTTTATCTAATATATTCGTCATAACATTTGTCTATGACTACCGGCATAGAAAAATTAGTGTCAAGACACTCCTTTGTCTGTTTTCTCTCCGAATTCAATAATTGAAGACGAGTGAGACGACTTTATGGCCATAATCAACGCCGAGCATTACCAGAAGTGAACAAAATTTAAGTAATATCTTAACCCCTAAGAGGAAATTGAGTCCATATTAATCATTGCGTTTAAAGTTAGCCGCTCGCTGTCTCACTGCACCATTACGGTTTCTAGTTTCATTTAGTGATTTGTAAATTAATAGTGCTAGTAGAGGAGTAAATAATTTATTTTTAGCTTCACGCTGTATCCCGCACACAACAGGGTAGGCAGAGGGAACGTAGTATTAAGACACATCGTTCCCCACTTTCTGCCAAAGGCATTGCGTGTTAAGTGGCGGAACTTAGCACCAGAGCGAAGAAAATGGAAATATTAAATATTTCCACTCCTCGAGTGGGAATCGAACCCACAACCAGTCGCTTTACACTTTGTGCCACTAGGCCACGACTGGCTACCCAGTAAATAAATCAATATAATAATAATGAATTTTAATGTATTCATTTACTAGCGAAGAAATCGCGGCTTCGCCCGTGTCTACTATACAAATATTACTGTTATGTATATTTGCCCACCCGCGTTCTTCCTAATATTAAGCGATATATATTTTTCATACAATATTTCTGCCCCTTAGGGGCAAAATAGACGATTTTGAAAAAAAATCGTAGCCTATATTTTGACCTAGCTTCAACCACAAACCTTAGTCGTCAAGTGGTTTAGATTTTTCATACAAATCTTTAATGTCAACTTACCAACCCCTTTAAGGGGTTGAGTTTGAAAAAAAAATCTATGTTTGACACTGAATCTGAAACCAGACAGATAGACATTTATAATATTAGTATGAATACTGACATCTGCTTGGATCCTTAATTTATATATGTATATATTTTTTTCTATTTTAAAAGTTCGCCAAGCGTATAGGACATTAGGCCTAAGAAAAGAATATGGAGAATATGGCATGCACCTGAATTTCTACGCTTACGGCCAAGCTGGTTTCTCTATGAAAGTTACCGAAGAGAGCGTCATTTTAGGTGCCCCTGGACTTTTACAGTGGACAGGTATGAGTATTATAAATAAGAATTTGACGTCACTACTGAGTAATTAGTACACGATGAATTATTTACGATTATTATGTTATAGGTATTGTGGCCAGTCGTGGCCCAGTGGCACAAGCGTGTGACTGTAAACGACTGGTTGTGGGTTCGATTCCCACTCGAGGAGTGGAAATATGTAATATTTCCATTTTCTTCGCTCTGGTGTCGAGGTAAAGCGCGGCGTTAAGTTCCGCCACTTAACACGCAATGCGTCCGATTTCGGCGGAAAGTGGGGAACGGAGTGTCTTAACACTAGGTTCCCTGTGCCTACCCTGCTGTGTGTGGGATACAGCATGAAGCTAAAAAAAAAGGTATGATGGAGGGCGGAAATAAGGGGTAACAGACTTGTTCCTATATTTGTTTTAGATCATATTAATAAGCAATTACATACGTGTCATAACTTTTCAGATGGATTTTTTTAAAGTTAATTACATTTATGTTTTGTTTTAGTTAATTCAGGAAATGCCTTCGAAATAATAGAAAAATAACTTACTTAATGATAAGTTAAACCTAAAGTACCTTTATATACAAACAAACAATTTAATATAATGTTGCTATTTACGATTTCTCACCTTAAGCATTATTTGTTTCACTAAAATCAATTCAGCATTTGCAAAGTGCTATTATTTTAAGTGTCCCATACTTAAATTGATTGCAGGTGGCGTAGTGGGATATTCATATACGCCAGAGACAGAATATGTTAGTTTGCAACCGATACCAAATCCGTATTATACATACGATTTAGGACCAGACGACTACTTTGGTAAGTGATGTTTTATCCTATTTGACAGTAATATAATATTGAATTCTTAAAGCAAGCAATATTATGAGAAACAATAAAATAATGTAGATTATTTTTTTAATCGAATACATTTTTGGTAATGCCCAATCACATTTTTTTTTGTCAATAAAACATGTTTATATATATTTTATCTGCCATACGTTTTATAACTGTGATGGATTTAATTTATTATTTGAGAAGAACTTAGTAACCTGCTACTAAGTTCCCTCTGCATACCCTATTGTGCAGTATACCGAGTTACTATACTAAATAATATACGTTACTAAATCCTAAGTTAAAGTAAGTAAAAACATTAAAAAATGCCGCAGGATTCGAACCTGCGCCTCTTGGAAACCCTCCAAGCACTTTGACCGCTAAGTCACGCGAATCCGAATCCCGCTTCGTCCAATTTTTTATCCATTTTCTAAATACTTTTTCAATTATTTCTTAAGTGTGTAAATAACATTTCAAAAGTAAGTAAGAAAGTTTATTTTTAGGATATAGCGTAGAATCTGGTATTTTCGAGCCTGACGGAACTACTTTATACGTCGCTGGAGCGCCAAGGTCTAAAGGAGGATATGGACAAGTAAGTTAAAATTTAAAAAAAAAATGAAAAAAATATAATAATATAGAAAAAAAGTAATAATAATATGGATACCGTGAGGTGTGGAGAGCTATCTCCAATCGAAGGAATGTTTATATTTAAATTGTTTTGGTTTGTTCTGTACTGGTGAACGAGACAATGAATAGCACTGAGTTTCGACACTTAACACGCAATATCTAGATTTCAAGCAGATATTAGAAAATGGAATGTATTGACAGTCAGTTTTCTTAAACTACCCAGTTATGTGGAAAAACGAGAAATTGAAAAACAAGCGTTAATATTAGGTTCTCTTTGTACACATACTATATGTAATAAAATTAAAAATGGGAAAGTCTGTGTGTTTGTCTGTCACGCTTTTACGGCTAGATACCGGTTCGATTTGGAGTTTATATGAATAATCTAAACCACTTGACCAATTGTAATGCATTTTGGCATAAATACAGTTGATAATCTAAGCTTAAACATAGGCTACTTTATTTTTTAAAAATGCGCCCCCGAGGGTTGCAATATAAAGAAATAGTTCACGCGGCGAAGCTGCGAGCGGGCCACTAGTGTGTAATTAAAAACTTATCTTTGGTCTTCCCAGGTTCTCATATTTAGTCCACCTGTCATAGAAAATGAAGCTTTGCATATAAAAGCTAAGGTCCAAGGACCACAATTAGGAGCTTATTTCGGAGGAGCACTATGTTGTGTGGATATAAACGGGGACGGTCTCTCTGATCTACTGGTCGGCGCTCCCAACTTTGTGAAGAGAGACGGCGGTCTCCATTACGACCAGGGCGCAGTTTTTGTTTATTTAACTGAATATGCTTCGGAAAATGTAAGTAAATATTTCAATACAGCGTCTATGGATTTGATCCCATTCCCCATATAATTAAATTTTCATTTCTTCGCTCTTGTATCTACCAAAGCGTGGCGTTGAGTTCTACCATTCAACACTCAAAGTTTTGATATTGGGCGGAAAGTGGAGGACGGAACTTTTCGACCCTAAGTCGTCCCTGACTTCCCCGCTATATGGGAATAAGAAAAAAGACTAGAAATATAAAAAAAGATGCTCGAACGCATCTTTTTTTTACATTTCAACATACACGAAAATGTAAGTCCATCCGTATATTTCTTGCTAATTTTGACTTATCACGAACTAGACTATTAGTTTCCCGCAGCAGGGTAGGCATAACAACCCAAATTTTTGCCTTTGCTTGTTGGTACTTAACGCCACGCTATACCTTAGCAGACGATGACGACGACGACGACGAAACGATTAAATAAAATAATTTAAATATAAGCGAAGAATCTTTAAGTACCCTTAGAGTAGGAATCGAACCCACATCCATCATAATTGTAAGCAGACGCTATCGCACTGCGCACTTCACTAGATATAATATGTATACTTTATCTCTCCGTTTCTGAGTATTTTCTTATCACTTTTCAGAATGATTATTTCATCTTAGCACCAGCTGACTACGTAACGGGTTCCAGCAACAGCGGCAATAGGTTTGGCAGTACAATTGCTAGCTTGGGCGATGTAGATGGGGACGGGTTAAATGGTAATACATCTTGGATATAAAAAAGGCATCTTTACGGTTTTTCCCACATAACGGGGTAATCAGAGAGGGGCTAGTGTCATGGCACTCCGTCCACTAATATCCGCTCAAAATCAAAACATTTTGGAAACAGGTTGAGTGACAAAATTCAACTCTCCGCTTTGTCTTAGGTACTAGAGCGAAGAAATAAAAGTTTAAATATAATCATTTCTCCGAGTGGGAATCGAACCTACAACCACTTTTACAGTTAGACGCTGTCCACTGTGGATATATGTCATTTTTAATACAAACAAAAATAAGTTGTAATATAATTATGTATATAATTTTAAGACAGCACAATAAGATTGTATAATTTTATTAGTAGAAACGCCTGGAAGAATTACAAGACTTGTGGATTCCATTCCAACTTTCTGTCATACTTTCAGATATTTTTGACAAATAAGAGATTGTATTCATATTGGAGTCATATAAATATTGTAATTGTCCGCGAATTAATTTATTCGAGAATCGTACATTATTCTATAAAAAGCGAAAATGTTGAAATTAAATCCTTTAATAATTCTTAGATTAATCTCTTCGATTTTTACACATAATTTTGATATATTACATGAGACGTATCATATGTGTATGCCTATTCGTTTAATTATGCTTCTATTATGCATTCTAGTTATATTTCTGTCAATTTTAGCAGTTGAATATTTTTAATTGGTCAATTTTTTTAATTTACCTACACAAAAACAGATTACCTATACAAAAATGTTAAACACCGTTTCAAACCGTTTTCTTGTTTATATTAACAATAATTATTCTTACAGACGTAGCTATAGGCGCGCCTTGGGAAGACGATGGGAGAGGAGCTGTATACATATTTAAAGGTGGAAGACATGGTCTGCACACTGAATATGTTCAGAAGATAGTGGTACAGGATTCTAAATCACTAGGCTTTTCTATATCTACTGGTATGGATATTAATGGAGATAATTGTAATGGTAAGTTTTTCACGTATTTAATGTAAATTTTGGCAACTTAGCGAATACTTAGCTTAATTTTGTATCACTTTATTAAGCACTAGCGACCCGTTCGTGACTTCGCTGCGTGATATGACACTATTATCCT
Source organism: Dryas iulia moderata (assembly GCA_019049465.1). Taxonomy (NCBI): domain Eukaryota; kingdom Metazoa; phylum Arthropoda; class Insecta; order Lepidoptera; family Nymphalidae; genus Dryas; species Dryas iulia. Next base: position 1,551,524 of record CM032418.1, read on the forward strand.
ATATCTGAGCCTCTTTGGGATTTTCTAAACTTTCTGTTCCATCATTATAAAATATAGCTTATATCGCCCCTGAATACTAATTAACTAATTGTAATTTAAATCTAAAATCAAATAATAAAATCTAATTTAACTAATTTGACTAATTGTAATTTACAATTAGAAAGCTGCACTATTCAGGCACAATCATAATCGGTTCAATACTTCCGAAGCAAACAAAGTTATAAACTTTGTTATGTTAGTATAGACTGCATATTAAGTAGTGGAAACCAAAAATACACTAGAATAATAAAGAAGCTGTTTTAGTGCAGAAGGAATGAAGCATCTATCAGATCTCTCAGGCGCGACGGTTGAGGATTCGATTCCAACTCGGGGAAATGTTCATTTATTATTTTCATTTTTTCGCTCTGGTACCACTCAATGTCTCGAAAAGTGAAAGGTTAAAGTTCGGCAAAAAGTGTGAAATCGAAAAGTGAAATTTAGGCAAAAAGTGTAGAATGGAGTGTCTTGACATTAAGTTCCCTTTGAATATCCAGCTTTGCGGGAAAACGTGAAGAATTGTAAAAAATATAATAATCTAATAGGTGAAAACTCTGCTACACTGGTGACTCCATCTTATTACCAAAAGTACAGTACAGTATCATTTTAGTTAAGTTATAATAAGAATAGTATAGTAATCATTAACTAATTATTTTCGTTGCAGAACTTTCAATCGGAGCATTCAGTTCAAATGCAGCGTACATTTTCCCTTGTATACCAAGCTTGTACGTAGAGACGTCGATAAAAGTGCCGGATGCTATGAATTTGCAGCAAAACGCGACGAACTTCACCGCTTTGTTCTGTGTGAAGGCCTCACAGTTGAAAAGTTGGTCACACGTCAAAATAGGTATGGAAAAATCATTTTATTCTCGCTTTTAAGGTTCTGTAAGCCAATTAGATGTTTCTTTTCTTTTTAGTTTCACGCTGTATCCCGCACACAGCAGGGTAGGCAGAGGGAGCCTAGTGTTAAGACACTCCGTTCCCCATTTTCCGCCGATTTTGGAGACATTGTTTGTTAAGTGGCGAGGTGGACGTTAATAACTGCGACACAGTTCCAAACGAATGCAGTTATTATCGTTACAAAATGTTATAATTATGTACTCATTGTTTAAATCAATAAATAATAATAATTATTATTATTATAAGCATAGCCATTTTATGTATTTTTTTAACTATACTTATAATATAATTTCTTTTAAAGGTTTTAGGGCCAAGATAATAATAGATCCAAAGGAGAACAGAGCGTATATAAAAGGCGATTCAGAATATGACGTCAGCATTTCTGCCAACAGCGAGAACTGCGAAGAACAAGTTGTGGAATTAAAGGTATCAGTCAAATTTCAAATAGTATTATATAAATCGAATCCGTCATAGTCCAGTGGGACAGCGTCTGATTATAAACGTAATGGTTATGGGTTCGATTCCCACTCGAGAGAATATTATGTAAAACTTTCATTTGGTTTTGTATCAAATACAAAGAATGACGTTGAATTCAGTCACTCAACACACAATGTCTCGACTTTCAAGCGGAAAGTGGACGGCGGAGTGTCTTGATACTAGGTCCTCTATGACTAGTATGCGAAAAAAACGTAAAGTTGCAAAAACAAAAGAAGATAACTAATTACTGGTAGTAAGTTTGGATGTTAAGTAAATAGTATATTATTTGGTATCCGCTTCGAACTTTAGCGTAAGTGTTTACAAATATGTGTATTCAAGAATATGGAAAATGTTTTGTAAATTTCTATAGGAGATAAAAGTGGGCCAGTCGTAGCGCAGTGGCACAAGCGTGTGACTGTAAACGACTGGTTGTGGGTTCGATTCCCACTCAACGAGGTGGAAATATTTAATATTTCTATTTTCTTCACTCGCGTGTCGAGGCAAAGCGCGACGTTAAGTTCCGCCACTTAACACGCAATGCCTCTGAATTCAGCATTTAACACATGTGGAAAATATACTTTATATTTTTTCTTTACAGCAAACAGCAGATCTTTCAAGACCTATATCAATGAAGTTCAATTTAAAAGAAAACGATGAATGGAAGGGTAAGTAATAAAAATATATTGAAAATATTTATAAGGCCAACGTGGCATAATAGGACTGCGTACTACAAGCCTAGAACCCTGTCGTGGGTTCATTCCCTGTTCGGGTAAATGACTATGTTTAAATTATTTCCATTTCCGTGCCCTGTTTAGAAAAAAATGTGGTGATACCATACTTATATTTATGATTCATAGTGTAAAGTCTGATTCCATTGATAAAAATGCAATGTTCTTAATTTGGGGCGAAAAGAAGATAGAATATTACTTAGTGATACTAAGCTTTTCCCAATGCATTAAACGCAGGACTACAAAAATAATATGTAGCTTTAGGTCCTGTGGCCAGTCGTGGCCCAGTGGCACAAGAGTGTGACTGTAAACGACTAGTTGTGGATTCGATTCCCACTCGAGGAGTGGAAATTATATTTCCATTTTCTTCGCTCTGGTGTCGAGGTAAAGCGCGGCGTTAAGTTCCGCCACTTAACACGCAAGCCTCCGAATTCGGCGGAAAGTGGGGAACGGAGTGACTTAACACTAGGTTCCCTCTGCCTACCCTGCTGTGTGCGGGATATAGCGTGAAGCTTAGGTCCTTAGGTCCATATTGAAAAATAATTCGAAAATATTTGTAAATTATTTCAGATAGTACAAACATACCACGCCACGCTGGAAGACTTTCTGATAACTCCAAATTGCATTCATCTTTTGATATTCAGTTAATGAAGGACTGTGGAGAGGACTTGATTTGTAAGCCATGGCTGATTATGACGCTACAGCCGCTGAATAGGTGAGAAAACTATTATTTCCATTTTCAAGCTTTTTCTCTCATAGTGGTCAGATGGACCCTAGTGTCAAGCAAGACACTTCGTTCTCCACTTTCCGCTCGAAATTGAGACATTTCATGTTGGTAGAACGAACGACAGGTACCAGAGCGAAGAAACGAAAATATAGATATAACTATTCTTTCTACTGGGAATCGAACCCTCGAATCGAAATCACAGACATCGTGTTTCAGATATACGCTATCCCACTGCGCCACGATGGCCTCATCAGCTATTATGTAATAAGAGAATAAATAAATAGGTATGGCACATTTAGAAATTGTGGCCAGTCGTGGCCCAGTGGCACAAGAGTGTGACTGTAAACGACTGGTTGTGGGTTCGATTCCCACTCGAGGAGTGGAAATATTTAATATTTCCATTTTCTTCGCTCTGGTGTCGAGGTAAAGCGCGGCGTTAAGTTCCGCCACTTAACACGCAAGCCTCCGAATTCGGCGGAAAGTGGGGAACGGAGTGTCTTAACACTAGGTTCCCTCTGCCTACCCTGCTGTGTGCGGGATATAGCGTGAAGCTATTTAATTTTAATTTAGAAATTATCTGTCTATAGTTATGAGTCCAATCTACTCCTGTATGAAAAATATATTGTCTTGTCACAGTATCATAGCTATGTATTCGCTATATTTTCTCTCATATGTCTTTACAAAAATAATATTAAGAAACATAGCTTATTAGGTACACATTTTATTCAACAGGATTCAGTTTAATATACATAATACTCGTATGTTGTTTATTCCATAGTTTTTCGAATTTCTATATATTTTCAATACACTCAACTAATTTCGTTCCCATTTTCAGCACATATGTACCAGGCACAGACGACAAACTAGGTGTTAAAGTGACTGTACTCAATAAAAAAGAACCATCATTCGGAGCCAAATTATATTTAAATTTATCATCACCACCAAAAAGGCTACCCAGAGAATGTTCCTTGGAAGAACTTAACGTAACTTGCAATTTACCTGCTCCTTTACGACGAATGGAAAAAGTTGAATATGAAATCGAATTAGAGTATATAAAGTTATATAAAGATAGTGTGGAAGAGATCAAAGTAGTTGCAACGTTACATGACCCGATGTATGAAGAAATGGAAATTGGGAAGAGGGTACAGGAGCAAGTGATAATGGTTACTCCTAAAGCCAATTTTAAGATAAATGGGTGGGTTTGTTTTATAATTTATATTAATATTGGATTGTCTTATGTCTCGATATCGTCGAGGATGGAGGACGGAGTGTCTTGACACTAGGTTCTCTCTGACTCCTGCATAGCAGGCAGGAAAAAACGTGATGCTAAATATATTTAAAATGGTTTTATTTAGCTTCTCTTTTACATATCTATTGATACTTGTATTTTGACATTCGATTAAAACAAATAAAACGTATTTAATATTTCCATTTCTTCGCTGTGTTGTCGAGGCATGATGAAGCGAGGCATTAAGTTCTGGCGTGAAACTGTGCTATAAAAATGAAATAATCTAATGATTTAAATAACTTTCATTTCAGATAATTCATTTATAACTATCATTTTATTTGTAAACTACATTAAATTGAACAAAAATAATACGAAAATAACGCATAATATATGTTTCATAAGTGCAGTAAAACATTGTGGTTTCATTAAAAACTGAAATTGCAAAACAGAACTAATTATTAGTGTTATTTTGTTAGTGAGTTTAATTAGTTTGATTTAGAATAGTCTAATATATATTTTTTTTTCTTTTTTTTACCTTCACGCTGTATCTCGCACACATCAGGGTAGGCAGAGGGAACCTAGTGTTAAGACACTCCGTTCCCCACGCATCGCCAAATTCGGAGGCTTTGCGTGTTAAGTGGCGGAACTTAACGCCGCGCTTACCTCGACACCAGAGCGAAGAAAATGAAAATGTTAAATATTTCCACTCCTCGAGTGGGAATCGAACCCACAACCAGTCGTTTACAGTCACACGCTTGTGCCTCTGGGCCACGACTGGTCACAAAATAATCAGATAATGAATATGAATCCTATCATGGTGGCTTGAGTGGATATCCAAATTCAATCGTGAGTGGTAGTAGGTTAGATTCTGATTCTTAGTAATTATTGGTTGCGGGTTCGACTCCCACCCTGAAAAAAATATCGTAACTGAAATATTTTCATTTCTTCGCCCTGGGAAAGAAGACAAAGCGCAGCATTTTAGCCCGCTACCCACTACCCACATTAATACCCACAAAATGAAGATTGATGTGCCTTGGTACTAAGTACTACTACTTTGACTCAAAAAACAAAAAGATAAGATTTTTATTTCACTGTTATTGTGATATCAGCCGAGCCCTGCCAAATGCAACGCTTGCAGTGACGAGGGACAAACTTAGTGAAGCCGCAAATATTAGTCTACAGCATTATTACGAGGTTAGTTGGGTTCCTCAAGTATATTGTAATAAGAAATTAAAAAAAACACATTATAGAGAAAAACTTAATTTGGTAGTATCGGTATATTATTCATTTTGTAGTTTTGTCGTAGTATTAAAGCAACAGCGACAATTTTCCTGTTATTGAAAAGCAGCCAAAGAATTACTGTTATAATTAATAACAAATCATAGCCCTTTATCCAACTCGAGAATATTGTGAATTCTAAGTGGCTGTCGTGGCTCAGGAGAGCGTCTGACTGTAACGCGATGGTTATGTGTTCGATTTACATTTTCAGGAATAATTATATATAAAATTTCATTTCTTATATTTGATACCTAAGACAGAGTAAGGCGTTGAGTTCCGCGGTTTAACACGTAACGTCTCGATTTTTAGTGGAAAGTGGAAGACAGAGAGTCTTGGCACTAGATCCCTCCTGATTACCCCACTATGCAGAAAGAAGCGTGTAGCTATAATAAAAATAACACATTTATCGCACTATAATAATTAAGGCCAGTCGTGGCCCAGTGGCACAAGCGTGTGACTGTAAACGACTGGTTGTGGGTTCGATTCCCACTCGAGGAGTGGAAATTATATTTCCATTTTCTTCGCTCTGGTGTCGAGGTAAAGCGCGGCGTTAAGTTCCGCCACTTAACACGCAAGCCTCCGAATTCGGCGGACAGTGGGGAACGGAGTGTCTTAACTCTAGGTTCCCTCTGCCTACCCTGCTGTGTGCGGGATAAAGCGTGAAGTTAAAAAAAATAATAAAGAAAAAAAAATAATTTAAATCTTTATACAAATACAATTTCCAAATTAATTGGGACATACAATACAATTGAATACGGAACCCTTTCCTTTAAATAGTATTTACAATTGCTTGAATTCGCCTCCTGATGTCGCTTTTAATTCGTTTGTAAAGCTCAGTAAAGTACAAGTTTGAATGTTTATTTATTCTGAATATTGAAAATGTGAAGTTGTATACCAAATACAACATCTGTTCTGACGTTTCTCGATCCTTTGTTTTACTTATATTTAATCCTAAAAATAGCTTAGTTAGTTACTTTTTTCCAGCAAAGCGAGGTAGCCATAGAGAATCTAGTGTTAAGACACTCCGTCCTCCATTTTCCTTTCGAGAGGAGTGACGGAAGTCAACGCCATGTGTTGTTTAGGTACCAAAGCGAAGAAATGAAAACTTTAGTATCATCCTTCCCCCGATTAAGAATCGAATCCATGACATTGCGTTTACAGTCGATATTCTCACGCTGCCACGACGGCCTCATTGTTATTTAACCTTATTTGAAGGCAGAAGGCATGCATATTTATTGTTATAAGATTATATTGTTAATGTACTGCTGTGCCGGAAAAAGAGTAAAGCTAGGAAAAAATTCTAAATGTATGTACATGCAAAATAAATAATACCGTAATATATTTTTTTTCATAATTGATCATTGATTAATATGTAACAAATTATTGTCTAACAGGTTACAAATTTGGGACCATCAGATTGGTTTTATCTGCGGCTTCTGATAAGTCTTCCTGATAAGGTAAATTGATTCAATTATACTCGTTACATCCGCATTAAAGTAAACAAGAAAATCAAAGTTATTGAACTGGCTTCTAGATACTTTCTACCTTACATGTACTTTATTCATCGTTTTCTATTTATTTCCAACTAGCGGCCCACTCGCGGCTTCGCCACGTGAACTACGTTGTTTCGTTCCATTGCAATGGTCGGGGGTGGATCATTAAAAAATACAGTATCTTATGTTTAAGCTTGGATTATCAACTATATTTAAGCCAAAATGTAGCGGTTTAAATTTTTCATATAAACTTTCACCCCCTATTAAAGCCTTTAGAGGAACGCATGGCTTAGCGGCCAGTGTGTTTTAAGAGGCGCCGGTTCGAATCCTGCTGGGTTAATTTTTTATACGTATTCTAAAAATGTTTTTTAATGTATTTTGTTTTCAAAAGTATGTCAATAAAACTTTAAAAATGTTGATAATATGTAACAAAATCTTTTTTTAGGTGAACCTGTCAAGTCGTGTTAAGGGATGTTCGGAAAACGGTACAGAATGCGAATGGGCGCTACCGGCAAAAGTTTCCCAAACAGTCATCCTGCCTTTGAAATTCGATTTGGGTGTACATGGTGAATATATTTACTACTATAGTTTTAGACACTCCGTTCCCCACTTTCCGCCGAATTTGGAGGCTTGCGTGTTAAGTGGCGGAACTTAACGCCGCACTTTCCTCGACACCAGAGCGAAGAAAATGGAAATATAATTTCCACTCCTCGAGTGGGAATCGAACCCACAACCAGTCGTTTACAGTCACACGCTTGTGCCACTGGGCCACGACTGGCCACAGTGGGGAACGGAGTGTCTTAACACTAGGTTCCCTCTGCCTACCCTTCTGTGTGCGGGATATAGCGTGAAGCTATTTAATTTTATTTTACTATAGTTTTAATTGAGGCGATCGTGGCACAGTGGGCAGCTTCTGACTGTACGATTTGCGACTTACAACGCGTTGGTCGAGGGTTCGATTTCTACTAGGAAAGTGATTATATGCCAATTATTTTCGTTTCTTCCTTCTGGTACCTAGGATGAAGCGCGGAATTCTGCCACTTAACGTCTTCACATATTTAAGGGGGAAAATAGAGAATGGAGTGTCTAGACACTAAGTTCTCTCTGACTTCTCTTCTATGCGGGAAAAAATCGTGAATTGTAGTAAGCAGTGTATATTACTACTATAGTTGTAAATTTAGGAGTCATAGATCGATGATGATTGATGATTTAATTGATATTAATCTTACTTAATATCTACTGACCATATATATATTTATAATACCTACTGACCACTATTAGTTATTGTATTATATTATTTATTGTTAATACACTAAGGACATATAGTAGATTTTTTCATTGTAACAAGTTCTCTCATGAAAAAAAAATATTTGAGTTTTCTTAATAGTAACTATGAAGTATTGTAACAATTTTGTGAATTTTCAGGAAATTTCTTTGGAGAAAAAATGGAGTACAATATTACTACCACTATCGTATTGGATGGACATAATAAGTAAGTATTTAATATTTTGTTTTTACTATTTGAATGTGTTATTGACATATTTAAAGTAAGGATTTTTTTTTTAGAAAATGTTTTGGTTATTCTAAGTGTGGTTCGGAACAAAGAAGTTCACCAAATCGTCTGAAGTGCGTGACAATAAAAATAATAAATTAAATAATAAGCCATATGTGGCCAGTCGTGGCCCAGTGGCACAAGCGTGTGACTGTAAACGACTGGTTGTGGGTTCGATTCCCACTCGAGGAGTGGAAATATTAATATTTCCATTTACTCCGCTCTGGTGTCGAGGTAAAGCGCGGCGTTAAGTTCCGCCACTTAACACGCAATGTCTCCGAATTCGGCGGAAAGTGCGGAACGGAGTGTCTTAACACTAGGTTCCCTCTGCCTACGCTGCTGAAGGATATAGCGTGAAGCTAAAAAAAAAAAAGAATAATAAGCAGTATTTAGAGATCCCATCAGGTGGGGACGGGTTAAAAGTAAAAAAACAATTTCGCTGCTGGGTAGCGTCTCGTAAAAGGCGGGTAACCCAGTAGCTTGGTGGTAAGAGACTCGTTCTCCGACTGGCTCGCGACCACAATCATGTCAAAGACGAACCATTAATCATCTGATGATGGTTCGATGGCATATAAGCTAGCTCTCTCCCTAATCCTATCATCTCCATCCTTCCTCCCTCTTTCCCTCCTTCATCTTCAAGTCCTCTGACGTTGTGAATTTCTATGGGCGAAGGTAACAACTTACCATCTGGTAGTCCCTCTGCTTGTTTGCCTCCATTCTTCAATAAAAAAAGAAAATTATTATAAAAACATTTACAACAATTGTGCATTCATTTTATAATTGCTCCATTAATTATGAAGGCGCTATGGGAGAATAATTCTGTGTAACACTGTTTAAGAGTAGCTAGCAAGCTAGTATCTGATAGTATTGTTATTTTAAAGCTCCACTCTTTTTTCCACATAATAAGATAGTCGGAGAAAACCTAGTGGTAACACACTCTGCTCTCTTTGTTTCGCCTAAAATCGGCACATTGCGTATTGAGTGCCGTAATTTAACGCCGCTTTTTGTCCACATACCAGTAAGGAACACAAATTAAATATAATTTTTTCCCGAAGCCCCGCAGTAACATTGAAAGTACAAAATATTTGCCGTAAAGATAAAATACAATTGAAAATTAAGAATTATATAAAATGTTTTAAGAAATATACAAGTAGATAAAATTTATATTTCTTCAATTTTATATATTTCTTGATATCATTGTGGCACAGTAAAACCTTATAATGGGATTCTTGAATGAACCCCTCATTCAAGAATCCCATTATAAGGTTTTCTCACTCTGGTTAGGCAAGATTAAAAAAAATAAAAAAATCTTAATAATTATCTATTAATTTAAGAAATAAGTTGCTAGAATATTTACACAGGCGCTTTGCGACAACGGGTTTGAGTAACAAACACAATTTAATTATGGTTAAAAAATATTTTTCGTAATACGGGATTAAATTAAGGCCGGTCGTAGTGCAGAGGCAAGTGTTACCGTAACGCGACTAGTTGTGGGTTCGATTTCCACTTCAATAGTGGAAATATTTTTTAATATTTCCATTTACGTCGCGGCAAAAACGCGGCGTTAAGTTTCGCCACTTAAGAGGCTTCCAGAATTCTGTAAAAAGTGATAAACAGAGTGTCTTAACACTAGATTCCCTCTGTGTGCTGTATGCGGAATACAGCGTGAAGCTAAAAAAAGAAGTTATTTTCGACATTCTGGTAAGATAAATCGAAGTATTTATTTCGTTTTTTCTTACGCGGGAAATGGAGAACGGAGTGTATTGACACTATCTTTTTTGTCTACATAGAATATCTTTAATAATAAAATGTATTATAATATTTTTTATAATAATTAACAGGAGTTGTTCGGTAACAACCACGCTGGTGCTGGAGCCGTCGCCACCCATATGGCCAGTAATTGTTGGCAGTGTTGCCGGTCTTCTACTTCTATTGCTTATAACTTTGACACTTTATAAGGTACGCTATTAAACGTAATTTAATAATAATGTAAGACTTAAGAGTGTTTGTTTGAACATCTTTGGAACTAGACATTTAAAGACGGTATTCAGAAGGCGCGGGTTCGAATCGCGCTGTGTTCAATTTTTTATACGTTTTCATTAAATGTCTTTTTCAATTTTCCTAAGTGTGGAATAACACTTTAAAAATGTTTAAAAGTATCTTTGGAACTACCAGATCATTTTAATTTTTTTTCTATATAATAAACACACGTATAAGGATAATTATTTTGGAACACTATCTAAAATCTTAGTACATTTTTTGCTAAATGGTGCTGCTGAGCTCTTCAATCGGGGGCTTAAAAAAATGCTTAATATTTGTGAGTCATTTGCAGAGTTGGTGTTAAATGCAATGCTAAAAAAAGCGAAATTCTTGTATTTAAGGCTGGAAAGCGTATACCAAGTTGTGTTATTGCCACCAATTACTCTGAATGGGACAATTTTAAGTATAATTAGCAAATTTGAATATTTCTTCCTTTTTTTTTAGCTTCACGCTGTATCCCGCACACAACAGGGTAGGCAGAGGGAACCTAGTGTTAAGACACTCCGTTTCCCATTTTCCGCCAAATTCGGAGGCATTGCGTGTTAAGTGGCGGAACTTAACGTCGCGCTTTACCTCGCCAATAGGAGCGAAGATAATGGAAATATTAAATATTTCCACTCCTCGAGTAGGAATCGAACCCAAAACGAGTCGGCCACGACTGGCCATAATAGATAATAACCCTGGAATAGACAAAAGCGTTACTTCAAGGTTTAATCTATCTTTTTGAAATATTGCAAATTTTAATTTAGAATACTACATCATTACGTTACTAAATAATATTTTATTAATAATATGAACAAATTGAAAAAAAAAACGAAGATTATATTAACAAAATCATAAACTAATTAGAAATTATAATAACATTACAGTGCGGGTTCTTTTCAAGAAAACGTTTGCAAGACTTCCAAAGATTGCAAGAGCAAGAAATGTCGGCAGAAGAAAGTTCTTCCGGTCAAAGTTCTTCAGGACAAAGTTCTTCGGGACAAATCGACGAGAACGCTGCAGCGGAAGTATCTTCACAAGAGCTTATTGTGGACGATTCAGATTAAATATATACATTAATTACTTTGCGACTGAGATTCAATATTATTATTTAAAACTTTTGGAGGTTACGATTGTAAACGTGGTTGTTCAGTTCAGATCTGTTCAGTCTTGACTTTCGCAATCTGGATTTCGATTTTGAACAAAAGGCGGAGAACGGAGTGTTTTATAATATCTTTGCTTATTATACTGAACAAAATGTAACCTATGCATTTGGGCCCAGTCGTGGCGCAGTGGCACATGCGTGTGATTGTAAAACGAATGGTTGTGGGTTCGATTCCCACTCGATGAGGGGTAATATTTAAAATTTCCATTAAGTTCCGCCACTTAACACGCAATGCGTTCAAATCCGGCGGAAAATGGGGAACGGAGTGGCGTAACACAAAGTTCCCTCTGCCTACCCTGTTGTGTGCGGGATACAGCGTGAAGCTATAAAACAAATGTATTTAAAACATGATATTAATTCACTAAAGCTATGTATTGAATAAGCTAACTAGAAGTAAGAAACTGTCTATTTGAAATAAATCATTGTTTTGTATTTATAGTATAGTATTTTTTTTTTTTTTTTTTTTTTTTTGTTTTGTATTTATAGTATAGTACTAAGTACTACTACACTAGTAGTCTTGTATTGTAGTCTTACCCTTTATTAACTTATTTATTATATAATTTATACATATTTATTTATAATATATAATAGTCAAATGCTTAAATCTTATTAGAATATTTTATTCCAGAAAAGGTCATTTTATCAACTTTCTTAAGACCAAGTTATTTTTATTGACATTCATTCATATTATAGCAGGTGTTATTTTTTACCGAATATAAAATTAGAAATTGTATATAAGAATTATGTATATAATATTAACTGTAAGAGAAGGATTTACTTATTATCCCATAGATTCACAGGCAGTATTTAGGTTTTATAACTATAATTTAATCTTAAGAGGTCCCTTAAGAATGTCCATTAATATATGCAATCACTTTCCAAAGTCCATTTTGTACCTAACTAGTATTATTTATACTAATTTTATTATCAGTTAACTTGTTTGTACTTTTTAATGTAAAAACAAAGAAATCTTTCTTATTTAATATTTCTATAAACGCAATATAATTTATTTTAACATATATTCTATTTAAATATTGACGATTAATTAGAGCGAAATTTTATTAAATTTAATATGTAAATTTAAGTATTTTATATATTTTAGTTAAGTTTGACACACGAAAATGCAGTTTAAAGTAGTCTTAGAAATTAAAATGTTATTTCTGATTATAGTTTTTTATAGACTGGACTGTATATGGACCAGATTTTTTAATATTACTGGACTTAATTCTGATTATTAAAAAAAAACAATTTTTCAGTATTCGGCCCATTATATATTCATAATTTTATACTTTTTGTTGTTATTTTTTTATTTTTAATTGAACATTTTGTTGACCAATTGAGGTAAAGCGCGGCGTTAATTTCCGCCACTTAACACGCAATGCCTCTGAATTCGGCGGAAAATGGGGAACGGAGTGTCTTAATACTTTGGTTCCCTCTGCCTACCCTGCTGTGTGCGGGATACAGCGTTGACCAATTTAACATGGAAAGATTTTATCATTCTTTGCTTCTTCTTTCTTCTTGAATACCAGCATAATATATATGATGTTTAAAATATGCATATATTTTTAAGATGATTAAAAAAAAACATTTTTTTTTAAATATTTATTTTTATCGCTATATTCTTTTAAAAGGGAAACCAAATAATTTCTTTTGCTGACTTCTATTGTTTTCTTAACAAGTTTTCTATTTACCTTCACTATAAGGTTTATTTATCCATCTGTTAATGTAAAAAGTCTTGCAAAGCCATTTCGACCTACTTCTTTTTGTTTGTATTATTTGAAAATTTGCACATGTGTCCGAATATATTGACATTACGATATTTTTTTTCTATAACTAACATAGAGGCCATCGTCGCTGGACAACCTCTGGCTGGACAGTGGCACAAGCGTGTGACTGTAAGCGGCTGGTTGTGGGTTCGATTCCCACTCGAGGAGTGGGAATCGAATCATTTAATATTTCCATTTTGTTCGCTCTGATGTAGAGGTAAAGCGCGGCGTTAAGTTCCACCACTTAACATGCAATGCCTCCGAATTCAGCGGAGCGTGGGGAACGGAGTGTTATAACACTAGGTTCCCTCTGCTGTTCCGCTGTGTGCGGGATACAGCGTGAAGCTAAAAAAAATTTTAGAAATTAATTTAAATATTTATCTTTTAACGAATGACCATGAGACTTATTGCATTTATTCATGTTAAATTTGTATATACTACGTATGTAATACTAATTTTTAAGGAAATAAAAGAAATTTGTATATAAAACACTGTATTTTTTTAATATAATAATCTACTATTAAAGGCCAACATGACTTTTCTACTTGGAAACCGTTAAAGAGGCGCGGGTTTGAATCCTGGTGCGTTCAAATTTTTTTTATACCTTTTCTAAAAAAATGTTGCTATTTCTTAAGAGTGTGTAACAATTTAAAATGTTCAAAGTATGAATGTGTTTGTTTTGAAGAGACTGAATGAAGAAATTACATTACAAAGAACCCCCGAATGGGGATTGAATGTGAATAGAAATACTGTTTTAAAATATCCATACTTATATTATAAATGCGAAAGTCTGTGTGTTTGTCTGTTACGCTTTCGCGGCTAATCTACTGGTCCGATTTAGATGAAATTTAGAATGAAAATAGTAAATAACCATGGGTCTAACATAGGCTACTTATTTTTTCAAAAATAACCGCTAAAAGGTTGAAATACGGGATGAAAGTTTATATGAAAAAACTAAAGCGCTTGACCAATTGTAATGAATTTCGGAATAAATATAGTTGGTAGTCGAAGGTCAAACATAGGCTACTTTTTTTAAAAAAATCCACCCCCGAGGGTTGCAACATAACGAAACAATTAGGCAGTCCACGCGGCAAAGCCGCGAGCGGGCCGCTAGTAATATAATAAATGTATTTTCGAATACCAAAAATATACGCGATTAATCCGGTTAAAAAAAAAATCATTTCAAAATGTGTAGTAATCGCGAAAACAAAAGATCATATTAAAAATAATATAATACGAAAAAATGTTTTTTTTCAAATTCTTTGGATCTACTGGGCGGATTAAATGAAACTTCTTTTAATCAAAAGGAGGATTTAGCATAAAATTGATTTTGAAAACAGAAGCATGTGATGTAAATAGCACTATTTATATGTTCTTTATCGCTTGACATATATTCGTATAATTTTTTTTTTATTTATTGAACAAAGGAGGCAAACGAGCAAAAGGCCCACCTGGTGTTAAGTGGTTACCTTCGTCCATAGACGTCCACAACATTAGAGTTATGGATGCGTTGCCAGCCTCGGGGATGTAGGACAGAAAGAGGGAGGAAGGATGGGAATAGTGAGAATAGGGAGAGCTGGCTTACACAACACATCATCAGATGTTTGGCGGTTCGTCTTTGACACGATAGTGGTCGCGAGCCAGTCGGAGAACGAATCTCCTACAACCAAACTACTGGGTTACCCGCCTTTTACGGGACGCTACCCAGCGGGGGGGAACTGTATTCTTAACCCGTCCCCCTACGGGTAAAGTATAATTCGATAAAATATTAAACTTAGTAGGGCCAGTCGTGGCGCTGAGGCACAACGTGTGACAAATTTCAAATTTTGTAACGACACTGTTCTTCATTTTCCCTATATACAGCAAACTAGTCTTTATTTATAATATATAAAAATAAAGAAAACATACTAATGCTATATTCGGTCAGACGTGGCGCAGTGGTACAAATGTGACTATAAATGACTGGTTGTGGGTTCGATTCCCACTCGTGGAGTGGAAAAATTAGATATTTCCATTTTCTTCGCTCTGGTATCGAGCCAAAGCGCGGCGTTAAGTTCCATCACTTAACAATGCCTCCGAATTCGGCGTAAAGTGGAGAACGGAGTGTCTTAACACTAGGTTCCCTCTGCCTTACCTACTGTGTGCGGGATACAGCATGAAGGTAAAAGATAAAAGGTACCTACTATAAATGCTAAAGATCGTCTGTCTGTCTGTATATGTGTCCGTTTGTCACTGATCTGATGTGGATAGAATTCCCTCTGAGGTTGAAATAGGGGTTGAAAGTTTGAGTTGTTTGTATGAAAAATGTAAACATCTTGACCAATTTCGGTGAATTTACTCAAGTAGACAATTCTTGGCGTAGGTGTAAGTACTGGCTAAATATTTTTAAAACTAGTTTAGTGTTCTAACTAAAGGTCTTTTTCAATTTTCCCAAGTGTGGAATAACACTTGAAAAATGTTTAATAGTATTTAATAAATAGCATTCTCTCTTGCCAAACGATTGTTCGTAGAATAATCTTTGGGTAGCAGAAATTTGTATAAATCTCTCTACAGAGATACTAACAACAAAAATAAGTTGTAATAAAGCGTATAAGAATTTTGACGCAGCTGGTAGTAGAACGCATGGCTCAGTGGTGAGGGCGCGGTACTCAGGAGGCGCGGGTTCGAATTCCGCTGCGTTAAAATTTTTATACGCTATCTAAATGCCTTTTTTAATTTATCTAAATGTGGAATAACACTTTAAAAATAACTGTTTTTTTTCTAGTAACTCTTTGGTTTTTGTCAACTTCACGCTTTTTTCATACCGAAGTAGACAATACTTTCGTCCATAATACTTGTTAATTAACGGACCTTAACGCCGGGCTTTATCTTGTTCACCAGCGAAGAGCGGAGAGCGGAGAAATGAAAATAATTTTATTATGGGCATTCCATCGAGTGGAAATCGAACCCACAACCCATCGTGATGATGGCGCCACGATGACGAATTCTTCGTTCTTTTTAGATTCTTAATTTAATTACTTTTTGTATTTTGTTTTTTTTTTAAGTTTACGTGTTTTTTTATGAACTGGTTTTTTTTCTTTTTTGTTACAGTTTAATTGTTATTTCATGTATATTTTGTAGATACAAAATGTTAATAATGTTTTTAAATGTGTATTTTTTTATAATTATACGCTATAATCAAGAAGTACTATTTAATAAATTACAATACACAATACATAAACACTAAGAATATATTATATGTTTAATGAATAACAATCATTGAATTTAATAATAGTGTAAAATACCATTTTATATAATATTTTATTTAGCATATAAAAAAAATATTAAAAAAGGAAGTACTGGCTGTATGAGATACTGCTGAGTATGTAGTCAGTTGATGATATTTAAAAAAAAGGGAACATGGCGGGAGCGTAAATTGGAAAAAAGTATATTCGGAAATTTATTAATACTAAAATTGAAATATTATGAATTTAATACGGTAAAGTATATATTTAATTATTAAGTAAGTTGTCTTCGTAGTCATAGTACGAGAAGTGGCTTCAAATAAAATTAATTAACTTCTGTACATTTTTTCCTGCATAACAGGTTAGTCAGAGAAAATTTAGTGCTTGGACACTCTATTCTCCACTTTTTCAACAGAATTTATATATAAATTGAAAAAACATTAACACTTACAATAATAAATGAATGTATGTTTATACAATATCAATGTAGCACGCGTTCACAAGCTTATGAGCAGAAAAAAACACCACCCTTAAGATATTCACGAAATACTTTCAGTATAAATATGTAAATTTCAAATAAGGTCCTTTGAAAAGGGAATGGAGCCATGTAACATTTTGTGAACAAGAATTGTCTTCTAATACATTCTTATTTTGATAAACATAGAGTTTAAAATAGATGGGATTTTTGGGGCAAAATTATTTCACCATTTCACTACTTTATTGGCGGCAGGTGCTCAGGAATAATATAAAGAGAGCCAACCACAAATAAATTGTTATTTGTGCTACAAATAACTTCTTTTTGTTGTTGGTAATACTGTGAAGATGAACTGTCAATTTGATGTACAATCAACTCTGGGTTTGTATTCCCATTTATAATCTGAGGACTTCCGTTTCGTGGGCATTGTGAAGTAGTTTTGTTAAGAAATATTTTATTAAGTAAGTAAGGTTACGTGTTGGTGGAACTCAACGCTGCGTTTTGTTTTACCAAATTGGGAAAATTTTAATATGAATGGGGGTTTTGAAGCCAGTCATGGAGCAATGGCACAAAAGTGTGACTGTAAACTACCGCCGCCACAGTTCGCTGTAAGAGTGTACAGCAGGGTAGACACCTAGTGTTATGACACTTCGTTTTTGGAGGCATTGCGTGTTAAAGAAATTGTAAATATATCCACTCCTCTAGTGGGAATCAAACCCACAACCGGTCGTTTACAGTCACACGCTTGAGCCACTGCGCCGCTACATGCCCCACATATGGCAATAATTATATGCAATGCCTCCAAATTCGGCAGAAAGTGGGAAACGGAGTGTCTTAACACTAGGTTCCCTCTGCCTTCCATGCTGTGTGCAGGATACAGCGTAAAGCTAAAAAAAAGAAGTCCTGTACAATCTCATATATTCCCGACTAGCAAAATGTAACAATCCATACTATACATAAATAAAAGTAGGATTATAAAACCTTTTTACATTGAATAATTTAAATAAAATTAATAATAGTATTGAAAATTATTTTAATTAATATTTTTAAATAAATAAAAAAGAAATAATTAATATTTTTGTAAATGTTATGTAGGCTGAATGCCATACTGGCAGGTAATAATTTATGAAATTAAAAAAAAAGAAAACATGGCGGGAGGATGACGCAATAAATGGACGCTTAGGAAATTAATGATATTAAATAGCAAATAATATGAATTTAAAACAAGGAAGTGGATATTTAACTAATAGATTTAACATATAAAATGCAATGAAATCGAAGTATAATAGTTTTGTGGTATTCAAGATTGGTAAAATGCATATTTGTAAACTATGAAGATTTTCTTGGTAAGTTTTATTATATTATTAGTAGAAAAATTGCATAAAATGAATATGAAATGTTAACTAATATACAATAATAAATATTAAAAGGTAAATCATAGTATTAAATAATAATATTAAGTGTTAAGAATGTTATTTGTGTGAGATTTATCAAATTTACAATATTTATAAGTAAAAGCGTTTGCTGCGATAAACCGCCATATTTAAATAGTGTTGTATAGTCGTTTAAGTTAAATTCGCGAATATTATGATTAATATATAGTATTGCTGTATTAAAGGGTCAGGTACTACTAATAAGATGTTAATGTATAAGATGTTTTAAAAGATTAAACGTTTTATAGTTAGATAAACAAAGGGTTTGTAGTAAAATATATTAAAGATAATATATAACGGGTAATATTTAAGAGAATACAAAATTAAATGAGAATGTGGGGCCAGTCGTGGCGGAGTGGCACGGACGGACAGCTAACTGACTTGTTAGTTGAGTACTTAACTCAACGCAGTGCTTTATCTAAGACACCAGAGCGAAGACATTAAGTTTAAAATATAATCATTCCCCGAGCGGGAGTCGAACCCACAACCATTGCTTTACGGCTAGACGTTATCCCACTGCGCCAATATGGCCTTACCATTGTTTTTTTTAGCTCCCGTACACAGTACAGTCGGCAGAGGAAACCTAGTGTTAAGACACTCCGTTCCCCACTTTCTACCAAATTCGGAGCCATTGCGTGTTAAGTGGCAGAATTTAATGCCGCGCTTTGCCTCGACACCAGAGCGAAGAAAATGTAAATATTAAATATTTTCTCCTCGAGTGGGAATCGAACTCACAACCAGTCGTGTACAGTCACACGCTTGTGCCATTACCCCACGACTGGCCCACCATTGTTTATGTTACCTTTAATAATATTCTAAGCTACTGGGCATTATTTTTTGCTGATTGTTATTTTTTTGTTTAATGAATTTTTTAGATGTTATTGCGGAACGTTTTTATCTTTTGTTGAATCTTTAATCTTTACTAAGTACAATTTTTTTAATAGATTAGAATTATATTACAGAAATGGCGTTTTATACATTTTTTGTATTACTTTTTGGCTTCTATATTCATAAAATACGCCTGTCTTATCAAAAACACTTTACTACAGAAGATGTTGGCCCAATGTCTTTTTGATTCATACATACCGATATATCTCCCTTTCCTTTTAGGATAAGATAATGGAAGTATATTTCCGGCTTCACCTGTTTTGCCGCATAGCAAAGCTGGACAATTAGGCAGAACCTATAGTTAAGACACTCCGTTCTCCAATTTTCATCCGAATTCTAGACGTTACGTATTGTGTAGCGGAAATAAAGCGAAATGACATTTCAAATGTTATTATTACCTCGAATCGAAATCGAACCCACAACTAATCGTGTTTACAGTCCGAAGCTGTTCCACTACGCCAAGATGGCCTTCTATGAGATACACGGATATTATTTAATACATTTTGAATTTTATTATTATATAATTTTTATGTTTTAACATTTTGGTTAAATTGTTATTATATTACAGTACAGTTAGGATATTACATTAATATTTAATATATTATTTTGAAACCATCGAAACGTATAAAAACAAAAACAATAAAACAATATAAATTATAACAAAAAAAAGTATACGGTAGGATTCCGTAAATTTATTTACTTATTTTCCTAAAGTTTCTATTGTTTTGTTTCTCTTAAATATAGGAATATAAATGTTCTCTGAAATAAAGACTCAGGCTATGAGGACATCGTGGCGCAGTGGAATATCAGTGATTTGTTGTGAGTTCGATCCCTAGTAAGGGGAATTTGACTCCATCTGTGTCCATATCACGTCACGTCTTTGGCTTTTATTGTTTTTTTTGTTTACTACATTATTGGCATACAGTATGTATCTTCTTTTTTTAATTCTCTTTTTTTATAAATTACATTTTATCTTCTCAACAATATCAGTACCTAAAACTAATTATTATAACATAAATCCTAAAAGAGTCAAAATTTTGGAAATTCCAATTGTATTGCTAAAAGCGGCTCAGCTCAATTGAATGTGGCGTTTTATCACACGCGTTTGATTGGCCAAGGTAAACATATTCGTTAACTTTTTCAATCCTGTTCCCATCTACCATGATATGATCTGCATCGATGTCTTTGCACATAATTTTAGTGTTCTGACCGTTTTTTTTATACCGATGCAAAGGGAGGCTGTAGACATATCTTTTGTACCATTTCTTGTACGTCTTGTATGTTATCCGCTAAGACAACTATATCTCTGCAAGAGTTTAAAAACATCTTGACCTTGATGAACACCTCGTGCGACAGGTATAGATAGGTGTGGGGCGTGTGGGGCGACAAATCGATATTTTCCACGGATGAAAGCAACCTACCCCCCATAAAATTCGTCAATGAAATCATTTTTGTAAGCAATTATTTTTTTTAAAGTTAATAATTATTTATTAACTATATAATTAGACTTTATCAGAAAAAATAATAAAATCAATTTAATAAATAGCATGGTCACCCTACTAAACTTGCAGTGCGGTCCGCAGTTTTTCTCTAGGCATGATGTAGCTGCTTAGGATGAGATACGAGATCACAGTCAAAGTCATTCTTTTAAGACGTTCACTTGTTCATTACATTGCACTCTCGATTGCATTCTGAACTAAACCTTACGTTTTTATATTTTAGTGTCAATTTCGTTTCTTCTTGTGTTAGTTTTTTTTTTTTTTTTTTTTTTTTTTTAGCTTTACGCTGTATCCTGCACACAGCAGGGTAGGCAGAGGGAACCTAGTGTTAAGACACTCCATTCCCCACTTGTGTTAGTCCACATTCTAAATTTATGTTCCGTTTTATATTTATAATCTCTTTTTTACCACTTGTGTACTTCTTCTTCTGTGTCTTGTGCTTTATAAAATAATAGGGGCCATAAAGGTTTTAAATTATCTCATTTTCATTTTTCATTTTCATTTATATTATATTTGGAATATTTAGTATTAAATCGTGATTAAAAACTCTTTTCTCATCAACCCTCTATATTGGTGACCCCATATAGGGCAAATTGTTGATCGCGAGAAAGGTTTATTTAGCGTCTCGAAAAATTATTCACCTTTGGTAAGCCTCAAGATGACCTCATACGAAATCAAGAAGGACTCGTATCAAGATGAAAACAAGGAAGGGTTGCCTTGGTGAAGGTTTCCAGTGCCGCCTGTGCACATTTATCCTAGAATGGCTCCTCCCCTTCTTCTGCACATGAGGGAGAGTCGCTGGTTCCCTCCATAACTTAGGAAGAGATGGATTTGGCTCTTAGAATATTGAGGGTCAGCAAGACGGCTCTGGGACCAGACAGTATTCTAGGAATAGTTTTAAGTATCGTCCTACAAACATAGGTAATAATCTTAGAGAACTATATGATCAGTGTCTCTCCGCTGAACGGTTCCTTAAGATTTGTAAGGAAGGAGGGTTGTGCTCTCAGGGGGCTTGCGTAAGAAGGGTCTTCTGGACTCTCCTTTCGCATACAGGCCTACCTTTCTGCTGAATGAGACGGGCAAGCTTTTTGAGAAGATCGTCGCTGCTCGTCTAATTCGTTCACAACGGGTCATGGTGGTTAGAGCAATTCGGAGGTACCGCACGTTGTCGGCGTGATCCATCTTGGGAGCTATAGGCAGAAGTGCTTGCCAGTATTTATGATTTTGGCACAAGTGAGTGGTGGAGCCTGTCCTCCCCCATCTAGAGAATTGGATCTACAAAGTAGAAAGTTTGGGGTCCTGACGTTCAGACTGGAGCAGGCGCAAACGGAGTATAATAATAATAATAATATTTATTCATTTTAAACTGTGGTACATAACTATAACATTGATTATGTATGGTTAGTTTGGCAAATACCTGCACCAGATTGTTCGTCAGAAGTTGTCGCCGGCGTGCCATGAATGTAATGCGCCTGTCGATTCAGCGCATCACACATTTGCAGAATGACCTGCCTGGGCCCCACAACGCCAGGCCTTGATGGCGGTAGGTGGTAGGCGGTACCTCTCACTAACCAGTGTAGTGGGAGCCGTATTGGATAATGAGAGAAACTGTTCTGCAATGGTCTCCTTCTGCGAATCAGTTATCGCACTGAAGGAGACCGCGGAGCGGGCGCGTGAGTCCAGCGCTAATGCAAACTCGCTTATCCGCCGTCGGAGCCCAGGGAGTAGGAGAAGATGGTCTGCGCATCTCGTACTCCCCCTACCTTAGAAGAGCTACCGCGGAAGGGTTCTTGATCCTCTCGGAAGTCATCGAGGCTGCGGGTGCTCTGAATGAAACCCCAGAGCACCCTGAAGGTGACGGTGCCCCGCAATAGGTGGGCTGACCACCGAGGCGTCGTAGCAGAATGCACAAGCGACCCTGCGACGTCTCATGAGGGTCTAGAGGGTTTCTGCTGGGTTTTAGTAGATAGTATCGGACTCATCGGTGAGTCGCACAGTACCATCCGTCCGTAAGACAGCTTGCCTGCCTTACTTACGGATGGTCTGCGTAAACAGCATTTCCCATTGATAAATAATAAGCCCACGTGGTAAATTTAATTTATTTTCGGTTTTGTGTTTATAATCTCTTTTCTGTACTTCTTCTTCTCTGTCTTGTGCTTAATAAATTAAAAGGGACCATAAAGATTTTATTTTTTTACTCATTTTCATTCATTATCATTTTCGTAATATTAGTTTTAAATTGAGATTAAAAATTCTTTCCTCATCTACTCCTATAATACTGAACCCTCTTTCTTAAATTTTGACTTATTGTAATTTATTTTGCATGCATAATAAGTTTTTATCAGATTAACCATATTCTACTAATTACTAATCTAAACACATACGCTACAGTATTTATAAATGAATGGTAGACAAACAATTGTGTGGTAGTCATTTTTCTTCTAGTGTCTAGTTACATTCAAATATGTTCCGCCGTACTTATAACAAAGGTTTTGTTTTGTTGCGTCTAAAACATACAAGTGTATCGGAGTTCTATGAAGGTCAATCTCCGTTTATAACTGGTGGTACTGGTTTCGTGGGAAAGGTATGCTTCTTTTCTATAGTTCTTATAAAATAAGTCAAAATTAAGTAAAATCCTAAATTTTAAGTAAATTTTTTTTACATTTTAAAGTGTTATTCACACACTTACAACTTACTTAAAATTTTATTTGCTTTTAACAATTAAATATTAACAGTAATTAATTTGTTTACATTATTGATTTGTGAGCAAATGAGATAAAATCCACAAAAAATTTGAACAAAAGCACTTTTATCACATTGCTTAGCGGTAATAGTGCTTGGGCGATTTTCAAGAGCCGCGGGCTCGAATCCCGATGTGTCAAATTTTTATACGTTTTCTAAAAATATAATATATTTCTAAAAATAAAAGCTTTCATAAAATGTATTTAGCTCCAGGTTTGTATCGCAGAGAAACCTTATGAAATTTCTTTAAGATAACTAAAAAATAAATTAATTATAAAGAAAATATAATGTATGTTATGGATGTCTATGGGCGAAGGTAACCACTTAACACCAGGTGGGCCTTCAGCTCGTTTGCCTCCTTCATTACATAAAAGAAAATATCGCTAAAATAGTTCAGGTTTCTGATAAGTAAGAGATAGTTATTTTCTTTCCCAGTGGTGCAATAATGAATATCGCCTGAGTCTAAACATAATTGATCGCTAGTTGGATTATATTTTAATCATTTTCATTTCTTCTCTTTGGTAAAGGAAAGAGCTGCGTTATACTGTGCCCCTGAATACGTAATGTTTCTATTTTGGGTAAAATTTTAAAAATAAACAAAACTTATCTAGGATTCTTCCTTACTACCTTGCTTCGTCATGGAAAAATGCGGGAAACTCAAAAAGAAACAAAAAAATTGAAAATTTTATGATTTTATCTCAAATATTTTTGAAATCTATATATGTATAATGGTGTTAATATATAACAGGTGCTTGTGGAAAAACTTCTTTACCAATGTCCTGGAATAGAAAAAGTATACTTTTTGATAAGAGGAAAGCCAAATGTTTCACCTTATACACGGCTTCAACAAATTCTAGATGAACCAGTAAGTTTTTTGAAAGAATATGATAGAATATTTAAAATTTTTTAGTATTCAAAAAAATATAATTCATTCATTCAGTCAACTAAGATGGTAGTAAAAAAATCCGCTACAGATTTTCCTATTGACTAAAAGGAAAAAATATATTTATATAAAAAATTTATGATAAAAATTTAAGTTTTATAGAAAAACATTTATTTGGTGGTATTATTTTAGATGTTTTCAAGACTAAGAAATGAAAAACCGGAAGCGCTAGACAAAATCGTACCCATAGTTGGAGACATCACAGAACCGGAACTTGCAATGAAAATTGAAGATCAACAGTTATTGATTGATAAGGTAGGAAGATTTTTTTTTCATGATTTTATATAGAAAAGAATATCGTCGTCGTCGTCGTCTCTCTTTACAAAGCTGTGGCCATCTCTAGAAAAGATCTCTTTCAGACGATCAGTGGAAGATGACGAATGCTAAACAATGAAATAGGGAATAGTGAATATAAAAAAAATCAAAAAATAAGTAATAAAATTCTCGTCTCTTACACTCTGGTTATTAGGCTGATGTAAAATATGAAAGAAATGGAGCACCATTACTCTTGGTTCTCTATGAATATATTATTTCCTGTATAGCAGAGTAAATTTAGAAAACCCCAATGTCAAGGCAAAGGCAAGGTTCTCCACTTTGCAAAATTCATGACATTATAGAGTCTCAAAATTGAAATATCTAAATTTTAAAAAACTGATCATTTCACATAACTACAAGACTATATAACTATATACTGCATTAGTCAAAATTGACATAATCAAAAATGCAATATTACATAAATCATTTATATAATTAAATTTTTGAATAACAAAGACCAGAGAAAGAAATCACATTCATTCTTCAAAGCATATTTGCAAATTTTCAGGCTTCAATGGTTTTCCACGTGGCTGCGAGTGTGCAATTCAATAATCCTTTACACGAATCTATCAATGTTAACGTTTCTGGAGTGGAGAGAGTCCTTGATCTGTGTCACCGTATGAAATCATTAAAGGTAAAGAAAAGCTACTGGTTAACACAACTTTTTACTATAATAATTATTTGTTTATTTTATGATTTTTTCAATGTTAGTGAGCGGAGATAATAGAAATACCAAATATTTACACTCTTCGAGTGGGAATTGAACCCACAACCAGTCGCTTTACAGTCACATTGTGTGCCTTTGCGCCACGACTGGTTCCTAAATGTTTTTAGAAAACGTAAAAAAATGTGAGCGTACGAGATTTGAACCCGCTCTTTTCTTGAAAATCATTGAAGCGCTCTGACCGCTAAGCCATGTCCTCTATATTCGGCTATGTCGAAATTCTTCAACGCTTATTACAATTTATTTCAATTTCTTAATTGTTTTGTAAATGTTTTTTTTTAAGTTGGAAAATTAACATGTCGGACGACGTAATGAAATTGTTACATCAATTCGAGATTTTTTTGTTTTTTTTTTCTTGTATTCAAATAAATTAACCAAAATAATTACCGGTGCAAGTATTCAATTATTTACTGTCAGTGGTTTGCAACTTCCTTATACCAAGGTGTAAAAGAAAAAAGATAAAAACATAATTCCATCTGTATAATTAGTTCCTAAATATGTATATCTTTAAAATAATGTGTTTAATAATTTTATGATGATGACTCGGTACCGGAGCGGAACAGATTGTAAACGCGATGCATCCGGGTCAGAATTTGTACTCGGTGATAATATGTAGGTGTAGAACCCGAACTGTCATATTTTCTGGCATCTAAAACAAAGCGCGGCGTTGAGATCGACCACTCAACACGCAATGTCTCCATTTTAGGAAGAGAGTGGAAGACAGAGTTTTTTTACACAAGCTTCAGTGACTGTGCTTTGTGGAAAAAATCATCTAGAAAAACTCAATGATTTTTCCTTATTTCTCTCTCTGTCTATAATACGTAGAGTAGTAATTCAAAGCACAAAATTTACAAAAAATAATATGTTTAAAATTATATAAAATTGAAAAAGACATTTAAAGAAAACGTATAAAAATTTGAACGCAGCGGGATTCGAACCCGCGCCTCCTGAATACCGTTCAGGCGCTCTCACCACTGAGCTCATCCCGCTGCGTTCAAATTTTTATACGTTTTCTTTAAATGTCTTTTTCAATTTTCCTAAGTGTGGAATAACACTTTAAAAATGTTTAAAAGTTATACAATATTGTTTTAATTAAGAGTAAATTTAATTATAGAAATAAGTAAAGTAAATATAATAGGATAACTCGCTTATGTAATTTAATACGTCATTTTAGTTTTGAGTAACATGTCAATGTAATTTAAGAATTGTAATCAAATGATATTAAGGAAAAAAAGGATACGAGATCTGGGTGTCTGTAGTGTTTAAGTATTTAAATAAAAAAAGTTAGCGCAAGGTGATGTGTTCCACGATTTAACAAGAAATGTCTGCAATTTGGTTAACAATGGAAAACGGAGTGTTTCGTTTTCATTAGGTTCTAGAGAGAAGTTTTTTCCCATATAAGAGAGCAGAGAAATATTTTTTTAAAAGAATTAATTAAACAGTATAAGCAACTACTTGATAGACTAGCGACCGTTCACGACTTTCCCTCCAAATCTTACCAAACTTTCTTGCCCTCTTTTCACTCTTTGATTTTTGATTTTTTTCATATATAGCAAGCTGTTTACTAGTTAATATTGTTATGGTTTTTATTTTTCTGTCTCCATTTCCCCAGTTATTTGTCCCATAATGAAATAAAACCAAACCTGCAGACATCACATATATATTTTATACTCTTTTCAGTCTTTTCTTCATGTGTCAACTGCGTATTGCAACACGGACAAAAGTGTCATAGAAGAAGTCATATATCCACCACCAGCAATATTAGATGAAGTAAACGCAATACTCACAAAAGACGTAAAGGAGGATGAACTGAAGGCAATAATGAGTAAGTATTTTTAATAGCTTTACGCTTTTTTACCCATAGTGGAAGGAATCATCTTAGCGGAAGGAAAGTCAGGAATAGGGCAAAATGGCTGAATATTCTGGACGAGACCAAGACCCACCCGCGGCTTAAGTGCCTTTGATGATGATGATGGGATAGTTAGAGAGGACTTAGTGTCAAGACGTTTAGTTGTTTATTTTCCGCCTGAAATTGAGACACTACGTGTGGAGTGGTGTAACTTAATGCCACGCTTTGTCTTACATACCTGAGCGGAGAAATGAAAATAGTGCACCTTCATACCTTTTCCCGCATAGAAGGACAGTAAGGAAGAACACAGTGTCAAGATACTCCGTTTTTCGTTTTCTGCCCAAAGTTTGAGATGCTCTATGCTGAGGAGTGAAACTTATAACTTATTTCCGCGTTTTGCCTTACATACCAGAGCGGAGATATGAAAATAATTTAAATATAAAAATTGTCCTGAGTGTAAATCGAAGCTACATCTAGCGTATACAGTCAGGCTATGTCCCACTGATCCCACGACAGCCTTAAATAAAATGGGTTAGTTCATTATAAATATTTATTTATATATCATATGTATTAAGCAGAATAGGTAGAAAGATTTTAGTATTAAAACACTCCGTTCGATTAATTGATTCTCTCCGTTGTTGATTAATTGATTCTAGAAGTGCTGGAAAATAAAAATAGTTAAAATTTTATTATTCTTACAAACAGGCATCGAACCCATAACCCATGTACAGCTAAAAAAAGTCCCACTAAGCCTTCACGGATTTTGAATAGTTAATATGATTTCTTACATTTTTAAATCTGTACTTATTATATTTACAGACAAACAACCAAACACATATGCATTCGCCAAAGCTCTTGCAGAGACAATGATTGCTGAAAAACACGGAAATATTCCTACGGTTATCGTCAGGCCATCGATTGGTAAGATACTTGTTGAATAATTATTTAGGTGTTTATATAAGTTTTTTTCTTTATGTTGGTAGTAAAATAGTATATTTATTACATGATTATAGGTATATTTATTATATGATATAATTATATTAGTATAAATAAAAGTGAATCCGAACTACAGGCGGCTATAAATATTTATTGTAATAGTGTCCGTGACACAGATATGACAGTTTCTACTAGTAGTAGTAGCGGATGGTTTGCCAATGGTTTTTTTTGGAAGGAATATTTCGACCAACAATCTCAAGTTAGGGGCATTTGGTACAAAACTATTCAATCAGAACCTTTAGTAAAACCGTGGATTGATACTGTTTGTCTGAGTAAAAAGAAAGCGTGTTGCGCTTAAAGCTTAGACTGGACATAAGCCGTCAAATAAATTCACCTTCCTTATGAAAAAATTAGATTACCCAAATTGTTCTACTTATAATTCAATATATGATGTAAACCATGTTATGATGGAATGTACCCAGAATAAGTGGGTCATTCTGGGTCCAGCCAGAATGACTGATTCATGTGGAGGGATGTTCAGTTTTAGAGTAGACGATTCATATTTTTTTATAAAATATTACAGTGGGAGCCAGTAAAAACGAGCCGCTGGTTGGTTGGGTCGAGAACTGGTTCGGAATGACTGGAATGATGACTTTAACTTTTCTTGGAATAAATCGAGTATTGCTTTGCCGTTCCACAAACACTCTGGACATCATACCTGTGGACTACGTTTCAAATCTTATGATTGTTGCCGCTGCTAAGAAGTGCAGGTTAGATTTTTTTATTTTTCTCTATCTTTTTCCGCATATTTCAGAATGCAGAGAGATAGGACTATACAAAACGTATCGTTTCTCAATAGAACTGGCGCGTAAAGTCTCTAAAAATTAAGTGAAAAGTGGAGATCAGGGTGTCTTAACTGTTTTTTTAAACGATACATTTTTTCCTATACCTCTTTCCACCCAAAATCAAGACAATGCGTGTTAAGTGGCAAATTCAACGTTGCACTTTATTTTCTAACTAGGGCGATCATTCCTCCAAGTGGGAATCGAAACCAAATATCCAAAATGAGAAGTGTGCTTGAAAAGTTGTCGTTGCTACAACGATGGATATATTTATACGGTTTAATTATTATTAAGTTGGACAAATGTTTCCTATATACCAGGGCGTTGAGTTCTGGAACTCAATACGCAATGTCTCGATTTCGGGCGGAAAGTGGAAAACTGAATGTCTTAACACAAGTTTACCCTGACCCTGGTGTGGAGGTAAATACATCCGTAATTTTTTCTTTATTTCAGTTCAAACGATAATAGTGTTAGTGTATACAATTGTTCAACGAGTAAAGAAAACCCTCTCGTTATGACCAAACTAAGGAAATTAGTTATGGATGATGCTTATAAAAACAAAGCGTGTAAGTATGGAAGTACGACATTTTTTTAAGATCTGTGAAAAATATCTATTACTATAGTAAAATTGTAAAACAGAATGAACGAACGAACGAACAACGAACTGCTGGACTGGTTTGAATGACGCTTTTATGGTTTTTAGGCTATAATTCATTTTGAAAAGTGGAACACCTGGTTTAGAATAATAGATAACTACACTATATAAAAACATCTTCATGCTCTTTACCACATAAATGGGCAATCAGAGAGAACGTAGTGACTTAACACTTCGTCCTCCACTAAGCACACCCTAAACTGAAACATTGCGTGTAGACTAGCGGAAGTCGCTTTGCCCTTGCTACCAGAACAAAGAAGCGATTTTTTTAAGCTTCACCCTGTATCCCGCACATAGCGGGGTAGGCAGAGGGAACCTAGTGCTAAGACACTCCGTTCCCCACTTTCCGCCGAATTCGGAGGCTTGCACCAGAGCGAAGAAAATGGAAATATAATTTCCACTCCTCGAGTGGAAATCGAACCCACAACCAGTCGTTTACAGTCACACGCTTGTGCCACTAGGCCACGACTTGCCACGAAACGACTGGGCAAGAAACCAACGTAGAAAGTCCAACAACCTATCGCGTTTGCAGTCAGACGCAGTCCCACTGCGGCACGATGGCTTTTTATATTGTATTATAATATGTATTTACTATTTATATTAAAAAAAAAACATTTTTTGAAAACGTATAAAAATTGGAACGAAGTGGGACTTTTGTACGTTTTCTTAAAATTATCATTTCCTGTGAATAATACTTTAAAATATTAAAGCTAAGTTCCGCCACTTAATACGCAAAGCCTGTTCTAACACTGGGTTCCCTCTGCCTACCCTGCTGTGTGCGGGATACAGCGTGAAGCTAAAAAAATATATATTAATAATATATATGTGTATCATTTCTATAATTTCAGATGATGTACCTTTTCCTTATATACACTTCACAACATCAAAAATGGTCGAGAGGTTGATAGTAACGACATTTAACGCAATACCAGCATATTTAATAGATACGCTTTTACTTTGGCAAGGAAAGAAACCAAGGTAATATCAGTTTTTGTAATTTTATTAACTATTTTTGTTTTTATATAGGTTATTGTAATTGTTGCATGTATTTATGTATGTATGTTTTTATTTATGTAAGTGTTTATATATTATTTTGTAATTCTGTTTTCGCGGTTGTTCTCGCGGTTTCGGTCTCTCGAGCTTCACAACTATATCTATTTTGTTCCAATGAAACCGTTAAGGATTTTTTAAAAAAATAGCTTATGTCTAACCTTGGGTTATCAACTATATTTATGCCAAAATTTATTACAAACGCTTAAACTATTTAGAATTTTCATACAAGCGTACATTATCCTCTTTTTAATCCTTCAGGAGCTGATTTTAAAAATACGTAGCATACGTTTGGCCCTGGATCTCGAACTATTTATTTTTCAAATTTCATCTAAATTCGATCGGTAGATTAGCCATAAAAGACCGATAGGCAGACTTTTCTATCTCGATGTTTATAGCACATCCACTTCAACAACGTCGACCAACGTCTAATATTAATAATCGATACTAATCCAAACATTAGATTGATCTGGCAATCAATTTTTCAAGAAAAAAAAATAGGTTTAAATATATAATCCTCCGATTGCTTATTTATTACTTATTAATCAAAAGATAAATTCAACGTTTACTCAAAAACTTTTTTCATAAAAATGACTGTTAGATCCATCTAACGTTGCAGTTTTCGGATTAGGATCGATTATTGATATTGAGAGTAGATGAGGTCTCTACAAGAGATGAGTACTTTCATTTCTTTTTTTCTTTATATATTTTTATATGTGCAATAAATAATATAATGTCGTAGTGTTCAGAGAATGTTCTGAGAATCCCAAAGAGTGGGCCCATTTATTGAGAAGCCGCGAGCGGATTGCTAGTCCAGAGTTATAAATGCGAAAGTCTGGTCTGTTTGTCTGTTATGCTTTCACGGCTAATCTACTGGTCCGATTTGGATAAAATTTAGAATGGAAGTGGTAAGAAATTTTAGATCAAACAGGCTATTTTTTTTAAAACTCTTAAGGATTAAATGGAAAATTTTAAACCAATTGACCGATTGTAATGAATTTTGGCATAAATATAGAAACAGTAGTTCAAGCTGCGATCGGGTCGTTAGTAATCTATATAGTAGTAGAAGTATATTAATAGTAGAAGAAAATTTTGAACAGCCGTGGTATGTCCTTGGCCTCCAATTTGTTTGAAAATTGAAAGAAAGTATTTTTCAGGCTTTAATTTCAACCATTGGACGATTAAATTTCCCTCTGCCTACCCTGCTGTGTGCAGGATATAGTGTAAATGCAAAGAAAAAATGCAATTATAAAATATTATTATTTGAAACCATCGCGTTGCAGTCAAATATCTGTATGTGAACGCAGTGGTCGTAAGTTTGACCCCTAATCGAAAGAATGCTAATATTGTATAAATTATTCTTTTACTACTAAAAGCCGTGAAGCTAAAAAAATATTGTATAACATGTTACGAGAACAGTCTATTTGAAAAAATAATTCAGAATTCGATTCACAATCAAAAACGATTGATTTTAATACAAATCGCTCCTTTTTCAAAACAAAGTCTTTTTACGAAATATTTCAATTCAACCGTAATTTAATAACCATTATCTCCATTTTGGGCGTAAAATGTTAAACTCCGAGAGAACAGGATATAAAGAAAGCTGTTCTTTTTTGCATATTACTTATCGATTTTTAAAAGGAGAATAGTTTTTAAAAGAAAACACAAATTTTACATAATTACGACTTATCAAACAAAAAGTAGCCACTAGCGCTACGATTCTAGGCTTGATTTTGTCTTTATTCCTATAAATTAACCAATTAATTTTATAATTGCCTTATAATTAAATTTATTTTTCAGGTACATAAATTTACACGAAAGAATATTAAAAACACGCGGAGTTCTTGAGTTCTTCTCAGCTAATTCATGGACTATCAGCGCATCCAAAACGAGGGCTCTGTTCGAGTCTTTAAGCCCAAGTGATAAAGAGAAGTTCAAGTTCGATCCTTCAGATATCGACTGGAATGATTACATACCGAAGTACTGTACCGGCGTCAGGAAATATATGTTGAAACGTAAAACGTAATACCGTAGTGGCTCAGTGACGACATGCAACTGTAAACGCAATGGTAGTGGCTTTGATCCTACTCTAAATAATAATTATCCCTTTTTTAGTATTTAAGTGTATTCTTTATTATTTAAATTTTCATTTCTTCGTCCAAGTACTTAAAACAGTTGAGTGTTGAGTTTCGCCACTCAACTAATGTTTTGATTTCGTGCGGAAAGAAGAGGATATAAATGTTAAACTGCAAAAAAAAATTTAAAAGCTGAAACATAATGGCGCATTATCGTTACCTATAGGCTGTGTTATAAGAATTAAATCCTTAGGAAAATTCTGTTAGTTAATAATCTGTTTCAGTTTCAATTTTTTTAAGTGATATTTACACACTTAGGACTTTATACACTTAGAAATACTTTTCAAAAATTTTTTTCTTAGATCATTTCACTAAATTCTTTAAACATATCACTTCGCACATGTCAGTAGAGAACAAATAAGTTCTAAGATATATAAGGAATGATATTATTAAATATGATATGTAATAGAATAGATTGAACGTACGTTAATCATTGCTTCGCCATTTCTAGTGGGTTGGTGAAGTAATGTTAATATTAACATAGTTTTGAAGTCTTAAATTGCTCCTAAAAAATATTTTGAGACTTGTATTACTTGAAGTTGAATAAAATAAATAAAAAAAAGTATTCACGTATTTAGAACATTGAAAATCTTTTTAAGAAAACGTATTATAATTTCAACGCGGTGGGAATTGAATGTGCGCCTCTTAGGACCATCCAAGTGCTGTGACCGCTAAGCCATGCGTTCTAATACCAGCTGCGTCGAAATTCTTATACGATTATTGTAACTTATTATTATTGTTAGCATATCTATAGAGAGATTTTATATATAATATAAACATATATACCCAACTTTTTTAAATATAATAGAAGCTGTGATAGATCTAATTTAGTAATTAATGTTGATTAGTTGATGATTGTTTTTAATAAAAAAAATGTATATATATTTTTAGAATATTAAGTGTGTTTGTATATGTAGTACATTATATATATGTTTTATGTTTATTTAAAGTTATATTACATAATAAATACTACATAATAATGGTTGCCAGTTGTAGGAGGCCTAATCGTGGTGCAGTGGCACAAGCGTGTGACAGTAAACGACTGGTTGTGGGTTCGATTCCCACTCGAGGAGTGGAATCATTTAGTATTTCCATTTTCTTCGCTCTGGTGTCGAGGTAAAGCGCGGCGTTAAGTTCCGCCACTTAACACGTCATGCCTCCAAATTCAGTGGGGAACGGAGTGTCACTGATATTTTAGCATAATAAAATACTACATAATAATAAAATTTCACTAAGCCTTTTATTATATTATAGTCAAGGTTTCTAAGTTCTTTCTTCTTACTCTACTTACTGGATAATACGTGCAATTACAGAAAAAAAAAATAACTTTACCCGTACCCCTTTTTCCTGTATTATCCTGTATTATAAATGTATAGCTTTCTTTTTATTCTGTTCTTTCGGAGTTTAACATTTTACGACCAAAATTGAGATAATGGTTAATAACCATTATCTGAATTACGGTTGCATTGAAATATTTCGTATAAAGCCTGTACACAGTTAGGCTTTGTTTTAAAAAAGGTGCGATTTGAATTAAAAACAATGGTTTCTTGATTGGGAATCGAACGCTGAAGTGTTTGTTTTTTTAATAAATTGTACTGTTTACATGTTATATAACATTTTTTTAGTATTAAGAAAGCAATTTATATAATATTATCATTCTCTCGATAAGGGATCAAACCCACGACAAATGCACACACAGACTGCAACACGATGGTCTCAAATAATAATATTTTATAATTCCAATTTTTTTCTTTGTATTTTACACTATATCCTGCACTCAGCAGGGTAGCCGGACGGGACATAGTTAACACTTCGTTCCCCTCTTTCAGTCGAGTTCTGGAGGCGATTGCGTGTTAAGTGGCGGAATCTAAGGCTGCGCTTTGCCTCGACAACAGATCGAAGAAAATGGAAATATTAAATATTTCCACTCCTCGAGTGGGAATCGAACCCACAAACCAGTCGCGGAGTGCCCCTTGTACGCGCGACTGAGACTGGATGCGGAATTCGAGTTGGAGGATAGGATAACTGTAGATAATTTGAATAGGCTAATTATGAGTAATAGGGAGAAATTTTTGAAATATTGTGTAAAAATAGTTAAAAATAGTAAATAGTAAAAATAGTAATTAGTTATATGATCCCTTATAATATCCCAGCATAATATAAAAGTTATTCTGCAGGATCATATAGGGATAGCAATAAGAATTAGGTATAAAATAAAAGTAGATAAGCACGTAGGATAGACAGTAATATTATAAGTTTGATTTCCTTTGTAAAATATATAATAGTTATAATCCATAGAAAATAAGGTCTCCATATTCTTAATAATGGAGGTGCAAGAGAAAAAAAAAAATAAACCAGTCGCTCTGCACCACGACTGGCCGCAAATATTTTCTATTTAAAAGTTGCAAAACTTAAATTGTACTTATGTAATTGTCTTCCGACGTATCATTCACGAATAATATAGCCTGTTGTGTAACTAGACAACAGGCTATATTATTCAGAGGTCTTTACCTCTGACATACAGTCAGATTTAATTAAGACGTTACAACATATAATCACTACTATACTTCCTAAAGACAAACCTAAAAATCTTATGGCTAAGCTAAACGTAACTTATAAATTCTTATCAGCAGCAAATTGTGTGATTAGCAATGCTCAAGCCTTAAATAAAAGCTAGCTAGCTTTTGAGTGAAATTCGTGAAAGATTAACTAATCTTGAGTTGAGTTGTCTAGTTAATTATCTTCATAATCTGAACTGGAACCTGAGTAAGAACCACTGTGGTTCTTGATGTGAAATCAGCTCAGTCAGCAATCAGCAGCTTGGTTAGCAGCAGTATATGGTAGAGGCACAGCTTAAATGCTGCTGCGTGGAGAGTTCACGACATTTGACTTACAGGACACTTGACTTAGATACTGTGGTGACGATGATATTACCGTAGATTGCAAATGGGGAAATGAGTGTTCGTATCAGCTGGATCTAAGTAGCTTATTGTGATTCTTCTATATTTCCCTCATTTCCCATCATCCCATGGCAGTTCTCGTAATTGCCATACGTCGATTTACTTCGTCTACGCGGCCTCCACTGTTCGACACCGGGTGACATCAAGGTGCCCAGGTATATATAAGACGATACTACTTCGCAGTTACTAATTTTACATATTTCAGACGAGTTGTTATTTGCACGATCTATGATCGATATCTTGGTTTTACTACTACGGTTAATCCTTAATCCAAACGCCGTTCCATATTGCGAAGCAACTGGAACAATGAAGCTAGCACTAGATGCAAACAGCGTCGAGTCATGTCGATACTACACGTGTAATATGCTAATCTTGAGGGCAAAGCTTGAAGATAATTAAAATATTATTTTGATACCATCGAAATGTATTAAAACAAAAACAACATAAATTATAACAAAAAAATATATACGATAGGATTCCGTTAATTTATTTACTTATTTTTTTAAATTATTATTTTTGTTTTGTTTCTTTTAAAAGAAATATAAATGTTGTAAAAATGAGGCTATGATGCCATCGTGGTGCACTGGAATATCTGAGTGATTTGTCGTGAGTTCGATTCCTACTGAGAGGAATTTCTGAATATTTTTTTCGGGATATTTAAATAATATTCATTTTTTCATATTGGCAAGAGAGTGTACGAAGCTGAGTTCCGTCATTCGTCACGTCATTTTGATTTTTGATGTAAAGTGAAGAATTTAGTTTTTTGACACTTAAGCTCTCTGAGAGTACTCTGCAATGTCAACAACATTAATTTGTTAATTAAAAATTTTATTTTTAGCATTGTAAAATATACAATTTTTTTTTTTTGTGTATATAGAAGAAATTTCTATGCATTTTAATTTAAAAAATAGTGGAATAATGATTAATAAATTAAGCCCTTGAAGTCGGACATAGTTTTTTTTTTATCTTTTTTTATTTATGTCGAAATCAAGATTAACTACAAATTGCATTCATGCAACACAATTATTTTTATTTTTATAGTACAACTAGTGAATTACTCGCGGCCTTTGCCCTCATGAATTACATAATTATAGCTCGCTTAAGTTGATTATTATATTTTTCGCATAAATTTTCTTTTCTTATCTATTTCTAAATAGAAAAAAAAATAATTCTTAAAAGGATTATTTTTGAAAAAATAGATAGCCGTTATAAACTATCTTCCTGAGAAAATTTATCGAAATCAGTCAATAAGTTTACATTTTTCATACAAATTTTCATCTTGTATTTCAACTCTTCAGTAGTTTTTTTTTAAAGTAGCCTATATTTGAACGTGGATCTACAGCTAATTTCATTCTAAGTTACTTCGAAATCGTACCAATAGATTAGCCGTGAAAACATCACAGCAGACAGACGTGCAGCCATTTATAATACTAGCACGGATAAATAAAACTTCTTATTTATTTAAGCT
Organism: Dryas iulia moderata; assembly: GCA_019049465.1. NCBI lineage: Eukaryota > Metazoa > Arthropoda > Insecta > Lepidoptera > Nymphalidae > Dryas > Dryas iulia. Next base: position 1,589,034 of record CM032418.1, read on the forward strand.
TATATTACGAGTATTTATGAGTGCCGTTCTCGATTCAATAATGGAGCGGTAGGCGATGCAACAATAAGCCTTTTACTAAAACGACTAGCGGTAAATGGTATTGGGTAACTCGTGGACGAAATACAAGTATTAAGTTACATTAAGTTTTTCTGCTTACATGAGATCATCGACGTAAATGCAAGCAATATCCCAATTAACTATTCATAACAGTATATTTTAATAATATTTATTGAACCTATCTGAGGTGAGAAAGAACAACTTTTTCAAGAATTGATGTTGAGTTTTACCTGTAGTAATGAAGTTACTGACCGCATCGAAGAAAAAGTGAATTAATATATAGCAAAGCCCGAATGTAAATACAACAATACAAATTTTTTGACGCCACTCTTTGTTCTTATACGTAGCGATACGATCCGAAAATAGTTGTCACCAGTCTTCTTGGCCCATGGATATTAAAATAAGTTACCACTGCTATCTTGTATTCTTGTATACATCCCTATTTATCATAGGAATAAAAATCTCTAAAATTGACGAACGTAGATGGAGCATTACGTGAATTTACGAAGCTAGTGAAAAAGTTTGACTCCGTATGTATCCATCTCATGTCACGTCTTCAGTTTTTATTGCTTTTTTTTTGTTTACTACTATTATTGACATACAGTCTGTATCTTCTTTTATTATAAATGCCATTTTTACATCTCAACAAATTCAGTACCTAAAACTAATTAATATAAGATATATCCTAAAAGAGTCCAGTTTTTGTAAATTCCAATTTCAATATCTTCATGACGACTTCTTGAATATCACCGGTTTTATTGTTATTTGTTTCAATATTCTTTCACGAATACATTCTCACATTGCTTTGTGACTACACATGTACTCGACGTGTTCACCCTCAGTGAAGTCAACAGGAACGAAACACTACGTCGAATATTATCAGTTTCTTATTTTTCCTAAAAAAAAAATCATTTTTTTCAAATAATGCTCCAAAATTGTACAGAACCTTCTTTTTCTAGTTGACTTATTATAATGTATTTTTCAAGCATAATTAGTTTTTATGAGATTAATCGTATTCTACTAATTATGTACACGCATAAGCTACAGTGTTTATAAATGAATGGAAGACAAACAATTGTGTGGTAGTAATTTTTCTTCTAGTGTCTAGTTACGTTTAAACATGTTCCGCCGTACTTATAATAAAGGTTTTGTTTTGTTGCGTCAAAAACATACAAGTGTTTCGGAGTTCTATGAAGGTCAATCTCCGTTTATAACTGGTGGTACTGGTTTCGTGGGCAAGGTACGCTTCGTTTCTATAGTTCTTATAAAATAAGTGAAAGCGTAAAGACTTTTTACAGTTTAAAATATTATTCACACACTTACAGGGATTGTTGGGCAAAATTTATAAGCAATTAATAATTAAATATTAACAATTGTTTATTTGTTTACATGATTTATTTGTAAGGTAATCAAGAAAAATCACAAAAAGTTGAAAATTAATTAGTTTTTATTTTTTTTTAATTCAATTCCATTAAAATCAAAGACGAACCGCCAAACCTCTGATGATGTATTCGATGGCATGTAAGCCAGCTCTCCCTTAAAGCAACAGCCAGCAACGCATTCACAACTCTAAACTCTAAGGTAACCGCTTCAGGTGGTCCTTCAGCTCGTTTGCCTCCTTTATTCTTTTTTTTTTTTTTTTTTGTTTTTTTTTTAGCTTCACGCTGTATCCCTTGCGGGGTAGTCAGAGAGAACGGAGCGCCAAACGCTACGGTCCCTGCATACTTCTTTCGCCTCGTCCACAGTCATCAACCTCTTCATACACGCCCTCCGGTAGGTCCTCATACACTTTACGTGACCTTCCTCCAGTATCATCGATACTGTGTTTTCGAAGGTCGACCGAGGTCTCCCCCTGCCTCTCTTACCACTCACCTTTGCTTCATAAATCTTTCTTACCATTCTTCCATCACTCATCCTCTCGACGTGCCCAAACCACCTGAGCACGCCCTTCTTCATTCTTACTATGACGTTCTCGCTAATACCTGCCATTCTGTGTATCTCTTCATTGCGGATTCGGTCAGCTAAGCTGACTCCGCACATCTTTCGAAGAGATCTCATCTCCACAGCATTCATCTTTCTTTCATTCTTTTTCTGCAATACCCACGTTTCGCTGCCGTATAGCAGCGTCGGTACCAGCACTGCATTGTGCACAGCTAAACGTGCGGCTATGCTCACGTTCCGCCGTCGCATCAACGCAGCGAGGGCACCGTTAACGCTGTTACCGGCAGCAATACGCCTTTCAACATCCATATCATATCTTCCATCTCTGCTAAACATACTTCCCAAATATACCACCTCATTCACTTGTTCTAGTTTCTTTCTGTTAACCATGATCTTGCATTCCGTTCTTTCTTCGTCTCTTTCAAACACCAGAATCTTAGTTTTACTCGCATTCAGGCTTAGACCATTATTTTCACACCCATCTTTCAGGATGGTGACCGATGCCTGCAACTCGCATTCTGATGATGCAATAAGCACTGCATCATCTGCGTACAACAGGCAGTTTACCTTCAAGTCACCCACTTTCACTCCCATATCACTTTGTTTCACTCCTTGGAGACAACTATCCAAGTACAAATTGAACAGCCAAGCTGACATGGCACAACCCTGTTTGACACCCGATTGAATATCAAACCGAGGCGACATGTCAGCTCCTACTCGTACACAGGCTGAGTGATCTCGATAAAGAGACTTTACAGCCTGCAACAAGGGTCCGTTCACATTGTACCGAGGCAGTATCTCCCATAACTTCTTTCGCACAACTCTGTCAAAAGCCTTCTCCAAATCCACAAAAGCACAGAAAACTTTTTGGTTTACAGCCAAAAATTTCTCCGTGATCATGCGGAGGGAGAAGATCTGGTCCATACACCCTCTTCCAGGTCTAAAGCCTCCTTGGGCCTCCCACAACAGCCTCTCGGATCTCTCTTGCATTCTTCTCGCTAAAATTTTTGCATAAATTTTACTACCTAAGCTAATCAAACTGATAGCCCTATAGCTTGCACAGTCTATCTGTGAACCTTTGCCTTTATACAAAGGCACGATGACTGCGCCTCGCCAATCATCTGGGACCTCCCCCTTCTTCCAGCATAAATTGCACAGATGAAAGAACAGGTCCAAGACGCGCGACCCACCATATTTGATCATCTCAGTAGTAACTCCGTCTGCTCCCGCTGCCTTACCACATTTCAAACTTCTTATGGCACTCTCTACTTCTTTTATACTGATTTCGCCGTCTGCTACATCAAGATTCAGCATATCGCTGTTACTTGAGACAGAGGCGTCATCACATTCATACATCTCCTTATAGAATTCCGCCCATCGTTGCAAAACGGGTGTTGGTTCAGTTAGTATCTCACCGTCCTTCGAAAGCACCCCTTTCATTCTGCAGGTTGACGAAGAACCCCGAGAATCACTAACTTCTCTCCAGAAAAGCTTCGTGTTTTCTCGGAAGTTGTTCGTCAACCTTTCATCTCTTTCATTCTCCGACTTTTCACGCTTCGCCTTAATCAGTGCTTTCGTTTGGTGCTTTTGCAACTTGTACTCTTTCTTCTTGATCTCTCTCATACTTTTATTCTTACCAGAGGCTTTATAATCCTGCCATGCTTTCTTCTTTCTTTCTACGGCATCTTTCACTTCGTCATCCCACCATTCATCGCGCTTTTTACTAAAGCCTCTTTTCACAGTACCACACACCTCTATTGCTGCTTCAGTCATACTATTCCTAAGATTCTGCCAGCATACTTCTACACTCTCATTTCCTATTTCGCAACTGTCTAGCTTCTTGGAAACCCTTTCTTTATATTCCTCTTTAATAGGTGGATCTTGAAGCTTCCAGCTTCTTATGCGGTTATTCGCCTCCAAGTTTGAACACCTCGTGCGGGCGCGCCAGCCTGTGAACAGACCCCTTATTCTAGTAACAACTAGATAATGGTCCGTTCCCAAGTCGGCACCCCTAAACACACGTGTGTCCATAACTTGGTTCCGAATACGCTGATCCACCAGGAATAAGTCAATCATACTTTTCTCTTCCATTCGCTCCCATGTGTACTGATGAATTTGTTTGTGGTCAAACATCGTGTTTGCCACAAACAAATTCTTCTCCTTACAAAGTTCCAAAATAAGCTTACCAGCCTCATTCACTCTCCTATCACCGTACTTCCCTAATATAAGCTCGTAACCGATCCGCTCGGTTCCGACCCATCCATTCAAGTCACCGCACACTATTAATTTTTCATTCGCTCTTACGCTACCTAGAACTTCCCTGACACTCTCCCAGAACTCCTCTAGCTCGCCTGATAGAGCTGAGGATACTGGCGCGTAGGCCGCTAACAAGAATAATCTTGTTATCCCCAGCTTAAAGCGAACCCAAAGGAGCCTCGGGTTGATCGCCTTATATTCCACCATTGCACACACCAATCGAGAGGACAACAACACACCTACCCCCTGACACCCGCGATCACTCTCTGGTACGCCGGCCCAGAGAGCTACGCGACTGCCCGGCAGATCGGTAGTGTTACTGCCCTTTCTCTTGGTCTCAGTCACACAGATCACATCCAGTTCTCTATCATCCATCACATCTAGTAGTTCATTCATCTTCTGTTCCATCCCTCCTCTTACATTCCACGTAGCTATTTGTAGCTCCGTCCTCCACCTCCCGCCGTTTCGGACATGGCGTGTCGGGTGGCGGTCCCCAACGCCGCACTCGTCTTCTCCCCCCTCCCCACTTCTCACACCAACGGGGACGCGCTGGTGTGCGTCGCCTCGGGGGGACGCCCTATCATACAGTGCCCTGGTGTACGTGGCGGATGGAACTCTGCAGCCCTAACAAGTAGGGCTGGCGGGGATCGCTGCGGGCAAGCATCCCATCATGGACCCCCAATAAACATAAAGAAAGAACACACTTAGGTAGGTGAAAAAAACATATTTAGTAAACGTATAAAATTTCAACGAAAGCACTTGAAAGCATTGCCTAACGGTCCGATTACTTGGACGATTTTAAAGAGGCGCGGGCTCTAATCTGATGTGTCATGTTTTATACTAACTAAGAAAAACTTACCTTCACGCTGTATCCCGCACACAACAGGGTAGGCAGAGTTAACCCAGTGTAAAGACACTCCGTTCCCCACTTTTTATAAACAACAACAAATTTTATACTTTTTCTGAAAATGTCAAGTTTCATTTTGTTTGCAACAAAATCGATGAAAAAATATTTAGTTCTAGGTTTGTCACAGAGAAAACTTATATAATCTATACTAATAAATAAAATTGAAGTGTCTGTTTGTAATATTAAAATAACAACTTTTTAATGATTGCATACGTATATATACACGATACATATACCAAAATAAACTTTATATAAAAAATTTTGTCTGTCTGTCTGTTTGTTTATTTTAGGTAATCTCTGGAATGGCTGGACCGATTTTGACAGAACTTACAATGATGATTGCTGATGTAACAGGGCGTAACTTAGGCTACTTTAATATTAAAACTTGCTGTTTTCCGCGGCTTCGTCCGTGTTCAATAAAACAAAAACATCGTAATTCTAAGACAAAAGTAGCTTAAGCTATGCCTCATTACATCAGCTATCTGGCAGTGAAGTCCCGTCGAAATCGCTCCAGCCATTCCAGAGATAAACCGAAGAAATGGGCAAGGACAAAATTGGTATATGTACCGTGTACACATACAAATGCATTTAGTAATAAGCAGTAATACGAATATTCATCATTATATTTATTTGTATAGATATATCCATACTAATATTATAAGCGTGAAAGTGTGTTTGTTTGTTTGTTCATGTTTCACAGCAAAGAAGCAATGTAATGTCACAATTTTCTTAGTGGAACAAAAGCTAATTTATACTGTGAGTTACTTAAATATGAAGTTATCCAGAACATAAGCTATACACCCGATATTGAGTATTACTTACTTTTTTAATGTTTTAATATATTGATATGTAATATTGCATTGTTTTTAAAGAGATATTTCAATACATAAACTTGGAAAAAAATCTTTTTAACTAACAGAATATACACATATGAAGAAAACATATTCTGTTAAGTATAAAAATACTATCATGGCATAGTGGGATAGCGTCTTACTGTAAACGTGATCGGTTGTGGGTTCGATCTCCACTTGAAGTTAAATATATTACGTTTAAATTACTTTCTTTTCCTTGCTGATAAAACTGGACTGAACTGGACTGGACAAAACGACGCGTCATTGAGTCCCACTACTTAAGACACAAATCGCCAATTTCAGGCTGAAGTGTACTAGAAGAGGAAAAGTGTGAAGAAGTAGATAAATAAGAAAGAGGAAGCAAATCCAGAAACTCTTCAGTAATTGATAGGTTTACTATTCGAGTACTGGCTTGGGCTGTTGCGTTATAGAGAGAGGAGCTCGGAACAGTGCTTGGAATTTGCGACACAAGTATATGCTTCAGTAGCCCATTTAAAACGCGCATTAACGTTTGCCTACACTGCCTGAGCTGTATGTGCCTAATTAAAATCGAAAAAATCGTGGTGTACAAAAACGTAAGGTTTTATCGTAAACGTAAGTATCCTGTAATAGAAAAAAATGTCCGTTTGATTGCTTATCTATTTGTTTTTTTAATCTGTTTTTATTTAGGGATTTTTTAAGTAAATATACAAAAATGTCAGCCCAACCGTTCCTCAAAAAAACATAACATTTCCTCTTACATCTTAGAAGAGTATTTATACTTAAATTTATACAGCATTTTAGCCACTGCAGAAGTAGATTCAGACAATAAACAGCGAAAAATACCGACATCTAATAAATTCAAATTATAACGACGGATTAGTTTCAAACGAGCCTCGGCATTTCAGACACATTCCACCAAGAAATGGTGAATATCATAATCCACTCCACACAATTCACACTTTAGAGTAGATACCCTTTTCATAAGAAAACCAAACTTCTTTAGAGGAACATGTCCAGAACGCAACCTAAGGCCTATAACAATTTCTCACTAATCCACGAAATATGAGGAAGCTCATTTTGAATAACTCTTTACTATGTTTTTTCCAATTTAGACCTTTCTTTCAAATACTCCTTCCAAATGTTTCTAGCTTGCTTTCTGTAGTTTACGAAAACTTCCGAAAATATATATACACCTCTCTCTCTTCTATCAAATCCCGCTTTGCCAAATTGTCAGCTTCCTCATTTCCCCTCTGTCCCAGAGAAGGAACCAATTGAAGTTTTACAGTCATATCTCTGGCATATAACTTAATCATTTAATATCATATACGCCACTGATACTCCTCTTGCTGTCACATAAGATAACAATTCTATTCCAATTAAGAGTGGAAACATATACAATTTCCATAAATATTTTTAGAACTATCTGTATAGATTGCAAACCACCCAACATATTTTTTTTTTTTTTTTTTAATAAGTTCATATTTTGATACGTTAATGTCCAATGTGCGTACTTATACAATTCAAATCAGTACTTCAGATACTTAGGGGCTGGAGAGTGAGAACAAAATTATGATGCGTATGGGATACATATCCACACTAAAAGTAACAATGTTTTAGTCTCTCTTAAATTTCGTGTTTTACGAAGTCTATTAATATATTTTTTATTCCCACTTATTACGGGGCGTAAATAATATGCTATGCAATGCAATTTAATTGCAAATTTATACCAAAAAAATACTTAATAAATAGCATTCCCTCTTGCCAAACGAATGTTCGTAGGATAGATAATTTTTGGGTAACAGAAATTTGTAATTTTTTTACGAAAATCCTAATTGTTGGCATAATAAATTGTAATCAAAGCGTATAAGAATTTCGACGCAGCTGGTAGTAGAACGCATAGCTAAGCGGTCGGACCGCTAGAATTACCATTTTAGCGCTCCGATCGCTCTAAAAAGTACGGGTTCAAATTCCGCTGAGTTCAAAGTTTTTATATGTTTACTAAACATGTCTTGAACAGAGTATTTTTATATTGTATACACAATCACAGTTATAGACATAGAACAGAGCACTTCATATAAATCGTTGAGTTTTTAAACACAGTTGAGCTGCCAGATCTACCCTGTATCCCAGTTAAAATTGTTTGAAATTTAATACTCCTCGATTATGTAACGGCACGAGACTGTACCACGCAACTTGAATATAACATAATTAATGCCTACATCTTAACAAGAGTAGAAAAAGGTGACAATTTCACTAATATTTAAACTGCTACTGATCTATAATTTCAATTTAAATTAGATTAGACAAAGCGCAAGGATAAATAATAAAGAAAGCGGGGATGAACTTAGAGAGATTGTGCTTCTCTCAATTCCCCAAATCTTCTGTTTTTATTCCCAGTAGAAAGACATATAATATCTTACAATACCGTATTAAATCTATTCTGCGTCCAGAGCGGTATATATATAAAAATATAACGCCAATGTGGAAGACGAAACACTTATATACGCTCTCGGTATTAAAGGTGATTGTATGCGTTGAAAAGATCCACCAGCCATTAAGGCTTGAGGTTAGCTTAAAGGACAAGTGTATCGCATGTACGTACACTTTGCGATGTAACCTTAAGTTGTTTACCTGTACATTTAAATTGATGACATATTACTTATCCATCCTTACATCGTGTAGGCACTACTCATGTATCAGGTAGAATGAAATTATTGTTATTTCCTATAGGCAAAGCGGGCGAAGCCGCGGGCAACAGCTAGTATAGATAATATAATAAAAAATATTTTTTATTATAAAGAAAATATCGTTAAAATGGTTTAGTACATATACATAATACGAGTGACATTAACAATTAGGTGGTAGGGTCAAGTTCGTAGTTGACGTGATGATGTTGTTCTGTACCTAAAATTGTTCTTTTAAGTGGTAAAGGTTGTGTTAGCATTATTATATTTTGAGTGTAAGTACAATATTTGCTTATTAATTTTCATCCTACAGTTCACTCCTTAAGGGATAACTTGTATTTTTTTATAGGGATAATATATATTTTTTGAAAAAATAATTTGTATTTGACCCTGGATGTCCGCCTATTTTCATTCTAAATTCTGTTTAAATCAGAGCGGTAGTCGCGAAATCGTAACAGACAGAAAGGTAGAAAGACAGACAAAAATGTTTGTTGATGATACGCTTATATTTTATTAATAAAAGATTTAAAAAAATATGAAATATTGTAAAGAGAAAACTGTTGTTAAAGGCCTTCCTGGCGCAATTATGAGTAGCTTCTAAGTGTCAACGCGACTGGTTGTTAGTTCGATTATATTTCAATTATTTCCGTTTCTTCACTCTGGCAAAGCAAAGAGCGACTTTAAACTCGGTCACTTAAAACAAGATGTTTTAATTTTGGTTAAAAGTAGGGAAATCAAGTGTCCTGACACTGAGTTTTCCCTTTATCTTGTTCTGCCATGGGAAAAGGCGTGATACTGAAAAAGGAACTACAACATTACGAATTTTGTTATTTTATTTGAAATATTTTTGTTATAAACAGGTTCTTGTGGAAAAACTTCTCTACCAATGCCCTGGAATAGAGAAAATATATTTTTTGATACGAGGAAAGCAGAATGTTTCACCTTATACACGGCTTCAACAAATTCTAGATGAACCGGTAAGTTTTTCAAGGAATACGATAGAATATTTTAAAGTTATTAATATTCAAAGAAAAGGTATTTATGATAAATTTATTCAGTCAACTAAGAAGGTAGTTTGGAAGGTAGGAAAATTGAAATGATTGTAAAATAAATAATTTAACCTACAGATTTTCTATTGACTAAAGGAAAAAAATATATTTTTGGTATAATTTATGATAAAAAATTGATTTTTTATAGTAAAACATTGGTTGGCATTGTTTTAGATGTTTTCAAGACTAAGAAGTGAAAAACCGGAAGCACTAGACAAAATCGTACCCATAGTTGGAGACATCACAGAACCGGAACTTGCAATGAAAATTGAAGATCAACAGTTATTGATTGATAAGGTACGAAGAGTTTGTTGAAAATATTGTAGAGAAAAGAAAAAAATACTTTAAACGATTATCTGAATTGTTTTTTCACATTTTTGATATCCAATTTTAAATATTTCGGCTTTTATTTAGATCACGATACACTGGAATATTAATATAAAAAAGTACTTACTAATTATAGTACTTAATAAAACTAATGGTCGCATTTATATATTTTTTTTTTTTGAATAACAAAGACTAGAGAAAGAAATCACATTTATTCTTCAAAGCATATTTGCAAATTTTCAGGCTTCAATGGTTTTCCACGTGGCTGCGAGTGTGCAATTCAATGATCCTTTACACGAATCTATGAATGTTAACGTTGCTGGAGTGGAGAGATTGCTTGATTTGTGCCACCGTATGAAATCGTTAAAGGTAAAGAAAAGCTTTGTATTTTTATTTAAATTACTGCTGGTTAACACACTTTTTAGCATTACAGTTATTTATTATATTATTTTTAAAATGTTAACTCCCTTAGGATATCTATACTAATACAATAGAGTTAAAGTTTGTAACTTTTTCTTGTAAGGGGTAATCTTCCAGAATACTCAAGTGATCTTGAAAATTCTTTCACAATCATAAAGCTACACTATTAAGGAGTGTTATATGTTTTATTATGACTGAACAGAAAATTCAAAGTATCCCCAGCTTGCTCAAATACTTCATAGGGATAGAAGCTGCAGATCACACGGCGAGGCCGCGAGCCGGTCGCTAGTAAAAAATATTTTTAGCAAACATATAAACATGTGAACGTAGTGGGATTTGAACCCGTACTTCTTGATAACTGTTCAAGCGCTCTGACCGCTAAGCCATTTGATCTATGTAAATATATCCGGCTACGTCGAAATTCTTAAACTTTATTACAACTTATTTCAATTCTTGTTTGTATTTGTTTTATTTACAAACCCTTTAGTTTTTTTTTTTAATGTTGTTGTTATACTAAATAAAAAATAAAAATGATAACAAAACGACTAAATACTGTCACATAATTTTTCAACCGAAGTTCTTTAAAAGTTTTATTTCAAAAATGAATTGCCTTTTTTAAATATTTGTTGTTCTGTGTATTCAAATAAGTTAAATACAATAATTACCGGGGCAAATGTTCAATTGCTTAATGTTAGCGGATTCATGTTAACTTATGTCTTCCTCGTGTTAACTTATATAAGAAAAAAATTAGGCAAAAAATAATTACGCCTGTGTAATTAATTCCTAAATATGCATATATTTAAAATTATACGGTTATTAATTTTGATTAACGTGATGTCTTGGTATTGTAGCGGAACAAATTGTAAACGATGATTCTGGGTTCCATTCTCACTCAGTTATTAAAGCGTTAAACGGCGAGTATACCATAGATTCCATAATAGATAATAATTTTTTTTTTTTTTTTTTTTTTTTGTTAGCTTCACGCTGTATCCCGCACAAAGCAGGGTAGGTAGAGGGAACCTAGTGTTAAGACACTCCGTTCCCCACTGTCCGCCGAATTCGGAGGCAATGCGTGTTAAGTGGCGGAACTTAAGGGCGAGCTTTACCACAGATAATTATAAAAGTGTAATACACGAACTATGTTATTATCTACGCTCTGGCACTTAAGCTCGTCGTTAAGTTTTGTCACTTAGCACGTAAAGTCTACATAATATGTATGTAACATAAATAAAACAATGCGTTCAACAATAACCTTTATATTAGCTTGGTAGCCTGACATGAACTGAACTGCCATACAAGATTTCAACTTACCCACTTAAATTTACATTATTATAAAACAAAGTAAATAAGTATGAACTAATCATTGTCAATCCGTTCCCTGTAATATTTTATACATAACACTACTCTTCGAAGGGAGAGTGGAGGACGGAGTGTCTTGACACTAGCTACTCTTTGACTACCCCGCTCTGCTATAAAAAACAGCGTAGCTGTTTTTAGCTTCTTTTATTACTAAAAACGTATGAGGATCAATGAACTTTTAAGGTACTTATTTAAGTGTAAAAGTAAAAGATTTGTTAAAACTGAATATAGATATTTTAATAAAGTCACTGTGTTATCGGTAATAGAATCACTGTATTATACCTCGATTGACCTACGAAAACACAATATCGACGATACTGAAGGAAAGTCACGTGAAAAGCATAAGAAGCCCCCGGAGGACGTGTGTGAAAAGGTTGATGACAGTGGACACGGCGAAAGAAGTATGCAGGGACCGTAGCGTTTGGCGCTCCGTTCACTCTGACTACCCCGCACGGGATTGGACAGCGTGAAGCATTGTATTATCAATAAGTAAATTATTTGTTTTTTACATTTTCAATAGTAGCTGCAATATTTAAAATAAATTCTTTTGAGATATTGTGAGAAATCTGCAATATTACTACCTTTATTGGGGCATAGTGTTTTGCATGAAAACCGAATCAAGCAACGGAAAATTAGCTATTTGGCTGCCACAAAAAGGTTAATCATATAACAATAGTAACGCAATATCTACGCTTAATTTAAATTGTGGCCAGTCGTGGCGCAGTGGCACAAGCGTGTGACTGTAAACGGCTGGTTGTGTCTTCGATTCCCACTCGAGGAGTGGAAATATTTAATATTTCCATTTTCTTCGCTCTGGTGTAGAGGTAAAGCGCAGCGTTAAGTTCCGCCACTTAACACGCAAAGCCTCCGAATTCGGCGGAAAGTGGGGAACAGAGTATCTTCATACTTGGTTCCTTCTGCCTACCCTGCCGTTTGCGGGATACAGCGTGAAGCTAAAAAAAAAAATTGTTCATCTTCTGTACTATCTATATTAATATTAAAAATGTGTAAAGGGCGTAACCAGCAGCTAGCAGGTCGCGAGTTAACATTAGTTTCAAAAGTTGATTATCCCATTAATAAAATTTAGATCTGGCAGACAAAATATATAGTATATATTTTATACCCTTTTCAGACTTTTCTTCATGTGTCAACTGCGTATTGCAACACGGACAAAAGTGTCATAGAAGAAGTCATATATCCACCACCAGCAGTAATAGATGAAGTAAACGCAATACTCACAAAAGACGTAAAGGAGGATGAACTGAAGGCAATAATGAGTAAGTTTTTTTTAATAATTTTACGTTTTTTTCCCCCGGGAAGGTAGTCGCAGGGGAAAGTTGTGGCGCATTGGCACAAGCGTGTGACTGTAAACGACTGGTTGTGGGTTCGCTTCCCACTCTAGGAGTGGAAATATTTTATTTCCATTTTCGAGGCGAGTCGAGGCAAGGCGCGTCGTTAATTTCCGCCACTTAACACGTAATGCCTCCGAATTTGATGCAAAGTGGGGAACGGAGTGTCTGAACACTAGGCTCCCTCTGCCTACCCTTGCTATGTGCCGGATACAGGCTATAAAAAAAACAAAGCAGGGTAGTCGAAGAGAACTTAGTGTTAAGACATTCCGTTGTTTATTTCCCACCTGAAATTGAACCATTGCGTGGAGTGGTGTGACTTAATGCTACGCTTTGACTTACATACCAGAGCGGACATATGAAAATAAATTAAATATAGTCATCCCCCAAAGTTATTTATATATGTATATTTCATATTTCAATTTCTCCGCTCTGGTGACGCTCCGTTCTCCACTTTCCGCAGAATTCGGAGGCATTGCGTGTTAAGTGGCGGAAATTAACGCCGCGCTTTGCCTCTGGTACCAGAGTGAAGGAAATGTAATATTAAATATGTTCACTCCTGAAGTGTTCTCCTGGAGCACAACCAGTCGTTTATAGTCACACGTTCGTGCCACTGCGCGACGACTGGCCCGTTATATTATTATATATAATTATTTGATTTCTTAATAACACATTCTATATTTATTATTTACAGACAAACAACCAAACACATATGCATTCGCAAAAGCACTTGCAGAGACAATGATTGATGAAAAACACGGAAATATTCCTACGGTTATCGTCAGACCATCCGTTGGTAAGACACTTATTGAATATTAATTTAGGTCTATATGTTAGCTTTTTTATGTTGATACTAAAATGTTATATTTATTACTCGATTACCTTTTTTACTTTAGGATAAATAGGTAGTACACATAACACTCGAAGCATTCATGTACTTACACAGCGGGGTAGTAGTAGCAGAGAGGACTTGAGATAGTGTCAATACACTCCACCCTCCACTAGCCGCCCAAAATTGAGACATTGCGTGCTTAGTGGCAGAACACAATGCTGCGTTTTGTCTTATGTACCAGACTGAGGAAATGTAAATTTATGTATAATCGTTTCCCGGGTTTCCCTTATATATTTCTTCAAAGTGAATTGAGGACTTTCTCGAATAATCAAATAAGGTTGTAACTATTTCACAAAAACAATATATTTAAATTGTGAACTATAATTTCGCCATTATTCCACCATATGTTTGCACCATTAATATATAAAACGCCTAAATAAAATTGGAAGCAATCAATTGAATAGAAGAAAAGTCTACATATTGTCAGGCGTTAAAACTATGGATATTTAGTACATTTACTATGGATAGTTTACGTCACTCTCTTCACTCTTTCGTTTTGTTCTGACCTGAAAAATTAATTAACAAAGGAACAAATATTTTCCCATTAATAATAATAGTGTGGATTAAAAAAATAGCCCTTGTGATTAGATGATACAGAAAAAGGTGCATTTTATGCCAATCTCTGTCTCTTGAAATGGTCTCTTCAATGTATGTACCCACTGCTTGCGGACCTGCTCGCGGCAATGCCTGTGTGATTTTTTACATTTTTTCCTATTTTAGTTGTCTTTTCCTTATGAGTTGATTTTTGAAAAAATATGCTATGTTTGGTTTATGTTTGGTCTTGCAACATGAACTATCTTCCTGGGAATTTTCATCATCTCAATCGGTCAAACAGTTTAGATTTTTCAAATCAAATCATCCTCTATTTTAAGCCTTTACGATTAGATGTTTAAAAATAAGTAGCTTATGTTTAGCCCATTCATGATCTTCAACTATTTTTATTCCAAATCCTGCTGAGTGCGGGATACAGCGTGAAGCTAAAGGCAGAGGGAACCTAGTGTAACACTCAGTTCCCGAATTCGGAGGCTTGCGTGTTAAGTGGTGGAACTTAACGCCGCGCTTTACCTCGACACCAGAGCGAAGAAAATGGAAATATAATTTCCACCCCTCGAGTGGGAATCGAACCCACAACCAGTCGTTTACAGTCACACGCTTGTGCCACTGGACCACGACTGGCCACTAAAATTGTAAATATATAAAACATTACAGTGGGAGCCAGTAAAAACGAGCCGCTGGTTGGTTGGGTCGACAACTGGTTCGGAATGACTGGAATGATGACGTTAACTTTTCTTGGACTAAATCGAGTGTTGATGTGCAGATCTACAAACACTCTGGACATCATACCTGTTGATTATGTTTCGAATCTTATGATAGTTGCCGCTGCTAAGAAGTGCAGGTTAGTATTTATTTTTATTTTTTCTCCGCCTTTTATGTCTAATCTCTCTGTTTTGTGAACATTGAAGAGAGAGATAATACATATCTTAAATTGACTAATATCTACTAATGTGAGTTATTGTAAGTACATTAGTGATGTATGTAGTGTGTACTGAATCTCAATAACGAAATACATATTTAAAATTGTTTTTGCTGATTTAATTCTCGTGGATTTGGTACAAAACGTGTCGTTTTATTTCAACACCTAACATGGAAAATCTTTTAAAAAAATTGTGAAAACTAGAGAACAGAGTATCTTAATACTTTTTATACTTCTACTTTTATATTAACACTTCTTCGTAGTTATTGATGATATCTGATAACATATGTTTATTTGCTCTGTATTTATTTGCAAAATATAAAAAAATGTTTAAATAAATATCAATTATGCTTAAAGCAATATCAAGGTTTCCTGAGATTGCACCAGCCCATATTTGCTGCATCATAAGATGAACTCCTATCATCAAAAGTTGTCGGGTAGAAATTTAGCAATAAGACCACCCTTGCACCCTGTCTACTTGGTTACTTACTGTGTTTCTTATTGTATTGTATTTTTTTGTGTGCAATTAAGATTTTCAATTTCAATTTTCAATGTTACAAAAGTCAATTTGTTCATTTTATCAATATGAAGTAGAGCAATAATTTCCTATAGACCAAGGCGTTAAACTCCGCCGCATAAGAACCCAATATTTCGATTTCACGCGGAAAGTGGAGAACCGGAGTGTCTTGACACTAAGTCTTCCCTGACTACCTGTTATGGGGACAAATATTTATGATGATTTTTTTCTTCAATTCAGTTCAAACGACAATAGTGTAAGTGTATACAATTGTTCAACGAGTAAAGAAAATCCTCTCATTATGGCCGAAGTAAGGAAATTAGTCATTGATGATTCTTATAAAAACAAAGCGTGTAAGTATTGAAGTACGACATTTTTATCTTTTAATAAAAAATGCATATATAATTGTAAATTTGTGAAAAATATCTATTACTATAGAAAAATAGAATGTTTGTGTGTACATATTGCGAACTACTGGACTGATTTGAAAGAAGCTTTTTGGTTATTGGCTTTTCTTGTTAGTATTTGTAATCATTAATTTTCCCGTAGCACCTGATGTAGAACCATAATACCTAGTCGGGTCGTAAGTTTTGTCACATTTTGATCCTAAAATAATTGAGACATGTTTATTTTTAGAATAATCATTTATATAACAAAAGAAACGTAATAAAACATGGATTCTTATTTTAATTATTATTATTCAAAATGAGCTCCGCGGTTTTATACACAGGCCTTCATCCCGCGCGGCCAGTCGTCTATAGCAGCATGCACGAGGTCCATGTCAATATCGGCAGCTGCTTTGATCAAGGATGCCTTGAGTGACTCCATATTAGGATGGTGTATTGAGCAGGCCTTTTCCTCTAATTTTGATACACATTCGCATTTGCTTTTACGCCTTTCTCACAAAAATGTACCTCAGTTAAGACCCAATATGAGATTCCTAACCAAACCATGAGTGAGGATGAAAAATGACCTCACTGGACACGTGGAATACGGTTGCTGGCCTTTTGACTGCTGTGGGCGTACACACCTTATCATTTTGTTTATTGTAGCTATCCTCCAAGGTAAACTATTTTTCGTCTGAAAAGAGAATTTGACGATGCTTTTTTCCCGCGTACTGCTTCAACAAAACGCGGTATCTCTTCAGTCTCATGTCCATTAGACGCGCATCTAAACGATGTTCTGTTTTTCTGCGATAGGCTCGTAGCCCTAGGTCTCCATTTAACATCCTTTTGACCGTGGTTCTGCTTAACCCCATTTGAAGGGCTAACATTTTCTGCTTGCGTTTGGGATTTCTTTGGATTCGCGCCTTCACAGCTTTTGTCACTGCTGGCGTCCTAACAGAGCGAGGACGACCACTTCTTTTTCTATCTCCCAAACTTGAGTCCTCATTATATCGTTTGGTGGTACGATAAATTAATCTTTTGGTTAAATTCATTTTTTTTTGTATATCAAAAATCGGAGTTGGCGCGTAACCACAGCGATGTAGCGCGATAACCGCGACACCGTCTTCTTCCACTCCATATTTAATAATACGCTAAATATGAAAAAAAAACACAACTTATTTTCGCTAAAGATTCTAAATTCAAATTTCAGAAACATTTTTGTGGCCAGCATTCCATAATTGAAAAGTTTTTATTGTGAACTTATGACCTGACTAAGTAGATAGTTAGTTAGCTATACTATAAAAAAGCAATTGCAAGCGTTTTGTAACGTATAACGGACGACGACGAATGAGGGTCAGAGAGAATCTTTTTTTTAATGTCAGGAAATCCATTACGGATACCCAGCCGGGGTGAGGCAAGATGGTACGCTACCGTTTACCCACAAAAGCCTGACGGTGCTGATCTCCCGCCACTAGCCCAGGTCTCGGCAACCGCTCCGATCGTCCGTGGACCTGGGCGGCACGTCAGAGAGAACCTAGTGTAAAAGTACTCCGTCCTCCACTAAACACGCCCTAAATAAAAACATTGCGTGTTGAATGGTGGGACACGACGGCGCACTTTGCCTAAGACACTAGAACGGAAAATCAAATATTTTTAATATTATCATTTTTTAGAGACACATCCAATTTCGTTTACAGTCAAACGCTTTTTGATGGCTTTTTGTATAATATTATAATATGTAGGTATATCAAAAAGTGTTATATTTTTTTGAAAACATAAAAATTTAAACGCAGAGGGATTTACAAGATACGTTTTCTAAAAAATGATTCGCAATTTCCTTAGTGTGTTAATAATACTTTAAAATGTTGAAGTGAAGTATCGCAACTTAACACGCAAAACCTTCACCAAATTTGGGCGGAAAATGGTGAACGGAGTGTTTTAACACTAGGTTTCCTCTGCCTACCCTGCTGGGTGCGGGATACAGCGTGAAGCTAAAAATAATAATATTAACAATATGTATGTGTTTTGTTCCTGTTATTTCAGATGATGTACCTTTTCCTTATTTACACTTCACAACATCAAAAATGGTCGAGAGGTTGATAGTAACGACTTTCAACGCAATACCAGCATACTTGAAAGATACGCTTTTACTTTGGCAAGGAAAAAAACCAAGGTAAAAACAATACATGAATTTATTAATAGCCTCACGCTGTATCCCGCACACAGCAGGGTAGGCAGAGGGAACCTAGTGTTAAGACACTCCGTTCCCCACTTATCGCCGAATTTGGAGGCTTGCGTGTTAAGCGGCGGAACTTAACGCCGCGCTTTACCTCGACACCAGAGCGAAGAAAATGGAAATGTTAAATATTTCCACTCCTCGAGTGGGAATCGAACCCACAACCAGTCGTTTACAGTCACACGCTTGTGCCTCTGGGCCACGACTGGTAAAAACAATACATGAATTTATTAATTGTCATATCTTTATATAGGTTATCGGAAATGTGTCATGTATTTATGTATTTATGTAGGTTTTTATTTATGAAAGCATATACGCTTTACTTTATATATTTTACTTTATATATATATATATAGAGAGATATAGGAGAGAGAGAGAGAGAGAGATAGAGAGAGAGAGAGAGAGAGAGAGAGAGAAGAGAGAGAGGAGATATAGAGAGATAGAGAGATAGAAGAGATATAGAGATGAGATAGTAGAAGAATAGAGATATAGAATAGAGATAGATAGTATAATATAGGAATAATATATTATATAGATATATATATATATATATATATATATATATATATATTATATATATATATATATATATATATATATATATATATATATATATATATACACTTTACTTTTGTCAAATTAATCAAGATTTAAAAAAAATATTTAAAAAAAATATTGGAAAAACTGAAATCCACAAGCTTATAGTTAACTAGCGACTCTCTCGCGTCTTTACTCGACTCGCGACTCTGCCTAAATTAAAGTTTCAGTCAATTTAATAAATTTTTTATTTGTAAAATAAATATTTTAAAGCAATTTTGTAGAAAATTGAAATAAAATACACACAGAATGTTGAGGAAAAATTATGAAAATACAATGGTCAGAACTGCATTTAAATAAGCTAACATAAAAACAAGGAAACAGACAAACAGGAAAAATTGTTTTGGGTTCAATTACTACATCGATATTATTCTCTAAATTTTTCCTCAATAATGTTTTTGAAGTGAAAACTTCTTTAGGCGCGTTGAGCGTTTTGGTAGAGGGTAAAATCCTCGGTTCGCGTCACCGACATGCGACATGATAATAGTATTGAAATTGAAATTCGTGTAAATATAAATACTATGTATAATTAAGATAATTGTATATTAATTATTTTTTCAACCACTTTGTATTTATATTTTGTTCATGATTTGTTTAACCCATCATATGTAACTAATAAATAAAACATAAAAAATTTCATATATTTTTTGCATATAGTTTTAATTACACTCAACTTAATAGTTCCGTTTTCACTTCTATCGGCAGTCCCACGACTGCTACTGTTTTTTTTTTCTCATACATCACCCATGTGCAGACAGCGATAAAAATATACTCAATATTTTTATTATAAGCATAGATAAAAATAAAATTAAAATTAAACTACAGATTAAAATACTAAAATCTCTTTTTTGTATAACTTGCGTAATAAAATGAGCAAAAAATCGTAACAATTGTAATCCAGCATTCCACGCTTTTTAGAGCAGTAACATTCAGTGACGTTAATCATTTTATTGCTGTACTAAGAATTATTTTTTTCCTTTTTAATTTGTTTAGCTATAAAAGCGTTGTTTTTACATTTTTATGGTTATTTTGTTCTTAGCTTTTTTGTATATACTTTATATATGAATACTAAAATAAGATTAGCGAATGTTATATTATTTAAAAATACATGAGACTTTTATATAAATATTTTTAAAAATAACTATACGTTCGAATTAACGAACTAGTGTTAAAATGTTATTTATTTGTTTCAATAATTAACAGATACATTACAGAATTTAACTGATTTAATACTTGTAAATATTTAAATATATAATATAATAATAATGCCTATCACATTAATAAGATAACGTGAAATATTAAGTGGCCAGTCGTGGCCCAGTGGCACAAGAGTGTGACTGTAAACGACTGGTTGTGGGTTCGATTCCCACTCGAGGAGTGGAAATTATATTTCCATTTTCTTCGCTCTGGTGTCGAGGTAAAGCGCGGCGTTAAGTTCCGCCGCTTAACACGCAATGCCTCCGAATTCAGCGGAAAGTGGGGAACGGAGTGTCTTAACACTAGGTTCCCTCTGCCTACCCTGCTGTGTGCGGGATATAGCGTGAAGCTATTTAATTTATTTAAGATAACGTGAAATATTAAAATATATCGTTAACATATTAACACTAATCTTTTACTGACTATTGTGGCGCAGTGAGACATGTTAATTTTTCTCATCTATAGTCCATACTTATATTATACACGCGAATGTCTGTGTGTTTGTCTGTCACGCTTTCACGTAGTGTCCGACCGAAGGTTCGGTTTCGGTTTCGGTTTCGGCAAAAAAATGTAGTTTCGGCCGTAGTTTCGGTTTCGGCAAAAAAACTGCCGAACCTTCGGCAATGCCGCAACTACTCACACATGAGTACCTACTCATGAATTTTCACATCGTAAGATACTTTTCAGTGTTTTGATAGCTTGTGAACCTAATCTTAAGATATAGTAAACGATTTTAATATATAAATTATAAATTAATGATGAGAATACTGAATGAACTGCTCACGATAGATTAAATGAACTATCCCTGTGTAGTCTGTATGGAAACTGTGTGTCTGTTCGCGTAAGTGTGGCTCCTTTCAGGGGTCGAATACCTATGAATTTACTATATTGGAGGCTTGCCTTATTAATTATTATTTAAATATAACCGTTTTCTATATAAATGTAACACAGTATATAGTCAATAAGTTAATATAAATATATATCTAATGTAAATCTTATCATAAATTTGCACATAAATTTCCCTGCAAGAAATGCGCAGTTAAATATCTATTTACCAAGTGTTGTCACTCTTAAGAGGAGACTGAGGGTCTAGATAACCGACAGGTCCCTGGGCTACAGTTTGAAAAGCCTTTATGTAAATCCCTAGGAGCCTTGGGCAAAGAGAACTGGCGTAGGTCTCTAGTACTTACTACTTTTTTATTATTTCCAAAAAAAAATTGTAAAAGGGGGCAAACTAACGGAAGGACCGTCTGTTGGTAAGTGTTTATCGTCGCTTATGAACATCTACAACATTAGAGGAATTGTGGACGCGTTACCGACCTTGAAAATGAAGAAGGGAGAAGGGTGAGATAGAGAAATTTGGCTTAACGCCAAATATCTGACGATCATCAGATATTTGGCGGTTAATCTTTGACGAGATAGTGGTCGCGAACCAGTCGGAGAACGAATCTCCTACCACCAAGATACTGGGCTACTTGCCTTTTGCGAGAGGCTGCCCAGCCACGGAGAGGAAAAAATACTACTACCAAACCGACGAAGGTAAAAAGATGAACTCTAGCCAATAGCGAACTTGAAAAATACTACAACCAATCGTGTTTATAGGCCTTCCTGGCGCAGTGGGACAGCTTCTAACTGTTAACGCGATGGTGGTGTTTTCAATCCCCACTCGGGGGAATGATTATTTCATTTCTCCGCACTCCCACTTGAAACAAAGCGTTGAGTTCCACCACTCAACACGCACCGTCTCCATTTCAGGCAGAAAGTGACGAACGAAGTGTCTTAGCACTGGGCTCTCTCCGACTATTCGCTATGCGGCAAAACTGATCGTGAAGCTATAAAAATGTACATTATAAAATATAATTAAAATGAAAAAAATCATAATATAATAAAGTCAACGTAATCATAATAATTTAAATGCACATGTAATTTTTAAATCGTAAAATATGTAATTTTTTTTACATACTATACAAATTTTATGACGTCATCAGCAGTTTCGGTTTCGGTTTCGGTTTCGGCCGAAACTGAAGTCAGAACCGAAGGTTCGGTTTCGGTTTCTGTTTCGGCAGAAAATCCAGTTTCGGTCGGACACTAATATCACGGCTAACCTACTTTTCCGACTCGGATGAAATTTAGAATGAAAGTAGTAAAAATGACTGGGTCTAACATAGGCTACTTATTTTTTCAAAAATCTACCTCTAAGGGGTTGAAATAGGGGATGAAAGTTTATATGAAAAATCTAAACCGCTTGACCGATTGTAACGAATTTTGGCATATATATAGTTGATAGTCCAAGGTTAAACATTTCTACTTTATTTTTCAAAAATCCACCACCGAAGGTTGCAATATGCCGAAATAGCCACGTAGATCACGCGGCGAAGCAGCGAGCGGGCCGCTAGTAATATAATAAAGAGGTAAAATTTTGTAACTTTGTTTGTAAGAGTTAATGTTCGGAAATACTGAACCGATAATGATAATTCTTTCCCAATTAGAAAGGTACACTATTCAGGAAAGCTATAGGTTATATTTTATTATGATTGAAAGGAAAATTCAGAGAATCAAAGAGAGTGGGGCCCTTCTATAAGAAGTTGCAAGCGGGTCGTTAGTAATCTATATTAACACTTGAATCCGATTTTATTGAAAATTTAAACATCAAATATTTTCAAGTTTCGGCTTATAAACGTTAAATAATTAAAGGAAAATGAAGTGGATAAAACATTTTTAAAGTGTTATTCCACACTTAGGAAAATTGAAAAAGACATTTAGATAACGTATAAAAATTTGAACGCAGCGGGATTCGAACCCGCGCCTCCTGAATACCGTCCAGGCGCTCTCACCACTGAACCATGCGTTCTACTACACGCTGCGTCGAAATTCTTATACGCTTTGTTACAACTTATTTTTGTTGCCACTTTAAAAATGTTTAAAAGTATTTAATAAATAGCATTCTCTCTTGCCAAACGATTGTTCGTACAATAATCTTTGGGTAGCAGAAATTTGTTAAAATCTATCTCTCTACAGAGATGCTAACAACAAAAATAAGTTGTAATAAAGCGTATAAGAATTCCGACGCAGCGTGTAGTAGAACGCATGGCTCAGTGAGGAGAGCGCCTGAACGGTATTCAGGAGGCGCGGGTTCGAATCCCGCTGCGTTCAAATTTTTATATGTTTTCTAAATGTTATAATTTTTTGCTAATCGTGTATTTATTAACTAATACAAAGGTATTGATGTCATTGATTTTTTTGTTTAATTCTTATATCTAGTGCTAATTTTACGAATGATATAAAACTTGTATATTATAAAAGTGGATGTACTTTGAAAGTCAATTCACAGAAACAGAATATAATAATAAATGATATATTGTAACACGCAATGCCTCAAAATTCGGCGGTGCGTGGGGAACGGAGTGTCTTAACACTAGGTTCCTTCTGTCTACCCTGCTGTGTGCGTGATACAGCGTGAAGCTAAACAAAAATCCTCTTTGCTATAGAGCTGCTAATAATGCTAAATTTACTTATAATTTCAATTTATTTTTCAGATTCATAAATTTCCACTCAAAATTTTTAAAAACACGGGGAGTTCTTGAGTTCTTCTCAGCTAATTCATGGACTATCAGCGCATCCAAAACGAAAGCTCTGTTCGAATCTTTAAGCCCAAGTGATAAAGAGAAGTTCAAGTTCGATCCTTCAGATATCGACTGGAATGATTACATACCGAAATACTGTACCGGCGTCAGGAAATATATGTTGAAACGTAAAACGTCCTTACGTCCGTAGTGGCGCAGTGGCAGCGTGTGACTATAAACGCGATGGTAGTGGGTTCGATCCCACTCGAAGGTATAATCGTTCCTTTTCTAGTATTTAAGTGTATTCTTTAGTATTTAAACTTTCATTTCTTCGCTTTGGTACTTAAGACAAATCTCGGGCGGAAAGTAGAGGACAGTGTGTCTTGACACTAGGTCCTCTCTGAATAATTTAAAAAAAAATAAATAAATTAAATTAATTAAAAGAGCGCATTGTCCTTACCTATTAGTATGTAATGTTACAGCAATAAAGTCAAATGTAAGTAAGTGTTAACATTTTGCAGTTTATATTATGAACATTTTTGAAGAGAATTTAAAAAAAAAGTTTTTCTTTAGTTCAGTTAAATTCTTTAAATATGGCGCTTCTAGCTTGCCAGTAGAGGACAAATAACTTCTAAAATTTACTTAGAAAATTTAAAAACATTTTAAGAAAAGGTATAAAAATTTCTACGCACTGGGATTTGAATCCGCACTTCTTGAAAATCACCCGCTAAGCAATGCGTTCTTACTAACAGCTGCGTCGAAATTCTTATACGATTATTATAACTTATTTTTGTTGTTAGCATATCTGTAGAGAGATTTTTATACATCATATAAACATTATACCCAGCTTTTTAAAGTATAATAGAAACTGAACTTTTTTTTTTTTAGCTTCACGCTGTATCCCGCACACAGCAGGGTAGGCAGAGGGAACCTAGTGTTAAGACACTCCGTTCCCCACTTTCCGCCGAATTCAGAGGCATTGCGTGTTAAGTGGCGGAACTTAACGCCGCGTTTTACCTCGGCACCAGAGCGAAGAAAATGGAAATATTAAATATTTCCACTCCTCGAGTGGGAATCGAACCCACAACCAGTCGTTTACAGTCACACGCTTGTGCCACTGGGCCACGACTGGCCTACGATAGAAACTGTGATAGATCTAATTTTAGTAGTTAACAATTAATATATATTTTTTTTTTCAATAAAAAAATAATGTTTGTATAATTCTAGATTATTATATATTCGTATCATAGTATGTGCATGCTTTTTTTATTTCTTTATTTTTTTTTAGTAGGTAGGCAGAGGGAACCTAGTGTTAAGACACCTGTTCCCCATTTTCCGCTGAATTCGGAGGCATTGCGTGTTAAGTGGCGGAACTTAACGCCGCACTTTACCTCGGCACCAGAGCGAAGAAAATGGAAATATTAAATATGTCCACTCCTCGAGTGGGAATCGTACCCATAACCAGTCGTTTCAAGTCACACATGTACATACTTTATGTTATATTTATTCTTATTTATTATTACTAAATAAAATACTGTATAATAAATAATAAAATGTCAACAGCTGTTTAATTATATTATAATATTAACCATAGTTAAGGTCATTATATTAAAGTTAAGGTCATTAGTTTCCCTCCCCCTATCCCTTGGTTTCGCAGAATAAAGTGTGAAATTCCAAAAAAAATATTAATTTAAAATATATATTTCTTTAGTTAACCTGTACCTTTTTCCTGTATTATGACATCCTTGTTTCTTAAAAAAACCTTGCAACGTTAACGTATTAAGATACATGAATAAAATAAAATTGTATTTAATGTAATGACCATTTTAGTGAGGCTCCGTTCCCCATTTTCCGCCGATTTTAGAAGGCATTGCGTGTTAAGTGACGTAACTCAACGCCGCGCTTTGCCTCGATACCAGAGCGAAGGAAATGAAAATATTCAATATTTTCACTCTGCGAGAGGGAATCGTACCCACAACCAGTCGTTTACAGTTTGTACCACTGCGCCAATTTGAGATGTAATTTTGAAATGTATAAAAATATGAAGATGTATGATGTTTTGAACCATCACCTCTAGCAGCGCTTGGACGGTTCCGATAATGCCCTGACAGCCATACTAAGTAGTACGAGGCCGAATCCCGTTGCGACCAAAATTTAAATGTCATTTATAAAGGTTAAAAAAAGTTGGGGCCAGTCGTGGCGAACGTGTGACTGTAACGGCTGTTTGTGGGTTCGATGTCCACTCGGGGAGTGGAAATACTTAATATTTTCATTTCCTTTGCGCTGGTATCAAAGGCAAAGCGCGGCGTTAAGTTCCGTCACTTAACACGCAATGTCTCCGTGCCGGGCCAAAGTGGGGACCGGAGTGTCTTAACACTAGGTTTCCTCTACCTGCCCTGCTGTGTGAGGTATACAGCGTGGAGCTAAAAAAAAATCTATTAAGGATTCCTCTCACATGTTCCAATAATATTATTATAACTATATATTTTCTCTATGCAAAGGCGTCATCAAACGCCTCGCTGGAAACACTTAAGCGTCTTTAGCAACCTTTGTTTTTTATCCAACGTATAATAGAATTGGCTGTCGGCTTAAGGAAAGCGAATTTCTTGTACGCATTTTGTTTTTATATTCGAAATTAGTTACTTTTTGTAACGTTTATATATTTTTTAATTCGTATATTGACAATATGATGATTGTTCTGTCGCTTTGGTAAGACAAAGTTCTAGACACAATAAGTGTACTGTAAACGCGACTGATTGTGGTTAATCCCATTTTCTTTGCTCTGGCATCTGGGGAACGGAGTGTCTTAACACTAGGTTCCCTCTGCCTACCCTGCTGTGTGCGGGATACAGCGTGAAGCTAAAAAATAGCAGTCGTGGGACTGCCGATAGAAGTGAAAACGGAACTATTAAGTTGAGTGTAATTAAAACTATATGCAAAAATTTATATGAAATTTTTTGTTTTATTTATTAATTACATATGATGGGTTAAACAAATCATGAACAAAATATAAATACAAAGTGGTTGAAAAAATAATTAATATACAATTATCTTAATTATACATAGTATTTATATTTACACGAATTTCAATGAATTCAAGTTTGAACATTAATTATACGTGTACACAGGCTACTGCGCGTGTGCTAGTCTGGCTCTCCATAGCTATAGATATACTATTATCATTAGCATGTCGGTGACGCGAACCGAGGATTTTACCCTCTACCAAAACGCTCAACGCGCCTAAAGAAGTTTTCACTTCAAAAATACAGCGTGAAGTATCAAGGCAAAGCGCGGCGTTGAGTTCCACCACTTAACACACCATACCTCCGAAATTCCGCAGAAAGGGGGGAACGGAGTGTCTTAACATTAGGTTCCCTCTGCCTACCCTGCTGTATGCGGGATACATCGTGAAGTTAAAAAAATATACATAGAAGTTTATGTATTAAATTAAACTTTTATGTGTTTCCTTAAACGTGTTTGAATACACGTTTTAAGTAACATATAAAAGTTTAAAACAATCTGCTGTGTTTAAATTATACGTTCTCTAAAAGATCTTTAAAGATTATAATATTATTATATAGATGTATTAAAAACAATAAACTAAATAACTTACTTCCAGATGAATTACGATATTATTCAAATTACATTTGTAAACGCAATATGATATAATAAAAAAATAAAAAAAATGAAAAAAAAATATGTAAAGTAAAGAAAGCAAAACATGTGCTTTTGACAGCTGCACGTTTTTTCGGTAAAGTCAGAAAGAATCTAGTCTTAAGACACTCCGTTCTCCTCTTTCAGCCCGAAATCGAAACAATTCTTCTTGAGTTGCTGAACTCAACGTCGTGTTTGGTTTTGGGTGCCAGAGTGAAGAAATAAAATCTTAAATATAATATATCAAACTTGGGGCCAGTCGTAGCGCAGTGGCACGAACATGTGACTGTAAACGACTGGTTTTGGGTTCGATTTCCACTCGAGGAGTGGAAATATTTAATATTTTCATTTTCTTCGCTCTGGTATCTTTGCGCGGCGTTAAGTTCCGCCGCTTCACACGCAATGCCTCCGAATTCAGCGGAAAGTGGGGAACGGAGTGTCTTAACACTAGGTTCCCTCTGCCTACCCTGCTGTGTGCGGGATATAGCGTGAAGCTATTTAATTTATTTAAGATAACGTGAAATATTAAAATATATCGTTAACATATTAACACTAATCTTTTACTGACTATTGTGGCGCAGTGAGACATGTTAATTTTTATCATCTATAGTCCATACTTATATTATAAATGCGAAAGTCTGTGTGTTTGTCTGTCACGCTTTCACGGCTAATCTACCGGTCCGATTTGGATGAAATTTAGAATGAAAGTATTAAAATGACTGGGTCTAACATAGGCTACTTAGTTTTTCAAAAATCAACCTCTAAAGGGTTGAAATAGGGGATGAAAGTTTATATGAAAAATCTACACCGCTTGACCGATTGTAACGAATTTTGGCATATATTAGTTGATAGTCCAAGGTTAAACTACTTTATTTTTCAAAAAACCACCACCGAGGGTTGCAATTTGGCGAAATAGCCACGTAGATCACGCGGCGAAGCAGCGAGCGGGCCGCTAGTAATATAATAAAGAGGTAAAATTTTGTAACTTTGTTTGTAAGAGTTAATGTTCGGAAATACTGAACCGATTATGATAATCCTTTTCCAATTAGAAAGGTACACTATTCAGGAATGCTATAGTTTATATTTTATTATGATTGAAAGGAAAATTCAGAGAATCAAAGAGAGTGGGGCCCTTCAATAAGAAGTTGCAAGCGGGTCGTTAGTAATCTATATTAACACTTGAATCCGATTTTATTGAAAATTAAAACATCAAATATTTTCAAGTTTCGGCTTATAAACGTTAAATAATTAAAGGAAAATGAAGTGGATAAAACATTTTTAAAGTGTTATTCCACACTTAGGAAAATTGAAAAAGACATTTAGAAAACTTATAAAAATTTGAACGCAGCGGGATTCGAACCCGCGCCTCCTGAATACCGTCCAGGCGCTCTCACCACTGAGCCATGCGTTCTACTACGCACTGCGTCGAAATTCTTATACGCTTTATTACAACTTATTTTTGTTACCACTTTAAAAATGTTTAAAAGTATTTAATAAATAGCATTCTCTCTTGCCAAAAGATTGTTAGTAAAATAATCTTTGGGTAGCAGAAATTTGTAAAAATCTCTCTACAGAGATCCTAGCAACACAAATAAGTTGTAATAAAACGTATAAGAATTTCGACGCAGTGTGTAGTAGAACGCATGGCTCTGTGGTGAGAGCGCCTGAACGGTATTCAGGAGGCGCGGGTTCGAATCCCGCTGCGTTCAAATTTTTATACGTTTTCTCAATGTTATAATTTTTTGCTAATCGTGTATTTATTAACTAATACAAAGGTATTGATGTCATTGATTTTTTTGTTTAATTCTTATATCTAGTGCTAATTTTACGAATGATATAAAGCTTGTATATTATAAAAGTGGATGTACGTTGAAAGTCAATTCACAGAAACAGAATATAATAATAAATTATATATTGTAACACGCAATGCCTCAAAATTCGGCGGAAAATGTGGAACGGAGTGTCATAACACTAGGTTCCTTTTACCTACCCAGCTGTGTGCGGGATACAGCTAAAAAAAAAACTTCTTCGCTATGAAGCTCCTAATAATGCTAAATTACCTTATAATTTCAATTCATTTTTCAGATACATAAATTTCCACTCAAAATTTTTAAAAACACGGGGAGTTCTTGAGTTCTTCTCAGCTAATTCATGGACTATCAGCGCATCCAAAACGAAAGCTCTGTTCGAGTCTTTAAGCCCAAGTGATAAAGAGAAGTTCAAGTTCGATCCTTCAGATATCGACTGGAATGATTACATACCGAAGTACTGTACCGGCGTCAGGAAATATATGTTGAAACGTAAAACGTCCTTACGTCCGTAGTGGCGCAGTGGCAGCGTGTGACTATAAACGCGATGGTGGTGGGTTCGATCCCACTCGAAGGTATAATCGTTCCTTTTTTAGTATTTAAGTGTATTCTTTAGTATTTAAACTTTCATTTCTTCGCTTTGGTACTTATGACAAATCTCGGGCGGGAAGTAGTGACAGTAGACAGAGTGTCTTGACACTAGGTCCTCTCTGAATAATTTAAAAAAAAAAAATAATAATAATTAAAAGAGCGCATTGTCCTTACCTATTAGTATGTAATGTTACAGCAATAAAGTCAAATGTAAGTAAGTGTTAACATTTTGCAGTTTATATTATGAACATTTTTTAAAAAGAGAATTTAAAAAAAAAGTTTTTCTTTAGTTCAGTTAAATTATTTAAATATGACGCTTCTAGCTTGCCAGTAGAGTACAAATAACTTCTAAAATTTACTTAGAAAATTTAAAAACATTTTAAGAAAAGGTATAAATATTTCTACGCAGTGGGATTTGAATCCGCACCTCTTGAAAATCACCCGCTAAGCAATGCGTTCTTACTAACAGCTGCGTCGAAATTCTTATACGATTATTATAACTTATTTTTGTTGTTAGCATGTCTGTAGAGAGATTTTTATACACCATATAAACATGTATACCTAGCTTTTTAAAGTATAATAGAAACTGTTTTTTTTTTTTTCAGCTTCACGCTGTATCCCGCACACAGCAGGGTAGGCAGAGAAAACCTAGTGTTAAGACACTCCGTTCCCCACTTTCCGCCGAATTCGGAGGCATTGCGTGTTAAGTGGCGGAACTTAACGCCGCGTTTTACCTCGGCACCAGAGCGAAGAAAATGGAAATATTAAATATTTCCACTCCTCGAGTGGGAATCGAACCCACAACCAGTCGTTTACAGTCACACGCTTGTGCCACTGGGCCACGACTGGCCTACGATAGAAACTGTGATAGATCTAATTTAGTAGTTAACAATTAATATATATTTCTTTTTCAATAAAAAAAAATGTTTGTATAATTCTAGATGATTATGTATTCGTATCATAGTATGTGCATGATTTTTTTATTTCTTTATTTTTTTTAGTAGGTAGGCAGAGAAAACCTAGTGTTAAGACACCTGTTCCCCACTTTCCGCTGAATTCGGAGGCATTGCGTGTTAAGTGGCGGAACTTAACGCCGCGCTTTGCCTCGGTAACAGAGCGATGAATATGGAGATATAAAATATTTCCACTCCTCGAGTGGGAATCGTACCCACAACCAGTCGTTTCAAGTCATATATGTACATACTTTATATTATATTTATTCTTAGTTATTATTACTAAATAATATACTGTATAATAATAAAATGTCAACAGCTGTTTAATTATATTATAATATTAACTATAGTTAAGGTCATTATATTATAGTTAAGGTCATTAGTTTCCCTCCCCCTATCCCTTGGTTTCGCAGAATAAAGCGTGAAATTCCAAAAAAAATATTAATTTAATATATCTATTTCTTTAGTTAACCTGTACCTTTTTCCTGTATTATGACATCCTCGCTTCTTAAAAAAACCTTGCAACGTTAACGTATTAAGATACATGAATAAAATAAAATTGTATTTAATGTAATGACCATTTTAGTGAGGCTCCGTTCCCCATTTTCCGCCGATTTTAGAAGGCATTGCGTGTTAAGTGACGTAACTCAACGCCGCGCTTTGCCTCGATACCAGAGCGAAGGAAATGAAAATATTCAATATTTTCACTCTGCGAGAGGGAATCGTACCCACAACCAGTCGTTTACAGTTTGAACCACTGCGCCAATTTGAAATGCAATTTTGAAATGTATAAAAATATGAAGATGTATGATGTTTTGAACCATCACCTCTAGCAGCGCTTGGACGGTTCCGACAATGCCCTGACAGCCATACTAAGCGGTACGAGGCTGAATCCCGTTGCGACCAAAATTTAAATGTCATTTATAAAGGTTAAAAAAAGTTGGGGCCAGTCGTGGCGAACGTGTGACTGTAACGGCTGTTTGTGGGTTCGATGTCCACTCGGGGAGTGGAAATACTTAATATTTTCATTTCCTTTGCTCAGGTATCAGAGGCAAAGCGCGGCGCTAAGTTCCGCCACTTAACACGCAATGCCTCCGTGCCGGGCCAAAGTGGGGACCGGAGTGTCTTAAAACTAGGTTCCTACTACCTACCCTGCTGTGTGAGGTATACAGCGTGAAGCTAAAAAAAATCTATAAAGGTTTCCTCTCACATTTCCCAATAATATTATTATAACTATATATTTTCTCTATGCAAAGGCGTCATTAAACGCCTCGCTGGAAACACTTAAGCGTCTTTAGCAACCGTTGTTTTTTATCCAACGTATAATAGAATTGGCTGTCGGCTTAAGGAAAGCGAATTTCTTGTACGCATTTTGTTTTTATATTCAAAATTAGTTACTTTTTGTAACGTTTATATATTTTTTAATTCGTATATTGACAATATGATGATTGTTCTGTCGCTTTGGTAAGACAAAGTTCTAGACACATAAGTGTACTGTAAACGCGACTGATTGTGGTTAATTCCATTTTCTTCGCTCTGGTATCTGGGGAACGGAGTGTCTTAACACTAGGTTCCCTCTGCCTACCCTGCTGTGTGCGGCTGTATCAGCGTGAAGCTAAAAAAAAATACAGCGTGAAGTATCAAGGCAAAGCGCGGCGTTGAGTTCCACCACTTAACACACCATACCTCCGAAATTCCGCAGAAAGGGGGGAACGGAGTGTCTTAACATTAGGTTCCCTCTGCCTACCCTGCTGTATGCGGGATACATCGTGAAGTTAAAAAAATATACATAGAAGTTTATGTATTAAATTAAACTTTTATGTGTTTCCTTAAACTTTCAGCCTGAAATCGAAACATTTCTTCTTGAGTTGCTAAACTCAACGTCGTATTTCGTTTTGGGTGCCAGAGTGAAGAAATATAATCTTAAATATAATATAACAAACTTGGGGCCAGTCGTAGCGCAGTGGCACGAACATGTGACTGTAAACGACTGGTTTTGGGTTAGGAGTGGAAATATTTAATATTTTCATTTTCTTCGCTCTGGTATCAGAGGCAAGGCGCGGCGTTAAGTTCCGCCACATAACACGCAATGCCTCATCAATTCAGCGAAAAGTGTGGAACGGATTGTCTTAACACTAGGTTCACTCTGCTTACCCTGCTGTGTGCAGATACAATGTGAAAAAAAAACAAAGTTGGTAAGTTGTACGACAAAGCCACAAGTGAGTTCGAACCCAAAACCTTCCCGTTGACGGTCAGACGCTGCTCTACTCCACCTCGATGGAATCATGACGATATAATATATTCTAATAACATTAGCTTCACTCTTTTGGCCGTATATCAGCATAGGCAGAGAGAACCTAATGTGGCATAAAAAGGAGAACGAAGTGTCTTAACACTAGTTTGCCTCTGACTACCCTTCTATACTTCAACAATATTTATAATACTATTTATCAACACGAATTGAAATTGTTCGATTGAGTGAAAAAAAAATATGAATCGGACTTTTTATTTACATTTTTTTCTATTACATTTAAAATATATATATTTTTTTTTAGCTTCACACTGTATCCCGCACACAGCAGGGTAGGCGAAGGGAACCTAGTGTTAAGACACTCCGTTCTCCACTTTCCGCCGAATTCGGAAGCTTGCGTGTTAAGTGGCGGAACTTAACGCCGCGCTTTACCTCGACACCAGAGCAAAGAAAATAGAAATATAATTTCCAGTCCTCGAGTGGGAATCGAACCCACAACCAGTCGTTTACAGTCACACGGCTGTGCCACTGGGCCACGACTGGCCACTTAAAATAAAATTAATGAATTGAAATGTTCTTACACCTTATTTCCATAACATATGCTTGATATCAAAATTTAACAAAAAGGAAATAAAATTAAAACAGGTTCATAAAACCACAACAAAAATAAGTAATAAAATAAAATTTCACACACGCAAAAAACAGAGAAGCAGAAAAAAGTTGAATGATTTTCAATATGTAGTGTAAGAAGTTGAGTTACCATATTTTACCATTAATGAGTGGGTAACGGAGTGTCTTAACACTAGGTTCCCTCTGCCTATCCTACTATGTGCGGGATACAGCGTGAACCTAAAAAAGAAATGAATGGTAAACTTCGAAGTAGAAGAAAAAACATTTTTAAATTTTTTTTTAGTTTATAGTAATTAGGTTAAGGATGTCTTATTATCTAAAATACTAGGTGTACCCGCTACTTTGCACGCATGTAATTTAACAAAAAAGTTATAGTTGTAGGTTAAAAGTATTTTATTATGTAAGCTATCGTCCAGATGACGTTGATGACTTATACAGCAGCAAAACGTGAGTATTTCAGAAGAAAAATAAAAGAAAAATGAATACTGATCTTCTTATAAAAAAATTAACGCAGTGGGATGCGAATCTGCGAAAAACTACCTAAGACGTGTGCAGGTAGTTTGTTCTTCATTCATTTCTATTTGTTTTTTAGCTTCACGATGTATCCCGCACACAGCAGGGTAGGCAGAGGGAACCTAGTATTAAGATACTCCGTTCCCCTCTTTCCGCCGAATTCGGAGGCGTTGCGTGTTAAGTGGCGGAACTTAACGCCGCGCTTTACCTCCTGTTCTCGCTTTAGTTAAACGATTTATATTTCTCACACAAATTTCATTCTCCGTTTCAGCCCCTTAGGGGTTGATATGATATAAAATAGGGGTTCATTAAAAAAGTTAGTGTTGGACCTTATATCGTCAACTATGTTCTTAAGAAAAATCATCAAAAGCGCCTTAGTTTTTTCATACATTTTTTTATCTCTTATTTACACTTTAGGGAGTTATATTTGACAGAAGTAGCCTATATTTGACTCTGAGTTTGACAGACGGACAGAGCTTCGTATTTATAATATTAGTATGGATTTAAGTAACAGGATGTACTTACTTATTTTAAATTTTGTTAAGGATAAATATTTAGAAAAAAAATGAATATTATACAAACTTTTTCCTCGTATACTTATTTAGTCAACATGATATACTAATCAGTATATCCTGTACAATAAACAAATATAATTAACATCGATACGCGCTTAAAATACAATTTATATTATTTGAAAAGTGATATCAAAATAAACCCAGCTAATTTAAAACATTGACGGTACGTTAATCATTTTAAAAAAATATATCCTAAACGTGTGAACCACTTTAAAAATATTAAAAATATTTTATATGTTGATCTAGAACTCCTTTTTAAGATTTTTAAAGTATCATTCGCCTATTTATACATAGAAATAATCTTGGAACAAAAAAACAGGAAATGGAGTGTCATA
Source organism: Dryas iulia moderata (assembly GCA_019049465.1). Lineage (NCBI taxonomy): Eukaryota > Metazoa > Arthropoda > Insecta > Lepidoptera > Nymphalidae > Dryas > Dryas iulia. The sequence continues at coordinate 1,624,388 of CM032418.1, forward strand.
ACACTAGGTTCCCTCTGCCTCTCCTGCTGTATGCGGGATACAGCGGGAACAATATATAATATAAACAATCTTGAGTAACAAAAATTTGTGTAAATCTCTCTACGGAGATGATGATGAGATGAAGTTGAAATAAGCATGTAATAATTTCGACATATCCAGATGTTGAAAACATTGCTTAACGCTTAACAGACAGAATGTATAAACGGTTCTCAAGAGTTCGAATCACTGTGTTCAATTTTTTTTACGTTTTATAAAAATAATTTAGGACATCCATTTTGTACTCTGAAATACATTATTTACATATAATACCACACTCTGAAATACATTATTTTTCTCGTCACGCTGTTTCCCTCTCACAGGAAGTTACTCAAAGAGAGTCTACTATTAAGACTGTCCATTGGCCATTTTGCGCCGAATTCTGGGCGTTAACTGCATGTTAAGTGGTGGAACTTTACTCCGCGCTTTCCCTCACAACCAGAATGAAGAAAATGGAAATGGAAACGTTTTTTTTTATTTTTTTACCTTCTCGTTGTATCCCGCACACCGCAGGGTAGGCACAAGGAACCTAAGACACTCCGTTCCCCACTTTCCGCCGAATTCGGAGGCGATACTCCACAAAACTACCAACTGACCAAAGAAAATCAGTCTCATTAAAACTACAATAATGAAGGCTTTCTGTTTTGATAAATCTTTTTGATTTTTGATTTGCAATGGAGGAACTATAAAAATTTCAACTCGTTTATGAAGATTTTTAAATGAGTCGTAGGCACTAGTAGTTTCTTCTATTTATGGAATAACATTTTATTTCATTAAAACGGCTTATTGCAAATATGTCCTTAAAATATTTGATTTCGAAAAGTACAATACATATTTTTTATTTTTCTTTCTCTCTCTTCCGTATATGGTGAAGAAAGCAGAGAAAATCTCGTATTAGAACACTTTGTTCTTCCTTATCTATTTATTAAGAGAAATTTCGTGGCTGACTCCATGAGTTTGTTAATATGAATATAGTATAGTGAGTTCAGATAAGCGAATAAATATAAATTATATTATGAAATGAAAATAATTAATGCAAATATATAAAAGTTGGAGTGTGTGTTTCTAATGTTTATAACCACTTTTTGCTAAGTGCATATAACATGGAAGGGCCGTTCAAGTATTACGTAAGCACTTTAGGGGAGTAGGGACTTTGCTTTGCTTATTTTGAATGACATGGGGGATAGAGGAGTCCAAATAATGATTACGTCATCGGTAGTCATTTACTTTTTTACACGAAATTTTTATAATATTATAATTGTTAAAAAAAGCAATACATTAATTGAAAAATTTTACGTAAACATGGGGAAAGGGGGTAATGTTCTCTTGCTGACTAGGAGGATTGGGAGGTAAATAATAATAATAAATTTGCTTACGTAATGCTTGAACGGCCCCTACTATATAACATGCAACTATGTAATATATAATAAACTGCATGCATCTATGTATCTCTACGTGCCTGAATTCACGGTACATGTAATAAATAATAATAAATAAATAAGCCATTTATTTCACAAATGTTACATTCAAAGTATGTTAGTTAATGTTAGTATATAATTAATACTTAATACTATTTCTTAATACTAAATAAATAAATAAATAAATATATATTTTTTTTTATTTTACTCTAATTATAGTACTAGTAAGGCTAGTTATCAAGTTCTTGTTTGTGAACCCCAGATTGGGTAAAATAATATTTTAGAGAAGAATCATAGTCGAGAAAATCATAGTTTAGATCTATATTCATATAATAAAGAGGTAAATCTTGTAACTTTTTTTGTAAGGGGAATCTTCGGAAATACAGCACTTATCATGAAAATTGTCTCACAATTACAAAACTACACTATTCAGGTGTGCTGCAGCTAGGCTTTTATTATGTTTTGAAGTTAAAACTTCTTTAGGCGCGTTGAGCGTTTTGGTAGTGGTTACCATAATTATGAAGAGCCAAACCGGGACGCAGAAGAGAAAGAGGTTAATTTTCCTTTTGCTTTTCGCTTAATTTGTGTTTTTCATATTTGGATGCAATCAAAATTATTATGAATTGAAAACATATTAATGAGTGTGAATATATTTTTTATTAAAAAGAAAAAGCCGACCGACCGGGGCGCCGGGACAGGGATCTCAAACCGGGACTATCCCGGTCAAACCGGGACGTATGGTAAGCCTACCCATACTAGTAGCCCGCTCGCTGCTTCGCTAACGTGAACTACACAACTATTTCACTATAGGCACATAGACATCATATTAAAAATCTTTAAAATTATCAGTGTTTCTCTACTATATTACGCATGTATTATATATATAAACCTTCCTTTTGAATCACTCTATCTATTAAAAGAAACCGTATCACAATTCGTTGCGTAGTTTTGAAGATTTCATACAGATTAGATAACATAGAAGATTAGATATACGACAGAAAGACGCGGGAAGCGATTTTGCATTATACTATATATTTGTGGCCAGTCGTGGCCCAGTGGCATAAGCGTGTGACTGTAAACGACTGGTCGTGGGTTCGATTCCCACTCGAGGAGTGGAAATTATATTTCCATTTTCTTCGCTCTGGTGTCGAGGTAAAGCGCGGCGTTAAGTTCCGCCACTTAACACGCAAGCCTCCGAATCCGGCGGAAAGTTGGGAACGGAGTGTCTTAACATTAGGTTCCCTCTGCCTACCCTGCTGTGTGCGGGATACAGTGTGAAGCTAAAAAAAATACTATATAAAGATGCAATCCAGCAAATTTTCCTGTTACCGGCTCATTATCCCTTATGAGCTACTAGGTGGCGAGTGCATTATTTTTGTGAGTGCCGTTATATAAATGTGTTGGACATTTGTGCTTTGAGTAAATTTGCGATTCTTTTAAACAGTGTGGATTCTATAAGATTTTTGGTTTTCTCATTTTTTATTATATTATATTTTGCTTTATTATTTTTTTTTAATCAACGGTTAAACAAGAAATTCTGAGTAAGAACCTTTATTATACAACTTAACCCTTTTTCCCGCCTAGCGAGGTAGTTATAGAGGATCTAATGTCAAAACACAACCTTCACTTTCCGCCCAAAGTCGAGACGTTGGGTATTGAGTGGCGGGATTTAACTTCACGGCTTGTCACACAATTAAGCACAAATATAGTGAGGCCAGTGGGCACAAAAGTGTGACTGTAAACTCGACTGGTTATAGGAGTGCCATAACACTATGTTTCTTTGGCTACCCTGCTAGATACAAGTCACGTCGAGAAAATCATAGTTTAGATCTTTATTCGTATAATAAAGAGGTAAATCTTGTAACTTTTTTTGTAAGGGGAATCTTCGGAAATACAGCACTTATCATGAAAATTGTCTCACAATTACAAAACTACACTATTCAGGTGTGCTGCAGCTAGGCTTTTATTATGTTTTGAAGTGAAAACTTCTTTAGGCGCGTTGAGCGTTTTGGTAGAGGGTAAAATCCTCGGTTCGCGTCACCGACATGCTAATGATAATAGTATATCTATAGCTATGGAGAGCCAGACTAGCGCACGCGTATTATATTTTGTTCATGATTTGTTTAACCTAAGTATTGTTTAAATCTAAGTATTGTCGAAATTAATGATGACAATGATGTAAATAATAAAAATAATGTTCAAACTTGAATTCATTGAAATTCGTGTAAATATAAATACTATGTATAATTAAGATAATTGTATATTAATTATTTTTTCAACCACTTTGTATTTATATTTTATTCATGATTTGTTTAACCCATCATATGTAACTAATAAATAAAACATAAAAAATTTCATATAATTTTTGCATATAGTTTTAATTACACTCAACTTAATAGTTCCGTTTTCACTTCTATCGGCAGTCCCACGACTGCTATTATGTTTTTTTTTTATTTAATACTCAAACACCCGGTCTCGTATCCTTCTCTTTCCTTAATTCTTTGATTACAATTCTTAACTTACGTTGACATGCTACTCAAAACTAAAATGACGTTTTAAATTACCTAAGCGAGTATTACATTTACTATACTTATTTCTACATTTAAATGAACTCTTAATTAAGACAATATAAAACTTTATACATATATATTTTTTTATTTTTTACATCTGTATTCGTGTTTGTTTCAGTTTTTATAGTTACAAAATTAGTTATATCATAAAATATGTTAGTCTAGGTTAATGTCTAAGGAACTTGTTGACGGGAAAAGGGCATAACCGCTACGGACGAGGACGTGACCGTTTCATTTCTGTCTTTTATGGCCATCTTAATATTGTATTCTACGATACTTCTATTTGTTGTCCCCGTCGCGTTCCGGATTATTATGTTTGAACAGAAAGTTTATGGAAATCTAAGGTAGCTCAAATAGGGTATAAAATAAAGATCACGCGGCCGCGAGCGGGTCGCTTGTCCAGACTTATATTATAAATGTGAAAGTCTGTCTGTTTGTCTGTTATGCTTTCACGGCTAATCTATCGGTCTAATTTAGATGAAATTTAGAATGAATGTAGTAAAAAGTCCAGGGTTGGATATAGGCTACTTTTTTAAGAATTAACCTCTATAAAGGGTTAAAATAAGTGACAGAGAATAAAAGAAGTGAAATTTCCTATAATTGATAATCCAAGGTTAAACATGACTACTTATTTTTTTTTAAATTCCAGCCCGAGGATTGCAATATTACGAAAAAGTTTGTGCAGTTCACTCGGCGAAGCCGCGGCCGAACCGCTAGTGTTACTATAAATCTAGTGTTTGCACGCGCTCTAGGCACATACATATATATGTAAGTATCTGAGATATATGCACATTCAACTTAGTATCTGATTAGCTTCTGCTGTATAACGTTGTGACAGCTCCTGAATAACTAGATTTCGTGAAGGTACGAAATTTATTATTATTTCTTTTAAACGATCTTGTTTTTCGCAATTTAGTTGACTAAGCTTAGAATTTGTGGCCAGTCGTGGCTTAGATATAAAGTGATCACACTTCGTCTCTAAGTAAAGCCACTGGTTGTGGGTTCGATTCCCACTCGAGAAGTGGAAATATTTAATATTTTCATTTTCTTTGCTCTGGTGTCGAGGCAAAAGACCTCTAAGAAGTCTGGTGTCCGCTTAGCACGCAATACTTCCGAATTCGGCCGAAAGTGGAGAACGGAGTATCTTAACACTAGGTTCCTATACATGCCGTGCTGTGTGCAGGATAAAGCGTGAAGCTTAAAAAATAAAAGCATATCTGGCGTGAATCTTCTAAGTTACTATTTTTTTATTAACATATTTAGGTGCGAAAAAAATGATACAAGAATTCATTGAATTAGAGACTGTCAAATATAAGGGAGTTTTCATAGTTTCCAATATAGGGTAACAAAAAGAGAGCAAGCAATAGGAAGGTACTTATAAAAGTTGCATAAAAATTTCATTGTGATAACGTTTGGAACCGCTTCTCTTGCAATCCGCTCTTAGCGGGCAACGAGATCCATCTATGTTCCATAACTTAACACCCAATGTTTCCATCTCGGAAATCCGGAGAAGGGAGACACTAGGTTGTCTCCGTGGGAAAAAGCGTGAAGATGTTTCAATAGAGTTAGTTAGCTTCACACTGTATCCCGCACACAGCAGGGTAGGCAGAGGGAACCTAGTGTTAAGACACTCCGTTCCCCACTTTCCCACTAAAGTAATAATAAGTGAATAATAATGATTTTCAATAACTTATTGATTTTTTAATAATGATTTTCATAATGAAAATAATAAAATAAAACTTAAATTTATCGTGTGCTGCAAAAATTTAGCTAACATTTTATTTTGTTTTTGTAATGACGGAATTAATTAAGGAAATTTTACGATCTTTACATAACAAAGGTATTTTTTAAGAAAACCTTAACAAGCTTAATCAGTGATAACTTTGTTATAATTTTTTTACTAATTTCATCATTGAATACGTAAATTTGTTATTTTTCAGTGCTTCAACTAGACCATTATAAAGTAGGACACAGGCTTTAGCTTCACAGTTATATCTCATATAGCAAGCTTTTTAACCCTGCAGTGGCCGCGCTCGCCAAGTTGGTTCCTCAACTTCAGAGCTTTCGCTGTCCCTCGTCTTTGATATCTTGCCCCTGCTCAATTCAAATTAGTGGTTTTGCGTTGAACTAATCTACTTTCTCATGCGAGCTACACTCATCTTGACAACTATCGATATCAGCAATAGCTTCTCTCAACCACGCCTCTATCTGTGCAGCTTGTCGATCACTCATTTTTATCTAAAAATTTAGTGTTAAATCAATCTCCAATAAGATAGCATAATAAACCCATATTTAGATTACATATTTATGACAGTTTTAATATAAAATAAATGAAAACAGAAAAAATACTAACTTGAAAAACACTTACGTAATTGGTCGCGTGGACTACATATGTAGTCCACGAACTTTGCAAAGCTACTAATAATGGACCCACGCATGATAGGCTCTTCCGATGCGCTGAGTACATCCCGCGGTTAGTCATTTGAAAGTACCTAGCGCCACAAAAAAATAACGCTAGATGTGACTGTTTGCGAAAGAATAAAAGGATTTTGTATCAGACTACATATGTAGTCCAGGCGACCACTGCAGGTTTAAAGGGGAGAATGAACTGTTCCATTCCCTATTTTCCGCTCATCATGTGTCGATATACAGAATTTTTCTACTTATTCTAATTATACCTTACTTTGGGTTTTGTGTCGGCATTCAGCGATTTTTTTAATTTGAAAAAGCCCATTAATTAAACTATATCGCCTCTTAAAAAAGACATTTAGAGAAAACGTATAAAAATTTGAACACAGCGAGATTCGAACCGGCGCCTCCTGAATACCGTCTAGGCGCTCTCACCACTAAGCGTGATGTGCGAGTTCAAATTTTTATACGTTTTATTTAAATGTCTTTTTCAATTTTCCTAAGTGTGGAATAACACTTTAAAAATATTTAAAAATGGTATATAGCTTATTCTAACCGTCATTAATAAGTGTCTATTTACTAGAATATTAGTAACTATGTGAAATTCTATCGACCCGCTTGCGGTATTACCTGCGTAAATTGAAGTTTAAGCAAAGTTATTAAAACTTTTATTATATGGCAAAATTGACAAAAAAAGGTTGGAACTTCCTTATTTATGTCAGTAATTTATAAACATTAAATGTATTATAATGTAACGTAATTACCGTTTGAATGTAATTTAATTATAATTCCTTTGTAATTAAGATATAACATAATATAGACGTTAAATATTAAGGGAAGATTGCTAAAATAAAATAGTCAAAAAAATGCAGTTAAGCCGTTTAAGATATTAACATACACGAACAGACAGACAAACAGAAAATAAATCTAGTCTTTTTTTGGTTTTTATCATATTGATAAATGCCCCCGATTACAGTTTTTCTTATATATCGTCCATGCCAGACAGCACAGACATTAGTTATATTTTTATAATATTATTAGTAACAAAGTTCAGACATTCCAGGTATAAAAAATGGTAATTTAAGCTAAATTATATCTTTAACTAATCATAAAATGGAGGCCAGTCTTGGCGCAGTGGGACAAGCGTGTGTCTGTAAACGACTGGTTGTGGGTTCGATTCTCACATGAGGAGTGGAAATATTTAATATTGCCATTTTCTTCGCTCTGGTGTCGAGGCAAAAGCGCGGCGTTAAGTTCCGCCACTTAACACACAATGCCTCCTAATTCGGCGGAAAGTGGGTAACGGAGTGTCTTAACACTAGGTTCCCTCTGTGTGCGGGATACAGCGTGAAGCTGAAAAAAATAAAATAAAATGATGTAGACAGTCAGGTCTAGTATTTTATAAACAATTTTTCTAATTACTATATTTAAATAAATACTATAGTGGAGGTTGTAGGTTCGATTCCAACTAAGGGAAATGATTATATATAATTTTTATTTCTTCATCTTGGTACCTAAGGCAAAGCGTGGCATTGAGGATAGTGAATAAGAGAGTGTCTTATCCTAGTGTCTTAGTGATTATCCTAGTGTCTTGACACTAGAATTTCTCCGACCGGGAAAAAAACTTAAATTGCTTATTTCCTGCAAGAAAATTTAAACACCTTTTTTTAGGTTTAAATAATACGAGTAATTAAACAACATCATAATTCAGATAATGATAAAAATTGTACAATTAAGTATTAAAACACACAAAGTAATGATAGCATCTTTATTTTGTTGTTATTCTTTTATTTATACTCATTTTACAACATTGCATTTTGTTCTGGTTTTTATTTTTTTTAGGCCATAACCGCGATAGTCTTGAGTTCGATTCCCACTCGCGGGAATGATTAGGTATATATTATTTTCATTTCTCTGCTCTGGTACCTAAGACAAAGCGCAGCGTCCAATTCTGCCACCTTAATATGCAAGGTTTTCTCTGACTACTCCGCTAAGTGGGAAAAAGCTTGGAGCTGTATCCTAGCTTGAGACTGTATGAAGTCCTTACTGTAATCCGCTGAAATATGTAGTTAACAGAAATTAATCAATAATAAAACAAAAATTAATCAATAACCCAGAAATTAAATTTAATACTTGTAACATAATACCTTAAGGAGTCCCATGCAAAGTTTCAACCCCTATTTCATCCCCTTTAGGGGTTGAATTTCTAAAAAATCTTCCTTTATGAGCGTCTACTCCATAAAATAAAGCTAGTGACCAAATTTTATGGACCAAATTCAGTAGTTTCACCTCAGTTACACGGATTCATGATTATCCGACCTAGAGGAGTAGAGGAGATATTCAATACTTACAAGTCGATTTATGCAAGCGTGTGACAGTAAACGACTGGTTATGGGTTCGATTCCCACTCAAGGAGTGGAAATTATATTTCCATTTTCTTCGCTCTAGTGTCGAGGTAAAGCGCGGCGTTAAGTTCCGCCATTTAACATGCAAGCCTCCGAATTCGGCGGGAAGTGGGGAACGGAGTGTCTTAACACTAGGTTCCCTCTGCCTAACCTGCTGTGTGCGGGATACAGCGTGAAGCTAAAAAGAAAGTCTATTTATGCAAGCATAAAAACCCTTGGAACTAGCATCAAAGCACGCGCATCCTAACTTGAAAGGTCGAAACCTTGCTACAAATACATATCCGTTACGTTATGTTTTAATAAGCATTTAACATCATGCACCAACTGCATATACACAAACCTCGCTTCTTTTCGTACACTCGATTATCCGGATGCCTAAAACAATTACTCCGGTTAATTGAGATTCTTCTGTATAGATATAGATATATTCTACTAATTATTAATTACAATTTCGTCTATTTCAGACATTGTACCATCAAGAAAAATGTCAGGAGACACTTCGTCAATATCACAGTTTTACGCCAATAAATCTATTTTTATAACTGGTGGCACGGGTTTCCTTGGAATGGTAAGTTTAGACTTTCGTGTACCTACTTAAACTTACCGTTAAATAATATCTTAAAATATTACCTATCCGTTAAATAATATCTCAAAATAGCAAAAAACGATAATATAGTTGAAGCTGGTGTGGAGCAGGGGGATAGTATGCGACTGTTGTAGGTTCCATTTTCCACTCAGGAAAATAGTATATTTAAATTTTTATTTAGGTCCAGTCATAATAGTCCATAAGGTGCGACTCTAAAGCGGCTGATTGTGGGTTCGATTCCCACTCGAGGAGTGAAAATATTTAATATTTCCATTTTCTTCGCTCTGGTGTCGAGGTAAAGCGTGGCGTTAAGTTCCGCCACTTAACACGCAATGCCTCCGAATTCGGCGGAAAGTGGGGAACGGAGTGTCTTAACACTATGTTCCCTCTGCCTACCCTGCTGTGTGCGGGATACAGCGTGAAGCTAAAAAAAAAGAAAACAAAAAAAATATATTTCGTCGCTCTAAAACGAAAGACAAAGCGCGGCGTTGAGTCCGCCACACAATGTCTCGATTTTGAGCAGAAAAGGAGGGGTGGCACTCCACCCCTCCTTTTGACAAAATGTAGGAAAAGCCTAGTTCAACTAACAACAAAAATAAGTTGTAATTAAGCGTATAAGAATTTCGAAGCAGCTGGTAGTAGAACGCACGGCTCAGTGGTCTCACCACTGAGCCGTGCGCACGGACGGTATTCAGGAGGCGTTTAAATTTTTATACATTTTCTTTAAATGTCTTTTTCAAGTCTAGTTTAAGTTTATAAAATAAAGTATGTAACTTCTTATTTTGAATAAAATTATTTGACTTTGACTTTGAAGTGGAGGGCAGAGTTTCCTGACACTACTTTCTGAACATCCTGCTATTCGGAAAAAAACGTAAAGCATTTTTTTAAGTTTACAGTCAGACGCTGGCTTACTGCGTCGTCGTAGCCGCAGAATAAAAAACCCTTTTTTTGTAATAAGTTCTTTTTTTTTTAGCTTCACGCTGTATCCCGCACACAGCAGGGTATGCAGAGGGAACCTAGTGTTAAGACACTCAGCTCCCCACTTGCTGCCGAATTTTGGAGGCGTTGCGTGTTTGTTAAGTGGCGGAACTTAACGCCGCGCTTTGCCTGGATACCAGAGCGAATAAAATGGAAATATTAAATATTTCCATTCCTCAAGTGGGAATCGAACCCACAACCAGTTGTAGTCACACGTTTGTGCCACTGTACCACGACTGGCCCCAAACATAAACTAAGTTCTCTCTAGTAATACGTGGAAAAGCGTGAAATTGAGAAAATATGTGATAACTGTGAAGGATAATTTATTATTTTGAAAGATACCCAAAAGAATTCCGTTCAAAATGGATTTTCTTTGTTCGTGTGAAAAAGCTTTCCTTTATCCAAAGTATTTGTTAATTTGGTTTTATAATGGTTATATTTTCTCTTTTCTCAATATAGAACCCGATGAAACGTCCAATTTTTTTTTAAGAAACTTTTATATGTATAATGTATGAATATATTACTTATATACATATTTATATAATAATTATATAAATAAATATTATACAATAATTATGTAAATATGTTATTTATAGAATAATTATTCAATTTCAAAGTCGAAGTCAATGAATTTTAATTAAAAAGAGAAGTTGCACGCTTTTTGAAATGAAATTATTTTTAACCGGATTAATCGCGTATATTTTTGGTATTCGGAAATACTATTGAGTAATACTAGTGACCACGGACTACTGTAAAGTGTTCGAAAAGTCTGGTTTTCTAAAAATGTATTTTCGAATACCAAAAATATACGCGATTAATCCGATTAATAATAGTTTTTTTTACCGGACACAGGTACACTAAACTACCGCCTCAGGCATGAGAAGAACCTGCTCTATAAACTCAGCTTTCAATTCACTCTTTTCTATATTCATTGTTTTAGCTTCACGCTGTATCCCGCATACAGCAGGGTAGGCAGAGGGAACCTAGTCTTATAGTTCCCTCTGCCTACGTTCCCCATTTTCCGCCGATTTTTGGAGGCATTGCGTGTTAAGTGGCGGAACTTAACGCCGCACTTTGCCTCGATACCAGAGCTAAGGAAATGAAAACATTAAATATTTCCACTCCTCCAGTGAAAATCGAACCCACAACCAGTCGTTTCCAGTCACACGCTTGTGCCAATACGCCACGACTGGCCCCTATTATTTTCACGTGCATCATGAAATTTACATAAAAGAGTATTTATTATTTACAATCCATTACCTTTAATATATATTATGTTAATTAAAATATATAAATGAATAATATTTGTATATTTTATTTGTAATGTATTAAATATTTATTCTTTTATCCCTACATTAGTGTCATGTTTCAATGTTGTATGATAATGTTGTTTAAATAATAAATTACTATATGTATTTTTAATATCTTAATCTACCTATATCTTTTTTTAGGCAGAGGGAACCTAGTGTTAAGACACTCCGTTCCCCACTTTCCACCGAATCCTGGAGGCATTTGAGTGGCGGAACTTAACGCCGCCTTTTGCCTCGACACCAGAGCAATGAAAGTGAAATATTAAATATTTAAATTGATCGAGTGGGAATCGAACCCACAATCATCGCGTTTACAGTCACACTATGTACACACATTGTAATTTATGTAATTACATTAAATAAGACTAAACAATAGTACTTTTTCTTATTTTTATAATTTATTGAACTAACATATAAGGTGAAGGCCTCAAGCAACAATGTACTTTTAAACATTTTTAAAGTGTTATTCCACACTTAGGAAAATGAAAAAAGATATTTAAAGAAAACGTATAAAAATTTGAACGCAGCGGGATTCAAACCTTCGAAAATCTCTCTACAGAGATACTAACAACAATAATAAATTGTAATTTGTAAGAATTTCGACGCAGCAGATAGTAGAACGAATGGGTCAGTGGTGAGAGCGCCTGGACGATATTGAGGAGGCGGAGGTTCAAATCCCGCTGCGTTCGAATTTTATACGTTTTCTTTAAATGTCTTTTTCAATGTAGAGATATTCATACTTACTTATTTTTTTACCTGACACAGTGGTGCGATTAGATGTAGATTCGATTCCCACTTGGGGGAATGATTATATTTAATTTTTTTTCGTTTTCTAGTCCCAGAAAGAAAAGCATTGCATTGAATTTAAGTTCCTTTCCTTAAAATGTAGGTAATATCTCAGTTTCGAGTGAAAAGTGGAGAACGGAAAATTTCGACACTAGGTTCTCTGTGACTAGAAACAGAGGTTAAAAAAATAATAACTTAGTGTTAGTTTTACTTGTTCTAGATATTAATTGAAAAATTGCTATACAGCTGCCCAGATGTCAAGAAAATTTATCTTTTAATACGAACAAATAAAAATTTGGTACCTGAAGAAAGACTACAACAATTGATAAATTCCAAGGTATGTTTCGTAATTTAATTAAAAAATATTTTTAAAGACATTGACAGCATCTCACTGCAACCTCGATGGTTGGGGTCCCCACTCCTACTCGCAGGAATGATTATGTATGATTTTCCGCTCAAGCGCGGCGTTGAGTTCCGCCAATTAACATACATGTCTCGAAAAAGACATTTTAAAGAAAACGTAGAAAAATTTGAACGCAGCGAGATTCGAACCCGTGCCTCCTGAATACCGTCCAGGCGCTCTCACCACTGAGCCATGCGTTCTACTATCAGCTGCGTCGAAATTCTTCTACGCTTTATTATAACTTATTTTTGTTGTTAGCATCTCGTCGTCGCCTTCAAATTTTTATACGTTTTCTTTAAAATGTCTTTTTCAATTTTCTTAAGTGTGGAATAAGATTTTAAAAACGTTTAAAAATACATGTCTCGATTTCGGTCGGTAAATGTAGAACGAAGTGTCTCGCAACTAGATTCTCTCTAACTACCCATAGCGTGTAGCTGTAAAAAAAAGCTTAACTTATTGATTATCTTAAAAAAAATTGAAGATAATCAGTGACATTACTGTTAAATTAATTACTTTAAGTTTGTTTTAAATCATTTTTTAGGTTTTCGAACGAATCAAAGAAAAATGTCCAAGTAATTTAAAGAAAATTGTTATCGTAAAAGGAAATTTAGTAGAATTTGATCTTGGGTTAGATCCAGTAGATTTAAAAATTTTACAGGATGAGGTAAATATTAAATTGTATTTCTATATTATGGGTGTATTTTTTCTATGGTAAATCTAAGTATTAAAATGTCTAGAATATTAGAGAAGAATCTGAGTGTGTAAATCTGAGTAAGAGTAAATCTGTGTAAATCTGAGTATGAAAACATATCGGTGGCCAGTCGTGGCCCAGTGGCACAAGACTGTAAAGGATTGGTTGTGGGTTCGATTCCCACTCGAGGAGTGGAAATATTTAATATTTCCATTTTCTTCGCTCTGATGCCATGGTAAAGCGCGGCGTTAAGTTCCGCCACTTAACACGCAATGCCTCCGAATTCGGCGGAAAATGGGGAACGGAGTGTCTTAACACTAGGTTCCCTCTGCCTACCCTGCTGTGTGCGGGATACAGCGTGAAGCTAAAAAAAATGGACATTGGTCTAATATTATAAATGCGAAATTCCGTCTGTCTGTACAAAGGTACTGAAATATAAAATGAAAATTTGTATGGAAAACATAAACCACCTAACTTACGCAAGAGGGCGTGCCATCGAAATAACGAAGCACCTGTAGTTTTGTTGTGCTGTGTAATCATTAACTATGCCGCGCTGCGGCATTAAGTTCCGTCACTCCAAATATTACTTATATGACATGACATTCAAAACTAGAAAGTAAAGAAAACGGAGATTTATGACACCAGGTTCTCTCTGTCTACCCAGGTATAAAGCAAAATAATTTAAATTGTGGCTCAATTGAGATGTACTTATTTGACGTCATATGGTAAATAAGGGTTTGTTTAAAGTACCATACTGAATTTACCCAACTGATGTACAATGTGTAAAATCAAGAAGTCGTTGTGGCACAGTGGGAAAGTGTCTGAGTGTAAATGTGAGGGTTCGATTTCCACTTCGGGACATGATTATTTATTTATATATTTGAAAAGAGCAACTGTTGAGTTTCTGGCCGGCTCTTCTCAGCAGAACTGCCTTCCGAGTCGGTGGTAGCTTTATGTACATTTGACGATTCAAAAGTGCTTTCAAAAGTCTATTTGAATACAGATATTTTGAATTTGAATTTGAATTTATTAGTTCCGCCGCTACGCAATACCTCGATTTCTGGTGGAAACTGGAGAAAGGAGTGTTTTAACACTAGATACTTCCTGACTATCCCACTTTTCGGGAAAAAACAAAAAGCTAATAAAACCTTAATTCAATTTTAGCACTTTGTATTTTTATAAGTTTATTTTTATCTCTCCCACTGCAAACTTTTCAATATAAAAATACCATATCATTCTATATCCAAATTAAACAATAGTTTAATATTTTAAAGACTTTAATAAACATAATTTCGTAGATTTCAGTAGTGTTCCACCTGGCGGCCACTTTGAAATTCAACGAACCGTTATCGGTAGCCATGAAAGTTAACGTCGAGGGTACGAGAGAGGTCTTGAGAGTCTCTCAAACCATGAAAAACATTGAAGTACGTATTAAAACAAGGACTTAATGCTCATTTGAAATATAATTTTATTGTTGATTTCTGTTGTTAATAGATTACTAAGTATATGGTAAATTGTTCTTTGTTCATTTCTGACTTTTAAAGTTATGACATTGAGGGCGCCGGGGTGCGGAAGGACAGCGTATAAGTAGTAAACGGGGTTGATGGTTCGATTCCCACTCTAGGGATTATATATTATTTGCATTTCTTCGCTCTTGTTCCTAAGAGGGGACGTGGCGTGAAGTTCTGCTACTTAGCACACAATGTTAATTTCAGGAGGAAAGCGGAATGTTTTGACACTAGATTCTCTCCCACTACTCTGAACAGTAACGAGAAACGAGCTCACTTATATGTTTTTATATTGTATTGTAATGGACATGTATCCATCCATGTCTGATTATATCTGAAAATAGCGGATACGACTCCTGTTCGTAATTTCGAAAATTTGACTTAACAAACAAACTTATGAATTCTAAAATATCACCGAAAAGTCACTAAATTTTCTTTATCTAACCCACAAAGGTAAGGTTATATCATAACTCAAAATCGCTTTAAATTACAAAAAATAACGAATCTTGGTTGCAGGTTTTCGTGTACATGTCTACAATTTTCTCAAATACTGATCACAAAAGGTATTCTATTGTAGAAGAACTATATCCCAGTCCTAAAGATATTAATGAAGTATACAAAATGATTAATCAAAATAAACCTGATGAAACTTTCTGCCCAGAACTATTAGGTAAGGTTTATAACTTAATCTATCTTAAATTACTTTTTTTTCCAACTTTCCACAAATTGCTATTTGATGCTTTCATGTCGCAACAGGACAACATCTCACTGCAAACCGATGATTATGATGTCGATCTTCACATAGGCTAATATTTAAGTTATTTTTATTTATCCCCTTAAGACCCGGAGTTTAAACTAATTCTAAAAAGACAAAGTTCAGTTCGAGCGGAAAGTGAAGTTCAACCGCGACGTTAACTTCCACAAATCAACACGCAATGCCTAGATTTCGGGGGGAATCTGGAGGAAGGAGTATCTTGACACTAGGTCCCCTCTGACTACCCCGCTATGCGTAAAAAGCGTGAAGCTAAAAAAACATATACATTTACTTCAATATCAAAATATTCTTTATTCAAATCGTGAATCGAGCTCGGAAGGCAATTCTGATGAGAAAAGCTGAAAAAAAACTCAGCAATTACTTTTTAAATATAATATCAAAATGGACATCAAATATATAATATTTTACAATTACAGATGGACGACCAAATACTTATACATTCTCGAAAGCGATAGCGGAAAATTTAGTTGCTGAAAGGCGAGGAGATCTTCCTACTATTATAATACGCCCTTCTGTTGGTGAGTCACATTTCATTTAATGTAAAAATGCTGTAAACTCTGTACTTTTTTAATGTAGCCTTTGCTCGAATACTGAGTGATATAGATTCTGTATCGTTTTTTTAATTTTAATGCGAAGAATAACTTCTGACCCTTTTTACACAACTTATGTCATCGAATTGTGAAACATGTTATGATGACTCTGGCCGATGAGCTGGCCGTCGTGGTGCAGTGGAATAGCATCTGACTGTAACACAATGGTCGTGGGGGCGATTCCCACTCGGGGGAATGATAATATTTAAATTTTCATTTCTTCGCTCTAGTACCAAAGACAAAGCGCGACGTTGAGCTCCGCCACTCAACACGCATTGGCTCGATTTCGGGAAGGAACTGGAAGACGGAATATAGCTATTAAATCTTCTTTTACTATCCCTACCCTCTGTTCACACGGAGTTACTTTTTTTTGTAAATTTAAAATTTATTACAGTAACATCATGTTACAATGAACCTGTCGAAGGCTGGATTGCAAACTGGATGGGTCCCACACCAATATTCACACTTGTAGGTCAAGGACTCATACGTTGTTTGTACGGAAAGAGTCATTATACGTTTGAAATTATACCTGCCGATTACGTAGTCAATCTTACACTAGCTGCTACTGCTAAGCACCAAAGGTAACTAACTATTATTATTTTGTTATTAACATTTTGTATCATGTTCACAGTCGACAGAGAAAACCTAGTATTAGGACAGTACATTCCCACTTTTCGCCGAAAACCAATCTAGAGTGGTAAGTTAGTAGGTAGGTTAGTTAGGTAAGTGGCATTAAGTGGTAAGTTCCGGAACTCAATGCCTTGCTCTGCCTCCCCACTAGAGTGAAGAAAACGTCTGACTGTAGACGCGATGGTTGAGGGTAGTGGATATGGAAATATTCCCCCCGTTCCCCATGGGGGGACGGGTTAAGAATACAATTCCCCCCCGCCGCTGGGTAGCGTCCCGTAAAAGGCGGGTAACCCAGTAGTTTGGTGGTAGGAGATTCGTTCTCCGACTGGCTCGCGACCACTATCATGTCAAAGACGAACCGCCAAATATCTTATGATGTGTTCCGGTTCGATGGCATGTAAGCCAGCTCTCCCTATTCCCACCATTCCCATCCTTCTATCCTACATTCCCAAGGCTGGCAACGCATCCGTAACTTGAATATTGTGGATGTCTATGGGCGAAGGTAACCACTTAACACCAGGTGGGCCTTCAGCTCGTTTGCTTCCTTCATTCCATAAAAAAAAATTAAATATTTCCATTCCCACTAGCAGACAGACGATGTTCCACTGTGCCACAGTGACTTTAGCTAAAACTTATTTTCATATATTTTTAGGTCAAAACAACTATCAATATATCATTCGTGTTCAACAGCAGATAACCCTCTCACTTTAGGAGAAACTTCAAAGTATGCCTCTTCGGAGGGTGTGAAGCAAAAATTTAGTAAGTATCAGTTTTAAGTTGTTACTCACACATGAAATTACATTTTTAGAAAACTTACAACAAATTTGAACGCTTAATTTCCAATCGAATCCATGGCCTAGCGGTCAGAGTGCAGTGGGTTGGAGGCTTCATTCAAATTTTTACACCTTTTCTAAAATTAAATTTTTCAAGTATACGAATATTTCATGCTTCCTATATTTTAACTGCCAAATAAATGTGGGAGATCGCCCGACTGTAAAAACGACGATTGTGGGTTTTTTTTTGTTCTTTATTACAATTTAATTTACACCACTACGGACACAAGGTCTGTACCTTTTTTTAAAAATAATCTTTTTCTTTTTATATATAAATTCCTTATTTCATTAACAGAGCTTAAAACTAAGTTTATTAAATATACCATAAGACAGTCCAGTTTTCTTAGTTATTAAATGTAACTTATATCTTATATTTATTAATATGACTTACTATGACTATCTTTTACATAGGTATTTCCTAATATTAATTGATATTATATTTCTTTTAATATATTTTATTAATATTACAATTTCTTATTCAAATAATTGGACTCGATTGTGGGTTCGATTCCCAATCAAGGAAATTAATATACTTAATTTTCCGCTCTGATATCTACACCAGAAACCCTTACCTTCTTTTGAGTATACCAAAAAAAGCAAAAAAATCTAATATGTTTTTTTTTCAGACATATTACCTTACCCCGGTTTAATATTCACTAAAATGGAATGGCTGCTAAGTTTACTGCATTTCGTATTTCACGTGATTCCGGCGTATATAGCAGATTTATTACTGCTTGTAGCTCGTCGACCTTTAAGGTATTTATTTACTTTATAAATCATACATAGTCTTATATCATATATTCAACAAAGAACTCGCAGTGGGATAGTGATTGAGTATAAACGATATTAGTTCTAGGTTCGATTCCCATCCAGGGAACTATTGTGGATTCATATCTAGTCGAATTTTCATAAAAAATGATTTGTGAGGTATGGGTATACCTACGGTCACATAAGATCCAATTAAAGTTAAGACTTTTCAATTATGCTTATTTGAAATTAAGATGTCGCTCTATTTTTAACTGAAACGAGACTCACAAAACTCGGACGGATCATAATTGTCCTAATCAGTATAGCCAATGATGAAATGAATGGCCTTATAATTTTTTTTCTTTTTTTTTTCATTTTTTTTTTAGCTTCACGCTGTATCCCGCACACAGCAGGGTAGGCAGAGAGAACCTAGTATTAAGATACTCCGTTCCCCACTTTCCGCCGAATTCGGAGGCATTGCGTGTTAAGTGGCGGAACTTAACGCCGCGCTTTACCTCGACACCAGAGCGAAGAAAATGGAAATATTAAATATTTCAACTCCTCGAGTGGGAATCGAACCCACAACCAGTCGCTTACAGTCACACGCTTGCGCCACTGGGCCACGACTGGCCACAACTGGCCAGTCCATTATCCTTATAATACTCATAGATATTTCTATGAAGTTTAGTTTCACTATGACGAAGGCAACGTTAAAGGATTAACTTCGAAAGACCTTGCTTCTTCCATGATTCATTGAGTATAGCATCTTCACGTGTCCCAATGTGGGAGTTTTTGAAAAGAATCTTGAAAGTTGCTCTATTATTCGTTACTTTTTAAGGGGAATCTTTATTGGTGTATGTGTAATTTATTATTAAATTGTATGTGCACTATATATACTATATGACTCCCAAATAAAATAAAATAATATGGCGACATATTTTAATTAAACTGTAAAATTTCCAAAAAAAAGTTGGTAAAAAATCTGATTACAAAAAACTGACTTCTCTCAGGAAACTCATAGAAACAGTAACTTGTTAAGCGTAGTTTATTATACATATATATGTCTATATTTTTAATTCTTTTGCAGATATGTAAAACTGCTCCACAAGATGACATATTGTATGCAAGTCTTAAAATATTTTTCATCGCGATCTTGGGCGATGAAGGCAACAAGAACTCGTGTATTATTAAACTCATTAAGCGATATCGATAAAAAGGAATTCCCCTGTGATCCAATGAACATCAAATGGGAAGAATACATGCATGTATATTTTAACGGAATAAAAAAATATTTGTTGAAAATGAAGTAAACAAGATGGACTCTCCAAAAATACTTATGTTTATTTAATAATACATAACAATATAAGGACATAAAAGAAATATCACTAATATTATCGCATCCACAGAATTAAACTGTACTAACTTAAAATTTCAAAACGACAATAAAAAGCCTATTCGAATGTTTTATTGTAATTTACAAGAAAATGCCTTCTCTTTTCAGTTAGGTCACCATAATTGTGTGGGGTACGATATATAAAACTTTAACCATTAATCTTTATTGCAAAATATGAAAAACATATCTATATAATACGACAACGTAATCTTCTAGAAGAAAGACCCTTGTTACTTTGCCTTAGCCTTGACCATAAAAGATGGCATCAAATTCCCCCTTTTGTTTCGCAAGTAAACCAAAAAGTCGCTGATAGCTCCTTTACAAATACTTAACTAATTCTTTTTTGTATTTAATAAAAATTTTCCTATACCATTTAAGTAAATAGGAACATATTCTTTCCAATTTACATCTAAAGGATCGAATGGAAATTCATATCTGTCTGATGAAGACAAGGTCTGCGCTAACGCTCCAGTCTTCGCCGCGCTGATTCTCCAACTTCTGATTGTGTAAAAATCTACCATTTTACGAACATATTCCACTTTAGTTTGTAGTTTTGAAAACCTAAAATAAAGTTATATTTAATAAAGAAGACCAAATATTGAGAATTTTTTTTTAGCTTCACGCTATATCCCGCACACAGCAGGTTAGGCAGAGAGAACCTAATGTTAAGACACTCCGTTCCCCACTTTCCGCCGAATTCAGAGGCATTGCGTGTTAAGTGGTGGAACTTAACGCCGCGCTTTACCTCGACACCAGAGCGAAGAAAATGAAAATATTAAATATTTTTACTTCTCGAGTGGGAATCGAACCCACGACCAGTCGCTTTACAGTCACACTTTGTGCCACTACGCCACGATTGAAGTTCTGCCACTTAACACGCAATGCCTCTAAATTTGGCAGTAAGTGAGGAACGGAGTGTCTTAACACTAGGTTCCCTCTGCCTATCCTGCTGTGTACGGGATACAGCGTGAAGCTAAAAAAAAAAAAAATTTATTTATATTATCAGATAATTATTGAATTGGTTATTATAAGCAATTGAATTTAAAATTATTGAATTTGTAATTGTTTCACAAATTTAGTAAATTAGGATAAAACTTCATACTAAGTTATTTTAAATTAATTAAATATTTTTTATAACATTTTCATTTAATTTACCTCGTGTTCTTTCCCATAACAAAAAGTAACAGATCAGCTATAAATGCTGGTATAACTTGTAACAATATTGTTAAAATGGCCAACATCCATGTTTTTGATGTATATAATACACCTGGCATTGGTACATCATCTGAAAGATTTTTTTTTTTAGTAAATCAAAATAATGAAAATAATAAAAAAAAATACCTAATTATGATAATCAAAAAAGAGCCTGTTGTGGTGCAGAGGGCAGCGTCTAACTGTAAAAGCGGTGGTTGCGGGTTCATTACCAATCGGAGAATGATTATATTTAAATATTCGAATTCGCCACTCAACAAGCAATGTCTCGATTTCGGGCTGAAAGTGGAGGACAGAGTGTCTTGACACTTCGTGCTCGACACTTCGTGACACGTTTAATGGTATAATTAAAAGACCAGTCGTGGTGCAGTGGCACAAACGTGTGACTGTAAATGACGTTGTGAATTCGATTCCCACTCTAGAAATGGATAAATTTAATATTTTCATTTTCTTCGCTCTGGTGGGGAGGAAAAGCGTTAACTTCCGCCATCTATCGCACTATGCTCCCAGAATTAGGTGAACAAAAAGGAATTGAAATTTTGAAAATCAAATTTTGTTCGTTTGTATTAAACACTAGGTTACACTCTGCTGTGTGCGGGATACAGCGTGAACCTAAAAAAGACGGAATTGAATGTCGAAATACGGCATCTGACTATAAAAGCGGTCTTAGATTCGATTCCTACTCGGGGAACGATTATATTTAAATATAAATTTCTTCGCTCTTCTAGCTAAGAGAAAGAGCGGCGTTAAGTTCCACCAGTTCAAAACTACAAAGTAGAGGACGGAGTGTCTTGACACTAGATGCTCTCTGAATACCCCTCAAGACATTCCTGTTAAATGCAAACAAACAAAAACAATTTAACAGCAAAATTAAAATGTATCAACAACAGATCAAACTGATCGAACGATTTTTTAATTCCTTTTTTTATTTCTTATTGAATTAACAAATTAATGAATCTTTAAACAACTAAAATAAACATAAATGTAATCTATTAATTAGTTGGCTTTATTTCTCTTTATTTATTTCTTTGTATGCCACGACGGCCAAATAAAGATTTTTATTTTATTTATATTACAAAGTTTAACTTTATCATACCATATTATGATAATGATTAATGACTTAGTACATAAAACTATAAAAAATGCGTAAATCATTCTTAACCATAGTTTTTAATGTCAAATTTGAAGTTCAATTTCAGTCTATTTTTAAATTAAAATTAATAATAAATTATTTTACTTACTAAATTTAGTTTTGACACTTTCAGCTATAGACAAATCAGCGAATTCTTTTATAGAAATAGGATTTACTCCGCATGTGCTAGAGTTGTATACTGTTACTTCTCCTGTTCTGAAATATAAGAAATGTGTTTTTACTATCAGAATAATAACATATTGGCCAGTCGTGGCCCAGTGGCACAAGCGTGTGACTGTAAACGAGTGGCTGAGGGTTCGATTCCCACTCGAGGAGTGGAAATATTTAATATTTCCATTTTCTTCGTTCTGGTGTCGAGGTAAAGCGCGGCGCTAAGTTCCGCCACTTAACACGGAATGCGTCCGAATTTGGTGGAAAGTGGGGAATGGAGTGTCTTAACATTAGGCTGCTCTGCTGTGTGCGGGATACAGCGTGAAGCTAAAGAAAATAAAAATAAAAATCATGTTTTAAGGTAGCATCACATTTTTTCTTGCATTTAAGTTAGCTATGGAGAAACCTTCTCGGCTTCTCATTTAAATCTGGGATATTTCATGCTGAGTGGTGGAACTCAACGCCTCGTTATATCTTACCAACGATGTGAAAGAAATGAATATATTTATAGCAGCTGCACGCCCTCACCGCATAGCGTGAAAATCAGAGAGAATCTAATGTCAATACCTTTGCCGCCCGAAATCGAGATATATTGCGTGTTGAGTGGCGGAACTCAACGCCGAGATTTGTCTTACTCGAAGGTACCAGAATGAAAAAATGAAAATTTAAGTATATCATAAACATTACACCCAGTGGGAATCGATCCCACAAATATAGCTTTTAGTCAGCCGTACAAATGCGCCACTACGGCGTCAATAACCTGAGTAGGTCTTGACAACTACAAAATAATATAAATAAAAAGCAAAATTAAAAATTTAGAAAAAACCCACGACGGTTTAATTATATTGAAAAAGGATAAAATAACTAGAAATCGAAGGAATCGACGAACGAACGAACGAACGAACGAACGAACGAACAAACAAACAAACAAACAAACAAACAAACAAACAAACAACCTCTCACCCCAAACACATATACTGTCGCCGTTCCGTCGCGGGTAAAAATGTATATTTCTGTAAATATTGCATGCCTTACTTACTTTATTCCTTTCGCCGCAGCAACTATAATAAGATTCGACACATAATCAACTGGAATGAGGTCTAAAGAATTTTCAGGCTTTGCAAAAAGTACTCTGTTAAAGCCTTTAACTGTCATAGTCATGATAGCAGTCGCGCCAACCCAAGTGTCGACCCATCCAGGTATTGGTTCAGACTGACATGATGAGACTAAAATATAAACATTGGTTTTTTTACAACTTCACACATTTTCTCCCATAGTAGGGAAATCAGAGAGTACTCAGTGTCAAGACATTCCGTCCTCCACTTTTCACTCGAAAAATTAAAAACTTTTGACCATCGCTTTCTTACTCGCTAAGGAGTGTTTTAGTACATATTTTACACTACATATTTCAAATTTTAAGCCACGCTTTGTTAAAAAGTTAAAAGTGTGACAAATTTTATTGTGAGGTTACTAGTTAAATAAACAAACAATAATTATAAAAAGAAAACTACTGCGTAAAAAAAGAAACAGAAGTGAAAAAAAAATTAAAATCTAAAATTAAAAAGCCCAATAGTTAGGAATATAATTAACTACTACAGCAGAAATGCACCAGTAAAATTGTTTTATAATCAATACACACATAAAAAAAATCATACATTCATAAACAGAATAGAAGGAATCGGGAACCATTTGTTTTCGATCAGTCATAGGAGCCTAACATACATAGACTTATAAACATATAACCCTCCGTTTCCACATTTCCAAGAATATGGAAATATTAAATATTTCCACTCTTCGAGTGGGAATCGAACTCACAACCAGTCGTTTACAGTCACACGCTTGTGCCACTGCGCCACGACTGGCCCAGACTGGCAGTTGGGTTAAAAATGACTATATCTCTGTCCTACTATGTTCAATGTTTAGAATTTTCATATAACGTTTATAATCCATTACGTAAGGTGTCGTATACACCATAGTGATGCATTAATTACTTTTACTTTTTTAGTCGAACATTTTTTTACCGAACACAAAAAAATCTGAAATATATATTTTTTTAACGAGATTTATCACGTATGTTTTTGGTATTCGAAAATATATTGTTGACAACTTTATGTTTCGAACGCTTTCAGTACAGTCCGCGATCATAGGCTTGTGTCCACCAGGTATCTACAGTCACAGGTACTCTACAATATACGCGATTAATCCGGTTAAAAATAGGTTTTGTTTTAAAATGTGCAAATATCGCGAAAGCGACAGATCTTATTACAAAAAATCTATTCTAAATCTATTCTATTTACTGTATAATATATTACACAAGCATAGAAATAGTCAATTATTGATCTTTCAAAACATTTTAATTTTCTTTATTTGAACTAGCACGTCCTCTGTCAAGACCAAGGTTGTTTCTGCTACCAGCAATAAGACTGCCTTTGCACACTCTGTATTATTTTATGATTTATTGTCTACTGTATTCTGTATTGACTTTGTGTGCAATAAAGAGTTTCTATCTATCTATCTATCTATCTAAGTTCCTCATTATTTTCAACAGTTTAGATGCAACATTATTATATTAGTATTATATAGCACTTACTTATAGATGGTCGAACTATTGTTATCGGTAGATCGACATGGTTTTCAGCAACAAATGATTCTGCGATTGACTTTGTGAAAATATAAGTATTCGGCTTACATTCTGAAAAGGTCATAAATATTATATTGATGATTTTTTTAAGAAGCTAAAGAAGCTTCACGCTGTATCCCGCACACAGCAGGGTAGGCAGAAGGAACCTAGTGTTAAGATACTCCGTTCCCCACTTTCCGTCGAATTCTGAGGCATTGCGCGTTAGGTGGCGGAACTTAACGCCTCGCTTTACTTCGACACCAGAGCAAAGAAAATGAAAATATTCCATATTTCCACTTCGAAGTAGGAATGGAACCCACAACTAGTCACTTTACAATCGCACTTTTTGCCACTGCGCCACGACTGGCTACAGTATTGATGATGATGTTTTATTTTATGATGTCTTATATTTAATGATACCGTAACTTCTTTCTATTACATAAAAGAGATGGTGAGTGGATACCTTCGTCCATGAACATCCACTATTTTGGAGGAATCGTGGATGCGTTGCCGACCTGGGAAGTGAAGGAGGAGTGAAAAATGGATGGATAAAAGGAGGGAGGAATGATTGGGATGTTGGGAATAGGGAGAGCTCATGATAGTGGTCGGAAAACGAATCTTCTACGACCAAGAGTTTTTATTGATGTAAAATCTGTACATGATATAACAGTTCTGCTTAAGATTATCCCTTGGAACATTCAACATTTCACTTTCGAGTGTGCACTTATTAATTATTCAGTAACAGTAATCTCAACTTAACTCTGTTGTTCATAAATATATAATCGCATTGGGTGATAGTACAGTCCGCGCTCTTTGCGTTAAATGTAAGCCAGGCGTACATTATACATTATATTACATGAGTAATTTAACATTTTTGATGTTTTATACAATATTTTAAAGTCACAGTTTTACAAACTATGTAATTATAAAATTATTCCAAAATTTGTCTTGACACACGTCTTTTGTGTTAATAATCAACCACTCGTGACTAAATTGTCAAATATAAATTTGGAGGCTTAATTAAAGTATTTAAAATTTATATCAAAATAAAAAGAACCTCACTTATTAGTTCCTTGACTTCATCTTCAGTGATACCATTCTCCAGCGCAGTTTTGACTTCCTTTATGGAAGCAGGAGCTGGATATATCTTTTCTTCAATTTCCATTCTTTCAAAGTTAGTGTACGCAGTAGAAACGTAGACGAAAGCCTGTAATAAAATTTTAATTAAAACTTTATCTGGTTTTTTTTATTGATAAAGGAGGCAAACGAGCAGAAGGCCCACCTGGTGTTAAGTGGTTACCTTCGCCCATAGACATCCACAACATTAGAGTTATGGATGCGTTGCCAGTCGTGGGGATGTAGGACAGAAGGAGAGAGAGCTCGATTACATGCTATCGAACCGGAACACATCATCACAATAGTGGTCGCGAGCCAGTCAAAGTACAAATCTTTTACCACCAAACCACTGGGTTACACGTCTTTTACGGGACGCTACCCAGCGGCGGGAGGAATTGTATTCTTAACCCGTACGCCCACGGGTGAAATTAAATTAAATTTCACTGGTATAAATAATTTAATATTATATAACTGGCGATTGTTCGCGGCTTAGCCAGCGCATTTTTCTTATAAGCTCTCATTCTCTATTTCAACCCCTTGAGGGTTGATTTTTTAAAAATAAATATATTTGAATACGGTCAAGTATACTTTTCTTTCTGTATTTGGACCCTGTGGCATTAGATAATATATTTTCTTTTAACATTAAACAGGGGCCAATCGAAGCGCAGTCTCACAAGCGTGTGACTGTAAACGGCTGGTTGTGGGTTCGATTTCCACTCTAGGAGTGGAAATATTTAATATTTCCATATTCTTCCGCTCTGGTGTACTAGAAAAACGCGGCGTTAAGTTCCCTCTGTTTACCCTGCTGTGTGCGGGATACAGCGTGACGCTAAAAAAAAAAAAATAAAAGTAAATTTATACATACTTTTCTATTTTCCAAGCGTCGAAATAGTTCCAGAGCCCGAAAAGTTCCCATTACGTTCACATTCATAGCGACCTCCAAAGGCTCCTGAAACTTAACATTGGCTGCCACATGGAATATTATTGACACCTGTAATAATGATTTTAATTTTTATAGATTTTTATCTGAATATTATTTTTTATTTCCATTATTCGTGGGAATTTAATGAGCAAATGTGCGTAAACAGTTTTTTGCATTATTGAAATTTTTATAATAGGCAAGTTTTCACGATACGATTAATAATTGTTTTTATGTTAGCGATTTTATAGTATCTTCTAACAGTGTTTCGGATTTAGAAAATATTTGCGAGGAGAAAAGTAAAATCTTAAACTCAGCCTACAGTCATTTATGTAAATGGATTTTAAATTATAAACGTATGAAATTTACTACGCATGCGCGTGAGCAATATCAGGAGTTAAGCTTTAATACTGTTAACAATAACTCTTTAGGCGTCGGCTGGAATAGTGTATACGATTATATGTATTATTTCACTCAAGTCCAACAAAAGTAGTGAAATAGTAAATAAAAGGAGTATTTTGTCGTATGCATCTCAGATATTCGATTCGTTAGGTTTATTAAGTCCGATTATAATTATCGCAAAATTATGAATACAAAAGTGTTGGTCATTAAAGTTAGACTGGAATGTGATTCATTCCAGTGTAACTTTAATGACCAATTCTGATTAACTTGGAATAAATTTAACGGCGGATTGTCTTGCCTAAGCTCTTTACGAATAACACTTCACGTTCGGCGCTTGCCGTTACGTTCGTGATATCAATGCATCAGCTGATGTCACAGTACGTTTGTCTTGTTCCGAGGATAAGGTCGTGCCCACCAAGCCTATAACTATACCTAGGTTAAAGCTGTGCGGCGTATTATTAGGAGCGCGCTTATATAACAAGCTGTGTATATCACTACGGTCGAGCTTTGATAAAGTGTATTTCGGACAGATTCTACTATCGTGTTAGGTTGGTTAGGTATGCCAATAAATTTACTTAAACTTTATGTTCAAAATAGGACGGCAGTGATTCATGAACTAACCAAAGAACATCCGTGGCGTCACGTCGCAAGCAAGGACAACCCGGCTGATTTAGTCTCCCGGGGTCAAAGTCTAGACGCTCTTATGGTGGGAGGGTCCATTATTTCTTGACAGTCTACATTTTGAGTTGCCTAACGTTAATCAATGTAATATAAAACTTCGTGAATTTCCGTAAGTAAAATCTACAAATATATATTGTCACTCAAGCAATCAATTAACTGATAATCTATTTACCTTTGCTAGATTTTCACAATATAGGAGGTTAAAGCGCGCTGCTTCTTATGTACTGCGTTTTATAAATAATACACAAAATAGCGATAAATGGACAGGTAATTTATCAGTTGATGAATTAAAACGTGCAGAATTAGAGTTGCCAATGATAAGTCAACGGGAATCATTTCCAGACTTGTATTATTTATTTAAACATAATAAATTTAACAGTAGTTTAAAGTGTCATAATCAATTTTCAAAATTAAACTTATTGTTTGAAGCTACTAATAATTTATTTCGTGTAGGTGGCCGAATTCAGTATTCTCCAAATTTTAGTATTGACAAGAAGTTTCCAATTTTAATATCAGCTCAACTCTCAACTCAGCTGAGCATCAACGTTTATTTCAGGCTGGACAACAACTTTTACTATTTTCGGAGGAACCTCACTAGGAAAGTTGTGCATTCGTGCATGCGCTGCGCACGACTGCAGCCGTCTACAGTCGCATCTATTACGGGGAATCTGCCACAAGAAAGCCTGGACCCGGGGTATCCTTTTTTTGCGTTGTGGTGTCGACTACGCCGGTCCAGTGTTCACGTTGAATTGGAAAGGTCGAGGTGCTAAATTACAAGAATCATATATATGTTTGTTTATATGTTTTGTAATCCGCGCGGTTCATTTGGAACTAGTATGCGATCTTTCAACGGAATTATATCTATTATCGTTAAAGCCGTTATATCGCGAAGAGGTAATAAACCTTGTGTCATTTTTTCTGATAACTGTAAGAACTTTGTAGGCCTGATGAATAATTTTTAAAAAAAAATAGCTTCTTGTTCTGATGATATAAAAGAATACGCAATTTCTCAAGGTGATGAATTTAAAATGATACAATTTTACGCCAGCCATTTTGTAGGATTGTGGGAAGCTGGAGTAAAAAGTTATAAGCACCATTTGAAACGTGTAGTAGGCAATGCGCATCTAATGTTCGAGGAGTTTAGTACAGTATTAAATAAGGTTGAGGCTGTCCTGAACTCTCGGCCCATGACTTCTCTGTCCACAGACCCCAACGATTTCCTTCCACTTAGCCCAGCTCATTTCCTGGTTGGTCGTCCACTGACTGGGCCTGTAACAGCTGAATTATTACTGAATTATTACAAGGTACCAACGAGTCGAGCAGATGGAACATGTCGACATTTTGGAACCGCTGTTCCAAAGAGGACGTGTCGGAGTTACAGACTCGTAGTAAATGGCATCAATATACGGGAAAATTGGAAGAGAACACACTTGTCCTTATTAAAGACAGACTGACGCCACTGAAGTGGCGCTTATAGTAAAGACATATCCAGGAAAGAACAACATAGCAAGAGTGCTACTCTTCACACACCTCATCACACCAAATCACATCCGATGCGCCGACGGCATCGTACGATGTGCTTTTTTCAAAATTTGTCCCCTTTCTTCTCCTGAGTTGTAATTATTTTGTCAATTTTTATTTTTTATCAGTATTGTTGGAACCTGCTGCTTCCAAAGCCGGGATTATGTTACCGCTTGGGAGACAAAAAAACACAATTGGGACATGACGTCAACGCGTCCCTGGTATTGATCGACGAGGCAGGGGTCAACGTGTACTTCTCAGAAGAATCAATCGCTATCCAACTGTGGTACAAAAAGGATCTAATAAACGCGAAAAACCATTTTTTGTACTACATTTTTTTAAAACCTAAAACTTACAGAGTTTTAACATTATTGTTTTTCTATCATATACAATACATTTTTTTTTTACAATTTCAGTACTTCAAACTAAGTTTTAAAGAATATACCCTAAGAGTTAATAATTCCGTGTTAATACAACTTATGATATAAATATTAAACGTAACTTAATTTATTATAAGTGTATAGCTACTACTATTTCTTACATCTATTTCATATATTTCTTACTACTAAAAGTTGACATCATTTTTATTTAAGGAATTCTACCAACACCACCACTGCACAGTGATGTGGGGAGACTGTGAGTGGGGCCCTTTCATTGTTTCATCTGCATTTCTATTGCACTATCGACACTACTTCTACTTTTACTTCTACTTCTTACTTTTATAATTATCTTAGAGCCTCTCTTTGAGCAATGGAAATATTTTACATCCATTGTAAAAGTATATAAATTATTAATAAGGTTAATTAAGATTGCATGTTGACACATGCAATCTTAATTATTTTTTGCACTAATTGATTGCATTGTTATCAAGTGTAAGTTCACTTTTTGCAAACTGCACAATGTTGGCGTTATTTTTTTTCATGACGTTATTACTAAGTATGTAGTTGTAATATTTTCTTTAAATCGTTCGTATATAGCAATAAGCAGGATAAGCAGAGAAAACCTAGTGTTAATTTTTTCCATGCTACTATTGAAAAAGAACCAATATATACCAATAGAACATAGTGTCAAAACGCTATGTTCTTCGCTTTTGAAACGAAAGACACTGGGCATAGGGCTAGAAAATAAAACACCAAACTTCAAATTAAACGTGAATTGTCTTTTCAAAACAGGGAAATAACTCTCTCTGCCTACCCTGCAATGCGAGATAAAACTAGGGGGTTGAGAAAGAACAAGTATTGGAATAAAAATTGGTTAACTTACATTATCCCTTATAACTTTTTCATTTGCAGCGTCAAGGCCAAGGCTTGCTTCAGAAATATCGCCAGTAACCGGAATGATTTTGTCAAGAGCCTCAGGTCTCAGATTTTTCAACCGAGTAAACATCTAGAAGACAAAAAAACGTTAATATTTTTTTATTAAAACTCGGACTACAAAAAATGATCAAAAACAGAATTGCAATATTTTTTTACGTACCTAAATAGGCATCTAATATAATAGGCAGGTCGTCTTACAGTACGACAATCTCGAACAGTAAGCGCGATGGTTATGGGTTCGATTCCTACTCGAGGAAATTATTATATTTAAATTATCATTTCTTCGCTCTGTCCTGTCTCGACTGCCCTACGGAGTGTCTTGACACTAGATATAGACACGGTTACCAATCGTATATCCCGCTATAAGATTGGTAATCGTATAGGTAGGACTTTGTAGGAAAAATTAAAAGGATGACGAATGATGAAATGACCATGATCTTACTGCATCACTATCGCGAAGTCATCAACATAATCTAACTTACCGGTTGCTTAAAAATATCCTGAAGTCTTTGGTATACATCACTACATTGTTTTTTTCTCATAAGGACATATATCTTATCTATTCCTGGACAGCTGTATAGTAGTTTTTCTATGACAACCTGAAAAAATAATAATAATGTGGGCCAGTCGTGGCCTGTGGGCACGAAATGTGACTATAAACACCTCCTACTCGAGGAACGGAAAAATTTAATATTTTCATTTTATTGGCTTTGATGTCGAGGCAAAACGTGGGCTTAAGTTCCACCACACGCAAAGCCTCCAAAATGGGCGCACGTGCGATTTCATAACGTTCCACAGCCTAAGTCTAAGTCTACTTTTCGACCATTTAATTACCATTTATTCAAAAAATACAATTACAAAAAAACTTCACAGCACACAAGACACTGTGCTCGATATCCCTGCCAAATTTCAGAGGTCTACTACAAGTAGCCCAGCAAGAATTAAATCACAACGAAACACAATTTTGACCAGTAAGGGCAATCAATATACTTGAATTAAATGCTTAGGCTTACATTTTTCATTTCATTTTCACATGATGTGTATGTTTTGTTTATAGACAAAGTACAAGACCTTGTGTTTTGAATTTGGATTTAAAGTGGATAATAAATTGTCATTAGGTTGTCTTTGTTTGCCGAAAGAAACAAGCATTAAGCTGGAAAAATACAATTATCTGGAACATCTGACGTGGAAATCTTAGAGAGAAGAACTTTATCATCTTAAATAAGTTATTATAACTTCATCCATAGTTTTCAATGCAAGTAGTACATCATAAAATCATGAAGTCCATGAAAAAGAAGTTATGAGCAAGAACTAGTGCAAAAATAAAAATATACAAATATTTTTATGCACGTTACCTTGCCCAAAAATCCAGTGCCTCCAGTAATAAAAACTGATTCGTCTTTATAAAAGTCCGCGACAGGTGTATAATCAGACATTGTGTTATCTGTGTGTCTATGGGGCAAATACTGCTTACAAGCTTATCACTTTCTTTATATACATAATTATTTTGCATAATACTTCAACTATTTATTACACTCCTTTATTGTGTTGGAGAAGTAGTCTGTATAATATTTATTGCCCTTTTATCTTACAGGCCTCCTTGACTTCAAATAAAATCAGAATTTTTTTAGAATTTTCACACGAAATCAATAATATTCTAAATTAAAAAATGACACAATTATTTTGTAACTTATGTTCTGGTTTTAATAATGAACCACGAGAAAGTTACTAAGGTAAACATGATTGATGAATCATAATGATGAGGTGTTCCGTACTACATTACTCGAAATAACGGCATAATTTAATGGTCGCATACCAACAATGTCGTCTCATCTATAAAAAAATCATTAAAACTTTTAAATGTATAACTTTTAAAATTCAAGTATGATGCAGTCATCATACTTGACACATCTCCATAAAGCAGCGTCAAACTTTACGATTTCCTTGTTTAATCAGTATAGAATGGTAGAAGAAGTGAGAAGTGGTATTTTGGTCTGAATTGTGATGTGTGACAAGAAATCATGTCATAACAGTACAGTAAACAATAATTGATGATTAAACGAACTTACCTGAAGTTGTATCACAATTATCTGAAAAGCTTCGTCCGAAAAGATTAGCATAATACACATGTAGTAATACAAGCACCTACTCGCCAATTAGCACTGAATGTTTAGAGATTTTTTTTTGATGGTAGATTGATGTTGTGGATGTTCACGCGCCACGGTCGTTTCCAACTGTCATCGTTTAGTTTAGAATAAAACTTATTATTTCAACATTTCACTCTTATGGTGTAAATATAAAAAAGGGAGTGTGGGATGCTAATCTTTTCGGATGAAGCTTTTCACATAGTTATGATAGAACTTCACTTAAGGTAAGTTCGTTTAATCATCAATTATCTTCAAGCTTCGTCCTCAAGATTAGTATAATACACATGTAAATCTTTAGAGATATGAGTGAAATGTATGAAATGAAAAAAAATTATGACCTGACAATTATTTACTATCTAATTAACAATAACATAAAAGGCCGATTCACTCGATCTGCTTTATTTAATAAAGCAGATCGGGTGACATTTATGTCGTCTAATGCATCTAATAATTACTGCATTTATTACATTCGCCAAAAGTGAGAGAAGTAGCACTTTAACCTGTTTTTTTATTATTATATCTAGGTCATTCCTATAGCATTTG
Organism: Dryas iulia moderata; assembly: GCA_019049465.1. Classification (NCBI taxonomy): domain Eukaryota; kingdom Metazoa; phylum Arthropoda; class Insecta; order Lepidoptera; family Nymphalidae; genus Dryas; species Dryas iulia. Next base: position 1,658,236 of record CM032418.1, read on the forward strand.
GTTTTGGAAATTGAAAAAATGACGCGTGCTATGGGTTAAACAGATGCATATAACATTTCTTTAATGTACTCATAATCCATTATCTTTCCAAAAGTTACTGAATGAACGATGGTCCTCACGTAAGGATCTTAATTTATATTTTTGTCCAAGCATGTACCTAATGTTTAATTAAACATATTTACAATTTTTAAAAAATATGGCACAGCCATTAAATATATAAAGTAAATTTAATGACTTCGAGGTTTTTACCTTAGACGTTTCAATAGGATCAAGAACTTTTATTACAAAAAAAATATAATATTTACGATAATTTTCGCCTACGAGCTACCATGTCTACGAGCTTTAACGTGAGCTAACACGAGTAGCTTCTTTGTTATTTTTTCCTAAATTAATATCAATTTCGGGGTACTAAGATCACAACGGGTTTTAAATCATTGGTGTATTACAAGTTCTATATTTCGAGCCTTGTGGCGAGTATCAGCCAAGAGCTAACAAGATCATACAGGTGTCCACAAGACGTGACATATGCTCTAAACGAGGCTTACCGCGGAACATTCTCAGCCCAATCGAGGACTCACTCCTTGGGAAAATCGAGATACACGGGTGCACTCATCGCAACAGACTCCCCAAACACTGTACCTGGTCCACATGCAGGCGGAGAGGGCGGACCTACGCAGAGGGTACGGAAGAGGAGACAACTCGCGCCTCCTTACTATCAACGAGTCCCAGGGACTAACTTACGAGTCTGTAGTCATCATTCAAAGTGCCATACAAGATAGCGTATCACATGCCATCGTCGCAATCACCAGGCACACTGTCGAATGTATATACTACGCCGACGCCGAAGATGTCATCGACAGGTTCATCCGTCAGACAAGGGAATCTTCCTTGATTGACATAGTGGGGTGTAACCTGAAAATGTCAATCTCTTATAGAGATACAGAAGCCATCAAAACTAACAAGGAACTATACTCTGGCAACTCTCTCAATCAGTTCAGATAGCTCTGCACTGCTTGAGAGAGGATAGCGACCCACCAACCAACGGATCTTACTCTTAGAGGGACTGCTACAGTCTCTCTATTACATAAACAAATGAAATATGAAACGTGTGAGCAAAATCACAAACAGAAAAAAGAAAATAAGCTGGAAAGTACGCGGACCTCGAGTCTGTAGCGTTTAAAAGACAAAGAGAAAAAATAAAGTTCTATGTTTGAGTGGCGTTCGAAGATGGTATAAGTATTTTGGAAACAACACATTGTGAATACTACCTAAATAATATTATATTATACCTAATATTAAATAAACTAGTTGTAAAAATATGATTTGGAGCTGATTTACCGCTATTATTGTGTTCTCTTTTTTTTTAAAGAAAACACTATGAGAATAAGCAGTATGTTTGACATTTTTGTCTGAAATTAAATAAAATTATTATTAACAAAAAAAATTACATAGGAATCGTATCGTTCTTAAAGAAACATATATTTTTATTAAACAAATTGCTAGCATAATATAAACTGATGATAGCAGGATAATGTTTTTAACAGTGATTATCTAACAAACACTAATCTCATCATTATTGTATGGGATAATATTTTTCAGCACCAAGGTAACGTCGGTGAACACTGCAAATGTTGCAATAACATAAAGTTAAATGTTGCTGAGAATGCAAAATGAGAGGTTTAGCTTTAAGGAGAATATTTTTTATTTCTTTATACATAGGGTACCACGGTTGAGATAAAGGAAAAACCACTATGCTCGTAGCATAGCATATACTTATGTAAGCGCAGTTTACAAATTAAACCTCAAAAGTTATTGGCAAAAATCAATAAATATATATTCCCGCTTACTGTTACCAATATAAAACTCACTATATATTTTATATTTTACTGCTATAAACGAAAGATTTAAAAAGTATGCAAACTGGCGGAGCACTGTACTGCGAATGATGACAGTTGAAAACGACACTACCGCGTGAACATAATCTACCCTCAAAAAAAAATCTCTAAATATTCAGTGCTAATTAGCGAGTAGGTGCTTGTGGTGTTACTACATGTGTATTATGCTAATCTTGAGGAAGAAGCTTGAAGATAATAGCCATATTCTTACTAAAATGAAACCCAACTAGTCAATCTTTTATTTTTTTTATAATCCCCTTTCTTTCGTAACTTACATATTTTTTTCATGAAAAAATATATTCTTCCCAGGAAATAAATACTACAGGTATAGAGTTGTTCTTTTGATACAGTTTGTATACAAATAAAAAATGCTATTATATTTTAACAAAATTACATCTAACTACCCTCAAATGTCAAGAAATAAAAATATCTTCAACATTGTTTGCCAACTAGCCCCAGGACTAACAATCTGGCTACAAATACCAATTGGTACCAAAAAAAGACACAGGAACTCAACTCGGTACAAGCAATTGAATTGCCGATCAGGAAGCTTTGTAACTGATCTACATGAACCCACGACAGTCGCATGTCACACGTTATACCACTATCCAACTTTGTACAAGCATCGCTTCCGCAACGCAAGACAGCATCAAATCAAATAAGATATAACATACCAACGTCGCTATAGCTGTTCACTTTACCAAACATGTCAGCCTCGGTGATGCTAAGCTAGATTGGTTGTATCACTGACATCGCTTATCAGTAAGCTATGAGCTCCCCGATCCCTGACAGTCGAGAGACAATACATGCATCGCCCCTATACATGTAGTATATATTTATGTTATTTTAAGTTTGTTATTTTAATTCACATATTCGTATGAGATCGTGCCAATCATTGCCATAAAATACCCAGCTATCCAACGCATTAAATATTAACTTTTTTTTTTTTTAGCTTCACGTTGTGTCCCGCACACAGCAGGGTAGGCAGAGGGAATCTAGTATTAATACTCCGTTCCCCACTTTCCGCCGAATTCGGAGGCATTGCGTGTTAAGTGGCGGAACTTAACGCCACGCTTTACCTCAACACCAGAGCGAAGAACATGGAAATATTAAATATTTCCACTCCTCGAGTGGGAATCAAACCCACAACAAGTCGTTTACAGTCACACGCATGTGCCACTAGGCCACGACTAGCCACATATATATTAACCCTGCAGTGGTCGCGCGGACTACATATGTAGTCCACTGATACAAAATCTGTTTTATTTTGCAAACACCAAGCGCTAGTTTTTTGTGGCGCTAGGTACTTTCAAATGACTAATCCAGGGACGTACTCAGTGCATCGGAAGCGCCTATCATGCGTAGGTGCATTATTAGTAGCTTTGCAAAGTTCCTGGACTACATATGTAGTCCACGCGACCACTTACGTAAGTGTTTTTCCTGTTTGTATCTTTTTTGCTTTCATTTATTTTATATTAAAATTGTCATAAATATGTAATATAAATATGATTTTGTTATGTTATCTTATTGGAGATTCATCTAACATTAAATTTTTGGATAAAAATGGGTGATCGACAAGCTGCACCGATAGAGGTGTGGTTGAGAGAAGCTGAAGCCGACATCGACGGTTCTCAAGCTAAGTCTAGCTCGGATGAGGAAGTAGATTACTTAGAAGAGCAAAATCACGAATAAGAATTAGAACAGGAGCAAGATATCAGAGTCAAGGGACAGCGAAAGCTCTGAAAATGAGGAACCACCTTAGCGAAAATCACAGCGTGATTATTACACCAGAGTTGATGACACGATGTGGTCTAAGACAATTCTTCAGGTCAGAGGAAGAACCCTTAGGCATACTATAGTGTTTTTTCCTCCTAGTCCGAACGGAATAGCCAGGCAAAACACTGCCATTCAAAACTGTGTGTCACTTTTCGTTGACGATCAGATGAGGTTGGATGAAACCATTGACTGGGAAAAGAATTAACTCAAATTCACTGACAAGGTCTTCGACAGTAAAAATTTAATGTTTCCTAAGTATTACACACAAAGAAAAACGTCAAGAAAAACAGATGACGTCACGTAATGAAGTACGTCGTTTTCACAACTATGGAAGAACACACAATAAAAACACTTGTAAGTCGTGCACTGCCTGCAAATATTTAATTTGCGGGAATTATTTCCGATCATGTGTCTTTCCTGTGTAGAAAATATTATAAATTATTAATTTTCATAACTATATTTGACTGTCATCACAATCAATTTTCGTATTGATATATCCTGTTATTTTTATGCCATTTTAGAGAAGTATTTTTGTTTTTGTTTAATAGCTATATAAAAGCGGTTATAACTATGTTATGCTGATTTTATATAGCTAAGCATATTGTACTGACTATAATCCCACAAGTAAAGTAAAAAAAGTATATAAAAAACAAAAGTTATTTCAATTTGAAAATGGACTACGTATGTAGTCCACGCGACCACTGATGTCTCGTTTTGGTGCGCGACCACTGCAGGGTTAATATCTTATTATTATTATTTGCACTACTTGTATCGCCCCTGTACATGTAGTACATATATTTGTAATTTAATATTTCATACTTCGCACGAGAATATTTGCCATAAAATATTTAATTATCCAAAGCATCATTTGTTTTTATTTAATAAATATTATTTACACTCGCAACATACAATAATTTATAAAGTAATTAATATTTAGGATAATATAGTAATATTTAGGATAGTATAGTAGAATAAATAGTGTTGATACAACACTATTAAAGATGGCGCCGCCATACGCTAAATGCTTTAATTAATTTGTATTCCAAATTTTACGTTTTCTTTTTCATTGATCTAATGTTTGAAATATTTATTGCCTTTAATACAATTATATTATTTAGATATTCATTTCAATATTCGCTTTTGTTATTTTTATAATATTAATGTAATAAGAACTCACCAAGAAATTCTTCATAATTAACAAATATACATCTTACCAAACTTGAATATTATAAAATTATTATATTTCGATCACTTTGCATTTAATATATTAAATTAATTAATTAAATATCCATTTCCTTGTATTCAATTTATATTATTTGTAATTTAATATCAATAATTTTCTAAGCGTCACTTTTACCGACGCCACGCCCCCGCCATGCTCCCTTTCTCTTTCTATTCCATTTTTAAAAATCATAAACTATAATCGGCCAGCAACTCATACAGCCAACGTTGCATTTTCTGAAATTATTAATTATATTTTTTTTTATTACTTGTTTAAAGTATTCCATAAAATTGTATATATTTTTTTATTAATATTGAATTTTATTATTTTTTTATATTCCTACGTTTATTTATACGTAGTATGTATCGTTACAGCTTCTACTAAAAACTTTGAAAACGGTGAAGCCTGTTATTATTGATTCTATAAATTCTGCATTCTTTAATAAATGAGTAAGTGTTTGTATATTTCAATTCAAAATGAAGGTAAGTGTTTACTTAGTGTTTGTTGTTAGTTACAGTTTTTTTTTTATTTTTTTTTATGTTTGTTGTCAGTTACATTGTCTTGCTGTAATTATTTTGTCTCGTGTAATATTTTTTTACTGTAAACGTTTGTTAAGATGTTTATGTATATTGCATTTATTTCTTATAAATTAAAAGTGTTTTGCAATTATTGCCATTTAAATAATAATATTGTTAATTATAAATACATGAATGATAATAAAAAAGAAAATAACTTGCATAATATGTATTGTTGATATAACAAAAAAGTATAATTGTGAATAATCAAAACATTGTTGTATTCTTTTATACTAGAGGCCTGCTTACGGCTTGGCCGTGTGAACTACACAACTATAACGTTTTTTTTTAACGCCAGGAAATCCGTTACGGATACCAGCCCAAGTGGGGACTCGGAACGTGGTTATGTAGGACTGCGGTGTGGCAAGATGATAACGCCACCGTTTACCCACTAAAACCTGACGCTGCTCCTTCTCGACCGCCACTAGCCGAGCTACGGGGACCGAATCAATCGTCCGAGGACACCGGCGACGGAGCCTGCAAGGCACGTCGCGGAGTCAAGGGTGGCAACTATTACTGTTTCAGTGTATTGCAACCCTTTAGTATTAAAAGATGGATAGGTATATAGTTTTCATCTATATCTATATTAAATTATGTAATTTAAATTTACTTTAATTAAATCATATACTTTAATTTATTCAGATACATCAAAGGGCGAGTGTACGAGTACAGCCCACTAAGTTATTTTTTTTAATATATTTCAATATTTTTTCTATTTTGCAAGTAATAGTAAAAAAATGTTTAAAAAAATATATATCCTCGAAACCAATTTGTACCTTTTATAATCGCGTTCAACTTCACAATTAAACCTAATGCCACCTTCCGTGAGCTAGAAATACAAATTTTGATATATGCATATAAAGGAAATAGCTTAAAGATAGGCTTAATAATAGTAATATATTTGCTACATAAGCCGAACACACGTGAAATAAGAAATGTAGCGATGTATCTCAGTTAAGATGCTACTGGGGTAAGGGAATATAAAAAACATCTTCGTTTTTTTCCGCATAGAAAGATAATCCAGTAGGACCTATTGTAAAGACACTCTGTTCACCTTCCGTCCTTAATCGAGACATTGCGTATTAAATGGCAGAACAAACTCCATACCCTGGCTTTGTTATATGAAAATTTTCACAAATTTGAATCAGAGCAGAAGCAAGATATTAGAGTCGAGGGACAGCGAAAGCTCTGAAGAAGAGGAACCACCTTAACGAAAATCGCAAAGTGATGATTATTACACCAGAGTTGATGACAATTCTTCAGAACACAGGAAGGGCCTAGGCATAAAATAGTGTTTATTTTTCCTAGTATAATAGGCTAGGCAAAAGGCTGCTATTCAAGACTGTGTGTCACTTTTCGTTGATGGTCAGTCAGATGAGGTTAGATGAAACGATTGACTCTGAAAATAATTATCTCAAATTTCCTAGGTATTACAGACAAAAAAAACGAGCATCAGCTTCAGAGATGACGACAAGTAATGTAGTGAGTCGTTGTCACAACTATGGATAGGTACACAATTCAAACACCTGTAAATCGTGCACCGCATGCTAAAAGTTTATTTGTGGGAATTATTTCAAGATTATGTGTCTTTCCTGTGTAGAAAACGTTATAAATTATTAATTTTCATAATTATATTTAACTGTGATATCAATCAATACGAAAGCTGTTATTTTTGATTTTATATAGTTAAGCATACCGTACTGAGTATAATTCTATAAGTAAAATAAAAATTGTATATAAAAAACAAAAGTTATTTCAATTTGAAAATGAACTACTTATGTAGTCCGCACGACCACTGATGTCTCGTTTAGGTGCGCGACCACTGCAGGGTTAAGCGATATCGATAAAAAGGAATTCCCCTGTGATCCAGTGAACATCAAATGGGAAAAATACATGCATATATATTTTAACGGAATAAAAAAATATCTGTTGAAAATTAATTAAATAATTTGGAGTGTCAAAAAATACCTATGTTTATTTAATAACAATATATATGTACATAAATGAAATATCACTAATATTATCGCATCCACAGAATTGAACTGAACTAACTTAAAATTTCAAAACGACCAAAAAAAAAAGATGGCATCAAATTCCTCCTTTGATTTCGCAAGTAACGCAAAAAGTCGCTGATAGCTCCTTTACAAATACTTAACTAATGCTTTTTGTATTTAATAAAAATTTTCCTACACCATTTAAGTAAATAGGAACATATTCCTTCCAATTTATATCTAAAGGATCGAATGGAAATTCAGATCTATCTGATGAAGACAAGGTCTGCGCTAACGCTCCAGTCTTCGCTGCGCTGATTCTCCAACTTTTGATTGTGTAAAAATCTCCCATTTTACGAATATATTCCACTTTAGCTTGTAGTTTTGAAAACCTAAAACAAAGTAATCATAAGTAAGCTTAAGTATATAGATAGTTCTTTATTGTTCAATAATTGAGATATTGGTATCTCTTTAATCTTTAATAATATTTCAAATATGCAGAATATATTTATTTATGAGATTATCAAAACATTTTTTTAATATTATTTGTAAAACGTTAATTGCAAAATTTCCAACGTAAATTGTACTACATCTAACATTTTAAGTAATTGACTTATTAAATATAATTGTATTGGTATTTTAAGTAATTGAATTTAAATTATGGAATTTGGATTTTTTTCACGAATTTAGTAAATTAGGATAAAATTTGTTTTGTGGCCAGTCGTGGCCCAGTGGCACAAGCGTGTGACTGTAAACGACTGTTTGTGGGTTCGATTCCCACTCGAAGAGTGGAAATATTTAATATTTCCATTTTCTTCGCTCTGGTGTCGAGGTAAAGCGCGGCGTTAAGTTCCGCCACTTAACACGCAATACCTCCGAATTCGGCGGAAAGTGGGGAACGGAGTGTCTTAACACTAGGTTCCCTCTGCCTACCCTGCTGTGTGCGGGATATGGCGTGAAGCAATTTTTTTTTTTTAGGATAAAATTTCATACTAAGTTATTTTAAATTAATGAAATATTTTTCATAAGTTTTTAATTTAATTTACCTCGTGTTCTTTCCCATAATAAAAAGTAACAGATCAGCTATAAATGCTGGTATAACTTGTAACAATATTGTTAAAATGGTTAACACCCATGTTTTTGATGTATATAATACACCTGGCATTGGTACATCATCTGGAAGGGAAATTTTAATTAGTATATCAATTTAATAAAAATAACAAAAACTATGTTATTATCATAATCAAAAAAGAGCCTGTTGTGGTGCAGAGGGCAGCGTCTAACTGTAAAAGCGATGGTAGCGAGTTCGTTCCCACTAGGAAATGATTATATTTAAATATTCGTCTCTGCGCTCTGGTGTCTAAGACTAAGCGCCACGTTTAGTTCGCCACTCAACACGCAATGTCTCGATTTCGGGCTGAAAGTGGAGGACGGAGTGTCTTGTCACTACTCGCTACTGACTATTCCGTTATGTGAGAAAAGCGTGAAGCTGCACTATTATTATCAAAATTATTGCATATTTTATTTCTTATATTGGTAAGATAGATTCATAGGTATGTCACTAGGCTCTGACAATGACTTTGCTCTAGATAAGACACTCTTGTTTAATATAAACAAACAAAAATCATTTATCGGTATAATTAATAGAGTAAAAGTAAAACTAAAGTAGTCGTGGCGCAGGGGCACAAAGTGTTACTGTAAACGCGACTGGTTTTAAATTCGATTCCCACTCCAGGAATGGATACATTTAATATTTCCATTTTCTTCGCTCTGGTGGGGAGGCAAAGCGTTGACTTCCGCCATTTGTCACACAATGCAGAATCTGGCGGAAAAAAGAAACGGAGTGTCTTAACACTAGGTTACAATCTACTGTGTGCGGGATACAGCGTGAAGCTAAAAATAAGACCGAATCCAACGTCGAGATACGGCGTCTGACTGTAAAAGCTAATAATAAATTATTTTACTTACTAAATTTAGTTTTGACACTTTCAGCTATAGACAAATCAGCGAATTCTTTTATCGAAATAGGATTTACTCCGCATGTGCTAGAGTTGTATACTGTTACTTCTCCCGTTCTGAAATATAAGAATAATCTCTAAAGAAGAATATTATTTAATTTATTATACCGTTACATTGTTTCTCACATTTAAGTCAGCTAAGAGAAAATTTCTCGTATTTTCATCTAAATTTGGGACATTTATTGTTGAGTGGTGGAACTCAACGCCGCGCTATATCTTACCGGAGAGATGAAATTGTATTCTTTTTGTCAGCGGCTTTACATTTTTTTCCGGATAGCGGGGGGGATACACTCATTACACAATATGTATCAAGTTCTTCGAGAACTTGCATGTGAAGTAGCGTAAGTCAACCCCGCGCTTTGTTTTACGTGAAACTTGGAAGAAACGAAAATTTAAATATAATCATTCCCGGAGTCGGAATCGGACCCACAACCGTAGCTTTTACAGTCAGACGTGGCAACGTTATATAAATATTGCATGCCTTACTTACTTTATTCCTTTCGCCGCAGCAACAATAATAAGATTCGACACATAATCGACTGGAATGAGGTCTAAAAAATTTTCAGGTTTTGCGAAAAGAACTCTGTTAAAGCCTTTAGCCGTCGTAGTCATGAGAGCAGTCGCTCCAACCCAAGTGTCGATCCATCCAGGTATTGGTTCAAACTGACATGATGAGACTGAAACATAAACCTTTATTTATTTTTATAGCTCCACGCTTTAAAAATAGTAGTCAGCTAGGACCGAGTGTCAAGACACTCCGTCTCCCACATTTCGCCGCAGTGTCTCGGACATTGTGTGTGAAGTGGCAGAATTCTATGCAACCCTTCGTCTTAGGTAACAGGGCGAAGAAATGAAAAATAAATAAAAATTATTCCTCGAGTGAGAATCGAACCATCGACCGTCGCTTCATGCTGTCCCTCTCATGCCACGACGGTAATTATTATTTTAAACAGATATATATTTATGTATATATTTATTTCTAGTATTTATTCTAGTATTGTAGTGTTCAGTATATACCGTATTCTATGTGAAACAATGTTTTGCACTTCAGGGCTTCTGGTTTTTCTCCATATAGCAGAGTGAAAATAGTGTGGTAGAAATATTTCCTGTAAATGACGGAATTTGACGCCGTTATTTGTCTTTCAAGAAAAATTACATGAAACCACTAATAAGTCACGCAAGAATTATCAAACATCCACGTGTTTGCCCTACTTCGTTTAATGTTTAGTCGACGTATAACCTTCATAATTCAATACATAAGATATACGTGATTATGACGCTTTAATAAATATTACACAGAGGTCTTAATACGTTATGCATAATACAAAAAAATCTGAAATAAAATTATTTTTTTTTTCTTTTCCTCTAGCTTCACGCTGTGTAGCCCTTGCGGGGTAGTCAGAGAGAACGGAGCGCCAAACGCTACGGTCCCTGCATACTTCTTTCGCCTCGTCCACTGTCATCAAAACAACTTCATACACGCCCTCCTCCCTTGTGCTTTTTACGTGACCTTCCTCCAGTATCGTCGATACTGTGTTTTCGAAGGTCAACCAAGGTCTCCCCCTGCCTCTCTTACCACTTCGAACACTTTAAGTCCATGGTCTCAATTAGCACTGTCCACCAGTGACCAGACTACTATTACATAAAAATCTGATAGAATTAAATTATTGTTATACAACACTTACTTATAGATGGTCGAACTATTGTTATCGGTAGATCGACATGGTTTTCAGCAACAAATGATTCTGCGACTGACTTTGTGAAAACGTAAGTATTCGGCTTACATTCTGAAACGGTAACAGATATTATATTAATAATTATGTTTTATTTTGTGATGTCTTATATTTAATGATATCGTAACTTCTTTCTATTACATAAAGGAGGCAAACGAGCAGAAGGACCACCTGGTGGTGAGTGGTTACCTTCGCGGTTACCATGGACATCCACTGCTTTAGAGGAGTCGTGGAAGAGTTGCTGACCTTGATAGTGAAGAAGAAAAGGAGAATGGAAGGATGAAAGGAGGGAGGAATGATTGGGATGTTGGGAATAGGCAAAGCTCGTTTACATGTCATCGAAAATTCTTTGACATGATAGTGATCCCGATCCAGGATTTGGAGAACGAATCTCCTACGACCAAGAGTTTATATTGATGTAAAATCTGTACATGATATAACAGTTCTGCTTAGGATTAGCCTTTGGAATATTTAACATTTCACTTCTTAATGTTCTCTTATTAGTTATTCACTAATAGTAATCGTAACTTAACTCGTGTTGCTCATAAATATATATCTGCATTGGGCGATACAACACTAAAGTACAGTCTGCGCTTTTTGCTTTAAACGTACAATATATTATATAGGTAATTTCAAAGTATCATTATCGCTTTTATCCAAAATACACAATGGTGTATCTAATAAGATATTTTATACAATATTTTATGGTCGCAGGTCTACAAACTGTCTAATTATATAATTATTCCAAAATTTGTCTTGACAATTAAAATGATCAACCACTGATGACTAGATTGTCAAACATAAATTTTGAAGCTTAATTAATAAAGTATTTAAAATTTATATCAAAAGAAAAAAAATCTTACTCACTTATCAGTTCCTTGACTTTATCTTCAGTGATATCATTTTCCAGCGCAGTTTTGACTTCCTCTATGGAAGCAGGAGCTGGATATATCTTTTCTTCAATTTCCTTTCTCTCAAAGTTAGTGTACGCAGTAGAAACGTAGACGAAAGCCTAAAATAGAGTTTTAATTAAAACTTTATTTACACTTTATATTAAATTTAAATTCCACTGAGATGAATATTTTAATATTATATAACTGGCGACTGTTCGCGGCTTAGCCAACGCATCTTTCTTATAAGCTCTCATTTCCTATTTCAACCCTTGAAGGTTGTTTTTTGAAAAAAGAAATCTATTTGAATACGGTCAAGCACACTTCTTTATGGAACTGTACCTTCATCTATTTTCACTCTGAATTTCATACAAATCAGGCCGGCAGATAGCTGTGAAAGCCGAACGGACAAACAGACGGATAGACTTTCCACTTATAATATTATTATGGCTTTCTCTTATAGTCTCTTCTATTTCTTCGGTCCAAATCGAAAGAAACGTAACTTATACATTGTAATGTGTAAAGACAAGGAAACGTATTTTTGTCATTAGATAGAGATAAAACCCACAACCATCGTATGTATAGTCCTCACTAAACCACTGTGGCAACAAAACACACGGTCAAATGTAATAATAACGTATAAAAGTTTGACGCTTGATAGGATGAGGGTAAAATTATCAGATCTCTAACTGAAGTCGTTACTTTTAGGGCATCTATCAAAGCGTGTCTTACAAAATGTATAAACTTACAATAGTGCGTTCTAAGTAACATCATTTGGTGGAAATATGATTAAATGACTGAGTTTCAATCCAATTGATAAGATATTTTATTTTTCTTCTCTAATATTTAATATAAACCTACGTAAGTTTATCATATTGCAATATAACCATATATTATAATAGTAATGAAATTGTTTTTAAAGAAACTTTTTTTTAAATATTTTTTTTTCTATAATATTAGGACAAATTAATCGACTTGCAGGACTATTGTTAATCCCGTCAATGGTAAATTTGTTCAGATTTAAGGCTTGATTAGATTTTTCTTGAGATTTTCTGAAGCTGTATTAAATCAAGGCAATCCGATAACGGTTTATCGGATAATCATGAACTCATAGCAGGCAAAGACCTGGCAGGTAGAAGAACATGAGAGACAACATAAAATTAAATTGCTTAAATTATTGTTGGAGAGAATATGAAACATTGTGATATTGTAATTACAAAGATGATGGCAACCTTCAGCATGTTAATGAAATACATCGTTCTTATAATGGTTTACAATAGATGGTTAACACGTATAACATTGCACATTATAACGCATTAACATTATTATTAAAATCTAGGCTTTTGTATTCAAATCAAAAAATATGGCGAAAAGAAGTTCGCCGGGCATAATATAAATAAATAATAATTTAATTACATAAAAAATATAATAAAAATAAAAAATATAATTTTATACATACTTTTCTATTTTCCAAGCGTCGAAATAGTTCCAGAGCCCGAAAAGTTCCCATTACGTTCACATTCATAGCGACCTCCAAAGGCTCGTGAAACTTAACATTGGCCGCCATATGGAATATTATTGACACCTGTAATTATGATTATAATTTTCATAGATTTTTGTCTGAATATTATTTTTTATTTTCATTATTCGTGGGAATTTTATGATTGCATGTTGACACTGTCAAGTGTAGGTCCACTTTTGGAAAACTGCACAACGTTGGAGTTATTTTTTTTTCATGACGTCATTACTAACTACTTAGTGACTAAGTAACCTAGTGTTAATTCTTTCCGTGCTACTATAAAAATTTGAAAAAGAACAATATATACCAAGAGAACATAGTGTTAAGACGCTATGTTCTTCGCTTTTGAAACGAAAGACACTGGGTAGGGGGCTAGAAAATAAAACACCAAACATCAAATTAAACGTCAATTGTCTTTCCAAAACAGGGAAATGACTCTCTGTCTACTCTGCAATGCGATATAAAACTAAGAGGTTAAGAAAGAACAAGTATTGAAATAAAAATTGGTTAACTCACATTATCTCTTATAACTTTTTCATCTGCAGCGTTTAGTCCAAGGCTTGCTTCAGAAATATCGCCAGTAACCGGAATGATTTTGTCAAGAGCCTCAGGTCTTAAATTTTTCAACCGAGTAAACATCTAGAAGATATTAATATGAAAAAAGTTGTTTTTATTGAAACTGTAATGTTTTAATAAAAAAATAACTCTTTTTTTTATTTGAGATCGTCGGACTATAAAAAATGGTCGAAAACCGATTGGAGTTGTAATATTTTTTTACGCACGTAAACAGGCCGTCGTCGTACAGTGCGACAGTCTTAAACAGTACGCGCAATGGTTATGGGTTCGATTCCTACTCGAAGAAATTATTATATTTAAATTATCATTTTTTCGCTCCGTCCTGTATCGACTGTGGGACGGAGTGTCTTGCCACTAGGTCCTCTCGTACTATCCCGCATTCATATTGAATACCTCCACATTTTGTAGTCCACATAAAAAAAATATTCTTTTTACTGCATCACTATCACGTAAGTCATCCACATAGTCTAACCTGTTGCTTAAATACCTCCTGAAGTCTTTGACATACATCACTATGTTGTTTTTTTCTCATAAGGACATATATCTTATCTATTCCTGGACAGCTGTATAGTAATTTTTCTATGACAACCTGAAATGTAAGAAAATAAATAATGTAATATGGTCAGTTCTGGCTTGTGGGAACAAAGTGTGACTATAAACACGGCTGGTTGTGGGTTCCACTCGATGAGTGGAAATAATTATTATTTCCATTTTCTTTTCTTTAGTATCGAAGCAAAGTGCAGCGTTAAGTTCCGCCACTTAACACGCCAATGCCTCCAAAATTCAGCGGAAAATGGGGACCAGAGATTTGTTTAATGAATATTTGTAAAAGGTTTTCTTGTTTTATCGAGAGAATAGAATATATCACTTTTACGAGATTGCGAGCTAACAACCTACCATTACAATAAAGTTTTTTTTTTGCAAGTAATACAATAAACTATTTGTAATTGTCATAGTACTAAAACAATTCATAAATACAACACATCAATAGCTTAATTTCTTCATGTCATCTTAGCATGATGTGTATGTTTTGTTTATATTTAAAAATTAAATATTTGAAACAGCAGATAAAAATATTATACCTTTAAACATTTTTAAAGTGTTATTCCATTAAATGTATTTTTCAAAAATATTATAGTAAAGCTTAACTATAAAAAAAAACGAAATACCTCTTTTACAAAAACTATCCAACTTGATGGGCATTTTAATTGAAGAATTTGAAAAATCTAAATCAGCTAAACTGTAAAAAATAAATAAATTCCACATAAGTAAAAGTTCTTTAGTACGGTGGGCAGTTTTCGTTAATAAACAAAAATGATTTAGCTTTATGATCATTGTGGTGTTGTAGAATGGCATCTGCCTCTAAACGTAACAGTTGTGGGTTATTCTACCGTTTGTGGAAATGTTGATATTTAAATTAAGTCAATATTTTCTCTTCGGTAAGACGAAGATGAACGTTAAGTTTCGGTATTCAAAACGTTAAGTATAAGACCTTGGGTTTTGAGTTTGGATATAAAGTGAAGAACTGATGACTAGGTTCTCTTTGTTCGCCGAAAGAAACAAGCGCTAAGCTGGAAAAATACAAATGTCTGGAACACCTGACGTGGAATTCTTAGAGAGAAGAACCTTGTCATCTTAGAAATGTTATTTTTGAATTTGGATTCATATTTTTCAATGTAAGTAGTTCATCATAAAATTATTAAATTCACGCAAACGGAGTTATGAGCATAAACTAGTGTAAACATAAAAATATTTTTATGCACATTACCTTGCCCAAAAATCCAGTGCCTCCAGTAATAAGAATTGATTCGCCTTTATAAAAGTCCGCGACAGGTATATAATCACACATTGTGTTATCTCGTCTGAGTCTATGGAACAAATACTGCTTACAAGCTTATCACTTTCTTTATATACATAATAGAATTGATTAATTATGCATGAGACATTTTGCATAATACTTTAACTATATATTATACTCTCGATTCGGAGGTCACAATGTATGCAGTTTGCCTTTGGATGAGGGGCTGGTGAGGGCATACTAGGCCAGCGCTGCATACGTCATATGTGTGGTCTGACGTACGTCTTGTACAGTGCGGCCTTGGTGTGCAGAGGTAGACGAGATCGGAGTAATGCGCTGAGTAAGTAAAGAGCAATCTTGGCCGCCCGGGCTGCCTTGTTTATTTGCCATCTTCAACTGACCGTCCAGTATGACGCCATAGTAGGTAGCCTGGCACTTCCATTGTATCCTAGTGCCCTGCAATACCAGAGGCAGTGGATTCTTCCTGTAACCCCCAAACAAAAAGGCTTGAGTCTTGGCTATGTTAAGGGTCAGCCTCAACTTCGCTAGCCATTTGAGCAGCAGATCCAGGGACATCTGAATAACAAGGCAGTTCGGCTTGGATTTAGGGACTTCGATAAAATAGCAATATCGTTAGCGTACAAGGCGAGGACCGCATTGATTAACTGTATCTATGGCATTGATTAACTGTATCACATTCATTGAATAATGAAATGATAACTTTAAAAAAATCTTTGATAGTTTTAAGGGTAGTGAAGATTGTACAAGGCAAAACCCATCAAATGGCTCATGGAAATGAGTTCATGTTTTGGTTTCAGTTTGTGATTGATATACTTTCGTTCGTCATCCCCATTCATGGACGACACTTGTTACTTACTACTGGGGGGTGAAGTCACAAGCCATGTATTTCGATTGTAGATATTGGACGTGCCCCACGATTTTATTTTAGTTAAATCAATGCATATGTTTTAAAAATATATATTTCAAAATGACATATTGGTACACATGACTGTATCTATGAAGTTATTTTTAGCTTTTAGTACATTTATCTGCAATATAAAACCGTTTAACTTAATTTTTTTTTTACTTTTTTATACATATTCTTACGTCGAAATAACAATTTAAAATCATTAACGATGTTATGAAATGATTAAATTTTAGGAAATGCACAATTATCGATTACTATATTACTCAAAAAATCAATTGACTTACTCAAAAAGTTACTAGATCTATCCATAAACTGTATTTTTGGACTAGGATGGATTATTGATAATGAGCATCGTTTTTATGCCAAATCGTAAAATATTTACTTTTATAATCAACTAGCGGCCCGCTCGCGGCTTCGCCGCGTGAACTAAGTAGCTGTTTCAGTATATTTTTTCTTTATTCGGTATATTCCTTCTGGGGTGGACTTTTGAAAAATAAAGTAGCCTATGTTTAGCCTTGGATTATCAAGTATATTTATGCCAAAACTCATTACAATCGGTCAAGTGGTGTAGATTTTTCATATAAACTTTCATCCCTTATTTCAACCCTTTAGAGGTTGATTTTTGAAAAAATAAGTAGCCTATGTTACACCCAGTCATTTTTACTACATTCATCCTAAATTTCATCCAAATCGGACCAGTAAATCCGTGAAAGACCAGTCGGACCAGTAAAGCCGTGAAAGCGAGACAGACAAACACACAGACATTCGCATTTATAATATAAGTATGGATAAACTAGGAGCGTTTTCTAGCGTGACAATTTAAATGTTGGTAATAAATTTAAAACATAATTTTTAAACAGAACTTTTTGTAATTTATTACTTAAAAAGTAGGACATTATTCTTTAATTTTATGTTAAATTGTGTTTACATAAAATATATACATTAAAGAAAATATAAAAAACTCATAGTTTTAAACATTGTGAAGATTTTAACTAAAACGTAGTAGGAACAAGCGAATATATATTCATTTTTATTTAATTTAAAATTCATGTGTTTTACTTAGTCTAATAAACAATAATTATAAAAACTAACTTTAAATGCTAATGCAGTAGTAAAATATAAAAACAATAAACTTATCTTGACCGCATACAGCTACCTCATACGGAATAAATGATTATCAGGGTATAAGTTTCCTTTTAAGGTTACTTAATCTTTTTCTATTAAATTGATACTCCATAAGTCTGACTGGAATATATAACAAACTATTGACCCGCTCGCGGCTTTACCTGCGTGAACTATCATATTACATTACATGATATCACCATATCAGTGTGTCTATACTATTTTATGCACGTGTTATACATATAAACCTTCCTTCCTTCCTTTTGAATCCTTTTATCTATAAAAAGAAGTTTTAAAGACAGACGCGAGAAGCGAATTTGCTTTATACTATGTAAATATGAACAAAAAGAAATTTCTTAGCATTCCATGGAATCACCATGGGAGCAGAGAGAGATGGGCTGTGAACAGTGCCTAGGACTTACGACTCATAGTGTAGACTTGAGGGCCCTCCATTAAAAATAGATAAAGAACTAAAATAATGAGGCATGTCGTGGCTTGTGGCCACAAAGCTTGGCTATAAACGTGACAGGTTGTTGGTTCGGTTCCCAGTCGAAAATGGGATCTATTCAATATTTGTCGAGGCAAAGTGCAATGAGTCCAGAATTTGGTGGAAAATGAGGAACGTAGCATCACTAGGTTCCCTCTGCCTACCCTGTTATGTGCTGGATACAGCATGACACAAAGAAAAGTAAATAAAAAAAATAATAATAATTATCCTGCAATGACGTCCATTGCCATTTGTAATTTAAGCAAATGGAGTATCATTAACATGTTAAAACGTAACATATTGGAATAAATTTTCATCTTGCTTGTAGTTTTTTTAAACTATAAAGCGAAAAATAAACAAATGACCTCAATGACGTAAAAGGTATCGTGTACATATTTATGTTATTATTAAAATTATAAGAATATCTCGTGTTTTTATAATGTTTGTTGAATATTTGTGAACGCGATTCCATTTGACGTTTGCAATTAATGTAGGTAATATTTATTTATGCAGCATAGTGTAAGCAGAGGGAACCTACTGTGAAGACACTCCGTTCTCCACTTTCCACTCAATTCTGGTAACATTTAAATTATACGTTTTCTAAAAGATCTATAAAGATTATAATATGATTATATAGGTAAATTTAAATTTCTGTTTAATTTATAATATACAATCAACACATACAAACACTAGTATATTCAACCAACACATCTCTTAACACTAGGTTCCCTCTCCTGCTATGTGCGGGGTACAGCGTGAAGCTAAAAAAGAAATGATTGATAAACTTTGAAGTACAAAAAAAACATTATTAAGAATTTTCCTAAGTGAAGTCGCCTTTCTTTAATAACAATTAGAAGTGGTTTGAAGCAATAAGGTTAGGGATTTCTGCAAAATTTACAACAAAAGTGTTAAAAAATCTAATTACAAAAACTGACTCAGGGCACGTATAGAAACGCTAATTTATTAGGCGTACTTTATTATCTATATATATATATATATATATATATATATATATAGATATATATATATATATATATAGATATATATATATATATATATATATATATATATATATATATATATATATATATATATATATATATATATATATATATATATCTATATATATATATATATATATATATATATATATATTATATCATAAAAGAGTAGAAAAGTCAATTCAATTCTGTACATGAAAAATTTAAGAAAAATTTTAATTGGGTGCGTTAGTATATCGATAACAGAGGCCAAAAATCCACTCAGTAGAATTTTTGTCTGTCTGTTAATTTGTTCGTCAATCACGCAAAAACTACTGGATAGAAATGGATGAATTTTAGTATGGTGATAGCTTATAGTCCAAAGGTACATATAGGATAGTTTTTATCCCGGTTTTCCATGTAGGTTTTTTGTAAAATATAAAAAATCGATATAAGTAAATTATTCGTATACTGATATCTACCGGGTAGAAATTAATGAGTTAGCAGAGAGGTTAGAGCAACGTATGGGATAGTTTTCATCCTGGTATTCAATGCAACCCCCGCAGAAAAATAAAATTAAAAAAAAAACATTCAAATTATGTCGATAGTTCACGAGTGAAGCTAAATTTGTTTCAATATCACTAATTAAAATAATTATAATATAAAATAAGCATAACATTTATTAAAGAAACATTTCATCGGTCTATAAAACTTTATATAATCTATATGACAGCAGATGTAACTACGTTTTCTGGAACGGGTAGCGCCATCTGTTATTATATAATTGACATTGTATTAGATATATCCGTACTCATTAATATTATTATTATAAAAATGCAAAAATCTATATCTATATCTTTTATGTTTTCACGGGTAATCTACAGATTTCGTACATATATACCAGTTGGTATATATGTACGAAATCTGCTATCATATAGATATACTATGATAGCAGATTTCGTACGTTTTCTTACTATAACAGTTATCGCTATATGTTATCAAAGATCGCTAGATGTATCGATGATTTTCTCAAAAACATAATTATTGACGCAAGGTCAAATATAGACTACCCCCTTTTATAAAAAAAACAATAGGGGAGCAATAGGGGATGAAAGTGGCAGTTCACGTGGCGAAGCCGCGAGCGGGTGGCTAGTACTTATATATCTGTATACTTTTATTCCTTTGCAGATACGTAAAGCTGCTACACAAGATGACATATTGTATGCAAGTCTTAAAATATTTTTCATTTGGGCGATGAAGGCAACAAAAATTCATGAACTATCGATAAAAAGAAATTCGCCTGTGATCCAGTGAACATCATGAAAGAATACATGCATATATATTTTAACGGAATAAAAAAATATCTGTTGAAAATTAAGTAAATAATTTGGACTCTCAAAAAGAAGTTATATTTATTTAATAATACATAACAATATATAGACATAAATGAAATATAACTAATATTATCGCATCCACAGAATTAAACTGAAGTAACTCAA
Source organism: Dryas iulia moderata (assembly GCA_019049465.1). Classification (NCBI taxonomy): domain Eukaryota; kingdom Metazoa; phylum Arthropoda; class Insecta; order Lepidoptera; family Nymphalidae; genus Dryas; species Dryas iulia. The sequence goes on from CM032418.1 coordinate 1,679,245, forward strand.
AATTTCAAAACGACGATAAAAAGCCTATTCGAATGTTTTGTTGTAATTTAAAAAAAATGCATTTTCTTTTGAGTTAGGTCACTTCAATTGTGTGGGATACGATATATAACATTTTACCCATTAATCTTAAATGCACAATACAACAAACATATCTTGTAGGAGAGCCTTGTTCACAAATTCTTAAAAGATGGCATCGAATTCCCCCTTTGGTTTCGCAAGTAATGCAAGAAGTCGCTGATATCTCCTTTACAAATAATTAACTAATGCTTTTTTGTATTCAGTAAAAATTTTCCTACACCATTTAAGTAAATAGGAACATATTCTTTCCAATTTATATCTAAAGGATCGAATGGAAATTCAGTTCTATCTGATGAAGACAAGGTCTGCGCTAACGCTCCAGTCTTCGCCGCGCTGATTCTCCAACTTCTGATTGTGTAAAAATCTACCATTTTACGAATATATTCCACTTTAGTTTGTAGTTTTGAAAACCTAAAATAAAGTTATGTTTAATTAAGAATACCAAATATGAGAAACTAATCTCTTATTAACCTTTAATAACACGGCATGTATAGTACCCGGCGATAAATAATGCACATCGATGCTTAGAATGAAACAAACGGTTAGTTTTGACTTCGTAGAGCGTCGTCTTTTTCGCTTAAAATAATAACAGACCGATATCTATTAAAAGCTGTTACAACGACAATAATAGTTGTCAACTTTAATGATGTGGACTCGTTTTTTTAATAATTAAATTTGTCGCCTAAAATGAAAAAAATGAAAATAAAACTAAGCGAATGGACAACCTCCACCTTTCTTGAAGTTGGTCAATTAATAAAAAGAAATTGGAATTAATCGGGACCCATTATAATAATCATATTTATTTTATGTGTAAATGGATCTCGGTTAATCCTGTTTTTTGTAGGCTTAACACCTTTTTTTTTGTTTTGTACATAATTTCACGTGACTGACCGTACAAGAGTTTTCTTCTTTTTGTTAAAGATGTAATTGTAAAAATAAAAGTTTGGGGACAGTAACAACTCTGTATATATATTTGGACATGAAACCGACCGTACTCTACTATATCTGTACAAAAACTGACGAACCAGTGAGAAACGTCACATATCAACTGAGTGACCAAGACAGCGCTCTACGACACTAAAACTGACCGACTGTTTCATTCTGAGCATCGATGTGCATTATTTGTTGGCGGGTACTATACGTATATCCATATATACAATATATTTACTTTCATGATGTTCACGCCTGAATTTATAAGTTAACTTCTTATGTTACCAGATAGTTATTTAATTGGTATTTGTAAACATTGGATTTAAAATTATTGAATTTGTATTTTTTTTCACGAATTTAGTAAATTAGGATTTTTATACTAATGAAGTTTTCTTCATACTAAGTTGTTTTAAATTAATTAAATATTTTTCATAAGTTTTTAATTTAATTTACCTTGTGTTCTTTCCCGTAACAAAAAGTAACACATCAGCTATAAATGCTGGTATAACTTGTAACAATACTGTTAAAGTGGTTAAGATCCATGTTTTTGATGTATATAATACACCTGGCAATGGTACATCATCTGAAAGGAACATTCATATAACCGTTTAATGAAAATAAACAGAAATTATGTCATTATAGTCATCAAAAGAGAGGCCGCCTTGGCCAAAATCAGGCGGAAAATTGGAAATGGAGTCTCTTAACATTAAGTCCCTTTACCTACTGCGTGAAGCTAAAAAAAAAGAAAAAGAGATTGAATTGATCGTCAAGACGCAGCGTCTGACTATAAAAGCGACGATCTTAGATTCGATTCCCACTCGGAGAATGATTTGAATTCGCTACCTAAAATAAAGTGCGGCGTTGAGTTCCACCACTACAAAACTACAAAGTAGAGGGCGAAGTGTCTTGACACTACTTGCTCTCTGACTACCCCTCAAGGCATTACTGTTAAATACATACACACAAAAAAGTATTTAACAGCAAAATTAAGCCTATATTAAATAGGTCAATAACAGATCAAACTGATCGATCGAATTTTTTAAATGCCTTTGTATTTTTTTTATTTCATTTAATGAATCTTCAAATAACTAAAATATACATAAATATAATCTATTAGTTTATTAGGTTTTATTTCTCTTTATTTATTTTTTTGTATGCCATGACGGCCAAATAAAGACATGGCAAGACTTTACATGGCTTGCGGGAGCCCGGACTCATTCACTATCCATATAGGTCCTGAACCAGCCGTTAAGTCGGAAAAGTTCAGGTACCTTGGATCTATTCTGCACGAGTCCGGATGCATCGATCACGATGTCCAAGCCCGTATCAGCGCTGCTTGGGCGAAATGGCGTTAGGTCACAGGTGTGGTCTGCGACCGCAGAATATCGCCCAAGCTCAAGGTACTAATATACAAGAGCATAAACCGACCGGTTCTCTTATATGGCAGCGAATATTGGCCAGCACTGTCCAGGCACACTCAGCAGCTTCACGTCACGGAGATGAAGATGCTGAGATGGATGTGTGGCGTTACGCGTGAGGTGGATGTGTGGCGTTACGCGGGCTGACCGCATACGCAACACATTTATCCGAGATAGTCTTTGTGTCTGTGACCTAGCGAATAAGCTTCAAGAAAGTCTCCTGAGATGGTATGGTCACATTGCACGCCGGCCTGAGAACTATGTCGGAAAAATTTGCCTTGATATGTCTGTCCCTGGAGCGAGACCCCCAGGACGCCCAAGAAAGCGATGGCTGGACACCGTGAAGGAGGATATGACAGAAAATGGAATTACCACCGGGGATGCCAAAGACCGTGCAAAGTGGAGGAGGTTAAGCAGGAGGCAGACCCTGGCTAAAGCCGGGATAGTGCCAGGCAGAAGAAAAAAAAAAAGAAGAGGGCCAAATAAAGAGTTATTTTTTAGCTTCACACTATATCCGGCACACAGCAGGGTAGGCAGGGGGAACCTAGTGTTAAGACACTCCATTCCCCACTCTCCGCCGAATTCGGAGGCATTGCGTGTTAAGTGGCGGAACTTAACGCCGCGTTTTACACCAGACGTCACCAGAGCGAAGGAAGTGAAAATAATCAATATTTCCACCCCTTGAGTGGGAATCGATCCCACAACCAGTCGCTTTACAATCACACTTTGTGCCACTGCGTCACGAATGGTCCCCATATAGATTTTTTACATTTTATTTTATTTTTGTTAAAAAGTTTGACTTTCTCATACCATATTACGATAATGATTAACGACTTAGTACATAAAACTATAAAAAATATGTAAATCATTCACAGCCTGTAATGTTAAATTTTGAAATCATTCTCAGTTTCTTTGAAAATTACCAATAAATGATTTTACTTACTAAATTTAGTTTTGACACTTTCAGCTATAGACAAATCAACGAATTCTTTTATCGAAATAGGATTTACTCCGCATGTGCTAGAGTTGTATACTGTTACTTCTCCCGTTCTGAAATATAAGAATTATCTCTAAAGAAGAATATTATTTATTATATTATAGCGTTACATTGTTTCTAACATTTATCTTTTCACCTAACTTTGGGACATTTATTGTTGAGTGGTGGAACTCAACGCCGCGCTATAGCTTACCGGAGAGGTGAAATGAGAATGTTCTTTTTTTCAGCGCTTTCACACTCTTCTCCGGATAACGAGGTAGTCGGAGACAACCTAGTGTCAATAAACTAAAATCACAATATGTCTCAAGTTCTTCGACAAATTGCATGTGAAGTGGTGAAAGTCAACGCCGCGCTAGGTGAAAGGGTAAGGAAATGAAACTTTAAAAATAATCATTGCCCGAGTCGGAATCGAACCCACAACCGTAGCTTTTACAGTCAGACGTTGTCCCGTGCGAAGTTTCTTATGTAAATATTAAATGCCTTACTTACTTTATTCCTTTCGCCGCAGCAACGATAGTAAGATTCGACACATAGTCGACTGGAATGAGGTCTAAAGAATTTTCAGGCTTTGCAAAAAGAACTCTGTTAAAGCCTTTAGCCGTCGTAGTCATAAGAGCAGTCGCTCCAACCCAAGTGTCGATCCATCCAGGTATTGGTTCAGACTGACATGATGAGACTGAAACATAAACCTTGTTTATTTTTACAGCTTCACACATTTTCCCATATAGTGGGTTAGTGAGCAAGGACCGAGTGTCAAGACACTTCTTCCTCCACTTTTCTCCACAGTGTCTTGGACATTGTGCGTTAAGTGGCGGAACTCAACGCAACCCTTCGTTTTAGGTAACAGAGCGAAGAAGTGATAAAATAAATATAATCATTAAATAATTTTTACAAAAATCAACCTCTAAAGGGTTGAAATAGAGGATGAAAGCGTATAGGAAAAACTTAAACCGCTCGACCGATTGTAATGAATTTTGGAATATATATAGTTGACAATCCAAGGTTAAACATGCCTATGTTTAACCTGGGATTTACTTCTTTATTTTTCATAAATCCACCCTCGAGGGTTGCAATATAACGAAACAGTTATGTAGTTCACGCGGCGAAGCCGCGAGCGGGCCGCTAGTAATTATATAAAAATCTGATAGCATTATTAAATTAATAGCCATATCTAACTTCCGTAGCGTTTGGCGCTCCGTTCTCTCTGACTACACCGCAAGGGATACAGCGTGAAGCTAAAAAAAAATAATCTCACACTTACTTATAGATGGTCGAACTACAGTTATCGGTAGATCGACATGGTTTTCAGCGACAAATGATTCTGCGATTGACTTTGTGAAAACATAGGTATTCGGTTTACATTCTGAAATAATAACAAAGATTATATTAAAACATAAATTATAAAAAGCAAAAATAAAATATTATTAAATATTTCAAATGTATTTTAACTTTTTTTGTTGTATTAAGGAGGAGAACGAGCAGAAGGAACACTTTCGTCCATGGACTACTTTAGAGGAGTCGTGGATACGTTATCGACTTTGAAAGTGAAAGGGGAAAGGAAAAAGGAAAAATGAAAGGAGGGAGGAATGATTAGGATGTTGGCAATGGAGAGAGCTGGTTTAAATATCATCGAACATTCTTTGACATGATCCAGTCCCGATCCAGTTGGAAAACGAATCTCCTACGACAGGAGTTTTTAATGATGTAAAATCTGTACATGATATAAAAGTTCTGCTTAAAATTATCCTTTGGAACATTCAACATTTCACTTCTAAACGTGCTCTTATTAGTTATTCAGTAACAGTAATCTTAATTTGATCCATGTTGTTCATAAATATATAGCTGCATTAAGTGATAATACAGTCCGCGCTCTTTGCCTTAAACGTAAGCCAGGCGTACAATATATTATTTTTATCCAATTGCTTTTATCCAAGATACAATTCCGGTGTTTTATACAATATTTTATGATTACAGGTCTGTCTCCGAATCTGTTTAATTATATAATTATACCAAAATTTGTCTTAACACACATCTTTTGTGTTAATAATCAACCACTGATGAGTAGATTGTTAAACATAAATTTTAAGTGAAAGTAACAAAAAAAATATGTTCCATTTAAGAAAAGAATCTTACTCACTTAATAGTTCCTTGACTTCATCTTCAGTGATACCATTCTCCAGCGCAGTTTTGACTTCCTTTATGGAAGCAGGAGGTGGATACATCCTTTCTTCAATTTCCATTCTCTCAAAGTTAGTGTACGCAGTAGAAACGTAGACGAAAGCCTATAATAGAATTTTAATTAAAACTTTACTTAGACCTTATTTAAATTTCACTGGGACGAATATTTTAATATTATATAACTGGCGATTGTTCGCGGCTTCGCCAGCACATTTTTCTTATAAGCTCTCATTCCCTATTTCAACCCCTTAAGGGACCGTATTCAAATATATTTTATACATACTTTCCTATTTTCCAAGCGTCGAAATAGTTCCAGAGCCCGAAAAGTTCCCATTACGTTCACATTCATAGCGACCTCCAAAGGCTCGTGAAACTTAACATTGGCCGCCACATGGAATATTATTGATACCTGTAATTATGTTTATAATTTTCACAGATTTTATTCTGAATATTATTTTTTATTTTCATTATTCGTAGGATTTTAATGAGCAAATGTGCGTAAATAGTTTTTGCATTATTGAAATTTTTATAATAGGTAAGTTTTCACTTTAGTTTTAAGCCTATAGAGACAATCACAGATATATTGATCAATTTATTTTTGAGTTCCTATTTATCAAAAGGTTGATTAAATTTATTTGTAAAAACAAGTTTTACAAATCAATAAAATATATTTTATTTTAAAAGGAAAATAAATATAAAAAAATGTTTCAGATCTTCAAAAAACCTATAGAATTTGCAAGAAGTACATTTTTAGTCATTGTTATCCAAAAATAATATAGAGTGATTTTTTTTTTTTTTAGCAGTTTAGTCAGAGAGGACCTAGAGACAAGATACTCCGCCCTCCATTTTATTTGGCTTCACTCTTTTTCCTCTGCATAGCAGGGATAAAGAGATGCTAGTACACTCCATTATCCACTTTCTGTCCGAGTTCTGGGCATTGTGTGATCAGTGGAGTGAATTCTGCACAGTGACGTGGGGAGAGTGTGAGTAGGGTCCTTTCATTGTCTTATCTGTATTTCTATTGCAGTGACACTGCGCATAGGGCTATAAAATTAAACACCAAACATGAAATTAAAAGTCAACTGTCTTTCCAAAATAGGGAAATGACTCTCTGCCTACCCTGCAATGCGAGATAAAACCAGGAGGTTAAGAAAGAACACGTATTGAAATAGAAATTAGTTAACTTACATTATCCCTTATAACTTTTTCATCTGCAGCGCTAAGGCCAAGGCTTGCTTCAGAAATATCGCCAGTAACCGGAATGATTTTGTCAAGAGCCTCAGGTCTCAGATTTTTCAACCGAGTAAACATCTAGTAGACAAAAAAAGTTATAAGAAAAGAGATTATTTTTATTAAAATTGTCATGTTTTAATAAAAAATATCTCTTTTTTTGACTTGAGATCGTCGGACTACAAAATATTTTCGAAAACAGAGTTGCAATATTATTTACGTACCTAAACAGGCCGTCGTCGTATACCCTCGACAGTCTCGAACAGTAAGCGCGATGGTTATGGTTTCGATTCCTACTCGAAGAAATTAATTTATTTAAATTATCATTTTCTTCGCTCCATTCTGCCTTGGCTGTCGGGTGGAGCGTCTTGCCTAGGTCTTTTCGTATCGTTTTCATATTGACTACCTCCACATTTTGTAGTAAAAAAATAAAAAAATATAATTTTTACTGCGTAACTATCACATAAGTCATCCACATAATCTAACTTACCGGTTGCTTAAAAATATCCTGAAGTCTTTGGTATACATCACTATGTTGCTTTTTTCTCATAAGGACATATATCTTACCTATTCCGGGACAGCTGTATAGTAATTTTTCTATGACAACCTGAAATATAAGAAAATGAATAATGTAATGGGGCCAGTCGTGGCTTGTTGGCATGAAGTATGATAAACACGGCTGGTTGTGGGTTCGAGTTCTACTCGAGGAGTGGTAATATTTAATATTTTCATTGTCTTTGCTCTGGTCTTGAGGCAAAGCGCGGCGTTAAGTTCTTCCACTTAACACGCAATGCCTCCGCATTCGCATTCGCATTCCGCGTGAAGCTAACTGTAACATTTATATGATTTTCAAATTCACGTTCTTCGTAGATATGTTTAATGAAAATTTGTAATTTTATTGAAAGAACAGAATAATAACGCTTTAATGTGATTGCGAACCAACAATCTAGTATTATGATACCGAATTTTTGGAAGCTCTCATGTGTTAATATTCGTTCGTCTCAGCCTTCCGACGTCCACTGCTGGACATAGGCCTCCCCCAATCTCCACGACGATCAGTCCTGCGCTTCCCGCATCCAGCGGCAACCGGCGACCTTGACCAGATCGTCGCTCCACCTGGTAGGAGGCCTGCCCACTGTGCGTCGTCCGGTACGTGGTCGCCACTCGAGAACCTTTCCGCCTCAACGGCCATCGGTTCTCCTTGCTATGTGTCCCGCCCACTGTCACTTCAGCTGAGCAATTCTTCGAGCAATGTCTATAACTTTTGTTCTCCTACGAATGTCCTCATTTCTGATTCTATCACGTAGGGAAATACCAAGCATTGCTCTCTCCATTGCCCGCTGGGTGACCTTGAGCCTTCTTATGAGACACATAGTTAGCGGCCACGTCTTGCTCCCGTATGTCATCACTGGCAACACACACTGGTCAAAGACTTTCGTCTTGAGGCACTGAGGTAATTTGGATGCGAAAGATATACCGTAGCTTCCCGAACGCTACTCATCCGAGCTGGATTCGACGAGAAACCTCTTTCTCGAAGTTGGACTTACCTAACTGGACTGTATGTCCCAGATATACGAATTGGTCAACTAAAATTAAATTAAATTAAATAGCTTCACGCTATATCCCGCACACAGCAGGGTAGGCAGAGGGAACCTAGTGTTAAGACACTCCGTTCCCCACTTTCCGCCGAATTCGGAGGCTTGCGTGTTAAGTGGCGGAACTTAACGCCGCGCTTTACCTCGACACCAGAGCGAAGAAAATGGAAATATAATTTCCACTCCTCGAGTGGGAATCGAACCCACAACCAGTCGTTTACAGTCACACGCTTGTGCCACTGGGCCACGACTTCGAGAATAGTGTTCCCAATTCTAATCGGAGCAGGTACAACATGAGCATTCAACATGATTTTCGTCTTATCCATGTTCATCCTAAGACCTGCTCTTTGAGAAACACTATTGAGATCTTCGAGCATTGTGTTCACATCTTCTAAGGCCTCAGCCAGTAGAACTACATCATCGGTAAAGCGAAGATGAGTAAGGTACTCGCCATTGATGTTGATGCCGTATCTTTTCCATTCCAGAAGCTTATTCTAACATTAATATTAGTAACACTCAATTCTATTTGCAAGTAATACAATAAACTATTTGCGATTGTCATAGTACTAAAACAATTAATAAATAAAATAATTTATATGCTTAAATTAAGTGAATCAATAGCTTAAATTTTTTATATCATCTTAGCATGATGTGTATGTTTTGTTTATATTTAAAAATTTAATATTTAAAACAACAGATAAAGAAATATTATAGTACAGCAAAACTATTAAAAAAAAGGAAATGCCTCCTTTACGAGAACTATCCAACTTGATGGCATTTTTCATTTGAAAATTTGAAAAAACTGATAAAAACTGTGATAGATCAGGTTTTTTAATCTCACGCTGTATCCCGCACATAGCAGTGTATGCAGAACCTGGCGTTAAGACACTCCGTTCTCCACTTTCCGCTGAATTCGGAGGCATTGCGTGTTAAGTGGCGGACCTTAACGCCGCGATTTACCTCTGATACCAGAGCGAAGGAAATGGAAATACTAAATATTTCTACTTCTCAAGTGGAAATCTAACCCACAACCAGTCGCTTTACAGTGACACTATGCCACTACACCATGACTGGCCCCAATTAATATTTATACCAATTTTATATTTTCTCTTTGGTAAGACAAAGATGAACGTTGAGTTTCGGTATCGAAAATGTAAAGTACAAGACCTTGGGTTTTGAATTTGGATTTAAAGTGAAGAACAAATTGTCACAAGGTTCCCTTTATCTACTGAAAGAAACAAGCATTATGCTGAAAAAACCCAGTTGCCTGGACCATATTATGTGGAAGTCTTAAAGAGAAGAACCTTGTCGTCTTAAAGGAAGGTATTATAAGATTGTGTCCATACTTTTCAATGTAAGTAGTACATCACAATATTATCAAATTCACGCAAACGGAGTTATGAGCATAAACTAGTGCAAAAATAAAAAAATATTCTTATGCACATTACCTTGCCCAAAAATCCAGTGCCTCCAGTAATAAAAACTGATTCGCCTTTATAAAAGTCCGCGACAGGTATATAATCACACATTGTGTTATCTTTGTGCCTAAGGAACAAATACTGCTTACAAGCTTATCACTTTCTTTCTTTATATACATAATAGAATTGATTAATTATGCATGAAACATTTTGCATAATACTTTAACTATATATTATACTCATTTATTGTAATACTTTGGAGAAGTATAGTCTGAATAATATTTATTGCCCTTTTAACCTACGGGCCTCCTTGACTTCAAATAAAATCTGAATTTCAGAATAATTATTTTCACACGAAATCAATAATATTCTAAATTAAGAAATGACACAATTATTTAACGGAATTGTAACGTATGTTCTGGTTTTAATAATGAACCACGAGGAAGTTACTACGGTGAACATGATTGATGAACGATAATGATGAGGTGTTCCGTACTAAATTACTGACTAAATAACGGCATAATTTAATGGTCGCATACCAACAATGTCGTCCCATCTATAAAAAAATCATTAAAACTTTTAAATGTGACTGCATCATACTTGACACATCTCCATAAAGCAAGCAGCGCGCGTTGAAGTTTACAATTTCCTTGTTTAATCAGTATAGAAATGAAGGTATTATTGACTGAATTGTGATGTGTGACAAGAAATCACACCGTAATCGTAAGTATTTATAGTACAGTAAACAATAATGGCGATACTCTTAGTAAAACGAACCCCACTTAGTTATTATTTTTTTATTATTTAACGATTCCTTTTCTTTCGTAACTTGGATAATTTTTTTTCATGGAAAAATATATTCTTCCTAGGAAACACTACAGGTATAGAATCGTTTTAGACTTCAGGTCCTTCTTTTGACATAGCTTATTAAAAATTAAAAAATCTCATTATATTTTATGAAAATTACATGTGACTGCCGTCAAATGTCAAAAACTAAAAACAACGTGAACATCGTCAGCCGACAAGCTCCAACACTAATAACTGGTAGCAACAATAATTGGTACCAAAAAAGAGAAGAACTTAACTTGGTATAAATAAGTAAATCGCCGATCAGGAAATTTCTACTAAAAACTTTGAAAACGGTGAAGCCTGTATTAGTGGTTCTATAAATTTTGTATTCTTTAAGAATTGAGTAAGTGATCCTGTTTATCTGATAAGATCCGCCACTTTACACGCAATGCCTCTGAATCGGCGGAAAGTGGCGAACGGAGTGTCTTAACACTCGGTTCCCCCTGCCTACCCATTGCTGTGTGAGGAATACAGTGTGAAGCTAAAAAAAAAATTGATTAAAACCGTTCAAGCCGTTCAGATTTTTCAATCAAACTTTCTATCTAATAGCTTAGATTTTTGAAAAAAGTAGCCTGGATCTACTTTTATTTTGAATTACATCCAGATGTGACCGCTAGATTAGCCGTGAAGAGTAACAGACAGACAGACAGACAAAAAGACTGTCACATTTATAATATTAGTATGGATTATTATGTTTATTATGTACTATATCAATACATACATGTAATAACATATCGCTCGCTGAATACAAAGGCGCCATAAATAAACAAAAACATTGTATAACAGTAAAAATGAAATATAAAACGATATTTGTACCTCATTACAATTTTCAATTCAATGTTTTAATCTTAGAGAACGTCGTGGCACAATGTGACAGAATTTGACCATAAACAGGATAGTTATGGGTTCCTCACGGAGGAATTGTTACATATTTTGTTTGGTTTCTCCGCTGCGGTAACTTAGACAAAGTGCGATTTAAAGTTCGGCCACTTTAGATACAATGTCTCCATTTAGGGCGGAAAGTGAAGAAAAGAATGACACTAGGTTTTCTCCATAACCAACTGTGCGGGTAAAGCATAAAACTGCAGCAAAAAACATTTTTTATCCAGTGTTTTTTTTTTGCTTTTAGTAAGCAATATTAGATATTACTCTAAGATCTTGGTATTTATGCGATTGCCTAGATTCTGTACCTATGAAGTAGTGCAAGCTGGTACTACAAAAATTACTGCACAGATTTTAATGAAACCCCAGGAATCAAAAGAAACTAGTAAGGTTGGATTACGCAGCCGCTTTCTACAAATACATATACATCTTTAGTTTAGTTTTAAAATACTTCACTTAAAAATGATTACTACTACTACTACTACTACATTATATCACTGTAACATTGTATTATGAACTATTTATAACACATTTGCCAATGAGATCGTGGAAAATTTTGCTTTGAATTATGTAAATATACAAATATGTTTGTGTACTACTAGAATATTTAATGTGACATGAAATACATACGCAGACGAAAAAAATACAATATTTCCTTACAATACCAATAAATGCCGTCGTATCGCCGTGGAACAGCGTTCAAGTAGGCTGAATATAAGCACAATGGTTATGGGATCAATTCCCAGTCAGGGGAATAATTACGTTTAAATTTCCTTTTCTTCACTTTGATACTTAAGACAATGTACAGCGTTGAGTACCGCCACTCAACACGGAATGAGCATTTGGGAAAGCGGAAATACGGACCTAGATATAATAATAATAATAAGTCTAAGTCTAAGTCTGAATACCTCGCTATGCGAGAAAAGGCGTGAAGCTAAAAAAAGAAGAAATTAAGAAATTCATAGAAATAAAACCAGTTTTAAGTTAAGACTATTTATCTGTCTTGCGATAGTGAAGTTAAAAAAAATTTAAACAAAATTGAAATTTATTCAAATGAAAATGCCTTTTTGAAATTTACATGTTAATGATATTTTATTTGGTTGAATTGCAAACATCGATTGGCGTCACTTGAAAATAATTATTTTAGTATAGTATAACAAAGTTTTGAAAAAGGTATTTTTAGAAAACGTACATACATATAACGTACGTACATGTGCTTAGCGGTGGCGCTTGGATGGATCCAGAGAGGTACGAGTTTCAAATCCCAGCCGGATTTGATTCGTTCAAATTTATATGTGTTTTCTGATAGTTTCTTTTTCAATTTCTTTGGTGTGTGAATAACACTTTAAAATTTTTAAAGGTAAGCTAGGTTATTTTATATATAGTACAGATAAATATCTATATATTTTCAAGGGTCCCCTGCACTGATATCGCAAGCTCCAGTTGTTGTTCAAAGGTTCTCGGCAAGGTGATGGGCACTCTGACATGCCGAATCCATGGAATTGTAAGGAGTTTCATGTCATAAAATTTTACTCTTAATTTTATAACAGTGACACGTTAGATTTCTTCCCGAATTTCTATACATAATGAACAATGGTTAATCTGAATGGGTTGAAAATGACTTACTTTATCCTATCTCACATCCCTACAAAATACTAGAAATGTTTCAATATATTAAAAATATTATTACTATTTACATTTTTTAATATATGTTACGTTTAACAAAGGCTAATAAGTAGCGCCTTACGTCATAAATATCCACATAGTTCATTGAAAGTATAATAGATGGCGCTAAAACAAATATAATTTATCACAGCATAAACATGCGGTGTGATCCAATAGGCGGTTGCGGGTTGTTGGTTCCCAGTCGGATGAATGATTATATCAAAATTATAATGTTCGCCGCCATTCAATAAGCAATGTCTTGATTAAGGACGGAAGGTGGACACAGTGTCTACACAATAGATCGCCCCTGACTATCTCACTATGCGGAATAAAGCGAAGATGTTTTTTTCATATTCCCTTACCCCAGTAGCATCTTAACTGAGATGGATCGCTACATTTCTTATTTCACGTGTGTTCGGCTTTTGCAGCAAATTTATTACTATTCTTAAGCCTATCTTTAAGATAGGCTTATTATAGTATATAAAAATTTTAATTTTGTTTTAGTATTACTTACACAAAGAGAAAAAAAATATATATATAAAAAAAAATAACTTAGTGGGTCTCGTACACTCGCCCTTTGGAAGCTATCCAAGCGCTATAGCCAATTAAGCTGAATATAACAAATAGTTGTTCAAACTACGCCTTCGGAAGTTTTTCCGATCCTTATAAATACAAAAATATTTTTTTTAAAATAAATGTTCTTTAGTCAGTGCGTGGCCAGTCGTGGTCAAGTGGCACAAGCATGTGACTGTAAACGACTGGTTGTGGGTTTGATTCCCACTCGAGGAGTGAAAATATATAATATTTCCATTTTCTTCGCTCTGGTGCCGAGGTAAAGCGCGGCATTAAGTTCCGCCACTTAACACGCAATGCCTCCGAATTCGGCGGAAAGTGGGGAACGGATGTCTTAACACTGGGTTCCCTCTGCCTACCCTGATGTGCGCGGGATACAGCGTGAAACTAAAAAAAAAACTTTATAAGGATCGTAATGATACACTTCTATAATTTATGCATACTTATTTATTATAACCGGGCTCATAACTTTGTTTAAGTGGAATTTAACAAAAAAAATGCAAAAGGTACTTACTCTTAAAATGCAAAAGGTAGTTACTCCTTATTATATTTAAAATCAGTCCAGCCTTTCCACATAAGCCATAACGTACAGGCAGCGAGACAGACACCCAAAATTGAAAAAAAATATTTTGTGTACAGATAGATGCATTTAAAAAAAACTGTTATTTTAATATTACAAGCATATACTCCAATTTTATTTTGTATAGATAGATAACAATGATATACGAATACTATTCTAATACAGTTATTTAGTAATTGGATATTGGTGACAAAGTTGGGATACACTTTATACCATTAACTTAAATATAAATAAAACAAAATAATCTCTTCTAGTACTTAAATCCGTTTAAAATCCATTTTGAAATCAATTTAAAATTCAAAATGTACTCAAAGCTATTTAAAATTCAAAATTGTCATTTCTTCCTTTATCATATAATTCTTTTATTATTCTAGTCCTTTATGAATAGTTAACTAAAACTTTTCGCATTTAACAAAAAATCTTTTACACCTTTAAAGTAAATAGGAATATAGCTTTTCCACTTTATATCCAAAGGATTAAATGGAAATTCAGTTCTATCAGATGGAGACAAAGTCTGGGTCAGCGCCACAGTCTTCTCCGCACTGATTTTCCAACTGAAGCTTGTGTAAAAATCTACGGTTTTACGAATTAAAGTCACTTTAGGTTGTAGTTTTCTAAACTTGAAACAAAGCTATCTTAAATAGAAAGTTTAGGAAGGCCATTCATAATCCAATAATTGGGGATCTTAGACTCTAATGTTAATCTTTACTAATATTTTAAATATTTACTGAACATATGTATTATAAAAATTATCGAGAAACCTTTTTTATTATATTATATTTATAAGAGCCATTTCCAAAATTTCTGTCAAAAATTGAAATTAAATTTTGAAAATTATCAGAAAAATATTCCATCAATAATGTTTTCAGGATCAGTTCAACTAAAACTTAAATTTTAAAGTGTTATTTAAATTCAAATTGAAAGGTCTTTTTTTATCTTCACGCTGTATCCCTCACACCAAGGCAGACCGAGGCAGGGAGAGGGAGTGTTAAAACACTCCGTTCCCCACTTTCTGCCGAATTATGCTTTGCCTTGTCGCCACAGCGAAGAAAGTGGAATTATTAAATATTTCCACTCCCCGAGTAGGAATCGTACCCACAACCAGTCGCTTTACAGTCATTCTTAATGCCTTTGCGCCACGACTGGTTCCTTTAAGACATTTTTAGGTGTCTAAAAACTGAACGTGTAGCTTAGCAGTCAGAGTGCATGGACGGTTTTAAATAAACGCTGCGTATAAAAATTTATATGCTTTCTAAAAATGTCTTCTACTAAAACTCATCAGTGAGTAAACTAATTAATTATACTTTTTACTAACTTCATGTTCTTGCCCATAAGAAAGAGGAACATATCTGCGATATATGCTGGTATAAGTTGTAACAAAACCGTTAAAAGTGTCTGTACTATCCATGGTTTTCTTGTATAGAATACTCCTGGCATTGGTAACTCATCTGAAAAGAAAATATTAATTTACACATATAATAATTATAATAATATTTCCATTTTCTTCGCTCTGGTGTCGAGATAAAGCGCGGCGTTAAGTTCCGCCACTTAACACGCAAAGCCTCCGAATTCGGCGGAAAGTGGGTAACGGAGTATCTTAATAATAGATTCCCTCTGCCTACCCCGCCGTGTGCGGGATACAGCGTGAAGCTACAAAAAAAAAAGAACAAACTGTTGGTTCGAAGTATATATAAATTTCAATGTCACTGACGAAATTTCAACATAATCATTGCTTTTTTTTTTCTTCAGGTTCACGTTTTTTTCCGCATACCTTTTAACCTAATGTTCTTGCCCATAACATTTTTTCCCCATTTCTCGTCAAATTATGGAGCCATTGCGTGCTAACTGACAGAACTCACCAGAACGAAGAAAATTAAATATAAAATATTTCAATTCCTCGAATGGAAATCGAACCCACAACCAATCGTTTTCACACTCTGGACCCCTGGTGAAATGGCAATTCTCGTGTTAAGACACTACTTCTATAAGCTTAAGGAAGAAATCAAATGTATTTTGGAATTCAAATAATATAGCTAGATTAATTTAAAAATTTCGAGTACTTGAGAAAAAATGCATAAAAACTAGTGAGTGAATTCAACATATTTTTAAAATACACGTGTGCAATTAAATATTCTTATTACACTTAGTCCTTTGACTAATCATAAAAACAGTAAAATGTCGTTCTATTACAGCTCCTTAAGTCTATCATAACAATTTTAAAGACTTATTGCTAGTTACATTAATATGTATTTTACATACATAATAATTGTATTTTGTTGGAGACCCAATTCAATTATTAAAATATGTATATCACACAAAAGAATAATATTCTACATGAAGGCCAAATGCAATAAACTACGCACAAACATTTAAGACGACGATTTTTGGACTGGACTTTTAAAAATATATACGACTAGCGAGCCACTTGCGGCTTCGCCGCGTTGACTATATCGTTATATTACAACCCTCGGGGATTCATTTTTAAAAAATAAAGTAGCCTATGTTTAAGCTTAGATTATCAACAATATTTATGCCAAAATTCATTACAATTCGTCAAGCGGTTTAGATTTTTCATATAAACTCTCATCCCCCATTTCAAGCCTTTAGAGGTTGATTATTGAAAAAATAAGTAACCTATTTTTAAACATTTTTAAAGTGTTATTCCACACTTAGGAAAATTGAAAAAGACATTTAAAGAAAACGTATAAAAATTTGAACGCAGCGGGACTCGAAACCGCGCCTCTTGAATACCGTTCAGGCGCTCTCAAAACTGAGCCATGCGTTCTACTAGCCGTTGCGTCGAAATTCTTATACGCTTTATTACAACTTATTTATGTTGTTAGCATCTCTGTAGAGAGTTTTAAAAACATCTGCTACCCAAAGATTATTGTACGAACAATCATTTGGCAAGAGAGAATGCTATTTATTAAATACTTTTAAACATTTTTAAAGTTTTATTCCACACTTAGGCTTTACACTTTTTCGAACATCGAAGAAGGAATAAGAACTTAAATAGAAATTAAAATTTCAACATAAAAGGAGGAGTTAAGTTATTTCACTTACTAAATTTATGTTTGACGCCTTCAGCTGCAGCCATGCCGAAGAAATCTCCCAAGCAAATGGGATTTATTCCACATGTGCTAGAGTTGTACACTGCAATTTCCCCTGTTCTGAAATATAAGAATTGTCCTTTTAGCATAAAAATAACATATTTTTTATTGTAGAATGTTTATTCCCTACAGTTAGAGCTAGGCTAAGGCGAACGTATGTCGGCTTACCACCTGAACTCAAGATATTTATTTTTAAGATATTTATTTGTTCAGTCGCGGTACTCGCCGCTGCGCTATGTCTTACTAGAAAGATATAAATGGAAATAATTATACTAAATTTTTTTGCTAAATGATTTGTGAACGCTCATCGTACGCGCTACACTATTTTGTATATGTGCCTATACTAATATTATAAGTGGGAAAGTCTGTCTGTCTGCTCATGACCCTTTGACAGTTAATCTACTGGACAAGTTTGGATGAACTTCGAAATGAGAGTAGTTAAAGACCCAGGTTCCTACATAGACTACTTATTTTTTTAAAAATCAACCTCTAAATGGTTGAAACTTTTTATGGAAAATCTAAGCCGATGGACCGATTGTAATGAATTTTGGAATAATTATAGATGAACATGGATTACTTTATGTTTTAAAAATTTCCCCCGAGGATTGCAATACAGCGAAACAGATATATAGTTTACGCGGCAAAGACGCGAGCGGGCAGCAAATTGTAAATAAAGCAAAAATATACATTTTTGTAAATATTGAAAATGTTACTTACTTTATTCCTTTCGCCGCAGCAACAATAATAAGATTCGACACATAATCGACTGGAATAAGGTCTACAAAGTTCTTAGGGTCCCCAAGAACTACTTTGGTGAGGCCTTTAGCTATCGTAGTCATAAGAGCAGTTGCTCCCGCCCAAGTGTCGATCCATCCAGGTATCGGTTCTATCTTACTAGATGTAACTAAAACAATGTTTAATATATTTTATTATATTGTAAGTAGAATTTGGATTTTGTAGGCTTCACTTTCTTTCACGCATATCAGTATTGAAAGAGATAGTCTTATAAATTTCGATAATTTTATACATTTCGTGTTAAGTGATGAAACTTTATGCCGATAAAATTTAAATATAATAATTCCCCCAAAAAGACATCAAACCCACAACTAATAGTAGTGGAATCTGATTGTAATTGCATTTACAGTTAGACGCCAATTCATTGCGCCACGATGGCATTTTCGTTATTTTTTTTAAATATGAAATGATTGTATGCATTTGAAATAAATATGAATAAAACATGGCTATATCACTTGAAAATAACTAATTCCTAAGTTCTTATGACGGTAGGTATACCAATACCAATTTCATGGGTTTCATAAAGGTATGATAGTGAGGTATGATAGAGAGGATAAGGTCGCTTACCCGGACGTCCAAGTCTCGGATATATCGGACAGATACTTAGAAGGACCTTCTGGGTATATTAATTGATACTATATTTAGAGTATAATATATCTAAGCAAAAATAAAACAAACAAATTACGCCAACTGTTTCAACGCAGCATTATTAAATTAGTATTTCATAATACTTACTAATTGATGGTCTTACTATAGTGACTGGTATATCACCATGATGTTGAGCTACAAACGATTCTGCCATCGCCTTTGTAAACAGATAAGTATTTTGTTTATTTTCTGAAACAGTAAAACAAATTATGTTAAAATGTACATAAAAAAAACTGTGTGCAAATAATGGTCTAAGCCCGATTGTTATTAGGAGAGAAAGATAATTACTGATAACTGATGGGTAAGACGTGGCACAGGGACACAAAGTATGACAGTAAACGCGACTGGTTGTGGCTTCGACTTCCACCCGAGGATTTGAAATACCTTCTACCTATCCTGCTGTGTACGGGATATAGCGTGACGCAAAAAATAAGGACCAAGTCATCAGAAATTGTGCTCAAGAAAAATGGTTAACTTATGTTAGCGAGTCCAACGTCCAACGTAAACATTGGTTAATCATAACAAGAATGTTTATGAATATTTTAGAATATTTATATTCTTTTTTAATATATGAATATATTATTTTAATAAATTAAGTTAAAATTCATATAAAATATCACTAACTTATAAGTTCTTTAACTTCATCTTCTGTGATACCACGATCCAGCATAATTCTAATTTCTTTTAAGGAAGCCGGCGCTGGATATATTTTTTCTTCAATCTCTTTTCTGTCAAAATTTGTATACGCAGTAGAAACGTAAACGAAAGCCTATAATTGAAAAAAAAGTCATGCATTTCCTGGTGGTCAGGTGGGAACGAATGTCTAGACACTCCGCCCTCCACTTTTCACCCATAATCTAGACATTGCGTATTGAGTAGCAGAACTCAACGTCGCGCTTAGTCTTTGGTATAAGAGCGAAGAAAAGAAAATTGAAATATTCGAATGGGAATCGAACCCACAACTATCGCGTTGCAATCCGATGCTATCCCAATGATGATACTGCGAAACGATGGCCTCATATTTTATTATAATTGATAACGACGAAGTGGCCAGTCGTGGCCCAGTGGCACAAGCGTGTGACTGTAAACGACTGGTTGTGGGTTCGATTCCCACTCGAGGAGTGGAAATATTTAATATTTCCATTTTCTTCGCTCTGGTGCCGAGGTAAAGCGCGGCGTTAAGTTCCGCCACTTAACACGTGACGCCTCCGAATTCGTCGGAAAATGGGGAACGGAGTGTCTTAACACTAGGTTCCCTCTGCCTACCCTGCTGTGTGCGGGATACAGCGTGAAGCTAAAAAAAAAATATGCCTTAATTTTAGTTAAACTTAATTTAAAGATGAAGATTTTTACAACATTATTACGTAGTTGAAACTAAACGTGATGATTGTATTTGAAGTCCATATAGAAGAATATTTTAAGATTATTTATATTTATATTATAGATTATTTAAGAATATAATAATAAGAACATTTTAAAATATAATAAGAATATTTTAATTTGTATTGTAGATTTAATCCTATTTCATAATAGAATCTTTTCTGATTTGAGTAATTATTACATCTTACTTTGTACCATACTTGTGTTAGCAAAATATTTTATTTCCTCGGATGAACATTTGTAACAGACATAAGTAGCTCTATTGTACCACAATTGCGTCAAACAACGTATTCTTTTAAATTAAATATATCAGTTTTATACATACTTTTCCATTTTTCAGTTGTCTGAAAAGCTCCAGAGCACGAGACGTTCCCATTACGTTAACATTTATAGCGTCTTCCATAGGTTCATTGAATTTAATGTTAGCTGCCACATGGAATACTATTGACACCTGTAATTATGATTTATATTATTTTTTAGCTTCACGCTGTATCGTCCGCGAGTGGAAACCGAACCCACAACCAGTGGTTTTACAGTGACACTTTGTGCCTCTGCGCCACGACTGGCCCCATTATTTATATAATATTTGCGTACCCTTATTCTGAACTTTTTCTATTTCTAAATATAACGAAAAAACGTAAATGTGTAAAATATTAATAAGGACCATTAAATCTGTGGCCAGTCGTGGCCCAGTGGCACAAGCGTGTGACTGTAAACGACTGGTTGTGGGTTCGATTCCCACTCGAGGAGTGGAAATATTTAATATTTCCAATTTCTTCGCTCTGGTATCGAGGTAAAGCGCGGCGTTAAGTTCCGCCACTTAACACGCAATGTCTCCGAATTCGGCGGAAAGTGGGGAACGGAGTGTCTTAACACTAGGTTCCCTCTGCCTATCCTGCTGTGTGCGGGATATAGCGTGAAGCTATTTATTTATTTTGTTTATTATTTGACCATTAACATTTTTTGTTTTTTTTAGCTTCACACTGTATCCCGTTCCCCATTTGTTAGTATAGGGAACATACTATATAAGATATCTATATATACATTATATTTATATTCTGATACACATATTTTAAGTAGTATATGTGATAATATTAAATAAATAGAAATCAATAAGATAATCAATCAGAGATAATCAAGTATTAACTCGGTCGCAATCCAAAAACTTTAACCTTAGATTGATCTTGCAATCATTTATTTGAGTTGAGTTCAAATAAACGAAGCCTAGTGATATGGCACTACATTTTCTGCTATCATCCACACTTTAGATACATTCAAAGCAAGAAAATTAGGTTAAAATAATGCAGTTTACTTTAAAATTTATTTACTTACATTATCCCTTATAACTTTTTCATCTGTAACACTGAGGCCAAAATTTTCTTCAGAAATATCGCCTGCAATCGGAATGATGTTATCAAGAGCTTCAGGTCTCACGTTTTTCAACCGAGTAAACACCTAGAGGACAAAAATACTACGTAATAGAAATAATTAAAAATAATTTTCATTTTACAAAAGTTGTCAATGTCATAGTAGTCTTGGTAGATTTTTAGATAATACAAAATATTATACTGCCATTGGTTTTTTTACGTAGATAAATACAGGTCAAAACTGATGAAGCATCTATATTTGTAGATACTAGCGGCCCACTCGCGGCTTCGCCGCGTGAACTACATATCTGTTTCATTATATTGCAACCCTCGGGGATAGATTTTTGAAAAATAAAGTAGCCTATGTTTAACCTCGGATTATCAACTACATTAATGCCAAAATTCACTACAATCGGTCAAGTGGTTTAGACTTTTCCTACAAGCTTTCATCCCTTAAAAATAAGTAGCCTGACCATGACCCCCGGAATTTTTACTACATTCATTCTAAATTTCATCCAAATCGGACTGGTAGATTAGCCGTGAAAGCGTGACAGATAAATAGACAGATTTTTGCATTTATAATATAAGTAAGGATCGTCAATACAAAACTGTTAGTATGTTACGCTTTCACAACTTATCTACCGGCCCAATTTGGATGAATGGCCCAATCTGAATGGAAATAGTTAAAGACTCACGGTCACTTTTTTAATAGTGAATAAAAAAGTTTATTAAAAGTTATATAGTTCGCGGGTATAGCCACGAGTAGCCACTAGTTGTAAAAACCACAAAAGATTATATGATATACATATGTTAAATATGCAAATACCTGTAATTTATACTAATTGTAAATTTAAACTAGCAAACAAAAAATGAAGCAACAAAAAACAACCTTATTTACAAAATGTGAATGTTATTTCTCTACGAACTTTGTAATAACAAAAATGGAAATTAAAATGCAAGAATGATCACTGCATCACATATTTTAAGATATGTTAACTTTAGTTCGTATAGTTAAGTTGTAAGGTGAAATCCGATGGGGAATTTGTTTTACCAGACCAGAATAATAAGAGTGATTAACTCTTTCTGAGATGACTTCGTCGCTGCGATATTTCCTCTGAACGTGCCACCGAGCCAAAAACGTACAAGATTTTTATTCTTGAGGAATTTAGTAGTAAAAAAAAACAGTAGCAGTCGTGGGACTGCCGATAGAAGGAACGGAACTATTAAGTTGAGTGTAATTAAAACTATATGCAAAAATTATATGATTTTTTTATTAGTTACATATGATGGGTTAAACAAATCATGAAACAAAATATAAATACAAAGTGGTTGAAAAAATAATTAATATACAATTATCTTAATTATACATAGTATTTATATTTACACGAATTTCAATGAATTCAAGTTTGAACATTATTTTCATTATTTACATCATTGTCATCATTAATTTCGACAATACTTAGACTATCTGTTCGTTCAATCATTTCATTGTATTTTAAAAAAGATACAATAGGTTTATGGTAACTGAAATAAGAAATAAAAAGGGTCCAACGCGCACATAATACAGTCAGAAGTAGTCGATGTATTAGTGTATACGTGTACACAGGCTACTGCGCGTGCGCTAGTCTGGCTCTCCACAGCTATAGATATACTATTATCATTAGCATGTCGGTGACGCGAACCGAGGATTTTACCCTCTACCAAAACGCTCAACGCGCCTAAAGAAGTTTTCACTTCAAAAAGACACAGATATTGAATTCCAGAGAATACAAATATATCCAATACGCGACATCTTATGCAGAGCGGCCAAAGTCGCCTATAGTATGTCAATTGTATTTTATGAGAAGCGAAAGCGAAGCGAAAACATTTTTTTTTTGAGTTACGTAATACGTCGGCGGCATTTTATGCAGCACGAATATCGTAGCCCGAAAAGGTTAAAATAGTAAAGATTAATAGTATTAAAGCCCTCCTTTCTCCAGACCATCTAACGTACCTGTTGCTTAAAAATATCCTGAAGCCTTTGGTATATATCACTATGTTTCTTTTTTCTCATAAGGACATATATTTTATCTATTCCTGGACAGCTTTATAGTAATTTTTCTATCATTACCTGTGGAAAAAAGAAAATGAATAATGTAATATTTTAGAATATAAATAGATATTTAAAAACGATTTTAACAGAAAAGATTTACAGTTGTGGCCAGTCGTGGCCCAGTGGCACAAGAGTGTGACTGTAAACGACTGGTTGTGGGTTCGATTCCCACTCGAGGAGTGGAAATTATATTTCCATTTTCTTCGCTCTGGTGTCGAGGTAAAGCGCGGCGTTAAGTTCCGCCACTTAACACGCAAGCCTCCGAATTCGGCGGAAAGTGGGGAACGGAGTGTCTTAACACTAGGTTCCCTCTGCCTACCCTGCTGTGTGCTGTATCCCACAGCGTGAAGCTATTAAAAAAAATGTAATATTTTAGAATATAAATAGATATATAAAAACGATTATAATACAAAAGATTTAAAGTTAAGCAACAATTATTTATGCAAGGCCGTCGTAGCGCAGTAGGACGTAGGACAGCGTCTGATGGTGAAGCGATAGTTGTGGGTTCGGTTCTCACTCAGGGAATGATTGTGTTCAAATCTTCAGTTCTACTTTCTTACTTAAGACAAAACTTGGTAATTTCAGGCGGAAAGTGGAGGACGGAGTGTCTAGACACTAGCTCCCCTCTGACTACCCTACTGTAAGGAAAAGCGTGGAGCTAAAAAAAAAGCATGTTAAAAATTCATGAAAACCACGCAAAGAGAGTTGCGAGCATCAACTATGTAGTACAATAATAAAAATATTTATATCCACAGTACCTTTCCCAAAAATCCAGTGCCTCCAGTAATAAGAACTGATCTTCCATTATAAAATTCCGCAACAGATGTATAATCACGCATTGTATTATTTCGTCTGTGTCTTCAGAGTAAATAAAATTTACAAACTTATTACTTCCTTTATATATACATAAAACATTATTGTTGAATTATTCATTATTTTCGTATAATCATATAATAATTATTAATATAATTACATAATTATATACGTACATATAAGAGTATTTGAGGCTAGTCGTGACGCAGAGGCACAGAGTGTGCCAGTAAAGCGACTGATTGTGGTTTCGATTCCCACTCGAGGAGTGGACATATTTGATATTTCCATTGTCTTTGCTCTGGTCTTAAGGCAAAGCGCGGCGATAAGTTCCGCCACTTAACACGGAATGTCTCCGCATTCGGCAGTTCGTGGAGAACGGAGTGTCTTAACACTAGATTCCCTTTACCTACCCTGCTATGTGTGGGATACAGCGTGAAGCTAAAAAAAGAATTAAAAACTTTACATGCAACGTACAAAAATTATTGGCTACATTACTTCATACTTAACTGCAACTATTGTTTTTTTAGAGTTATTTATACATTTTCAAATTTAAATCGCCAGAAGTGGTGAGAAAATATACTTGTAATTTTGTAATTGTATACATATTACTTAAGAACTAATACTTTATTTTAAGCATTACATGACTGAAACCAGTCGTGGCACGGTATCACGTAAGTGTTACTGTAAACGCGACTGGTGTGGGTTCGATACCCACTCGAAGAATGGAAATATTTGATATTTCCGTTTTCTTCGCTCTGATATTGGGAAAAAGCGCGGCGTTTAGTTCCGCCACTTAACACGCAATTCCACCAGAATTCAGCGGAAAGTGGAGAACGGAGTGTCTTAACACTAGGTTCCCTCTGCATAAAAAATAAACCTACATTAATTGCAAGCGTCAAATGGAGTCGCGTTCACAAGTAGTCAACAAACATTTTAAAAACACGAGATATTCTTATAATTTTAATAGAAGCATAGATATGTACACTATAGTTTTTACGTCGTTGAGGTCATTTGTCTATTTTTCGCTTTATAATTAAAAAAAAACTACAAACAAGATGAAAATTTATTCCAATATGTTACATTTTAACACCTTAATGTTAATGATACTCTATTTGCTTAAATTACAAATGGTAATGGACGTCATCGCAGGATAATTATTTTAGTTTTTTTTATTCTTTCTTTTGCGTCATGCTGTATCCCGCACACAGCAGGGTAGGCAGAGGGAACCTAGTGTTAAGGTACTCCGTTCCTAATTTTCCTCCGAATTCTGGATTCATTGCGTGTTAAGTAGCGGATCTTAACGCCGCACTTTACCTTGCCACCAGAGCGAAGAAAATGGAAATATTGAATATTACCCATCTTTGACTGGGAACAGAACCGACAACCTGTCACGTTCATAGTCACACTTTGTGCCTATAAGCCACGACTGGTCTCATTATTTTAATTCTTTATCTATGTTTGATGGGGGGCCCTCAAGTCTACACTATGGGTTGAAAGTCCTAGGCATTGTTCAGAGCCCCTCTCTCTACAATGTGACGAGCTCCCACTCAATGGTGGTTGTATGGAATGCTAAGAAATTTCTTCTCGGTCACCATTACATAGTAAGAATAAAGAAAAGTCGCTTCCCGCGTATGTCCGTATATGCTTAGATCTTTAGAACTACGCAACGGATTTTGATGCAGTTTCTTTTTATAGATAGAATGATTCAAAATGAAGATGTATACATATAAAAAAATTAAATAAATAGCTTCACGCTATATCCCGCACACAGCAGGGTAGGCAGAGGGAACCTAGTGTTAAGACACTCCGTTCCCCACTTTCCGCCGAATTCGGAGGCTTGCGTGTTAAGTGGCGGAACTTAACGCCGCGCTTTACCTCGATACCAGAGCGAAGAAAATGGAAATATAATTTCCACTCCTCGAGTGGGAATCGAACCCACAACCAGTCGTTTACAGTCACACTCTTGTGCCACTGGGCCACGACTGGCCATGCATACTATAGTAGAAAAACACTGATAACTTTAGTTTCTAATATCATGTGATGTAATATGATAGTTCACGCAGGCGAAATCGCGAACAGGCCACTAGTTTGTTATATATAAGCTTTAAGTTTTTTCTCGCATAGCCACACTTGATACTAGATTCTCTCAGACTAACTGTCACAGAGAACCAGTGTTAAGAAACTCCGCCCTCCATTTTCCACTCTAAATCGAGAAATTGCATATTAAGTGACGGAACTCAATGTCGTAACTTACAGAGAATCAGAGAAGAATCTATGTAATAAAAAGATTACGTAACTTTAAAGAAAACTATCTTTTATTCCGTATGAGGTAGTTGTACGCGTTCAAGATAAGTTTCATTACGTTTGTTTACATTTTACTCCTGCATTAGCATTTAAAAATAGTTTTTGTAATGATTTTTTATTAGATTAAGCGTTTCCAGTGAAACACATGAATTTTAAATTAAATAAAAATAAATATATTTTCGCCTTTTAACACTACGTTTTAGTTAAGATCTTCGCAATATTTAAAACTAAGAATTTTTTTTAAATATTTTCTTAAGTGTATATATTTTAGTAAACACATTTTAAAGTAAAATAAACGAATAAAGTCGTAATTTTTTAATTATAAATTTGATAAAGTTCTATTAAAAATTATGTTTTCATATTACTAACAATTAAATTGTTACGCAAGAAACCTCTCCTAGTGCCTCAGTTGATAAAAAAGTAATTATTTTACGATTTGTTTAAATACGATGCCCAATATCAATAATCGATCCCATTCAAAAAATACAGTTTATGGATTCATCTAGCAATTACTTTTTTGAGTAAGTCAATTGATTTTTTGAATAATATAGTAATCGATAATTGTCCATTTCCTGAAATGTACTCATTTTATAACATCGTTATTGATCTTACATTGCCTTTTCGCCGTAGGAATTAAATATATATGCTCTATTTTCTTAAGTACTTTGTTGAGAAAATATATATTTTTCTTAGCTTCACGCTGTATCCCGCATACAACAGGATAGACAGAGGGAACCTAGTGTTAAAACACTCCGTTCTCCACTTTCCGCCGCATTTGGATGTATTGTGTATTAAATGGAGAAATTGAACGCCGCGCTTTGCCCCGACACTCGAGCTAAGAAAATTGAAATGTTAAATGTCCACTCTTCGAATCGAACCCACAACCAGTTGCTTTTACAATCAGACTTTTGTGCCTCTGCGCTACGACTGGCTAATATGTTACAACCTCTTTATTATTGATTGCCTATTATAGTTATAATACTGGTTGGTAATTTGTTGGTTGGTTTTTTTGAGTTTGACGTTGACAGTCGATTATTCGAAACTCATTCCTCAAAGGCGAAGGAAGTGTATGAGGTAGTAAAATATATTTTTTATCTATCAGGTGTCTTATATTGAAGTTCCTTCTGGGCGTTTTAAATATAATAATACCTATAATAAAGAATCAAAATTTGAATGGGCAAAAAGCCCTTACCGCGGAAAAGAGCTATTTAGCGTTTTTTTTGTACATATTTATTTACTACTAGCGACCCAGCCGCGGCTTCCCTTGCATATACTACTACTCTTCGGCTGCCCATGTTGACGTTTAAATAACAAACTTTGCTTTTGGGCAAATTTTATACTTTAAGCGCTTATAATTTTATCAAATCATTTATTATCTTCATCTACTATAATCAGCTTACTAAATTTATTGCCTCCGACTTAAGGAAATCTCTTCTCTTCTAATGAATTTACACATTTAAAACTATTTTTTTTCAATAATACCTTTGAACAGACTGAATAGAACATTTCATGCTTGAGGAGGCCTGCATCTTAAAAAATAAACATTTTTATAATTTATTCAAATAAAGATAGGTCGTTACCTGCGTGTTGCTGATGCTGATGAACTTATAAAGCGACATTTTAAACTTCTTCAAAAACTATGATACACTGAGTATGATATTAAAAGTAAAATGTCTATATCATTAAAAAAAAATCCTGCAAATTTAACCATTTTTAACGATATAAAAGTCTTAATGTCAATTTAGCGTTACGGTAGCAGTTAAAAAAACGTATAGTGACTTGACAATGTTGCCATTATAAAAATTTAAAGTTATACAAATATGAAATATATACCTGTCGGCGCAAGGCGTAGCGCCTCTCTGTTATTCTATAATCCCGTCTGTGAATCAACTTGTCAGGTGTCAGCTGGCCGATATGACTAATGCGTAGTGACAAACTTGTTAGTAAGAAAATGTATAAAGCAGTCGTTGGACTGGCTGTTGCATAGTTAACGTTGAGCCGCGGTAGTGCTAGTTACTAGGCGGGACGCCCTGTCCCTGTGTGCTTATAATATAACGTGATTAAGTGTAAGTTCGGTGGTGAGAGGAGCTCGGGCAGTGGAGGTGAGTGTTTATCGATTATAAAGGGATCCCTTAAGCCTGCACTTGGGTCACAAGCCCCAGGCACTGCTTTAGAGTTCCTCTCCCTGTAATCGCGAGGGGTTCGGTACCCCGTAGTCTATATTACGTGTCGTAGTTAATATGTGTTCGTGTAGTGTGTAATGTTATAATACGCTCCTGGCCCGTTGCCTACGCCCAAGAACCATTCCTGACGTTTATCAATCTACATACGTATTCGTTATGTGTTACTTATATCATAACTGAGCTATATCATCATCTTTAGATATTCTACATCAGAAGTGAGATATATTATAGTATCATTTTTATCCTTTTCACATCTTACATCAGAAGTGGGATCGAAGGGCCTAAAAGTTGTGTAATATATCGTGTAAAGTTTAAAATATCGCGGAGTGTTAAGTGTTGTAATCAGTAGAAGCTGAAGTGATGGTCCACTTTACGTTTGGCACTCGACCGCTGCCAATACTGCGGGAAGTATAATCATCATCGGGTGAGCTCGTTCTATTTTCTATTAATTGTTCACGTTAGTTTGAAAGAATTTGTGCTATAGAAGGTAGATAAAGAAACTTAACGGTTTACCAGTAGAAATTGATTATTTAAGCGGCAACATGGAGTGTAGAAATCGGTCACTTTTCCCCGTAAGGTTGATATCTTAGTGTTAGTTGTACGAGTATAGTAAAAAGATGATCTTTTGTTTTATAAGATTGGAAAAAAAGGGAAAAGGGTATTATTAATAAGTCTAACGCGGCGATAGTTGTTCAAATAGGTAGTTGCGTAGCAGTATAAAAGCGTATTTTGAAAAAGTAGATGCTCATAAGTATAAGAAAGTAGAAAGATGTGTGTGCTTTGGTTTTATAGAATTTTAAAAGTAAAAACGGGTAGTGTTGAAATAAATGTAATGCAATGATAATTGTTGAAATAAATAGATGTGTAATGATATAAGTGCCGTAAGTGTAATAAAAGGTGTAATAGAATTAAGTGAAGAAAAAAAGTAGTAAACGTATCGTATAGGGTTTAGAACGTAAAAATCATCGATAGCTTAATTTTTATAAAACTACTGTCACTGATCTGGTAATTACGAGTTTTATGATTTGTTAAAGTTAGAAGTTCAACAAGATTTGATGTACTCTCGAGTTCTTTATTTTACCCATGTTGCGTACAATAGTTCTTTTGCAGAGTTAATGCTTAATGCGACATTTGTTTTAGTATGGTTGGGATCTTACTTCAAATTATGTAGTGGTTAGTGGCTGACCGTGTCGGCGGGTAATTATGATAAGAGTAAAGTCGGTTAAAGCGAGTAAATAACGTAATAAAAGACAAAAACAAAAAAAAAAAGAAAAAAAAAATGTAGGAAAAAGTCATTGTAGGGAATCCGGTCCAATGACTCGGCTAAAGGGGTCTCCGGTCTAGAAGAGTCATTGAAGGGAATCCGGTCCAATGACACAGCTAAAGCGGTCTAGCACGTTCAGTCTCCGGTTCTAAAACTGATGAGAAGTATTGGTAATTGCGATTTGTGAGTGATGGATAAGTGTAATTAATAATTGTGTAAGGATTTGCCGGTCATACGAATTATTGTAACTTAACGTTATAACCTAGAAATACCAGTTAAAGATTTATGAGTGTCAGGATGATCGAACGGGTTGCTATCTTGTACCTTGATGCTCGGAAGACGCTCGAGGACGAGCGTACGTCAGCATGGCCGTGTCGGCGCAAGGCGTAGCGCCTCTCTGTTATTCTATAATCCCGTCTATGACTCAACTTGTCAGGTGTCAGCTGGCCGATATGACTAATGCGTAGTGACAAACTTGTTAGTAAGAAAAGGTATAAAGCAGTCGTTGGACTGGCTGTTGCATAGTTGACGTTGAGCCGCGGTAGTGCTAGTTACTAGGCGGGACGCCCTGTCCCTGTGTGCTTATAATATAACGTGATTAAGTGTAAGTTCGGTGGTGAGAGGAACTCGGGCAGTGGAGGTGAGTGTTTATCGATTATAAAGGGTACCCTTAAGCCTGCACTTGGGTCACAAGCCCCAGGCACTGCTTTAGAGTTCCTCTCCCTGTAATCGCGAGGGGTTCGGTACCCCGTAGTCTATATTACGTGTCGTAGTTAATATGCGTTCGTGTAGTGTGTAATGTTATAATACGCTCCTGGCCCATTGCCTACGCCCAAGAACCATTCCTGACGTTTATCAATCTACATACGTATTCGTTATGTGTTACATATATCATAAGTGAGCTATATCATCATTCCTTTAGATATTCTACATCAGAAGTGGGATATATTATAATATCATTTTTATCCTTTTTACATCTTACATGCTTATTTATTTTTTGTTTATTATTTTTATAATTATTATTATATTAGTTAATGTTAATGTTTTCTCCGGAAACTTATATCGGTTTTATATTTTTCCCAAAAAAACTACATCAGTTACCGGAATAAGAGATATCCTATGCACCTTTGGACTATAAACTACAACCATGCTAAATTTCATTCATTCCCATCCAGTAGCTTTTGCGTTGGCTAATGGTTTGGATTGGCGAACGAATTAACAGACAGACAGACAAAAAATCTGCTGAGTGGATTTTTGGCCTCTATTTATATATTAACGCACCCAATTAAAATTTTTCATGTTATTTATATATTAACGTACCCAATTAAAAAAAATCAGAAATTTTTCATGTGCATGATTGACTTTTTCCTACTCTTTTATTATATATGTAGAGAAGAGATTGACTTTGGGTTGGTTAATAAATAAATGAATATGTAGAAACATATTCATTTATTTATTATCGGTAACAGTAGCGAAAACTCAAATTATAAGATTGTTGTCTGTCTGTTTGTTAGTTTGTTACGTCAAAAGTACTAGATAGAAATAAATGACTAATTGTTAAGAGTCGGGAGATATGTACAATTGTACATATATCAAAGTGTTAGTAATTTAGTATACCAGTGTGAAAAATAAAAATATCGACACTACACAAACAGCTATATTAAACTTTTTCATTTCGTAAAAGTTCGACAAATTGGATAACTTTTATAATAAGGATGAAGTGCCATTATAAAAAACATTAGCGGCCCGCTCGCGGCTTCGCCACGTGAACTGCGTTTCTGTTCGATGTATAGAAAACATCGCGGATGGATTTTTTAAAATTAAAGTAGAATATGTTTAACGTTGTCTTCAACTATATTTATACCAAAATTCATTACAATTGGTCAAGCGGTGTAGATTTTTCATATAAACTTTCATATCCTATTTCAACCCTTTAAAGGTTTATATTATTAAAAAATAAGTATTTAATGTTTGACTTCGTAGTTTTTACTACTTTCATTCTAAACTTCATCCAAATCGGACTTGTAGATTAGTCGTGAAAGCGTGACAGACATTCGCATAATATAAGTATGGATATAATAAACAAAGACATTCCTGAATACCAGTAGAAAATTTGACTGGTGGATTTAAGTAACAGGAAAAGTGCATCTATATGAAATAAAAAATAACAATTATTTGTTTAATTTTTAAACACATTTATTTAATTTAACGTCATTTAATGATTACAACTCATATTATATAAATAAAATTATAAACTAATATCACTAGCCGGATCGGCTTTAGAAGAAGGATTAACTTAAGTCTAACACATAATTGTATTGGTTACAACTGTGTACTTCAATTTGTAATTTTTTACACTTCAGTGAAGTAATTGAATTCATAAAACTTAATATTTTGTCATAATTATTTTTTTAATATGTAACAGTTCTAAAGAAAAGAAATTGGTGTACAGCAAACAGTTAAGATTTACTTTTAAACATTTTTAAAGTGTTATTCCATACGTATAAAAATTGAAGAAGAATTTAAAGAAAACGTATAAAAATTTGAATGCAGCGGGATTCGAACCCGCGCCTCCTGAATACCGTTCAGACGCTCTCACCACTGAGCCATGCGTCGCGAGCAAACAGTTAAGATTTACTTCAGTGGTGAAACATTCTGATTTTCATTCCTATATAACTTTCAATTTTTGACAAAAAGAAACTTATTTTTCATAAACTGATATTTCTACTATCAATAAAGCTTTACGAAAATCTTATAACCTATAATTCTCTAATCTAAAAATCTACTTATATCTAAGATTTACATAAAAAATGTCTAATGCCTTGACAATAGCTAGGTATATATACATCCCAGTTGATATCCCTAGGATTGCAGGGGAATTGCTGCTTGTCCAGTGGTGACAGAGATTCGGCAAGGGCCCTCGCTTTCGGTGCACATATTAACCAATCGTTAGACGTAAAGTATTCCAAGGTATTGCGTACCAGAGATACGCGATTTTGGATCTTTATGTATCTGAAAGAAAATAGTTTTATTTAGTATAGTTTTATTTATATATATATATAATTCTAATTATTAGCATAAATTTGAATTAAATTCCCGCATTTTGGAGTCTGAGGAGACCAAGTGTCAAAACATTTCTTCATTTTCTGCCCGGAATCGAAAAATAGCAAGTTGCGAGGTAGAAGTCAACGTCGCGTTTTGTCTTTTTTGAAATGAAAAACACTCCCCGAGTGGGATTCAAACCCACAGTCATCGTCTTTAGTCAGACGCTATACAACTGCGCTACGACGGTCTCGAAGGAAGACGAAGCGTGAAGCTAACATTTATGCTTTATCAGGAATTTGGAGTTAGACTATTCACATATTATTTTTTTATAGCTATTTAGGTATATATCTAGGTATTCAGTTATATTTTATTAATTCATTTATACTTACTTGGTCCTCTTTCCTCTGATTAACAGGAATATGTCAGCCATGTACGCCGGTATCGTTTGCAATATCAGCGACATTAGGAAGACCACCCATCTAAACCGTGTGAAGTGAACCGATGGCATGGGGACGTCATCTAAAAGAATTTTAGTTTATATTAAAATCTATCCATTATTGCGGCCAGTCGTGGCGCAGTGGCACAAAGTGTGACTTTAAAGCGACTGGTTGTGGGTTCAATTCTAGGAGTGGTAATATTTAATATTTCCATTTTCTTCGCTCTAGTGTCGAGGCAAAGCGCAACGTTAAGTTCCGCCGTTTAACACGCAATGCTTCCGAATTCGGCGGAAAGTGGGAGACGGAGTATCTTAACACTAGGTTTCCTCTGCCTACCCTGCTGTGTGCAGGATACAGCGTGAAGCTATAAAAAAATATCTTTAACATATATCTTTTCTTAATATTAATAGTCACAGAGGATAGAGTCAATACACTCCTCCACTGTCTGCCTAAAATCGAGACATTGCGTGTAGAGTGACGGAACTCAATGCCACGTTTTGTATAGGGTAAGAAACAGACCAAAGAAATGACAATATAATCAATTTGCCCAGTGGGGATCGAACCCATAACCATGGGGTTTATAGTCAGGCGCTGTCTTACTGTGCCACGATGGTCTCATATACTGTATGTAATATATAAAAATCTATTAAAATAGTCAAGGTTAGAAAAGCGTATTATGCAGCACTATTACACTATCATTTAACAGAATTATATTTTTCCTGGATCACTCTTAGGATCGAGTGATCCTTCATTTGGGGAAAATTATATTGGAACTTTCCCCAAATGAGTCGATTTTGACTTCGATTTCGGGCAGAAAGCTGGGAATAGAGTGTCTTGACACTGGGTTCTCTGCTCTGCTGAATCGTGAATCCGTTCTTAACGTAGGAAATATTAATATTCACAAAACTTTTTAAAGACTTTTTTAAATCAGCCCATATATATTAATCATTTTATTCTTTAAAAATACTTACAAAATTTGTGTTTATGGCTATAGGCCATGATCAGATCAGCCAGTTGTTGCATTCTAATGGGATTTTCACCGCTCGTACAAGAGTTCAACACCGCAACTTCGTTTACGCTGTAATATTATTATTTAATTTAAGATTTGTTTTTTCATATATCATTTAAATTAATTGGTTAATTTTGAGTTGCTTGGTTTCATATAAGATATGAACTACATGAAATGTAAGTAATATTATACCTAAGTTTTATTACATTCAATGTGGATGAAATTCCCTTACTGCCTAAATAGCAAAATTAATTTATTACATAACACAACATTTGCCACAATTATTATACAGTAATTGTGTAGGTGCGTTCTCTCCGCATAGCGGAGTTGTGAGAGAGAGCCGTCAAGACACTCCGTCCTCCGTTGTCCGTCCGATACCATAACTGTGCGTGTAGTAACAAGTAGCAGAAAGTTGCGCTTTTTCTTAGGTGAAAATTAAAATATAATCATTTCATTAGAGGGAATCGAACCCACAACCATTCTTTTTACAGTCAGGCGTTGTGACTGAAGTGACTGACAGACAAAACTTAAAAATAATAAATAAGGTCTAAAATTTTAATTTTAACTTGAATAATAATGCGTAACTTAGATTTATTTAAGAAACTCTTTGTATTTCATGTAGTTTTTTTTTTTTTTAGCTTCACGCTGTATTCCGCACACAGCAGGATAGGCAGAAGGAACCTAGTGTTAAGACACTCCGTTCCCCATTTCAAGCCGAATTGTGCGTGTTAAGTGGCGGAACTTAACGCCGCGCTTTACCTCGACACCAGAGCGAAGAAAATGGAAATATAATTTCCAGTTCTCGAGTGGGAATCGAACCCACAACCAGTCGTTTACAGTCACACGCTTGTGCCACTAGGTCACAACTGGCCACAAGTCAGTAGTTCATATAGTGCCAGAAATATAATTACCATTCACACTTAACAGCTGCCACAATTATTAAATTGGAGACATAGTCCACTGGTATAAGATCTAATGTATTTGATGGACTAGAGAGAAGCACACGGTTTAAGCCCTTTGCAATTGTTGTTATAAGCGCTGTAGCACCAAACCAATTATCTATCCAACCAACTATAGGTTCCTCTTTACTGGAAGAAACTGAAATAAAAAAAATTAAACTGTTTATTATGTTGTATTTATCTTAACAAGTGATGGTAGTAAATTATTTGATGCACGAAAAATGAAGCATTTACCTAATTATTTATTTTAAATAAGAGTATTAGACTTTGACTTTATCATTTCACAGAAACCATGTTCCTAAAAATTTTGGTAAGCGAAATTTCTAATGGTATTTCATTTCATAATTCATTTTCCTTTTACAGTATTTTTGATATTTTTACTGCTTAGCGGAACCAATCGCATTCAGTACGAATCTTCAAATAATAATATTCAAATATAAATAGAATCTTCAAATAAAATAAATTTTCATCCATTAAAATTTAAATTTACAATCATGAAAATCAGATAAATGTTAACAAAATCCTGAAAGACTGGACCAATTTGAAACATTTTCAAACATCTTTGACACTTGATTCCTTTTTCTTGATAAATTTTGCTTCTTTTTGTAACTATTTTCGAACAAGTTTATATTATAGCTTATCTAAATCATATAAATAGTACATTTAAAGAAAACGTATAAAAATTTGAACGCAGCGGGATTCGAACCCGCGCCTCCTGAATACCATCTAGGCGCTCTCACCACTGAGCCATGCGTTCTAATAACCGCTGCGTCGAAATTCTTATACGCTTTTTTACAACTTATTTTTGTTGTTAGCATCTCTGTAGAGATTTCCTAAGTGTGGAATAACACTTTAAAAAAATATTTAAAAGTATATAAATAGTATTATTTATGGCCTCACCTATTGATGGACGAACGATAACTGTAGGTACATGTCCTCTGTTCTCGGCAATCACATTCTCTGCTAGTGCTTTGGTATATGTATATGTGTTAGGTCTTCCTTCTGTAAATAAAATGATGGAACTTAAAACAAATGTATGTTTTTTTTTAGCTTCACGCTATATCCCGCATACAGCAGGGAAGAGGGAACGTAGTGTTAAGACACTCCGTTTCCTACTTTCCGCCGAATTCAGAGGCATTGCGTGTTAAGTGGCGGAACTTAACTTACTTAACAAATGTATATAAATTATATTATTTAAAAAAAAACTTTTATATTCTTCAATATCACGATATGTTTTGAACTGAAAACGAAATAGTGATACGTAATTTTGTACTTAGCAAAATATCTTTGTTTGGATAAATTCTGAGAAAGTACTCCTTTCTTGGTATGATAGCAAATTCTTAAATTTTTTTATTTATATAGAACGGCAGATACTTGAGCACTTTTTATGATAGTTATATAAAGCTAAATTTATTTCCTGATATTTATTAATCTATAGTATTTAAATTATTTAATAAATTTATGGAACTAGGACAGAATCACAAATAGTCATATAAAACGATTATTAACATTAGCCAAACTATGGTTATTGACAAGAGCTTACTGATAAAGACACTTAAATAAAACTTATAAAAAGCGCCGGAACGGTATTCAGGAGGTGCGGGTTCGAATCCCGCTGCGTTCAAATTTTTATACGTTTTCTTTAAATGCCTTTTTCAATTTTTCTAAGTGGGGAATAACACTTTAAAAATGTTTAAAAGAACTTACTGATAAGTTGTTTGACTTGGTCTTCAGTAATTCCAATTTCTATCAACTTTTTCACCTCATTCAAAGACGCAGGCGCTGGGTATACTACTTCTTCAATAACACTTCTGTCTGTATTTGAATACGTAGTCGACACATAAACGAAACTCTGTAATTAAACACAGTAATGTAAAAATAAATATTTAAATGTAAATAAAGAAAGTTGTTCGACTGTCTTATTTATCCGACAGTGGCCAGTCGTGGCCCAGTGGTACAAGCGTGTGACTGTAAACGACTGGTTATGGGTTCGATTCCCACTCGAGGAGTAGAAATATTTAATATTTCCATTTTCTTCGCTCTGGTGTCGAGGTAAAGCGCAGCGTTAAGTTCCGCCACTTAACACGCAATGCCTCCAAATTCGGCGGAAAGTGGGGAACGGAGTGTCTTAACACTAGGTTCTCTCTGCCTACCCTGCTGTGTGCGGGATACAGCGTGAAGCTAAAAAAAAAACCTATCCGATTATGTTTTTGTCGTTTTGCTAATGTCGAAATAACTGACTAGATCTAGAGTAAATTCAGTCCAATATGCCTTTTAATTTGCGACTAAGCAAAAAAGTCCTTTCCAAAACCTTTGGATGGGAAAATTCGAACCATGACAGAGAAAGGCATATATTTTAAAAATAAATATTTATCAAATGGAATTATATGAGATCCGTTCTTATAAAATTTAAAGTAAAACACATAACGTTTTTTTCCCCATAGCAGTCAGAGAGAAGACGATGACAGAGAGAAGTTAGTGTCATGACATTTCGTCCTACACTTTCAAAATTTATGAAAACGCCAGAAATTATGGGTTGAGTGGCGGACTTTTATACTGATCTTTGTATTATCGCAGTAGGGAATCGTACACGTTGTCCACTGGGTATAAGTATTATTATAATATTTTATTAAAATAAGTATTTGCTTTAAACTTCTTGAAATATCAAATACCTTTATGTTGGGCATCCGCTGGCATAAATTGAGGACACGTGCTGTACCCCCTACATTTATGTTTACAGCGACTTCGAATGGTTCGTTAAATTTGATGGTAGCAGCCACGTGAAATACTATAGACACCTAGAAATATAAAAAATCTAAGTTAACTTTTATATTAATTATATATATACATAGAAATTAATTTTAAATATATGACTGTCTGTAAAATCATAATCAGAATTTCAAAGACAACTTCATAAAAAAAACATCTTGTTTTTTTTTTCGTAAAATTCTAAAAAGGCTATATTAAATATGTCTTATTTAAAAGTCATTTTGCTATATAATTTCAAATTAATTTATTTAAAAAAAATATAAATATTGATCTTCTATATATAAATTTTAAATACCGTATTAATTAATAGCTCTTCGTCTTCTGCTCTTAATCCTAACTTGGGTTCGGATATATCACCAGCAATTGGCACGATTTTCTCCAAAGCCTGTGGATTTTCTTTCTTTAGCCTAGAGAAGAGCTGAAAATTTGAATTAAAATCTTTACATTTCTGTTAAAATTCGCTTTAATATTATTATTATATTATATTTTTAAAACATCAGGTGTTCTTATAATATTGAGAAATACTTAAGTACAAAAATACTTAAATTTTTGTGAGAAAACTGATATTAATCAAATGCATTTTAGTCTGAAGTTGGTTATGAATATTATATCCAATTATAACTAAAAAACAATTGAAGGCAAGCGTTTGTTTATTTTTTATTATTTAATAACCCTTTATTATTTTTGGTAAATTTAAAGAAAAACTTCGATTAATATTAATGTAAGAGATTTTTTTATTAAATTTATGATTTTTTTTTGGTTTAGTTGCACAAGAAGCGGCGTTGAATTACGCAGCCATGCATACTTTAAAAATACTTAAAAAGTGGAGAAAGGAGAGATTAGTCACTATTCTTATTCCTATGAGATTTTAAAAGTATTTATATATTTTCGTAAATATATAATATCATAATAATAATATCTTGAATATATACATAATATCTTGGATACGTACCGATTGTTCTAAAATTTTTTGAACTCTTTGCTGCGGGGTCGCATTTGACTTTCCTCGCACCAAGAGGTATACTTTATCGATTCCGGGACAACTGTATAGCAACTTTTCTAAGAGCACCTGAAAAATTATTGTTTAAAAAAGTTTAATATTTAAAATAGGTACTTAAGAACAAATTTTAATATACATATAAAAGTATTCATTTATCCGTCTGGCTGTTGACGAATATTGTGAGTTTGATTCCTATTCGAGGTAAATTATAACTATTCACTTCTAAACGCTGATATGACAAAGCAAGGCATTAAGTGCCACTACTTAATAAGTAATGCTTTGCTTTTAAACATTTTTAAAGTGTTATTCCACACTTAGGAAAATTGAAAAAGACATTTAAAGAAAACGTATAAAAATTTGATCGCAGCGGGATTCGAACCCGCGCCTCCTGAATACCGTTCAGACGCTCTCACCACTGAGCCATCCGTTCTACTAGCCGCTGCGTCGAAATTCTTATACGCTTTATTACAACTTATTTTTGTTGTTAGCATCTCTGTAGAGAAATTTTTACAAATTCCTGCTACCCAAAGATTATTCTTTAAATTTCTTTTTCAAGTAATGCTTTGATTTTTCACGGAAAATAGAGAACGGAGTGACTTGATACTAGATTCTCTTTGATGAAATAAAATAAGGCTTTATAATGTTTAATACCTTTCCGAGAAATCCGGTGCCTCCAGTTATAAAAACAGATTGTCCCTCGTAGCATTCTGCAACACTTTTGTACATTTTTGGGCCTGTCTGTTGTTGAAACCGGTGTCTATAAAGAAAAAAGTAAATATAATCTTCTAAACTATATTACTATACGAAATGTGAGAGGTTCCAGTCGTGGCACAGAGGCACAAAGTGTGACTGCAAAGCAACTAGTTGTAGGTTCGATTCCCACTCTATGAATGATATTTAATATTTCCATTTTTTTCGCTCTGGTGTCGAGGCAAAGCGCGGCGTTAAGTTCCGTCACTTAACACGCAATGCCTCCGAACTTGGCGAAAAGTGGAGAACAGAGTGTCTTAACAATAAGTCCCCTCTTGCTGCCCTGCTGTGTGCGAGAAAAAGAAAAAAAAAAACGAGAGGTTGCAATGTTTCAAAAGCGTACATATCATCCCTTATATAACAACTCCGCTGCATCCGCATCCCTTATATACTTTACAGGATATAGAAAAAAAACTGAAGTCTTCTAAAAATTAATACATTTCATCGGCTAGTATTAGTTGAGCTTCTGTATTTTTACTAATAGACAATTTTTTCTGTCCTGTAATTAAATAAAATCAAGATCAGCTACCATGTGACAGTATAATCTTAGCCCAATCTATTTATTTAAAAAAAATAACTTCAGAATGTATTGATTTGCAACAGTTTCATTGATTGAGAAATCATAGTAGATTATAGATAACAATAGTACAACTTGGGATGATCGTAATTATTTTCGACTAAAAATATTCTGGAACACTTATTTTATGAAAGAATTAAGGAGGATCAGGAAGAAAGTCACTTTCTTTCTCCATGCTAAAATATTTATAAAATGTTGCTATCAATGCTTACAGTGACCAGAAATTGCAGGCTACAATTTGGCAAAATAACATTTAAAATTTGATAATATCCGTTGATAATATCCGTACTTGCTGTAGTTCGATAAACATATACACCTAACCTTAACATGCCGCATTGATATTACCTCTGATATATAAAAACACTCCCTCCACTTTTCATTTAAACTCCATTGAACTTAAATATCAATTTAAAAAAGAAAAATCTAAACAGTTCATTACAACAGGATTTAATAAATTTCTTAATGCCCCACTTACATTTTGGTCTACTTATCGCCATCCACTATCAGCCCCAGATTTAAACCTTGACAGATTATGTCCAAATTATAATACAGACGGATCAATAAACTCATTTTATCTACGAGTAATTAATCATGAATAAAGACAATATCGCAATAATGAGCATACGCAATAATTATCGCGAGGTCTCGTCATAACACCTCTATAATAAAATCAGTGATATTATCACTAAAAAATCTAATTATTTTAATACCTTGACATACATATGGCGGATGGATTTTAAATTTTAATACATATTGCCGTAATAGTTGTGATTATTTTAATCTGAGTACTAATTACAACATTCTTAAGTTAATTGTTCATAGTTCAGTGTCATTGTATGAAATGAAAAGAAAGATAGATGCATAATAATTGCATTTATGATGAGTTGATGTATTACGCAAGTATCCCAACATTTGGTTTTTACTTTTTTGAATCATGTTTCAAAAGTTTTTTTAGTAACATTAGCATAATAGGTAACTAATGAATAAATATAACTTTTTTTTTTGGTAAACGTAAAATAGTCGCACCCAAAAAAAATACGTTTTTCACAATTTGTTTTACAAAATGGCAAAAATTCTAAAAAAATATATTATGGTTGTCTGATTAATAGCGATATTGAGTTTCGTTTAATTTTAATTTTAAAATTTCAATTTTAAGGATTGTGACCCCTCACTGTAGGGGCCATGGACAAAAAGTATATTGTTATTTCAGATAAAAACCAATATTATTATGTTAAAAACAATTCACAAGAAACAGTCACAGTGGGTACAGATTCTCTGTGTTCAACCGACTACATCCTTAACGTGCCTCTACCTAACATACTATAAATATGATTTGGTTCGTCCTCATTTTTATGAATGACTATTAAATAAACATAGGTAGTTTACACATTTTAAATTTACGTTCATTAATAATTTAAATAAATTTTAATTTTATCAAATTTAAGAAAACAAAGCAAACACGCAATGCCTCCGAATTCGGCGGAAAGTGGGGAACGGAGTGTCTTAACACTAAGTTCCATCTGCCTACAGCGTGAAGGTAAGAAAACAAAATTCTTAAATTTTTAAATAAAGTCGTCATCAAATTTACGTTATCAGGGTGCATTGAAAAAGCATCTCGTTACTATAATTATGCTAAATAAGTTTCCTTTCTCTGATTTCGAGGGACACAGTAGAGAGATGAATATTAGCGCTCGACATATGTCTTGAATTCGTACAGAGAGTGAAGAATAGATCTCCTGGAATCTCTGCTTTTTCCTTTATCATTATTTATTATAAAAAGATTTATTTAGGTGTCAACATATCTTCGGCCTTTACTTAACTGCGCTCTTCGCCTTGAAATATAAAGTGATTCATTTGAAACAATAAAATCTAGACTTTAAATTTCTATAAATATAAACATTACCGACATTATTAAAGGTTAACAGATTAGTCATATTAGATTTGACGGTCTTAATGGTTTAGCTGACCCATTTGGATAAATATTTTTGTTTTTACTTCTGTTTCTTTATATAGCTATCCGAAAAAATTCTGCGGAATCGTTCAAGAGCTTTAGATTCTTTATACAAACTTTCACTCTCTATTTCAACAGCTTAGGGATTTTTTAAAAATAAAAAAGTAAACTACGTTTGACCTATAGCTATAAGCCGTAGCCGTGATGCCGTAACAGAAAGACAGACAGACTTTCGCATTTCATCAGTTCTTATTTTTGGAAACTTAATTTTTTTTTTTTGTATATTGAATTACTATTATGAATGTTTAATATTTCTGAAGTGATGAATGTCTGGTATAAAATTTGTAGCTGTTTTTTTTACAAATTATTTCTGTTAATCAAATAACAATTAGTTTGATTTTTCAAAATTCCCTCGGAATATTTTTTGCCCGTTAATCGTTTAGATACTAATCATTAAACTCGAATAACATTTACGCATTTTGTGTATTTAAAAATAACTTTATAAATATGAAATAATGTTCCATTAGTATAGGGATTTGATGGTTCAGTTCATTAGTTTTCACCTGGAAGTATATTTAAATTACTTTTATCTCCATACTTTGGTATAATAAAATTTACACCGTTAAATTCCACCACTAAAAAATATTATTTAAAAAATAATATTTACCAAGTGAAATAGTAATGCTTAAATTATTTTCATTTCCTCGATTTGATAAGACTAAACGTGGCGTTAGATGTCGCCACTCAAAAAAATATTAATTTATTAAAAAAATCCAAATTATATCGTTCAAAAATTTTAAGCTTCACATTTTAATAGTATAAACAAAAACTTTTTCATAATTTATTTTCTCAAGTCACAATTTCTATAAAACACTCCTAATCACTAACACTATAAAATCACTATCACAAACAGAAATACCAAAAAGAAACACTATCATGCGTCTCACCTGTTAAGTTTAGGTGTAGACCCCTGTACGGTTAAACACGGCATGACTTCGCTATGGCCAGTCTAGCCTATTTAAAACTGCATAGAAAGGATTAAAAACAATAATCAATTAATTCTCTATTACTATCATGTTAAATCAAATCTGCACTGATAACGCTGAACTGATATTATGGCCTTTCGTGATATGTGTTTTTGACACTTTATATTTATTTTTGTTTATTTATTCTAATTTTGTTTATTTATTGTAATTTTGTTTATTTATTGTAATTTTGTTTATTTATTATAACTTTGTTTATTGAATATTAGTTTGTTTATTTATTCTAATTTTGTTTATTTACTAAAACTTTGTTTATTTATTGTAATTTTGTTTACTTATTATAATTTTCTTTATTTATTATAATTTAACGTTGCGGTGCAATTTTAGAGCGTCTTACGTATAAGTCAATAATTGTGTTTAACTCTAGTAAACGCTAGAGTGGACAAGACAAAATGCGGTGTGGAATTTTCCCACTAAATATATAATGTCTCCTTTTCAAGTAGAAAGTGGAGAAAGAACTTTGATACTCTTATGTGGGAAAAAGTGTGAGCGAAAAAAATTTTAATATTCATTATTGTGAAATTGTGCTTTTATTTCATTAATACAATTTTAGCCGAAATGGAAAATGTAGCTTCACTGTATGAAGAATAAGATAGCACCTTTTGTATAATTATTATAAAGCATTGTTTTATAAGTATCGCGTTAACATAAAAAAAATGTAGAGAACACGAATAATTCAACATTAATAATACTTGCAGATTATGTACTGTCTTTCTACAACTTGCTCGTTAGGAAAAAAAATTGAAATAGCTAATTTCTCAGTAACTTGTAAAAAATATACGTATTTACGTTAAGTCGGCAACAAAAAAATAATATTGTAATTGTTAAAATTGCCTTCTATAAAAAAGTATTTATTCAAGTACTTACTTAAATATTTGCATTGTTACCAAGCAAGTATACTTGGACAATATTTAAATAAGGTTAAATGTTCTTATAATAGCTTAACAGCTCTATAGTTTGTTATCTGTATGTGGGTGGTATTTAATATCAAATTTCACGAGCTTTCGAAATAATATTTCACA
Organism: Dryas iulia moderata; assembly: GCA_019049465.1. NCBI lineage: Eukaryota > Metazoa > Arthropoda > Insecta > Lepidoptera > Nymphalidae > Dryas > Dryas iulia. Next base: position 1,724,156 of record CM032418.1, read on the forward strand.
AATATTCCTTGTCAAAATGAAAAATTGCCTTGGTATATGAAAATTTGCCAAGAATAAATTACAGGTTTATATTAGCATAATACAGGAAGTACATAGTTAAAGATAGCGATAGGTAGGTGGCAGTTAACATTAAGTTTCATGAGGTAATCAAGAGAAACAGAAGCTATAGAAACAACGTATCTAACTAACATAACAATAACATAACAATGTCTAATTAAACCCATCCATGGGCCACCGTGGAAAGGATCAACCCGTCGATTAAAATACCTTGAATATTATTGTCAATTTCAAAAACACCTTGCAATTATAAAATAGAACCGTTATCTAAAAACTTATTTTAAATAACTTTTAAATTTTAAATAAATAAATTCTCACGAAATACTTACATTAAATTTTATGTCACAAACGAAGTACTTGTTAGGTACAAATAAATTAAACTAAATGTTTTCAGTAATGTGTTAGTTGCATTTATTTCCTTATCTAAATACATACATATGTATATTAAACCGGTTTTTTATTGCTTCCACAAAAATACAAGCACTTGTCCTTCATTATAAGAAATAATTTATATGAATTTTTATTAATTAAAATCAGAAGGAGATTGACCGTGTCTAGAATTGCAGATTGGTTCGTAATCTATACTAATAAATAAAATTGAAGTGTCTGTTTGTAATATTAAAATAACAACTTTTTAATGATTGCATATGTATATATACACGATACATATACCAAAATAAGCTTTGTAAAAATTTTTGTCTGTCTGTCTGTCTGTTTGTTTTAGGTAATCTCTGGAATGGCTGGATCGATTTTGACAGAACTTACAATGATGATTGCTGATGTAACAGGGCGTAACTTAGGCGACTTTAATTTTAAAACTAGCTGTTTTCCGCGGCTTCGTCCGTGTTCAATAAAACAAAAACATCGTAATTCTAAAATAAAAGTAGCTTAAGCTATGCCTCATTACATCAGCTATCTGGCAGTGAAGTCCCGTCGAAATCGCTCCAGCCATTCCAGAGATAAACCGAAGAAATGGGCAAGGACAAAATTGGTATATGTACCGTGTACACATACAAATGCATTTAGTAATAAGCAGTAATACGAATATTCATCATTATATTTATTTGTATAGATATATCCATACTAATATTATAAGCGTGAAAGTGTGTTTGTTTGTTTGTTCATGTTTCACAGCAAAGAAGCAATGTAATGTCACAATTTTCTTAGTGGAACAAAAGCTAATTTATACTGTGAGTTACTTAAATATGAAGTTATCCAGAACATAAGCTATACACCCGATATTGAGTATTACTTACTTTTTTAATGTTTTAATATATTGATATGTAATATTGCATTGTTTTTAAAGAGATATTTCAATACATAAACTTGGAAAAAAATCTTTTTAACTAACAGAATATACACATATGAAGAAAACATATTCTGTTAAGTATAAAACGACCATAATGGCATAGTGGGATAGCGTCTTACTGTAAACGTGATCGGTTGTGGGTTCGATCTCCACTTGAAGTTAAATATATTACGTTTAAATTACTTTCTTTTCCTTGCTGATAAAACTGGACTGAACTGGACTGGACAAAACGACGCGTCATTGAGTCCCACTACTTAAGACACAAATCGCCAATTTCAGGCTGAAGTGTACTAGAAGAGGAAAAGTGTGAAGAAGTAGATAAATAAGAAAGAGGAAGCAAATCCAGAAACTCTTCAGTAATTGATAGGTTTACTATTCGAGTACTGGCTTGGGCTGTTGCGTTATAGAGAGAGGAGCTCGGAACAGTGCTTGGAATTTGCGACACAAGTATATGCTTCAGTAGCCCATTTAAAACGCGCATTAACGTTTGCCTACACTGCCTGAGCTGTATGTGCCTAATTAAAATCGAAAAAATCGTGGTGTACAAAAACGTAAGGTTTTATCGTAAACGTAAGTATCCTGTAATAGAAAAAAATGTCCGTTTGATTGCTTATCTATTTGTTTTTTTAATCTGTTTTTATTTAGGGATTTTTTAAGTAAATATACAAAAATGTCAGCCTCACCGTTCCTCAAAACAACATAACATTTCCTCTTACGTCTGAGAAGAGTATTTATACTTAAATTTATACAGCATTTTAGCCACTACAGAACTAGATTCAGACAATAAACAGTGAAAAATATCGACATCTAATAAATTCGAATTATAACGACGGATTAGTTTCAAACGAGCCTCGGCATTTCAGACACATTCCACCAAGAAATGGTGAATATCATAATCCACTCCACACAATTCACACTTTAGAGTAGATACCCTTTTCATAAGAAAACCAAACTTCTTTAGAGGAACATGTCCAGAACGCAACCTAAGGCCTATAACAATTTCTCACTAATCCACGAAATATGAGGAAGCTCATTTTGAATAACTCTTTACTATGTTTTTTTCAATTTAGATCTTGCTTTCAAATACTCCTTCCAAATGTTTCTAGCTTGCTTTCTGTAATTTACGAAAACTTCCGAAAATATATACACCTCTCTCTCTTCTATCAAATCCCGCTTTGCCAAATTGTCAGCTTCCTCATTTCCCCTCTGTCCCAACGAAGGAACCAATTGAAGTTTTACAGTCATGTCTCTGGCATATAACTTAATCATTTTATATCATATACCCCACTGATACTCCTCTTGCTGTCACATAAGATAACAATTCTATTCCAATTAAGAGTGGAAACATATACAATTTCCATAAATATTTTTAGAACTATCTGTATAGATTGCAAACCACCCAACATATTTTGATTATTTTTTTTTAATAAGTTCATATTTTGATACGTTAATGTCCAATGTGCGTACTTATACAATTCAAATCAGTACTTCAGATACTTAGGGACTGGAGAGTGAGAACAAAATTATGATGCGTATGGGATATATATCCACACTAAAAGTAACAATGTTTTAGTCTCTCTTAAATTTCGTGTTTTACGAAGTCTATTAATATATTTTATATTCCCACTTATTACGGGGCGTAAATAATATGCTATGCAATGCAATTTAATTGCAAATTTATACCAAAAAAATACTTAATAAATAGCATTCCCTCTTGCCAAACGACTGTTCGTAGGATAGATAATTTTTGGGTAACAGAAATTTGTAATTTTTTTACGAAAATCCTAATTGTTGGCATAATAAATTGTAATCAAAGCGTATAAGAATTTCGACGCAGCTGGTAGTAGAACGCATAGCTAAGCGGTCGGACCGCTAGAATTACCATTTTAGCGCTCCGATCGCTCTAAAAAGTACGGGTTCAAATTCCGCTGAGTTCAAAGTTTTTATATGTTTACTAAACATGTCTTGAACAGAGTATTTTTATATTGTATACACAATCACAGTTATAGACATAGAACAGAGCACTTCATATAAATCGTTGAGTTTTTAAACACAGTTGAGCTGCCAGATCTACCCTGTATCCCAGTTAAAATTGTTTGAAATTTAATACTCCTCGATTATGTAACGGCACGAGACTGAATCACGCAACTTGAATATAACATAATTAATGCCTACATCTTAACAAGAGTAGAAAAAGGTGACAATTTCACTAATATTTAAACTGCTACTGATCTATAATTTCAATTTAAATTATGTTATTATGTAATTTACTATCAAGCTAAGTGTAATACTTGGAGCATTGACAAAGCGCAAGGATAAATAATAAAGAAAGCGGGGATGAACTTAGAGAGATTGTGCTTCTCTCAATTCCCCAAATCTTCTTTTTATTCCCAGTAGAAAGACATATAATATCTTACAATACCGTATTAAATCTATTCTGCGTCCAGAGCGGTATATATATAAAAATATAACGCCAATGTGGAAGACGAAACACTTATATACGCTCTCGGTATTAAAGGTAATTGTATGCGCTGAAAAGATCCACCAGCCATTAAGGCTTGAGGTTAGCTTAAAGCACAAGTGTATCGCATGTACGTACACTTTGCGATGTAACCTTAAGTTGTTTACCTGTACATTTAAATTGATGACATATTACTTATCCATCCTTACATCGTGTAGGCACTACTCATGTATCAGGTAGAATGAAATTATTGTTATTTCCTATAGGCAAAGCGGGCGAAGCCGCGGGCAACAGCTAGTAATTAAATAAAAATCTATAATAGAAATTTACTATAATAAAAGAGTAAAAAGTTATATTAAATATGTATATTTAAATAAAATAATTTGAAGTAGTAAAAAATAGTAATAGAACATGAATTTTAAAATGTTAGTATGTTTGTGATATCTTCGAACCACTACGCACATATTCTTGTTGTGTAACATTTTGGATGTTCAACACCTAACTTAGAATAATAATAAGAAAACATATCGCTATGACGACGACGAAAGAACCTGATGCGATAATTATGACTAGTTGTTAACTCAAGGAAAATGATTTTGCACTCAATTTCGAATAAAAACGAAGGACCAGAAATTACTTTAGAAAAGACATAAAAAGTCCAAGCAAATGGAGTTGCGACTTAAAATAGTATATAACTAAAGTTAAAACTATAAATATTTTTACACATGTTTTTTTTATCGTGATGGAATTTTATATGAATATATTTAGGTGACATACATGTACTATAAATATAATGATTATAAAAATACAGAAATTAAAACAATGAAATAATCGAGTAATAGAAATTAAACATTGTTTTTAATTATTTAATTACATGACATTTCGTTGGCAATAACAACTATTAGGTTGCAATTGGGTTATATTTTATAATTTATCAATTCTTGTAAACGGAATGGAAACTTCCAGTACGTAATAAAGCAAATAGTTTTAATAAAATTAAAATGATAAAAAGAATAGTCTGTTAACACACAGCACTGAGTTGAGTTCCGCCACTTATACGTAATGTTTGATATTGAGTGTCATGACTTAGGTTCACTTTGCCTACCTTACTAAGCTCAATGAAACGCTAATCTGAAAATGATTGGAAAATATTTTAAAGTAAAGTATCGAATATAAGGTAAAGATTAAATTGAGGACAGTCAGACACATACTGACTGGTGACGTGACTGGTTGTGGGGTCGTTTCCCACTCGAGATTTAGAAATATTTATAATAAAGGATTTTCCACTAGCATCGAGGCAAAGCGCGGCTTAAGTTCCGCCATTTAAAACACAAAATGCCTCCAGAAATGGGCGGAAAGTAGAATTCGGCGGAAAGTAGTTCAGAGAATGATTGTTTGTTTGAACCATTTTACTGATACTTTCTTTAAAAGCGTGACGTTTAACTCTGCAAACCAATACTGTACTAAAGTGAAAGTAAACACGGGAATTAATTGAAAAACTAAAAATTTACATTTTAGATACACATCGAAGCTAAGGCACGAAATCACTTAAATAACTGTTAAATTAAAAAAAATACCATCATTTTTTTTCAAACATTCCATATTAATTCACGAAAGGCTAACTTTTGTTTATTTATTTCGTCATACCGATTTTGAAAGATTATTAATAATCATGTTAATAAATATTATATCAATTCTAACCATGTGAAAACCATAACATGATGTGTTTTTTTACATGATACAAGAAAGATGGCAATGATTTCATCATAATATAAACATAGAAAATCCGCAAATCTTTTATAGCAACGTAGACAAAAAGAATCTAGTGCCAAAATACCCTGTTTTCATTGCTTTTCGCTTTTCTTTTGTCTAAATAGTGTGTGTTGAGAACCTAGTGTTAAGACACTCCGTTCCCCACTTGGTATTGCGTGTTAAGTGGCGGAACTTAACGCCGCCCTTTGTCTCGACACCAGAGCGAAGGAAATGGAAATTTTAAATATTTCCACTCCTCGGGTGGGAATCGAATCCACAATTAGGCACACTTTGTGCCACTGCGCCACGACTGGCCCTAGGTCACTCTCAATTTGCTACTCTGTAGATTATCCGTAATTGAATAATTTTGCTACAATAATTTGAGGGAAAGTATATTCATTACAGAGGGTATCAAAGTTAAACATAGAATGCACAGACAGATAGATATATATTATTAGAAACAATTACAAGTAAAATAATACATATAATCTATAAATAAATGATAAATTATTTCTAATATTCTATACAAGAATATCATTTTATAACCAAAAGTTAAAGACATATTATCACATCGCAAAACATCGGGCTTTATAACTTTATTTTTTTTAGCTTTACGCTGTATCCCGCACACAGCAGAGTAGGCAGAGGGAACCTAGTGTTATGACACTCCGTTCTCCACTTCCTGCCAAATTCGGAGGCATTGCGTGTTAAGTGGCGGAACTTAACGCCGCGCTTTGCCTCGCCACCAGGGCGAAGAAAATGGAAATATTAAATATTTCCACACCTCGAGTGGGAATCGAACCCACAACCAGTCGTACGCTTGTGCCACTGCGCCATAACTGGCCCCAATACTCAATACTTTTAGTTAACAAAACAACAACATGTTTTAAGTATAAAATTGTATAAATTTAACATATACTTACTGTTTTTATTTATTGAAGTAACTTTATTAATGTTCGTTAAATATTTAGACACTGATGACACGAAATTTGGTGAGAAAACTATCTACCCACACTCGAAATAATTCTTTTAATAGCATAAACTCGGTTCGGGTGATTACATAATAACCTAGACTAGCGGATAAATTTCACTATTTCATGTATATAATAAAAATATAACTAACTGATCGCTGTCTGTACATTGAAGATATATGGGAAAAAAATATTGTTGGAGGCATAATAGAACCCAAAACAACGGTTTTAAATTTCTTTTCTATTTGTGTGTTTGTTTGTGCATACTAATCTTTTAAATGGCTAAACCGATTTAAATGTTGTTTTGATGATTACATTTTTGGACCCTAACATTCAGTTTTTTTTTATTTATATATCAATAACTAATCACTTCATAAATAAAGAAGTTACAAATTTTAAATTATTAATTACAGGTGGGAGAAGCGAGGAACCGCAAGCCGATAGCTAGTACAAAATAAAAAAAAAACTTTTAGAAACTAGCTGCTAAGTGCATGCGTAAATAAAGTGTTACGCTTTTAACATTTTATCTAATAGGAACTTTAACATATAGTCAATATTAAAAAAATAACCTAGAAAAATTTGCAATTTTTAAGTTCATAGCAACAAAAAGAACTTTCATACAAACTTTCGAGACACATTAAAAGTCCTTAATCCGACCCTGTCCCGAAATCCATTATTTGCTCCAACCAAACCAAACCAAGCGTCTAACATTTAGCAAAAAAATGAAATAGACGGGAAAAATAACATTACATTCTCTATGCATACCTTAAAAACGTAAGATAACAAACAACTCAATGAAAATCATTTACACAAGGCGTGATATTGATTAATTTTGATAAAACTTGAGTAATTTTATAGATACCGTTCGCGTGTTCTCAACATGAATGAAAACAGTATACTATTGCTTTAGTTTTACGTCACACTTAAGTGGCTACGTCAGAGTTTCCGTCTCAAGGTTTTAGACGAAAACAAATAATATATTTTGATGTTTTTTTTTTCTAATACAAGTTTTGTTGTGATATAATTAGTTGTATTTTTTTTTAATTTATTTTATATAGCTTTACGCTGTATAACACGCAGCACGGTAGGCAGAGGGTACTTAATGTTAAGACTTTTCATTTAATATTTCCTATTCCTACCTGGTTTCGAGGCAAAACGCGGTGTTAAGTTCCGCCACTCAACAATGCAAAGGCGGAAAGTAGGGAGCGGAGTGTCTTAACACTAGGTTCCCTCTGCCTACCCTGCTGTGTGCGGGAAACAGCGTGAAGCTAAAAAAAAAGTTTAACATTTGTCATCACGAGATAAGCATCTATCTGCCTGCAAAAACTAATTGTTATGGATTCGAATGATAATATTTTCGTTTTCCCGTGTGGAACTCCGTCACTTAATACGCAGTGTTTCAATGTCAAATGGAAAGAGGAAATCAGTGTTCTGGGACTAGATGTTCACTAACTACCTCCTTATATGGGAAAACGTAAAGGTGAAATGAGGAACATATTTTCAGAAATAGAATATTCGATATCTGCAAAAATAGGAATAATATGTTTCATGGACTACTAAAAATATGTAAGAGCCTTAGAGTTTAATTCTCATTACCCGGAAAACAAGTAATTTATGCTTTCATTTTTTCTCTTTTTCCTTAAATTATTAAAAAAATAATGTGTAATGGTTATAAAAAATAACAAAATACGTAAATGAAATAAAAATACATTATATATTTTAAACTAATGTAGCCCACAAATTAAAGGATTTTTTTTTAGCTTTACGCTGTATTCCGCACACAGCAGGACAAGCAGAGGGAACCTAGTGCTAAGACACGCCATTCCCCACTTTCCGCCTAATTCAGAGGCATTGCGTGTTAAGTGGCGGAACGCCGCGCTTTGCCACGACACCAGAGTCAAGGAAATGGAAATATTAAATATTTTCACTCCTCGAGTGGGAATCGAACCCACAACCAGTCGTTTACAGTCACACGCTCGTGCCACTGCGTCACGACTGGCCACACAAAAAAAATAAAAAAATTCAATATAATTTATTTAAATTTAATAATTTAATATTTAAATATTTGTTCCTTTCAGTATTTATTTTACAAATTAAATTAAAATTACTTTTTGCGGATTTTATTTCGTATAATTTAGTTATATCTACGTTTGAAATACAAAACATCGAGTTCATTAATGTAATTAACCAAATTACACGTGATTAAATAATACAAAGCAGACTTATTTACAAAAATATTAGGTGAATGAACTTAGAAGTTATGTTTTAAACATTCTATCCATACTAATAAGCATGTAAGTTTATCTATCTGTCTGTGACGCTTTCTCGACTAATCAACTGGCCCGATTTGAATGAAATTCGTAATGAAAATAGTTGAAGATTAGTTGAAGAGTTACTTTAGGACGGAGGACTACTTACTTACGAAGTGAAGACTACGTGACTACATGAAGCTGCACGTTTTTTATTGCACAACAGAGTCAGGGGGAACCTAGAGTGAATTCACTCAGTTATCCACTTTCTACCCATTGCGTGTTAAATGGTAGAATTCAACGCTGGGCTTTATCCTCGCAACCAGAGGGGTGAAACGAAAATAATTTTAACATAATATATTCCCCCGATTGGTTATCAAACCTATAACCATCCCGCTTAAGTCAGACGCTGTTATATTGCGCCACCATGGCCTCTTTCTTAGCTAGCTTTATTTCATAAAAGGCCCAGCTAATCCAGGAGATGTATAGATAAAAAATAAACTTTGAGTAGAACACTGTCCACGTGAACTACATGCATTTTACGTATAAAAGATCTGTAACACCGGAAGACTTTATCATAAATTGCATTTGTTTATCATAATAATCCAGTGAAATATTTCAAATTATAGGGCTATTGGTAGAAATTATTATCTGAATTGTGACGTGGATGCATCGCACGATGTCGATTTTTATCTTCTATATGTTTGGGGCCAGTTGTGGTGCAGAGGCACAAGGTGTGACCGTAAAGCGACTGGTCGTGGGTTCAATTCCCACTCGAGGAGTGGAAATATTTATTATTTCCATTTTCCTCGCTCTGGTGTCAAAGCAAAGCGCGGCGTTAAGTTCTGCCTCTGAATTAAGCGGAAAATGAGGAGTGGAGTATCTTAACACTAGTTTCCCTCTGCCTGCTCTGCTGTGTGCGGGATACAGCGTAAAGCCAAAAAAATAAAAGGAAATTAGAAGACGTAAATAAGTCATAAATAGAATCGATTTTTTGATCAACGGGTGTGGTTTCAAGTTCCATTACTACTTTTATTTTTACCTATGTAGCCTTTTATACTAGATCTCTCCATCAATTCTAAATTTTTATTGATGTTTTTCATATTTAATATTTTATAGCATCTTTAGGCTTTTTCCCTACATGGCTGAGTAGTCACACTCAATAAGTAAAATATGAACTATATGGGAACTAAACCGACAATTAAACGCGTTTACAAGTTTTTTTACATTCATTTACATACAATCTCTGTATTTCGCGTTATTATGGCGCATTAGGACAGCGATTTCTTTATAGGCAATGGTTGATATTCACCATTCAGGAATGATTAGTTTTCTATTTTTTTTATTTTTTCTATCTTTTTTATTTTTTCCATTTTTTGGAATTTTTCCATTTTTTTGATATTTTCATTTTTTTTATGTTTTTCCATTTTTTTTATTTCCTTGCTTTGTTCATACATTCAATATTACATTAAACCGACAATGGAATGCACTACCACTAGACTCTGTCTAGCTAACCTACTTTGCACGAAAAACGTCATAAATTTAAAAATATTGAAATAGTTACACTTACACGTTCTTGAATAAATAATTTTAAGACCAACTTTCAATAGCCATTTGTAGTGCAGCCGTATTGGATTTACTCGTACAATCGATAATGCAGTGTTACATTGTTATCGGCAATAAAGATGTATTTCAAATTTCAATTCAATTTGAAACTATTTAATTATAGATAGTTTTAATAAAATTAAATAAAGCTTTAATAAAGATAAAGATAATTTAAATATAAAAAAGACATTTAAAGAAGATTTTCCTAAGTGTGGAATAACACTTTAAAAATGTTTAATATAAAAAAAGACATTTAAAGAAAACGTATAAAAATTTGAACGCAGCGGGACTCGAAAACCGCGCCTCCTGAATACCGTTCAGGCGCTCTCAAACTGAGCCATGCGTTCTACTAGCCGTTGCGTCGAAATTCTTATACGCTTTATTACAACTTATTTATGTTGTTAGCATCTCTGTACGCTTTATTACAACTAACGTGACGTGAAGCTAAAAAAAATAAAATTATGTATATTTTATTTCGCTCTGGTGTCGAGGTAAAGCGCGGCGTTAAGTTCCGCCACTTAACACGCAAGCCTCCGAATTCGGCGGAAAGTGGGGAACGGAGTGTCTTAACACTAGGTTCCCTCTGCCTACCCTGCTGTGTGCGGGATATAGCGTGAAGCTATATTTATATTTATATATTTATTTTTTTTAGCTTCACGCGTCACGCTCTCTCTAGCAGAGTATTCAAAAAAAATTGAATGCCAAACAATACAGTCTCTGTAATCAATCTCCTCATACATCCTACTTCCTCAATCCGGGGTGTTCTTATGCTTTTTATATGACCTTCCTCCAGTATCATCGATACTGTATTTAGGAAAGTCAACATAAGTCTTATTTCCTATACTTTTTTAGCTTCACGCTGTATCCCGCACACAGCAGGATAGGCAGAGAGAACCTCCGCTTCTCACCTTTCGCCAAATTCTGGAGGCATTGCGTGTTAAGTGGCGGAACCTAACGCCGCGCTCTTCTTGACATCACAACGAAGAAAATGGAAATATTGAATATTTCTACTCCTCGAGTGTGAATCGAACAAACAACCAGACGCTTTACAGTCACACTTTGTGCCTCTGCGCCACGACTGGCATCTACTTGTTATATAATTGTGTAAAAATAAATATTATTTAAAATATTGCACGCTAACAATAATGCAATAATTTACAAACAATGTATGATCTATCTTTATTTGCATTTTTATGAAAAATAATACATACAATTATTTTATATAATAATTTTCACATAATTGTAACATAAACATATACATAAATTACTAAGAATAATTTATATTATCAAAAAATTAATTTCACACTATTTTTATTTTTTTTACTAATTTATGTATTATTGTTTTTAATTGTATGTAATTAAGTAACTATAATATTAAGTTTATATTTGTTATTTTTTTAGCTTCACGCTGTACCCCGCACACAGCAGGGTAGGCAGAGGGAACCTAGTGTTAAAACTCGCCGTTCCCCACTTTACAAACATATAATGACGTAGTAGGAATCAAAAGTGGCTTTTGATTAGTAACAAGGAAGTTTTATAGAAAGTGATTCTATAGAAATTTTCATTTATTGAGTAAAAAATATATTGTTAAGTATTTTTTATGTTACGATCGATTTGTTTCCCACGAGCTATTTGATGATTTTTACATTTTAAAACGTTTATTTTAACATGTCATGTTTTATTTAAGTTTTAATTTATGCCTGTTATTCTCGATATATCAAGAATTAGAGTCAGTATAAGTTCTTTTGAAAATCTAGCGCATATTCCAAAGAAGGCTTTGGCGGGATTTTTTTTTAATTTTGATTAGGCAGAAGGAGTTGCTCGGACAGTGGAGGCTAACACTAATGAGTATTTTAAAGGGCCCCTTTAAGCCTACATTTGGGTCACAAGTATAGACACTTTTCCGACCTCTATCTGCGTTGCTAGAGTTGGCATAATTAACTAGTAAAATATTGAGGTAAAGTAATGTATCTCTTGTCATTAGTAAAATTCCATATAAGTACATGTAATTAAACACCTTAGATAACACCTTTAGTAATAAGAACGCGTCGAATTACGTATAAATTTTTCCATTAGACCAGACGATAGCAATATTTCTAATGTAATGCTAGGTATTATTTTAATAATTGATTAATTCTAGTATCAAATAAATTCATATTCATTAATTTTATTTATCTGCACGCATTTCCACCATTTTGTGAGATAGGATAAAAGATAAGACGGCTTTCTACTTTGGAAATAGTGACGACGTTTGACGTTTTATTTTTTGAAATAGGGGAAATACCTAAAAGTTTTTAGAAAACGTTAAAAAAATTGAACGCGTTGGGATTCGAACTCACGGGTCTTGGAAATCCTCTGCGTGCCCTGACCGTGTGCACCGTGCGTTCTACTATCAGGTGCGTCGAAATTCTTACACGCTTTTTATTATGCTGTAGAGAGATTCAAGTTATATTCTAAAAATGTCAATTTCCTAAGTACAATTATGAGGATGAGACTGGAGCCACTCGTGGCGCAGGGGTACAAAGTGTGACTGTAAAGCGACTGGTTGTGGGTTTGATTCCCACTCGACGAGTGCAAATATTTAATAGTTCCATTTTGTTCGATCTGGTGTTAAGGCAAAGCGCGGCGTTAAGTTCCGCCACTTAACTCACAATGCCTCCAAATTAACTATTAAAATCCCTATTTAAAAAAAAATTTATCAATATGACAGATTTTACAAATGTTTATTTAACTTGCAATGTATGTCCATTCTATTGATTCCTCGCATGGGGATAATTGTGTTACAGAGACGAGCCAGGAAGGTGCCTGAGACCTGCGACCCAAATGTAGGCTTAAGGGGTCCCTTTAAAATACGCTTTAATGCTTCACCGTCCGAGAAACTACCTATATCTATTAAAATTAAAAAAAAACCCCTACTAATACCTTCTTTGGAATATGTGGTAGATATTAACTAATAATAGTTGTATACATCTAGATTTTTTTAGTAAATTGTAAAGGCTTTTATCCTATTATATCTATCGCTTTATTTCATGTTGTAAATTCAACGTTCAGTATAATAACTACTTTAAAAGAGTTTTCTGTAACATAATACTCATATTATAAATCCGAAGTTTTGTCTGTTGGATACCTTTCACGGCTAATCTACTAGCATGGATAAAATTTGGAATTAAAATATTCAAACACAAATGTCTTAACACTAGGTTCTGTCTGTCCTCTTCCCATATTCTACGAATGAAAATCATAAGATTTTTTGATTTGACATATAATTTTTTTTTCTCAATTCTTGCTATACAGACACAGTATACCTTTTTTTTTAGCTTCACGCTGTATCCCGCACACAGCAGGGTAGGCAGAGGGAACCTAGTATTAAGATACTCCTTTCCCCACTTTCCGCCGAATTCGGAGGCATTGCGTGTTAAGTGGCGGAACTTAACGCCGCGCTTTACCTCGACACCAGAGCGAAAAAAATGGAAATATTAAATATTGTCACTCCTCGAGTGGAAATCGAACCCACAACCAGTCGTTTACAGTCACACGCGTGTGCCACTGGGCCACGACTGGCCACACAGTATATCTAATCTATTTAAATATAATCCACCTGTTTATATATTTATCTTTCGTTACTAAGGATTATTGCACTAAAAGGAAATTACCCAATTAATAACTGTATTAGTGATATTATTATCTATTAATAAAGAAAGAATGATAACAGGTAAGACTAAAAATTTAAAATTTTCAGCGTTCAAAGCGCTTCTTAGACAGTATACTAGATGCGTGAGTTTGAATCTCGCTGCAATCAAATTTTACACGTTTCCTAAAATAGAGTCCAGTTTTATTGTATTATAATCATGATGCATTATAATAATATTACTTTTTTCATTAAATTTATAAATTTAAAAACACGACCAAAAGAAAATACCGAGCAAACCTCGGTCATCTTGATATTATTGTTTTAAAATATTATTCTTGCAAACAATAAACATTAAGAAATCAAATCAAAAAAAGTCCTTTAAAAATTATTGTATAATAAAATAAAAAAAAAAATATGTAGCAACAGAAAAATGCTAAACTAAAAGTTAAATCATTTTCCTTAATATTTTGTACGTCGACCGCAAAAAACTCAACGAGACTTACTTTTTTAAAATTAATAATTTACTGATTTATCAGTGACTGGCGACCTGCTCGTGACTTCGCCTGCATAAAGTAAGTTTAAGCAAAGTTAATAAAATAGTTATTTCACAGCAATTTTAGAACATTTTTCCTTTTTTTTTTTTTTTTTTTTTTTTAGCTTCACGCTGTATCCCGCACTCAGTAGGGTAGGCAGAGGGAACCCAGTGTTAAGACACTCCGTTCCCCACTTTCCGCCGGATTCGGAGGCATTGCGTGTTAAGTGGTGGAACTTAACGCCGCGCTTTACCTCGGCACCAGAGCGAAGAAAATGGAAATATTAAATATTTCCATTCCTCGAGTGGGAATCGAACCCACAACCAGTCGCGTTTAGAGTCACACATGCGTGCCCCTGGGCCACGACTGGCCCCTAAAACAAAATTTAAAATGGTTTATTTTTTTAATACAAATCTCATATAAAAACTTAACTTTACGAGAATATTATCAAAATATATAATTAGTCATACTGTACTTAATAAACCGTTTAAGCGTGGACGTGAATGGAAAGACGAGTATGTGAAAGAAATTAAAAACCAATGTTTTGGATTCTGTTACATTGGTATATTTTTCTTCGTATATTTTCTGTACACATATATAGATTAGTTATATTTTAATTATATGTATAAGTAGTATTTATAATTAATGCAAAAAAATAAATTTAAAATATTGTAAAACTTTGCGGTAAAACAGGTATTTTTGGACAATCTTTTTTGATATGATGAATTCTCTTTAGCGTTACGTAAGCAATACATACATATGTATGTATACGTAACAGTAATGCGAAAATTATTATATACAAGATGTTATTTATAAATGCAAGTAAGCAAATACGTCATATATTGTCTGTGAATTTTATCATTATCTGCAACATTTTAATTAATTTTAATTTTACAAAAAACTAATATACATAATTATATAACAATTAAGACCTCAGTTGACCTTCCAGACAACAGTATCGATGATACTGAAGGAAGGTCACGTGAAAAGCATGAGGACCCCTCAGAGGGCATGTATGAAGAGGTTGATGACAGTGGACGAGTGACACGGACATTATATGTCATTAGAGATTAAACGTGAAGCTCAAAAAAGTGTGTTAAGATGCAGATCGAGACAGATCTTTGTCTCGCCAGAGCGAAGCGAAAATAGACATTTTTTTGTAACTAAATTTTATACATTCATTAGAGCAAGAAATAACCCAAAACCACCGCGTGCATAATCAATCACTATATATCGTTGCGTCTATGACGTCAAATACAACAATTATAATATTTTTTAAATAATTAAGTCATTAATTTTGACTCAAAGTTTGATAACAAGATAAATTAATTGTTTTAGATGATACAGTCATGAGAATATATTTTTGAATGATAAATATACATTGAGGACGTTGTGTGGCCAGTCGTGGCCCAGTGGCACAAGCGTGTGACTGTAAACGACTGGTTGTGGGTTCGATTCCCACTCGAGGAGTGGAAATTATATTTCCATTTTCTTCGCTCTGGTGTCGAGGTAAAGCGCGGCGTTAAGTTCCGCCACTTAACACGCAAGCCTCCGAAAACAGAGTGAAGCTATAAAATAAAAAAAAAAAAAAGAGGACGTTGTGGTGCATGAGACAGCGTCTGACTATAAAGCTATGGGTTAGGGGTTCGATTTCGCTCGGGGAAAAATTGTATTTAAATTTTTATTACTTTGCTACCTACTTGTACCTAAGACAAAGTACGGGGTTTAGTTCCGTCACACGCAATATATCGGTTTCAGGCGATAATTGGAGTAGGAAGAGTCTTGAAACTAAGCCCTCTCTGATTACCCTGATATGCAGAAAAAGCGTAGATTTGAAGCTATCTGATATTAACATATTTGATACTTATGTCCATACTAATCCATACTTATATTATAAATGGGAAAGTCTGTATGTTTGTCTGTCACGCTTTCACGCCTAATCTACCGGTCCCATTTGGATGTAATTTTGAATGAAAGTAATAAAAGTGACTGAGTCTAACATAAGCTACTTATTTTTTCAAAAATCAACCTCTAAAGTTTATATGAAAAATCTAAACCACATGACCAATTGTAATGAATTTTGGCATAAATATAGTTGATAATGTAAGCTTAAACATAGACTACTTTTTAAAAATGCGTCCTCGAGGGTTGCAATATAACGAAATAGTTCGCGTGGCGAAGCCGCGAGCGGGCCGCTAATATTATATATGAGAAAGTCTGTCTGTCTATCTGTAGCGGATTCACGGCCGTACCGGTCCGACTTGGACGAACTTTGAACTATTCTTTCAAAAATATTCCCTTAAGTGTTAAAAGTATATATGAAAAATCTAAATCACTTGACTGATTATAACGAATTTTTGGCATGTACTCGTATATATTTGATAGCTACCGCAGCGGACGCCATCGTGTTGTGGTATGTTTGGAAATTATACAATTTTTCAGCAGAAGTATTTGCTTAAAGCCGAAGTAGCTACTTATGTTAGAAGCAATTATTAGATAGGTTAAAAGCAAAGCCTTTAACGCAATTAATTGTAGGTTCTTTTTTCACTCGTAGGACCAACTTATTATTTATTTCCATTTTTCCGCACTGCCACTTAGGTACCTTAGGTACTTGAAGTAGACAACAGAGTGCCTAAATGCTATGTACTCACTTTGACTAAAAACTGTGCAGTAGTTTTTTTTTTATTTTTATTTAGCCATGGTGACACAAAGCTACATGTTAAGTTACATCTCTCAACATGCAGTGCCTCTATTTTTTGAAAAAAAATTGAAAATGTAATCTGGAGCTAGACTGTGCTATAAAATAGTAAAGTATTATACTAGTTTTCTCTTATATAAACATTTATTTGAGCGAGACTATAGCTAATTCTTCATAAGTTTCACATATTACTAAAAAATCAATTAATCAGATTTTTTAGCTTAACGCTATATCCCGCACACAGTACGGTAGGCAGAGGGAACCTAGTGTTAAGACACTCCGTTCTCCACTTTGCGCCAAATTTTGGAGGCATTGCGTGTTCAGTGGCCGAACTTAACGCCGCGCTTTGCCACGGCACCAGTGCTAAGAAAATGGAAATATTAAATATTTCCACTCCTCGTCTGTGCCGCTGCACCACGACTGGAGCGTCAATCAGCCTAAATTATAATATAATAATAACGTAATAATAAAAGATACTCTATTTCCGATCTGAAGCAGAGTGGCGAAATGAAAATCTATACTAATAACATAAAGCGGCAGAGTTTGTTTGTTTGAACGCGCTAATCTCAGGAACTACTGGTTCGAATTGATCAATTCTTTCTGAGTTGAATAGATAATTTATCGAGGAAGACCTGATAAATACCTGATAAAGTCTATATAGGCTATATCACGCTTTAACTTGTGTTAAGAGTGGAGCAGCAATAAAAAATAATATGAAAACGGTATAATTTATAAATATTTTAGGTTATCCTTGCGTGCACTGAGTGAACGGCGAAAGTTAAAAATCATGTATTACAGAATTCTTCCCCTCTAAAAAATCTAAAACAAAGTCTGCGACAGCAAATATCTAGCGTTTAAGGATAATTTAATATAACTATTGCGTCTTGCACTATAGCCTTGCGTACGGGTGGTCTGTGTGCATTGAATTGTCCAGCGATATATTCCTTCATCTTTACACTGAGAAAGTTGGAAATCATGGGCTACTTATAAAAAATAAATAAGGGGTAAACATTAAAAGTTAAGGAAGGCACCAAAATACTTTATTTTTGAATTTATCATTCAGTCTCAATGACCGCGCGAGCGAAGCCGCGGGTAATCACAGCTAGTTATTTAAATATAACCGAACACCCGAATGGGAATGGAAACCACAACCATCACCTTTACGAAAGACGCCGTCCAACTGCGCATGTTGGATTTTCCCTATATAGTTTACCTTAAAAATACTTTATACGTATGTATATATTTTTTTTTTAGCTACACGCTGTATCCCGCACACAGCAGGGTAGGCAGAGGGAACCTAGTGTTAAGACAATCCGCTCCCCACTTTCCGCTGAATTCCGAGGCTTGTGTGTTAAGTGGCGGAACTTAACGCCGCGTTACCTCGACACCAGAGCGAAGGAAATGGAAATATAATTTCCACTCCTCGAGTGGGAATCGAACCCACAACCAGTTGTTACAGTCACACACTTGTGCCACTGGGCCACGACTGGCCATATATGTATATACATAAATCCTATTATATCCTTTCACACTATTAGAACGTTGAAATAACAAAGTATAAAAGAAATTATCGAAGAACCTATTTGATACTTAATTTTTTTTACAGCTTCACACTTTTTCCCAGGTAGCACTGACTAACTAACCTAGTGCCAAGAGGCTCCGTTCTCCACTTTCCACCTAATATGGAGACATTGCCGGTTTCATACAGATATGAAAGTAATTTAAATATAATAAATCCCCTAAGTGTAAATCGCACTCATAACCAATGGCATTTACAGCCGCATATTTTTAGTTGTTACTTTGGTACATTTCACTAATATACGACCTATTTTTATATCACAAATACACATAAAATATTTAAATATAATTTGAAATAACTATTAATAAGATTAATTATATCAACGACACATACCTCAAACTTCTTCAGTCGAATTTCCAAAAAGCAATGTCTGCTTCATAATGTTAGAAACATTCTTATATATTTATCCTTGTTCACAAAAAGTCGAGTGAGTTTCTTAAGCACGTATTGACAAAAGTATTCAATTACACAAAAAACTTACTATTTAAACTTATATTTATGTACAGACACGTGAGGATGCTAAAAATATAACAATCCAGCATGGATTGTTATATTAGTATAAATACAAAAATCTGTCTGTCTATCTTCTTACGCGGTTAATCTACCTTTCACGGTTAATCTACCTGCCCAATTAGGATGGAACTCGATATGAAATGAAAATAGTTTGAGATTTTAACTGTGAAAGTTAAACACAGAAGACTTTTTTAAAAAAAGTGACCTGTAAACCGCATGCCCGTTTTCGGTGAAATTTCTTAGCTAAGATAGTTGATAACGCTAGGTTGAACATAAGTGCAAAGGTTATGCTGAAAGTAAGATTTGAACTCTGGTCTTTGTATAGATAGCCATTCCGCTGTCAGCTGCGTCCTCAAATATTAAGAACACCTATCTAATCTAAGAGGCTGAAATAGGCGTTGATCATTTGGATGGAAAATATAAAGAAAACGCTTAACTTAAACGAGAGCACGGGCTATCGAAAATATGAAATAGATATCATTTAGTTCACGCTGGTGAAGCCGCGAGCCGATCGCTAGTTATTTAATAATTGTTTAATATGATCTCTTTATATTTTTTCATAACCAGAAAGATTTCACATATTTAACATTTAAAAATAAAACTTTAGGTAGCTCTCCCCACAAGACTACAAAAGGCCCAAGATTCGATACCTGAGTCAGGCTTTTTAATTAAGCTTTAATCTGAAGCTTAAAGGCCATTTTGGTTAGCAGTTGACCCTTGCCCTAAAGAGCACATAATGCCATCAACGTCCCATCTAATCTCTCTTCGGTCGTTTCAGATCGTCCTATAGGATTATAAGAGATGACAGCGGATAAGAAGAACGGGTATAACAAAATTGCTTCGGTGGATTATTAAAATGACAATAATAATAAATTATAACTTGATTATTTTTTCGGGTTATTCTATCATAGCAGATTGATCAGAAAAGTCAATCTTGACACCATGTCAAGCCACTCGATATTCCTGTCGTAATAGAGACACAGA
This sequence comes from Dryas iulia moderata, assembly GCA_019049465.1. NCBI lineage: Eukaryota > Metazoa > Arthropoda > Insecta > Lepidoptera > Nymphalidae > Dryas > Dryas iulia. Next base: position 1,744,498 of record CM032418.1, read on the forward strand.
GTGTATATAATTACCTACTCTCCGAGTAGAAATTGAACTCACGATCTTTGCATTTAAAGTCAAACGCTGTTCCACTGCACCACGACGGCCTTAAAAATTAGATTGAAATAATAGAATACAATTTATTTTCTTTGCATAATGTAAAGAAAACATGTTGTTTATCTTTTATGAAATTTACATAGAAGCAATAAGATTTTTTCAAACAACAAGTGTTACACTAAGAATATAAAAATCTTTTTTTTTTTAATTTTAGCGCAGTCAAACCAATCAGAGCACTTTGGTGGACTCCAAGAGGCGTAGGTTCGAATATTTTCCTTAGAGCGTGGATAATGCTCAAAAATATAAAAAAAATGTAAAGTAAACATTTACTCTTGCTAAAAGATTTTAACACAAATGAGTGGTACGTAAAATATACTAGTATTCTAATAGTCTACCTAAATAGAAAATATATACGTTTAATATATAAAAATAATTTTTCATGTTATTGTAGTTAATTTTAATTATGTATATATGTATATATTAAATATAATTATTCCCCAAGACGGGAATCGAATTCACAACCATCGCTTTACAGTCAGACGCTGTTCCACTGCACCGCGACTGCCTATAATTTTATAATAAAAACTTTTACTTATTTAGACTTAGCTAAGAAAAACACTAAGGTCACTAAAGGCTAATAACACAGACATCTTCAGTATTCAGATACAGGTATTGACGTCACGCGTAACAAAACATAGAAATCTATTTTAAAATTCCGAACACTTTAAAATAATATGCTCTTATTTTATTCATTTGAAAGTAGAATTTGGGGCCAGTCGTGGCGCAGTGGCACAAAGTGTGACTGTAAGCCGACTGGTTGTGGGTTCAATTTTGACTCGAGGAATAGAAATATTTAATATTTCCAACTTCTACGCTCTGGTGTCGAGGCAAAGCGCGGCGTTAAGTTCCGCCACTTAACACACAATGCCTCCAAGATATAGCGAAAAGTGGGGAACGGAGTGTTTTAACACTAGGTTCCCTCTGCCTACCCTGCTGTGTGCGGGACACAGCGGGAAGCTAAAAAAACAACAAAAAAAATTGAAATTTGTCTTAGCAGAGTCGGTGCCACGTGGCGTCTGTCTGTAATGGCGATTGGTTGTAGGTTCGATTTCTACTCGGAGGGATGATTATAATTTAATAACTTTCATTGAATAAGACAAAGTGCAGCGTGGAGTTTCTATTTTTTTTTTAACTTCACACTGTATCTCGCACACAGCAGACGGACACAGCGGACGATATGCAAAGGCAACCTAGTGTTAAGACACTCCGTTGGGTTCTATTGGGTCTGGGTTGTGGGACCCTGCTATGCGAGAAATAGCGTGAAGCTGAAAAAAAATGTGGTGAAATAGACGTAACAATACATACAATAAGCTGCGTGTATATTTTTTTAATACACGCAGCTTATTGTACGTGTATATATTTTAAATAAGGAAAAAACTATTATTTCCAACAAATAGAGAACGAATTATATTGATACTAGTTACTAGAATAGATATACATATGTATATGTCGTGGCCATATCGTATAATTGACGACTTCATGATATCGTTGACAATATCATGAAATGGTTGCAGTTCATGAAATGACCAATTGAATTTGACGATATCGTTGATTCGTCAACGTTTAACGATTTCGTCATCGACGTTTGGTCATATCGTAAAATAAGGTGTCCTTATAATATATTTGATATAAATTTAGAATATGTGCGTAAAACGATCTCATTATATATAATGACGATGTTTTTATACAAAAACACTTTCAATCTCTATAGAATCAATTTATTAAAAAAAGTTTAACCTAACCTAACCTAAAAAATCTTTTACGTAATTAGATTTATTTTGTGTGAAGATACTTAAAATCAATCAAGATAGGTTAGGTTATCTAACTAATAGAAGATGTTTAATCTAAACTTCTTCTATTTAAGAGATTCTTTAGTATATAAAAGTAGCTTTTACTATATAATTACTTAAATTTATTATTATTATATCGCACATTGACTTAAATAAAGTTAAAATGATTTTATATAAATAAAATTATTTTATTAAGAATATTCATTTTGCTTAAAGTAAACGAATAATGAATTCCGCTTTTAATTAAAAAAAAAACATATTTAAAACTAAAATGTTCACTTTGTTACGAACAGCTGATAAACAAAAAGCGCTTCTAGCGCCTCTATCGGTTGCTTAACTAATTATTTGACGATTTTGTCAAACAATATCGACGAATTCATGAAGAAGCCGCGCGATTAGTTGACGATATCGTTAAACGTTAGGCTGTCATTGATTTCGTCAAACGACATCATGATCTGGCCAAACGATAATTGGTCATTTCATGAACTGCGACCGTTTCATGATATTGTCAACGATATCATGAAGTCGTCGATTCTACGATATGGCCACGACATATATACCTTTTATTTTTTTTCTCTAAAGTGTGCGGATATTGTAATGTGTTATGTGTTTTGATACATTTTTCAGCTTCACTCTGTACCCCGTACACAGCAGGGTAGGCAGAGGGACCCTAACTGCATGACTTTTGATCATCGTGGCGTACAGCGTCTTACTATAAATACGGTTGGTTGTAGTCGGTTCATTTTCCGCTCAGAGTAATAGTTATATTCCCTGCTTTTCTTAAAGCGCAGCGTCGAGTTACGCCACTCACTTTGCAGTTCGGGCGAAAAGTAAAAAAAGGAGTGTCTCGAAACACTAAGTTCTCTCTGACTGACTTTCACTTGTCTTTGGAACTCAGTCATATGCTTTCAAAATCACAAACAAATATGAATCAAATTTCTACAAGAAGTAAGACACACATACACACACTCACACACGCACGCACACACACACACACACACACACACACACACACACACACACACACACACACACACACACACACACACACACACACACACTTTTTTGCATACATTATTTAATCACGCAAGAACAACGTGAATATTTCACTCAATCACGTTAATCGCTTCTAATAAAGTCCCGTTTTTATCAGTATTAAACTATTGATATCACAAATGTGGAACGAACATTAATCGGACATTTGCATAATAATCTAAATAAATCACTGTTCACTTGCTTATCACGCTTCCTTTTTACCGTTTTTTTTTATAATTAAGTTTATCATTTGTTTTGTTTGATATTTAGTTCACGCAATTTCGTGTTTCTTATTAAACGTAGTATTCATGGGTTCGAATCCTGAATGAGCCTGTCGTGGCACAATTAGGCAGCGTCTGACTGTAAAAGCGATAGTCGTGGGTTCGATTACCACTCGGAGGATATTTAAATTTTTATTTCTTTGCTAAGTACCACCTAAGATAAAGCACGCGTTAAGTTCCGCCAATCAACACGCAGAATGTCTCCATTTCGGGCAGAAAGTGGGGAATGGAACATAAATGTGGATACAAAAATTATCATATTATTTAGCCCGTTTGACTGATAACTATAGTTGTAAACTCTAATGCTAATTCGGGTAACAGTTTTGTTTGCGATAAGCCAACAGTTTTTCTAGACTTGTTTAAAAGGGTACTTTAATTTCCGTCACTTGACATGCAGTTTTTTTATAGTAATGGAAAATAGAGAATTCTACCACTAGATTCTCCATATATCTTTAAAAACTCAAAACTTACTTACTAACTTAAAAACAAGAACGATCCCACTAAAACAAAAGCCCACTTAAGTCACGACTATAACGTTATAGCCACATAAATAAAAACGTTACGCACAATAAAAACAAAGATAGTTTTATACCCTGTTATTATAGTAGGCATCATTTATTTCACCTTTTACGATGCGTATAAAGCGAAAGATATGAATTTAGTTCTGAATTTCGTATATCGCTTGAAATACGACTGGTATTTTTTAATAAATATTATATTATATTTGTTTTTTCGTATCTACTCGAAAAATAGATAAGAGTGGCGGAATTTAACGCCGCCCAATTCATTGTATATACATATTTTTTTTGGCCAGTCGTGGCGCAAGGGTGCAAAATGGGACTGTAACGTGACTTGTTATGGGTTCGATTACCACACGAGGAAATATTTAATATTTCCATTTTCTTCCCTTTGGTGTCGAGGCAAAGCACGGCATTAAGTTCCGCCACTTAACACCCAATGCCTCCGAATTAGGTGGAAAGTGGGTAACGGAGTATCTTAACACTAGGCTCCCTCTGCCTACCCTGCTGTGTGCGGGATACAGCGTAAAGCTAAAAAAAAACAAAAAAAAAGAAAGTAGAAGTTTGTCGCAGCAGAGTCGGTGCCACGTGGCGTCTGTCTGTAATGGAGATTGGTTGTGAGTTATATTTCTACTCGGAGGAATGATTATAATTTAATAATTTTCATTGAATAATTTTTATTGAATAAGATAAACCCGGGTTTTATATATATTAGATAGCGGTGTAGGCAGAGAGAACCTAGTGTTAAGACACTCTGCAAGGGTACAAAATGGGACTGTAAACGTGATTTGTTATGGGTTCGATTACCACACGAGGAGTGGAAATATTTATATTATATATTAGTCATTGTTGTACTTCGAGGCAAAGCGCGGCGTTAATTTTCGCCACAAAGTGTAGTAAAGCTGAGATATGTCTTCTCCGGGTGTTCTTCTGAACAGACTATGACTTTTTAAAAAAAAACGTACAAAGATTTAGACGTAGCGGAACTTGCACTGAAGCCTCTTAGAAACGTTACCGACTTTCAACCGCTAAGCCATATGGTCCTTATTCAGATACATTGAAATTCTTATATATCTATTACAATTTATCTCGCTACCTACTCTCTTAATAAAGAAAAAAACATTCTACGTGCAATCGTGAGAATAAATACAAAGGGGAAAGCAAATAAAATACGTCTGGGAACGGACGCAAGCCTTCACCGGAACTAATTTTTCTCGACATTCCTCGTATTCAATGACGAATTATAAGAAAAATTCTGTAATAGTTATTCTTTCAAATTTGCTTTTAATATTGTAACTAGTTAAAGATTCTATTTTTTTTATTAATATCTATTTTTTAATAAATAGATTAGGCTTTTAATAGTACATTGAATTATTTTTTTAGATTGACGTGTTTTAAAGATATTGTGAAGATATACAAGAAAAAAATATTATTGAGGGCATTTATCGATATAATAGAAACCAAAATAATAATGTTTAAATTCCTTTTCAGTTTAGGTAAAGTTACAATTTTTTTATTAATATCTATTTTTTTATAATTAGGTTAGGTTCTTAATAGTGCATTCAATTATTTTTCAGCTTCACGTATTTTAAAGATATTGTGAAGATATATAAGAAAAACATATTATTGAGGGCATTTATATATGTAACAGAAACCAAAACAATGATGTTTAAATTAATTTTTAGTTTAGGTGATTATCTTTGTGTCTATACGCTAATCTCCAAAATGACTTATACAATTTGAATAAAATATTTCATTGTAGTATTTTTTAGTAAGCTCATTTTAAAATCCATGTTTATTTTGTTTTAATCGGTTGATGCATAAAACAGTTACAACTATTTAAATATCTCCCCGTTTTATAATTGAATATCTCTCCTAGTGGAAATCGAACCCATTACCCTTTATTCCCAGGTTCCCAGTCAAACCAGTCTTCTAATTTATTCATTATTTAATTAAATAAAATAACAGTAAGTATAAAAATTGAGACAATCGTGGTGTTGTGGGATAGGTTCCAATTTTAAAAAAGGTAGTTGTGGGTTCGATTTTATACTCAGGGCAATTATTATATTTACATTATAGTAATTTCTCCCTCCTGGTACCTAAGACAAGGTGTAATATTCAGTTTCACCACAAACTTAATATTTCGTTTTCATGAAAATAATTGCGGCCAGTCGTGGCCCAGTGGCACAAGCGTGTGACTGTAAACGACTGGTTGTGGGTTCGATTCTCACCCGAGGAGTTGAAATTATATTTCCATTTTCTTCGCTCTGGTGTCGAGGTGAAGCGTGGCGTTAAGTTCACTTAACACGCAAGCCTCCGAATTCAGCGGAAAGTGGGGAATGGAGTGTCTTAACACTAGGTTTCCTCTGCCTACCCTACTGTGTGCGGGATACAGCGTGAAGCTAAAAAAACACAAAACGGAGTGCCTTAATACTAGGTTATCTGAGACTACGCTGCTAAGTAAAAGCGTAAAGCTACAATAAAATAATAAATGTTATACTTGTAAGTCCAAAAGCTCTTTGCAATGTAAACGTATACGCTTTAGTCGTAGCCGAGCTTTCGTAGCGGACGCTACGTCGTAGACCTTACGGAGTTACGCTCAAGTTTACTCTGGCGGTTATTAAAAAAATATATTTATTTTTAAATATTGTGTGAATATTGTAGAAAAGTGTTATTTTATTTTATTATAAAAATTTAAACTTAATGCAAAATTATTTTGTGCAATGTGCTTTTAATGTGCAACATCGAAATGGGATAGTACGTCGTATTATGGTGAGAATGTTTTGAGTTTAAATATGCATTTTTGTTAATTTTAATATTTTTAAGGTGTTTCATAGTGTATCTCTAAAATTATATATTATACATTTTTTAAAAAAGCAATTCCTTTTACCAAGCTATTGTTCTTAGAAATAATATTTAATTAGCAGAGATTCGTAAAAATCTCTCTACAGAAATCAATTAAATAAGCTAACAACAAAAATAAGTTGTAATAAGTGTATACAAATATCTTAATAACTAGATAAAACGTATGGCTTAGTCATCAAAGAGCTTGGACGACTTCCGAGGGGCGCAGGTTCTAGTCCAGCTTTGTTCAAATTTGTATAAGTTTTCTTATACTTTTTTTTTCTAGCTTCACGCTGTCGTGCACGTATCCCGCACACAGCAAGGTAGGCAGAGGGAACCTAGTGTTAAGACACTCCATTCCCCACTTTCCGATGAATTCGGAGGCTTGCGTGTTAAGTGGCCGAACTTAACGCCGCAAACGTTTTCTTATACGTTTTTTGTTTTTTTGCGAATAAAAGTAGTAAAGACTGATAAGCCACTGTCAACTTAGAGATAGGTCTGTGCTTAGCTCTGCTACCTAAAATTCTATGTCGCACTTTGCCAGCAAGACTGGAAAGACATTGATAAATTACAAATATAAACGTTCAAACCACACTGAGTGACAGTGTAATTTGAACTTATACATTTCCAAAATGGACTACAGTGCTGTTTTATTTACGATTTTTTGTTGCTTGCTAATCTATCTTTTAATGAATAGGTATACTTATATATTGAGATAGACTATATTGGATTACATTTTTTACCAAAATCTTTACCTTAAACAAAAGAAATATAAGGAATAAAGAAATTTATTATATTTAAATGCTTTATTTTTTTTATTTCATTTTATACCTAGTTCCAAGTATTACAAGACTGTAAATAAAATTTTACAAACATTTTGTTAAATAAACGACTACGAGTGTATGGGCTGAAAGCTGCAGTTAGAAGCTTTCTTTTTGTATGTGATGGTACTGGATGTCACTTGTTTATATTTCACAAATTATATATTGTCAATTTATTACTTTATTCATTCCATAAAAACATTATAAGGCACATTAATAAAATACATTGATTTTTTTCTAAATAGTAATAGTGAAGGATTTTATCTAAGTGAGTGAGTGAGTAAGTGTGGTCTTCTTACCCTTTGTTAATAAACTCTAAATTGTTATATTATTGTTATTTTTTCCTGTTATTTAACTTAGAAATATCTAAAAAGTAAAGATTATAAGAATACTATAAAATTTAGACGTTAGGAAGGATAACGGACATTTTATTAAGGACAAGTGCTTAAGGCATATTATTCAAATTTTGCTACGTTTAAATTGTTATAAGAAATTAATATTAATATCGTTTACATTATCGATTAACAGTACAATTTAGATCTATAGTATTAGCTATAAGCCTTTCAAACAATGTACTAACTCAATCATTGTGGTGCACGAAGCTTAAAAGCTTATTAGTTCTTAGGTGAAACGAGGTATTGTTTATTAAATTGTAAATTAATATTACATCGAGTATTGATTTTTATATATAATTTTGTTTTTTTTATTATTTATCAAAGATTTATTTGTTGCACCCAAAGAACTCAATTAAAATTTAATTAAAATTAAATCTTTATTACATAATATTTTTTGTTTTCGCGTTTTTTACTCATATTTAAACCGAATAGGTAGCGTATTTCTTGGTATACTAAAAATCTACTACTTTCAGTAGTCTGTAGTCACAAAAAATATACAAGATTAATCTGTTTAAAACTGTTCAATTTCTTATTTTTTCTAAATTTTAATTAATCTTACGAAATAACCTACTCTAACTCCAACCTAGACATCCTTTCTAACACTTGAATAAATTGAAATGTTAAATATTTCAATTTTTTTTAGCTTCACGCTGTATCCGGCACACAGCAGGGTAGGCAGAGGGAACCTAGTGTTAAGACACTCCGTTCCCCACTTTCCGCCGAATTCGGAGGCTTGCGTGTTAAGTGGCGGAACTTCACACGCTTGTGCCACTGGGCCACGACTGGCCACTATTTCAATTCTTCGAGTCGGAATCGAACCCAGAACCAGCCACACCACGACTGGCCTCTACACTTTAATTTACTACATACTATAACTGTAATGAAAATATATTTAACATGTAGCTAGCTCCTAAGAAAATATACGAGTAACCGCTAATTATTATTTCAGGCGTTGGTTTCCCCGAACTTTGTTTGCGTTTGGTAATTTTGTAATTCATTAAAACAGTATAATTATAATTTTAGCGAAACCTGAAATTGATGTTTTTGTTACAATATTATAAGAGCTTACTTTAAATCTTTGGACCTTCTGTTTGTATTTATTTGTTTAGTATAAATTTATTTTTAGTAGATATTCCTATTAGATAGTGAAGAAAATTATTTAAATAAATTTATTTATACATTTCTACCATAATACTATTTACTTGCTAATTAATGTTTAATAATGTATTATTTATTTAATACTTACTTATTTTTTAGCTTCATGCTATATCCCGCACACAGCAGGGTAGGCAGAGGGAACCTAGTGTTAAGACACTCCGTTTCTTACTTTCCACCGAGTTCTAAAAGCATTGCGTGTTAAGTGGCGGAACTTAACGCCGCACTTTGCCTCGACACCAGAGTGAAGAAAATGGAAATGTTAAATGTTTCCACACCTCGAGAGAGAATCGAACCCACAACCAGTCACTTTACAGTCACACTTTGTGCGTCTACGCCAGGCCACTGGCCTGACTTAATTATTATTTAATTATTAATCACTTATTTACTATTATATAAATATTTGCTTATTAAATAATTATTGATACTGAATTATTATTAAATACTTTTTTTTTAATTATTGTTGTTTATACAATTACGTAATTTACATAACTCAAAAGTAATTTAAAAGATTTCCGTGACGATTTTTTTTATTTTTTAGTCTAACTCTAAGTGTTTTAAAAAATCTTCAATATATTTAAAATAAAATAGAAAATGGTTTAAATTTTTATCTCAGTCTTCGTCGCCTTATCGTATTCAGCTGTGCGATATCTATCAGTCACTCCACTCAGCGAGTAGCGGAAGAGTCTTCAAGCACGTTGATTGATTACTATCTAGGTCTTTAACCAAAGTATAGCGTTGAAATTCTACCATACTTAGAATGCAAGTCTTTAATTTATGTATAAATATACGAATGTTGATACCCATTTCAAGTGGACGTGCCCCACGATTTTATTTTAGTTTAATCAATGCATATGTTCAAAATTTGTATATTTCAAAATGACATGTTGCTACCCATGACTGTATTTATGAAATTATTTTTTAGCATGTACTAAACAATGTACTAAACATTTATCTACAATATAAAACCGTTTAATTTTTATTTTTTTTAATTTTTTTATTTACTTTAGATATATCACGCTGACATGCTAATGTTCACAAAAATGTAAAAGCTTTGGTATAGGAAAAGCGTTATGTTTTCCGTTTATATCTGTTTTTAGCTTCACGTTTTTTCATACAGCAAGGTTAAGGCAGAGGAAGACACTTCGTTCTCATTTGATTCATTTGCGAGATAAGGACATTGCTAGTTGAATATTGGAACTAAAACTCACGGTTTATCTTAACAGAGGAAAAAAATAAAAGAAGTTTTTACAGTAGTAATAGAAATGTCAATCAATCTCGTCAAAAATCCAACGCTTTCTCACTATACCAAAATAGCTTCAATCAATCAAATTTTATTTAAGCATTTATATAATTTTAAACAATATTTCTATTTATAAATTTCATTTCACCTTACTCCTAATTAATAGAATCATTATATAGCCCCACGTTTTTACTCATTGCTTTTAGTGGCCAGTTGTGGCCCAGTGGCACAAGCGTGTAAACGACTGTAAACGACTAGTTGTGGGTTCGATTCCCAATCGAGGAGTTAAATTAGTTAAATTAAATTAATATTTAATATTTTTATTTTCTTCGTTCTGGTGTCGAGGTAAAGCGCGGCGTTAAGTTCCGCCACTTAACACGCAATGCCTCCGAATTCGGCAGAAAGTGGGGAACGGAGTGTCTTAACACTAGGTTCCCTCTGCATACCCTGCTGTGTGCAGGATACATCGTGAAGAGAACCTAGTATCAACATACTTCGTTCTCCACTTTCTGCCCGAAATCGACATATTGCATATTCAATTGTGAATCTCTACGCCATGCTGTCTTACCAACGCGTACAAATGAAAAATATTTTTAAATTATAATCATTTTTCATAACGGGAATCGAACCGATAACCTACGTGTTTTTCAGTCAGATGCTTTTCCACTGAGCCATAACGGCCTTTAATAATACAATCATTATATAAGCAATGTTAAAAATATACATTTTCGTAGTGGGCTAATTAAATATTTCTCATGGTTGAAGCTTAAAGCCGAGCCCTACTTAAATTGACATTTCCAAATACTAACAATTGTTTCTTGTAAACTATTTCGTTAATAGCATTGTTCTATATTTTAAGTAAATACTAACAGAAGTGGCCTACTTACTAATGAGTATAAGGTATTGCAATGGAGGGTCAGCGAATATAATTTTAGTTTCACGCTGTATCCCGCACACAAAAGGGCAGGCAGAGGGAACCTAGTGTTAAGACACTCCGTTCCTCACTTTTCACCGAATTCGGCGGCATTGTGTGTTAAGTGGCGGAACTTAAAACCGCGCTTTCCCTCGACACCAGGGCGAAGAAAATGGATATATTAAATATTTCTACTCCTCGAGTGGGAATCGAACCCACAACCAGTCGTTTTCGTTTACACACTCGTGCCACTGCGTCACGACTGGTCCCGGTGCTTGGGGCTTATTTCCTTTTTTTAAAATACAAGTTTTGTCATGTCTTACATCAATCAAATCAGCCTTTCGTTGTCCACTGCTGGACGTAGGCCTTCTCCAATACTATTGTTATTTCAGGTGGTGGTTTAACAATTAAAGACTTTCTATTTATAAACAGTTAATCTAGTCCCTTACGTTTTTTTTTCTCTATATTTAATTGAACATTCTAAGTCGTGTCTTTTCCATTCAAAGTCAAAATCAAATAATTTTATTCGTAATAAGAAGTTACATGCTTCATTTTTTGATTGAATGCTGAGTGTTGAATTTAAAAATAAATATATTTTAAATATTCCATTGGAAATCAAATTCGCTACTAAACTTTTACTACTAATTAAACGTGTTACTAAATGTACAGAGCAGAGAACATTATAATAAGATAGTTGGGAAAGCCCACAAGTAGACCTACGAGGGATCATACTCTAACTTTAGTATATTAAATTGAAGTAAAAAAAATACTTTATTATATAATATTTTTTTAACACATGGACAAGAAAAACATTTCAATAAAAAATAATAACAATATGAACGTAGCGCGATTCGAAGCCGCACCTCTTGTTTACCATTTACGATAACCGCTAAGCCATACGTTCTACATCCGTCTGCATGAGTTTTAAATTTGTTACAAGATTGATTACAGTGATAGATAAAGGTAAAGCTATTAAAATCTTGATAAAAAGGAAAAAACCTCCCAACCGTCTCGTAATGGAATTAAAAAAAGAACATTTATCCTGTTACAATGAAAACCATTCGAAGAATTATAATTGGTCTCATCGGAATATGTCTAAATGCTCAATCGATATTTTATTTCATTTCCACTCTAGAAATTGTGAAATACATTTTCATTGTTAGGGTGTCATTATAACGCAGCGACTGCCTGTATACGTATGTTTTTTTTTTTTTTTTTAGCTTCACGCTGTATCCCGCACACAGCAGGGTAGACAGAGGGAACCTAGTGTTAAGACACTCCGTTCCCCACTTTCCGCCGAATTCGGAGGCTTTGCGTGTTAAGTGGCGGAACTTAACGCCGCGCTTTACCTCGGCACCAGAGCGAAGAAAATGGAAATATTAAATATTTCCACTCCTCGTGTGGGAATCGAACCCACAACCAGTCGTTTACAGTCACACGCTTGTGCCACTGGGCCACGACTAGCCACTTTTTTACACTGGCATTTTTTTATTTTAAAATGTTATTTAGGAACTTAGGAAATTGGAAAATTAGGAGTAATAAACTCAAAATGTGACTGTAAATGTGACTGGTTGTGGGTTCGATTCCCACTCGAGAAACTGAAATAATGTTTCGTTTTCTTTGCTCTGTTACGTACACAAAACGCAGTGTTAAGTTTCACCAACATGCAATGTCTCGATTTCGTGGCCAAAGAGAAAATAAGGTGTCTTGATAGATCTCCCTGACTAGTCCACTAAGCGGGAAAAAACGTAAATCTGAATTTTCAATTCAGAAAATTACGATCCATTAAGATTAGAATTAGATTGAAATTAACTGGATTAGATTGAAATTAAAGGTCTATACCTTTTTAAAAAAAAAAGATTATTTTAAAAAAAGGTACAGACCTTATGTGCGTAGTGGTATAAATTAAATATAAAAAAAAACATAAAAAAATATTTTTTGTATACAACTTCTGTGTATTCATTACCCACTCTGAGATTAAATCGAGGAATCCTACTTAGACTAGTGTCAAAACATAACTTTAGAGAGGAGCAATTTTAAGGTTCCTAACGTAGGCGTTTTATCGTTATTCAAAGGAAATTATTAAAGTTTCTGTATCTTAAATGTTATATTCACAGAAGTAGGCATCAATGCTTTTGAATAATAACAAAATGACTACATAAGAATTTCAAACCTTTTCTTGTAAAGTTCCCGATATATATATAGGTTTTTTTAGCTTTACGTCGTATCCCGCACATTGCAGGATAGGCTGAAGGAACCTAGTGTTAAGACACTCCGTTCCTCAATTTCCGCCAAATTCGGAGACATTGCGTGTTAAGTGACGAAACTTAACGCCGCGCTTTGGCTGACATGGAAATATTAAATATTTCCACTCCTGGAGTGGGAACTGTGCCACTGTGCCACGACAGGCCGCAATATAGTGACAATGTTTAATATTTAATACATTCATTAAAGGTTTATTTTAGTAATATTTTATTAAGCTCTAAAACCTTCTTGCTGAGTACAAATTCGAAAACAAATTTCGCTTTTAAGCCCCTTTAGTTTTCATTTAACATTGAACGCTTAGTTCTCGACGGTGTCCTTTGAAATTACATTTCCCCCGAATGTATTTATGAAATTAGGGGCCCTGTATAAGGGACGATTGAATCAATTTATATTGGGTTCACTATGTACTAGGTACTATGTGGGCAAGATCTTAATAATAATATGTGAATAAATTATTAGTTGAGGCCAGTCGTGTGTCACGCAGTGCCACGAACGTGTGACTGTAAACGACTGGTTGTGGATTCGATTCCCACTCGAGGAGTGGAAATATTTAATGCTAGCGGCCCGCTCGCGTCTTCGCCGCGTGATGTGCCTGATTGTTTCGTTATGTTGCAACCCTCAGGGGTGATTTTTTGAAAAATAAAGTAACCTATCTTTGACCTTCAATTATCAAATATATTTATTCCAAAATTGAGTACAATCGGTCAAGCGGTTTTGTTTTTTCATATAAATTTTCTACCCCTATTTCAACCCTTTAGTGGTTAATTTTTGAAAAAAAAAAGTGACCTATGTTAGACCCACAGTTATTTACTACTTTCATTCTAAATTTCATCCAAATCGGACCGGTAAATTAGCCGTGAAAGGGTGACAGACAAACACACAGACTTTCGCATTTATAATATAAGTATGGAAATATGGATTTCCATTTCATAATATATCGAAAATTTGCTATTTAAGGTCAGTAATTTTTACATAGCAGCCAGAGAGAATATACTATCTCTGTTTGCCCTGTCAATAACCCAGACATTGCATGATGAGAGGCGGAACTCAACGCCGCTCTTTGTCTTCCTACCAGGGCGGAGCAATGAAAATAATTTAAATACAATTATTCCTCTGAGACAGAATTCGTATAATTGAAAAATGTTCAAAATTCCAAATAAGCCGATATCGAAATGCCAAATAATTTGTGATAACACCAAAATGGCAGAATTAGTATAAATATTGTGATAAAGTCGTCTCGTAAGATCTTTATCGATCTTTTTTAGTAAGTTATAGGATAATGAAATTTCTAGTACTTACATATTGATAATATTTATCATAACTAGAATTCCAAGAATATTTAAAACCTAATTTGGGGAACGGAGTGTCTTAACACTAGGTTCCCTCTGCCTACCCTGCTGTGTGCGGGATACAGCGTGAAGCTAAAAAAAAAGAAAAGTTTCTCTCTAACTAATCCTCCATAGAATAGCTATAGCAGAACAGCTCTATAGTAACAAGTAAAGCTACTAAAAAGAAAAAAAACATTTTCTTTCTTTTGTCTGAAAATGGACTTCAGACTTGAACTAAAACAGCCATCACTTACAATCACTTTAAAATGCCTTTCGACGTTTTCATCGTGTCTATTAAGACGCCCTTAATATTACAAAATTATCAAAGGGCGAGACGTCTGCGAACATATTAAATTTGTAAGCGTTTCATTAACGTTTCTTAAGTGAGTTAATGTATTTATATCAATACGTACACATAAGTATAGCAGATTCAATTTTAAAATTTCACTTTGTATAACATCGTCAGGCGTTTTCTTAATCTCGTAGACTGTAAAGGATAATTAAGTTATTCTTATGCTTAAATGCGTAATTAAAATATATATCCATACTTATATTATAAAAGCGAAAGTCTGTCTGTTTGTCTGTTACGCTTTCGCGGCTAATGTACTGGACGGATTTGGATAAAATTCAGAATCAAAAAGGTTGATTTTGATGACACGGGATCTAATATAGGCTACTGTTTTTTTTAAATATCAACCCCTAAGGTGATGAAAGTGTGTATGAAAAATCTAAACCGCTTATCCGATTGTGATGAATTTTGGAGTAAATATAGTTGATAATCCAAGATTGAACATAGACTACTTTATTTTTCAAAAATCCACCCGCGAGGCTTAAAATATAACGAAATAGTTATATGTACTTCATGGGGCGAAGCTGCGAGCGAGCCGCTACTTTTATGTATGTCAATTTTTATTTAAAAATAAGTGTCTGGCTTAAACCCGCATAGGTTTATCTCCGTTCTCCACTTTCAACATGGTATGTCGAGTGGCAGAACTCTATGCCACAGAATGTTTTACTAGAACGGAGAAATGAGCATAATTCGGATATAAACGTTCCTCCGAGTGGGATTCAAACCCACAACCAGTCGTTTACAGTCACACGTTCGTGCCACTGTGCCAGAAAATTGAAAATATTTATTATTTCCATTTTCTTCGCTCTGGTATCGAGGTAAGCGCGGCGTTAAGTACTGCCAGTTAACACGCAATGTCTCCGAATTCGGAGGAAATTGAAAGGAAAAAAGTAAATAACAAGTAGCACTAAAAACACCTGTCAGCTCCTTCTTTAAATTGATAACTATCTAAACTTATCAGTGTTTGTTTTCTGTTTTTGTAATCTTATTATTTGGACATACCTATCTTGATTGTAATTAATAAAACTGGATTAAATGCATAATTTATATTCTTGTGATATTTTATTAACTCATATATTTTAAGGGCGGCGTTGAGTTACGTCATTGAACACGCATTATCTCTAAATTAAGTAACAAAACATACCTTCTTTTTTTCTTAAAAATATATTTAAAAAAAAACATTTCTAACTTAATTAACAGAACCTATCATATGTATGTCTCCTATAGATGAAAATAAAAATGTTTGTATGTATGTCATTTACAGAATCCATTTGATAGTGCAATATACTTTACCAAAGTTGTTGTGCATGAGCCCACGAAGGTTAGAACAAAGTGTTAGAACGACGAATAGAAATGAAATCTCTGGTTACGAGGCAAAAGACGTGTCTAAATTGGGCCAAATAACACGCAATGTCTCCAGAATCCGGCGGAAAATGGGGAACGGAGTGTCTTAACACCAGGTTCCTTCTGCTTACCCTGCTGTGTGCGGGATACAGTGTAAAATTAAAAAAAATATATTATTATCATAATATGGTTCCTATTAATTTCATATCACGATCAACTCCTCAAACCTCGCTGTTCGTCTATATCAGGGCTTCTTAAACTTTTGTCATTCAAGACCCCATTTATGATTGCTAGTTTCTTGACGTCCCCATACAAATATAAAAGAAAAATAAATTCATATTTTTTTATGATTCATTTATTAGGTAACTATATACATATTAAAACATATAGTTTTAGAATTCGTTTTGAAATATACAAAAATCTAAAATTAAAAATTAGTGTTATTAACCCATTTGGGGTTGCGACCCATAGTTTAAAAAGCCCTGGTCTATATGTAAGTTCTTCCTCCATAACTCAAAGAGCCAAAATTAGCTAACTGTTAGATATGAACAAATATATATATTAAACTTAAAAGACAATCTTGTATTTTTACATATTTTTCAGCTAAATTGATGAATAAATATGTCTCGTTAAATATAATCAAAAAAATTCGCAAAAAAGCAATCGCACAAAACTAACTAGCCAAGGGAAAAATGAAAATATTGTATACCAACATGGTACGAAGCTCCAAAGCTTTGCAGAAGAAAGTTTAAATGAACAAGCTTGACTCAGTGATGGTGAACTTTGATTCTGGGGAAGCACTGAAATTTAATTACATATATATTTCTGTCTATATAGACATTATAATTATATATTTAAAGTATGTTTGTTTCCCTTTTTTCTAAAGAAATATATATATAAATTATCATTTTAATTTAGTTAATACTTAATAATGTAATATTAATAATATTGTTCGAGTATAATTTGGCCTCGAGTGGCCAGTCATGACCCAGTGGCACAAGCGTGTGACTGTAAACGACTGGTTGTGGGTTCGATTCCCACTCGAGGAGTGGAAATATTTAATATTTCCATTTTCTTCGCTCTGCTGCCGAGGTAAAGCGCGGCGTTAAGTTCCGCCACTTAACACGCAATGCCTCCGAATTCGGCGGAAAGTGGGGAACGGAGTGTTTTAAGACTAGGTTCCCTCTGCCTACCCTTCTGTGTGCGGGATACAGCGTGAAGCTGAAAAAAAAAAGAGTATCATTTGGATAAATATTGAATATTCCAATTCCTCGTATGGGAATCGAACTCATCACCGCGTTTACAGTCACAATTTGTGTCCTTACGCAACGATTGTCCTCTGAAGTATATTAGTATAGAAGACTCAAGTATTTATTTATTAATTTTTGTTTTTCTTTTTTATATAGCTTAACCTTGTATCCCGCACACAGCAGGGTAGGTAGAGGGAACCTAGTGTTAAGATACTCCGTTCCCCACTTTCCGCCGAATTCGGAGGCATTGCGTGTTAAGAGGCGGAACTTAACGCCGCGCTTTACCTCGGTACAAGAGCGAAGAAAATGGAAATATTAAATATTTCGAATCGAATCGAATCCACAACCACTGCGCCACGACTAGCGTCTAGAAGAAGATTAATATATATTTTTAATTTTTCAAGAATAATATTTTTAATATTGTTTACTCTTTCGAATTATTATTTTCCCGTTTGTACGTAAAACATGATATTTAGTTCTATCACACAACACACAATAGGTATCAAATTCGGCAGGAAATTAGAGAACGGGGTGTTTTAACACTACGTTTTCTCCGAATACAACAAAATGCATTTAAAAATATCACATGATGACGGTCAACGTTGATTATTGGTTTCCAATTTTATCAATTTTTAGGTAAAATGAAATAACTTATTACAGATAAGCAAATAACATAAATGCTTTGTAACGCCAGGTGCGGTGCAGGTGTCTAATGCGCAATAAATTTTAGCTAATAATTCAATAATATACCCAGTCGTTTTTATTTTAAATCGTGATTCATACGATAAATATGTACATATCTTTACTGTAGTGCCATTTTAAACGATTGTATGTAAAGTATGTACACCGCACATAGCAGGGTTAGCAGAGGGCTACTAAACCTAGTGTTAAGACACTCCATTCCCTACTTTCCGCCGGATTCGTGTTAAGTGGCGGAACTTAACGCCGCGCTTTGCCTCAACGCCAGAGCAAAGAAGATGGAAATAATAAATATTTCCACTCCTCGAGTGGGAATCGAACCTGTCGCTTTACAGTCACACTTTGTGCCTCAGCGCCACGTCTATAATGTAACTTATTGTAATTATGTGAGAAAAACTGTACTAGAATACAATACATTGTTTTTTTTACTGCTTTGTCAGTTTGTCTATGCACGTTAATCTTATTTTTTTTCAGCTTCACGCTGTGTGCGGGATACAGAATAGGATAGGCCGAGGGAACCTAGTGTTAAGACACTCCGTTGTCAAATTTTGGAGGCATTGTGTGTTAAGTGGCGGAACTTAACGCCGCACATTGCCTCGGTACCAGAGCGAAGAAAATGGAAATATTAAATATTTCCACTCCTCGAGTGGGAATGGAACCCACAACCAGTCGTTTGAATTCACACGTCTGTGCCACTCCGCCACGACTGGCCCCAGAAAATACTTAACAAATTGAAATATAGTTTTAACTATTGTATTTTGTTAAACTTTCTTTAACATTAAGTGTTTATTTTATTTCAATCACCTTGTAAACAAAGAAGTTATAACAGCTTGAATTATATATTTGTAAGGTTTTTGATTTAAGTTAAAGTAGGCGTAGGCGGGCAAAAGGCCGAAATATAGTCCTATACTTTACACAGACGAGGCTGCCAGCGAAGCGATAGTTATTATTATTACGTTAGTATATTAGAGTAGTAAAGGCCGTTGTGGTGCATCGAAACAGTGACTGACTGTAAAGCCATGACTGTGGGTTCGATTTCCACTCGGGGAATTTAGATTTTCATTTTTTAGCTCTGATACCTGAAACAAAGCGCGGCGTTGAGTTTAACGAGTCAATACGCCATGTGTCGATTTTGGGCGAAAAGTGGAGGACAGAGTGTTATAACACTAGGTCCTCCCTGATTACCCCGCAGTGCGGGATACAGCGTGAAGCTAAAAAAAAACAATAAAAAAAAGGAATAATAATATTCAATATATTATTATTATTTTGAGTAGATATCAGATCTGAAAACATTTTACATTTGGACACTCAGACCTGTTAGTATAACAGCTTTAGTTTCACGCTGTATCCCGCACACAGCAGAGTAGGCAGAGGGAACCTAGTGTTAAGACACTCCGTTCCCCACTTTCCGCCGAATTCGGAGGCTTGCGTGTTAAGTGGCGGAACTCAACGCCGCGCTTTACCTCGACACCAGAGCGAAGAAAATGGAAATATTAAATATTTCCACTCCTCGAGTGGGAATCGAACCCACAACCAGTCGTTTACAGTCACACGCTTGTGCCACTGGGCCACGACTGGCCACCATAGTAACTTCTCGTATTTATTTGAACCTGCGACCAACGAAATGTTCCGTCAATCCTTCAAAAGTATAATAACACAGCTCTTTTTGTTTACCTTATTATTTATATTTACTTTTGCAAAACTTGTATTCACTTTATTAACTTTAACTTGTACCATTGTTTAGTTTCTGTTATCGAGCTTTCAAAATATTTGTTTTACGAAACATTGTTTGAGTTAACGCTTAACGTTGCTTACTCGGTTATTACTGTACATACTACTATAGTATACTATATTTTCAATGATTTTCTATGTATTACATGGATTGGATTAGTGGTTAGGTAAGATGTATTTGTGTGGAATTAGGTAATTATGTTTTTTTAGCTTCACGTGGTATCCCGCACACAGCAGGATAGGCAGAGGGAACCTAGTGTTAAGACACTCCGTCCCCCACTTTCCTGGATACCAGATCCCCACGTCTCGATACCAGTGCGAAGCAATTGGAAGTACTAAATATTTCCATTCCTTGAGAGGGTATCGAACCCACGGTGTGCCTCTACTTTTTACCTCTACTTTATTTTTTTTTTAAAGAAAAGCTATTCACTATTGTTTATTTCAATTATTTTTTCCCTTTATTTATTAATATTACTTCACAATATTACAAAATCATATCAGACCGGATACTAGAAAACGAATTAGTATAAAACAAAACAGATTTCAACAACTGTTTCCGGCTTTAAAAGATACAGACCATTTATCAGATAAGATAAGATTAATAATAGCTCCTGTGTGATCAATAAAATGCAAATTTCTATTATCTTTGTAGATATATTATGTATTGACGTAAGCGCATGTCTAAGTAGCACTGTACAGTGCACGTGTAAGTCCTCAGATAAGGTGGAGATGGATAATAAGGATTTTTTTTTCGCTTCATCCTGTATCCCGCCCACCGAAGGTTAGGAAGAGGGAACCTAGTGTTAAGACACTCCGTTCCCCACTTTCCGACGAATTGTACGGAACTTAACGCCGCGCTTTGCCTTGACACCAGAGTGAAGAAAATGAAAATATTAAATATTTCCACTCTTCGAGTGGGAATCGAACCCACAACCAGTCGCTTTGCAGTGCACCTTTGTGCTTCTGCGCCACGACTAAAGTGGTTATTTTAATATTACAAACAGACACTCCAATTTTATTTATTAGCATAGACATAAAATAGAAAATATAAATAAGCATGCTCATAGAGCCCACAACGGTAGATTACTAATAAATAAAATTGAAGTGCCTATACACGATACATACACCAAAATAACATTTTTTACAATTTTTGTCTGTCTGTCTATTTGTTTTACCTAACATCTGGAATAGCTGGGCCGTTTTTATGGGACTTTCATTGGCAGGTAGCTGATATAATAAGGAGTAAACCTAAGGCTATTTTTATTTCAAAATTATAACTTTTTAATTTCCATACGAAGTAGCGAGCACAGAATTAAAATAATTTTTACTATCTAATTTTTTTATTTACGATACAGTATTGTATTAGTATTGTATTGTATTCATAAAGACGAATGAATTTATTAAGAACATATTTTAATTATTTTAATTAGTTTCAATGTTTAAATATTCATTTTTACTGGTACATAAGACAAAGCGTAGCGTTGAGTTTCGCAACTAAAAACGCAATATTTCCATTTTCTACGGAAGTGTCTTGACAGGTTCTCTTTGAGTACCCCGTTATGCAAGAAAAAGCGGGAGGATGCTTTTATTTTTAATATATTAATAAGCGTTACACAATTTCAACTTTGTCCAAGATAGCATTGTAGATTTTCTTACATCGATTGGCAGATAGGTAAATACTTCATATTTATGCATATAAGCATGTTAAAAATAATCAACATATAAATTTAATTCGAAAATTTTGTGATAATTCAATAATCATTGCATAACAGAATGCAATCAGATTGATAATTAACATTAACATTAATTATTCATGTTATCTTAATAAATGAGGTCGTCATGGCGCAGTAGGACAGCGTCTAACTGTAAGAGCGATGGTTGTGGGTTCTTTTACCACTCGGAGAATGAATATATTTAAATGTTCGTTTCGTCCCTCCGGTACCTAACCCGTTGAGTTCCACCACTTAACGCGTTTTTTGCTATCTTAACAAATGATTGTATAATTAGACCACCTTGTGCAGTGGAACAACCTCTTACTGTTACACTGATTAGTTGTGGGTTCGATCGACAGAATTATTATACCAATGCTAATATAACAAAGAGGTAAAATTTGTAAGTTTGTTTGTAAGGGGTAATTTTCGGATATACAGAACCGATCAAGAAAATTCTTTTACAATTAGAAAGCTACAATATTCAGCAGTATTATAGTTATAAGCTATATTTTATTATGATTTAAAATTGAATAAAAAGTTCATAGAATCCTAAAGGGACTCGAATGGGGGATAAAAGATCTAGATCATGCGGCAAAACCGCCAGCGGGTCCCTAATTTAAATTACTTTGATTTCTTGGTTAATACAGGGAGGCGTTGAATTCCGTTACTCAATTATGATGAGAAATTACTCTCAAAAATATCTTGCCACTACTAGCCACTAATATTTGTATTCAATACTAAAAGTTATAATAAAGTTAGTACAGTAACTTACATATGAAATACTGTAACAAATTTATACAGACTAAAAGGAAGTCCTGTGCTTGATCTTGGCCCGGATATTGAGTTGGCCAACTATTGGATTACCAGAATGAGCAAATACAAAGTACATATTCGTATAAATACGTATGTGTGTACATTCGACGCTATGGTGGTATTATATAATGACTGTACATGACATAGTTGTGGGTTCAATTCCCACTTGACGCAATCGTCAGTCATACAATAGTGTAATAAAACATTTGTTGTGGAAATTTTAGAGATAAGAAAATTAACACTTTAAAGGATTTTATTATGGTTTTGGGTTTATTTTAAATGCTACACGCTGTTAAGAAAGTTGTAGTGAAATTTTGACATGAAATCCATTTATACAAACAAATAAAATTGGAGTGCTTTTTTACACTTTTAAAGTGTTATTCCACACTTAGGAAAATTGAAAAAGATATTTAGAAAACGTATAAAAATTTGAACGCAGCGGGATTCTAACCTGCGCCTTTATTGTAATAAAGCGTATAAGAATTTCGACACAGCTGGTAGTAGAACGCATGACTCAGCGGTGTGAGCGCCTGGATTCAGGAGGCGCGAGTTCGAATCCTGCAGCGTTTAAATTTATTTATTTTATAGGTTTTCTAAAAATGTCTTTTTCAAAAGTGGAGTGCCTGTTTGTAATATGAAAATACCCGTTTTTTACTACATATATATTACACAATTTTTATATTATTTATTACGTACATATGTTACGTACATATGTATATATGAAATATACATAATGTATATATGAAAATAAACATTTTTACAAATTTTATCAGTCAGTATTTTTGTTTCAGCCAATATGAGACGACTCGACTGCTTTTGATAAGCTTTTACTGACAAATAGATGATGTAATAAGGAGTAACTTAAACTCCTTTAATTTAAAAGTACAACTTTTTGTCAAATTCTACGCAGACAATGTCACGGACACATCTAGTATATAATAAAATATCACGTTTCTTTATAAGCCACTATTTCTAAAACTTTTATTACAACCCTTGTAAAGCCCTTACAAAAGTTTAACATCGTATTCGAACTATTTAAAAGTTTTCCATTAAACTTTACATAAACTTGTTAATCGAATTTGTTCTAATTTGTGTGAAAGAGTAGAGATGTTTACTTAAAGCTAACTTTAGCACGTAATTTCTGTTTGAGCGTGTACCTCATTATTTAGAGATTAACCTAATACAAAAGAAGATTAATACCTAGTTCAGGGATGAGCAAGTAGTTTTTAGGCCACATACGACCCGCTACATGATTTATGCATTTATTTATACTATAGACTATATGGGAATTTAAGAAAGTTATAATTATATATTGTAATTAGCCTAAGTGATAACATCAGACATCAGCAGTTGAAAGTCTTAATATTACAAACAGAAATTCCATTGTTGTGAGTTTGATTCCCACTCGAGGAGTGGAAATATTTAACATTACCATCTCTCATCTCTGGTATCGAGGTAACGCGCCGTTGAGTTCCGCCACTTAACACGCAATACCTCCAAAAATCGGCAGAAAGTAGGGAAACGGAGTGTCATAATACTAGGTTAATACCCTGCTGTGTGCGGGATATAGCGTGAAGTAAAAAAAAATGAATTTGAAATGTGATTTAACACAATCAGCTTTAGGAATTTGGTCTGTTTTTAAAAAAATTGCTCACTCCTGACCTAGATGATGCTCCTGAAACTAAGAGCTGATGATATTGTGTCATCCAAAGAAATCAAAAGGAATTCTGAAAATTTCTGAAAAATATCTAGCCATGACGTTGCCACTAACTAGAACTAACTAAAGAGCTACCTCTCCAAATAGATTTCAGAGAAGCAACTTTTTTGTAAAAAAATGTAGTTTGAACTTAAGCTTGGAGTAAATTAAAAGATGTCAAATGAAAACATGGAAAAAGTAGCACGGGCTAAGAAAAAATCTAGTTGATTTTTTTGGATTTTAATTTAATTTGTGATTTCAAGGCGCAAATTAATACAAGGATAATTATTTTGCTTAAAAGATGCAAAGGAAAAAATCTTATCCCTTTTTTTTGGAAATTATGCAGCCAGAAAAGCTTGAAATATGGCACATGGTCAAAGTTTATATGGAGAAGTAAGAAATGAATTCATGTATGTTTTACTTACATGTATGTTTTACATACACATTTGTATAAAAAGACACCGTCAAGGCCCGAATTCAAGATATTGTGAGTTTGCTTGGGGCCAATCGTGGCGCTGTGGAACAAGCGTGTGACTGTAAATGACTGGTTGTGGGTTCGATTCCCACTCGAGGAGTGGGATATTTAATATTTCCATATCCTTAACTCTGGTGTCGAGGCAAAGCGCCACGTTAAGTTCCGCCACTTAACACGCAATGCTTCTGAATTAGGTGGAAAGTGGGGAACGGAGTGTCCATAACACTAGGTTCCCTCTGCTTACCCTGCTGTGTGCGGGATACAGCTGAAGGTAAAAAAATAATAAAAAAATAAAGGTAGCGGTAATCAACGCTGCGCTTTCTGTTAAGTACCAGAGCGGTGAAATGAAAATATGCTTAATTTAATAGTTCCCTCAAGTAGGAATTGATACCACGACCATTACACTTGTAGTCAGAGGCTATCCCACTGTGCCACGACAACCAGGCCAGGCCGGAAAATTATATATTTATGTATTTTTCCTAGAAAATGTCATTGGATTTGGATTTTTATGATTTTTTTTAATTTTTTCTTAATTTATTTTTTATTAGTACATAATTTAATTCTCAGGCTTTTCAAACTTCACCGAGCTAGTAATTAAAACAATCGCTTTAAAGTTTGGCGTTCCGTTCTCTGTAAAGAATAAAGTGTGAAGCTAAACAAAAATAACTGTCAACTATAAACTGTCAATTATTCTTAAAAAGAAAACAAGCATTTCATTAAATTTGCTACGTAGAATATGAGATACAAATGTATATAACAAATTCTATGTTGTAAATTAGTAGAGGCCACCATGGTGCACTGGAACAGCGTCTGATTGTAAACACCATCGGTTGTGGATTCGATTCCGACTCGGGAAAATTATTATATTAATATTTTATCAATTTTTCTCCTCTGGTAGCTAAGTCAAACCGTAGCGTTTTAGCACTTAACATGCAGTTTCTACTTCAGGTAGAAATTAAAGGACGGAATGTTCTGACACTATTCACTGACTATCCTGCCATGCGAGCTATAAAAAAATACTATCTATACTAACATTATAATTTCGAAAGTATATCCGTCTATCTATTTTTTCTGTTTACTACATTATTACGGCTATCTATCTACTAGCCCGATTAAGGTGAAATACAGAATAAAAATAAATATAGTCCTGGGTCAAATTTAAGCTAAGATCAACAAATATATATTTAAATGAAAGATTTAAATCTAAAGATTTAAATCTAATAATATGGCTTGAAAGTTGGTATGAAAGGTCGTATATTTATGCAGGCGACGCCGCAAGAGGTAGCTAGTATGTGTATATATAAACGTTAAAACGATACTTCTCAGTCAACTCGAAAGCGAAGCAAAAGGAGCAAACTAAGTGTAAGTGTAAATTGCATTTAGCGCCGCTTCTTGGAGCTCCTACAGTTATTAATGAATGTAGTGATAGACGTGGAGGCATTTAAAAATGGTATTTAGTTTCTTAAAGTAGTTAATGAAATTTAAAGGCGTTCAAGAAAAGAGCGCAGATTTCTTAGTTACTAATAGATTTTCTGTGTGTGTGTGTGTGCCTGGCTTTTTTATATAGCTTCACGTTTTTTCTCACATAACGCGGTAGGCAGAGAGAACCTACAACAAGAGAGAGAAATAAGACACTCATCTCTTTACATTATACATACAAATGCCGAGAAATGAACACTTAAAATATTATCATTCTCCAAGTAGTAAAGGAACTGTCAACCATCTCGTTTACAGTCAGACGCTGATACTGCACCACCATGATATATTTTTTATGTTTTTTTATCACTATTTAGCCACAAGATAATACAATTCGTCCAAATATAGTTTATTATAAATTATTGTTTATATAAATTATATTCTTTGTTACCACCACGGTGTAGTGCGACTGTCTGAGTGTAATAGGAAATCTCATCAAGGTAAGCTTTATGTTTATATTGTTTTATTCTTCACCCTGGTTAATATCACAAATAACGGCGTCGAGATCTGCCACTGAACCCACTATGTCGCGGAATCTGACAAAAAGTGGATGAACTGTCATGACACTTGGTTCTTTGTTACCTATTTGTTCCATACAAGGCGTAAAGCTTATTTAGAGAATTCAGTAACATACATACATTAACTTATCCGTCAATAATATAGAGGGGGTCAGTCGTGGCGCAGTGGCACGAATGTGTGACTGTAAACGACTGCTTATGGGTTCGATTCCCACTCGAGGGGTGGAAATATTTAATATTTCCATTTCCTTCGCTCTGGTATCAGCGACACGCAAGCCTCCGAATTCGACGGAATGTGGGGAACGATGTCTTAATACTAAGTTCCTTCTGCCTACCCTGCTATGTGTGGGATACAGCGTGAAGCTACTATGAATAATTTTTATTTGAAATCTGCATTATTTTACTGCAATGCATTATAATTTATTTTGGATTTCCAATTCAATCCATGAATTTTCAATACATAAGTATCCATATATACCTACTGGAAATTCAAATACTGTTTTTTTTTATTTTCGCCACTCAACACATTCGGCCTAGCTACAATTTGTCGGAACGCGCATTGAAAATTTCGTTTTGCTTTTAAATTCGTTAGCATCATGCCCGTGCTGTATTTAAAGCCTCAACCATTTGGTAGAAGAACATTTCTTTTTTCAGTTTCACACACATTGAGTGCAAAGTGGCGCAACTTAACGCCGCGTTGTCTCTTTAGAGCGACAATTTTTCCCCGTGGGGGGACGGGTTAAGAATACAATTCCCCCCCGCCGCTGGGTAGCGTCCCGTAAAAGGCGGGTAACCCAGTAGTTTGGTGGTAGGAGATTCGTTCTCCGACTGGCTCGCGACCACTATCATGTCAAAGACGAACCGCCAAATATCATATGATGTGTTCCGGTTCGATGGCATGTAAGCCAGCTCTCCCTATTCCCACCATTCCCATCCTTCCTACCTCCTTCTGTCCTACATTCCCAACGCATCCATAACTTAAATGTTGTGGATGTCTATGGGCGAAGGTAACCACTTACCACCACGTGGGCCTTCAGCTCGTTTGCCTCCTTTATTCCATAAAAAAAAAAAAAAAAAAAAAATAATAAAATGAATTATTTCTTGAAGTAGAGATCAACATGAATCTCTTATTTCATTACATACTTTACGTGCCAAAATATAAAATATTCATAAAGTTCTCAAAATGTCTGCATGTGAGCGGAACAAATCTACCAAATGAGAGTCATCTGTACAAAATTTATGGTCCAAAATGTTTGAACATTATATATTTATAAAATACTTGCCTTACGACTGACTGATTGACATACGACGTACAAGAGTAACAGTAGTCGCCCAGTAGGGCGGAAAAGTCTGAAAATTCTTATGTATGTTAGGAGCCTACGGTACCGTAGGTTAGGAGTTTTAATAAAACACTAAGGGAGGATTTCCTGAAATTCCTACCAGCACGAAGAAAACGGGAATACACAAGCAAAATTGCGGGGGACATCTAGTATTATTTAATAAAAGGTAAAAAAATCGCGTAACAAAGTAACTCTCGTCAAATTCGATTTCCTCCTTGATAGGAGTTCCTCTAATCAAGAACGTATGTAAATAAGATACATGGTGATTACGATTGATAATACAATATTTGAACAGGAATGTTTGGATTACCTTTTTAGGAACGCTCTGTAGATTAACGAAAGTAAATGAACTAGGTTTTTTTTTTTAGCTTCACGCTATATCCCGGACAGCATCAGCATCGGAAGGGTAGGCAGAGGGAATCTAGTGTTAAGATACTCCGTTCCCCGCTTTCCGCCGAATTCGGAGGCTTGCATGTTAAATGGCGGAACTTAACGCCGCGATTTAAACTTGGATTTTTTATATTTTTATCCATGTCATGCTGAAGGCCGAGAGATAATCGCTTCCGCTTATAAGACATTATCAGTTAAGTGGCGGAACCTAACGCCGCAACGCAAATCAAATTGATATGGAAGTCCTGAATGTTATTTGAAAATTCTTTTTAACAAAATTTCGGCATTGAGCATGTAAATTTAGATATTGAGCAAATTACCATATTCAAAGAATACATTTAATATTAAAAGAATAAATAAATATAAAGTAGCAATATCTAAAATTCGTCGTTATCAAGGCGCAAATACGAAACTAGGTGATAATGAATGGGTTAAAACAGACTTCGGAAGTGTTGGCATTGATGATTCAAGTGTTTTCTAGATGCATCCGAGTTGTAAATACGCCATACATGTATTTAAATATTTGGTTAAGTATGAAGAAGTTTCTGATCCTTTGTCCAGAAATATCGTAGAAATACGTAGAAATATCTTCCTTTTTTTAGCTTCACGCTGTATCCCGCACACAGCAGGGTAGGCAGAGGGAAACTAGTGTTAAGACACTCCGTTCCCCACTTTCCGCCGAATTAGGAGGCATTGCGTGTTAAGTGGCGGAACTTAACGCCGCGCTTTGCCTCTGATACCAGAGCGAAGGAAATGGAAATATTAAATATTTCCACTCCTTGAGTGGGAATCGAACCCAGAACCAGTCGTTTACAGTCACACGTTCGCCACGACTGGCCTCAACGTAGAAATATGGTATATATTAATTAGATAATTTGATTTTTATATTTTAATGAAACAAACCTTCTTAAGTATTTTATTAACTACTTCTAGTTTTCTGAATACACCCCACTTCTATATAACCCCACTTATACATAAATTAGTTTTTGATATAAATATTTAGTTACCAAAGTAAAACCAAAGCAAAATATATCAAGTTCTACCGAAATGTTGATTCCATTTTCAAGTCGCATTAAAATTCCATTTGTCAACTGCGTAAGGTTATCGCAGGATGCCCTTTCGTACACTTTGCCTGTACTTTGAAGATGTTTCTCGAAAGTCATGTTTTTGTTAGTATACTTATATATTTATTTATCTGAAATATGTTTGGAAAGATGATTTTTTAACTTTTGGTGTATACTGTAGAAAAGTATCTTTAATATTGTTTAGAAACATGTAAATACCAGGTTTTTATGACTGCTCTGTGAGAAAAAGATTTTCTCACATAGCAGTCATAAAAAACCTAGTGTCAACATACTCTTTTTTCCACTTTCCGCCCGAAAAAATTCTACCATGTCGAAATCGAACCCAACAATGGGACACTCCAAATTAAAGTGTTAACATTTGCAATATTTTGATTCTTGGTATAGTTAGATTTAAATTCTGTAACCTCGCTTTCTTTGCTACCATAAACAAAATTAACTGTAATTTTAAATCAGACCATTGGCAATTGTTACAGAAAATAATAATATAAAAGAAGTTGTTCGGCGTTAAGTTCCGCCACTTAACACGCAATGATCCCAAAATTCAGTGGGGAATAGGAAACGGAAGGTTTTAACACTAGGTTCCCTCTGGCTACCCTCCTGTGTGCGTGATATAGCGTGAAGCTAAAAAAAATGATGATGATGATTGGCTAATAAAGTATGACTCCCCTGACTCGAATCTGTGTTTTTCATTTAATGCAATATCAAAATATTGATTTCAACATTATTGCTTAACAGGAAAAAATCAATTTCAACTAAATCGATGTTACTTTCTTGAAATCAGTGTACGAACATTTTATAGTACTAATAAAAGGAGCGATAGACTTAATGAAAGCCTTATAGGTCGATTTTTAAGGCGCTATAAAATCTTTTCATTACGCACATAAATTAATTTGGAAATGTCTTCACTTCTTTTTAAAAACGGTAAATTACTTAGAAATAGCTTGTTCTGTATGAAAAAAGATTAAAGTAATCAGGTTTATAGGTGTTAATAGTTTTGTTGAAAATCATTTTTTTAGTATAAGATTTAGGACAACACACTCCATTCTCTTTTTTCAGCCTAGCATATATATTCTATACTAGCGGCCCGCTAGCGGCTTCGGCGCGTGAACTATTTCGTTATATTGCAACCCTCGAGGACGCATTTTTAAAAAATAAAGTAGCATATGTTTAAGCTTACATTATTAACTATATTTATGCCAAAATTCATTACAATTGGTCAAGCGGTTTAGATTTTTCATATAAACTTACATCCCCTATTTCAACCCTTTAGAGGTTGATTTTTGAAAAAATAAGTAGCCAATGTTAGACCCTGGATTTTTTACTATTTTCATTCTAAATTTCATCCAAATCGGACCGGTAGATTAGGCGTGAAAGCGTGACAGACAAACACACAGACTTTCCCATTTATTATATAAGTATGGATTAAGTGACGGAACTCAGTGAATTCGTAGAGAAAAAAATAATGAAATAGTGACTATGGAACTGATAACCATCGCATTTACAATCAGACGCTGTCCCACTGAGCCATGATGGTCTTTAAGTGTATTTTTTTATATTTATTTCAGAAATGTGTGTGAGAGAGTATGAGAAATGTGTTATCTAAATGTGGTACACTTATTATAATATAAATGTACCACATTTAGATAACACACTAAAGTTGTAGTTAAACCTAAAAGTAAAATTTTTAGAGCGTGATGAATGTGAATATAAATTCTGGATAAAATCATGTTTTTTTTCTACATTGCTAGTTAAAAATAGCAGTACCTATTATATACTGTGTAATTTTTTTTAATAAGAAAAATTGTAGTGGGGAACGGAGTGTCTTAACACTAGGTTCCCTCTGCCTACCCTGCTTTGTCCGGGATACAGCGTGAAGGTAAAAAAAAAATTGTAGCAATCATGCATCTCCAAGATTTTCCAGTTAGAATTAAAAGTTTTGTATTTGTTAGCAAACAAAATATATAAGCATTATATATTTTATTTGCGAAAGTACTCAAATATTTCTGTACATACTGTTTTTTTTATATTAAAACACTTCGCTATTCTTGTTTTTCAGCGTCTCGCTTTTTTCCGCATAAGGAAATAAATAAAGAGATCGTTCTCTACTTTTCTTTTTAGCTTCACGCTGTATCCCGCACAGAGCAGGGTAGGCAGAGGGAACATACTTGCCCCACTTTCCGCCGGATTCGGAGGCATTGTTTGTTAAGTGACGGAGCTTAACGCCACGCTTTACCTCGACACCGGGCGAAGAAAATGTAAATATTAAATATTTTCACTCCTCGAGTAGGAATCGAATCTACAACCAGTCGTTTACGTTACGTTAACGACTGGTTGTGGCTTCGATTGACATTTTTCATTGTTCGAGTGATCGACACGCTTGTGCTACTGCGCCACGGCTGGCCCCAGTCACTACTCTCCACCTTAATTCACGACATAGTGTATCTTAAATTTCTCTATAATAATAAAAACTTAACTTATTATAAAGCTACAACCAACACATCAAAATCAATGGCCAGATAATTAAATTGCTGACATGATTTTAACTATTAGAAAGAACAATGAAAATTCTACTCAAACATAACAAAAATAAGGTCTAAATTACAATATTTTGATGATATCTTGTATAAATAGGACGGGGTTGTTCAAAAGTGCTCTCACCGAGGAGGATGGCAAGCATCGAGGGTCAAATCATTGTTATAAGTATTATTCGTTTATCTCGTAGCATCTTAAGATTCACCTTGGCTGGATAGCTTTTATCAGAAAACTGGTTGTGACCCTGACTTTGTCCGTGAAATTTATAAGAAAATAGAATTTAGCCTTTAATTTACAACAGAAATGATTTCGTGGCTTTTTCAAACAGTATCTGATGATACTTTCGTGTATAGTATACATAGTGCAAAAGATTAAGGTGAAATATTGTACATCAACTTCTTATTTAGTAGAAAAATAATATATTAATAGTTCGTATTATTTGCATATGAGTTATATAAACTATTTAAAAATACACCTATTCTCAGTCTTACTGTGTCGTCTTCTAACAGTAGTGCTACTGACGATATCCTTCTCAATATACTTGACCATCAAACAAAACAATATTAACATGTTATTCTAACAACTTTATTTATTGTTACATATGATCATTTATGTTAAGATAAATTATAAAATGACTACACCCGCGAAGTTTTACTATCAGTAAGTGCTACTACCAGTAGTACTACTGGCAACAACTTACTGGTAAGAAATGAAAAGATTATTGAGAAAATAGGTGAGAAAACACATAGCATAACGTACTAAAACCAAGTTCTGTATATCAATCCGCTAAGTAAAGGATGATGAAAAATCATGAATAATTAAACCTTCGTTCACTATTCCCGTTATTGTGTCACCGCACTATTGTACGGTATATTATTTAGCGTTTAAACGTTAAGTAAGGATAATCTGATGTAAATCCAGTGAAATTTAGCTAAAACATGTATACATCAGTTTTAACCTAAATCAACAAAACTGAGAGCTCATGCGGTCGCGTTTATATAATGCGACCTAAGTTTATGTTTATATATTTTTTTCTTATTTTTTACTGTGTACAGTACTTTAAATATATTAAGTGGCCAGTCGTGGCCCAGTGGCACAAGCGTGTGACTGTATACGACTGGTTGCGGGTTCGATGTTCGATGTTCCCACTCGAGGAGTGGAAATTATATTTCCATTTTCTTTGCTCTGGTGTCAGGTAAAGCGCGGCGTTAAGTTCCGCCACTTTACATGCAAGCCTCGGAATTCGGAGGAAAGTGTGGAACGGAGTGCCTTAACACTAGGTTCCCTCTGCCTAAACTGCTGTGTGCGGGATACAGTGTGAAGCTAAAAACAAAAAATATTAAGGTGGTATAATATTTTATAAATGCCATTTTTTCTTGCCTTGTCGCTTGTTTGTGCAGAACGGAATGTTTTGCTCTCTACATTAAGTACTTTCTAATCTGTCTTTTGATGACATACGGGTAAAAGCGTAAAAGTAGTTCTTTATCTATCATTCAAATTGTTACAAATACAAATACAATTTAATGCACATAAATTTATAAATAAAATCACGCAAGAAATAAAGTAGAAAAAGTATAATAGGGCCTTATCAGTTAAAGCGATTTTTTCCAAGCAATCTTTGGATGTTGGAGTTGCATAGTGATAGTGCAATGATAAGGACTGTCACATTGTATATTTAATACTTAAAAAATAACATAAAAATAATGTTAGTCATACATAAACAATAACTTTTTTTTTATTGATGAAAGGAGGGCAAACGCGCAGAAGCACTACCTGATGGTAAGTAGTTACCTTCGCCCATAGACATACACAAGATTAGAAAGGTTGTGCATGCATGCCGACCTTAAGGAGGGTGAAGGAAAGGAGGGAAGAAGGAAAGGAGGGAAGAAGGATAGGGATGGTGGGAGTAGGGACAGAGAGCTGGCTTACATGCCATCGAACAGGAACACATCACCAGATGTTTGGCGGTTCGTCTTTGACATGATAGTGGTCGCGAGCCAGTCGGAGAACGAATCTCCTAAAACCAAGCAAAAAACTTTAAGCTGAACATGTCAATTATTCATAGTAACAAAAAAAAACTAAGATAAAAAATACAACCCACTCATAAGAAAAATGTAAACAGCAATATCGTATCGTAGCCGTCAATTGAAAAACATTCATCAAGTCACATTACCGCCGCCGGATGGCAGATTGACATTTGCGTTCCTCTCGTGAGATGGAAATTACACGAGGATTAAATGGATACGCTCTATATAACGATTTCGTTCATTTAATGTGTGTGTTTTTTTTAATATTTAGGTAAAATCAACTTTTAATTAATCCAGGCCTCTAATTAAAAGTTATAATATAGTTATAAGCTAATGTGGCCAGTCGTGGCCCAGTGGCACAAGCGTGTGACTGTAAACGACTGGTTGTGGGTTCGATTCTCACTGGAGGAGTGGAAATATTTAATATTTTTATTTTCTTCGCTTTGGTGTCGTGATAAAGCGCGGCGTTAAGTTCCGCCACTTAACACGCAATGCCTCCGAACTCGGCGGAAAGTTGGGAACGGAGTGTCTTAACACTAGGTTCTCTCTGCCTACCCTGCTGTGTGCGGGATACAGCGTGAAACTAAAAATAATAAAAAAATCTTTTAATTTTGTAGGAAATGTGGATGGTAATGAGTGTGTGGAATCTTGGCTAGAATTATGTAAATAAGTTTGAACAGATTAATTTATATACTTTTATTGTAGATAAATCAGAGAGAAGGTAGTGTGAAAACACTCCTTTCTCCACTTTCCCCTTGAATGCGAAACATTTGAAGCTCAACGAGGTACTTTATCTTCTTAACCAAAGCCATGAAATAAAAATTATTAAAAAATGATCCTTTCACCGACAAATAACTCCAATTTCTCTCCTTAATCACTTAACTCAATAGTACAGCTTACATGACAAAGCTAAAAGCCTCCCTTTACGTTATGCATACGACAAACGTTCCTACAGTTTATATAAGCTACAAGCACAGAGCTTACAAGCTTTGCATATATTAAGAGCAGAATGACATTGTAACTTGGTTGATATATATTTGACTTTTCAATATAGTTGCTGGTTCAAATCCTAATGCATATATCTTTAAAAAAAATTTTTTTACGTGTTTCTTTGTTATTAGTAAGGTCAGTTGCTGTCAACGCAATGGTTATGGATTCGATTACCACTCGAGGCACCGATTATTTAAATTTTAATTTCCTCTCTGTGGTCCCTTTGATAAAGGCGTTTCGCCACTCATCATGTAATGTCTCTATTTTCGGTGGAAAAGTGAAGGACGGTGTGTGTTAACACTAGAACCTCTCTGACTACCCACCCCTCTGTGCGAGAAAAGTAGGAAGATAAATTCAAGAGCTATTTTTAATATCTTTAAGTATAAGTATTTAATACATTTTCGAAAAATTACGAATCTGACAACCAATTAGATATAAGTTCCCATGCTCTCCACTCTCTGTGTTTTAGAATCAAGTATACAATGGACTACCACTACTACTAGTACTACCTCCGTATTTTATTATTAAAGTCAAAGTTTATTAATTTAATACAAAATGAGAAATTTCCTTTTTCCATTTTCCATTTATTTTTTATCTAACAAGAACATCATAACATAAATATACACGCGAAATTTGAACCAAAAACCATCGCTTAAGAATATAAAAGGTAATTGTAAATCATGTAAGTACTCTAGCCTTGCCTTTGACGTACAACCGCATGGACGGAGTCTGGTGTAATGTGTCACGTAATATCTGCATTTAGGCTTACAAGATTACAGTTTAAGCACGTGTAACCAGATTTACCGTACTCATAGACGTCAATTAGTTTTAACTTGATAAATAAATAAAATTAATGATAATTCACGGCGTTCAGTTCCGCCACTAAATACGCAAAGTCTCCATTTCGGGCGAAACGAACGGAGAACGGAGTGTCTTAACACTATATTCAATTTGAAAAAGCCTGAAGCATGCATATTAAGGACTCAATTTCATACTTGTTTATTTGTTACTCTTCGGATCTATGACTATTATATATTAAACATTTAATTCAACTATTTATATGCGCAAAACGTTTGGTACATTTAACGTATACGGTACGCAGTATATATGGAATATGATTGAAAATGCAAACCATCGGTGCATTAGGATAGCATCTGGCTGCAAACGCGATTGATTATGGGGTCGACTCCCATACAGGGGAATATTTAAATTTATTTTTTTTAATTCTCCGCTCTGATTTTCTGATATCCGTGGAAACACGGTTTAAAATTTTTCCAGTTCACTCGCAAGATCTAAATATCGAACGAAAAGTGCAGAACGGAGTGTCTTACTGTCTTCTCTCGACCTACCCTGCTATAAAAAGGAAAAAAGCAGTAACACTGTTTTTTGGTTACTTATAAAAATACTATAACATCAGAAATATTTTGCACGACAATAACTGCATTATTGTTAAATAGTGATGGTTATTAACGTCCACCTCAAAAGCGTTGTTAGCAATTATACAATACTGAAGTTGTATATAATTATCATTACGAAGAAACTAAATGATATACTTTTAATCATTTTTAAAGTGTTATTCCACATTTAGGAAAATTGAAAAAGTCTTTTAGGAAGCGTATAAAAAATTGAACGCAGCGGGATTCGAACCCGCGCCTCCTGAATACCGTGGGTTCCGCTTCGTAAATGTCTTTTACGAAATTATATAGTTACAAGAAAATTGATATTTTAGAATGTATTATATTTCGTTACTTGACTTAACCTTATCTTTTATAATACTTTCATTTCCACCTACATATTCTAATTATATTTTCATGGTATCAGGTGGTGCGGGTTTGAATACCGCTACGTTCAAATTTTTATACGTTATCTAAATGTCTTTTTCAATTTTCCTAAGTGTGGAAATTTAAAAATGTTTAAAAGTGTTATTGTATAAGTCTAGAAATATTTTTGGAATAACACTTTAACAATGTTTAAAAATAATCTGAAAATAGGTGGCCATAAATTAGGTCTGATAAAAGGTCGGTAAAAAATAATCATAAAATAGATCTAAAAATAAGTTGTCAAATAGAACCTAGTGTCAAGACACTCAGTTCTGTAAAAGATTTTAAAGAATTAAAATTTATAATAATACTTACTTATAAGTACCACAATTACTATGTAAATACTACTGCACAATAGTAGAATTAATTCATCAAAATATACGAAACAGTGGCGTCACTGCTGAAACAGCGGCGTCACGTGTAATGTAACGCAATTGTTAGATTTAAGTTAAGATCGATTGATACAAGATTTAATGCCCAAAGTGGATAAAACATTTATCTAGTTGTCTTAGCGTCTCACTGTAATCACGATGGTTGAGGGTTCGATATCCACTTGGTGGAATAATTATAATTTAATTCTTTTCATTTGTCCATTCTGGTACCTAAGGCGAAAGGTTGAGAACCTCTCAATTGCCTTAACTTAGGCAGAAAGTGAAGAATTTCTAACTCCTGCTATGAAAGAGCGTGAAATATTCACTTTATAAAGCAAAATATTAATTAAAAACAGCTGCTCTACTGAAAACAGTTGGAAATGTCTAGACGAAATGTCAAATCTTAGCATAAATTTAAATATCAAAGAGGCCATTGATGGAATGTAAATAAGCGATTTGTTTTGTTAATTAAGACGCCCGTCGAATTATTTATAGAAATTATAGGTAGAATAATATAATATATATTTTCTGGGGCAGTGGAGCAGTAAATAAATAGTAGTAGATTTTGAGCTACTAAGACGAATCGCGGCGTTAAGCTCCGCCAACTTAACCTACTGTGTGACTGTAAATACCGGTTATCGGTTCGATTCCTACTCGAGGAATAAGAATATTTCATATTACGGTGTCGAGATAAAGCGCGGCGTTAAGTTAAGCTACTTAACACACAATGTCTCCAGAATTCGGCGGAAAATCAGGAACAGAGTGTCTTATCACTAAGTTCCCTCTGCCTATGCTACTGTGTTCAACGTGACGGTACTGTATGCAACCCACAAAGTTGGGAAGAAAATAGAGAAGTACGATAACTCAAGATTATCTCCCTTTCTCTGCTGCTATTATGCAATAATGATGTCTTTTCTTTTTTTTTAGCTTCACGCCGTATCCCGCGCACAGCAAGGTAGGCAGAGGGAACCTAGTGTTAAGACACTCCGTTCCCACCAAATTCGAAAGCACTGCGTGCTAAGTGGCGGAATTTAACGCCGCGCTTTGCCTCCACACCAAAGCGAAGAAAATGGAAATACTAAATATTTCCACTCCTCGAGTGGAAATCGAACCCACAACCAGTAGCTTTACAGGCACACCGATGATGATTCGGAGGAAGTATTAACTGGTTTGGAGAGGCATTTTTTTTTAAATTGTACTCTTTTAAAAGACTTTCTTTTACACTTCTACTCTTTTTTACTTACTGCTTAATGCGCTAGATACAAGATTCTGTATGTCGTCGTATATTTTGATATATATTTACATATCTATATATATATATATATATATATATATATATATATATATATATATATATATATATATATATATATATATATATATATATATATATATATATATATATATATATATATATATATATATATATATATATATATATATATATCAAAATATACGACGGTCTATGATGGAATGCTTGCTCGCAGCGATCCCCGCCAGCCCTACTTGTTAGGGCTGCAGAGTTCCATCCGCCACGTACACCAGGGCACTGTATGTTAGGGCGTCCCCCCGAGGCGACGCGCACCAGCGCGTCCCCGTTGGTGTGAAAAGTGGGGAGGGGGGAGTAGACGAGTGCGGCGTTGGGGACCGCCACCCGACACGCCATGTCCGAGACGGCGGGAAGTGGAGGACGGAGCTACAAATAGCTACGTGGAATGTAAGAGGAGGGATGGAACAGAAGATGAATGAACTACTAGATGTGATGGATGATAGAGATCTGGATGCGATCTGTGTGACTGAGACCAAGAGAAAGGGCAGTAACACTACCGATCTGCCGGGCAGTCGCGTAGCTCTCTGGGCCGGCGTACCAGAGAGTGATCGCGGGTGTCAGGGGGTAGGTGTGTTGTTGTCCTCTCGATTGGTGTGTACAATGGTGGAATATAAGGCGATAAACCCGAGGCTTCTTTGGGTTCGCTTTAAGCTGGGGATAACAAGATTATTCTTGTTAGCGGCCTACGCGCCAGTATCCTCAGCTCTATCAGGCGAGCTAGAGGAGTTCTGGGAGAGTGTCAGGGAAGTTCTAGGTAGCGTAAGAGCGAATGAAAAATTAATAGTGTGCGGTGACTTGAATGGATGGGTCGGAACCGAGCGGATCGGTTACGAGCTTATATTAGGGAAGTACGGTGATAGGAGAGTGAATGAGGCTGGTAAGCTTATTTTGGAACTTTGTAAGGAGAAGAATTTGTTTGTGGCAAACACGATGTTTGACCACAAACAAATTCATCAGTACACATGGGAGCGAATGGAAGAGAAAAGTATGATTGACTTATTCCTGGTGGATCAGCGTATTCGGAACCAAGTTATGGACACACGTGTGTTTAGGGGTGCCGACTTGGGAACGGACCATTATCTAGTTGTTACTAGAATAAGGGGTCTGTTCACAGGCTGGCGCGCCCGCACGACGTGTCCAAACTTGGAGGCGAATAACCGCATAAGAAGCTGGAAGCTTCAAGATCCACCTATTAAAGAGGAATATAAAGAAAGGGTTTCCAAGAAGCTAGACAGTTGCGAAATAGGAAATGAGAGTGTAGAAGTATGCTGGCAGAATCTTAGGAATAGTATGACTGAAGCAGCAATAGAGGTGTGTGGTACGGTGAAAAGAGGCTTTACTAAAAAGCGCGATGAATGGTGGGATGATGAAGTGAGAGATGCCGTAGAAAGAAAGAAGAAAGCATGGCAGGATTATAAAGCCTCTGGTAAGAATAAAAGTATGAGAGAGATCAAGAAGAAAGAGTATAAGTTGCAAAAGCACCAAACGAAAGCACTGATTAAGGCGAAGCGTGAAAAGTCGGAGAATGAAAGAGATGAAAGGTTGACGAACAACTTCCGAGAAAACACGAAGCTTTTCTGGAGAGAAGTTAGTGATTCTCGGGGTTCTTCGTCAACCTGCAGAATGAAAGGGGTGCTTTCGAAGGACGGTGAGATACTAACTGAACCAACACCCGTTTTGCAACGATGGGCGGAATTCTATAAGGAGATGTATGAATGTGATGACGCCTCTGTCTCAAGTAACAGCGATATGCTGAATCTTGATGTAGCAGACGGCGAAATCAGTATAAAAGAAGTAGAGAGTGCCATAAGAAGTTTGAAATGTGGTAAGGCAGCGGGAGCAGATGGATCTACTACTGAGATGATCAAATATAGTGGGCCGCGCGTCTTGGACCTGTTCTTTCATCTGTGCAATTTATGATGGAAGAAGAGGGAGGTCCCAGATGATTGGCGAGGCGCAGTCATCGTGCCTTGGTATAAAGGCAAAGGTTCACAGATAGACTGTGCAAGCTATAGGGCTATCAGTTTGATTAGCTTAGGTAGTAAAATTTATGCTAAAATTTTAGCGAGAAGAATGCAAGAGAGATCTGAGAGGCTGTTGTGGGAGGCCCAAGGAGGCTTTAGACCTGGAAGAGGGTGTATGGACCAGATCTTCTCCCTCCGCATGATCACAGAAAATTTTTTTGCTGTAAACCAAAAAGTTTTCTGTGCTTTTGTGGATTTGGAGAAGGCATTTGACAGAGTTGTGCGAAAGAAGTTATGGGAGATACTGCCTCGGTACAATGTGAACGGACCCTTGTTGCAGGTTGTAAAGTGTCTTTACCGAGATCACTCAGCCTGTGTACGAGTAGGAGCTGGCATGTCGCCTCGATTTGATATTCAATCGGGTGTCAAACAGGGTTGTACCATGTCAGCTTGGCTGTTCAATTTGTACTTGGATAGTTGTCTCCAAGGAGTGAAATAAAGTGATATGGGAGTGAAAGTGGGTGACTTGAACTTAAACTGCCTGTTGTACGCAGATGATGCAGTGCTTATTGCATCATCAGAATGCGAGTTGCAGGCATTGGTCACCATCCTGAAAGATGGGTGTGAAAATAATGGTCTAAGCCTGAATGCGAGTAAAACTAAGATTCTGGTGTTTGAAAGAGATGAAGAAAGAACGGAATGCAAGATCATGGTTAACAGAAAGAAACTAGAGCAAGTGAATGAGGTGGTATATTTGGGAAGTATGTTTAGCAGAGATGGAAGATATGATATGGATGTTGAAAGGCGTATTGCTGCCGGTAACAGGGTTAACGGTGCCCTCGCTGCGTTGATGCGACGGCGGAACGTGAGCATAGCCGCACGTTTAGCTGTGCACAATGCAGTGCTGGTAACGACGCTGCTATACGGCAGCGAAACGTGGGTATTGCAGAAGAAGAATGAAAGAAAGATGAATGCTGTGGAGATGAGATCTCTTCGAAAGATGTGCGGAGTCAGCTTAGCTGATCGAATCCGCAATGAAGAGATACACAGAATGGCAGGTATTAGCGAGAACGTCATAGTAAGAATGAAGAAGGGCGTGCTCAGGTGGTTTGGGCACGTCGAGAGGATGAGTGATGAAAGAATGGTGAGAAAGATTTATGAAGCAAAGGTGAGTGGTAAGAGAGGCAGGGGGAGACCTCGGTTGACCTTCGAAAACACAGTATCGATGATACTGGAGGAAGGTCACGTAAAAAGCATGAGGACCCCCCGGAGGGCGTGTATGAAGAGGTTGATGACAGTGGACGAGGCGAAAGAAGTATGCAGGGACCGTAGCGTTTGGCGCTCCGTTCTCTCTGACTACCCCGCAAGGGATACAGCGTGAAGCTAAAAAAAAAAAAAAAAAAAAAAAAAAAAAAAAAAATATATATATATTTACATATCTAAAGCCGGTGAACGCGATGCTGTTCGTGTTATGTTATTCATACATAATTTTGAATTGTAAAATAAGGAATATTTTAACATATAATTCATTTTAGTACATAAGAGAGATATATTGAAAAATTATATTATATATTTTATGAAAGCACCTTTATTAAGATCAACTAATTATTTTACGAACTTTTGTTTATTTAGATGTTCACGTGTTTATAATACAATGTTTGAAATAGGACGTTAAACAATTGTATGTGTAGAGACGTAAGCTTTTTTTTAGCTGTAGGGAGAAAGAATCTAGTGTTACTTTATAGCCCGCTTTCTACTCCAGTTCTAGACATTTTTTTTTTGTTTTTACATCGTCGAATATACATATTTAAATATATAAATTAAATGATCCTCTAAGACGGAATCGGCATCCATTGTACATTGTACATAGTAAGTCATGTGCTGGCAAAGGCCACAAGTAATTACAATATAAAAATACTTGAAATGGCGAAAGAGATTGAGCTTAGACATTACTTGACATCGTCCGTCTACAGCGCTGTTTTTCAGCTCCATCATAATTTTACAAATTATAATCAAACATTTTTTTTTAGCTTTACGCTGTATCCCGCACACAGCAGGGTAGGCAGAGGGAACCTAGTATTAAGATACTCCGTTCCCCACTTTCCGCCGAATTCGGAGGCATTGCGTGTTAAGTGGCGGAACTTAACGCCGCGCTTTACCTCGACACCAGAGCGAAGAAAATGGAAATAATGAATATTTCCACTCCTCGAGTGAGAATCGAACCCACAACCAGTCGTTTACAGTCACACGCTTGTGCCACTGGGCCACGACTGGCCACATATCATCAAAAATACAAATCTAATAATAAAAATACATTTTGATATCAACAACTTTATTAATTGTAAAAGAATCGAAAATATATAACTGATATATATATATATATATATATATATATATATATATATATATATCAGTTATATATGATGAGGCTTTCATATATACGAAAACCCTATATTGAAAATAGCATCAATATTAGCATTAGTAATACATACTACTACTTACTGTTAATTAATATGTTTTACGATATTCAATACGTCATTAAAAATAATAAAGGTTCAAGTATTTTGTTTTCCATCATCACGCTTTTTCGCGCATAGCAGACTAGGCTTTGTATAAGTATAATACAATCTATTATAAAGATTTTCTCTGTTCTACAGCTCTTAACAATGAAAATATTTTATACTAGCGGCCCGCTCGCGGCTTTGCCGCGTGAACTACACAACGGTTTCGTTGTTTTGCA
Organism: Dryas iulia moderata; assembly: GCA_019049465.1. NCBI lineage: Eukaryota > Metazoa > Arthropoda > Insecta > Lepidoptera > Nymphalidae > Dryas > Dryas iulia. The sequence goes on from CM032418.1 coordinate 1,787,837, forward strand.
ACCCTCGGGGGTGGTTTTATTAAAAAATAAAGTATCCTATATTTAAACTCGGATTATCAACTATATTTTTATGTATTACAATCGGTCAAGCGGTTTATGTCTTTCATATAAACTTTCATCCCTTATTCCAACCCTTCAGAGGTTGATTTTCGAAAAAATAAGTGGCCTATGTTAGACCCAGTAACTTTTACTACTTTCATTCAAAATTTCATTCAAATCGGGACGGTAGATTAGCTGTGAAAGCGTGACAGACAAACACACAGACTTTCGCATTTATAATATAAGTATGGATATAATTTCCTTCGTTCTAGTATGAAGGCTAAGCGCGGCGTTGAGTTCTGCCACCTTAACACGCAATGACTCAAGAATTTAGCGAAAAAAGAGGGACGGAGTGTTTTAACATGAATGGGGAAATGAAAAGAATTTAAATATACCTAAATCATTCCTCCAAGTAGAGATCGAACCCACTAATTTACAGTTAGTTGCTGACCCACTAAGCCACAATGGTCTTAAGTGTTTTTGTATAGTTCAGAAACTAAATTTCCCAGAACTACAATTGAAATGAACTCGATTTGTATAACAATGCATGACACCCTTAACCACTTCACCAACTTGGCCAAGCGTCCGCACTATACTTAACTTTTATTAGCTTCAAGCTTTTATCTATAGAAAGGGGTAGGCTGATAGAAGTCTAGTGTTATAACACTCCGTCCTTTGTTTTGCACCTGAACTTCAGACATTATAGGTTGATTGGTGAAACTTAACGCTATGTTTTATCGTGCTAAAGCGAGGAAACGAGAATTATTGAGCTGAGCGAAGCTCTTACTGGTCAAAACTGCGTTTCGTTATGGTTTAACTCTTCCTGGGCTATTTGTAGAAGACCTCTGAAATATGGCAGGGATATCAAGTAGTGTCTTGTTTGCTGTAAAGTTTTTTGGTGACAATTGTAATTGTAGTTTTAGAATAAATAGTAGTTAAATGGTCAAAAAATGCCCATCGGCTTAGGCTGTGAAACGTTTTGAAATCGCACGCGCGTCCACTTGACATCACTTCACCTAGCTGCGCGAGCAAATAAATTTTATTCTTATTTCTTTAATTGCAACAGTTTTCTTTTCATACTTTTTTAACATGTAATAACATTAAATATGTACTTCTCTCAGCTAAATATGTACTGCTTTCCGCCATGCAGAGCAAAGAGACGGTTCCTTGTTTAATTGTACCTTTGCGCCACGACTAGCCCCTAAAAAAAGATATGAATAATATTTTAAAAAAATGATACTTTCCAAGAGTCGTGTGTTCGAATCCTACTTACTGAAGTATATACTATACATAATCTAAAAGTGTATATAACACTTTAAAAAACGTTCAAATATTTCTCTGAATATCCAAAATTTGGAACATATTATCTAATTATCATATCAAATTTGTATCATTAACACGCGCCACCGGACTACACAGCATTGAAACACTGCAGTTAACGTTAATTAACGCTGTGGTCGCTTGTGATACGCAATTTGCTCAACAAAGCTGCTTAGTCGAAACCTAAATCACTAACATATTTAGTCAATGTTTAGAACAGTGGCTTGCCTTTGATAATAGATTTGATAGGAACAGATTACTTTCACATTTTGAACTAACTTTGAGTTAATTTACACAAGGTGGTTACTTGATCAAGTATTTCAGAAGAAAATATTACTTTTTAAAAAAAGTTTTACAGTTTATTTATGATGAGATATATGAATATATTTGATGTCCATAGATATGTGTATGCTTCGTTATCTAACAAGAAAACATCAGAAAATTAAACAAGGGTGGATTTTTTTTCCTTTCAGTTTCTCTTCTTTCTTCGCATTATTACTATTGTTTAATTGTGAGGTATGCTTTCTTTATCTTCATTTCTTACTCCACTCAATTCAACATGTCAAAAGACACAGAAACGTTATTATCCCACTAGGAACCTTAAAAAATTAATAATCTATCCAAAAAAAACATTGATAAAGTACGACGTCGACGTCTACCACTTAATACAAATTGTCTCATATTGTGGCGGAAAGTGAAAAACGGAGAGTCTTGACACTAGACTTTCTCTCCCTTCGACTACTCTTTAAAAGCGGGAACCAGAACTTAACTAAAAACTTAAAACTAAAGAAATTTATCAACAATTGTAGCCGACATTCGACATGGGTTTCAATTTACTTTACAAAACAAGTTATTTCAGCCAAGACTAATGACATCGTTTATAATTAACATCGCATTCCCAATATCCGCACCGCGTCCGCTGATCCGCAGTGACCCTAATTAAAATTGACAACCATTATTCACGTGTTAAAACAGTGATAGGTTGGTGATGTTTTGTACTTATGTAGGTATTTATAGTTAAATGTGTAAGTTTTATCCTTTTTTTATAGCATCACGCTGTATCCCGCACACAGCAGGGTAGGCAGAGAGAACCTAGTGTTAAGACACTCCGTTTCCCACTTTCCGCCAAATTCGGAGGCATTACGTGTTAAGTGGCGGAACTTAACGCCGCGCTTTGCCTCGACACCAGAGCGAAGAAAATGGAAATATTAAATATTACCATTCCTCGAGTGGGAATCGAACCCACGACCAGTCGTTTATAGTCACACGCTTGTGCGACTACGCCACGACTGGCCCCAATTATTGATAATTGACTGGCCCCAATTAACATTTATGCTGATATATTTATTTAAGTAACTTTTTTTTTGTTATTTCAAAGTCAATGTCAAATTATTTTGTTCAAAATAACAAAAAGAAGAACTTATGCATTCATTTTTTGAATGTCAAACAATTATCCACTGGTTAATTTAATATTTATACCTCAGACCTAAGAAGCATCGACGCTAGAAACTAAAACAGATTTTTTCAATATAAATCAATAATTTACGGGTACAACTGTTTATTAATGATAATGATATCTTTAAAATAGACTGGAGAGAGTATTTCCTTCCTAAGGTATATAATTTAATAATTTATTAACTATATAATAACTACAAATAACACACCGCGCCCGTCACATTTTCTTGAATTGAGATATAGATCATTCTCTGATTTTTCAGGAATCCTATTGTAAAAGCGTACATTATCCTATGAAAGTCTTTCCCCCAAACTGGAAATCGAGCCCACAACTATCGCGATTAAGTCAGACGCTGTCAAACTTTACCACGATTGCCACAATTAATGTGATTAAAATGGAAAAGATGGAAAATATCCTTTTATTATCAAATATTGTTAAATATTGACATGTTCACAAGATGTTTTAAGCATAATATAAATGTCAAAATATAAATGTCATAAATTTTTTTTTACGTAATTAACAAAAATACCAACGATTAATTGTAAATGATTATAGTTTTAAATCAAAGTTTTTTTCAGTCATCTTTTTTCTTTAGTGGTTATTCGTAGTCAAAATGTATTTAAAAGCCGATGGCTTTAAAATAGCCGAAAGTCTTTAAAATAGGCTAGAACGAAGAATGAAATAACTTTACGTACATCTAAATCTAGACTACATCCCTATGCCTGCGTTATCTAGAACATTATAAAGATTTAAAAAAAATAATTAGACCTATTTATTCTTCTTCACATTTACATATACATATATCCAAATTGAGGCCACTACAATATAAGGAGCTTATATAAAAACAGTCAAGCGTGAACTGGACAAGGTCTCGTTAAATGCCTTTGAATGTCTTCTAATATCCAATTTGAGGTAAAGGTTCTTAGGCTGATTTAAGGTTCTGCCAAAATAACAAGCTTACTTAAATATAATATACTCGTACTCGAAGGAGTTGTACTATTCGTTTGTATGGACTATAAGACCTAAGACGTTATTCTTTTAAAATGTAAAAAGGGTCATTTTTTATATTTTAAAAGAAACTCAGGGCCAGTCGTGGCGCAGTGGCACGAGCGTGTGACTGTAAACGACTAGTTGTGGGTTCAATTTTAACTCGAAGAGTCGAAATATTTAATATTTCCATTTCAGGTATCGTTTGGTATCGTTCGTAGGCAAAGCGCGGCGTTAAATTCCGCCACTTAACACGCAGTGCATCTAGAATTCGTCTGAAAATGGAGAACGGAGTGTCTTAACACTAGGTTCCCGTTGTCTATTTTGGTATGTGCACGCTGCACATGTATGGAGTAAAAGTATAAATGAAGCTAAACAAAGTAACATTATAGTGAATCTAAAAAGCTTATTTTAAGCTTCAAGCTTGTTCCCGTATAGTGTAGTTAAAGAGAACGTAGTGTCTATACACTCCGTTCTCCACTTATTATACTCAAATTTAGGATACTACGTAAGAAATGAAAATAGTTAAATAAAAATCATCAAATCAAATGTAAGTGGTAAGAGAGGCAGGGGGAGACCTCGGTTGACCTTCGAAAATACAGTATCGACGATACTGGAGGAAGGGCGTGTATGAAGAGGTTGATGACAGTGGACGAGGTGAAAGAAGTATGCATGAACCGTAGCGTTTGGTGCTCCGTTCTCTCTGAATACCCCGCAAGGGATACAGCGTGAAGGTAAAAAAAAAAATCATTCTACTGGGATTTCAACAATCATTCATAGCCAGACAGTGTTTCATCGCCGCGATGCCTAAATATGTTAAAACATGTTAGAAATGTAATCATATGAGCACATGAAGTATTTGAGATAACCTCGCGTTGTCATTCACGTAAAACGAATTATAATACAAGGCTAATCACATGTGACGCCATTTTATATATCCATTATGCTTAATAATATTTTTTAATACGTATATATTTTTTTTTAGCTTTAAGCTGTATCACGCACACAGCAGGATGGGCAGAGGGAAACAAGTGTTCAGACACTCCGTTACCTGAGCGTTCCCTTGCCAGAGCGAAAAAAATGGAAATATTAAATATTTTCACTTCAAGTAGGAATCAAACCCACAAGCAGTTGCGTTTACATTCACACTTTGCGCACAAGCCATGACTGCCTCAATCGTGGCGCAGGGACACAAAGTGATCGGTAAAGATCATAATTTAACTATTTTTATTTAACTATTAAATTTGTGTAAAATAAGTGGAGAACGGAGTGTCTTGACACTAAGCTCTCTCTGACTACAGCATACGTAAAAAGCGTGTAGCTTAAAATAAGCCTTATAAAATCATTATAGTCATACCTTTTCATATTATAAGCTAAGTTAATTATATAGGGAACATATCGTTTTAAATATGCAGAAGTAGCTGTAGTATGCTCGTAGAATTTTATCCCATCCGACGGTGTTTGCCGTTAACAAGCTATAAACTTAATGCTATTAGTATAGACTTTCTCTCAGTACTGCCAATATTAATTCCCTTGAAAGCTTAGGATGGACTTTTTATGATAATTTAAGAAGATTTTATGAATATTTAAGAAATATATTTGAATATTTTAAGGCCCTTATGGCTCAGTGGGACAGCGTGTGATTGTAAACGTGACGGTAGTAGTTTCGATTCCCATTCGGAGAATTATTGTAATTAAATTTTCACTTCTTCGCTCTGGTAACAAAGAGAAAGCGTTGAATTCTGTCACTCAACACGTAATCTCTCGATTGAAAGATGTAAAGTGGAGGACGGAAAGTCTTGACCCTAAGTACTCTTTGTCTATCCTGCTTTACGGGAAAAAGCTTGAAACTGCAATAAAAAAAGTATTTCACATGATTGCTTACTCCATTTTTTTGATTTTGAATATTGAGTTTTTCATTTTAAAATTAGCGGCAGTCGTGGCGCAGTGGCACTAAATATAACTGTAAAGCGACTGGTTGTGGGTTCGATTACCACTCAAGAATTGGAAATATTTCATATTTTCATATTCTTTGCTCTGTTGTCGAGACAAAGCGCGGCGTTTAGTTCCGCCACTTAACACGCAATGCCTCCGAATTCGGCGGAAAGTGGGGAGCGGAGTGTCTTAACACTAGATCCCCTTTGCCTGCTGTGCTGTATGCGGGATACAGCGTGAAGCTAAAAAAAAGAGTTTTCTAATACAATGCAGTGTTAAATTACGCTATCCAATATTCCGTTAACAGAGAACAGAATATCTCATCACTTCTTACGCTTCACTTTGTCAACAACAAACTTATATTAACAAAAAGAGAACATTATTTTAACTGGACGTGCCGCGACTTAAATCCAACTTTCGTACACCTGCTGTTTGGCAGAAAGTGTAAAATTAGATTTACAATGGCGAAAGCATTGTGAGAATTGTAAACTAAATCTGAGCTTTGTATTACTATTTTAAGAGTATTATTCCAGAATTTTAGTGACTTGTGGTTTTATCGTTCAATTAAATAATACCGTTATTATTTACTTGTGGCCAGTCGTGGTCCAGTGGCAAAAGCGTGTGACTGTAAACGACTGGTTGTGGGTTCGATTCCCACTCGAGGAGTGGAAATTATATTTCCATTTTCTTCGCCCTGGTGTCGAGGTAAAGCGCAGCGGTAAGTTCCGCCACTTAACACGCAAGCCTCCGAATTCGGCGGAAAGTGGGGAACGGTGTGTCTTAACACAAGGTTCCCTCTGCCTACCCTGCTGTGTGTGCGGGATACAGCGTGAAGCTAAAAAAAATATATATGTATATAAAACATATGTTTTAGCTTCACGCTTTATTCTTTATAGCGGGGTAGGTATAAACCTAATCTCAAGAGACTTCGTCCTCCACTCTCTGGAAGTGGAGGATCTTGATATTGCTTGTTGAGTAGCAGATCTCAACGCTGCGCTTTGTCTGAAATACCTTTTTTACACAAATTGCGGTGTTAAACGCAACCTAATATTTTTAAAACAAAAAATTAGAATAATTTATCACCTTAGAAGAGTGAACACTGTAACAGATCTCTCTACCTAAAAAAAAATGTTAAAAAAATATTAATATTTAAAAATATATTAATAAAATATAACAGTGGCTCGTGATTCGTCTCGCGGTTAGGACCTTTATTATTGTTTTCGTAAGTAACTCAAGATCTTTAAGAGATTCAGAGGTAACAGTGTCAAGAAACGTTCAAGATATAATATATTAAATCCCATCAGGAGAGTTGACAGCAATTGCAGTATCATAAACTTTTCCGTTGATATCGACCACAGCTGTCTTAGGGAAAGCTGAGGTCACGTCTTATTTATCCTCTCGTTACAGCTATCTAATTTGAGAGTCATAACAAGGGGAAAAATAGCTTAGTGGCCCCACCCCGCCACATGCCGTGAATTCCGACCGATCGGCGGACCCGACCGACCAAATATTGAACCCTCCGAGACGCAACGGAACAGTTCACGTATATGATACTTACAATGCCTCAGCAAAAGATCAATTATTAGCTAGCTGTCCGTCCGTAGTCGTCCCTTATCGTTTTATACGAATATTTAATATTATTAGTTACCTTTTACTCTTTATATTTAAATTAGATATTATATTTCTAAGGTACTTGTGACGCTTCTTATATATTATGTTAGATTTGTGATTTATGATTTGCTATTGATTGGTTTGTGAGATCAATATAATTTATCGGGTTGTGAGGCCGATATACGTAATTACTTTATGAGATCAATATACCTAATTCATCGGGTTGTGAGGCCGATATACGTCATTGATTTATGCGATCAATATACCTAATTCATCGGGTTGTGAGGCCGATATACGTCATTGATTTATGCGATCAATATACCTAATTCATCGGGTTGTGAGGCCGATATACGTAATTAGTTTGTGAGATCAATATACCTAATTTATCGGGTTGTGAGTCCGATATACGTCATTGATTTGTTCGAACAATATACCTAATTCATCGGGTTGTGAGGCCGATATACGTCATTGATTTATGTGATCAATATACCTAATTCATCGGGTTGTGAGGCCGATATACGTCATTGATTTATGTGATCAATATACCTAATTCATCGGGTTGTGAGGCCGATATACGTCATTGATTTATGTGATCAATATACCTAATTCATCGGGTTGTGAGGCCGATATACGTCATTGATTTATGCGATCAATATACCTAATTCATCGGGTTGTGAGGCCGATATTCGTAATTAGTTTATGCGATCAATATACTTAATTCATCGGGTTGTGAGGCCGATATACGTCATTGATTTATGCGATCAATATACTTAATTCATCGGGTTGTGAGGCCGATATACGTCATTGATTTATGCGATCAATATACTTAATTCATCGGGTTGTGAGGCCGATATACGTAATTAGTTTGTGAGATCAATATAATTCATCGGGTTGTGAAGCCGATATACGTCACTGGTTTGTGAGACCAATGAATTCGTCGGGTTGTGAAGCCGATATACGTTACTGGTTTGTGAGACCAATATAATGTAAGTCGCTGGTTTGCATATCAGTTCGAACGCACAACCACACGGTGGCTGTTTGATTTATTTAACCGCACAGCACACGCGTAGCAGTCGTTTGTCAAAGCCAACATTTAAACTTAGTCAAACGTCTCCGACATCAGTTATCAGTTTGCTTTAAGCTTACGGAACCCCGACAATCGTATGCCACGAGTTATACCAATATCCGACTTTGTACAAGTGCTTATGTAACACAAGACAGCATCAGACAAGATACTACAAACTAACATTCACATAGCGGATCACTTTACCAAACGCGTCAGCCTCAGTGATGCTAAACAGTATCGGGACACCGACATCGGTTATCAAAAAGCTATAAGCTTATTGAACCCACGACAATCGTGTCACAAATTATACCAATGCTGTCACCGTACGAGCTCCCTCACGGAACGCAAGACAGCATCAGACAAGATTCTACAAACTATCATTCACATAGCGGATCACTTTACCAAACGCGTCAGCCTCGATGCTGCTAAAGAACATTAGATCATGTCAACGACATCGGTTATCCATAAACTACCAGCTCACCAAACCCTGACAATCGTAAAACATTGTATGACGCAGCGTGCTATACATTTAATTATATTCTTTTAAATTTTACCCTTTTAAATACCATCTTGCTATAAAACGTTTATTCTTTAAACGCATCTTATATATTAATAGCTTATTAGTAATTCCTAACCTTTCAATATACCAATACTTTATATTTTTCATAATATTAACGATAATGTAAACTAAAATGCCCATACAACGCTATTTAAACACTATTTAAAGATGGCGGAGCATCGCGGCATTTGCTTTTACTTATAAATATTGTAAATTTGATAAATCTCATCATATAAACCTTCCTAACATCGAATGCTCTTAATATTATTATTTACTTCATAATATATGTTCTTGTATTTAATTAGTTATCATTTCATATTCATTTTATGCAAATTTTCTATTAATAATACAAATAAACTTACCAAGAAAATCTTCTTAATTTACAATTATGCATCTTACCAATCATGAATGTCATAAAACTATTATATTTCGATCCTATTGCATTTTATATGTTAAATTTACTAATTAAATATCCACTTCCTTGCATTAAATTCATATTATTTGCAATTTAATTTCAATAATTTCCTAAGCGTCCTTTTATTGCGTCATCCTCCCGCCAAGCTCTTTTTTTTTTTTTCTTCTTTTTCATCAACTATAACCTGCCAGTATGGCATTCAGCCTACATAATATTTATAAAAATATTAATTACTTTTTATTAATTATTTAAATATATAAAATAAAATAATATTTTTTATATTATTATTAAATTAAATTAAATTATTCAGTAAAAATATTTTATACATATTCCTACGTATGTTTATGTATAGTATGGATTGTTACACCAGTTACGTTTACTCTGTCACCAACAAATTTATTTTGATAATAAAAAGAGAACATTATTAAACTGGACGGAACTTAATTCGAACTTTTGTACACTTGCTGTTTGGCTAAAAGTGTAAAATTATATTTACGATGTCAAAAGCATTATGAGAACTAAGTCTGAACTCTTTGTTACTATTTTAAGAGTATTATTGTGATTTTATCATACAATATAAAACACAATACAAATTACAAATAGTATAAAAATATACGTCTATATTAAATACAAGCGGCCTGCTTGCGGCTTCGCGTTGCGCGTTATCTACGTGACTGTTTCGGTATATTGCAACCCTCAGTGGTGGATTTTTTGAAAAAGTAACCTAGCCTATGTTTAACCTTGGATTATCAATTATATGTATGCCAAAACTCATGACAATTGGTCAAGCGGTGTAGATTTTTTATATAAACTTTCATCCCCGATTTCAACCCTTTAGAGGTTGATTTTTGAAAAACTAAGTAGACTATGTTAGACTCGGTCATTTTTACTGCTTTCATTCTAAATTTCATTCAAATCGGACGAGTAGATTAGCCGTGAAAGCGTGACAGACAAATACACAGACATTCGCATTTATAATATAAGTATGGATATATCATTTTGTGGACATCAAAAAACAGTTAAGAAACATAACATCTATAAAAGTATAAATTAATAGTCGAATTGTGTATGAAAATTTAAAAAATATATTTGACTGCTAAATCTATTTCCACTGCTGTCGCTATCCTATTTTACACATGCATTTTTTATGATTTACACATAGTTTCTGCTTCTTAGCACTTAGGCACTTTCTGCCTACCTAACTAGTTGTGCAAGTATACTTGCTAAAGAATTATATATATAGATACTATGTGATACTAATCGATATTTGAAATTATCAGTGTGAAAAAAATAAAAAAAAAACGCAGTACTACAATGTCTATCCCTTTTAGACACATTTTAAATCTCTTATGCCCTTATATCAATAATCGATCCTAATCCATAAACTGCACCATTAGATTGATCTAGCAATCAATTTTTTGAGTAAAGTAAGGTTTTCCAATAACCAAAATGGAAAGATTAGATCATTTACTCAAAAATTATTGCTAGATCAAGCTAAGGTTGTAGTGTTTTGAATTTTTTTTTTTAGCTTCACGCTGTATCCCGCACACAGCAGGGTAGGCAGAGGGAACCTAGTGTTAAGACACTCCGTTCCCCACTTTCCGCCGAATTCGGAGGCATTGCGTGTTAAGTGGCGGAACTTAATGCCGCGCTTTACCTCGACACCAGAGAGATAAAAATGGAAATATTAAATATTTCCACTCCTCGAGTGGGAATCGAACCCACAACCAGTCGTTTACAGTCACACGCTTGTGCCACTGGGCCACGACTGGCCACTTTTTGAATTAAGATTGACTATAATATTGGTCGTTAAAGGATCAGAAAACTACAACGAAACTAGTCCCATTAATGGCACTAGTCCCCTAATAAGTACTAAAATAACACAAAATACTTGAAGATAAAATAAATAAAGGACAATTTTAAAACCTTTCAGTCCTAAGCCATGTATAAAATAAAGCAGCAATTTGTCTCAGAAGTCGCTAAGCTGGTAGGAAATTGAAGGGCGACGCTATATTTGCTCTAACTCATTTCAATTTGTTAGATTTTTAATAAAATGATTACTATTTTTATGTGTTTTTTGTATTGTTGCTTGTATAATTTATTTTAGGCTTTCGCATTAATGCAACGAAATTAAAATGTCGCCTAAATATTTTAAATATTTTTAAAATGTTATTCCACACTTAGGAAAATTGAAAAAGACATTTAAAGTAAAATATAAAAATTTGAACGCAGCGGGATTCGAACCCTGAACAACCTGAGAGCGGCTGAACGGTATTCAGGAGGCGCGGGTTCGAAACCCGCTGCGTTCAAAATTTTTATACGTTTTCTTTAAATGTCGCCTGAAATTTAAAATATAATGTTCGATCATTAGTTTTTTTTTTACTTTATTTGATCACTATGAATACGCAGACTATATTTATTATTTGTGTTTTATTGGTTATTAATCACATTCTTTTTTTGGTAAGTTTATTCTATTTATATATAATTTTTACTTTCGACAATAATTAAATTTGTTATAACAGTCTCTAGTAGAAATTTGAAGTATTTTTTTTTTGCAATTTTCATCAAATACATTAAAAACAAAGGCCGGCATTGAGTTCCGTCACTCCGGAAAGTAGAAATTGGAGCATTAGGGAGAATCTTGGGTCGCTCTATGTTCTATCTACTTATTCTGTTATAGAAATTGATAATGAAAAAATGTACACATATATTTTTAGTTATTTAATAATTTAATTTAATTTAATAATTAATATTTTTGTTCTCTTTTTAGCTTCACGCTGTATACCGCACACAGCAGGGTAGGCAGAGGGAACCTAGTGTTAAGATACTCCGGTCCCCACTTTCCGCTGAATACGGAGGCTTGCATGGTAAGTGGCGGAAATTAACGCCGCGCTTTACCTCGACACTAGGGCGAAGATAATGAAAATATAATTTCCACTCCTCGACTAGGAATTGAACCCATAACCAGTCGTTCACAGTCACACGCTTGTGCCACTGGGCCACGACTGGCCACACATAAAAAAAAAAATTCAATATAACTATTCTCTCGAATGGCAAAGGTAATTAAACCTACGACCAATCGTATCTACTAACAGCGAAACGCTTTCCTACTGTGCCATAACGACTTCAACTGAACTTGGCTTCCATTTTCACGATTATGTTTTGATACGATTGCATTTACGTTACCAGTTGATATCTAAATGATTATTTCCATCGACTTTGATTTATGAGATTTCCACTCAAATCCGATAAGTCTTTACAAGAAAACATCGAAAAATAAATTATTTTGCTAAGAATTTTAGCTCATTCTTCGTAATCTGATTTTATATTCCTCCTGGACTTTTGTTACTAATTTACTATTAGGTAAAAATGTAGGTTCGATTTCTGTCTAATGTTGATAATTGTATATAGATATACTTTTTGTTACCTTCACGCTATATCCAGCACACAGCAGGGTAGGCGGAGGGAACCTAGTGTTAAAACACTCCGTTTCCCACTTTCCACGGAATTCTGGAGGCAATGCGGGTATGAGCGACACCAGAGCGAAGAAAATGAAACTATTGAATATTTACATACATGTATTATCAGCTTCACGCTTTTTCTATATCCCGATATATCCCGATATAGTCAGAGAAATATCAAGACACTTTGTTCCCCACTTTCTCATTAAAATCGAGACATTGCGTATTAAGTAGCGGAGCTTAACGCCGCGCTTTGTCTTACATACCAGAGCGAAGAAATAAAAATATCTATACTCATTCCCCTGAGTGCGAATTGAACCCACAACCATCGTGTTTTCAGTTACACCAATATTAGGTGGCATGGTCGGAAAAACTATATAGGTAATCCAGTTAGGTCTTGAATAGCCTACAGTATTAGTAAAAGATATCTTTTTCAACTGAAGCGTGAAATCCAGTGAGCAGCAGATGTTATAGCCGTGTCCTTTGATAATAAATTCATAGCAATTTCAACTCTATTACAAAGATTTAGAGTCTATATTAGATTGTTAAATTCTTTAACCCGTTTCACGGAAAGCACTAATTCTGATGGATTTTATATAATCTTTTTATCACACTTTTTGGGGCCCTTTTATTATGAAAAATTGAGGCATTAATTTTTTTTTGTGTTTTCGTAAGGAATAAATCGTGTTACATGGTAATATAGGTGATATAGGTAAGTAGATTAGTAGATTTCGGTAGATAAATCGATTTAGTAGGTAATATCTAAGCGTTTGTGTGCTAAATAGCAATTTAAAGGAATTCAACGCTGGAGTGGCGAAACTTAATATCGCGCTTAGTCTTACCACAGTAGAAAAATTAAAATAATATAATAAAATAATTCGGAGTCTCTATACCTGTCTATATATTGTACTAACGGCGCGTTCGCGGCTTCGCCACGTGAACTACATGACTATTTCGTTTCGTCATATTGCAACCCTCGGAGGTGAATTTTTAAAAATAAAGTAGCCTATATTTTACCTTGGATTATCAACTATATTTAAGTTTTAAACTTTCAACCCTTTACTTTCAATCCTTTAGAGGAGGATTTTTGAAGAAATAAGTAGCCTATGTTTGACCCTGGGTTTTTTACTACTTTCATTCGAAATTTCATCCAAATCAGACCGATAGATTGACCGTGAAAGCGTGACAGACAAACAGACAGACTTTCGCATTTATTATACATAAAATTCCCTACTAATATTGTAAATGTCAGTCTATCTTATACGCTTTCAAGACTAATCAACGTCTGGATCGAATTCAAGTAACTGAAGAATTGGAACAGGGGGTGAAAGTGAAATTGAAAAATTTTAACTGCTTGAAAAAAAATATTGATTTGTTTTTGTTTTAGCTTCACGCTGTATCCCGCACACAGCAGGGTGGGCAGAGGGAACCTAGTGTTAAGACACTCCGTTCCCCACTTTCCACCGAATTCGGAGGCCTACGTGTTAAGTGGCGGAACTTAACGCCGCGCTTTACCTCGACACCAGAGCGAAGAAAATGGAAATATAATTTCCACTCCTCGAGTGGGAATCGAACCCACAACCAGTCGTTTACAGTCACACGCTTGTACCACTGGGCCACGACTGGCCACAAAAATATAACACAAAAAAATATTGATTTTTAAATTATTTGATTCTTTCAGAAAAATTGCTAATTACATAAGCTGTTCCTTTCAAAAACTAACCCGTTAGTAACTAACCCCTCATTAATGGAAATAGGGCAAGAAACATGTTATTTTTTTTTAGCTTCACGCTGTATCCCGCACACAGCGGGGTAGGCAGAGGGAACCTAGTGTTATGACACTGCATTCCCCATTTTCCGCCGATTTCGGATTTTTTCGGAAGCATTGCGTGTTAAGGGGCGGAACTTAACGCCGCGCTTTGTCTCTTCATCTCAGAAACATGTTATGACAAATATAAACTATAAACTTATACATAGCTGATTTAATTAATAAACATATAAAAATAGCTTTTAAAACTTTAAAACCTATGAGTTTCAGTGTTAGTTATAAAAAACCTCTACACAGAATAATCGTTACGAAACACTTTGCACTAAAATGGAAGTACATTTTAGTCACTAATAAACCTTCTTCTAACAACACAACTACTTGTTGTGGAAACTTTTAATGACTCGTTAAATATATAGCTTTATCTAGTAATAGTATTTAAAACAATGTGGTAACTAGCTTCTACTATATATACTGAAAATTATGTTTTATTTTTAATTCTTTTCTTTTTGAATATCAGGGTAGACAGAGAGAACCTGGCATCAAGACACTTCATTCTCCGCCTTAGGCCCGAAATCGAGTAGTGTTAAGTTGGGGACTTAACATCACGCTTTGTCTCAGGTGCCATAGCGGAAAAATGAAACAATAAAATAAAAAATAAAAATATTTATTGTTTAAATCAGTTTGTACAGCAATACAATAGTAAGCAACAGGAATTTTGAAGTAGGTTAAACCTGTCAGAATCGAACCCTCTAACACCATGATAACAGACAGTTGCTATCTTATTTTTTTTGTTAACACATCAAACTTATCTTTTGAGTTTTAAGTTTAGTTTTTTATTAAGTTATTGAATTTGAATTTTCAAGAACTGGATTTGGTGTGCAAAGTCTGTATAATAGTTTTACAGGCACGATTGGACATAACACGATGATACAATCAACGTGTACTGAGAAAACAAAACAAAAAAAAACATTAAAGAAAACAGCTTCGCTATAAGCCTTATAGCAAGATATTCAGAGAGAATCTAGTGTCAAAAGACACCATTCTTCGCTTTCTATCCGGAATCAAGACATTGCTTGTTGGGTAGCCGAATTTATTATAATATAATTTAAACGGTAAATAATTTAAAAAAAAATATTTCCCCGGATAGAAATAAAACCCACAACCACCCGTTTTTCCCGTGGGGGGACGGGTTAAGAATACAATTCCCCCCCGCCGCTGGGTAGCGTCCCGTAAAAGGCGGGTAACCCAGTAGTTTGGTGGTAGGAGATTCGATCTCCAACTGGCTCGCGACCAGTATCATGTCAAAGACGAACCGCCAAATACCTTATGGTGTGTTCCGGTTCGATGGCATGTAAGCCAGCTCTCTCCCTATTCCCACCATTCCCATCCTTCCTCCCTCCTTCTGTCCTACATTCCCGAGGCTGGCAACGCATCCATAACTTGAATGTTGTGGATGTCTATGGGCGAAGGTAACCACTTAACACCAGGTGGGCCTTCAGCTCGTTTGCCTCCTTTATGCCATAAAAAAAAACCGCATTCACATGCATACATAGTCCCACTGCGCCATAACGGCATCTCAATAATTAAAAATAACAAAATACTTTGGTCTTCTTTGATATTCTTTAGTCTATCTTGATTTTTTTCATTATTATATAATTAATAGTAAAGCTTTGAGTTCATCTATTACAATTTGCATAAGATAGTGGTTAAACAGCTGTCAAATATTTTAATAGTGAGTCGGGTATATCGGGTGGTTTGCATAAATGTTGAAATTTTGTTAACAGTTGGTAAGTTTCTGAGGTAAGATTTAAGAGCAGATTTATAATATTTTACATTACATTGAAAATGTAAGAAATGTGGCCAGTCGTGGCCCAGTGGCGCAAGCGTGTGACTGTAAACGACTGGTTGTAGGTTCGATTCCCACTCGAGGAGTGGAAATTATATTTCCATTTTCTTCGATCTGGTGTCGAGGTAAAGCGAGGCGTTAAGTTCCGCCACTTAACACGCAATGCCTCCGAATTCGGCGGAAAGTGGGGAACCGAGTGTCTTAACACTGGGTTCCCTCTGCCTACCCTGCTGTGTGCGGAATACAGCGTGAAGCTATGTACGTGTGTGTGTATGTAAGAAATAATAATAAAAAAATATTTAAAAGTTACTTAATACTTAAATCTTTAATAGTTTTGTTATTCACTAAAAACAAAAAGTTCGTAATTTTTGTTAACTTTTCCTGAAGAATAACATTTTTTTTCTATTATTGATCATTTGTTGATATACATATGTATGTATGTGACGATATGGTTGAGGTCAACGTGGCTCAATGTGACTACGTCCGATTGTTAACGTGATGGTTAAGGGTACAATTCCTATTCGGAGAAATTATCATATTTTATCTTTTTTTCTCTCTGCTCTGATATAGGTATCTGATATTCTTAGGAGACACAGCGCGGCGCTGAGTTTCTTTATAAGCCTTTTTTTATCTTTTTTTTTTCAGTTTAACCATTTATCTCGTACAACAGATAAATTAAATTTATAATCAAAACACTTAGTTTCACTATTTTCTCCCTAATTCAAGGCTTTAGCTTATATTTCATTTTTTAATGGCGGAACTTAATGCCGCGCTTTTGTACGCTTCTGCAGCACTTTTAGCATATTGGTTTCATAAGATTCCATATATAACAATAACACCTTACTTTATTAGATATAAGTTATATTAATATTAATAATATTTAATAGATATAAGTTACATTTAATATTTAAGAGATTAGATTAATATTGAAAAACTTAAGAAAATTGGACTCTGTTATGGTGCATTTTATAAACTTAGTTAAAGCTTACTTAGTTTTAAGCTCTGATATTGTGAATGAAAAAAAAGGAATTTATGTATAAAAAAACTGTTATTTCAAAAAAAAGGTCTTAGGCCTTATGACCGTAGTGATATAAATTAAATTATAAAAAAAAATAACACCTTACTGATATAATAGGTAGTTTAAAAAGAACGAGAATGCCGTAGAATACGTACTCTGTGATCTAGATCGTCGATTAGTATGCAGCGGTGGGAAATGTCACTGCATAATGACTTGTACACCAGTTCTGCGTCTATAGTTTGTTGGTGTATGTATTTTTTTAATAATAGTATGTTTTTTCATTCTTTTTTATAGAAAAAAACTAAATCATTAATATTGATAAAGTATATATATTATAGTATAAGTTTTTTTTATATATAAAGAGAAACATATTATAACACCCTCTTTCCTTAGAAGTTATAATGGTGCAATGGAGCATTAACTGAATCTAGTTCTTTTTTTATTATATGTTATGTCTAAAATTATGATGGAAAGTGAAGAACGTGTTATCTCTCTCTAAAGTGAACGTAATGCTTTTTTTTAGCTTCACGCTGTATCCCACACACAGCAGGGTAGGCAGAGGGAACGTAGTGTTAAGATACTCCGTTCCCCACTTTCCGCCGTATTCGGAGGCATTACGTGTTAAGTGGCGGAACTTAACGCCGCGCTTTACCTCAACACCAGAACGAAGAAAATGGAAATATTAAATATTTCCACTCCTCGAATGGGAATCGAACCCACAACCAGTCGTTTACAGTCACACGCTTGTGCCACTGGGCCACGACTGGCCACGTAATGCTGTTTTTTGTTAAAACACTTTTTAAACACAGGTAGACAAACAAACAGGCAACGTTTACCGCAAGCGTTTTTCATCGATTTATTAGCAACTCTAGGCTTTTTTCCGTTCAGCAGTATTCATCAATTCAAAATAATGCGTGTTGAGTATAAGAATGTTATAATTTATTTAATATTATGGCATTTAATAATGAAAATCTTATATTAACAAAAAAAGGTAAATTAAAATGTATATATGTAAGTCTAAAATCTAAGAAGCTATAAAAAACACAACAAAATCAATTCAATCACAAATCAAATTGCAAACAGAACTCTATCTAACAAATGTAAACAGTTGAGAACGAAAGGCTTTATAAACCGACTAGCTATTGCTTATCAAGCGTCCCCGGATGATAGCCATCAAACGGTTGGATCCCGATAAGGGAAATGCGGGATTACTCGCGTAATACTGGGTAATAATACCAGAATATAGGCAGGTTTAGATTGTATTTGAGAAAATTTTGTTAAATTGATGGTTTTGTGGAATTTAAAACCGTTATGGAGCAGTGGGACAATGTATGCGTGTAATTGAAATTGATTGTGGGTTCGATTCCTACTATGTGAAACGGTCATAAATTAATTATTTTCATCTAAAAACATGCCCAGTGACCCAGTGGCACAAGCGTGTGACTGTAAGTTGTGGTGACAGTGTTCGATTCCCACTCGAGGAGTGGAAATTATATTTCCATTTTCTTCGCTCTGGTGTCGAGGTAAAGCGCGGCGTTAAGTTCCGCCACTTAACACGCAAGCCTCCGAATTAGGCGGAAAGTGTGGAACGGAGTGTCTTAACACTAGGTTCCCTATACTTTAATCTAAGAAAACTATACAAAAACACAACAAAATCAATTCAATCACAAATCAAATTGCAAACAGAACTGCGTCTAACAAATGTAAACAGTTGAGAATGAAAGACTATATAAACCGACTAGCTATTGCTTATCAAGCGTCCCCGGTTGATAGCCATCGAACGGTTGGATCCCGATAAGGGAAATGCGGGATTACTCGTGTAATAGGTACTGGCTAATAATACAAGAATATAGGCAGGTTTAAATTGTATTTGAGAAAATTTAGTTAATTTATTTAAAATCTTTATTGTTGGTCCAGTCGCGGCGCAGAGGCACAAAGTGCGACTGTAAAGCGACTGGTTGTGGGTTCAATTGCCTCTCGAGGAGTGGAAATATTTAATATTTCCATTTTCTTCACCTGGTGTAGAAGTAAAGCGCGGCGTTAAGTTTCGCCACTTAACACGTAACGCGTACAAATTCAGCGGAAAGTGGGTAACGGAGTTTCTTAGTACTAGGTTCGATCTGCCTAACCTGCTGTGTGCGGGAAACTGTGTGTGTGTTTATGGCGCAGTGAGATAATGTCTAATAGTAAACGTGATGGATGTGTGTTCGCTTCCTAATCCATTTTTAAAGTATTATTCACACGCTAAGGACATTAAAATAAAATTCGCAAGCGTATTAATTAATATTTGAATCTAACTGCGTCCAATAGTTCAATAGCAAATCCTGCTACCTGGTAAGATAGAACTAACCACGCTGTTGAGGTCCCTCACTCATGTACGATGTCTGTAATTCAGGCAAAAAGGCAAATACAAAATGTCTTTACACTTGTTATTACTTCCATAGTATGTCATAATATCCATACAAATAGGCTCGTGTTCTTAAACTAGTTTTAAAATATTTTTTTTATTGTATGTTGGTGGCGGCTTTTGATACGCAGATAATTTTCTTTCTTTTACATAAGATTCTACATAATAATGATTTTAAAAACGTTTAAAACTAATTACTATTACTTATCAGAGAGCTTGGACGGTTCCTAAGAGGTGCACGTTCGAATTCAGCTACGTTACTAAACCTTTGCGTTACCTTAAATATACGTGCGCCGTTAGGTTCCACCACTTAACACGCACTGCCTCTAGAATTACGTGAAAAATGGGGTGTTTAGCACTCGGCTCCCTCTGCCCTACCCTGCTATGAATGCAGCATGAAAGTTAAATATGCGTTTTTCTTCATAACACATAATTATAAACGATTTTATACTATCAGCATTATGTTTTTACACATTCTTCTGCTATAGGTAAAAAAAGAATCTAAAAAGGCCAAATAATATGTTTTTTCAAAGAAAATGACAATTTCTTACTTGGTTAAATAAGGCATGGGATGCGATACCATCAAAATTTATGAAAAGGAAATTTTGTTTACAAGACATTTTTACTTCCTTATTAATCTTCATGGCCCAATGGAATTTATAACTAACATTTGTAAGATGCCAACGTGGTAGTGGGACAGCGTCTTACTGTGAACTCAGTTGGTCGTGAGTTCGATTTCTACTAGTGGAATTTAAATTGCATAAAAAAAATATTTGTATTACTGTTATTTTTGAACTGCCTTGTTTGGCTTTGTATGTTTTCAAAAACTGTTTTACATTTTCTAAAAGTATTAAATAACACTCAAAATCCACCACTCAATAGGCAACGTCCTAAATTCAGGTGAAAAGTAGAAAACGGAGTTTCATGACTTCTATCTATGCCCACACCAAAAAATACAAAATATAAAGGTTGAGTATTGAAATAATGAATAGAATAAAGTTTTTTATCTACAGTATACAGTCAAAAAAACCCCAGTTATTGAATATACTCGTAGTTTGCGAGGGAAAACCTTACTATTAAATATTTGTAAAGTGTTATTCCTTACTAAGGAAAATTGAAAAAGACATTTAAAGAAAGTTTTCTTTAAATGTCTTTTTCAAAACCTTACTATATTTTGTGCCTTTTTCGCCTTAATGAAAATCGAACCCAAAGTCTACACCTCGCCCACGATGACATCGACAAAACAACATATTCTACCATAATATTAGCTTTGTTAGAATTCGCATGAAACAAAAGCTTTATTCCCGGGAGTATATTTTTTACGTAAAAACACGCGTACAAATAAAGGTACAAACAACGAATATGTAGACTTCGGTGAAAAAATGGAAATGACAGCTTTAGAGCGCAGTTGGTTGTTACATGTCAATTTAAACGAGATGGTTACGGATTCGAAATGCATTTTTTTAGGAAAAACGTAAAAAAGAATTAAGTTAAGGAAAGTGGAGAACGGAGTGTCTTGACACTAGATTCTTTCTGAATAAACTGCTATGCGGAAAAAATGTAAAGCTGTAACACAAACGTGTCATTTACAAAACAAAAGGTAAATAGAACCAGGAAACATCCTGACTTTTCATGTCAATTTTAAAAAAAATAGCTTCACGCTATATCCCGCACACAGCAGGTGTTAAGACACTCCGTTCCCCACTTTCCGCCGAATTCGGAGGCTTGCGTGTTAAGTGGCGGAACTTAACGCCGCGTTTTACCTCGACACCAGAGCGAAGAAAATGGAAATATAATTTCCACTCCTTGAGTGGGAATCGAACCCACAACCAGTCGTTTACAGTCACAATCTTGTGCCACTGAGCCACGACTGGCCACATGTCAATTTGCAGATACAATATATATAAAAAAAATCTATAGAGTATATTTTTCGGTCCACTTTCCACGTTTTTGTTAGACTACTAAGTCATTTAACTTAATTCGTAACTATTCCAATTAACTTAATATGTTGAGTATCATTATATCATTAACATGCGAATGCAAGACTTTAGCGCGCTTTTTAATAATATTTTTTTTAATTCCTAACTGTGTGAACAATATTAAAATGATTCCACTTACTTGACAACATCAGCGACGCCTAACCACCTGTAAGGCTACCCGACCGCTCCTTGAGGCCTCTGCAGTATTCTTCTTTCCTGAATTTCTGATCTTTCACCAGTACCGAATTTCTTATAATATGTCAAGATAAAAGGATGATAATAATGGGTGCGTACTCTATCACGTTTATAACAACACAAAGCGATTTTAACAAAAGGAGACACAAATTTTAAACAATTATTAATTTACCTAAAAGTATTTAAAGTGACATATTATGAAATGATTTATTACATATAATAAATCATAATATTTTATATAATATTATATTAATATGGGTAAAGAAATAAACTTGTATTTGATGACCAATAAAATATGAAAATTGACAGTTGTGGCGCAATGGTACAGTATGTTTAACAACTTTATAACTTTGTAGGTTGGATTCCTACTCGGACAATATTAAAATTATTTCTTTTAACCCTCACGTGTCATAAATAGATAAAGAAAGAAATCGTATCTTAAGAAACCTTAATTAACACAACACAACCTAAGTAGGACATAAAAATAATAAACATGTTTGCTTGCCCCAAAGCAAAACAAAAGGCCCGGTTAAATAAAAAATATTAAATGGTTTACAATTTTTTTTTGCTTCACGCTGTATCCCGCACGGCGCAGGGTTGGCAGAGAGATCTCTTAGTGTTAAGACACTCCGTTTTCCATTTTTAAGCGGCATTGGGTGTTGAGTCACGGAGCACCAGAGCAAAGAAAATGGAAATCTTAAATATTTCCACTCCTCGAGTGAAAATCAAGCCCACAAACAGTCGCTCTACATTTCGTGGGTCTGCGACTGGCCACGAATTATTCATATATTTATTATATGTATATTATGGCTCCATCCATACTATTTCCACTTTTATTTTCTACAGATTCGATTGTATAACGTGAAATCTTGTTATTCCATTCCCATAGGGTTCCAGGATATTCTCTTTTAGACTTCCCTGAGTTGCGATCCCCCAGGAATCTACGTATGTGTAATTATGTTTCTACTTATCTTCCTTGTTATTTCGTCTTAATGTTTTCTATCACTCAGGGAGTATCGGACATAAATAATCCTTCAAATAATAAATGGATTCTCAGTCATAAAAATCGATTATTATATATATATTAATTAAAAAATCTATAGATATATATATATATATATATATATATATATATATATATATATATATATATATATATATATATATATATATATATATATATATATATATATATATATATATATATATATATATATATTTATGACTGAGAATCCATTTATTATTGCTAATAATACAAGAATATAGGCAGGTTTAGATTGTATTTGAGAAAATTAAGTTAAGTTATTTAAAATCTTTATTGTTGCGCCAGTCGCGGCGCAGTGGCACAAAGTGCGACGGTAAAGCGACTGGTTGTAGGTTCAATTCCCACTCCAGGAGTGGAAATATTTAATATTTCCATTTTCTTCACCTGGTGTAGAAGTAAAGCGCGGCGTTAAGTTTCGCCACTTAACACGTAACGCGTACAAATTCAGCGGAAAGTGGGTAACGGAGTTTCTTAGTACTAGGTTCGATCTGCCTAACCTGCTGTGTGCGGGAAACTGTGTGTGTGTTTATGGCGCAGTGAGATAATGTCTAATAGTAAACGTGATGGATGTGTGTTCGCTTCCTAATCCATTTTTAAAGTATTATTCACACGCTAAGGACATTAAAATAAAATTCGCAAGCGTATTAATTAATATTTGAATCTAACTGCGTCCAATAGTTCAATAGCAAATCCTGCTACCTGGTAAGATAGAACTAACCACGCTGTTGAGGTCCCTCACTCATGTACGATGTCTGTAATTCAGGCAAAAAGGCAAATACAAAATGTCTTTACACTTGTTATTACTTCCATAGTATGTCATAATATCCATACAAATAGGCTCGTGTTCTTAAACTAGTTTTAAAATATATATTTTTTATTGTATGTTGTTGGCGACTTTTCATACGCAAAAGAATTTCCTTCTTTAACATAAGATTCTACATAATAATGATTTTAAAAACGTTAAAACTAATTACGATTAGTGATCAGAGAGCTTGGACGGTTCCTAAGAGGTGCACGTTCGAATTCAGCTACGTTACTAAACCTTTGCGTTACCTTAAATATACGTGCGCCGTTAGGTTCCACCACTTAACACGCACTGCCTCTAGAATTACGTGAAAAATGGGGTGTTTAGCACTCGGCTCCCTCTGCCCTACCCTGCTATGAATGCAGCATGAAAGTTAAATATGCGTTCTTCTTCATAACACCTAACTAAAAATGATTTTAGACTCTCAACATGATGTTTTTGCACATTATTCCGCTGTAGAGTAAAAAAAAAAAAAAAAGGTCAAATAATATGTTTTTTCAAAGAAAATGACAATTTGTTACTTGGTTAAATAAGGCATGGGATGCGATACCATCAAAATTTATGAAAAGGAAATTTTGTTTACAAGACATTTTTACTGTTATCTTATTAATCTTCATGGCCCAATGGAATTTATAACTAACATTTGTAAGATGCCAACGTGACACAGTGGGACACTGTTTTACTGTGAACTCAGTTGGTCGTCGTCGAATTTATATCGCTTAAAAAAACTAATTATACTACTTCTATTTTTGGCTTATCTTATTTGACTTATTTTCTTAAGGTGTGAATAACACTAAAAATTTTTTTTACCTTCACGCTTTATCCCGCACACAGAGGGTAGGCAGAGGGAACCTAGTATTAAGATACTCCGTTCCCCACTTTCCGCCGAATTCGGAGGCATTGCGTGTTAAGTGGCGGAACTTAACGCCGCGTTTTACCTCGACACCAGAGCGAAGAAAATGGAAATATTAAATATTTCCACTCCTCGAGTGGTAATCGAACCCACAACCAGTCGATTACAGTCACACGCTTGTGCCACTGGGCCACGACTGGCCACAATATTACAAATACAAATACGAGGTATTGAGCTCCGGTAATTGCAAATTAAAAACAGGCAGCTGCTCAAATTAAAGCGAAAAGTGGAGAACAGAGCGACAGTAAGTACTCTCTGCCTACACACCAATGTTAAAAAAAGTGTAACTCTGACAAAAAAAAAGATTGAGGATCAAAAAAAAGTATGAGAATAAAGATTTTCTACTAATTCAGATTCAGAATACGTTTACATTTTTGAGCTTCTTTCCTCACAGTGGAAATCGAACCCAAAGCTTACGTTTGCACCACGATGACATACACAACGATATACATATATTCTACCTTAATATTAGCTTTGTTAGAATTCGCATGAAACAAAAGCTTTATTCCCGGGAGTATATTTTTTACGTAAAAACACGCGTACAAATAAAGGTACAAACAACGAATATGTAGACTTCGCTGAAAAAATGGAAATGACAGCTTTAGAGCGCAGTTGGTTGTTACATGTCAATTTAAACGAGATGATTACGGATTCGAATCGCATTTTTTTTAGAAAAAAGGTAAAAAGTTATCGTTTCGATTTTAAGCGAAAATTAGAGAAAATAGTGTCTTGACAATAGGTTACCTCTGGCTACAGTAGTATATGAGAAAAGGCTGTAATTTCCAAAATAATTATGTTGAGCCATGAAACAAGAACTTCGACGCAAGCGGATGTTAAAAAGTACGGCTTAGCGGTTAGATCAGAGTTTCCAAGGATTACAGGTTCGTATACCGCACCGTTCAATTTTGTATACGTTTCTAAAAAATATCTACTAGGTTTAGTAAGTTTTATATTGCAATTTATAATATAATAGATAAAAAAAACTGTAGAATATATTTAGGTGTGCATGCTACGGTCCACTTGCCGCCTAATACTGTTATTCTTTAGATATGCTAACAACAAGAGGCTGCTCTATGGGCCTTAGCTAATATCTTGCTCTAATATAATTTATTAATTACTTAAGGCCAGTCGAGGAGAAGGGCCACAAATTGTGACTGTAAAATGGACTATTTGTGGGTGGAAATCAATCCACTTGAAAAATGGAAATATTTAATATATCTATTTTCCCCGTTCTATTGTCCAGGCAAAGCGTTTTTCCGCTTTGCCTCGCTTTTATTTAGCCACTTAAGATGTAAGATGCACACTTCCAGAATTCTGTGAAAAGTGGGGATTGGAGGTATCTTAACCAACCCAAAGGTCAGCAAAGTGTTTGTAGCTTCTCTGGGGTTAAACAAGGTCGTGGTCGTCGATGTTCACCTCTCATCGAGTGACCCGAACGCTCGTTTGTTTGTCATTTTTATAAAAAAAACGAGGTTGCCTACAATATACCCCTGTATGCGGGATACAGTATGACGATAAAAAAATAATCGTGATTTCACTAACTTGGCAACAGCAGCCGCGTTCCGACCGCTCCTTGAGGCTTCTTCAGGACTCCTCACCACCTCGATCTCTGATCGTTCGTCTCTCCTAACTTCGTTCTGATATACCGAGATAAAAAATAGTAATAATGCGTGCGTACTCTATCACGTTTATTAGGACACAAAGCTATTTTAACAAATGGAAACACGAATTTTAAATAAATATTAATTTACGTACAATTATTAACAGCGACATATCAAGTAATTTACGACATATAATAAATCATAATATTTTATATTATAGTAGTATAAGTAAAGAAATAAACTTGTATTTGATAGTCATCAAATACAAGTTGCCAGTCGTGGCCCAGTGGCACAAGCGTGTGACTGTAAACGACTGGTTGTGGGTTCGATTCCCACTCGAGGAGTGGAAATATTTAATGTTTCCATTTTCTTCGCTCTGGTGTCAAGGTAAAGCGCGGCGTTAAGTTCCGCCACTTAACACGCAATGCCTCCGAATTCGGCGGAAAGTGGGGAACGGAGTGTATTAACACTAGGGTCCCTCTGCCTACCCTGCTGTGTGCGGGATACAGCGTGGAGCTAAAAAAATATATAAAATACAAGTTTATTTGTTTACCAATTTTTTTTATTTTTTATAAGTTATAATTTTTGATAAGTCTATAAAATATAAAAAAAACCGTTATACACAGTGGTAGAATGTGTGACAGTAAAACGTTGTAAGTTAGATTCCCCCGTAGGATATTTTTTTAATACCGCATTTGTCACAAATAAACAAAGAAACCTAACTCTAACAAACTTTAATAATAATCATTTTATACCGCAGCTACGACGGTACTATATGCTTTAGAATTTCTTTTTCAGCTTCTTTCCGCCAAATTCTAGAGGCGTGTTAAGTGGCGGAACTTAACGCCGCGCTTTGTCTCGACACCAGAGCGAAGAAAATGGAAATATTAAATATGTCCACTCCTGAGTGGGAAACAAGCCCACAGCCATTTACAGTCACACTTTGTACCTCTGCGACTGACCACGAATTATTCATACATTTATTATATGTATATTAAGGCTCCGTCCATACTATTTCCACTTTTATTTTCTACAGATTCGATTGGAATCCCCCAGGAATCTACGTATTGGATTCTCAGTCATAAAAATCGATTATTATTATGTATATTTTGAAATATATATACAGTACTGGACAAAAAAAAGTACGCATTATGTGAAATTTTGTATTAGTGCTATTTTATTAATGAAAACAATAAATGACGTACATCGACGACCGTTTTAACGATAGTTTGTGAGATTAGTTGCTCATTCTTACTGAAACATAATCAAAATAAAATAAATACGGCACGAAAAAAAAATATCACCCGCAGGGTGCCAATATTGGAGTGGACAAAATAAGTACGCACTTATGAAAAATACCAAATAAATGATCATATCCCATTTGTAATATTTTGTATGACCACCTTTTGCTGCGAAAACAACCTCTGAACGTCGGAGCATAGTTTAAACAACATTAACTAATATTGCCGATCGATTTTTCCCAGGTCTTCAGTCAAACATTCGAACAACTTCTTTTTATTCGTCACGTCACTGTTATTGACGTTCTGGCCTAAAATCGACCATAAATTTTCATTTGGATTTAAGTCCGAAGATTGCACAGGCCAGTCCAACAATGTATTTTGGAAGATCGGAAAATAATGATTATTTCTGAGCCATGTTTTGGATCGTTCTCTTGTTGGAAGATGAATTTATCTTCTTCATTCTTCTTTCAACGACGATTTTTCCAAAATTTCATTGGTTATATCTATATAGGCATCGGCGGTCATAATGCTCTATATATAGAGCACGTATACGTTCGAAATCTACGACTCCAGACCAGGCAAGACACCCCCTAACTAATACACTAACTTCTCCCTATTTGACTATCTTATTAAAATTTTCTTTGGAGAGCTGTTCCGTCGGTTTGCTCCAAGCTCACGATTGTCGTTCATGACCAAATAAATAAAATATGCTTTCGCTACTCCAAATACTTTTTTCCAAAAGGAAATCTGCTTATCAACGCGTTTTTTTGACGAATTCAAGGCTCTTGATTTTGTGCGCTTTGCGAATCGGAAGGTGATGCCTTTTGTAGTAGGTGTAATAAATATTGTAATTTTCATATGAATATTTTAATTAACACGGCATGCGGCATTGTAGGGTACGTGTTTGGATACGACTTATGTTTTGTAATCTAAATTTAATGATTGAAGTTATTATTACTATTAGCTTCACACTGTATCCCGCACACAGCAGGATTGGCAGAGGGAACCTAGTGTTAAGACACGTCGTTCCCCACTTTCCGCCGATTCGGAGGCATTGCGTGTAAGTAGCGGAACTTAACGCCGCGCTTTACCTCGACACCTGAGCAAAGAACATGGAAATATTAAATACTCCCTCGAGTGAAGTCGAGTGAGTCCCTCGATAACCCCTCGAGTGGGAATCGAATCCACAACCAGTTGAATTAACAGTTACATTTTATGCCCCTGCGCTATAATTGACATTAAATTTTATAATTGGTCCTAAACGGAGAAGACCTCCCAACCCTAACCTATTGTAAAGTCAGATAATGTCAAACCAATTTAATCTCTCTATTAGCTCATTAAATAAATTAACAATTAACAGCCACACCTCGGAACGTCAATTACCCTTTAAAGAACATTAATGTAATACTTATACAATGTCACTAGCACTAATAGACATCTCTGACTTTATTAGTAGTAAATATTTATTATTCATATAATGTATTTAATAATTTGAATATAATCATTATCATTAAATATATTAATTATTATATTATTAACTGCCAAACCCAGAAACGTCAATTATCTTTTAAATAACATTAACTTAATGCCAATACAATGTCACTATTACTAATTGACATCTCTGAGTTTATTAGAAGTAAATATTTATTATTCATATATGTATGTATGTAGATGTAAATCCTGTGCCCCAAACTACACAATGTTATAAATAATGAACGTAATGCCGCCCTAAGTAAGATAAGTCCTCGAAGATCTTCTCTTAGATTATACAATATATGGAAATAAGTCTACGTAAGTAACCTATACATTACACAGAATGAGTGTTTTTTTCAGCTTCATACTTCTTTTCAGGAAGTTATTAGTCATAGAGAACTTAGTGTCAAGACACTCTGCTCTTTGCTTTGCAACTGAATTCGCGAAATTGCGTGTTAGGTTGGTCTTAGCCGCGCTTTACCTCGACACCAGAGCGAAGAAAATGGAAATATTAAATATTTCCACTCCTCGAGTGGGAATCGAACCCACAACCAGTCGTTTACAGTCACACGCTTGTGCCACTGGGCCACGACTGGCCACATTACTACTTTTAAGACTACTTTAAGTAATAAATAGTATAAATCAGATATGTTCCAAAAATATTTAGACAAAAAGCTAAAACCTAAGGAAAGATTCACTTTCATTTTGCTTTCATAATTTTCTATTTCATGTGGTTTTATAGTTTATTTAATAGTAAATATAAAACAAAACAATAAAGTAAATATTACTAATAGAATTATTATATGTTAATTATTTTTATTAATAAGTTAATTTATGTGTTAAGTGTTATTTAAGTACTTACGGAATTGACCTACTAGTATAGTCAGACGACTGTCTACTGTGCCACGGCAATCTCAAAACATGAAGTTACTATAAATAACATATATTGCTGAGTGATTTAACAATAAATATAGCTTTCACCTTTTACCTTGTGGCCAGTCGTGGCCCAGTGCCACAAGAGTGTGACTGTAAACGACTGGTTGTGGGTTCGATTCCCACTCGAGGAGTGGAAATTATATTTCCATTTTCTTCGCTCTGGTGTCGAGGTAAAGCGCGGCGTTAAGTTCCGCCACTTAACACGCAAGCCTCCGAATTCGGCGGAAAGTGGGGAACGGAGTGTCTTAACACTAGGTTCCCTCTGCCTACCCTGCTGTGTGCGGGATATAGCGTGAAGCTATTTATTTATTTATTTATTTTATAGTGTTAAACGGACAACGGGCAACAGTGTTAACCTATTAC
The DNA here is from genome assembly GCA_019049465.1 of Dryas iulia moderata. NCBI lineage: Eukaryota > Metazoa > Arthropoda > Insecta > Lepidoptera > Nymphalidae > Dryas > Dryas iulia. Next base: position 1,818,276 of record CM032418.1, read on the forward strand.
GAAATAACCCGAATTTACCCTTACATAAAAAAAATCTGTAACTTCATTAAAGCAAAAAATATATATAAAACAAGTATGTTACAACATTTTAATAAAAAAAGTATCTCATACCAAAATCAGACTGTAATTTTCACCTGTACTGAATAAAATATTAGCAAAAAAAGGCAGAACTCGTGAACGCAGACTTAAATAAATGGATCTCGCCACCCCAATCTCCTTTAATCTTCATCATCTGCGGAGTAATTTCGTCACGTACTCTTGATATATGACTTTAGGTAACTACGTGTTTTTAAAGTGAAACAAACAAAATATTAGTTATTTTATTTATAACTTCACGCTGGATCCCGCACACAGCAGGGTAGGCAGAGGGAACCTAGTGTTAAGACATTTCGTTCCCCGCTTACCGCCGAATTCGGAGGCATTGCGTGTTAAGTGGCGGAACTTAACGCCGCGCTTTACCTCGACACCAGAGCGAAGAAAATGGAAATATTAAATATTTCCACTCCTCGAGTGGGAATCAAACCCACAACCAGTCGTTTACAGTCACACGCTTGTGCCACTGGGTCATGACTGGCCACAGTTATGTTATTTATTACTTAACTAGCGACCCAGCCGCGGCTTCGCCTGCATAAACTACACTACTATATCTATTACGTTTCTACAGCTACCCCGTGTTCACGTTTAAATAACAAACTTTAGTTTTGAGCCTAAGTTCTTCTTAGGCTCTCATCTTTTCTCTCTCTACATCAAAAAATTATTTTTTCAATGGCACGTTTGAACAGACTGAATAGAACATTTCATGTGTATTGTAATTTTGCAATCATTAAAGGTAATAAATAACCTTTAATTAATAAATAATTTTTCATGACTTATTCAAAGCAAGATAGACCAGCCTAACGACAGCTGATAAACCTATAAAGCGACACTTTAAAGTTCTTCAGAAAGTATGATGTACTGAGCATAATATTAAAAGTAAAATGTCTATATCAAGAAACTTTTTTCACAAATATTACCATTTTTAACGATATAAAAGTATTAATTTCAATTTAGCGTTACGAGAGAAGTTAAAATGACATATAGTGACATGACAATGCTGCCATTATAAAAAATAAAATGTTATATAGATATGAAATTATGCATATTTATTTTGTGCTTCTTAGGTTTATAATTATTATATTAGTAAATGAAATTAGAAGTATTTTAGCTTCACTTGTAAAATAATTAACACAATTTGACTATGTCAGTTTTTTTTATTTTTTGCCGAAACTGTATTGAATACCAGGATAAAAACTATCCCATATAATGTTCTAGCCTATAAGCTAATTCCATGCAAAAAATCATTTATTTCTATTTAGTAAATATCAGTGTATGAAGAAAATACTTATATCGGTTTTTTATTTTTTCCAAAAAAACTACATAGAATACCGGGATAAAACTATCCTATATGTACCTTTGGACTATAAGCTACCACCATGCTAAATTTCATTCATTTCCATCCAGTACTTTTTGCGTGATTGGCGAACAAATTAACAGACAGACAGACAGACAGACAAAAATTCTACTGAGTGGATTTTTGGCCTCTGTTATCGATATATTAACGCACCCAATTAAAATTTTTCTGAAATTTTTCATGTACAGAATTGATTTTTTATTATATATAGAGATTATATAGTAATATCAGGTGACAGAGCTACGCGTGGTATGATCGACCGTGATTTTGAATTTACGTAATAATAAAAAATGATAATATAAAGAAAAAATGTAATAAAAAAAAATAAAAATAATAATAATATCTTAGATTCTAACAAAAAATGGATTTTGAACAACTGATTTTGGATAAGTTTTATAATTATGCACAATTTTATTATTATACTTATTATAATAATAATTACTTTTTTCGGCTTCATCCTTTTAAAACAGATCCCAGGCTAGTCAGAGAGAATTTAGTGTCAAGATAATCCATTCTCCACTGACAAAACTCAACACCGTGCTTGACATCAGAGCGATGAAAATGAAATAGTAAATATTTCAATCTATCGGGTGGGAATCGAACCCATAACCAGTCGCGTTTACAGTTTCATAAAGTTTCATAGTTTGCTAATATTGGTTGAGTATTAACGAATGATTGTAATTTATTATTCTTAAGCTTTATAATTCACAAATTGAACATGTTTTAAAAATAATAGTTAACTGAAGCGTGAAGCTGCTTTATTTAACTAATATTAGCTGTGATATATTTCTTTCTTTTATGAACATAATCATATTTCAAAAGTTCTAAGTCCAATTTTCTAAGTTTTAAAAAATAAATTGAGCAACTAACAATGAATTGACAATGTTGAATATGAATAAATTGAATATTGTCAACACCAAATTTCATTATGTACACTTTAAGTCAAGTCAAAGTATTTTTTTCTCGACACGTACAAAGTTTTCTGAGTAAAAAATATAAAGAAAGAAACGTTCCCAATGAAAAGTTCACTTGAGTTTAATTCCAAAAAGTGACTTCTAAAATTGTTAGAGATTAACTTAAACTTTTTAGAGAAGAATGTTTCAATAACTAATTTATGTTTTGAATAAAACTTTATAATTTGACTAATGTTAATTTTTTTACAGCTTTACTAGAATAGAAGTAGACTACTTACTAATGAATATTAGGTATTGCCACGGAGGGTCAGAGAACATAATTTTAGCTTCACGCTTTATCCCGCACACAGCAGGGTAGACAGAGAGAAACTAGTGTTAAGACACTCCGTTCCCCACTTTCAGTTGAATTCGGAGGCGTTGCGTTTCAAGTGGCAGAACTTAACGCCGCGCTTTTGCCTTTGATACCAGAGCGAAGAAATGGAAATATTAAATATTTTCACTCCTCTAGTGGAAATCGAACTCAAACCAGTCGTTAACAGTCACACGTTCGTGCCACTGCGACACGACTGGCCGCAATAATGTTAATTATAATAAGATAATTTTTTGTCCAGTCGTGGTGCAGGGACATAAAGGGTGCAAAAGGGCACAAACTCTACTGATTGTAGGTTCGATTCACACTTGATAAATAGAAATATTTAATGTTTAATTTTCATCGCTCTACAATCAAAGTCCAAAATTTACAGAAAAAAGAACCTACCAAAAATAATGTGTGTACTTTGTGTAGTGTGTGTGTGTTAAAGCGTTAGGCTAAAAAAATTATAACATTTTTTCACGATATTTACATATTTTGAAACGATACAATTTGCAAACAATCTCCTACCTACCTACCTATGACCACGGACTAGTGTAAATGTTGGTTATATATTCGAATACCAAAAAAAAGGGCATTGATCCTATTAAAATACATATATTTTTTTAATATTAATAATTCATTGTTTGTTTCAGTATAGTCGGCGTTAACCGCCGGCCTGGCATGAGGCGTCCACGTCGACCGACCTACTGCTCACCCCCTCAAGAACCCCTAAGAACAACCCTTATCCTCCCCTTACATCTAATCCTTCTAATCTTACCCCTCATTCATACACAAATGACTACTTATAATATCTCTAAACCAGTTAATAATAAAGAATTTAAAGACAACATTACGAATAGAATTAATGATGTACAAAAAGATACAATTATACATAGAAGTACAGAAATTTATATGAATACTACAGTTAATACATACCAAGCACTATTAAATAGATTTAGAAGAAAACGTACTGATGTTGGTTTAGAAATTAGTGATAAACTTAGTAATAAATCTATTAGTAATATTAACAAAGTTTTAACAAATTTAAGAAAAGATTTTAAAAAGAAACCAACAGATAAACTTAGAAATAGATTAAGATTAACACGCCAAAACACAAATATAGATAAGATAGAAGAAAGGCAAAAGAAGAAGGAAACAATGGGGAAAATTAAGCTTGACGATTCAACCCAAACCAAGTTGTTCCATGATTATACAATGACTGTAAATAGAAGTACTTGGAAGGAATCAGATAAAAAATCTACTAAATTTGATGTTGAATTTCTAAAAAATAGCAAAAATCACCAAAACGAGAGGGACGTATCAAATAGCTCATTAGTTCCTGCCAACCTTACCCATCCTGTAATTAAAAATGTTTTGAAATCGGCAAAACCAACGCTGACTGATGGTGAGTGAATTTTAACTTTATTATGTTGCATTTAAGTACATTTTACGCTAACAAGCTTAATGAGAGTTGAAAATGATTTCTGAAATAGCAATAAATGTGTTAAATTAACAAAAATATATATTTCAATTTGTACAATAATGTATATATATCATAGCACTAAGGTTTGATCTTCACTGGAAATGTAGATCTAATGGGGAAGTTACATAATTATAATGATATAACAATCAGTTTTACAAAAAAAGACATTTTTGAAAAACGTATAAATACTTTTAACATTTTTGAAGTGTTATTCACACACTTAAGAAATTGAAAAAACATACAAAAAAATTCAACGCAGCGGGTTCGAATTCGCTAAGCCATGCGTTCTCCGAATAGAAAAAAAATTTTATACGTCATCTAAATGTCTTTTTCAAATCGAACCTGCACCTCTTGGACTCCTCCCAAGCTCTCGCCGAAAATGTCTAACCAATTCGTTTCAAATTCACTTTTTGTACAGAAGAGAAGTAAATAAAGTAAAGTAAAGTAAATAAACTGTAGTATACAAGTATGTCATATATTTACAGTTTTAAATTTAACACCCTGAATCCCTGAAGCTATCGTATCGCAGCGGGATAGCGTTTGACTGACGCAAAGGTTTATTGTATATTTTTTTTTTTTTGTTTTTTTTTTTTTTTTTTTTAGCTTCACGCTGTATCCCGCACACAGCAGGGTAGGCAGAGGAAACCTAGTGTTAAGACACTCCGTTCCCCACTTTCCGCCGAATTCGGAGGCTTGCGAGTTAAGTGGCGGAACTTATTTATTGTATTTAAATAAATTTAATTTCTGTATTCTGTCAAAATAAATAACATTGTTGAGTTCCGTCATTCAACATATAATGTTTCGTAAATATAATGTTTTCGGCCGGAAAGCTGAAAACGGAATTTAATGTCACTAAGTTCTCTCTAGTCGTGGCGCAGTGGCACAAAGTGTGACTGTAAAGTGACTGGTTGTGGGTTCAATTCCCATTCGAGGATTTGGAAATATTTAATATTTCTATTTTCTTCGCTCTGGTGTCGAGGCAAAGCGCGGCGCAAGTTCCTCCACTTAACACGCAGTGCGTTCGAATTCGGCGGACAGTAGGGAACGGAGTGTCTTGACACTAGGTTCCCTCTGGTTATGGGTTCGATTACCACTCCGGGAGTGAAAATATTTGTTATTTTCATTTTCTTCGCCCTGGTGTCGAGACAAAGCGCGGCGTTAAGTTCCGCCACTTAACACGCAATGCCTCTGAATTCTGCGAAAGTGGGTAACGGAGTACCTTCCCTTCCCACCAGGTTCCCTATGCCTACCCTGCTATGTGCGGGATATAGCGTGAAAGTAAAAAAAAAAAGGAAAGAAGTATTATGACACCAGGCATCTTTTTGACAGTCTTGATATACAGTTAAAAGCTTGTACCTGGGAAAAATTACATATACCATCAGTAGTTGCTAAGCTATGTAAAAACTAAAATAAATGATATCCAAAAATTACTAACTACTACTCAACTTCTTTTAATAAATATAGAATCGATCGACTTATATATTAATATATATCGTCCACTAGCAACCACTTGCGGCTTCGCCTGGACATTCTTTATACAAAGTATCATCCCCTTATTAAAACACATTGGGGTTTGATTTTTGAAAAAAGAATTTATCCTATTTTTGACCCTAGATCTACAACTATTTTCATTCGGAATTTCACACAAATTGGGCCAGTAGAATAGCTGTGAAAGCGTAACAGACAGACAGACAAACAAATAAATTTAGCATTTATAATATTAGTAGACATACAAACTTTATAATCGTGTCTCTACACAACATCTAATGAAATATTCATCATTTGGCTCCGAGATGGATATATTTGACGCTGGCACTAGAAACTACTAGAGTAAGGCTTAAAATATTAATTCAATCTCCAGTCAACAATCGACTTGCAGACTAATCTCGCCTTAAGAACCGTTTCACTTAAGTTAAGCTTTATTAGTGGGAAAAGTATTCATATTGAAGGAATAAAGCAGCCACCAAATTTAGATTGTGGCCAGTCGTGGCCCAGTGGCACAAGCAATTTTCGAATTCTTTTTTTTTTAACTTCACGCTGTACCTCGACACCAGAGCGAAGAAAATGGAAATATAATTTCCACTCCTCGAGTGAGAATCGCACCCACAACCAGTCACTTTACAGTCGCACGTTGTACCTCTGCGCCACGACTGGCCCACAGTATCTCAGCTATGGTAACAGTGTCTTAACACTACATATTATCTGCTTATAAATTAAATATGCGTCATTCTCATTATAAGCTTCTAGACCATAATACTTCTAGACATTTCATTTTCCACTTTCCGACCGATTTTGCAACATTCACTTTTAAGTCAATATAATTTAAAATAACATAATTCTACAAATTTGAATCAAACCCGCTACCAATCAAGTTAACAATCATATGCTACCCACTGAGCCACGATGGCCTCTTCTATATAATATTACATTTCGAAATAATTGCCTTATAAGGTAAAGATAAATTATAAAAGATAAAAGGACGAAGCTACGTGGAGCTTACTCACGTAGGATTATATAACCCTTTCGGATAACAGCTGTAGATATGAACTTTTGATGTTTTATGTATATTATATATGTATGTACATATTATGTATGTATGTATAAACGTTTAATAAAATTGTAACGGCCGATTAAAACGAATGTAATTTACAAAAAAATTGATTGTATTGAATTTTTTGTAACATCAAACAAAGTATATAAGTATAAACTAAGTATAATACATATATTTATTTATATAGATAGAAAAAGGTTTTTTTAGCGTCACATTGTATCCCGCATCCACAGCAGGATAGACAGAGGGAACCAGTGGTGTTAAGACACTCCACTCCCTACTGTCCGCCGAATGCTGAAGGCATTGCGTGTTAAGTGACGGAACTTAACGCCACGCTTTGCCTCGATACGACACTAAAGCGAAGAAAATGAAAATAATTAATATTTATTGAGTAGGAATTCACACTTTGCGCCTCTGTGCCATGGACTGGCTACTATAGAAAATGTCGAAATTCTTTATTACTACGCTTTTTTACCTACTCTTTGCAAAACGCGGCGTTTAACGTCACCACTCAAAACGCCCTACATTTTTACACTCCGGTCATCGTATATCCCCTATCCATTACAACGTCAACCCATTTCACCGTTGTTCGTAATAGCTTTCTTGCAAACAAAAGCATCGTCGTCGTTTTCTCAGCGATCGTTTAGGGCCAATAAGGCAATTTACTTTCAGTCTAAACACTTAAAGCTCAATCCTATTTCGCTCTAACATCGGCTAATCCAATGAAGTCAGAAGCCGCCACTTGACCCCTGTCGCCTTCCAATAAATTTCTTAATTAATGCTGAACGGTCCTGTCGTGTTAGCCCTTTGATGGAATTATGTATTTTTGGACCCTGTTTTACCAATTTTTTTACTTAATTTAAAATGTTAATTGAGTTTTGTAGCTGATTTTAATATTTTTTTCGCGTTGCCCTTTTTTATAAGATACTAGTCACCCGTTCGCGGCTTTGCTCCCGTTAAATACAAGGCTGATTATTTAATATTTTAGCTTTCTCGTTTAAATGATAAACTGCTCAAAATAATGTTATCACAGTTTATGTATAGTTGTTTATATGTAGCTAAATTTGTTACTCTATAAAATCCTTATCTAATCTGGTGTCGAGGTAAAGCGCGGCGTTAAGTTCCACCACTTAACACGCAATGCCTCCGAATTCGGCGGAAAGTGGGGAACGGAGTATCTTAATACTAGGTTCCCTCTGCCTACCCTGCTGAGTGCGGGATACAGCGTGAAGCTAAAAAAAAAACCTTGTACCTTACATTACTTTGTGAGGATATTTTCACACACTGCGCCATGACGGCCTACGGGTTAATTAAAAACATTACGTGTTGAGAGGCGGAACTTAACGCTGCATTTTGTAAATGATCTCAAGTAGATAATCTATTGATTTTGAACAAATTTCGATACATTTAATTTATTTGTAAACAGGATTCTTTGCATAATAAAATTAATCAAAATCAAATGATTATCAACTTGAGACCTTTGTATTAAAATGTATAATAACTTTATATGTACCTACTTATAGATATAGAATTTTATACTCTATAAAAGAGTTTTACAAAACGCAGCGCTAAATTTCGCCTCTCTCCAAATCTTTCCAATTTACGCTTGGCATACGCCATGATGGCTTAATGTGTGAAAATATCCTTACAATGTATCATAAATACCACACTGTAGAATATTACAAGCTAACAAATATAGTAATATGTACCCAGTAATTTCAAACCGTGCTAACTAAATTTAAACTGCGATAACTTTATAAATTTGAGCAGTTTATCATTTAAACGAGCAAGCAGGCTGCCGAAAATACGATTTATTTAATTAAATTCTTGTAGTTTACGCGAGCAAAGACGCGAACGGGGGCTAGTATCTTATAAAGCTATAGTTAAGTTATACAAATAGGGCAACTCCGAAAAATATATATAAAATCACCCAAAAGACTCAATTTACATTTAAAATCAGGATCGATTATCTACATTTACAAAATGCAGCGTTAAATTCCGCCTATCAACACGTAATGGTTTCAATTAACCCGTAGGCCGTCATGGCGCAGTGTGTGAAAATATCTTCACAAAGTAAGGTATAAGGATTTTATAGAGTAACAAATCTAGCAATATATACCCCGTAATTTTAAACATTGCTGACTACATATAAACTGTGATAACATTATTTTGAACTGTGATAACATTTAAACGAGAATGCTGAAATATTAAACAATTAGCCTTGTATTTTACGGGAGCAAAGCCGCGAACGGGTGACTAGTATCTTATAAAAAAGGGCTACTCGAAAAAAATATATAAAATCAGCTACAAAACTCAATTTACATTTAAAATTAGGGAAAAAAATTGGTAAAACAGGGTCCAAAAATACATAATTCCATCAAAGGGCTAACACGACAGGACCGTTCAGCATTAATTAAGAAATTTATTGGAAGGCGACAGGGGTCAAGTGGCGGCTTCTGACTTCATTGGATTAGCCGATGTTAGAGCGAAATAGGATTGAGCTTTAAGTGTTTAGACTGAAAGTAAATTGCCTTATTGGCCCTAAACGGTCGCTGAGAAAACGACGACGATGCTTTTGTTTGCAAGAAAGCTATTACGAACAACGGTGAAATGGGTTGACGTTGTAATGGATAGGGGATATACGATGACCGGAGTGTAAAAATGTGAGGCTTTGTGGCGGGATTTGGAATAAATGTAGGTAGAAATTTCAATATGATTTGTCATGTATACGATTGTATACGTTTTGAAGAAGATCAACTACGTGATTGTATCAAAGGGTTAAATATTTGTGCCTACGTATGTACTTATGAATACGATATACAGATTATATTGTATCTAACGAATTTTCTAGCTTGTCTATCACAACTCCACATTTTTTCCCGCATAGTAAGGTAGTTAGAGAGAACCTATAATCGACATACTCCGTTCTCGGTATTCCGTCTGAAATGGAGACGTTATGTGATTAGCGGAACTCAACGCGTCTCCGATGTTAACCTTAACATAGCTTTACAGTAATTTCTGTAAAATATATCTTGTAAATATACGGAGTGACTTCAAATAGATACGTAAATAAAAAAAACAACTAATGAATAGATTTATACCTATTCTTCATTCATATGGACCACCCAAGCAAAATCTTGAATTTGGGCAGAAACGCTAGGTTCACTCTGACTTCTTCTTTTAGAAAAGCGTAAAGCTATATAATAGATATTTTTTTGCCTACCTTCATGTATCATATATAAATTATCATGACAACGATAGATAGATTCAATAAAATCCCGAATACTTCTTATATTTTTATTACTAAAAGGATTAAATAAAATAAAACTGCAAAACATCCTAACTTCTCCAGTCAAACGATATGTTAGACACGTACATTATTCAAGCAGATACGGACGAACTAGGAAAATTTCAAAGAAACAAGTTAAAGTAATAAAAATTTCTAAGTTCATATCTAAATCGTAACTTTATCTTAACAGACGTTGGAAAAGTTGGCGCTGCCGTGATCGGAATAATCTTTATTGCTGTGTATCTCAAGTACCTACATCTTCGCACCTTCCGGCAGACTGATCTTGTCTATTTTTCCCCAAAGCCTTTCTTCAAAGCAAAGGAATCCCTCACGGTTTTTTCTTTTAAAAGCAAATCAAATATTAGATGAAATTATGGAATATCTAATTCGTTTTCGTCTTAACAAATATTGTTTATATACGTGATGAGTCATTTTCATTATGTTATGGGTTTTTAAATTTATCATAAAATCTAACTTATTTATAATATATTCGTTCCGTTCTTTACTTTCCCTTGCCAAAGTAGGGCAATAAAAATCAAAATATTTTTATTCAAATAAACTTATTGAAGCACTTTTGAATCATCAAATGTATATAATGTTACCACTCGGAAGGCTGCTGAGAAGAATCGGCCAAAAAACTTAATAGTTGCTGTTTTAAAAAATAAAAATTATTATAATTTTATTATTTAATACAATTGTAGCTGAACTGCATTAAACTCAAAACAGGTTTCTTTGCACATTTATCCTTTAAATATTCTTTTATATAACAATATGCCTCACTTAATAATATGGTTTACACACTGATGTTAACTTTCTGCAGTGACAAATAAAAGACGCTTTGAAATTATATTATAAATGCAAATTTAATATACTCAAACCCATAAAAGATTTACTTGCTTTTCGAACCGGTAGCTTGGCGTTACAAACTTATCTTTGTTTCTCGTTTCTATTCCTATTCCTTCTGCATAATAGTTCAAATTCAATAAAAGTTATTACTGTTTTACTTTTAAATGAACAATGCTTTTAATTAAACATGTAAGAATAAAAACAAAGTATATGGAAATTTGCCTCGCATCATATTTATTATCCCGCATAGCGGACCAATCAGATAGTAAAGAATTCAACAACTCTAGTTAACATTATCAAAATTATCTATACAATTTTATCAGAACGTAGCTTATCTTGTTAACCAAAGTAGAAAAAAATATAATAAACAAATTATGATGATACCTCCGAGTGGAAATCGAACCCACAATTGCAGCTACAAATAATATAAAAAATCTTAAATCGGTAAAACCGCTTCAGAACATGCAATGAGTCTACAGTGCTTTTTCAACTTCATACTAATTACCAATGATTGTAATAAATACAGACACAGTAGCAAAAAAGTTTCATCAAATAAACGATTTAAAAACAACAGTGGAGGAGGGAGTGTCGTGACACTCTGACTCTCGCAGGGGTCTGCGGGAAAGAGGGTAAGGCTTAGAGAGAGAGAGCACTGACAGTGTAGCTTGTCCCACACTACCCTCTAAAAACTATTTTAAAATAAAACTATTTTTAACCGGATTAATCGTGTATATTTTTTTTTTAGCTTCACGCTGTATCCCGCACACAGCAGGGTAGGCAGAGGGAACCTAGTGTTAAGACACTCCGTTCCCCACTTGATACTTGGAAAGGTATATTTTTGGTACTTGAAAATACATTTTTAGAACACCCGACTGTTGAATCTACCTGTGACCATGGAGTACTGTGATGTGATCGAATCGTCGGGTTTTTTAAGAATGTATTTTCGGATATCAAAAATATACGCAATTAATCCGACAAAAGTAATTTTATTTCAAAATGTGTAATAATTGTGAAAACAAAAGATCTTATAAGGTACTTACTATCTACTCAGCCTAATGATTTAAGTAAATATGAATAAAACTTTATTTGAAATATTTTAAATTATAATAGTTATCTTAAGAAACTAAGTTAAACGGAACAAAAACTGCTAAGTACTTGCCAAGTTTAATACACTTGCTAAGTGTTCGTGTTCGTTCGTTCAAGACGCTTTACATAATTTTTATTTATTCTAAATTCGACTTTATCTGGTATAAAACGAGATCATAACAAAAGTCGAGAAACAGGTGTATTTTGATATATTTAGTGTGAAACAGATGTACAAAAATAAATATTGGATTTTATATAAAAATTTATACCTGAGTAGGATAATTGAATTATTTTTGATATTTCTTTTCTATAATCTGTTTTAAAATCCATACTTTTATTATAAATGTGAAAGTCAATCTGTTTGTCTGTCACGCTCGCACGGATAATCAATCTACTGGACCGATTTGGATGAAATTTAGAATAAAAGTAGTAAAAAGTCCAGGGTCAAACATAGGCTATTTATTTTTTCAAATATCAACCTCTATAGGGTCGAAATAGAGAATGAAAGTTTATATAAAAAATCTAAACCACTTGACTGTTTGTAAGGAATTTTGGCATCAATATAGTTGATAATCCAAGGTTAAACATAGGCTAGTTATTTTTTTTTTAATCTTCAGGGTTGCTATATAACGAAACAGTTATGTAGTTTATGCGGCGAAACCGCGGGCACGCCGCTAGTAATATTATAATGAGCCTGTTGTGGTGCAGTAGGGTAGCTTCGGGCTATAAATGCGATGATTGTGGATTTAAATCTCACTCGAAAGAATGATTATAATTCATTTTCAGTTTTCCGATCTGGTGCCTAAGCTCCGCGTTAAATCCCGCCTGGCGTTATGTTTCCGTTTCGGGCGGCAAGTGGAGGACTGAGTGTCTAGACACTAGGTCCTCTCTGAATAATTTGTTAAATAGCGTAAAGCTGTTTTAAAGTAATGTTTGTTTGTCTAGTATATTAGCTTCACGCTGTATCCCGCACACAGCAGGGTAGGCAGAGGGAACTTAGTGTTAAGACACTCCGTTCCCCACTTTCCGCCGAATTCGGAGGCATTGCGTGTTAAGTGGCGGAACTTAACGTCGCGCTTTGCCTCGGCACCAGACCGAAGAAAATGGAAATATTAAATACTCATCGAGTGGAAATCGTACCCACAACCAGTCGTTTTACAGTCACACTTTGTGCCACTGCGCCACGAATGGCCCCAGCATTGACCTATATATACATGAAAAATATTTCTTAAAACTGTTGTACAATTTTTCTTTAATTGAGTTCTGCCTTTCAATTCACAGGATTTCGATTTTAGATGAAGGTGGAGAACGGAACACTTATTTAGGTACTCTGCTATGAGAAAAAAACAAAGCCAAACCAAACTTGCTTCTTTAAATTTAAAACGGTCTATGCTATTAAAAACATTTTGAAAGAAAAAAATGCTTGCTTTATAAATGGAAATATCCATATAAATAAGAACATTTTGAAAATAAAAAGAAGCTTGTGCTATTTTTTTAGCTTCACGCTGTATTCCGCACATAGCAGGATATGCAGAAGGAAGCTAGTGTTAAGACACTCCGTTCCCCACTTTCCGCCGAATTCGGAGGCATTGCATGTTAAGTGGCGGAATGGAAATAATAAATATTTCCACTCCTCGAGTGGGAATTGAACCCACAATCAGTCGCTTACAGTCACACTTTGTGCCACTGCGCTACGACTGGCCCCTTAACGAAGTTAGTGATATTTGTATATAAATATAAAAAATATAGATAATAATAAAAAGTATCCCCCGATTTCCAACGTCCCGTCGTGTATTCAAAGCCGCAATTCAATTTTGCAAACTTAAATATTGAAAAGCTATTAACATGAATAAAATTAGAGAGATATCCATTAAAATTGTTACAACATCATCAAACTTGGCTCAAGTTTTAATGTAAGGTAAAGATTTCGACAGCTTTGAAAAATCTATCGATTTTAGTTCGTTTTATATACTTTTAAAGTCTTTTATATTGATAAAAGTCTTTTGTTTATTACAACTTACGTTAGAAAGCAGCTAATGTAAGCAGCAAGTCACTCCGTTCTCCATTTTCCGCTTGAAATTAAGACACTGAATGTTGAATGTTGGCACTTAACGCTGCGTTTTGTTATGTCACCAGTGGGAGGAAACGAAAATAATTTAAATTTTTTAAATATTTCATTTAATGTACGTTATAAATGGGTCTAATTGGTTCAAAATAACTTAATTATAATAATAAAGAACTTATATTATAAGTTCTTAAGTGTTGTAAACTGTAGTGTGACGATTGCACTCGAGAGAAATAACATGTTAAATTTATTTTCCTTCCTTTGCTCTGATAAGACAAAACGCGGCGTTGAGTAGCGGCAAACGAAACAACGTCTCAAATTCCAAGGCAAAGCGGGAGAACGGAGTGTCTTGACACTAGATTGCCACAACCTACCTTACTATATAAGAAAACTCTGCTAAGCTGTCTTAGCTAAAAAAATTGTATTTTTTAGCTTCACGCTTTATTCCGCACACACGCAGGGTAGGCAGAGAGAACTTAGTGTTACGACACTCCGTTCCTCACTTTCCACCAATTTTGGGGGCATTGCGGGCTTAAGCGGAAACCCTCTCCACCCTCATGAGACGTCGCAGGTTCGTCTTATTGTTGCGCATTCCACTACGACGCCTCGGTGGATGGCCCGCCTATTACGGGCCACCGTCGCCTTTAGAGTGCTCTGAGGTTTTTCCAGGGCACCCGCAGTTATGTGCTATGTTTGACCCAGTAACTTTTACTTCTTTCATTCTAAATTTCATCCTAATCGGACCAGTAGATTAGCTGTGAAAGCGTGACAGACAAACAGACAGACTTTCGCATTTATAATATAAGTATGGATAAGATTAAATAAAATAAAACTGCAAAACATCCTAACTTCTCCAGTCAAACGATATGTTAGACACGTACATTATTCAAGCAGATACGGACGAACTAGGAAAATTTCAAAGAAACAAGTTAAAGTAATAAAAATTTCTAAGTTCATATCTAAATCGTAACTTTATCTTAACAGACGTTGGAAAAGTTGGCGCTGCCGTGATCGGAATAATCTTTATTGCTGTATTTCTCAAGTACCTACATCTTCGCACCTTCCGGCAGACTGATCTTGTCTATTTTTCCCCAAAGCCTTTCTTCAAAGCAAAGGAATCCCTCACGGTTTTTTCTTTTAAAAGCAAATCAAATATTAGATGAAATTATGGAATATCTAATTCGTTTTCGTCTTAACAAATATTGTTTATATACGTGATGAGTCATTTTTACTTAAGCTGTTATGGGTTCTTAAATTTTTCAAAAAATCTATCTTATTTTAATATATTTTTAAAACTTTACATTTTTTCCACATAGCAGTTATGACATTCCGTTCTTTACTTTCCCGCCGAATACCGACTGAACACCGCGTTTTGTCTTCTTGCCAAAGCATGGCAATAAAAATTAAAATATCTTTATTCAAATAGACTTATTGAACACTTTTGAATCATCAAATGTATATAATGTTACCACTCGGAAGGGAGTGCTGCTGAGAAGAATCGGCCAAAAAACTTAATAGTTGCTGTTTTAAAAAATAAAAATTATTTTAATTTTATTATTTAATACATTGTAGCTGAACTGCATTAAACTCAAAACAGGTTTCTTTGCACATTTATCCTTTAAATATTCTTTTATATAACAATATGCCTCACTTAATAATATGGTTTACACACTGATGTTAACTTTCTGCAGTGACAAATAAAAGACGCTTTGAAATTATATTATAAATGCAAATTTAATATACTCAAACCCATAAAAGATTTACTTGCTTTTAGAACCGGTAGCTTGGCGTTACAAGCTTATCTTTGTTTCTCGTTTCTATTCCTATTCCTTCTGCATTATTATGCAGATCAAATTCAATAAAAGTTATTACTGTATGTACGTATAACAACAAAGTATATGGAAATTTTCCTCGCAAAATATTTATTATCCCGCATAGCGGACCAATCAGATAGTAAAGAATTCAACAACTTTAGCTAACATTATCAAAATTATCAATACAATTTTATCAGAACGTAGCTTATCTTATTAACCAGAGTAGAAAAAAATATAATAAACAAATTATGATGATACCTCCGAGTGGAAATCGAACCCACAATTCCCGCAGCTACAGTCAGACGATTGCTCACTGCGCCATGATGGCGTTAAATAATGATAAATATAAATAATCTAAAATCGGTAAAACTGGCTAAAGCCGGCTCAAGGAATTCTTCTAGTCTCTTTTGTCTGCAGTACGTTTGTCAGCTCCATCCTAATTCCAAGCCCAGTAGCAAAAAGAGATTTCATCAAATGAACGATTTAAAAACATAAATAACATTGGAGGAAGGAGTGTCTTGACACTCTCACTCCAGGAGTCTGCGGGAAAGAGCGTAAAGCTGCTTAATAGTTAGTAGAAGAGAGAGGCGCACTTACAGTGTGGTAGCACTAGGTTATCCCAGACTGCCCTCTAAAAACAATTTTAAAATAAAACTATTTTTAACTAGATTAATCGCGTATATATATATATATATATATATATATATATATATATATATATATATATATATATATATATATATATATATATATATATATATATATATATATATTAGCTTCACGCTGTATCCTGCACACAGCAGGGTAGTCAGAGGGAACCTAGTGTTAAGACACTCCGTTCCCCACTTAGCGCCAAAATCGAAGGCTTGCATGTTAAGTGGCGGAACTTAACGCCCCGTATATTTTTGCTACTTGAAAATACATTTTTAGAACACCCAACTCTTAAATCTACCTGTGACCATGGAGTACTGTGATGTGATCGAATCGTCGGGTTTTTTAAGAATATATTTTCGTATACCAAAAATATACGCAATTAATCCGGTTAAAAATAACTTTATTTCAAAATGTGTAATAATTGTGAAAACAAAAGGTCTTATTTAGGTACTTACTATCTACTCAGCGTAATGACTTAAGTTATAATAATAAAAAAAAATATTTGAAATATTTTAAATTATAATAGTTATCTTAAGAAACTAAGTTAAACGGAACAAAAACTGCTAAGTACTTGCCAAGTTTAATACACTTGCTAAGTGTTCGTCCGTTCTAGACGCTTTACATAATTTTTATTTATTCTAAATTCGACTTTATCTGGTATAAAACGAGATCATAACAAAAATCGAGAAACAGGTGTATTTTGATATATTTTGTGTGAAACAGATGTACTATAAGAAATATTGAATTTTATATAAAAATATTTATACTTGAGTAGGATAAATTGAATTATTTTTGATATTTCTTTTCTATAATCTGTTTTAAAATCCATACTTTTATTATAAATGTGAAAGTCAATCTGTTTGTCTATCACGCTCTCACGGATAATCTACTGGACCGATTTGGATGAAATTTAGAATAAAAGTAGTAAAAAGTCCAGGGTCAAATATAGGCTATTTATTTTTTCAAATATCAACCTCTAAAGGGTTGAAATAGAGAATGAAAGTTTATATAAAAAATCTAAACCACTTGACTGTTTGTAAGGAATTTTGGCATCAATATAGTTGATAATCCAAGGTTAAACATAGGCTAGTTATTTTTTTAAAAATCTTCACTCGAGGGTTGCTATATAACGAAACAATTATGTAGTTTAAGCCGCGAACCCGCGGGCAGGCCGCTAGTAATATTATAATGAGCCTGTTGTGGTGCAGTAGGGTAGCTTCGGGCTATAAATGCGATGATTGTGGATTTAAATCTCACTCGAAAGAATGATTATAATTCATTTTCAGTTTTCCGATCTGGTGCCTAAGCTCCGCGTTAAATCCCGCCTGGCGTTATGTTTCCGTTTCGGGCGGCAAGTGGAGGACTGAGTGTCTAGACACTAGGTCCTCTCTGAATAATTTGTTAAATAGCGTAAAGCTGTTTTAAAATAATGTTTGTTTGTCTTGTATATTCACAAAAAATGTATGCAATTGTATTAACCTCCACAGTTGCTTGCAGTATTTTTTTTAGTTTTACGTTGTTTACTGCTCACAGCAGGGTAGGCAAAGCAGACCTAGTGTTAAGACACTCCGTTCTCCACTTTCCACCGAATTCGGAGGCATTGCGTGTTAAGTGGCGGAACTTAACGTCGCGCTTTGCCTCGGCACCAGACCGAAGAAAATGGAAATATTAAATACTTCCACTCATCGAGTGGGAATCGTACCCACAACCAGTCGTTTTACAGTCACACTTTGTGCCACTGCACCAGGAATGGCCCCAGTATTAACCTATATATACATGAAAAATATTTCTTAAAACTGTTGTACAATTTTTCTTTAATTGAGTTCTGCCTTTCAATTCACAGGATTTCGATTTTAGATGAAGGTGGAGAACGGAACACTTATTTAGGTACTCTGCTATGAGAAAAAAACAAAGCCAAACCAAACTTGCTTCTTTAAATTTAAAACGGTCTATGCTATTGAAAACATTTTGAAAGAAAAAAATGCTTGCTTTATAAATGGAAATATCCATATAAATAAGAACATTTTGAAAAAAAAAAAAAAAATTGTGCTATTTTTTAGCTTCACGCTGTATTCCGCACATAGCAGGATATGCAGAAGGAAGCTAGTGTTAAGACACTCCGTTCCCCACTCTCCGCGGAATTCGGAGGCCCAAAACCAGTCGCTTTACAGTCACACTCTTTGTGTCACTGCGCCACGACTGGCCCCTTAACGAAGTTAGTGATATTTGTATATAAATATAAAAAATATAGATAATAATAAAAGGTATCCCCCGATTTCCAACGTCCCGTCGTGTATTCAAAGCCGCAATTCAATTTTGCAAACTTAAATATTGAAAAGCTATTAACATGAATAAAATTAGAGAGATATCCATTAAAATTGTTTCAACATCATCAAACTTGGCTCAAGTTTTAATGTAAGGTAAAGATTTCGACAGCTTTAAAAAATCTATCGATTTTAGTTCGTATTATATACTTTTAAAGTCTTTTATATTGATAAAAGTCTTTTGTTTATTACAACTTAGTTAGAAAGCAGCTAATGTAAGCAGCAAGTCACTCCGTTCTCCATTTTCCGCTTGAAATCAAGACACTGAATGTTGAATGGCGGAACTTAACGCTGCGTTTTGTTATGTCACCAGTGGGAGAAAACAAAAATAATTTAAATTTTTAAATACTACATTTAATATTGTTATAAATGGGTCTAATTGGTTCAAAATAACTTAATTACTCGTATATAAGTTCTTAAGTGTTGTAGACTGTAAACGATTGTGAGTACAATTTGCACTCGAGAGAAATAACATGTTAAAATTATTTTCCTTCCTTTGCGCTGTTAAGATAAAACGCGGCGTTGAGTTGTGGCACTCCCTACACCACGTCTTAAATTCCAAGGCAAAGCGGGAGAACGGAGTGTCTTGACACTAGATCGCCACAATCTACTTTACTATACAAGAAAACTCTGCTAAGCTGTCTTAGCTAAAAAAAATATATATATTTTTTTAGCGTCACGCTTTCCGCACACCCGCAGGGTAGGCAGAGAGAATATAGTGTTAAGACACTCCGTTCCTCACTTTCCACCAATTTTGGGGGCATTGCGTGTTAAGTGGTGGAACTTAACGCCGCGCTTTGCCTCGACACCAGAGCGAAGAACATGGAATTATTAACCCTGCAGTTGTCGCGCGGACTACATATGTAGTCCACTGATACAAAATCTGTTTTATTTTGCAAACGCCAAGCATTAGTTTTTTGTGGCGCTAGGTACTTTCAAATGACTACTCCAGGGACGTACTCAGTGCATCGGAAGCGCCTATCATGCGTAGGTGCATTATTAGTAGCTTTGCAAAGTTCCTGGACTACATATGTAGTCCACGCGACCACTTACGTAAGTGTTTTTCCTGTTAGTATCTTTTTTGCTTTCATTTATTTTATATTAAAATCGTCATAAATATGTAATATAAATATGATTTTGTTATGTTATCTTATTGGGGATTGATCTAACATTAAATTTTTGGATAAAAATGGGTGATCGACAAGCTGCACAGATAGAGGCGTGGTTGAGAGAAGCTGAAGCCGACATCGACGGTTCTCAAGCTAAGTCTAGCTCGGATAAGGATTTAGATTACTTAGAAGAGCAAAATCACGAATAAGAATTAGAACAGGAGCAAAATATCAGAGTTAAGGGACAGCGAAAGCTCTGAAAATGAGGAACCACCTTAGCGAAAATCACAGCGTGATGGTTATTACCAGAGTTGATGACACGATGTGGTCTAAGACAATTCTTCAGGTCAGAGGAAGAACCCTTAGGCATACTATAGTGTTTTTCCTCCTAGTCCGAACGGAATAGCCAGGCAAAACACTGCCATTCAAAACTGTGTGTCACTTTTCGTTGAGGATCAGATGAGGTTGGATGAAACCATTGACTGGGAAAAGAATTAACTCAAATTCATTGACAAGGTCTTCGACAGTAAAAATCTAATATTTCCTAGGTATCAAAGAAAAACAAGCATTAGCTTTAGAGATGACGTCAAGTAATGAAGTACGTCGTTGTCACAACTATGGAAGAACACGCAATAAAAACACCTGTAAATCGTGCACTGCCAGCAAAAAGTTTATTTGTGGGAATTATTTCCAATCATGTGTCTTTCCTGTGTAGAAAATGTTATAAATTATTAATTTTCATAACTATATTTGACTGTCATCACAATCAATACGAAACCTGTTATTTTTATGCCAATTTAGAGAAGTATTTTTGTTTTTGTTTAATAGTTATATAAAAGAGGTTATAACTATGTTATGCTGATTTTATTTAGTTAAGCATACTGTACTGACCTATAATCCCACCAGTAAAGTAAAAAAAGTATATAGATAACAAAAGTTATTTCAATTTGAAAATGGACTACGTATGTAGTCCACGCGACCACTCATGTCTCATTTAGGTGCGCGACCACTGCAGGGTTAAACATTTCCACTCCTCGAGTGAGAATCGAACCCACAACCAGACGTTTGCAGTCACACGCTTGTGCCACTGCGCCGCAACTGGCCCCTAAGAATAAGTATTTTTTTTCATAATAAGAAATTAGAAACTAAATTAATTTCGAAGCCAGTATACAGAATCAATTTATACAAATAGCAACTCCCACTCGGACAAGTAATATAATATAATATAGAACAAGTAAATTTGAGATCAAGAATACAGAATTAGAATGAAAGCATGAATTTTATATTGCATTCTAAAATGGCATTCTTTGCCAGTGTTTCAGGATTTTGTTCATAAAATGTAATAATCCGAAAAGCTCGACTTGGAAGGCATGATGATGTTTTCGCTGGTATTATTTGTTTTTGACGGATTTTAGCAAACAAATCCACTTTGCATTTGAAAATTGTTTTGGATATTTGAGAGTGGTAGAAATAAAGCTTTTTGTTGTGACAAGATGTTTTTTTCTGATCAAGGTTATTACTTCATTAATGACTTTTTTAATATACACGTGGTTTAAAATTAAATATTTTTATGTTGCCATTGTCATATCATCAGCATTTGAATTAGCCCAAAAAATAGCCCATTCTTTCTACAGGTTCCATTCAGATCTAAAGCATTTTAAAAGCTTGATGAAGCAATGCTGAATAATTAATAATTTGACATTCAATAATATAAGAGTGTAAATGTACGTAGTATATTACGTACATGTCGTCTTTTTCTTAATTATAACTTTAAAATTGCACTTTTTTTAAATTTAAGTATATTTTTGTAGAAGAGAATTTAATGAAGCATGTAACTTCTTATTTTGAATAAAATTATTTGACTTTGACATTTGACTTTGATCAAGGGCAAAGGACTTAATTGTTTATACCTCCTTAATTAACACTTACCTATCATCGTGTAGTGATCAAATTCTGACCCTTACGGTCAGACCCTCGGTTACTTTTGAGTTGGACTCCAAAATCTCAACCTTGACGAGACAAAGCGCAGCGTTGGAAGAAAATTGGAGAAAGGAATATGTTGACACTGGATTAGTCAAAGATTACTAGCCTCCTACACAGATTAAGTTATTTTGTTTAATATTCTGTGTTTTTTAATATTACATATATTTTGGGCCAGTCGTGGCGCAGTGGCACAAGCGTGTGACTGAAAAATAATAAATATTTGATGTTTCCATTTTCTTCACTCTGGTGTCGAGGCAAAGCGCGGCGTTAAGTTCCGCCACTTAACACGCAATGCCTCGGAATTTGGCGGAAAGTGGGGAACGGAGTGTCTTAACACTAGGTTCCCTCTGCCTACCCTGCTGTGTGCGGGATACAGCGTGAAGCTATAAAAAAAAACATATATTTTGCTATACAAAAATTGAACGCAAAACTAGCGTAAATCCAAGACATTTTGACTCTCTATTTTGCAATAATTGCTTTTTTCTTTAAGCTTACGTATACTTTACTAAAAGAAAGTGTAATTTAGGGCATAGGACTTAATTGTTAATACCTTCCTTAATTAGTACTAATCGTTGCGCACTTGACTTGTTCTGGCCGTAAGCACGGTTGCTTTTAAGTTGGATTCCATATTTTCTTATTCCCCAAATTCTAAATTATTTCTCCGCCCTGATAAGATAAAGCGCAGGGTTAAGTTCCGTCAAATAACATACAATGTCTCAATTTTAGAAAAAAAACGGAGAACAGAGTGTTCTGACATTAAATTAGTCAAATATGAAGTCTGCTACATAGAAGAAAGCCTTAAATTGTTTTTTTTTCATATTTAATATATATTACTATATCAAATTTGAACCTAAAACCACCGTCCAAGATATCCAAGACATCACATCAGTACCAACTAACACAAATAAAGCAATATGAACAAAAGGATTCTTATTGAAAAGTAACGTCATAAAGCTTGAACGAAATTGAAATATAACTGGATTTGTGACGTCGACTTTATAAGGCAGCAGTTCAAACAAAGTGAAGTACTCGTACTTGTAAGCTTTTAAGATGAATGTGTATTTTTCATTTATATTGCGTTCTGTTTTCTAATATGGGATTTCATATAAGTTATAGAGGTAATTGTGGCCCAGTGGCACAAGCGTGTGACTGTAAACGACTGGTTGTGGGCTCGATTCCCACTCGAGGAGTGGAAATATTTAATATTTCCATTTTCTTCGCTCTGGTGTCGAGGTAAAGCGCGGTGCAGTTCCGCCACTTAACACGCAATGCCTCCGAATTCGGCGGAAAGTTACGGTAACGGTACGGTACGGTAAACGGAGTATCTTAATACTAGGTTCCCTCTGCCTTTTTTAGCTTCTCGCTGTATGCGGGATACAGCGTGAAGATAAAAAATATATATAAGTTATAGAGGTAATTGTGGCGCAGTGGGACAGCGTTGTAACCTGAACGCGCCAGTTGGAGTTCAATTTCCAGGTCTTTTTACAGATTTAGTTAGAGAAAAGTTAGTGTCAAGACACTCACTTCGTCATCTAATTGCTTGTCAACTGTCAAAACTCACCGCCGCGCTTTATCTTAGGTATCAGAACGGATAAATGAGAATTAAAATAAAATCATTCCCCGAGTGGGAATCGAACCTACAACCGTCGTGTTTACTAGTCAGACGTTGTCACACTGAGTCACGGTAGCCTCTTCCACTTGATTTTATATCCATCACTTAAGACAGAATGTCTTGAATTTTGCAAATAATAGACGGCAATCATAGATTTTTGCAGATTCACACTTTTTTCCGCATAGGAAGGTAAGTGTTAGAACCTGGTGTAAAATACATTGTGTAAAATGAAACACTCGTCTATACAAGTAAATAAATTGTAGATTCTGTTTGTTATATTAAAATAACCGCTTTTTGCAAAATACACAATATGTGTATGTATTCACGCTACATATGTATATCAATATTTAGTTCATATTTGTATAAATATGAAATATTGATATTGAAATTATAAATTGTATAATTTTTTGTCTGTCTGTCTATCAGTCTTTTTATTCAAGCTAATCTCTCAAACGGTTGGCCCAATTTTGACGAGACTTTAACTGGCAAATAGCTGATACAATAAGGAGTAACGTGGCCTATTTATAATGTTGATTATCGCAAAATGTATTGAACTGAACTTAAAAAAAAATATATATTTGTTAAATTTCGGACCAAGTCACGGGCACATCTAGTCTACTAACACATTTTTTTATATATACGATGATGTTTATATATTTGATATACAATTTTCATCATTCAATAGTTCCACACGTGAGAGCACACGAACTGCTCGTCTGAAAGACCGAACCGTGCAGTGCATCGATTTCACGATTATATTATGTCATTCGATTTCTACCGTTCTATTTACTTCTAAAACATTTCATAACTTATTCATATCGGTTTTATATGTTTTTTCTACGGTCTAAGCGCTTTATATCGCCTTACTTGTTAAGCATGGCTGATATACATGATTTTAAATATTATTATTTTATCGGGTATGTTTTGGCATTCGAAAATACTATTTAGAAAAGCCAAACGTTTCGAAAATTTTTCGAAATTTCGGATTTTCTAAAAGGTACTTTTGAAGAACAAATATTATAGTACTTATTTTATAAGCCACGTCCATATCAGGCTAGCAAATATCGCAATTTTTTTTAGAAATAAAAGTTACCTGCGCAAGTTAAAAGCCCATTTCGCAAATTTCGCAAAAACAATTGTTAACTACAGCGCCCTCTGGTGAGTTGTCGCCCTAGTATGTATTATAAAACATGTATCAATTAAACTTGAGACTATCATTGAAAACAGCATCCAAATCGAACGATCGAGTTTTAGAGATAAATGAAAACATTTAATTTTACAAACAAGCAAACAAATAAACATCCAAGGGCATATACCGCCTTCATACGTCACAGGTAAAAATATAAACACATATTTATAAATATATTCTTTAAAAAGAGGAAACGAATAGTATTCAAAGCAATATCCCACCTCAATACTATCACATACTCCACTGCATCAATACTAAAACAAATGTAAAAATTTCCCTTCGAGGAAACACGATGTAAGTGCGATTTTTCACTTGAATAAATCCGCCGCTACGAATGAACACGAAATGGCAGAATTAAATGGCAAACGTTGTGTGATGCAAACAATATGTGGGGTTTGTTGATGTTATACGTTATTACTTCATGATATTACTAGAATGGTAGTGGATCGCAGTGGATTCGATTCCCGCAGATGAATGATGATATTTAAATGGTTTTTTTTTATTATAAAAGTCGTCGTTGTGGCGCAGTGGGACGGTGTTTTTCAGATTGTAGCCGCAGAGATTGTGTCAGCCTCTGACTATAACCACGTTAATTGTGGGTTCGATTTCCACTGGGGGTAATATTTAAATATTTTAGTTTTTCAATTATATCATATGGAAAGTGAGAACGGAGTGTCTTGACACTATGCGCTCTCTGCCTACCTACCCTGTTATGTGGGGAAAAATCGTGACATTGTATATTACTAAATATTTCCCGTTAAGCCATCGTTTTGGTATTGGGTTCCACTTGCATTATGATAAAAGTAATTGATATTGAATTTTATAGAATTTCCTTGTTTAAAAATATATGTAATGAAAGTTATCTTCTATACGGAGATACTTTTTATAGAAAACGCTATGAGAATGGTTTTTAGAAATATGGTGCGTTTATAGCGTAACCTAGCACTACAATATATTATAAACTTTTATTTAACTAATAATGTATGTAAGTTTATTCGAGTAATCTTGCAGATAAATTTAAAAGTATTTAGCTTGAACTGATTGAGCTGAAATTTTATTTGGGTAACACTACATGGTCAGCTGCGTTAGGTTATTCTAAATCCAAAATGTCGGCGCTTCCAAAATGGCGGACTAGCTATTTTTAACTCCAACAATAGATATGAAAGAGGATGTTGAGTATAGAAAAATTGGTGAGCGAGGCAAGCTTGTTTCTTAACTTTTAATTAAGTTAATGTAAAAATTGTGCGTTCTGAGAAAAAGTTGAAAAAGACTATACTAGAGTGTTATGACATGTTTCTTCACTTTTCAGTTATGGAAATATTGTTGCGTTTTCGGTGACAAAAACTAACGCTACCATATGATTAATGTGAAATTTGTTGTATTATTTTTTTTTATATAGTTTCTCAATGTATCCCGCACACAACAGGGTAGGCAGAGCGAACCTAGTGTTAAGACATTCCGTTCCCCACTTTCCGCCGAATTCATTGCGTGTTAAGTAGTGGAACTTAACGCCGCGCTTTACCTCGACACCAGAGTGAAGAAAATGGAAATATAATTTCCACTCCTCGAGTGGGAATCGAACCCACAACCAGTCGTATAGTCACACGCTTGTGCCACTGGGCCACGACTGGCCACATTTGTTGTATTAATTGTTAATTAAAAAGAAAAATTGTTGTAATGGTCACTGATGTCGTAACTCTCGTTTTTACGAATCTAACACAATTCAACGTTATCATTTAGTAGCAAAATAATCCCTACATACATCCTAACATGAACGAGAATAAAGTAAATGAATATGAATATACCGGAAGTTACATATCCAATTAACGTGTGGCGTAAATGTTCCGAACTTTACACATTTTTGTTACTTTTATATGCAAAGTTGTGTAATTTCAGCCAATATGTAATATTTATTTTATTGAAATTCTCTTTTTTTCATATAGCTCGTCTCGGTTTCATACAAAGTAAAGAACCTAGTGTCAAGACACTAGGTTCTCTCTGGCTACTCTGCTATGTAGATAAAAGAGTGAAAATCCTTCTCATAATATGAATATTGTTATATTTTTTTATTACTTTTTTTTAGGTTCACGCTGTATCCCGCACACATTAGGGTAGGCAGAGGGAATCTAGTGTTAAGACACTCCGTTCCCTACTTTCCGCCGAATTCGGAGGCATTGCATGTTTGGTGCTGAAACTTAACGCCGCGCTTTACCTCAATTTTAATTATATTTTGTAGGTATATATAGATACCTATTTAAGGTATATATAGATCCATACTTATATTATAAATGCGAAAGTCTGTGTGTTTGTCTGTCACGCTTTCACGATTAATCTACCGATCCGATCTGAATGAAACTTAGAATGAAAGCATTACTGATTCAAACATACGCTACTTATTCTTGCAAAAATAACCTCTAAAAGGTTGAAATATGGGATGAAAATTTATATAAAAAATCTAAACCGCTTTACCGTTTGTAATGAATTTTGGCATAAATTTAGTTGATAATCCAACATTAAACTTGGGCTACTTTAATTTTTTATAATCTACTCCGGAGGGCTGTAATATAACGAAACAGTTATGTACTTCACGCGATGAAGCCGCAAACCGGCCGTAATCTATTTATTTATTGTAAATATTTAGCTGTTTTATTATAGGTGAAGGTCGCTAACCATATTCAGTCTTGAATTTATTTCTGCATAGCAGAGTATTCAGAGAGAAACTACTGAAACACTCCGTTCTCCGTAATCCGCTAAAAATCAAAACATTGGATGCTTAGTGGTTAAACTGAACGCTACGATTTTATGAATACAATATAACTTCAAATAGCTAAAATGAAGTAGAAACTTATATAAATTTTATATGAAAACTTACGCTATATAAGATACGAGAATATATTCCGTATATTTTATTTCCATAGCTCTAATGTAACGAAATGAAGTGAAAAGCCAAAATTTTAAATTACCTTCATATTTCGTTTAAGCTTGCACTTTTTAAATTTACATTATGATTCACCCATTTTCTAGAGTAATCAAATAAAACTAGAAATAATACTGAAAAATCCTCGGATCCTTATTCCGACCATCTACTGTTTGGTAATATTCCTTGTCTGTATATAATCATAATGCGCGGCGTTGGGTTACGTTAGTTAACATACAATGTCTAAGTTTCAGGCAGTGCGTGGAGAACTAAGTGTTTAACAATAGGTTCTGTCTGACTACCTGTTATATATGGTGTGAAAATAAATAAAATCATATTTTGCTAATACTTAACCATATTTTTCCTTTATTCAGCTTCAGGCTTTCTCCCGCATAGCAGGAGTCAGAGAGGACCTAGTGTCAAGAGACTCCGTTCTCCACTTTTCGCCTGACCTCCAGACAACGGAAGCTCATATCCACGCCTTGTCTTAAGTGCTAGAGCGAAGAAAAGAAAATAATTTAAATATTCTCCCAAATTTACACTTTTGTATAAGCTGACATACATACATGTTGCAAGTCAAACCAGGACACTAGAATTATGATCACAGTACGTGATCAAAATAAAAAGACACAAAATGAACGTAACCTTACAAAATATGCACTATATATGCACAGTTTACGAGGTCTCTGATCGTTCTTCGAACATTCAATCTAGCGAAACCTTTTTCGTTAACCAATCGTCTGCACAGAGGAAATATATTTATATTGAGTAATAAAATTATATTATGCAACCAGTTGTGCCCGCGACTTTGTTCGAGTGTAATTTAACATAAAAGCTATAACTTTAAAACAAAAGTAGCTTAAGTTAGTCAACTATCTGCCTCTAAAAATCCCGATAAAATTGATCTAGATATTATATGGAACAAATAGACAGACATGCAAAAATTGTGAAACAATTATTTTGGTATATGTACCGTGTATATGGATTATTCATAAAATATGCATTTAGTAAAAATCGTTTATTTAAATATTACAAACTGACGCTCCAATTTTATATACTTGTACAAATTGTAACTAAGTTGTAAAGCTACTGTGACACTACATGCAATGGTTGCGAGTTAAATTTTTCCAGTTTTATTATAGTTTCATTCATTACTTTCAACGGAATTCTCTCAGTTTTCTATTTTCCGCCTGTTTGGCACGTTGTATAGTGACAGATCTCAACGCCTCTCTTTTTTCCATTTTTTCCTTTACTACCCGTCAGTAGAAAAGGTATTTAAATGATTGAAATTCCCTCAACTGGAAATCAAATCCATTGCTACTGTATATTCAAATAAATAACTCTCAACTGCGCCACGAAGAGCTGAAAATTATCTTAAAACCTATGTAAATGTCTTTATGGCGTTTTAACTAAAAATGAATATTCATTTTATATTCGGCGCCTCAGTGTGTTTTTGCAAAGGATTTTAAAAGCGCTCCTTCTATGTTTGTATAAAATTTAGAACTTGGAATGGCTTTAGCAACTTGATTTAAGTTAAAATTAACAAAGCGTGAATGCATGAATTTTTGATTTTCCGTAACCCACTGTTTCTCAAACTTAATCTATGAAGTTAAAATAGCTTCCTGCTTTTTTCTACATAGAAGGGTAGTCAAAGAGAAACTAGTGTCAGGACCGAACCGTGGGCTTCTAGTTTGTAAATTGCTAAAAGCTTAACTAAAAAATAGAACTATTACAGCGTTGTCAAATACTGCGAAATTGACAGTCGTATACTAACGAGCTTTAACCGCTATCTTTATTCCCTAAAAATACGGAAATAAGAGATTTTTTGATAAATCTAGCTAGATCTCTTCTCCTCTGAAACCCCCTGCAGACCAAATTTCATGAAAATCGTTGGTACCGTTTCCGAGATCCTAATTATATATATACAAGAATTGCTTGTTTAAATATATTAGATTAGTACCAACAGGCAAACAAGCAGCTTTTTCAAGCACTGCGAATTAGAATCAAATACTGAAAAGACAAGTGGAATGTACTTACAACGTTACACGAATACAAAATGAGAACATTAATTTGACTTAAAACTGCACGAGCGTGTCTTAAATCACTTATACTTCACTCTTAGAAGATTTTTCAACTTTCAATTTAAATTTATTCGTTTAATTATTAATTTTAAAATTAATTTTGTGGCCAGTCGTAGCCCAGTGGGACGAGCGTGTGACTATAAACGACTGGTTGTGGGTTCGATTCCCACTCGAGGAGTGGAAATATTTAATGTTTCCATTTCCTTCGCTCTGGTATCAGAGGTAAAGCGCGGCGTTAAGTTCCGCTACTTAACGCGCAACGCCTCCGAATTCGGTAGAAAGTGGGGAACGGAGTATCTTAATACTAGGCTCCCTCTGCCCACCCTGCTGTGTGCGGGATACAGCGTGAAGCTAAAAAAGAAGTAGATAATGATGTCTTTAGTGGTACATTAAGATCTTTTTGTCGATGTAAAAAATGATACATTGTTTCATTTGTCGATTGAAAACTTTCAATAATTGTATGTCTATCTGAGACTTTAAGATGAAAAATAATTGGATGTTTGTGAAAGACACTATTGGTAAATATAGAATACTGTTTAGACACTAGCTTTTTCTGACTACCCTGCTAAACAAAAAATCGTGAAATCTAGTCCAACTATTTCATTCAAATTACACTTGCTTGCACTAGCTTGTTGCATTTTTTTTAGCTTCACGCTGTATCCCGCACAAAGCAGGGTGTGCAGAGGGAACCTAGTGTTAAGACACTTCGATCCCCACTTTCCGCCGAATTCGGAGGCATTGCGTGTTAAGTGGCGGAGTTCTTGTATTCGTTAAAGTTAAAAATATATACATACATATAATGTTGTACACTTCATCCGCAATACGAAATGGATATCCAAATAAAAGTGAAGCTACCAGATATTTCCATTAACAAAATTAACTTTTTAAGAGGGCTACAACATTGTTTGAGAACAAAGGTAATAAATTTACGTTCCAAAAGGAGAAATTGTGTCATCGCCATTAATTTTTTTAAGTGTTTATGTTTATTTATATTTTAAACTAAATTAATTGGGGCCAGAAGTGGCGCAGAGGCACAAGGTGTGACTGTAAAGCGACTGGTTGTGGGTTCGATTCCCACTCGAGGAGTAGAAATTTACATTTTCTTCGCTCTGGTGTCGAGGCAAAGCGCGGCGTTAAGTTCCGACACTTAACACACAATGCCTCCGATTTTGACAGAAAGTGAGGAACGGAGTGTCTTAACACTAATTTCCCTGTGCCTATCCTGCTGTGTACGGGATACAACGTAAAGCTAGAAAAACGTAATAACGAAAATAACATTTAAAAAACATCATAGACATTCCACAAATATGTTACGGTACTTACCGTAACATAAATTTTAACTGTTTTCTGATCGTAATTACGATGATTATTGATAAAGCTTAAATATTACTTAGTACATTTTTAAAGTTTCTATAAGTGGTTTTTACCCTAACATACATAAGAATATGATATATAACTTTCCTGAGTAGTTCTCTCCTTGTATATCATCATCCACTCTTATCAACCTCTTTTCTTTCTTCATCATTTTTAGCAACTTTTTTTTTAGCTTCTCGCTGTAAGCACACACCAGAGGGTAGGCAGAACGAATCTCTCCATCCATCTCCAACTCCATCTTCCGCCGAATTCACGACAATTTAACAGCTTAATTTTATAAAAATACTAAAACAAAACAAAAGACGTAAATCCGATATCAAATTAACGTTCTAAATTAAATGAACAACAAGCAACTACCGTAGGATTATAGAAGAGTCCGAAGTTGGCGTCGACAGGTTGAATTACAGTTTAAAACGGAAAGAATGCCAATTTCCTTATTTATCACAATTTAGAAACAATTCATCTTGAAATAGAAATTTAGTAATATGTATTTTTCTTAAAAAAAAAGCAAAATTAAAAATTTTGAAAAAACCCACGACGGTTTAATTGTAATTGTAAAAGGATAAAATAACTATAAATCCCCCGCCTAAAAGAATATATGTAACGAGATGATGGGGACGGCTTCGTCGGGGGCTGTCATTACTTTAAGTTTGCACAAACCTTCTCATAGGTTTTCTTGCTGTTAAAACAGGTTTGGCAAAAAAAAATAATATTAAAATGAATTTACAGTTTTGATAACTGGTATTTTAAAGACTTTAAAACGAAATCTATACTGTTAGCTACTATATTTAAAATAGAGATTGCAACTGGCAGCCCCCGACGAAGTCGTCCCCATCATCTCGTTACATATATTCTTTTAGGCGGGGGATTTATAGTTATTTTATCCTTTTACAATTACAATTAAACCGTCGTGGGTTTTTTCAAAATTTTTAATTTTGCTTTTTATTTTAAACTTTTTAAAGTGAATAGATATACATTATATATTATTACATAATATTGAAATACTTTATATTAATCTTCATGCAAATCCAAAAGAAATTATAAACCCAATGCTTTCTGGTTATCAAATGCTTATTGCAGCGCCTGGCAGATTGTCACCGTAACATTTCCACGAAACTTAAATCTAACCAAATCAGTGAAAATCATAAAACCCACTAGTAGTTTTGATTTTAACAAACTAATTTATACTGGAGCGCCCCGTGGTAGTTCGTGGTAGATATGGCATATAAAAACACGCAGCAATTAAACCAGAACCTATCACAGAAAACCGCATCTAAATAGGTTCACACAAAAAATAAAAGCAAATGCTTACTGCAGCGCCCCCTGGTGAGGTGTCACCATGACACATATACGAGAACACGCGCTAATTAAGCCTGATCCTATCTTTGATAACTGCATCCAAATCGGACTTGTAGTTTTAGCTTTGCATAATTAAAGGTTTAATGCAGCGCCCCCTGGTGAGTTCTTGACGTAAAAAAAACCTAAAAACTTACATTAAGTAAAGGTAACTCTAATACTAAAAACTCTGCCCAATCGGACTAGTAGTTGTGGTTTTGCATTAAATATTACAAACAAATGTTTACTGCAGCGCCCCCTGGTGAGTTAACACGATAAAACATATCCAAGAACATGCACTAATTAAACTTGAACTGCAGCGCCCCCTAGAGAGTTGACACATACATGAAAATATGCACTAAGTAAACATACATGACACATATATGAAAATATGCACTAAGTAAACTTGAATCTATCATTGAAAGCTGAATTCAAATAGGACTCGTAGTTTTAGTTTTACACAAACAAATGTACTTACTACAGCGCCCCCTGGTGAGTGGTCACCGTAACGCATATATGAAAAGAAGCACCAATTAAACCTGAATTTATCATTGAAAGTTTCATCTAAATCGGACTAGTAGTTTTTGCTCTGCATAAACAAATGTTTACTGCAGCGCCCCCTGGTGAATTTTCATCGTAACAAAAAAATAAAAATCTTAAAATATGCAGCAAGCAAAGCTGAATCTAATTCTGAAAACTCTAGCCAATTGGATAAGTAATTTCGGTTTTAGACAAATAAATACAAGAAAAATTTTGGTTTTACACAAAAAAGTACAAGCAAATGCTTACTACAGCGCCCCCTGATGAGTGGTCACCATAACACATATATGAAAAGACGCACCAATTAAGCCTGAACCTATCCTTGAAGGTTACATCTAAATTGGACTAGTAGTTTTTGATTTGCATAAAGAAATGTTTACTGCAGCGCCCCCTGGTGAGTTTTCCCCGTAACAAAAAAAGAAAAATCTTAAAATATGCATCAAGCAAAGCTGAATCTTTTTCTGAAAACTCTTTTCAATCGGATCAGTAGTTTCGGTTTTAGACAAATAAATACAAAAAAAGTACAAACAAATGCTTACTGCAGCGCCCCCTGGTGGTTTGACACGATAAAACATATCTAAGAACATTCACCAATTGAACCTGAATCTATCACTGAAAATCGTATCGAAATCAGACTATTATTTTTTGAGATAATTGAAAACATTCGTTTTCACGTAAAATGCTTACTGCAGCGCCCCCTGGTGAGTTAAGGCAATAAGACATATCTAAGAACATACGCCAATTGAACCTTAACCTATCATAGAAAACCGTATCAAAATCGGACTTATAGTTTTGGAAATAATTGACATAGTAGTTTGCACAAACACACAAACAAACAAACAAACAAACAAACAAACAAACAAACAAACAAACAAACAAACAAACAACCTCTCACCCCAAACACATATACAGTCGCCGTTCCGTCGCGGGTAAAAAAAACACTATTCCTAAAAGACATTTAAAGAATTTGTTCGTAGATTAATTTTTGGGTAGCAGAAATTTGTGAAAATCTCTCTAAAGAGATGCTAACAACAAAAATAAGTTGTTATAAAGCGTATCCCGCTGCGTTCAATTTTTTATACGTTTTTTAAAAATGTCTTTTTCAATTTTCCTAAGTGTGGAATAACACTTTAAAAATGCTTAAAAAAACACTATTTCTGTATAACAGGGTAGTCAGAGAAAGCCTAGTGCCAAAACACTCCGTTTTCCACTTTCGAAGTATCGCATGTTGAGTTACGCGACTCAACACTTTGGGTTTTTTTATTCTTGTCAAAGTGGAGCAATAACAATCATTTAAATATCCCCGAAGGAATCGAACCCACAACCAATTACTTTACAGCTAAACGCTGCCATACTTTACCATGATAGCTTTAAGTACATGTTATATATTTTTTTCTATTAAATATACTATTATATACAGATATATTTTTTACTATTTGATCAATTAATAAATTTAAAGTTTATTTGCTTACTTCCCTTGCTCACTAAATGACGATTTACAAACAATACACAAAATTTATAAACATTTCTTGGGAATCCTTTCGGAGTATAGGCCTTAAGGTTTCTCCAAATAACTAGGAGAATGGGAAATTACATTTTATATAACACACTACGATAAACACTAGAATCCAAAAGAAATTCATATTTTCAACCACAGACAGCATCAAAAACTGTCCAATTGTATAACATCAAGGTTCATTCGAAACAAAAATTTAATTAAATTTCATGTTATATACACGGTCAGTGAATGACGTGTTCTCTGACAAGGCTCATTAAGGGTAAGGAAAGGTTGCGAAATACGCAGTGAGATAACAAGGAATTTAATAAAGTAAAACTTTGTTTTCATTTTAGTTGCCTTTGTTTGTATATCCCTGAGAAATGGTCGATTACATTTAGTGTGTAGTAATAATCGTAGCTTTTTCCGGATAGTATGGTCGGAAGATAGAATCTAGCATCAAGACTGTCTACTGTCTCAATTCGAGACACCGAGTGACAACCCACCACTCCGTCGGAATTCTGCGCCGCGCTTTGTGTAACAAAGCGACGAAACGAATATAATTTCGATATAAGTGACTAAGTGGGAGTCGAACTCACTACTAATTATATTTAAATTCAGCATGGCACACTGTCACTGTGTCTGTTGAAAAGCCAAACAACATGTTCTTCTTATTCGATATTCACATTATCAATCAATATTACAATACTTTCGTCCATTTAAATATTTGAAACATCAACAAATCAATTATTGATAAATCAAATATAAACGTATAGCTTTCGCGTACATCCTCACTCTTTGTCCCGCACAGCATAGTAGTCAGTAATAACCAAGAGTCAGGATACTTCCTCCCCATTTTTCGCCTTTTAACGAAGACCATGTGTGTTTAGTGAATGAACTCAACGCCGTGCCTTGTTGCCTTTCCCTTGTTCAAGTTTAATTACGATCATTCCACTGAGTAGGAATCGAACCCTGAACCAATCACAATTATAATCAGACATTACCCCACTACGCTACTATAACCTTATTTAGAACAATATAAAATTAACTTAAATTTAAAATCTCATTTCATACTACATGAGCAACGGCGGTTAACAATGAATTTAATATTAAAAAGCCGCGAGAGGAAGTCGCTTCTATGGCTTTTCAAAAAGGTTAAATTGTCTCAAATATGAATACGGTGTATTGTTTTTAACAATGAAAAGAATAGTCTCGTCCGTTTGTTACGGAAAATAATAGCTAGCTGAGGTGAATCTCATAGAAAATTGTGTACAAAAAATAAAAGATTAGAAAATAAACATAATTATAGTAAGTAAACATAATCCATACTTATATTATGAATGCGAAAGTCTGTCTGTTTGTCTGTCACGTTTTCACGGCTAAACTACCGGTTCGATTAAGATGAAATTTAAAATCGAAGTAGTAAAAGTTACTGGGTCTTACATATACTACTTACTTTTTCAAAAATCCTCCTCTAATGTGTTGAAATAGTTGATGAAAGTTTATATAAAAAATCTAAACTGTTTTACTGAATGTACTCGTAATGAATTTTGGCATAAATATAGTTGATAATCCAAGCTTAAGCATAAGCTACTTTATTTTTTAAAACCCCAAGTAGTTCGCGGGGCGTAGCCGCGAGCGTCAATTTCCGCAACTCAACTAACAATGATTTCGGGAGGAAAGTGAGAAACTGTATGACTGATTTAGACTATAGAGTCTCCCTGACTTTGCAATGCTGGGAAAACCATGAAGTCTTTATTATAAATACATATGGCATATTCTAATTTTTATTAACCTTTTGTAAGTATTTTTGAATCGCAGAATGAATATAAAATTACCACCTCTTTCTATCTTCTAAGTGGAAGATAGTTCCGCTAAGCCAGTAAGAATATAAACTGTAGCTTTTTACAAATATAAAATTTACAATTTGGGTTTAAATATAATTTGGCAAAAAAAGATCTTCTTGTTTCATATTTGTTTAATAATTATTTTTTTCGTTCTAGTCACTAAGACAAAATTCGCCTTTTCGCAACACAATGCCTTTATTTCGGGGACAACTGAATGTCTTGACTCTAGGATTTTTCTGGCTTTATATGATTTTGAATATTTAAATTTAGTTTATATTAGGTATAAATAATTATAATTTGCTAACTCGACTCATTTTGAAAAAAACTACATTTTAATGTATACACTATATTTATTTTAGTATCTGTTTTACCAGAGAAATCGACAATTTTAATCATTCCCTGATGTGGGATTCAGTTCCTATTATACCCTTAAGAAAATCACAACCAATTGCGTTTCTATTCAAACGCTGTACCACTGCACCACGATAGATTCAGATATGTACATTTTTTCCCTTCACGCAGTATCCGCACACAGCAGAGTAGGCAGTGGGTACCTAATGTTAAGACACTCCTTTCCTCACTTTTCAGCGAATTCTGAAGGCATTGCGTGTAAAGTCGGAGGAACTAAAGGCCGCGCTTTGCCTCGACACTAGATTGAAAAAAATGAAAATATGAAATATTTCCACTCTTCAAGTGGGAATCGTACCCAAAACCAGCTGCTTTACAATCACGCTTTGTGCCACTATGCCACGACTGGCTGAAATAAAAAAATATAAGAGAATAAATAATATAAATTCGTAGATATATCTCACGTCAAAGAAGCAATTAAGCGCCCCGATCTGTTCTAAGCTTCAAACGAGCTAAAGGTCACGCTTGTTAGTCGAATCGGGTTAATGTTAGTAGTGTAGTTTGCCTTCAAATATTTGGGCGGGCGGATTTTTTTTTTATATATAAAATCAACAGTACTTTTTCTACTACTGTTTACTATATTTTTAGTAGAGTAATACAAAGCTTATGTTTAAGACCAAAGAATAAGAATGGAAATATTTTATATAGAAAAAAGAAAAAATATTTTCGTATTTTTGTATTGTGTTTTCAAATATAACAATCATTTGTGAATTACTTATTCTTGTTCTTTCGAAGACTATAAGGTATTAACTTTATTACACTAGTAATTGCTTCGAATCTCTGTTGAGGTACATTTTTAAATATAATAAATAGAATATGGTTTATAAAAAAAATTAATCATATCCAAGAATTCATATATTCGGAATAAACCCTTAATTTGAGGCCGTAGTGGTGGGTACAGTGGGATAATAATTTAATAATAATAATTTATTTATCTATATAATGAGTTTGATCCAGGGAGAACGAATATTTTCTTTTTTTTTGTTAGCTTTACGCTGTATCCCACGCACAACAGGGTAAGACACTCCGTTCCCACTTTCCGCCGAATTCGGAGGCGTTGCGTGTTAAGTGGCGGAACTTAACGCCGCGCTTTTACCTCTGATACCAGAGCGAAGAATTGGAAATATTAAATATTTCCACTCCTCGAGTGGGAATCGAACCCACAACCAGTTGTTACAGTCACACGTTCGTGCCACTATGCCACGACTGCCCCAGATTGGCCCAATATTTGGAAAATAAAATTTATGAAGAATTACTTTTTTACAGACAGGATAAAGAAAATGTAACAAATAGCGCTTTTTTTGCCACTTTTGGTCAGGTCAGAGTCAAAGATTGCAAACTTAAGCCTACAAGAGAAAAACGACGAAGATTGTGCGCCTACTCGTTTAAAATAATGAATGTATCTTTATTTTTAACAATTTGCGAGTAGTAATCGAATCCGCAACGATTAGTAGTAACAAAGAAGGTATATTTTTAAAAAATATGTATACACAAAAAACAGATTGCCTATGATCACGTAATTTCTTTCAAAGCAATTATTTCGACTTCTGATGTTATGTTTGTTTCGTAGATTACAACTTCTACATAAATAGATACTATAGAAAAAATAAATTGGAGAACGGAGTGTCATAGCACTAAGTTTTCTTTACCTTCTCTGCCTAACTATCTAACTAGGTGTCTGAGGGTAAATATGAAGTACCAAAAGTTAACAATTACTTTGGAGATAAGACATTAAAAACCGTTTACCTTATTTAGTAAACAGTTTGCCCAAAGATATCCCGCTGGAACCTGATAAGTGTCTTTTTAAATGTAAATTACGGAAATACCTGTTCTCATTGCTGTAAAATGTCTGACAGTTTATCTGTAACATGTTGAATGTTTGACATTACACCTGTAACATGTAGAGACTTCTGATCCTACAGTCAAACTGATTCATCAGTTTTGAGGGCCAATTTTCAATTTTTTTCATTTACATTGTACTGTATAATAAATAAATAAATAAAACAAACTTGCTATGCGGTAGAAAGCGTGAAGTGTAAATAATAAGATTAATATATAACTCCAGTTAAACAGAAATCGTTCTATTCCAGAATTCCAGAAGAACAAGACAAGTAGAATAGTATCAATACTTGGTCTTTTCGAGCTATCAATTGGTGACCATCCAAGAGCAGATGGACTTTCGGAGCTGGCGGCGGCCAAGCTAGCTGTCCATCATGTGAACCAGAGGACTCTGTTACCAGGGTACAAACTACATCTGATTACAAATGATACTAAGGTTGGTCTGAATTTATTTTAAAAGCATATGTTTTTGTCTTTGTAGAATTTGTTTACAGAAATACAGATTAAAGAGCAGTAAATTAAATTTTATTTCATTTTTGACTAATTGAATATTCAGAAACCATACATATTTATTGGTTGGACTTTAGAAAAATATAATTAGATAAGATTATTTTTAAATGATAGCAGCGTATGATTATATTTAAATTATTTTTATTTATCTTTTGTAGTTAGACTAAGCTCAGTGCTGAGCCGCCACCTGACTTAAATTTAGCTGGAAAGCCAAGAATAGAGTAACTTAACACTAGGTTCTCTTTCCTTAATACTAACTACCTTCTCAATGCCATAGACAACGTGAAATTGCCCTAATGGAGTTTAAACGTAACCAATTCAAAATCTGACAATAAATAACACAGCTTAAGTTTATAAGATATTCGATTTTGGCGATTTTTGCTCATTTGCAATGTAACAGTTTTAACTGAATCAATCACTCCAGGTATTCCAAAATACACAGTTCTACCTGTGACCACGGACTACTGTAAGTGTTCGAAACGTCAGGTTTTCTGAAATGTATTTTCGAATTCCAAAATATTGAGGATAATAAAATCAGCGTGAAGAAAAAAAAATAGTTTAAGTTCCAGTTAATTTCAATACAATAACTTTATTCATAGTGCGACCCAGGAGTAGGTGTGGACAGATTCTTCCACGCTCTCTACACGGAGAGAGAGTCGCGACTAGTGATGCTCCTCGGCACCGCCTGCTCTGAAGTCACCGAGAGTATAGCCAAGATTGTACCTTATTGGAATATTGTCCAGGTGTGTACGAATAAGAGAAAATATTAAATTAGTATATACTGTAAACACGATTCCCACTAAGGGAAACGAATTTTCATTTCTTCACTCTGGCATCTAAGCCAAAGCGTGGCGTTGAGTTCCGCCAATGGACACGCTGTCTCGATTTTAGGAAAAAAGATAACGACGATGACGTTTTGATACAAGAATCTCTTTCACTATCGTGCTGAGAATAGCAGAGTTCGTCGTGGCGCAGTGAGACAGCGTATGACTGTAACTATAATACGTTATGGGTTCGACTCGCACTCAGTGGAATGATCATAAGTTATTTTTTTTATTTCTCGACTTACAACACACACACTTAACAAAACACACGGATAGTAACAATCACGGTATTTAGTTCCGCAACTCAATAAGCAATAGCTCAAATTCATGCAAAAAATGGGAGAACAGAGTGTCTTAACACCAAGTTTTTCTTGCTGAGCGAGAAAAAACGTGAAACTTTCAGCTTCAAAAGAGCACAATATGTAAAATCATTTTAGAAATAATATCAACAAATTTGATTTGTTTACTAAATTTTGATTAATATCCAGCTATTATAAATTAACGCCAGCGTGAAGCAATTAGGACGTGCTTAATTGACAGCAATTGTTGTGTTTTAAATTGTTTATTTATTTTTTCCGCTTCTTTTTCCCCTTTTTTCATAACAATGTAGGCAGAGTACCTAGTATCAAGAATATGTATAAAACGAATTTTAAGACCGACTTAGTGCTTTAAGCACTCTTAGTAGAACTAAGACAAACGTTGTTTTATTGATAAAACAGCTAGATAGTAAACATAAGCCAACGAGGTCGTCGTGGCGCAGGGGAACAGTACCTTCGCCAACGGAATTGGCTCAACCAACCAGTTCGACCTCACTCGGAGGAATGATTATATTTAAATTATTTTTATATTTTTGCTCTGATATTATAAACATAGTTTTTCCGCTCATAATCGGAATAATATAAACATAGTTTTTCCGCTCATCTCGGAATCGGCCAAAAAGATACACTCATAATATACCATCTATACTCCACTCAATATACACACCCATCAAATGATATTTTTTTTACTAATAATAACTTAACATCAAAATCCCATTAAGTTTTTCCAGTATCACTCAATATATTTGATTTTTTATTTCTTTTTAGTGTTGTGTTTCGCCACTGATCACGCCATGTCTGACTTCCGGGCGGAGAATGGAGGACGGAGTGTCTTCACTCTATGTCTCTGACTACCCCGCTATATGGGAAAAAGCATGAAGCTTCAAAATAATCATAAAAAGTCTTTCATTCCTATTTCAACGCTGCAAAAACACGTTTTGATGAAAGGGCTCTATTTTCACATCTCGCTAGAACGAGTAAAGGTCACTAAAATTTCACACTACACAAAAGAAAGCTAAAGTACCTGCAGTCTTGAGGGGTTTCGCGTTTAAACCGCATTTCTAAACGTTTCTCTTTTAAGGAACTGACCTGATTATACGCATTATGAGCTAGAATTAGACATGGTTTTTGTTTGTGCTATCAACTTAACCTAACTACAGTTTTAAGTCTTTCTTATAGTCAGAAAACCTTGTGTTATGGCACTCCGCTCTCCGCTTTGTGTCTGAAAATGGGACTACACATAACGAAATTCAATGAAGCAATTTGTCTTACAAGAGCGGTGAATTGAAAATAATATAAAAATATATGTGAGAATCGAGTCGAGAACCATCACATTTACAATTACACACTCTGTGATAATTGCCTCGACACAGACTTAGAATTTACTAAATTCAAAGTATTTTCTATCGTCAGAAGACGATTAGATTTCGTAACAACTAGCATGCTAACCAAAATGAAACGTGACATGACTAGTAGCAAAAGCAAACTAAAAGCAAATTAAACAAAATAAATATTGAACTCGTATTCATGGTTATAAAAGCTACATATTTTTTTGATTTTTTTTTAAAGGGTTGCCACACACTAAGGATAAAAAAATCTTTTCTTTTTTGTTTTTTTCTTAGCTTCGCGCTGTATCCCGCACACAGCATGGTAGGCAGAGGGCACCTAGTATTAAGACACTCCCCCCCCCGCTTACCGCCGAATCCGGAGGCATTGTGTGTTAAGTGGCGGAACTTAACCCCGCGCTTTGCCTCGACAGCAGAGCAAAGAAAATGGAAATAATAAATATTTCCATTCTCTCACTTCGAGTGAGAATAGAACCCACAACCAGTCGTTTACAGTCACACGCTTGTGCCACTGCGCTACGACTGGCCCAAACATTTTTAGAAAATGTACAAAAACTGAAGGAAGCGCAATTCGAACCCACGCCTCTTCGAAGCCGTCGAAGCGAACTGACCGCTAAGCCATACGTTCGGCCTTGGCTTTGCTTACATTTTTATAAGTGTTCTAAAAAAGAATGAATATTTCATAAACTCCATATTTATTACCACTGTACTATAACGATGATAAAATCAATTAACTTTTAACCTTTATATCCATTGAATTCTTAGTCTGAAGTCTAAATTAATCCTAGAAGGAAAGTTTTGGTTAATCAACAAACTTCTGTTACGATAAAATTTAGATAGCTTTGAAAATTGATAAATTATTTACAAGTTCAGTTGGTACATGATTTATTTACTGGAGAATAGTAGCAAAATTCATAAGCTATGTAAGTATTACTTATTCCCGCGACTTCGTGTATGAAGAGGTTAATGACAGTGGACGAGGCGAAAGAAGTATCAAGCAGGGCTCGTAGCGTTTGGCGCTCCGTTCTCTCTGACTACCCCGCAAGGGATACAGCGTGAAGCTAAAAAAAACAAGAATTTAACATAAAAGTCATAACAGTAGTCTAAGTTACTCTTTATTACATCAACTATAAGTATGCGGGGCCAGTCGTATGTAGTATGTGACTGTAAACGACTGGTTGTGGGTTCGATTCTGAGGAGTAGAAATATTTTATATTTCCACTTTCTTCACTCTGGTGTCGAGGCAAAGCGCGGCGTTAAGTTCCTCCACTTAATACACAATGCCTCCGAAATTGGCGGAAAGTGGGGAACGGAGTGTCTTAACACTAGGTTCCCTCTGCCTAACCTGCTGTGTGCGGGATACAGCGTGAAGCTAAAAAAAAACTATGAGTATATGATACTGAACCAGAGATCAGTCGATTTAAATAGACAGATAACAGATAAAGAATATAAAAATATTATGTTGGTATATATACTTTAGTACTATTGTATTTAGTAAAAAGTCAAAATATCTATACTAAATTTCTTTCTGTAAATATTTTTATATCTATACATAGAACAGGAGTACCATCGTAGCGTAGAAATATGTAGTGAAGTAAAGTAGTAGTAGAAAATTGTATTGAAAAACATAAACGATTTTCATACAAACTTTAAGCCTTAAACCTCCTTAATCCGGACCTACCGCAAAATCCGTTCTTAGTGGTCTATTAACTATAAAGTACCTCCCTGACAAATTTCATCCGAGTAAGCCAAAGTCAATGGTTTTCAATATTTCGGGTATTCAGTTGCCCTTAAAACTCGTAAAATGGTTGAAGGCATAAAAATTCTATAAAAAAATAATTTTTAATTTAAATATTACTAGGTTCGACAAAGTTCGGCTT
The DNA here is from genome assembly GCA_019049465.1 of Dryas iulia moderata. Taxonomy (NCBI): domain Eukaryota; kingdom Metazoa; phylum Arthropoda; class Insecta; order Lepidoptera; family Nymphalidae; genus Dryas; species Dryas iulia. The sequence goes on from CM032418.1 coordinate 1,861,710, forward strand.
TTTTAGCCTCTAAATACGCAATGGTTCAGAATGGAAAGTATAGGAGGAAGTCACTTATTTGCTTGTCCATACTTTGTTACCAAAATCAGAGCTATATTAAAAGACAAAATAATAAAAAAATATTGTCTTAAGTAAGACCGTAAGAAAAATCTTGTATCAAATCAAATAGAAACGCTTCACAGGCATATCTGTTGGAATACTTTTATATCGCTTCAAAGGAAATCAAACGTTTTATTCTTTCTGCATAAAAGTTCGTCTTTGACATTCGTTAAAAGTTACACATAGTTACGATGCTTTGTGATTGGAAAGAAAAGAAGTTTTTTTTTATTAATAGCCCAAGAGTACTGTAAGTGGATTGAAAGTTCTTATTCTAGAACAATTTGTTGGAATAAAGCATGTTGTTATCTCTTTGTGCGACAATCGACTCTGTTCAACAATCGACGGCTTGTCATAATGACACATTTGTCAAGGTTAAAGTCTAATATAAATTGGATAAATAGGATGTATGTTTTTAAATAACTGCTTTTTAATAAATGCATATTGTGTATTTATACATCGTACGTATATACTAAAACTTTTTTTTACAGTTTTTCTCTGCCTGTCTGTGTGTGTGTGTTTGTTCCGGCTAATCTCTTGAACATACCTAGCTAATATTGACAGTCGTTTACTGACACATAACTGATGTTATAAGATGTTACATAGCCTACCTTTATTTCAGAATAATAACTTTTTTGTTAAATTACTCACGGGCGAAGGTTTTTCCAAATCAACAATTTACAAACCACTGCCTAATTTTTCACCGCACATAAAGCATAGGCACAAAACACGGCGTTGCGTTCTGACACTCGACTCGAATTCACACGAAAACAGGAAAGTGGAGTGTCTTGATACTATGCTCTCTCTGACCACCCTAGTATGCTCCAAATAACATGAAGCTGTAACTTAACTTATACAGTGATAAGTTTCCCATAAAATGGCAGAGTAGTAACTAAAACCTTATATATTTTTTAATTAAACCTTACTGGCCAGTCGTGGCCCAGTGGCACAAGCGTGTGACTGTAAACGACTGGTTGTAGGTTCGATTCCCACTCGAGGAGTGGAAATTATATTTCCATTCTCTTCGCTCTGGTGTCGAGGTAAAGCGCGGCGTTAAGTTCCGCCACTTAACACGCAAGTCTCCGAATTCAGCGGAAAGTGGGGAACGGAGTGTCTTAACACTAGGTTCTCTCTGCCTACCCTGCTGTGTGCGGGATAAAGCGTGAAGCTAAAAAAAAAATTAAACCTTACTCCGATGGTGGTTCACGGTGAAACGTAGAGGACGAAGTCACTTATTTATTTAGTGATACATCAAGTTAAATGCGTATAATAACTACAAAATACTATATATACATAATAGATATAAGATATCAATACCTAAAATCTTAAAAAAAACCTTTCAGCTTAATACTAGATTCTTTCCAATAGACCATTTTACGAGTACTCACATCTTCACCTTATTTATAAGCATAAAGAACTATGTGATTTCAAAGGCTTTCTTCTGTAGTTATCGCCTAAGATGGCCTGTTTATCTTCAAATTGCGTCTAAGTAAAGGCTCCAAAGGGACTCTATTATTAAAGGCTTGGGACTATTCGTTCGTAAGCGTGACAGCGTCTTTTGAGACTGAATGAATAAACGTTTGCAAATTACGGACACTGTATATTATTATGAATTCTGTTGAAATATAACTGGATATAGAATGTCAAATTTATGATCAAAATTTAAATTTCAGGAGAAATATGTGTTTTAAATTTAACTTGTTTTAGAGTATCAAATTAATGATTATTTTATGATATTTTTATTTATTGGTCATGACAAATTAACATCACGGGCAAAATTAATCTGAAACTACTAAGAATATGTTAAACGAGTAAATAATCAATTAAATTTTCGTCATTTTTTTTTATATCCATAATGTTGAAATGCATTCAAAATAACTAGACAACACCATGTGGGATATTCCACCATGTTAAGCTTATATAATGTCACATTTTCCATTTCTTGTCATCCAAACTAAATATATAAACAAAGTTTCATCTTAATCGGCTTAGGATAATCATTGATTGATAATATGCTTGAAAATTGAAGTGCAAGATTCCACCCGAACTAACATAAAATTGCAAGTTAAATAAAAACTTTTAAAAAGCTAAAGTTTATGAAAGATGGAATCTAAATGGGATGTTTCAGTATGACAATAGAGGTCGTCGTGGCGCAGTGTGACAGTGTCTGACTGCAATTACCGTGGTTATGAGTTCGATTTCCACTATCAAAGCAACCAACCAAAGATTCAATGTCTCAAATTCAGGCAGAAAGTGGAGGACGGAGTGTCTTGACACTTCTCTTCTCTTACTAGGTATTCTCTTAACACGCTATGCAGTAAAAAACGTAAATCTGCTTCTCTAAGGATACCATAGGTCCATAATATGATGACAAGTATTTATATAACATTGTTTACTACAACAACTAACAGGTGGAAATTAAACGAACCAAACGCAAAAGTATAAAAATATAACCTACGAACTAAACTAGAATATTTATAGCTACAATTCATATAGCTTAGTCCGAACCGTACTTTGAAAATTTTATTTTTATTTTTGTTCAAACGAGTCAGTTATGTTAGCTCGGGACCACGACAGGTGCTATGTGTGGAAACGTCGCGTTCGACAAAAGGTAGACTTTAGCGGAAATTCCGTTTAGTTTAGGAATAAACGTTTTTACGGTCAAAAGGTTCGATGATATAGTAAATATTCTTTTACATATATTACAATATATGTAACATATATATGTGGGAGGATATTTGAACTTTTAGATTATCTGTGCTTGACTAGCCAAGGTGGTTATGGATTCGATTTTCCCTTAAATATTCTTTCAATTTTCATTTATTTGTTACAATTTATTTTTTTGTTAGCATCTCTGTAGAGAGATTTTTACAAATTCCTACTACAAATTTCAACGCAGCGTTTAGTTGAACGCATGGCTCAGTGGTGAGAGTGCCTGAACGGTATTCAGAAGGCGCGGGTTCGAATCCCGTTGCGTTCAAATTTATATACGTTTTCTTTAAATGTCTTTTTCAATTTTCCTAAGTGTGTAATAACACTTTAAAAATGTTGAAAACTATTTAAAAAATAGGATTCTCTATTGCCAAGCGATTGTTCGTAGAATAATCTTTAGGTAACATAAATTTGTAAAAATTTATCTACAGAGATGCTAACAACAAAAATTAGTTGTAATAAAGCGTATAAGAATTTCGACGCAGCGTGTTTCATTTATTTGTTTTTTTTTTTAGCCACAATGGGATAGTCAAAGAGAAGAGTCTAATGTTATCACAATGCAATATTGCAATAGTGGCGTAACTCAACGTCGAGCTTTTGCCGTAGGCACTAGCGCGAAGAAATTAAAATAAGTTATGTATAGTTCCCCGAGTGGGAATCGAATATGCGACGCTGCACCACAACGATTTTATGTTTATTTTCATAAATGTCTGAGTTTAGGAAATCATTGTACTAGCGGTGTAGCTGCGGATTCGTATCTAGATTTTCACTAATATTATAAATGAGAAAGTCAGTCTGTCTATCACGCTTTGACAGTTAATCTATTAACCGAAATTTGGAATGAAAATAGATATGGGGATAGATTTTTGAAAAAAGGTAGCATATGTTTGATCCTGGACGGGGACCCAGGCTAAATATCTAAAAATTAACTTAACAAATGTTAAAAAACGCTATAACTATTCATATATTAATGGAAAAAATTAAAATACACATATTCTATCAGAACCAAACACAGTCATATTCAAATTCTTTCATCTTAAAGATTTTCATTTTAAGCACATCACGTAGTCGACGGGCGACGGGCGACGGGTGATAAAACATCGTAACGACTAACGAGATACGTCAAACGCACCCGACCTAAGAGTCCCTCTTGAAAAAGATCTTTTCAAATTGATTTTTTAATAGCTTTCAAGATATAGAGTTTAGTTGAAATGCTGAAAACATATTTTTTTAATATAGATTAGAAAATTAATTATTTTAATTATGATATAATTTTATCATATAAGTTAATAGAGAGCTTCGCCGCGTTAACTACATGACTCTTTCGTTGTATTGCAACCCTCGGAGGTGTATTTTTAAAAAGTAAAGTAGCCTATGTCAGACACAGTAACTTTAACTACTTTTATTCTAAATTTCACCCAAATCGGACCGGTAGATTAGCCGTGAAAACGTGACAGACAAACACATAGTCTTTCGCATTTATAATATAAATGAGGATGGTAAGTGGTAAGAGAGGCAGGGGAGATCAGAGTTGACTTTAAGGAACAGAGTATCGATAGATAGATACTTGAGGTCACATATTAAACATGAGTACCCCCCGGAGTAACTATAGCGTGTATCAAGAGGTTGATGACTGTGAGCGATGTGAAAAAAGTATACGGAAACCGTAACATTTGGTCCTCTGACTACCGCGCTAAAGATGAAGTGAGAAGCTATTAAAAATGTTATAATTATTGTCAAAACAAAGCGTGATATTTGGTTCCATCGCTAGATTAAGATATTTTTTGTTTAGTTTAAAATGAAGAACAAACTCATTTTTAGCTATGTTTTATGTAATACCGATGATACGTTAAAAAGTTTAATACATTGACATCTTATTTATTTATTTAATTATTCTTTATTGTACACAATTTATAGGGCTTAACGCTAAAAAGCATTCTCTGCCAACCAACTTTGTCATGTGGGATATAATAGTGTTAGTACACAAAAGAACGATTAATTTTAATTTTCGTCCAATTCTCGATAAGTCCATCATCTGATTCCATATTTGCAATAGCTTTATTGTATAAACACTTATATACACACCACTTTCCCATAGATATTTTAATTTATAATTGGTTAGTAATTACTTTTAAACATTTTTAAAGTGTTATTCCACACTTAGGAAAATTGAAAAAGACATTTAAAAAATACGTATAAAAATTTGAACGAAGCGGGATTCGAACCCGCGTCTCCTGATACCGTCAAGGCGCTCTCACCACTGAGCCATGCGTTCTAGTAGAACGCAGTAACTTTTTTCAATACTTATTCAGTGCTTCGTAGTTTCAGTTACTCGTTAGTTTCTAACTTGGTCTAAAATTATGTTATACTGAAGTGCTATTAAGGAAAAAAATGCAGTACTCTACCCATCCTCTTTCACTTATTTCTGGTTCTTTTTGTATTAACCTAAAACATCACTCGTATGTGGCTCATTTTCAAATACTGTTAATGTTAAAGACATTTAAAGATTTGAAGATTTAAGATCATTTTTTTTCAATTTTCCTAAGTGTGGAATAACACTTTAAAAATGTTTAAAAAATACTGTTAATGTTATTTTTCAAGCCATATATTATAATGTAAAAGATAATTGTAATCTATGTATATTAAAGACATTATAAATAGCATACTCCTGGTATAATCAGATTTTAATTTAATATCAGACCATAAATTAAAATAAACACACCATCGTAATTGAAGAATTTAATTTTTTTTTTTAGCTTCACGCTGTATCCCGCACACAGCAGGGTAGGCAGAGGGAACCTTGTGTTAAGACACTCCGTCCCCCACTTTCCGCCGAATTCGGAGGCATTGCGTGTTAAGTGGCGGCACTTAACGCCGCGCTCTACTTCGACACCAGAGCGAAGAAAATGGAAATATTAAATATTTGCACTCCTCGAGTGCGAATAGAACCCACAACCAGTCGTTTTACAGTCAAACGCCTGTGCCACTGGGCCACGACTGGCCACAATCATTTAATTTGTATCTATAAAACAGGCTAAAATTCTAAATAAAAAGATGTTCTCCATACGTGAGTTGTGCTCAAGTGGCACGCTATCAAGACACGCTATAAAAGCAATAAACTGAACTTAACGAGAAGTGGAAAACGAAATAAATTATCATTAAGTTCTCTCTGTATATACCACAGAATGCGCAATGTAGGCACATATAATAGAAATGTTCTACAATTTATTTATTTTTTAGCTTCACGCTGTATCCCGCACACAGCAGGGTAGGCAGAGAGAACCTAGTATTAAGATACTCCGTTCCCCACTTTCCACCGAATTCGGAGGCATTGCGCGTTAAGTGGCGGAACTTAACGCCGCGCTTTACCTCGACACCAGAGTGAAGAAAATGGAAATATTAAATATTTCCACTCCTCGAGTGGGAATCGAACCCACAACCAGTCGTTTTACAGTCACACGCTTGTGCCACTGGGCCACGACTGGCCACAACCTACAATTACCCTTTTCTATATATTCAAAAGTGTACTTACTAAACAACTGTGTGCAGTTTTAAAGTCAAAATAGTCATTTAACACAAAATCACTCCTAAGGTTTTAAGCGGCAAAAAAATATAATTAAAAATCATTTTCCTCAGAGAATTGAATCAAAAACTAAAACCAACACCTATACTCGTACATTAAACTGATAAACCTGTCTAAAAATATCTGTCGAAAGTTTCATACTAAAAATATATAGATAAAAATAAAGTTGAAAATATTTTCAATTTCTAAATTCAGAAATATTGCAATCGGCACGTAACTCCAAGCACCAATCAGTCTGGGGTCGAACTGGAGTTCATATTCACGTTATAAAATAATAGAAACCCACGCGTTTGAAAAAATGGCAATGAAGAAATAAATATAACTTTTTTCTTTAAAAAAATATCTGTATTTTTACGTTTTTTCGAGCATGGCAGGGTAAACCAAAATAATATTATTACTTTTAGAAAATATTTTAAAATTTGAATGGTCTCGACATGTTGAAAACCGTCCTAGCGCCTAGCTTGACCATGACCAAGATTTATTTAGCCTTAGATGGTAAGAAATATTTTTCTTTCCCTAAATGTGGGAAATACTAAAATTTAAATTTGAATTATTGAAATTATGACTCTTTAATTTCTAACAGACATTAAAGTCACAACGTCACACCGACAACACGGTGCGGCGTTAAACACTGCTTACATTATTCATATTTGTAATAGCGGTTTTTATTTATGTTTACTAGGTTTCCTTTGGTTCCACGTCACCGGCACTCAGCGACAGATCAGAGTTCCCACTTTTCTGCAGAACAGTTGCTCCTGACTCCTCACACAACCCAGCTCGAATTGCATTCATCAGGTATTTTATAGTACAATTTAAATATTAACTTTCACACACATATATAATTAATATTTTAGTAATAATAAAAATGTAGGTAGGAAACATATTTCTAAATTTATTTATATTAATTGTAGCTACAATTAATATTTTAATTTTAAATTAAAGAAGTCATCGTAACGTAGTGGGACGTCTAACTGTAAACATGATGGTTGTGGGATCGACTCACAATCAAGGGAATGGTTATATTTATTTTTTGTCCGTTTTCGGCGGTGATAACAGAAAACGCAGTGTTAACATCCGCTATCCAGCACTGGTGAATGGAGTGTCCTGGCAAGAATTTATCTTCGTATTTAATAAAATAAACTCCTATCTCCAAAGGTTGTCGGGTAGAGGTTGCTATCAGCAATAAGACCCGCCTTTGCACAGTCTTCACTAGTTGATATACTAGCATATTGTGTTTTTCTTATTCTTTGGGCGCAATAGAACATTTCTATCTATCTATCTGCTATAAAATTAAAAAACATATAGGTAGGTACTTTTAAAATGTATTTACGTTATTTTTATTCCTCCACAGGCAATTCGGTTGGGACACAGTGACAGCGTTTTCACAAAACGAGGAAGTCTACTCGTTAGCTGTAAACGAGTTGGTGACACAATTGGAAGGCGCCAACATTACGTGTGCCGCCTCCATCACATTCGCTGAATCGGATTTTAAGGAACAATTGAAGCAACTCAAGGTATTTTGTTTTACTTAATTTTTAATACCTGAAATGTTTGGGCAGTGGGCTTGACGTATCATCTAGACATGGATAATCTATAATAAACAAACGAATTAGAGTGTCTGTTTGAAATATTAAACTAACATTTATACTAAATGCACAATATAAATCTTCATTTCGGGCGGTAAGTTGAGAACAAAGTGACTTGGCACTAGGTTCTAAATAACCTGCCATGCGAGAAAATGCGTGTAGCCAAAGGACTCAAACCAAGTAGGCATGATTTTAAGCCAACCTATTGTGTCAAATTCATTTTACATATCATGCCTGTGCGGGGAGTAAGAATACAATTCTCCCCGCCGCTGGGTAACCCAATAAAAGGCGGGTAACCCAGTAGCTTGGTAGCAAGAGATTCGTTCTCCGACTGGCTCGCGACCACTATCATGTCAAAGACGATCCGCCAAATATCTTATAATGTGTTCCGGTTTGATGGCATGTAAGCCAGCTCTCCCTATTCTCACTATTCCCATCCTTCGTCCCTACTTCTGTCCTACATCCCCATGGCTGGCAACGCATTCATAACCTTAATATTGTGAATGTCTATGGGCGACGGTAACCACTTAACACCAGGTGGGCCATCTGCTCGTTTGCCTCCTATATTCCATAAAAAAAAACTTGAGAAAAAAGGAAACCCACAACCAGAAATAAATAGATACAATTATAAAAAAATCTAGAATTATCATATAATCTAGACAACTAAAACAATCGTAAAGCTCTGAGCTTAGAGTTATGTTGATTAAACTTCCGTCCGACCACTTTAAAAGTAATAGTTGCGATCGCAAACTACGATCTACTCATTCAATTTATCGCTTGAAATAGATTTCTCTATCCGTGATTCGTATTAGAATACTCTATTAATTTATGTGTAAATTGTAAGTCTATTTGTATGGAAATCTGAAACGCGTGTTGTATAAATTACTTACTTTTGTTTTACATTTTTTTTTCAGCTTCACGCTGTATCCCGCACATAGCAGGGTAGGCTGAGGGAACCTAGTGTTAAGACACTAAGTTCCCCCGTTGGTTTTACATGTAACGCTCAAAATAGTTAAATGGTTAGTTTTTTGGATTTTCATATGTTGCTAATATATTTTTTGGTATGCAGAGAGAATGTCATGATCAGAAAAAAAATTGATCGGGGCCAGTCATGGCGTAGAGGCACAGAGTGTGCCCGTAGAGCGACTGGTTGTGGGTTCGATACCACTCGAGGAGTGGAAATATTTAATATTTCCATTTTCTTCGCTCTGGTATCGAGGCAAAGCGCGGCGTTAAGTTTCGCCACTTAACACGCAAAGCCTCCGAATTCGGCGGAAAGTGGGGAACGGAGTGTCTTAACTCTAGGTTCCCTCTACCTAGCCTGCTGTGAGCGGGATACAGCGTGAAAGTACAAAAAAAATGAAAAAAAGAGCAAAGCGAAGAGCGAGATTATGATTGATGATGAATGATTTTTAAATATTTCCACTCCACGACTGGGAATCGAACTTACAAGTCGCTTAACGAACACACTTTGTGCCACTGCACCATGACTGGTCCCAATTTTAATGATTAAATATTATTTACATTTCCCAGCTCTGAGACGTAGTACAAACTCGGCGTTAAGATCCGCAACTTAACACGCAATTTTCCAATTCCGGGCATAAAGCGGAGAACGGAATATTTGAACACTAGTTGCTCCCCCATTATACGGAAAAAAAGCGTAAAGCTGTTATTATAATTGTTATTATAATTGTTATTCTAATAACAATATAGTTTAAATATAATTATTTTATCAAAACGGTTATTTCTTAGTAACTTCAAAGCGTGTAATGTTTTAAATAAACGTGACATTCGCAAAGAGGGGGAGGAAATTAAAGTGGAATGTTATTAGGGGGTGAGCGTTTCTAATCTGTATAAATTTTAATTACAGGCAATGTCATCATGTGCCGAGTGCCTTTTGAGGCTTCTTTAAATAGGATGAAAGATTTAAATGTTTTTCTAATGAATATTTAATACTTAGTTTGTATTTTCTTAATTTTCGTATTAAATATAAGTAACAGAGAAATTAGTGGCAAATATTTTTAGCTTTACAATGATTTTTAAATAAATGTTAGAGAAAATAGGACGCTGCAGCACGGTTGTCAAAAAGGGCCTTATAACAACCCAATGCCAAAATTCAACAGCGTGTTTTGTTTGAAGTATCAGAGTGAATAAATGAAAACCATTTAAATTTCCTCGAGTGAGAGTCGAACCCACAATCGACTCTCGCGACTGATAATATATTGTTTCACACTGGACACTTCTAGCCACTGGAAAAGTTTTAGGTTCGATTTCCATTCAGGGGCATGATTCTATTTGAAATTATTTTCACTTTACCGCACTTATATTCATACTTATATTATAAAAGTGAAAGTCTGTGTGCTTGTCTGTCACGCTTTCACGGCTAATCTACCAGTCCGATTTGGATGAAATTTAGAATGAAAGTAGTAAAAGTGACTGGGTCTAACATAGGCTACTTATTTTTTCAAAAAACAATCTTTAAAGGGTTGAAATAGGGGATGAAAGTTTATATGAAAAATCTAAGCCGCTTGACCAATTGAATTGTAATGAATTTTGACATAAACATAGTTGCAAATCTAAGTTTAAACATAGGCTACTTTATTTTTTAAAAATGCACCCCCGAGGGTTGCAACATAACGAAATAGTTCACGCGGCGAAGCCGCAAGCGGGCCGCTAGTCTAAAATAAAGCTCGGCGTGTTCCGCCACTCAACACGCAATGTGTCAATCTTGGGAGAAACAAAGTGGAGAAAGGAGTGTCTTGACACATTTAAATATCTTTGGGTGGAATCAAATATAAAACTTCTACGAATAGAATAAAAGTTCCTACTTTATTTATGATGGTGAAAATTAACATTTTAAATACAAGCAACCTTTTTTTGGCTTCAGCTTACAATGATTGCCTTGTACAATTTAGCCAATTATGCCACGTCTATTCCTCCCTGTTGACTTGTTTCGTCAGCTTTACTCTATACACAAGAGCTACCATGTCCGAATACTAAACACATTTGGTATATGAAAACTCCGATAAGAAAATACTGTGTAGAAAATATTGCAATAATTTACAGATTTTGTAATTCTATTTCTTTGCAAGATAGACTATAATTTTGTATTTTGCAAATATATGTTTATTTACTAGCGGCCCGCTTGCGATCAACGTAGCTGTTTCAGTATATCGCAACCCTCGGGGTGGATTTTTGAAACATAAAGTAGCCTAACTTTAACTTTGGATTATCAACTATATATATATGCCAAAATTCGTTACAATCGGTCAAGCGGTTTAGATTTTTCATATAAACTTTCATCCCCTATTTCAACCCTGTAGAGATTGATTTTTGAAAAACTAAGTGGCCTATGTTAGAGTAAAAATTATTTTTACTATTTTCATTCTAAATTTCATCCAAATCGGACCGGTAGATTAGCCGTGAAAGCGTGACAAACACACAGACATTCGCATTTATAATATAAGTATATGGATATATTTTTTTAATGTTATTTCTTATTTTATAATACAGTACATTACTGTTACATAATCAATAATATAAATATAATTTCATCAACATTATTATGTATGTAGATTCGATTCCCATTCGCGGGAATGATTGTATTTAAAAAAAAATCTGAAACAAAGTGCAGCGTTGAGTTACGCCTCTCAATACGTAATACTACGAATTCAGGAAATATAGAGAACGGAGTGGCCTTAACACAAAATTTTCTCGATCTTGCGATGCGGGGAAAGAAATGTGTTATACGTACGTGTTTCGTATGGTATATTTCATTTATTATAAAATTCGCGATTTTAATAATCATATATTTCAGTTATTTAATATTCACACAATATTTTAAACATTACTTAAAATCGCAGTTAAAACTATGAATGGAAACGTTTTAACAGCTTTATTTTAATCCGTAACAGGATTACAGTGAAGCACTCCAAGAGATCAGTCCAAAAAAGTAACGAATTTACCAAAGTAATTTCACGCAGGAATAATAATCGCAAAAATCTTACAAAATATAGGGTAAAATTTTAGCTTTTCTTCTAATATTTTTTGTTTTTCTCTTAATTTTTTTTTATCTTCCCGCTGTATCCTACACACAGCAGGGTAGGCGGAGGGAACCTAGTGTTAAGACACTCCGTTCCCCACTTTCCGCCGAATTCTCAAGCTTGCGTGTTAAGTGACGGAACTTAATGCCGCGCTTTACCTCGACACCAGAGCGAAGAAAATGGAAATATAGTCGTTTACAGTCACACGCTTGTGCCACTGGGCCACGATTGGCTACAAAAATAAATACAGTAAACATAAAAATAAATACCGTAATAGGTCTTGTCAAGTTGAACGGCTACGACCGTTCTGGGTAAATTCCGACGTGAATAGATACTGGTGTTCTATCTTAACTCTCTAAAGTAGGGGTGGCCAAGCAGAAACCCTCGGCCTGCATGTGGTCTTACTAATTTGATGCGGCCCACCAAGCGTTTATTTATATTAGAGATTTTTTTTTGATAGGTTGGTTTTTGAAAAAATAAGTAGCCTATGTTTGTAATTTTTACTACTTTCATTCTAAATGTTATCCAAATCAGACCAGTAGATTAGCCGTGAAAGCGTAACAGACAAACAGACAAACATTCGCATTTATAATATAAGTATAGATAGATCAGAGAAGCTATAATATACTTAATAATAAATTTAGTTGTTGAGTAGAATTCAAATCCAATTGCAATATTTTAACATTTAAAATACTATTTAGATGCTTATCCTTAGCTTCTAAATAGTAACAAATATTTTTTAAAAATGTATAAAAATTTTGAACGATTAGAACCCACACCTTTTAATTTTTTTTTATGTATTCTAAAAATGTTTTTCAATTTCAATATCTTTAAAATATTAGACAATATTGCCTACCCCACAATATGGGAAAAAATATTACGAAGAAAATAATAACCAATGTATTGGTATACCATTATTATTATGTATTATTTCAGTCCTTACATTTGTTTCAGAAACTGGATACGAGGATCATTATTGGCAGTTTTTCCCAAGAAATGTTACCGAAGATATTCTGTGAGGTGAGTCTGTTCTCGATATGTACACGTTAAAGATTGGATATAGGGAATGAATCCCTATTCAGCTATAATTAAGAGCGTGAAGGCAAAATGGTATAAGATGTTTTTTATTTTAAATTGACAGGTCATATTGGGTCTGCGTCTGACTGTAAACACGATTAAATGTCGTTTCGATTCCCACATGGTAAAATACCTAAATTGTTTTCATATATCGTTATGATAAAGCGTAACACATAAATATAATCATACCTCTGTCAGCAAGGTTCCTCCGATTATCCTGCTGAGAAAAAAGGAGAAACTGATACTGAATATATAATTTGACACCCTCGCCGGATTCCACCTATTAATTTAATACTGTATGTAACACCAATGTTAGAAGTTCTTATAGAATAAAAATAATAAAATTATTTATAGTTCTCCAGATTATTCAGGAAATTCTGGCTATTATATGTATTTCACGATTCATATAATATTATTATAGTAAAATATTAAATGATTCCTGTGCTTTTTCGATTCTGGTTTGACAGAGCACGATAGTACACGAGCAAATATATGTGTGTACTATGTCAACAAAATAACCTTTACATATACTTGGCGGTAAATGGACATAAATAAAAATAGAAGTGGCCAGTTGTGGCCCAGGGGCACAAGCGTGTGACTGTATACGACTGGTTGTGGGTTCGATTCCCACTCGTGGTGTCGAGGTAAAGCGCGGCGTTAAGTTCCGCCACTTAACACGCAATGCCTCCGAATTCCTCCGAATGCGGAAAGTGGGGAACGGAGTATCTTAATACTAGGTTCCCTCTGCCTACCCTGCTGTGTGCGGGTATACAGCGTGAAGCTAATAAAAAAAAGAAGTCGTTTAGCACTAGTTAGTTTTTTTACCTTAATATAAGAATATCTTTTGAAATATATGACTTATCCTACTTTAACGCTGGCTCTCTTAGTTATACTGTATAATAGAAACTAATGCGTATATGCTTTAGTTGTGGGCGTAATTGCTTGTACGAAAACAATGTCAGGTTTGCTATTCTGTTGTGTAATTTACTAGGAATATATTTATATTAATGTTGAAATAATTTTAAAATGTATGAAATGTTAATAGAAAAAGCATCTTCATACTTTTAAAACATTTTTAATGTGTTATTCCACACTTGGGAAAATTGAAAAAGACATTTAGAAAACGTATAAAAACTTCATCGGTGAGAGCGCCTGGGCGGTATTCAGAGGCCCGGGTTCAAATCCCGCTGCGTTCAAAATGTTTTATACGTTTTCTAAATGTCATTTTCAAATTTCTTAAGTGTGAAACAACACTTTAAAAATGTTTAAAAAGTATTTAATAAATAGCATTCTCTCCTGCCAAACGAATGTTCGTAGAATAATCTTTGGATAGCAGAAATTTGTAAATATCTCTGTACAGAGATGCTAACAAAGGAAACAGAAAGCATGGCTCAGCGGTGAGAGCGCCTGGACGGTATTCAGGAAGCGCGGGTTCAAATCCCGCTGCGTTTAAAAATTTTGATAAGTTTTATAAATGTCTTTTTCAAGCATTTTCATATTTTCGGCATAAGAGGGTAAACAAGGAGAACCTACCCAACACATTCCGTTCTCCAAAATTGAGACATTGCATGATGTGTGGAGGAACACAACGCCGCGCTTTTTATTCGGTACCAGAGTAAAGAAATGAAAGTATTTTAAATGTAGTCCTTCTCCCGTGTGGAAATTAAACGTTGGTTGGTGCAAGCATGTATTTTGTTAGGCGTGTTATTATTATTTTTTTTATATTTACCTTTAACAGACAAACGTCTATTCAGAACTTTTTAAAATTGTGATGTAAGACTCCCTTAGACGTTTTCTGAAACCTTATCGTATAAATGGACACATCATCCCACGAATAAATAATTGATTTCATGTACTTAAGATACAGGTTCCACAAGAAAATGCTTATTTCTAATATGAATATTATTTCATAGTATCGATATCGGTAAAATCATTAATATTTTCCTAAACTTACATAACATATTCTAAACAGAATAATACAATAAAAAAAAATGAAAAAATACTGTTTCCCGCTTTTATTTAACAAAAAAAAGCTCACGTTAGTTAAACAATACAACAACAAAAAAGTATAATATAAACACAAAAAATTAAATACTAATTTCATTTGTCGAGGCGCAGGCCTACCGCTTAGGAATGTTTGGGGCCGAATACGCGTGGCTGGTCGCAGGCGCTCCGCCCCGGATCCGCGGGGCTTCGCCCTGCGCCCGGTCGCAGTTGGCAAGGGCGCTGGAAGGACTTGTGTCTGTCACTGCTCATCGAGGTATTGTTGGTGATGTCGTCTCTTATTCTGGATTGGTGAGTATTTTTTGAATATTTTTTTTATTTTAGCTTTACACCATGTCCCGCAAACAGCAGGGTAAGCAGAGGTAGCCTTGTAGAACGCGTGTGTGCGTGTGTGCTGAGAGCGGGACTCAGCGCCGCGCTTGTCTTCAGTACCAAAGCAGAGACCTGCAAATAATATATAACCATTCTTCCTAGTGGGAATTGTAACCGCAACAATCATGTATACTGTCATACGCAATGAAACTGCACCACAACTGCATATTTGTTTTATTATTCAGGCGTATATCTAATGAATTACTATAAAAAATCTTGGCTTTCTGCACTTCTTCTTCATATTAACTCTATATATCTCAAACGTATACCACCCTCACTCTTCAGTACGCATAATTTTCGGAAAAAGCTTTTTCTCCGCGTACTAATATATAGATGTTCTTTCATATTATAGGTACATTAAAAATAACCCCAATCCCACTCGGAATCGAGACACTCCGCACTTGGTCCTAGGTGTCAAAACGAATCAAAAAAAATAATATATATATATATATATATATATATATATATTATATATATATATATATATATATATATATATATATATATATATATGTATATATATATATATATATGTATATATATATATATATATATATATATATATATATCTATATCTATATATATATATATATATATATATATATATATATATATATATATTAATTTCTGCAAGTGGGAATCGCTACCACAGCCTTAGTGTTTACAGTTAGACGTTGTTTAGTGAAACAATGTCTAACGTCTAACGGTGTAGTGACACCATGACTGCCTCTACACTTTACTATTATTTATATACTCAAATTTATACTAGGTAGGTGTCGAGGTAAAGTGCGTTAAGTTCCGCCACTTAACACGCAATGCCTCCGAATTCGGCAGAAAGTGGGGAACGGAGTGTCTTAACACTAGGTTCCCTCTGCCTACCCTGCTGTGTGCGGGATACAGCGTGAAGCTATAAAAAAAAAAAAAATTATACTAAATTTATTCCAACAGACAAACGACATGTTCTACCGAGAGATGCAAGGAGCAGGTGTTCCTCTCTCCCCATTCGCACCACACACATACGACGCGGTGTGGGCGATAGCGTTAGCTTTAAGTAAAGCTGAACAACTCTGGCAGAACCTCGAGGCGAATTCATCTAGATTCGGATTGGGACACTTCGACTACAATAGAAAGGATATGGCCGAAGAATTCTTGGGCCAGCTGGCTAATTTGAGCTTTCTTGGTGTATCGGTAGGTATTTTTATAGTAAAATATTTATAAGTTTTAACTTATCTTCATTGTTTTCCTCGTTAAGAGGAAGAACTTCTTATTAAATTACTTTATTTTCGACTCCTTGCCTATTTACCGGACTTAGACAGTATAATATTAACTTATCTGTTCGTTTCTAGGCGGAATTTAATGTCATATTCTTTAAATGGTAAAAAATCTTATTTATTTAAACTCAGAATCCATTTAATCTCCTCTGAATGCTGGTTCATAAAGATAAGTAGCTATAACAACTGTGATACTGTTATCACGGTTGGTCAGACAGCGTCTGACTGTAATGGTGCTATAGGGAAATGATTACATCATAATTTATTTTTATTTCCCGCTAGTAAAATGACCGTGTCATTTTACTAGCCTTACCGTGTCGTTTAGTTACGCAACTCTATCTCTCTCTCTATGAAGCTTACAAATATAAATACATGTAGCTTCTAAGCATTCATTTTTATCTCCATAATATAACATATAGTTACGTTATTTTTTTCGCAAAAGACTAAACAAACATGACCCACAGTATAACTCTCAATTGAATTATTGACACAGTCTGGTCGTTTGACATGTTAAAATATTTTTTTATGTAAACCTATTTGATAATACCAGTACGTATGTATACATAAAAGAGGAACTTTTATGTCAGGTGAAGTATTTACGGACTACAATAGGTACGCTAAGTAAAACTTAGATATATTGTTATTATATTATTATTAACATTTTTGTTTGATAATGATAAAAAACAACAAAAATAACTTATAATAAGCTTATAAATATTTCGAAGGTGCCGGATATAAAGCTATGTGCTCTGCATCCGGCTCTAAAACTATTTAAAAAATATATATTTAGGAATATGTAACTAGAAAAAAAAATAAAACATTGGAATAATATTTTAACATGTTTTCTATTTAATTATACTGGCTTAAGACAATAGAACAGAGCAGCAAGCAAGCAAATTAAAGAACATATGCTTCTTAGAAATATTTGTCCAAGCAAAATGAGACTATTGTATTGTTTTTAATAGGGATGGCAACAACGTCATGGACAAGATCACTTATGAAAAATCAGCTTTACGCTTTTCCGGCTTACGAGAGTAAGCTGAGAGAAAGTGCCAAGACACTTTACGTCTCAATTCGTGATATTGGGTAAAAATGCCGTAGCGGAACCCATCCCCACGCTTACATACCAGAGTGACGACATTGAAAATCATTTAAATATAATTAAATCAATCTCCCAACTCGAAAGAATCGAACTCAGAACCAATTGCGTTTACAATTAGCGGTTTCACTGAACCACAATAGACTCCAAGACTGGATAACAACATTTAATATCATAAATACAAGCAAGCACCTGTGCGTAGCGCTACACAAAAATATGGATACACAAAGGAATAAGCCTCGTATACGAGTATATGATATATGACTCGTAGGTGGGTATATTTAATATTTACTAGAGCTGACTTATTCGTCTACCCACTCTGGTATTCTCAAGAGGTAATCTGTCCAGCGAAGTCTGTTCGGTTTACTTCGTTTCTATTGACGTCTGCAAGCTTTTGTTTGTAAGTTACTTTTCTTGATCATTTTATAGCGAAAGTTGTTTTAGCTTTTGATAACAATAACTTTAGAGAAAAAATATGTTGAATGTTTTTTTTTTCTTTTTAATTTTACTTCACGCGCTATCCCTCACACGGTAGGGCAGGCAGAGGGAACCTAGTGTTAAGACACTCCGTTGCCCACTTTCCGCTAAATTCTGGAAGCATTGCGTGTTAAGTGGCGGAACATAACTCGATACCAGAGCGAAGAAAATGGAAATATTACATATTTCCACTCCTCAAGTGGAAATTGAATCCACAACCTCAGCTTTACAATCATACTTTGTACTTCTACGCCATCACTGGCTCCAAAATGTTAAAAATTTTATTTTCAATTTAAAAATTCAGAAATAAATTTAAAATTCCTTTTGCATTTATTATAGACCGCATTAGTCATGCGATGATTGTGGTTAACGAGCACGAATATTCAGTAGTTATTTTATGTTTGACAATGAATAAATTGTCAACGAAATTACGTAATTGTACCTTGAATTGGCGTAACCTAACGCCACATTTAGTATAACCATAATCTTATAAACTGAAAAAACCTTTAAACTGCTAAGCTTAAATAAACTAATAAGCTTATAAACTGAAATAAATACTTGTGGGCATTGCTAAATTCGGAACCATTCGTTGAATGGACGAAAGATAGCTACAATAGACTAGATTAGGGAGTGATTGGTGTTTTTTTTACAAATTAATTTATACCACTACGGACATAAAGTCTGTTCCTTTTTTTTAAATAATCTTTTTTTATATGTAAATTCCTTTTTTCATTAACTTAGCTTAAAACTAAGTTTATAAAATATACCATAAGAGAGTCCAGTTTTCATCTAGTATTAATCTAATGTCTAAAATATTAAATGTAACTTATATCTATTCAAGGCAAAAGACAGAAAGTATTTAAAAGGCAGTGAAAGAGACAGACAAGAGACAAACGTTAGTGATTCCATAACACATTATATCTTGGCTGACTTGACTTAACAGGGAGAATCTAGGATTTGGGCAGAAAGTAGAGAGCGAAGTGTCTTGGCGTTATTTTTTGCTCTGTCTACGTTGCTGTAGGAGAAAAAGCGTGACGATGAAAAAAAGTACAATGCCATATAGACTTAAAATGTCTTTGATGGAGTATTTCATATATTTATCGGTCTGTATAAGTACCAATATAAAGTATGAATAATAATAGTTGGACTCACAAACAATAATTATCTGTTAAGTAACATTAAACTGGCATAAGTAGGTATTCATTTAGAAGAAATGCGTAGATTAAGGTTATATCTCCCAAATTTCGTATTCCGAGAAAATTAAGCTTAAAATGTTGCGTTAAAATCTCAAAAGGGATGTTAAAGACTCAAACCCTTTAAAATAACAATAATGGAAGCACAATTAGATTGTAATTATGTATTTTGAAGATTTGATAATAAAAAAAAAACGTTCTTCTTGTAGTAAAAAATTATTAAGCAGGAAAAAATAATGAAATGAATTAATTTGTTAATAAAATTATAAAGAAATATGAATTATAAGGCTTATAATTAATTGATGCTTCATCTCTATGGCACCCAGAGAACGAAACACCAAACGCTACGGTCCCTGCATACTACTCTCGCCTTGTCCACTCTCATCAAACCTCCTCTTCACATACACCCATCTCATTGCTTCTACATGCCTTTAACGTGACGTTTCCTTCAGTATCAACGATAATGTGTTCTCGAACCAATCAAAATCTCGCCCTACCTCTCTTATCGCTCACCTTTGCTTCATAACTTTTTCTAACCATTCTTCCATCACTCATCCTCTCGACGTGCCCAAACCACCTGAGCACTTAAAACGTGATTTATGCATAGGTCTGCAAAATACCAAAAATATTACATATTTTCGGTTTATCCAGGTATACCATTATATTATTTAACATTCTTTTTTTTATACATACTTTTTAGCTTCACGCTGTATCCCGCACACAGCAGGGTAGCCAGAGGGAACCTAGTGTTAAGACACTCCGTTCCCCGCTTTCCGCCGAATTCGGAGGCTTGCGTGTTAAGTGGCGGAACTTAACGCCGCGCTTTACCTCGACACCGGAGCAAAAAAAATAGAAATATAATTTCCACTCCTCGAGTGGGAATCGAACCCACAACCAGTCGTTTACAGTCACACGCTTGTACCACTGGGCCACGACTGGCCACTAACATTCTTAGAATGAAAATATTCAGTTTTACCAAATTTTCGTAACTAAAACGAAATTTCTTAATTTTCATTGTATCTCAGAGCATTAATTCACTCAAACTAATTGCGTATATATTTCAGGGTCCGGTTTCATTTAACGGCGCGGACAGGATAGGCATGTCCGCCTTTTATCAAATACAAGGTACGTTACGGTACGTAAGGTAATTAATCTACCTCTTCATTTGATATTTTGTTTATAATTTATTAGATTCATGTATCTATTGTGGCTCAGTAGCATAATAAATAATCTGTGAAATTAATAATTTAAACACAAGTTCATAATATCCTTAATTCAAATATACTTTTGCTTTTGCAAACACTTTTAAATCGTCGAACTGATTTTGCTGAAAAGAAGAACTTAACAATTTATGAAATGTAATTAATAGATTTTCGAGTGGGTCTGATTCCCACTAAGGGACAATTGTATCCAAATTATTTCCAATTCTTCGCTCTGTTAAGACAGAGTGCTCGTTGGTTTGCGTAGCACCACTAAATACGAAATGGGATAGAAAGTTGAGAGCAGAGTGACATGACACTAGATTCTCTCTGCCTCCTCTATATACAAATCGATGTCTTTTTAGCATTTTTGTTATTTTAGGAGGCCGCCCAAAAACCGTAGCACTATATACCCATGGGAAAGAAATGATCTGCCCAGAATGTGCCAAGCCGCAGTGGGCGGGCGGCATACCGGCGGCAAGGCGGGTGCTAGTCCTGCGAGTGGACTCGGTATGGGCGCCCGCCAGGCTTGCTGTTGCTACGCTGTCTGGTGCTGGGGTGGCTCTGGCGTTGGCATTCCTGGCTTTTAATTTGCATTATAGTAAACGAAGGTAAGTGAAGGGAAAATTGAATTCAAAGGGAAATTCAATGTGGACTTGAAGAAATGTTTGTAAATAGCGTACCTACAATGAGCAGAAAGTACAAAAGTAAAGTGACTTTTTTTTGCTTTTTTTTTGGTTCACGCTGTATCCCGCACGCAGCAGGGTAGGCAGAGGGAACCTAGTGTTAAGACACTCCGTTTCGCACTTTCCGCCGAATTCGGAGGTATTGCGTGTTAAGTGGCGGAACTTAACACCGCGCTTTGCCTCGACACCAGAGCGATGAAAATGGAAATATTAAATATTTCCACTCCTCGAGTGGGAATCGAACCCACAACCAGTCGTTTACAGCCACACGCTTGTGCTACTGCGCCACAACTGGCCCCTTTGTTGGCAAAATGATTTATGTTCAGTTTTTTTGAGTTTTGAGATTATTTATGTTAATTTTTGAAAAGTATATCGTTTATTATACTTATAGTACATATAATTGTAATAAATTCCTCGGTTGCTTTCAGTATGAATCCATTGTATTACTTTACCACTTGTTTCATAAAAAAAAATGATTAAATATTAAGGCTGTGGGTTCGATTCTCGCTTGAATGATTTTATTTAAATTACGAAAAATTCAGAACGTAGTACATTTATACGGAAAAAAAAGAGAAGTTGGACACAAAAATTAATAAAATACAATAGAAAGAGAAATAAAGAAGACAGTACGTCTGTGATAAATATAATTCATACTCCTCTATAGACTCCCTATATCAGGGGTATACAACCCGGGGTCTGCTTAATAATTTATACGCACGCTAAGCTTATTTATATTACAGATTCTCCCGCTAATATATTAAGTTCTACCAAATTTATGCGACTTGTTCCAACATGCAATATTACTACATATTTTTCACATTTCTTGTTTTTGTGATCGAACGTTTATCATTTACAGCTTACGTTTTTTCACGCTGGTCCCGCTTTCCCGGAGTAATCAGAGAGAGGGAGAGATGTGGAAGACAATGTCTGAGTGTGACAGACTCAGACACTCTGTTCTCCACTTTCCGCCTGAAATAGACATGAACAAGACGTTGCGTGTTGTGTCAACGCCGCGTTTTGTCTTTGTTACCAGAGCGAAGAAATGACAATTTAAATATACTATATACATATATATATATTCCCTCGAGTAAAAATCGAACCCGCGACTATAGCGTTTACAATCACATATTAATAATATGAATACAATTTTAAATACTCTTTACTAAAATTTAGGCTAATTTTATGTTGAAAAACATTTTTTTCTTTCAGATTTATAAAACTGTCATCCCCTCGTCTAAACAACATGACTCTAATCGGCTGCGTGTTGGTTTACACCGCAGTTGCGTTGCTAGGTGTCGACAACGCCACTCTACCGTCCTATATTCCTTTCTCTGCTATGTGTACTGTGAGTATACTGATAAAATAAGCTGTAAAAATCGTATAAAGAACTATAACAAGTATATTTCAAAATATAATCAGCCATATGCTTATACTAGCTAGCTGTAATAAGCATAAAACACGCTTAACAAGCTGGAGGTTGCTGGAGGCTGCTTAAGGCTGCTATAATTAATAATTGTAATAGTGCTAAAATAGAAGTTAATTTTCGGAAAAACACACTTCAATTTTGCTACAGTTAATTTTTTATGCCTTTTTTAAATAATTTTGTTGTCCTAAGTATATTGTTTGGGACCAGTCGTTATCGGCGTCTGACTTTATACGCGTTGGTAGTGGGTTCGATTTCGACTTGGAGGAATGATTTTATTTTAATTATGTTCATTACTCCGCTCTGTTGATAAGACAAAGCGCCGTTGATTTGCGCACAACGGAACCACGTTACCTGCTATGTGGAAAAATACGCGAAGAGAAAAAAATTCTGAAAAAATTGAAAAATACTAATTTATTTTTTGTATTATTTAATATTTTTTTTAGCTTCACAGTGTATCCCGCACACAGTAGGGTAGGCAGAGGGAACCTATTGTTAAGACACTCCGTTCCTCACTTTTCGCCGAATTCGGAAGCATTGCGTGCTAAGTGGCGGAACTTAACGCCGCGCTTTGTCTGTGATAGGATAGCAAAGGATATGGAAATATTAAATACTTCCACTCCTCGAGTGGAAATCGAACCCACAACCAGTCGTTTTACAGTCACACGTTCGTGCCACTGCCCCCTATTTAAGTTAAAGTATAACTATTTAATGAAGTTGTGGATTCGATTCCCATACGCAGAGTATTTTTTAATTATTTTTAGTTCCATCCTATCGAAATCATCACCAAAAGCTCCGCCAGTCAACACGCAATGCTTGAGACATTGCGTTTTGAGTTTATTTTTTCATTCATTTGGACGAGAGTGGAAAACGAAGTATTTTAACACTAGATTCTCTCTACCGACCCTCCTTTACGAAAAAAAACACCTTGAAACCCTTTTTTTTAATAAATATATTATATAATTTACAGGGACGAGTGTACATTCTGTCTGCGGGCTTCTCTTTGGCGTTCGGATCGATGTTTGCAAAGACATACAGAGTTCATAGAATATTTATAAGGCGAGTAATCACGAAATTGACCCAAAGTCTGAACTAACTAACTAGTTTTGTGTAGCATATGTTACTTTAATCGAGTTTCTGATGAATTTCTTATAACAAAAGATATCGATTTTCTAATTAAATTATTGAATTGGGATTGAGTTGCTTTGTTTGAAAGACCTTCGTGGAAGGTCTGACTGTAAATATGATTGATTGTGGGTTCGATTCTCACTGAAGGAATGGTTCTCCATTTATCAATTTCGTAAACAAAGTGCAGCGTTAAGTTTTGGAGGTCAGTACGGGTTGTCATGAATTAGGGCGAAAAGTAGAGAATGAAGTTTCTTCAGATTACGTCCTCCGTGACTACCATGCTACGGGGGAAATATCGTGAAGCTAGAATTGAAACCGATATAATGTTCTTTCTATACGATGTCAAATCAGAAATATGAAGTACCAGTAACATTCTTAATATAAACTGTTAAATCAATGTATAATAATAACTAACAATATTAAATTTTGAAATGAAACTTTTAATCGGATTATTCGAGTATATATTTGGTATTACAAAATACGTATTAGAAGATCCGACGTTTCGAACAGTTAACAGTAGTCCGTGGTCACAACTACTACCACCGACTTCTTTAAAGTGTTCAAAATCTTGGCTTTTCTATAACATAATCACATTTAATAACGAAAATATTTCCTTTTTCCAGTAATCGCAGTGGTGTATGCAAGACGAAGCTTCTCCAAGACACTCCACTCATATCTCTAGTTTGTGCCCTTCTCGTGATCGACGGGCTTATTGTCACTCTGTGGGCAATACTCGATCCAATGGAGAGGCATTTGAAAAACTTAACTATAGAAATTAGTGCCACTGATAGAAGTGTGGTTTATCAGCCTCAGGTTTGTTGAATTTTTTTTAAAGTTTTGAAGTTTTTAGAATTTTTGAAGCCATCGTGGCACAGTGGGATAGCGTCTGATCGTAATTGTGGTTACCTGTGGGTTCAATTCCCGCTATAAAGAATGATTATTATTTTCTTTTCTCTGTTCTGGTTTATAATACAAAAAGCGGCGTTGAAGCTGCCACTCAATACGCAATACAATTCGGACGGAAAGTGGAGAACGGAGTACCTTAACACTAGGTTCTCTCTTACCACCCGGCTGAGTGGGAAAAAACGTGAAGCGAATTCTAAATATATTATCAACTAGCGGCTCGCTCGCGGCTTCGTCGCGTGAACTACGTAGCTGTTTCGGTATATTGCAACTCTCGGGGGTGGATTTTCGAGAAATAAAGTAGCCTATGTTTAGCCTTAGATCATCAACTATATTTATGCCAAAATTCATATACAATCAGTCAAGCATGTATGTAGATTCTTTATATAAACTTTCATCCTCTATTTCCACCCGTTAGAGATTGATTTTTGAAAAAATAAGTAGCCTATGTTAGACCGAATCATTTTTACTACTTTCTTTCTAAATTTCATCCATATCGAACCGGTAGATTAGCCATGAAAGCGTGACAGACAAACACACAGACATTCGCATTTATAACATAAGTATGGATATATAACGTATATTTTCGTAATACATTACGATACGAATAAAATTTAAAAACGTAGCACGATTTTAACCCTCTCGGAATACATCCATGTCAATTAGCTAATACAATTACCTAGTCATACAATTTTATCGAATTACGTTGACATTCTTGATGAGATTTTTCTTTTTTTTATTCCATATTCTTATGGCTTTCTAAACTAAGTTTTGATACTTTCTTAACTAGCTTTTGAAAAGTGTAAGTAAAACTTCAAAATATACAAAAATATTACACTTAAATTGTATGAAAATTAAATCAATTGTATGAAAATTAAATCAATTGTAAACATATTTAATATTAAGGGGATATGAAGAGATGCCGGTCGTGGCTTGTGCGCACAAAGTGTGACTGTAAACTCGATTGATCTGGGGTCGATTCTCACTCGAGGAATTGAAATACTTAAACATTCAATTCACTCTAGTATCGAGGCAAAGCGCGGCGTTGACTTCCACCACTTAACACACAATGCCTCCAAAATTCGGCTGAAATTGAGGAACGAAGTGTCTTAACACTTTATTGTTTTAACACTTACACTTGCAGATAAACTCAGCTCTGCCGCGTTCGCGATTAAAAAGTAAGACAAATGACAGACATTGACACTGCCCGTCTTGTTTATTTTAGTTATTTTCATAGCATTTTATCTTATGGAATGCTATTATGGGGAAGTGCTGCAGAAATTAATTCAATATTTTTTGAAGAATAAAGAGCCGTGAGATCCATTTATAATATAAGAGCCAGAGATTCTTTGCGAGATGTTTTTAAAGACATAGGTATACTTACAGTCGCCTCACAGTATATATACTATAATATTTCATTTATCCGACAACATGTTCTGTGCTTTGCTAAAAACAGTGACATACATACTATAGGAACAAGAAATAAAAATAAACTTGTAACGCCACGTTATCGTCTCCAAAAGGTAAATAAATCTTTTATGGGTCGGAGTATACGCATATATAATAAAATTCCACAGCTTGTTTTAGATTTACCACTAGAGAAATTCAAAATCTTTGTAAAAAATACTTTAATAAGTAAAGCTTATTACTCTGTAGAAGAGTATTTAAAGGATAAAAATGCGTGGAATTAATCTGAATAAGTCCAATGCCGGTTAGCTACCATTGTATCAAATAATAAAATTGTAATTTATATATTTGAAAAGAGCAACTGTTGAGTTTCTGGCCGACTCTTCTCAGCAGAACTGCCTTCCGAGTCGGTGGTAGCTTTATGTACATTTGACGATTCAAAAGTGCTTTCAAAAGTCTATTTGAATAAAGATATTTTGAATTTGAATTTGAATTTGAATTTGAATTTAACACTAGGTTCCGTCTGCCTACTTTGTACGGGATACGGTGTGACACTAAAAATAAAAGAAATAAAATTAATACAATTTCCTTCATTTTTCAGATAGAAGTCTGCAAATCACAAAACACAGCAGGCTGGCTTTGCGCGCTATACGCTTACAAGGGCCTGCTCCTCATAGTGGGGGTCTACATGGCATGGGAGACACGAAACGTGGAGATCTCCGCCTTAAACGACTCCAAATACATCGGCATCAGTGTATATTCCGTTGTAATAACTAGCGCGAGTGTTGTCGTCATTGGCACTATAATATCTGAGAGAGCCACTTTAGCGTATATCACTATTACAAGCCTTATTCTGATTGCGACGACTTCGACGTTATGTTTACTGTTTTTGCCCAAAATTATTGCTATTAAATGTAAAGGTATGTTTTTTGTATTACTAAGTTATTCTTATATATCTACTTGTCTATAAAATAAAACCTATTTGCTGTAATTCCAAAATTTTAGAAATATCTATTATATTGAAGCAAAGCGCGGCGTTAAGTTCCGCCACATAACACACAATGCCTCCAAATTTGGCGGTGCGTAGGGAACGGAGTGTCTTACCACTAAGTTACCTCTGCCTACCCTTCCGTGTGCGGGATACAGCGTGAAGCTAAAAAGATAAAATCTCTACGTTGGATGATCCAAAAGGTTATCGGAGATCATTTACAGGGACTAATTTTTTGAAATGCGATAGCTGTGGGTTCAAATTTGTTTTAAGTCGTAAGTATTTTGGTTGTACTTTATGCGACCCGCATTTAAATTAAATGGGACCCGCCAAGCTTTTATGTATATTAGAAATATTCTTTTACTAATATATATTCATGCAACTTTTTTAAAATTATTTCATAATTTTTGTGTCATTTTTTGCATATATAGTGTTTTTGTAATGTTATGTTTATATAAATATATTTTTAAGAAAGAATTGTGACTATGTCCCGCTAAACTAATTCAAATTTAGATAGATCCGTTACTAAAAATGGTTGTTTAAGATAAAGTGACGCACTCTTCACTTGATCTAAAAATGGATAGATGGAGTATGGAGTCATTTTTCACTACGTATTATATTATATTGTTCTACTCCTCAAAACGTATAAAACCTATATCTTTAATAAAACACAAAGTAAATGCATAAATTCTTATTTAATTTACCAAAATTTGCTTGTAGCTGAAGATGATCCAGTAATACAAAGCATGGGTCTACGTCTTGAGTGTAAAACTAGAAGGTTCGTGACAGACGAAACACAAGAACTGCACTTCCGAACGGAGATACAGAACAAAGTGTATAGGAGGGAAGTAGCAGCCTTAGACCGGGAGATAGGGAGACTGGAGAAACTTTTGGCTGAACCGGATCAAACGTCGAATGCATCTGTGATTCTACATAAACGAGTATGTATATGTTTGTTTTTACTGAACTGTTTATCATTTTAGACACTTCAGATTACTAAGAAATTAGGCATTTTTAATTACTTATTCATATTTTGGAGGTAAAATTTCGATATAATTTCTTTTAGTTGTTTTTATTTTGTGGTATTGACAAGTTTATTAAGTTGTCGGAGATTTCTCTCTTACTATTCGTAACATTCTAGGATAAGAAGTATTTAATTAAAAAATATAATCTATAAAACACTTCTTTCCCAACTGTTAGACGTGAGTTAGACATTTAAGAAATATTATTTTTTTTCTAATACTTTTTCAGACGGAACTTAACACCGTCGAAGAGGAATGCCGTCCAGAAACAGATAGACGAACGCCCAGCATCACTGGTGGTTTACCAATGCTGCTTCTCTCAGTGTTACCCCCAGTTATACCTCGAGCGAGCTGGCCTTCAACTGAAACTTGTAGAAACTCAGTCAGTTTCAGCTCTCAACCAAAACTTAATAGAAAATCACAACCTAATATAGATTTATACAATTTATGCTTGAATAGACGCGATGAAAACCAAGGTTTCCTCAGTAGATTGAAAAGTTTCTTCGGTAGTAGAGCGTCTAGTAGGAAAGCATCAACGATGTCGATAGCTGATCCAACAGGGCAAAGTATAGCGGCTGCCCTGAAAATGCATGTGGGAATGATTGCAGGACTGGTGCCAGGAAACAGAAAACACTCCATGGTGTTGTCGTGTAACACTCTAAACGTAACAGAAATGAAATTACGAAGGGAATCGTACGCCAAAAGCGGACCCATCATTCGGATAGAAGATGAGCCAACTTGTTCTAAATTTGAGAATAAATATGTAGCGGAACCTGAAACAAAAGTAAACTTTATGTTGCCGAAATCTCATAAAAATATGTCACAGCAGTCATCTTGTGAAAAAATTAAGGGTTCCCCGAGGTTTCCCCATAGAATAGCTCCAACTACTAGTTTAAATGCCTTGAGTAAGAGAAAGACGAGTGCAGATAGTGTTTTTCATATATCTGACGGTGGGTTCGACGAGCACCGGCGGTATAGCCATCAAAATGTGAACCAGGATTCGAAGGGAAAAGCTTCTTTGGAAAGTAGGTGGAAGTCAACAGAGGACGCCAGACCTGGACCTTCTTCTAGGAATTAGGGAACTACTTCTAAGAATTAGTTAATTAATAGCAATATATTATAAATACAAATGTATTTATGTGTGAATAAAAAAAAATGTCGTGCCAAATATATATGATAAGGAAGGAAAGTAAATAGATTTAGTCTATTCATACCAGTAACTCATTTAATAAATAAAATTAAATAAAACTTAATATAATAAAATATAACATAAATAAAACGAACCTCCATCATAAGTAGATTTGATCTTCCTCTGACCACGAATTCAGTGTTAAAATTTAATGTATATAGCTAAAATAATTTGCCGTAAAATAAATGAAGAGGTTGGTTTGGTTTAGATTTTTGGTTTCTGAAACTGATAAATTTTAAATGAAACCTTTTTAATCAGGTTAATCGCAGGCAGGCATATCTGACCAAAAAGCACTGAACAGCAGAGGTGAGTAACATTTTTTGGCCATTGCCAAAAAATGTTAGAGCCTATCCAAATTTTTCAAGTTTTGGTAAGCCAAAATCTCTAGTCTTAAAGGTATTTGCAAAGTAGCGAGAGAATTTCATAATATAAACGTTTGACGGGTAGCATTAAATTATCAAGATGGGCCGCGGGCTGCTCACCTCTGCTGTATAGTATTTGAAAAATAAGATTTTTAATAAAGTATTTTTAAACCATACTTATATTATAAATGGGAATGTCTGTGTGTTTGTCTGTCATGATTTCACGGTTAAACTGTCGGTCCGATTTTGATGAAATTTAAAATGAAAGTAGTAACAATAACTGGGTCTAACATAGGCTACTTCCTAAAAAAAAAAAAAATATATAATAGACAATCCAAGGTTAAATGTACGCTACTTTAATTTTCAAAAATCCATCCCTTAGGGTTGCAATACACCGCAATGGCTATATATATATATATAACGCGGCAGAGCCGCGAGCGGGCCGCTAGTTTTTAAATATACGATTAACACTGGTTAAAGGGGTTTCAATTAATAAAGTCAAGTTTTATTATGATAAATACCGTCAATCCATTATAATAAGCTACATAAAGTTTTTGTATGGAGCTTACATGTTAGATAAACTGTACCTAATATGAATAACTAAGATAACTAACTTAAATGAGATATAATTGTAATTGTGGTAAACTAAATCAAATGCATTGTATTCTTTTTTTATTAGCATATTTAACATCTGAGACAGAGAAAAATCATCCTTAGTATTCAAGATTTAGGATTTAGGATACACATTGCAGGTAGCCGTCATGTTACTTAAAGCACTGGTTCCCAACCAATGGTCCGCAGAAGGCATAAACTAGTCCGCGAGCGATTTTAAATTTAGCGGGTGGTGTACCCAACTCTACCCAAAGTTATACAACTCATCGAACTAAAAAATGACTGAAACTGCAAGGATTACATACATAGTGGTCCCTGCTAGCAATAATAATGTAAAAGTGGTCCTTGATAAAATAAAAGATTGGCAACCCACTGGCTTAAAGGATCCTACCTCAACGCGAGAGTTATTGCGAATTGTTTACAATTTTATAACATTCATCTCCACTATTCGAACGCCTCTAAAGAGAAGTAGGTACAAACCTAACCAAATAAAACACATTTAAAACGGTTTAGTAAAAAAATAATTTACAATACGTATTATGACATATCTAGATAAAAAAAATATTTTAAACTTTATGACATTTTAAATTTATGAATTTCATGAATCTGTGAGAAATAACACCAAATTTGTAGTTTGTAATTATAAATAGTTTTATAGTAGTGTACATATATAATATATTAGATATATTTCAAAGGTGCTTCACCTGAAAACTAAATAAGTCTAAAAATTAATAAAATATATAATAATTGTAAGCAATAAGTACATTTATTAAGTAAGATATTAAAATATGTATGTATAGTATTTACTAAAATGAAGAAAAAGAATTATAAAAATATTTCTTAACTTTCTATCTTCAAATGAAGTTATGTCGTTCTTTTAATTAAACATTTAGAATGATAAATGAAACTATTTGAAAAAGGAACTCATTTCAAAGAATCCTTTTTGGAATTTTATTTTTTTAATCTATGTTTGACATTAGAAGCTGACCTAATATGCTGAATTAAAATAATTTATTTAAAACAAATGTAATGAATGTTTACTAGTTATCTTCAAAAATTAACATAAAGCCATAAATATGTTGTTTTCTATAATTGTTTCAAAATAAATTAAATAATAAATTTTAAATTAAAAAAAAAATTACAAAGTGATTCTTATACAGCTATTTATTTTACACAAAAATATACCATATTTGGTAGAAATATTTGTAGATTAAAACCTCATTCTATTAGACAAGCATTTAAAACATTTTTTATGTATGCAAATATAGAACTTAACATAGATTATAAAATAATTTTAAGAACTATTGTAAATTGTATGGTACATTATAAAAACTAAAGCAATATTTATATTCCAAGTATTATTTATAGCTGTTAAGAAAGACCTATTTTTCAAAGATACTTTTACTTATAGGCAAGTGTGTTCAAATTTTATAAGAGAAATTAAAATATATAGAACTAGAATATATAGTCTGTGTGGAAATAAATACCTTTTTGAAAATAATTTGTTTTTTTTTAATATATCTTTAATGGGAACATACATAGCTAAATATCTTATTTTTTTTAGCTTCACCCTGTATCCTGCAAACAGCAGGGTAGGCAGAGGGAACCTAGTGTTAAGACACTCCGTTCCCCACGCACTACCGAATTCGGAGGCATTGCGTATTAAGTGGCGGAACTTAACGCCGCGCTTTGCCTCTTATACCAGAGCGAAGGAAATGAAAATATTAAATATTTCTACTCCTCGAGTGCGAAACGAACCTACAACCAGTCGTTTACAGTCACACGTTTGTGCCACTGCGCCACGAGTGGCCCCAATTACTTAATGTAAGAGCTTTAACAACAATAACTTTTTAATGTATGTATTGTTATTAGACCATCGTAAGACAGTGGAGACACGATTGGTCGAGGGT
Source organism: Dryas iulia moderata (assembly GCA_019049465.1). Lineage (NCBI taxonomy): Eukaryota > Metazoa > Arthropoda > Insecta > Lepidoptera > Nymphalidae > Dryas > Dryas iulia. The sequence continues at coordinate 1,894,052 of CM032418.1, forward strand.
TCGATTTTCATGATTATATTTAAATAATTTCCGCTCTGATAACATAACGAGGCCTGGAGTCTCACACACGCAGGTTTGATTACGGTCGGAAACTGGAAAACGGAGAATTTTGACACTAGGTTATCTTTGACTACCTTTCTATAAGATAAACAGCGTGAAAGAAAGAATACCGAAGGGGTAACTCCAAATTTTGGCCAAGTTAATAATACCATATATTATTAATAATGAATAAGAAATCTTAAAAGAACACCTTTATTTATAAGTATTGTTTATATTAATCACTGGGTTCTAAATCTAAGTACATTTTTACATATATTTTTCGATTAATAGGCTAAAAATCGGGACAAAATCTTTGACTTAATTATAATTTACTAAGGCTATTGAAGCCATCGTAGCACAGTGGGACAGCATCTGACTGCAAATGCGATTGAATGTGAGTTCGATTTCTACCTCTACCTCTGTTCTAACCTAACCTAACACATATCGCAGCGTTAAGTTCCACCAATCAAAATGCAATATCGCAAATTCGGACAGAAAGTGGAAAACGGAGTGTATTGACACTAGGTTCTCTCTGAATACCTTGCTCTGCGGGAAAAGAAAAAAGTTGCCAAAAAAACAAGCGGAAGAATAAAACACTAAATCTTCCTTTTCTTATTTTAATTATATTCATACATACATACATTAGATACATATCACTCATATAATGGAACAATGACGCAATTACATTTTAACTGTTTTTAAGGTTATCGTTTTAAAAATGATATTTATATTTAATAATTCTATTGTGATGAAATATTATAATAAAAAAATACTTACTAGTTACTTGACTAGTGGCCAGTCGTGGCCCAGTGGCACAAGCGTGTGACTGTAAACGACTGGTTGTGGGTTCGATTCCCACTCGAGGAATGGAAATATTTAATATTTCCATCTTCTTCGCTCTGGTGCCGAGGTAAAGCGCGGCGTTTAAGTTCCGCCACTTAACACGCAATGCCTCCGAATTCGGCGGAAAGTGGGGAACGGAGTGTCTTAACACTAGGTTCCCTCTGCCTACCCTGCTGTGTGCGGGATATAGCGTGAAGCTATTTTTTAAAAAAAAAATACTTACTACATTATAAAAAGAGACACCTAATAAAACAAATGGAAGCCAGTCGTGGCTTGTGGCCACAAAGTACGACTGTGAACGCGACAAATTATGTGTCCGATTCTCGCTTATACGGAAATGTTTAATATTTTCATTTTCTTCGCTCCAATAACGTAAAGCGCGGCGTTAAGTTCCGTCCTAACATGAAATACCTCCAGAATTCAACAGAAAATGAAGAAAAGAGTGTCTTAACACTTGTGAAGAAAAGAGTGTCTTAACACAACTGTCTAAGCACTAAGAAAAAAGACATTTTTTGTAATTACATCATTGTTCAATTATTTATTTCATTTACAAGACAGCACCTGACATTTTAGCTATTCTATGGTCGATCTGCCTTTTGATATTTGCGTTGACATTTGGCAGTTCCTCGTGCATTCGTATCGAGCGCTCTATTTTTTGCACGAGTTGTATCTCTCTCGGCCAAGCCACAAAGTTGGTGACTGTACAATCGTTATCTGAACCAAGTCTTCCTGTTCTACCACAACGGTGGATATAATCTGATGTGTATAGAGGAAAGTCGTAGTTTATTATATGTTGTGTCTGAAACAAAAGGTTTCTTTTTTATAATAATAATATTAAAAACATGTAGAGCCAATTAATAAAATAAGTAGAATAGTTTATTAACTAGCTGTTCCCCAGATTGAGTATTCGTGAAATTTAACAAAAAAGCTATAATTGTAATATAAAAGTAGACTAGGTTATTCCTTCTTATATATATTATCTGCCAGTGAAAGCCTCGTCAAAATCGGTCTAGCCGTTCTAGAGGTTAGAAACAAATAGGACCAAGAGGCAAATATTGTGAAATATATAATTTTTATATATCGTGTATACACGGTACATATACCAAAATAATAAATTTATGTACTTATATATTTAGTAAAAAACAATTATTTTAATATAAAAAAATACTTCATATTTATTTATTTGCATTGCATACATATCAATCGATTTCGTGGCGCAGTGAGACAGCAAGAGATACGATTGGTTGGGAGTTCTATTTGAGGAAATAATTATATTAAAGTCATTTTAACTTTTTCTCTTCGCCACGTTTTGTCTCTGGTAAGATTGGTTTTACGGCGTTAAGTTCCATTAGTCAACACACAATACCTTAATATCAGACGAAAAGTGAAGAACGGAGTGTTAAACCACTACCACTCTCCGCTGCGGGAAAAAGCTTGAAAACAAAAAAGAACACTCACCCTCAAAGTATCAAGACCGCGTGAAGCAATATCCGTGCACGACAATACATTGACTTGCCCATTTTTGTACATTTCAAATTTGCCCATTTTCAAAGGCACCGCCATTTGACCGTTAATATTAACGCATTCTATATTATTCTCGTTTAAAAACATTGAAACGAAGTCGCAGGTCGCAGTTTTGTTTGAGAATATCATGACTGAACGCTTCTTTTTTACGTCGGCTTGAACTAATTTTAGTAATTCTAAAGGTTTCTGCGCTTTCCCTAGCCGAAGGAATCTGAAATTGTATAATATAAAAAGACATTTAAAGAAAACGTATAAAAAATTTGAACGCAGCGGGATTCGAACCCGCGCCTCCTGAAACCGTCCAGGCGCTATTACCACTGAGCCATGCGTTCTACTAACCGCTGCGTCGAAATTCTTATAAGCTTTATTACAAATTATTTTTGTTTGTTGTTTTCAATTTTCCTAAGTGTGGAATAACACTTTAAAAATGTTTCAAAGTATTTAATTGTATAACATATATTAGAGTCACTATAGTAGTGCAGTAAAGAGATGACTTGATACGCGAAAGTTGTAGATTTGATTCGTAAGTCTGAGAAAAAGTACCAAATTAAGTTATGCCATGTAATAGAGCTGGACAAAGGCATTAGAAGTATATTTGCTGTAACCTCAAAATTTTTATATAAACTGCTTTAAGCAAAGTCCAATAAAATAGAAATGATGGCTAAACTTAAAAAAAATCTTTTTTTAAACTTCAAATATCCTATTTTTCTACATTTCTAAATAGTATAATAAATATTAGGTAAACATTTTTTCTAATATTTAAAGGCTCTGGTGTAGAATTCCTTCATTCAATAGGCCATGTCTCAGTTTTGGAAACAAAATGGAGAATCTTGACACTAGGTTCTCTCTTCTATGTGGAAAGCGAGAAATTGCTAAAACTCGCTTATAATTTGAGGGGCCGTCGTAGCGTAGTGGACACCGTCTGACTGAAACACGATGGATGTGGGTTCGATTCCTACTCTTGTGAAAGATTATAATTACATTTTCATTTCTTTGCTATGGTACTATAGACAAAGCGCGGCGTTGAGATCCGCCACTCAATATAACTCGATTTTTTTTAGCTTCACGCTGTATCCCCTGCACACGTAGGCAGAGGGAACCTAGTGTTAAGACACTACGTTCCTCACTTTCCGCCGTATTCGGAGGCATCGCGTATTAAGTCACAGTACTTACCAGTGCAAAGTAATAGAAATATTAAATATTTCTACTCCTCGAGTGGTCCCATGACTACAACAAACCCACAACCTGTAGTTTTCAGTGCGCCACAACTGGCCCCTTATAACTCTATTTCAGACAGAAAGTGGAGAACAGAGTGTATTGACACTTGGTTCTCACTGACTATCCTGCTATACGAAAAATTGTATAAAGCATATTATTACTATAAATAAACTTACTTGTGAGGCACATGGGGTAAAATTCTATGTATTTTATTTGTTGTGACAGTTCTCAGAGATTGTGGGTCCATAAAGGCATTCACAGCTTCCGGTAATTCATGCGGTAATGTCGCACTTACTAAAGTTATTTGACATCCATTTGGTGGGATTTGTATTTCTACTTTATGGTGTATCTGTGAAATGAAAATAAAAATTTACTTTTTACATGTTAAAGTGTTATTCACACACTTAGGAAATGGAAAAAAACATTTTTAAAAACTGTTTTGAACTGAACGCTGGGCTTAGCAGTCAGAATGCTTGGACGTTTTGCCAGAGGTGTGAATTTGAATCCTGCTACATTTCTTACATTATGATAGATACATGCAGATTTTGAACCTTCAACCCAGTAAACTATAAATGTCTAAAAATTTTCAACTTATACAAAATCAAATAAGAATTCTACAATTGTATAAACAGATTGTATAATATATTACTTACAGAAAATTTCTTCAGTAAATTTGACACTTTTTCAATAAAACTATCATCCAACAGTGTATCAGCCTCATCTAACACAAGATGGTGTACATTATGTATTTTAAAAATCCCAGTCGTAACAAGTTTACTGTAAGCACCAAGGGTTGTTACTAACAAATCTGAATATTCTATAGGTGGATTGAGCATTTTCTGTTTAGTTTTGCCACCAACTAATGTAGATACATTTACATTTAAATTTTCTGTAAGAGCTTGTGCTACTTCTCCTATTTGACTTGCTGAAATGGAAGTATAATTATTTATTTATATATTTTCTATTCTTTAATTTAATAATACACTAAACAAAATGTTGTTTTAAAGTACATGACATTAATGGCAAATATTACCTAACTCTCTACTTGGTGTTATAATTACAGCCAAAGGACTATTAAAGTCCTCGGTCACATGAGGTTTCCAATCTAAAATATGTTGTATTATAGGTAAAAGATAAGCTAAAGTCTTCCCGCATCCTGTTTCAGCAGTCATAGAAGTATTATAACCTTCGATAATAGGTGAAAAAGACTTTGCTTGGATCGCAGTGGGCAAAGAATAGCCCAACTGAGACATAACCTCTCTTAATTGTGAACATAGCCCTATTTCTTCAAACGTTTTCCGATATACTTCAGGTTGTTCCTTTTTATTAGCGTTTCCGTAGATTGTAAAAAAATCGTTTTTTGATTTAGAATGTAACCATCCCTGTGAGGCGAGTTTTACTCCTTCGAATTTGCTGTACAATTGGCCCTCGTAATGATTGAATTCAGGGCGTTTACATGATATAATAGGCAGTTTTTTCTTCGCTTGTTGGACACTGTAATATCTACAATATGAATATTTTATCGCTTGTCGTAATTTAGACATATTTTATGTATTTTATTTAGCTTTAATTTTTTTAATTGTTGCGTTCAAGCATCAAAACACATGATTAAATGACAGTTGTCAAAAATTATTTGACGTAATTATTAACGTCTATTAATGACCCGATTTGTCGAAAACAATTTAACTTTTTAATAATAACACAAATTAATTTAAATTATATAGTTTGTCCACTCTACAATAAATTATAAGCTATTACAAATGTTACATTTTAAAAACTTTTAAAAATATGAAGATGTTATATACATATTATAGCTTAATTTGTAATTGAGACTTTTTAAGTAATTACAAATCATGTTACATACGTTTACAGAGACTTTTGTCTCTGTAAAGTCAAAGCGAGACATTTTAATAAACATTATTCGGGATTTACCTATCTATCTATCTAAGAATAATCTTACACACAGTTTTCAGCCAATTCTTGCCGTTTAGCTTATGATTAGACCTTGATTGATTGATTGATCATTTATTTTTGATTTCTGTTTTTATTAAAAAGCTCTGTGTTGGATTTAACAAATGAAACATCTTAACTAATACTAGGTTTTTTTTCTATTTATAAATTTGTAAAAGTCATATTTATATAAGTCTTTTTTTATATTTTTATGTACACTAAGTATTTTATAGAAAAAAAACAATATTATTTACAATATTAATAAAATAAAAATAAAATTTATGTATATTTATATAATTTATGGCTTTTTATACAGAATATTAAAATAAATAAAAATAAAATACAGGTAGGTTACAGTACATAATTTGTACGTATTTTATCACATTATTAACTATAAGGTGAATATATATTTAAGCTCACAATTCTGTAATGAGGAAATAATTGATGAAATTAAAAAGGTTGAAAAGGTAACGAAGGATATAATTATTCTTATTATATAATTTATCTCTTGCATCAGGTTACATTTATCTGTTTAAAGATTGTATAAATGATAACACACCTCGGGTATCAAATACTCGCTCCAGTTTTTTTCAAAAGTATCACTGTCAGCAATAAATCTGTAAATCACTATTGGCTTAAAAAAGGAGTCTCGCTGAGTTTTTTGCGTCGGTTCTTATCACGTCTGAGGCATTATTAGCTTTAGTAAACTTGTGTCCGATGCTAAAGTTACATGCTTCATTTTATCTTCTTATTTTCAATAAAATTATTTGAATTTTTGCATCACATTACATTTTGCAAATGGAGAAATATTTAAGTTAAACACTTAAATGGGGAAATATTTATTAAAACTTAATTAATAAGTTAAACACTTTCATAAATATCCTCGCTTTGATAAGGCAAAGTGAGGTTTTAGGCTCTCATCACTCAATTCTTTTTTTTTATTGGGTAAAAGTAGCATACTAGCAGGACCACCTGGTGGTGAGTGGCTACCTTCGCCCATTGACATCCGTAAGTTGTGGACTTCTTGCCGACTTTGGGGGTGAGAGAAGGAAGGAGGAAGGTATGGTATGGTGGGAATAAAGGCTTACATACCATTGCACCGGAAAACACCATCAGATGTTTGGCGGTTCGTATTTGACGTGATAGTGGTTGCGAGCCAGTCTGAGAACGAATATCCTACCACCAAGCTACTGGGTTACTCGCCTTTTACGGGACGCTACCCAGCGGCGGAGGTGAATTTTATTCTTAACTCGTCGTTTCGTCTCGTTTCTAAATGACAAAATTGACTATGTTTCTCTATTAAATACAGTAAATTATTTTAAATTTATTTAAAATAATCTAAAAACTAAAGAAAGAGCTCTATAAAACATAAGCTATTTTTTTTAAATTCATTCGGGATAGAAAGAACGGAGCGCCAAACGCTACGGTCCCTGCAAACTTCTTTCGACGGCCGTCCACCGTCATCAACCTCTGCATTTTACATGATCTTCCTACAGTAGCATCTACTATCTTTTATTTATGACTAGCGGCCCGCTCGCAGCTTCGCCGCGTGAACTATTCAGTTATATAGCAAACCTCGGGGGCGCATTTTTAAAAAATAAAGTAGCTTATGTTTAAGCTTAGATCAACTATATTTATGCCAAAATTCATTACAATCGGTCAAGCGGTTTAGATTTTTCATATAAAGTTTCATCCCTTTTTTCAACCATTTAAAAGTTGATTTTTGAAAAAATAAGTAGCCTATGTTAGACCCAGCATCTTTTACTACTTTCATTCTAAATTTCATCCAAATCGGACCGGTAGATTAGCCGTGAAAGCATGACAGACAAACACACTTTCGCATTTATAATATAAGTATGGATTATGAGTTAAAAGGTTATTAGAATTTTATCAAACGCTTCACGGTTCACTATATGACGTCACTTCGCCCTATTTGACGGCAAGGACATGAGTCGCGACTCAAGAGACCTCACCTCATTGCTTGCATTTTACAAAGTAATTAAGTGTAATTTAATTTGACCTCTAACCTCTAAATATGTGCGTGAAGATCATTTTGATATGATTAAAAAGTATGTTGAAATAATTATCTTGATATTTTTATTTGTTTGTTTGCTACCTGCAAAGATCCTTGCAGTACCTGATTATATTTTTTGTTATCGATTTTAATATCCTATAAAGTATTTATAGAAATCATTTTTTTTAAAGTGACGTCTTTTTTTTATTGAATAAAGGAGACAAACGAGCAGAAGGCCCACCTGGTGTTAAATGGTTACCTTCGCCCATAGACATCCACAACATTAGAGTTATGGATGCGTTGCCAGCCTTGGAGTTGTAGGACAGAAGGAGGAAGGAAGGATGGGAATGGTCGGAATAGAGAGAGCTGGCTTACATGCCATCGAACTGGAACATATCATCAGATATTTGGCGGTTCGTCTTTGACATGATAGTGGTCGCGAGCCAGTCGGAGAACAAATCTCCTACCACCAAGTTACTGGGTTACCCGACTTTTACGGGACGTTACCCGTTTTATATATTGCATTCTGCTAGCATATTTAAAAAAAAAATAAGGAATGAATGCAATAATAGCATTCAAGATCCAAAACCTTGAAGTTCGTACGCTACTTGAGTACCATTTTCTTTAATTGACGTATATATATTTTTTTATTTTTCGATTCGTAGGTAGCCTATTTGCTAACATATATTATAAACAATAGACTGATGCATTACTTACTATCAACAGTGAATTTAAATAGAAAGCAAGAGGGGCACTACCCTGGGACCTCTGCGGGAATGGCGCCACACACTCTACAAGAGTGTTAAAAAAAGTGCAAGTTTCTTTCGTCGTGTTACCAACAATACTTGTACAATATATATAGTATATATTCTTTTAATTTTAAAATAATATATTCATAGTTTTTTACTTCTATCTATGAATTTAACATAAAGATTGTCACGCTGTATCTCGCACACAGCAGAGTAGGCAGAGGGAACTTAGTGTTAAAACACTTCATTCCCCACTTTCCGATGAATGCTGGAAGCATTGCGTGTTAAGTGGCAGAACTTAACGCCGCTCTTTGCCTCGACACCAGAGTGAAGAAAATAAAAATATTGATTATTTCCGCTCCTCGAGTAGGAATCGAACCCACAACCAGTCGCTTTACAGTCACTGTGTGCCCCTGGCCCCAAGAAAAGAGTGTTTAACTTATTAAAAAAATGCTATTCGAATGACGTAAGTTTTTTATGAAAAATATCCAGGATAAGTGATTTTTTATATTGGATGCGGTCATGAAAAATAATACATTAAATCTTATAGAGACTTGGGAGTAATTTAAATTGACTTTTTGTCGACCATGTACAACATTTACCTACTTATATTATTGTATTCAATTTTGCACTTACATACATGTAATTTGTTTTTATAAAAACCAGTTATTTCACTTTGAAATTAATTTAATAAAAAAATCAAGACCAGTCTACCTAGATCCAAATGTTGTTGTTGGCTCATTATTGATCAATGATTTTCATTTAATTTCGGTATGCAGATTGTAAGATAAAGCCAAATATTTGTCAGGTAAGATGAACGGTTTTGCAACTTTATTTGCCATCTGTTGATATTTTGGAGCGATTCCAGGTAAAAAAGCAATTTTAACAAAGTCAAAGTCTAAAAAAGAAATTTTAACAAAATCAAAGTCAATTTAATTCAAAATAAGAAATTACATGCTTTATTTTTTGAACGTCAAAGAGTTTTCCACCGGTTCGCTAAAGTTAATGCCTCAGACCTGAGAAGAACCGACGTTTAAACATAGCATTTCAGCCTCTTTGAAACTTGTGTTATGTTGCTAGAAAATGTATTTTTTGCAACAGCTCCTGCAAGGCAGACAACATTGTGTGACTTACCGATGAAATCAACCTTCCTAGCTGTTAATATATGTAAGAAATAGTAGTAGTAATACACTTATAATAAATTAATTTAGTTTACGTTTAATATTTATATCATAAGTTGTATAAAATGGAAACAGGCAACTTAAATTTTGTAATAACTGGTCTCTCTTAGGATATATTCTTTAAGTCTTAGTTTTAAGTGCTGGAATTGTAAACAAAAAATGGTATTGCATATGATAAAAAAAGAATCATGTTAAAAAGACCTATGTCCGTAGAATGAAAATAAAAAATAAAAAAACCTTCTTAGCTGTGATGTAGTCAGTTTTTCTGATTTTTCCACTTCGGTTAATATGGTTTCGCAATGGCACAGTGTCTGACTGTAAGCGCAATCGGTTATCGTTTCAATTCATACTGAAATATTTAATATAAATTAATTTCTTGACAAGCATCAGCAATGAGTTCCAGCATGCTTAATGACACGATTTTGGGCCGAAAATGGAAAAAGTTAAACACTAGGTTCTCTCCGTCTTTTACACGTTCAAGGATGTTGCGTCTTCATCGGTGACTCTACAAATCTTCTTATCCTAGCAATAAAGCACTTACTTCTAACATCGAATTCCTTAATCCTTAGGTTAGGTTTGTATACATTAATAGTAATTTTTAAATAAAAAAAATAGATTAAATAATTATTAATTAAACATTTGTTTCTAATCACTTCACAACCCCTTAACTACAGCCTTCGAAATTACCGGTTCACTAAAGTTAATACCTCAGAGTTCAGACCAGAGTCCTTTTTTTCCTTCTTGAAAAGTACGAAACCTTATTAATGATTAAAAAGTTTATACTTAATAGATTATAATATAATTATAACATGTACATAAAAAATATTATATTATATAATAATGTATGTGACAACTAAATGTTAACGACCTTCAACTTTTTATAACAAATTCAAAGTACTCGTTCAAGTTTTTTTTTGTCAAACAAAGAGGCTTAACTATTAAGTATTATATAACGGCCAAAAATCAGTACATAACTATAGTTACATTAATTATACCCATGATGCCATCATGTGCAGTGGAGTAGTGTTTGACTGTTAACGCGATGGTTATGGGTTTGAGCTCTACTCGAGGAAATATTTTTATAAAGAAATATTTTTGTTTCTCTCTTTGTTCTCATTAAAAGCGGTGTTGAGTACCGCTGCATATTGTTGTAGAGGCAAATGGGGAACAGAATGTCTTGACACTAAAATGACAAAAAAACTCTCACTGACTTGGGAAACTTGTATTTATGAATTATTTATTTAAAGTAGCTGATTGAATTTGAAATGATTTAATTGATTTTGTAATTGTATTTGCTTTCCGCTTTCCGTTGATGATTTTTTTCGTATAAAAATAATTTTGTGTCAAGATAATAAAACATCTGTTGACATTGGACCATCGTGGCACAGTGAGGTAGCGATTAAACGTGACTTGTTATGGGTTAGATTCTCGAAGAATTTAGAATAAATTCTAGAAGCGATAAAATAAAAATTTTACATAACTTATATTTAAAGCTTAAAAATCCAAACACTATCTTCTCCTTTTTCCGCCTGATATTAAGACATTGTTTATTAAATAGCGTAACTTAACGCCGCTAAACTTAATATTAAAATTTTATTCGTCTCATTGGCATTTTTGATGAGATATACAAATCATACATTTGGAACACATGACTGACGTGAACGTACGGTAATAGCAAAACTAAAAAAAATGGCGATTATGCAGTTATTTTCAACGTTATGGGATTTTTTGTTGTTATGTTAGAATAAAAGACTACTCATAAGGAGCTCTAAAATATCAGTAATTACACAACACGAATGAAAAATCAGTCAAACTATACGAGATAGGGAAGTGAAGCTGGAAGTCTGTATAAAAACAACAATCAAAGCCAAATTTCCCATTGCAAAAGGTATAAAAAAGTTACAGCAAAGGTCAAAAAATCACACGAGCGAAGTTGCAGGCGCTACCTAGTTACATAAAAAAACGCTTTTTAATGAAAGCTTACAGGGTATATAAACCAAAATATATTTTTTTATAATTTTTGTATGTATATTGTTTCTTCCGTATAAACTCTGGAGCGGCTTGACCGATTTTTATGTGACTTACATTAACATATATAAATTTATTTAATTATTAAAACATTAACATGTATAAAATTAATACACAAATAAAAATTCAAATAGAGATATTTATTATCAGACAAAATGAACTAATACATGGATAAACAAAATGGACGGTACCAACTACTAAAGTTTGAATAATCTCCAATTTTATAATGTTACAGAGCGTGACAAGTTATTTAACTAATTTTGTTATATTTTATCATAAACCTACTATAATTGTAGAGTAACTTACGCTAATACTTTTAATCATTTTTAAACTATTATTCCACACTTAGGAAAATTGAAAAAGACATTTAGATTCGAGCCTTACCTTTTTTTTCCCGTCCCTATGTATGCCGTGATGACTTATAATTAAGCCAACACTTAGCATATTTTTTTTTTCAGCTTCACGCTGTTTCCCGCACACAGCAGGGTAGGCAGAGGGCACCTAGTGTTAAGACACTCCGTTTCCCACTTTCCGCCGAATTCGGACGCATTGCCTGTTAAGTGGCGGAACTTAACGCCGCGCTTTACCCCGATACCAGAGCGAAGAAAATGGAAATATTAAATATTTCCACTCCTCGAGTGGGAATCGAATCCACAACCCGTCGTTTACAGTCACACGCCTGTGCCACTGGGCCACGACTGGCCACTTAGCATATATGTTATTATAATTGTGTTTGTATCTTGTATTTGTGTTTGTCTTGTTAGTTTTCCTTAGTAAATAAATAAATAAACCTGCACCTCCTGAATACTCTCTCCTGAATAGTCTCTTTTTCAACTTCGCTAATTTTATTTTAGAATAATTATAATATTTTTATCAAATTCCATCAGCGGAGTCGCGGATACTGTTATTATGTAATATAAAGAGCATATTTTTATGTAATGTTATGCAAATATAACAGCAAATTATTCATAATTAAAACTATACTATTCATTGTAGGTATAAATAGAAACGATAAAAACTGACTATTTAAAGAAAAACCTTGATACAAAAAACTGGTTACGAACATTTGTTTTGTATTAGGTACATATAATTTGTGGGAATCGTCGTTCATTTTACAAGTTCATTTGGAGGTCACAAGATGCGGTAGACAGTAACCACTACCGAAAATACATACATATGTAAAAACTACCTGCTTATATTTTTTTCACGGCTTCACGCTTTATCCCAAACAGCTGGGAAGTCAGATAGGACCTAGTGTTAAGACACTCCGTCTTACACTTCTCGAAATCAAAGACACTGTGAGTTGACCGGCGGAAATTAACGCCGCGCGAAGCTACTTAATTATTAAAAATAATAACATTTACTGAGCACTAAACAAAGAAATTATTGCATACATTACATTACGGTGGAATTTTGCAGAACATTAATTTTAAGAAAATTATTAATAGACTTTTAAACATTTTTAAATGTTATTCCACACTTAGGAAAATTGAAAAAGACATTTAGGAAACGTATGAGAATTTGAACGCAGCGGGATTCGGACCCGCACCTCCTGAACACCGTCCAGCCGGTCTCATCACTGAGCCATGCGTGTAGAACGCATGGCTCAGTGATAAATGCTGCGTCGAAATTCTTATACGGTTTATTACAACTTATTTTGTTGTTAGCATCTCTGTAGAGAGATTTTTACGAATTTCTGCCACCCAAAGATTATTCTACGAACAATCGTTTTTTTATACGTTTTCTAAATGTCTTTTTCAAATATTAATTGAATTAGTTAATATATTGACGGAAGCGTAAAAGTATGTAATACTAAGTAACCAATCAATAATATGTAGAAATTTTGTTCGTCCATTCGAATATAAGGTCAACTATGCAAAAATGTAGCTCGTTAAGGACGTATTGCTGGTTTTGAAGAAGAGCAGGTGAAAGTCCCGCAATTCTCAATGTTTTATACATATATAGATAAGTTTTAAATACATTGCCTAACATTTTAATCAATTTTTAGAGTATTATGAACACGCTTAAATATGAAAAACATTTTTCGAAAAAGATTTAGTCTCACTGAGGCTAAAACTGTTTCCAACTGTTTTGGTCATGCTGCGTTCAATATTACGCTTGTACAGTGTTACATCGAATGATGGTTAATGATGCGCGACGCCCACTTCGACAATTGTATTAAACATGTAACAACAATTAAAGTTCGGACGGTGACGCAAGCTCCGACGACTCTGGTTATGATGATCTTGGATGTGCTCCTCTTCCTTGATAAAAACTATTTAAAAGATATAACTATTATATTTTTACCTTAAATTTACATGCAGGATTATTCTTGGACCTTAAATACGTGGTTCAGACCATGAGACCAAACAACTTTTGCAAAGAAACATGGGCCGAAAAGTTCCTGTTTTCCATCAATAGCCCGTCTGTCAATCTTGTACAGGATATGGTAAACACGTCAGTCACATTTACTGTAAATGTACTATATAATCACAAAGCCATAATTTACAGCGTGCCATAACGTCAAATCTAGCCTTCAATTTCTCATTGCTGGGGCTATATCTAGATCTTTATGCGGGATTGCCACGTTGAATCTAAACGAAATGACAAATAATATTACTACAGCAAATAAAAAGTCTCATTAACATTGTTCCGGTATTAGGGGGCATTGAGAATATCCGATTTTAGGGTCCTCAGATCCATCCAAAAGCCGTTCTCGCGCACTTTGGGCGTGTCCAGTTATAATAGTCTCGTAACAAAACAATAATAATGAATCTTTATTAACTGGATATCACACTTATTGTAACATTTACAGACCACAAAATATTATCTAGAACAAAAATTTTACTTTCTTTAAAATTTCCGCAATTCTCTACATCAAACAAGTCATTGTAGACTGGCATGGTTCGCGCCTCACACTTTGCTTACACTTAACTTTGTCATCGTGATATAAGTAATAAATCAGAACGATTCTTCAGCCCAATATACTCGTACCTCCTGTCCGGCTTTAGGACCCGTTCGGGATTACGCTACTTCCCCCTACATATAGCAATGACTCATCCGCGGCTTCACCCTCGTCAAATATACAACAATAACTGCTCAATACTTTTGACAGGCCTCGTTCTCGGTAAGCGGGTTATGTTTTCATAAAAAAATCCTCCTATTTCCATCTTCTAGGAGTTGACTTATTAAAAAAAATAAAATAGCAGTCGTGGGACTGCCGATAGAAGTGAAAACGGAACTATTAAGTTGAGTGTAATTAAAACTATATGCAAAAATTATATGATTTTTTTTATGTTTTATTTATTAGTTACATATGATGGGTTAAACAAATCATGAACAAAATATAAATACAAAGTGGTTGAAAAAATAATTTCGAATTTCGTAGAAATCGGTTCGGTAGATTATCCGACTGTCTGTAACGCTTGACGGCTAATCTGCAGACTATAAAATTAGCATAGATACTTGCATTGATAAATATATCTTTTTATAGTAAAAATTATTTTATTAAATATTATTTTCTTATAACATGTAGTTTTCGTTTTAATTAGTAAAACGTATGTGTTATTTTCTTATAATTATATAGAACATATTCATACTTATATTATAAATGCGAAAGTCTGTGTGTTTGTCTGTCACGCTTTCACGGCTAATCTACCGGTCCGATTTGGATGAAATTTAGAATGGAAGTAGTAAAAGTTACTGGGTCTAACATAAGCTACTTATTTTTTCAGAAATCAATCGCGAAAGGGTTGAAATAGGGAATGAAAGTTTATATGAAAAATCTAAACCGCTTGACTCTGAACATAAACCGATTGTAATGAATTTGGCATATACATAGTTGATAATCTAAGCTTAAACATAGGCTATTTTATTTTGCAAAAACCCACCCCCGAGGGTTGCAATATAACGAAGCAGTCACGTAGTTCACGCGGCGAAGCCGCGAGCGGGCCACTAGTAAACATATAAAATGGGAAACAACTTTCTCGTTCCCTCAGGCTCAGTGCGTTCCTGATAGCGTGGCGTAAAAGCAAAAATTAACTTTATTAAATTTACTTTCTCCTAGTAGTTTTGGCTGTGTATTGCCTATTAACTATCAACGACGAAATATTCTTATATAAATATAATGTTTTATACGAAGCCGTCCTGGCGCAGTGGGACAGAGGCTGACTGTAAGCGCGATTGATTGTGGGTTTGACACCAACTGCAATGATTATATTTAAACTATTTTTCCTCTCTTCCTAGCTCTCCTTATTCCCACCAACCGCATCCTTCTTCCCTTCTTTCCTCCTTTCCCCTTAAGGTCGGCAAAGCATCCACAACCTTTCTAATGTTGTGGATGTCCATGGGCGAAGGTAACTACTTACCATCAGGTAGTCCTTCTGCTCGTTTGCCCCCCCTTTAATCAATAAAAAAAATTCTCAACTGTATATAAGATAAAGCCCAACGTTTCGGCATTCAACACATAATCTCTCGATTTCATGTGGAAAATAGAGAGCGGAGTGCCTTAACACTAGGTTTTTTTTCTCTTTGTTTTTTAATCGCCACAGACTCGAGGTCCGTGTACTTTCCTGCCTTTTTTGTTTTTTTTTTATTTTATTTTAGGGAGTGAACTTAACACTAGGTTCTCTCTGACTACCTTATTATGAGGGGAAAGGTGTGAATCTGCAAAAAAAGCGATGTATAAAAATTTTATAAAATATTAAGGCTGTATTTACTTCATTCCGCTTCTAAATATAGTCAGTGAGTTGAAGTCCTTCCTTTGGCACCAACGTTGTCTATTAATAATATATTTAAAAGTGAATAATAAACAATTCGAAGTTTCAACATAAAAATAATAACTAGAAGATAATATATAGAAGATAAATATAGAAGAATAAACAAGGTATTTTTTTTTTATAATTTAATTTATATCACTACGAACATAAGGTACCTTTTTTTAAAAAAAATGTATATATATAAAAATTTCTTTATTTTTTCACAATATCAGAGCTTAAAATTAAGTAAGCTTTAACTAAGTTTATAAAATATACCCTAAGAGAGTCCAGTTTCCTTTAGTTTTTCAATATTAATCTAATCTCTTAAATATTAAATGTAACTTATATCTATTACATATTTTTAATATAACTTATAACTATTACATAATATGACTTACTTCTGTTACATATTTCTATTGATATTATATTTCTTTTAAACAAGGTATTTATTAATTTTCATTAATAATATAAGCTCTACATAAATTAAGGTAAGGGACTCGTTTCTTCATTATTTTACTAAAATTTAGTTATTAAAAGACTTTGCGTTTTGAGTGACGGTTAACGGTGTTAAGCGCCGCAGTTTTTCTGATCGAACTAAAGATATGTAAATTTATATATGCTGGGAGGACATCGAACTATTGTATTTACAGTTAAAGAATTGCCAAGTGTACCGCAAGTGTAACACAAATTATTTTTTCGATTTGGACTATTTTCTATATTTAGTTAATAATATTAAAGATCTAGTGACAAATATCTCCGCTCTCCTCATTCTTTTTATATTGAGACTAAATTGACGTCAATATATTATTATTATGAGACCAGTCGTGGCGCAGAGACACAAGGTGTAACTGTAAAGCGACTGGTTATGGATGCGATTCCCACTCGAGGGGTGGAAATATTTAATATTTCACCAGAATGAATAAAATATTTATATATAAATTTCTTCGCTCTGGTGGCCAAGCGTGGCGTTAAGTTCCGCCTCTTAATATGTAATGCCTCCAAATTCGGTGCAAAGTAGGGAACGGAGTGTCTTGCGGGATGCAGCGTGAATCTAAAAAACAATATTTTTATTATTGAAGCCATCGTCGCGCAGAGTAAAAGTTTGTGACAGTAATCGCAATTGGTAGAGGGTTCGATTCCCAAACAGATAAATTAGAATTTAAATATATTTTTTTCTCTTTATATTTTCATTTTTCTTAAGTTTGCTTTAAGTTCCGCCACTCAGTACGCAATGTCTCGGCAAAGTTTCGGACCGAAAGTGAAACACGTAGTGCTCTTTCTGACCACCCTCCTATGTTTTTAATTGCGGAATTAGAATTTATTTATTGTGGTCTTCTTTTGTTTAACTCATATTAAGTTTATTTTTTTTAATAAAAAAACTATTTTTAGATGGTTTTATACCTTAATTATTTTATTATTTCAATCAATCGGGCAGAAAATGGAAAAATGGTGCTCTCTCCCTGGCGACCTGCTGTGCAATTTCTTTAATTTCAATATACTATACAGTATAATAATATATGTTTATATTAGTTTTTTAACAAATTGTAATGGGATTGGTTGTTAGTTGGATGCCTTTCTCAATGCTCGCTCTCTAATAAGCTCAAGATTGACTTCCACCACTCGATACATCTTAATTCAAGGTATTACGTGTTGAATGGCAAAGCTTAACGCCCTGCTTTGGCTAGTAACTTGAGTGGGGAAATGAAAATAATTTAAATATAATCATTCCCCCAAGTGGGAATCGACCCCGCAACCATCTCGTTTATAGCCAGACGCTGTCACACTGTGCCACAATATCCTCAATACAAATTTTAATTTATTAATGAAATAATCCTTAGTTTTGAGGCCAGTCGTGGCGCAGTGGCACAAGCTTGTGACTGTAAACGACTGGTTGTGGGTTCGATTCCCACTCGAGGAGTGGAAATTATATTTCCATTTTCTTCGCTCTGGTGTCGAGGTAAAGCGCGGCGTTAAGTTCCGCCACTTAACACGCAAGCCTCCGAATTCGGCGGAAAGTGGGGAACGGAGTGTCTTAACACTAGGTTCCCTCTGCCTACCCTGCTGTGTGCGGGATATAGCGTGAAGCTATATTTATTAATGAAATAATCCTTAGTTTCAGTATGTGGATCTGGTGGGCATATCTGCAGGTGTTTTACTTAGCACCACTCATACAATATATTCAGATGGGCGTTCTAATAGTCACTACTTTACTTTACCCTGTTGATTATTACCAGGAGCATGCCAAAGTTTACGGTATGTATAATTATTATGAAAAAATATATATTTTTAATAAGTGTATTTTTTCAGCTTCTTACTCATAGGAGAGTAGGCTAAGAGAATCTAATTTAGATACTTCGTTCTAAGTTTTTTCATTCTTGATACTTTAATTACTATACGGGAACGGGCTGTACGGGAAAAAGCGTGAAGCTTTTTTTTTTAGCTTCACGCTTTGTCCCTTGCGGGGCAGTCAGAGAGAACAGAGTGCCAAACGCTACGGTCCCTTTTTAAAGGTCAGCCGACGTCTCCCCCTGTGTCTCTTACCGCTCACCTTTGCTTCATATATCTTTCTTAGCATTCTTCCATCAATCATCCTCTAGACGTGCCCAAAGATCAGGTAAGCTGATCTGATCAGCAGCAGCAAAGCAAAGCTGTTTACAGCTTCATAAATCAATCAATCATCAAAATAATAATCATTCTTCCGAACCCACAACCAATGGCGTTTGTAGTACCGCTGCTCAACGATGGTGTCCAACTTTTGACAAAAATATAAGTAAAGTTAATAAAAGAGTTAGATAAACTTATGGTAATATTCCTGAATTAATGGTCACTATATATCTCGATTAGAGCTTAGAACTTCATTAAAACTAACACATATTTTATTTTGATATTAACGACTCTTTCACGTCTTTCGCCACGTGAACTACATAAATGTAGCTGTCTAGTGGACCTATTAGGTATATGGACCACGTTTTAGCTTAAGTTAAGGAGTTTGTATTATTCATACAAACTTTTGTCACTTATTTTAGCACCTTAGTTATTGGTTTTGAAAAAATAGATAGTCTGTTTGACCTTGCATCATAAACTATCTTTGTAAAAAACATAATCGAAGTCGGTTTAGATATTTTTATAAAAACTTTCATCCACTATTTTATTGTTTTAGGGACGTTGGAAAAGACAGTAGCCTATGTTTAACAATGGTTCCTTAACTATTATCATTTCGAAATTTTATCCAAATCTGGCCAGTAGATTAGCCATAAAAGTGTCAAAGACACACAAACAGACTTTCGCATTTATAATTCTAGTCCATATTTATATCATAAATGCAAAAGTCCGTCTGTTTGTCTGTAACGTTATAACGGCTAATCTCCGTTAGAGTAGCCGATTGGATGAAATTTAGATTGAAAGTAGTGAATAATACGGGGTCAAACATAGGCCACTTATTTTTTCAAAAATCACCCTTTTATGGTTTGAAATGGGGGATGAAAGTTTATATGAAAAATCTAAACCGCTTGACCGATTGTAATAAATTTTGGAATATATATAGTTAACAATCCAAGGGTGTTACATAGGCTACTTTATTTTTTAAAAATGCACTTGCGAGGATTGTAATATTACGGAACAGTTATGTAGTTAACGCGGCGAGGCCGCGAGCGGGTCGCTAGTATGGAATATACTTTTATATTATAAAAAAAATACCTATATATATTGCATATATTCGTTGTTTGCGTCAAAAAAAAATGGTCAACAATCAACATGTATTTAAAATTTGCATAAATTCAAGTTGGACATATTTATTTCAATCTTTATTAACAAGAACACTTCCCTGCATGATATTAAACATGTAAAGTTTTTGTTGCTTTATTTTGTTAACCTATTTCTTCCGCATCTGCATACGTCCTTATCTATTACTAAATCCGGAACATAAAAGTGCACCGGTTTGCAGCAACTGATTTTATAGAGGGCAAATAATTTTGGTTGAGTTCATTGTGATAGTAGGATCGTCTGACTGTAAACGAGATTGGATGTGGGTTCGATTCCCGCGCGGTGAAATAATTATATTTACAATATTTTCATTTTTCTACTCTTGACAAAGGAAAACGGAGATCGGGACTATCTACACTGATATGTGGGCAAAAGCGTGTTGCTGTTTTGTTTTTAACTTTGGTAAAAAAACAGGTGTTTTTTACATGCAGAGGTTTAGTGTACAAATTCTATTCGAGAAAGTTCCACCCACACTCCAGTTCCACACTCCAGTTTTTCAATTCTAATATGGATCTCTGTTTAACATGCAATCAATCATAATGAAAATGTACCTATCTCCATCTACTTCTTTGTCCATTAATCTCGTGACAACGTAACATTAAAGAAGTGACTTGTGATTAAAGAGTCATGATTAAAGAACTTAACTTGTTAGGCTAAGCTTAGTATTTAATAAGATCTGTACTGAGGTTTTATTTCTTATTTCTTAAATTTCATCTTTTTTATTTCTTACAATCAGAAGAGTAGGCAAAGATGACATTGTATTCATACAATCTGTTGTCTATTTGTTGTTACTAATTACGACACGTCGCGTGTTGAACGACGTAACTAAACGCCACTTTTCTCTCTCAATCTCTGAGAAATTAAAAAAAAATTAAGGAATATTTATATAAACATTGTGTACCTGTTCTGTTCTTTTCTTTATATTATGGCTTTTAGGCGTGCCAGTAGAGCACAATTTACTTCGCCAATGACACGTAGAATGGAAAAGACACGATTTAGATTGTTCCGTTAAATATCGAGAAAAAGAACCTAAGAGACTAGATTAACGGTATAAAAATAGAAAATCTTTAATTGTTAAGCCACCACCTGAAAAAATAATAAACACATAAGACATCACAAAATTTGTATGATATAAGAAAATTATAAAATAATAGATATATACAGTGTTACTTAAATCTACTCATTAATTATCTAGTTTATAACTTAATTCTATTATATCTAATATATTTACATAAAAATGTACAAAGAGGACTAAACACAAACATTAACAAACACTGAACATTAACAGAACATGAACAGGACGGGGGACTTTACGGGGGAGGACGTCATAGACGGGATGAGATAAATTGGGACAGGAGAAAAGGGTATGGGAAGCAGAACCTTCGTCCAGGCCACGTTCGCACAGTGAATGGTCCCTGACCCTGATCTTGGCCAGATGCACAGGGGTAGAAGCATGCCCAAGGCGCAAGCGACATATAGTACTAATAATTCTCCGTTCAGTAAATTTTTGATAGAAAAACCATGGTCGTCTTGGGATATCAGGTTGAATTGAGCTATAAAACTTACCTTTAGAAAATTTTGAAGATTTCCAATAACTATTCCAAGCAATGTCCAAGCGAATATTCGCAATAGACATTAAATCTTGGACCGAGTTGGAGTAGTGTACCACTAACAATAGAGTCCTTAGCGCACAAGTCTGCGGTTTGTGCACCTATATTCTGAAACATTTATATAAACATTGTGTACCTATATTCTGAAGTACTATAGACTTTCTAAAATATTTTAAAAGTACACTTCGTTTCTGAACAAGCTCAAACTTGTTTCTTACATTATTTTAGGTCAGTCATCAGATTCCGTAATGAAAATAATAAGTGCGGGCGCAAAAAGGTACACATTGTTTAAGTACTATGTACAACAATTATACGCTTCTACAATATTCTACAGATAAAAAAATAAAAAAAAAGAAATGTCATTGCTTGACTTTTATGTTGTTGTATAAAAATCGTTAATTTGATTTCCAAGGAAATAAAAATATACATCAGATAAGGATATATTATAAATTTCATTATTTATTTTTATTAAAGTTCAAGAACTGGTAGCTAGAGCACCAAACAATTTTTAGTATTTAGGCAGAGATAAATTAATATCATGGCATTCCGTTCCCCACTTTCCTCTCGAATCTGAGCCCTTGGGTGTTGATTGGCGGAATTTAACACTGCGCTTTGCCTGTCAAAGCAGGGAAATGACAAAAAAACAAGCAAAAATATAAGCATTTCTCCGAGGGAGAATTGAACCCATTACCATTGTGTTTACAGTCCACAGAGTACCACTACACTACAATGGTCTCAATATTTATTATGGTTATTTCTAAAATAATTTCGAAATCATTCATTAGTAAATTTCATTAAAAACAAAATTAAAAATTTTGAAAAAACCCACGACGGTTTAATTGTAATTGAAAAAGGATAAAATAACTAGGAATCCCCCGCCTAAAAGAATATATGTAACGAGATGATGGGGACGACTTCGTCGGAGCTGCCATTACTTACAATTAAAATATTAATACGGGAAAAAATTAAAATATTAATATGAATTTACAATTAATTGATAACTGGTACTCCTTTTAAAAACTTTTAGAACGAAATCTATACCGTTAGCTACTATATTTAAAATAGAGGTTGCAACTGGCAGCCCCCGACGAAGTTGTCCCCATCATCTCGTTACATATATTCTTTTAGGCGGGGGATTTCTAGTTATTTTATCCTTTTTCAATTACAATTAAACCGTCGTGGGTTTTTTCTTTATTTTTAATTTTGTTTTTTATTTTAAACTTTTTAAAGTGTGGCCAGTCGTGGCCCAGTGGCACAAGCGTGTGACTGTAAACGACTGGTTGTGGGTTCGATTCCCACTCGAGGAGTGGAAATATTTAATATTTCCATTTTCTTCGCTCTGGTGTCGAGGTAAAGCGCGGCGTTAAGTTCCGCCACTTAACACGCAATGCCTCCGAATTCGGCGGAAAGTGGGGAACGGAGTGTCTTAACACTAGGTTCCCTCTGCCTACCCTGCTGTGTGCGGGATATAGCGTGAAGCTATTTAAAGTGAATCTATTCACATTATATATTATTACATAATTTCGAAATACTTTACATTAATCTTCATGCAAATCCAAAAAAAATTATAAACCCAATGCTTTCTGGTTATCAAATACTTATTGCAACGCCTGGCAGATTATCACCGTAACATTTTCAGGAAATTTTAGTCTAACCAAATCAGTGAAAATCACAAAACCCACTAGTAGTTTTGATGTAGCGCCCCGTGGTAGTTGGTGATATGGCATATAAAAACATGCACCAATTAAACCTGAACCTATCACAGAAAACTGCATCTAAATAGGTTTCACACAAAAAATACAAGCAAATGCTTACTGCAGCGCCCCCTGGTGAGGTGTCACCATGACACATATACGAGAACACGCGCTAATTAAGCCTGATCCTATCTTTGATAACTGCATCCAAATCGGACTTGTCGTTTTAACTTTGCATAATTAAATATTCAATGCAGCGCCCCCTGGTGAGTTCTTAAAGTAATAAAAAAAGACCTAAAAACTTACACCAAGTAAAGGTAAATCTAATACTAAAAACACTGCCCAATCGGACTAGTAGTTGTGGTTTTGCATTAAATATTACAAACAATTGTTACTGCAGCGCCCCCTGGTGAGTTAACACGATAAAACATATCCAAGAACATGCACTAATTAAACTTGAGCTTATCACTGAAACTGCATCCAAATCGAATTCGTCATTTTAGCTTTGCACAAACAATATTTTACTGCAGCGCCCCCTGGTGACTTGTCACCGTAATATAAATTTAAAAACATGCTCCAAGCAAAGCGGAATCTAATACTGAAAACTCTTTCCAATTGTACTAGTCGTTTTGGTTTTACACAAAAAATGGAAGCAACTACTTACTGCAGCGCCCACTAGAGAGTTGACACATACATGAAAATATGCACTAAGTAAACATACATGATACATATATGAAAATATGCACTAAGTAAACTTGAATCTATCATTGAAAACTGCATTCAAATCGGACTCGTAGTTTTAGTTTTGCACAAACAAATGTACTTACTGCAGCGCCCCCTGGTGAGTGGTCACCGTAACACATATATGAAAAGATGCAGCAATTAAACCTGAACCTATCGTTGAAAGTTTCATCTAAATCGGACTAGTAGTTTTTACTCTGCATAAACAAATGTTTACTGCAGCGCCCCCTGGTGAATTTTCACCGTAACAAAAAAACAAAAATCTAAAAATATGCATTAAGCAAAGCTGAATCCAGTTCTGAAAACTCTATCCAATCGGATCAGTAATTTCGGTTTTAGACAAATAAATACAAGAAAAATTTTTGTATAAAACCAAAAAACTCAAACAAATGCTTACTACAGCGCCCCCTGATGAGTGGTCACCATAACACATATATGCCAAGACGCACCAATTAAGCCTGAACCTATCCTTGAAAGTTTCATCTAAATTGGACTAGTAGTTTTTGATTTGCATAAACAAATGTTTACTGCTGCGCCCCCTGGTGAGGTTTCCCCGTAACAAAAAAAGAAAAATCTTAAAATATGCATCAAGCAAAGATGAATCTTTTTATGAAAACTCTTTTCAATCGGATCAGTAGTTTCGGTTTTAGACAAATAAATACAAAAAAAGTACAAACAAATGCTTACTGCAGCGCCCCCTGGTGGTTTGACACGATAAAACATATCCAAGAACATCCACCAATTAAACCTGAATCTATCACTGAAAATCGTATCGAAATCAGACTATTATTTTTGAGATAATTGAAAACATTTGTTTTCACGTAAAATGCTTACTGCAGCGCCCCCTGGTGAGTTAAGGCAATAAGACATATCTAGGAACATACGCCAATTGAACCTAAACCTATTATAGAAAACCGTATCAAAATCGGACTTATAGTTTTGGAAATAATTGACATAGTAATTTGCACAAACACACAAACAAACAAACAAACAAACAAACAACCTCTCACCCCAAACACATATACAGTCGCCGTTCCGTCGCGGGTAAAAAAGATCGTGGCCATCGACTTGTATTAAATAATAATTAGCAATTTAAAAACAAAGACTAATATTGAAAGGCTACGTTAAATTATGCATTAAAAAGATTAAGTTAATAAATTTGACGGATTTTTTATACTTACGTATATACAAAGTACACTCATCCACAATATCAGACAAGTGATACTGTTATTGTAATGCCTATTTTATTAATTTAATATTATCCATTAACTATATCTCGAATAAAATTATACACTTCGGTCCTTTTATAAAACAAATAGAGGGCGAATATTTTTCTTCTTATATTATTTAATACATAGATAAATAACATTTCTTTCAGATGGTCAAAGCTTTGATTTCATAATAGTGGGCGCGGGATCGGCAGGATGTGTGGTAGCCAACCGCCTCTCCGAAGTTAAAGACTGGTCAGTGCTTCTGATCGAGGCTGGGGACGATCCTCCTTATGCCGCTGAAGTAAGTCATTCTAAGTTATATAAAAGTTAAAGGGGGAAGTAGTGTAACCCCGGACGGGTCTTAAAGCCGGACAGGAGTTGTATTGGGCTAAGGTAATCGCTCTGATTTGTCACTTGTATCTCGGTAAGAAAGTTAAATGTAAGTTAAGTGTGAGACGTGAAGCATGCCAGTCAGCAATGACTTGTTTGTAGAGCAATGCGTAAATTTTAAGTTTTTAAAATTATTGTTCTAGGTAATACACAGGTCGTAGCCGTGTCGTAGAATTGACGATTTCATGAAATAATTGACCTTATTATATTATAAATGGCCCTATTAGATTAAAATATTCATTTATCCATTGGATAACCAATCGTTTATCGAAATTATCAATCGTCGATTTGAACTAGTAAATAGCCTTACAAGAGTTGCTTCTCTTGTCGCATCCGCCATGAGCCTGCCCTGCTTTATTTGAAGCAGAGGGAACCTAGTGTCATGAAAGTCCGTTTCCCACCTTCGAATCCGAAATATTAAATGTTGAGTAGTGGATTTCAACGCGAGCAGAGAAAAGAAATAAAAATAATTGATATGAAATCATTTCCTCAGTGGGGATAGAACCCACAACCGTCAAAATTATAGTCAGACGCTGTCTCACTGGACAAAGACGGCCTCAAAGGTTAACAAAGAGTAACTCTTAAATACTCCATGACATGTAATAATTAGCAAACTTTTTTTATTGTAAGTAAAAAAATGACAAATATATAAACGCTGCTTTAATTATATGTAGGTACTTAAAAGATTATGTTAATAAATTTAACGTAGGTATTTATACAATTAGGTACATACTCAATGATATGGTCAATTTAATAATCATTGATCTGAATAATTTCCTTACTCAATAGATTGGGGTAGTCGTGGCGCAGCGATACAAAGTTGTGGGTTTGATTCCCACTTGAGGGGTATTTCTAAATGGGGGGAAAAATATTTCTATTTTCTTCAATCTGGTGTCGAGGCAAAGCGCGGCGTTAAGCCACTTAACACGCAATGCATCCGGATTCTGTGGAAAGTGGGGAACGGAGTGTCTTAACACTAGGTTTCCTCTGCCTACCTTGCCGTGAACGGGATATAGCGTGAAAAAAAATGATCTGAACTAGAGAACAGTGTTACAAAAAAAGCGATATCTAATTAAAACCTCTTGATCATAGTTCCTTAATACCATAATTAGCTACCGATTTTAGAAGAACACATAACAAAAGTAAAAGATGGGACTTTGGGATGGGCAACTTTTAGAATAGCCTGCTCTGTAAAAAAATGTTAAAGTAATTTTGAAGCAAATAAAAACATTTTGAACAACCCCTCAGGATAAAGAAAACGAAAGCTCTGTCTGCTTTTTGTGTTAATAATTTCCGCTGTTCTTGGTTTAAAAATAATTAAAAAGGTTACATCACTTCAACGTTTATGAATTATATAATTAAAAAAAAAAAGACATCTCTTGTGTAAGTGTCGCTTGCGTCGCGTTGTGTAATTTCAATTAGTAAACTCTTTTTTTTACATCATTTACATACAAACAAGCGAAAAAATAGATAAAAAAGATATAATAGATCAAAACAAATAATCATATGGAACAAATTTTCATCTCACAGTTATGGCGAACGAGACAAAGAACGCCCTGTCTCTCGTATAGGGTGAAATACAAGGAATCATTAACCCCTTATCTATCTTATTCACTAATCAGTGTACATTGATTGACCTGCTACGCGGAGAAACACGTGAAGATTAGAAAAAATCCTTGTATTAGGTACCTCGTAACATTCGTTTTAATTACATGCTTGTTCATAATACTGCAATTATTATTAAAAAACGCTATTATTATTAAAAAAATTAACATAATTAGAAATTGAAGCAATGCACACCTCGATTTCTTGCAATGTGAAGAAGAATTACGTTATTAAATATCAAAATATATGCATCAAAATATCAAGAACTCTTACATCTGTTGAAGACAAGATTAAGAAGAAAAAGAACTTCAATGTTAGTTTTTTAATCTTTTTACCCGTGGGTTGGAACACAGCTCCCCTCCGTCGTTGGGCAACGCCTCGTAATAGGCGGGTAACCCAGTAGATTCGTTCTCCGGCTGGCGACAGTCGTAGTAGATTCGTTATCCGACTGGCTCGCGACCAGTATCATGTAAAAAGACGAACCGCCAAACATCTGAAGATGTGTTTCGGTTCGATGGCATGTGAGCCAGCTCTTCCTATTTCCACTTTCCCCATCCTTACCTCCTCCGTCCATAAGGTCGGCAACGCATCCACAACTTTTCTAATGTTGTGGATGTCCATGGGCGAAAGTAACTACCTTACCATCAGGTGGTCCTTCTGCAGTTTCAGTAAAAGGGGCCCCCTTTACTGAAACTGCAGAAGGACCACCTGATACTAACCTTTTACTAACAAAAACTAAACTTTTTTCTGACATCTGTGTGGCATTGAGACAGTGTCTGACTGTAAGCTCGATCGTTTTGTGTTCGATTCCCACTCCAGGAAATGATTATACCTTTCTTATTTTACATTCACTCTGGCACCTAATACAAAGTGTAGCGTTGACTACTCCCCTATGCGGGAAAAATCGTGACGGTGAAAAAATAGTATTTTTTATATCCGTACATGTATTATGATATAGAGCACAAATAATAACCTGTTTCTATTTTTTAAGTAAAAAGTAAAAGTTAGAAAAAAAAAATACTTAAATTGAACACCAAAATAATTATATTTTTTATTACAGATACCCGGACTATCAGTCCTTCTGGGTGCAATATTTCCGGACTGGACTTACCACACTGTCAACGACAATTATTCTAGTCAAAAGCAAAAAAACCAAAGAATTCATGCAATCCAAGGAAAAATGTTAGGTGGATCTAGTAACGTTAACTATATGTACTACGTCAGAGGCTACGAAGAAAATTACAAAGACTGGGTAAATCGAGGGAACCAAGGTTGGGATTGGGACTCGGTAGCCAGATATTATGAAAAAAGTGAATTATCGAATTCTTCATACCAATTAAACAGTGGATCTGTCACTTTTCCAAATAGTAATCAGTACTTAGGTCTTACACAACCACCTTGGAATGAACAAATAGAAAGATATTTAAATTCTTTCAAAGAGAAAGGACATGCTGTGACGAAGGACTATAAAGATTCCAATCACATGGGATATACGGTGCCATTATTTAATTTCTTTGACAATCGACGCCAAAGTGGATCTTACTCATATATCAAACCAGTCGTAGCACGTAAGAATTTGTATATACTTAAAAAAACGATGGGTAGGAGAATAATACTTGCTGACAAAACAGCGATTGGGGTCGAAATTGAAGACTCCAATGGGAACACAAAAAAGGTTTATGCAAGAAAAGAAATCATTATATCTGCTGGAGCTATAAGCAGTCCTAAATTGTTAATGCTATCGGGTATCGGACCAAAAGAACACCTTAGTAATGTAGGAATCGAAACGATAGTAAAACAATCAAACGTTGGCACCAATTTACAAGACCACTTGCTGGTACCAATCATCATTTCTGGGGGCAACACGACATCTTTCTCAGACAATATGGAAGCGTTGAAAAACATGGATAAATTTCCTATACCAGCAATAATGGGTCTTATCCCTCTAAATAAGGATCAAAAGCAACCAGATTATCAAGTAACAGCGTTTCCATTGCCATATGGTTCTGTATTCCCTACACTAATGTGCTCAAACGTGTTCAAATGGGACAACGACATATGCTTGGCAATGGCGAATTCTACTAATCAAGATACATTCTTTGCATTAATATCTTTCCTTCGTCCTAAATCGAGAGGATCAATTAAGTTAAAGACCAAAAACCCTGACGATGACCCACTTTTATCAACAGGATATTTCTCAAACACAAACGACATAAAATATTTCGCTAAATGTGTCAAAGACTTCACGAGTGCCATAGATTCCACATATTTTAAAAGTGTTAACGCAAAAATTGTGGACTTTAATGTAAAACAGTGTGATGGGATTGAATTTGGTAGTCAAGAATATTGGGAGTGCTATGTCTTGCATATGGCGGCTTCCCAATTTCATTTTTCTGGGACATGCGCTATGGGTCCCGACGGGGAAGGGGTAGTCGATGAAAGACTGCGAGTTAGAAACGTCAAAGGCCTAAGAGTGGTAGACGCTAGTATTATGCCATCTATAGTAAGTGGAAACACGCACGCAACAGTTGTAATGATAGCTGAGAAAGCATCAGATATGATCAAAACAGATAATATTGATTACGTTGGCAGGACATGCAGGGACAACGATCTCGAGAGCTCTTTTGAATTTTGCACATTTAATATATTATGCAATGCCACAAAGCGAGCTTATTGTTGACTGAAAATTTTAGTTAAATTAATTTTTCTAGTTTATTTTCTAGCTCCTTTATTATGTGAGATAGACAGAGGCCTTCTTTACACGATCTTTTAACTCTCTCATGGTCACGTAGTGTTTGTGTAATTATTCGCGTAATAAATATTATTAAAAAAAAAAAATATTGACCAACTGTCTCTGTTAAAAGTTAAATTTATATTAATAAATAGTCATAAGTTAAGTTAATTTATAAAATAAAAAATTTCAAAGACTTCTTTCCACTTTTATTATACACATATTATTTTCACGTTTAAGGTACACGTATTCAGAATAGTAATATAGAAAATGGAACATTATAAAGTATCCAATTTAGCTTTACTGTAAAACAAAGGCATTATACATAAAACTAAACGTCAACGTCAATAAAGAATATAAAAAAAAAACAACAGACAATTTTGACACATTAAAAATAAAAAAGCTTAAGGCTAAAAATTGACTAATATTGACAAAACATATATTTTTTAAATTCTTTAAATAACGCTGACATTATATTAAACAGCCAAATACATAACACTTTTTTTTAATATTTCACAGATAAGCACATCTAAATACCGATGTGTTATAGATTTTTAAATGATCAATGCTCATGTTTTAATTACATATAATTATTATAAGAAAAAAAAATTCTACGACAATATTTACAAGAATTGCTAGTTACTTTAGTTTATATAACTTAATTTATATGAATTTAATTAAAGTAAATATAAATAAAATGAAACTGTCATTGCAAAAAATAGTTCTCACGGCAAAATTGTAACAAATATTTATAATCTATGTATTAGCGTAAGTTTTATGAAAAAAAAGAAACAAACTGTCACTTGAAACAACTTTATAAGCATTTCTTTTTAATTCAGCACAAAATTGCAAATTGTAATGTATAAAATAAATAACATAGATTATAAAATGTATGTTGCATGTAATAATTATGAAAAAAGAACATATATTAAAATAAAAGAGAAATATAGAATATATTTTAAATTTCTTTTTTACTCTATACTCTATGCCAATACCATATTTATTCAAGCAATTGACCATAAAAAAATCTACAAAACAACGGCAAATCTAACATCTTTATATTTATATTACAATAATATAATATAATAGTTTGATTATCGTTCTATAATCGTATATACAAAATAAACAATCATATATTACTATACTTAAATAAGAGAGAACAAATTAAGCTTAACGTGTACAGCGTAAAATACAACTTATTTACAAAACTTAACAGATACACACCGAATTCTAGGAGACGTAGTTAGAAAATTTATAAAGACGTAAATTAAAAAAAAGAAAATCTAGTGTTAGGACACTCCCTTCTCTCTTGTTCGACCAAATGCGGAGAATTTTAAGAAAAAAAAATATGAAAAATATAAAAAGAGCCCATCAAGGGTGACAGCATATGACGGTCAACGTAATTGGTTGTGGGTTCGACTCCCATACGGAAGAAAGATTATATTTAAATTATATTTATTTCTACGCTTCGGTACTTACTTAAAAGAACAACCTGGATTTTCGCCACTTAACACGCATTTCGAATACGAAAAACGGAGTGTCGTAACACTAAGTTCTTTCTGGCTATCCTGCTATGAAAAAGCTTGAAGGTGCAAATATGAAACGATACAAGTATCAAAAACATAGGGTGCTAAGTCTTTATTTTAATTTTTAATCAGAAATACACGTAATGAAACCGTTGGCGGAACTGATTGGATGGCAAAAGATTACTTATAATTCACTTTAATTAATAATAAAAAACGTTAATTATTAATTAATTTATCATTTCATTATTCTATGAATAACATATTAATTTTAATTTTAGACAAACAAAACAGAAACTTTTACAGAAACAAAAACTTTAGCCTGTTATAATATCAACAACATAAACATATGTATTAACTGTTTTAAAAAAACAATGAAATTTGGACCCACATATATACAATTAAGTAGTAAAAGGAAAATGAACGAAAAAGCCTTATAAATAGTCTTTTCAATTTCACGCTTTCTCTAGAATTTAGTTTCAATCACTCTGTTCTCCGCTTTGCCATATTCGTAACATTTAGTGACGTCAACACCATGTTTTGTCTTGTTGAACAGGTATCAGAACGGAGAAATTAAATTAATGTCATTTAAGCGAATGGAAATCGAACCCACAACCAACGACGACTACAGTTAGACACTGTACCACTGTGCCATTATGGAATCACAACTTTTCATACATAAAATAAATAAAATATAAAAAAAAAAAATAATCGAGAAAAAAGTAAATATAATTCGACATATCTATTAAAAACATTTCTAACTACGTCTTTACATACACATCAACGCTCAAATAATACTAGTTGTGCTACAAAACTGTAAAAGTATCAAAATTGATCATTCAAAATGGAGATTCTTATATAAATACATCGATCGTGTGTCTCAGTTATGTGTAAGTATATACAAATATTATGAATTTGACCCGAATATAAAATAGTTACAGAAAATAAGAATAATAAAATAAGAAAAACTAAACGTAACAGGATTCGAACCCGTACCTTTTGGAAATGGTACAAGTGTTCTAGATAAGTAAACTATACGTTCTTATCGAGCTACGTCGATTTTTTAACAACTTTAGCAAACGAATTTCTTTCAAAGATTTAAGGTACGAATAACATTTTATAATATAACAAAGAGAGACCCTCGATTCCGAAATTGAGTGGTAGTAGTCAACGCGCCCTTGTATCACTAGACCGGAGAAATAATTAACTTAAATATAATAAAATGATCTTGGTGGGAATCGAAACACCTACCAATTGCCTTTATTTTATTACAAATTGTTATTCTATATTAAAAAATTAAAAGAAATAAGAATTCAACCTAGATATTAAAAAAAATTAAATCAAATATCTCTAATAACCATATAAAATAAAAATTAGACGTGGCTCGATAAGAACATAATCGACGTAAGAAAGCAATTTTGTCGTATATATTTTGATATAGAGAATTTACTAGGAACAAAAAAAACAATTTCAAAAACAATATTCCATTAAGTTTAGCGAAAAAATTGTACAAAACATTAACATCGTATATTAAAATAAAATTCTTAAAAGTAGTTTTTTTTTTAAATTCTAATAAGCAAAGAATAAAAACATGTTTTTAAGATACAACAAAATTACTTTCTTGCTATATGATTATGATTTAAATTTCAAATAGCTTTTTTAAGTTTTTTAACCAAAATAACTCTTTAATAAGGCGAATTAATCATTAATTTAATTTAAATTTTAATTACAATTAATAAAAATGCAAATTCTGTTGAGGGAAGAAAAATATGAATATACTACGTGGACTTTACTCGACATGACATTGCTTCCAAGTATTATTAAACATGGAATTATTAACGAAAAATATATTTAAACAATTAATTCTTACAAATAAAAAATCATATGTTTTTAATATAACAAAAAAGGTTCTTTATAAGCAACGGTCGTTGCTGTGAAAATGTTATAATTTCGTTAGACGACACAAATGTAATACATACCTACTTCATATATAAAATAAAAATTAAAATATATTTAAATCTTATATCTTATAAATTATATACAATAATATAAATAAATAATACAATAATTAATAATTATACATTAATTATATAAATTACACATATATTTCTACTTACCACAAATAAGCTAAATTAAAGAAACACATTTCCAACTTTTCAAAGTTTTCACAGCTTTCACAGTTTTTACAGCTTTCACAGTTTGCACAAACTTTCACAGTTTTTGCACACTAATGACGATATGCAAATTGTGTAAGGAAAAAAAATTACGAACAATCAAAAAAGACGGCATTAAGTAACTAAACTAGTGTTAATTGAGCTTATTATATAAAAAAAAATAAGAAATTGAATGCATATTGGAACAATCTAGAAACTTATTTAAGGCGTCGATCACCAAAATATAACTATTAGTCAGTCTTGGAAGACAATGAAGTTCCTTTCAAGGGTTAGGAGTAGTTGTTTAACGATGTGTCAAATTGTAAAAATAATAAAAAATGTAATTTCAATTATATTTTTGACAAATAATAAGATAGATATAGAATGATGTTTTTTGTAATGCGACAATTTTTATTTTCATTATATATATTCATAATCTGTGAATATTACTTATAAACATTATTATTTTGTAACAAAAAAATAATTGAAAAAATTATATATGACTTATCAATTAATCATTTTAATTTGAAATTAATGTCAAAAATAGAAACAGATTGAAAATGCTTCAACAACTAACCATATAACGAAACAAAAAAAAAACAATTCCAAACTTTTGAAAAAGTCCAAAATACAATCAATTATTAATTTTACAATTTGACAAGATCAATAAATTTACCAATTAATTGAATAAACATTTATCTAATACATTACAATTCAATTCAATTGATCAAACCAATTAAATTGTTAATGACATTAATTTAGGGAGAGAAAAGCGTTTTTTTATTTAATTTAGCATTTCGAAAGGAACTTCATAAATAAATTGAAGATAAATATATTTTACAAATTGCTCTAAATAGTTAAATACTTTTGTACAATTGCGACTAGACACTGGTACAGTCGCAGTCAAAATTATAATCTATATTTTATTTTTATTTTTTTATGAGAAACTACTATGAAGTTTTACCCACCATGCTTATAATAAACGAAACAAAGATGATTATTTTAACGTTTTTAAAATGTAACCCTTTAATATATGAAAAACATTATCAGAAAACGTATGAAAATATGAACACAGGGGAAATCGAACCTACGCCTCTTAAAAGCGAACATATGGTTTAGCGGTTAGGGCGCTTGGATGATTCCTAAGAGACACGGGTTCGAGTCCCGCTTCGTTTAATTATTTTAGTGTATTTTTTACATTTTGAAGGTTTTAGTTAATAATTTACAATCAAATTATTGACCTTTAATTAAAAAATAATAAATATGTTTGAAAAATAACAAAAAAAAGTGGAATTAACATTTAAGATCAATGTCCGATTAATATGTTTGATTAACTCTTGTGTCCATCTTTTTGCTTTATTTTTTGTTATACAACAAAAACCAAGTGGTAATTTTTCATAATAATTAATAATTATTATAATTACTAATTATTATTTGAAACTACAATGGATATTATTTTTGTTTACTTAAGTATTCGTTTTATTACATAAAATTCATATAAATACTTTTATTACAATCATGTAATAAGATATATTTAGTTTTAAGCAAATATTTATTTCTGTATTTTGCCTCCATATGAAAGAGTTATTTTTAACAAATTGTTAAGCAATTTGTGCGAATGTATGAGAAGATAGGCAGAGAGAGCAAAGTGTTAAGTAATTCCGTTTTGCACGCTTTAGTTACATTGCCTATCTAAACAGACATGGAAATTAGTAATAATTTAAATATATTATACCCCGAATAGGAAACGAACCCATAACTTATAGCATTTACAGTCAAACGGCGTTGCATTGCACCACGATGGTAAATTTTTGATTTTATAAATTGAATATTTTGATTTTATAATTTGATAAATTGAATACTTGAATTTTTACAATCCATTTGCAAGATAATTGTGAATTCGATTCCCACTTGGGGAAATTATTTTAATTAAATTATTTTCATTTCATACTCTATGTCTCAGAATAGAGTGGCAAGTGTAGAAGTGTCTTGACACTATGTACTCTCTACCTATCCTGTTACGCGGAAAAAAGCGTCAAGCTGAGAAAAAAATATATTTTATTTTTTAATAAATTTCAAATAAAAGTTTTTAAAAAAACCGTTAATCATACTATACGAAATGTAAGAAGCATGGTGGGTGAAACTTCACAACAAAATTATAAAATAAAACGAGACATTAAAAACGAGACATGTAAAAAAAATAACATATATCATCACTTAATTAAAATGGAAAGTGGAAAGGCAGATTTAAAATATATGTGAAAAAAATATATATATAAAAAAAAATACTTAGCACGGATTCAAATCACTGCTAATTTTGATGCAACAAAATACATATTTAAAGGGAATACATTATTTTATACTATTAAATTTTAAATATTAATTAAAAATTTAATTTCAAAAAACACATGAATCATATAGTCAGGATAGTCAGAGAGAATCAAGTGCCAAAACACTTCGTTCTGCATCCATTGCGTTATGAGTGGCGGAATTCAACGCCGCGCTTTTGATACCAGAGCAACGAAATGAAAATATGTAGTTTAAATATCCTATTCTTCAGACTGGGAATCGACACCACAACCTATCTTGTTCAAACAAGTCCTGTCCCACTGCGCCACGACGGCTTAATAATATATTTATTTTTAATATAAAGTTTTAGACCTTTTCTAAACAAAACGTTTTTTTTTAGTTTATTAAAATAAATCACCATATCTTTTTTGTAATTAGTAGCCTGTTTATTATAGGTTTTTTATATAAAAGTAACACATAATAATTTCTAGAACATTATTTACAAGTTAATCAGATAATGAGCCAGTCGTGGCCCAGTGGCACAAGCGTGTGACTGTAAACGACTGGTTGTGGGTTCGATTCCCACTCGAGGAGTGGAAATATTTAATATTTTCATTTTCTTCACTCTGGTGTCGTGGCAAAGCGCGGCGTTAAGTTTTGCCACTTAACATTAAAAAATTGGCGGAATGTGGAGAACGGAGTGTCTTAACACTAGGTTCCCTCTGCCTACCCTGCTGTGTGCGGGATACAGCGTGAAGCTAAAAAAAAAATATCAGATAATTATTTTTACAGCGTTTTTAAAATTACAATAATTAAAACAATGTTTGTTGAAAAATTTTAAATATGGTTGAAGATAACAACAAAAGCGAATTTTAAACATATGAGATCAATGTCCGAATAAATAAGTGATGTCAACTTTTGTACAATTATTTTTCATAACAATGATATTAAAGGAAATCAAAGAGAATTTATTTAAAAAAATTAAAAATCAGCCATCGTGGCGCAGTGGAACAGCGTCTAACTGTAATCGCTATTGGTTATCGATTCAATTATTTTCATTTCTACATTCTAGTGATAAAATAAACCAAAATGTTGAGTTAAAAGCGGAGAACGTAGTGTTTTGTTTCTCTCGACGTACCCTACTATGAAGAACAAAAAGTGAAATGCCAAAAAAAATCGTAAAGATTAAACAGATACAACGTAGCGACATAACCCTCCACTTTATATCGATTTCAAAAAAAAAGAAATCATTTTTTTTATATACATGATGTTTAAAAAAAGTGATGATATACATATGTTGCTATATGAAGAAAAAACTAATTAATTATAATTTACCAATGGACTATAAAGTTTGACTGCGACAGTACAACGTTCAATTTACATCAGTAGAAAATCTACTTCTACATAAATTCAATAATTCAGCTAGTTGTGAGAACTTGTGGTACGCCTCTTGGAGCATGTTCCTGTAAATAAAGAAATTTGTTATATAATATATATTAAAAAGTGATTACTACACACATTTTAAATGGATATATATTTAAAACATTACTTATGTATAATATTTTGTGTTAAATGCAAGGTAATAGTGTGGCCAGTCGTGGCCCAGTGGCACAAGAGTGTGACTGTAAACGACTGGTTGTGGGTTCGATTCCCACTCGAGGAGTGGAAATTATATTTCCATTTTCTTCGCTCTGGTGTCGAGGTAAAGCGCGGCGTTAAGTTCCGCCACTTAACACGCAAGCCTCCGAATTCAGCGGAAAGTGGGGAACGGAGTGTCTTAACACTAGGTTCCCTCTGTCTACCCTGCTGTGTGCGGGATATAGCGTGAAGCTATTTATAATTATTATTATTATTAATAATTTATTACTGTATTTAACACAATAAGCTAATAAATAAGGTAATAAATTAATATTTAATAAATAAGCTAATAAATTTATGTATTTTATCATAAAATAAACAAAAGGACATTTTTAATAGCTTCAAGCTTTATGCCGCAAAGCGAGCAAAGATAACCAAGTGTTTAGACACTCTGCTTTCCACTTTGTGAAGCGGAGACATTGTGTAGCGGAACTAAACGCCGCGCTTAGTCTTAGATACCAAAATGGAGAAACGGAAATAATATATAATATATAATTCCCCTAGTGGGAATCGAATTCACAACCATCACATTTACCATGCATTCCAATTGCGGCACCATTAGTAAAAAAAAATCTGTGAACTTATTTTCCTTTTTTTTTTCTAGCTTCACACCGTATCTTGCAGACAGCAGGGTAGACAGAGGGTACCTAGTGTTAAGACACCCCGTTCCCCACGCATCGCCGAAAAATGGAGGCATTGCGTGTTAAGTGGCGGAACTTAACGCCGCGCTTTGCCACCACTTCGGTACCAGAGCGAAGAAAATGGAAATATTAAATATCTACTAGCGACTCCTCGAGTGGGAATCGAACCTTCCATGTTCCTTTTTTTTTAACATTCAAAATATATAATTAATCCAATGTGTTTGCACTTTATAAATGTAGTTTAAACCTTTAAAATGTTGTTACTGTCTTCACACGCTTTTATCAGCTTCATTTATATGTAATATATATGTTTGTAAAATCTTGCAACCTCATTACCTTTATTTTATGTGCACATTTTATACTTGTACTTATCGAAGAACAGAGTGTCTAAATATAAATTAATTAAAAAAACATCTAGTTTTACCTGCAATTCGTACAAAAAGCGCGGAGACCGGCGCCACTGACGGCGCGAGAGACCTCCGCCAACACTCTCTCTAACCGCTGCACGTGCGGAGAGCTCTCCTCTGTGTTCAGTACTCTGAGAAAAACATAAAAAATAAATAAAATTATGTACAACACTACGGCGCAGTGGAACAGCTTTTGGCTGTAAACACGGTGGTTGGGAGTTCGATATCGACCCTGAGGAATTATATATATTTAAACGATTTTAGCATTTAATTTGTTCTTGACACACTTGAAGTTGTGGCTTAGAGGTACAAAGCGCGACTATAAACGCAACTGGTTGTGGGTTCGCTTCCCACTATCTAAATATTTATTTGTATAATATTATGTGCATGGAGCACATACATTCAAATTCAAAATATCTTTATTTAAATAGACTTTTGTAAGCACTTTTGAATCGTCAAATGTACATAAAGCTACCCCCGACTCGGAAGGCAGTTCTGCTGAGAAGAGCCGGCCAGAAACTCAACAGTTGACAATAGAAAGCAGTTGTCATAAGACATAGTAGAACTCCCGAGTGGATATTCACTCGAGTGGACAAACTACAATACAATAAAAATACTACAATCAAAACGATTTTAACATATTTTTAAAATTTATTCATACGATTAGGATACGAAAAACATTGTTAAATGAAAACATATAAAGCTTTAAACACAGAATGATTCGAACCCGTCTTTTGGAAACCATGTGCAGTGCTCTAACCGCTCAGTCATGTTATAAAGGTTGTACAATAATCTAGCCAAAAGTAGAGAACAGAGGGTTTTGTGGGGACCACATATTTTTTATAATGTAACATTTAAAATTTCACATTTAAAATTAAACATATAAAATTAACAATCAAAATTTATCACATAAAAATTTAGCACATTAAAATTTAACATTTAAAATTTCGAAATTTGTAATTAACAAATTAAATAAAAATATATAAAATTATAATAAAAGGTCGCATCGTGTAAATGTCTCATTTGCGGGGTCGCGGGACGCCACGTGGCTTTTGTAAGAATCGCTGTCTCTTTTAACTAATCCATCAGTATTTAATAATTCTTTGTGTTTTCTATGTATTCCAACTTATGTTCTACTTTCAGTCGTTTCAGTTTACTAGTGGCCAGTCGTGGCCCAGTGGCACAAGAGTGTGACTGTAAACGACTGTTGTGGTTGTGGGTTCGATTCCCACTCGAGGAGTAGAAATTATATTTCCATTTTCTTCGCTCTGGTGTCGCGGTAAAGCGCGGCGTTAAGTTCCGCCACTTAACACGCAAGCCTCCGAGTTCGGCGGAAAGTGGGGAACGGAGTGTCTTAACACTAGGTTCCCTCTGCCTACCCTGCTGTGTGCGGAATACAATACGAAGACATTCAGAGCAATGATTATAATTATTATTTTTTCTTATCATGTCTGTGCTAAAGTAAGACAAAATGCGTCATTAATTTCCGCCATACGACACACAATATCATCAATACAACCATAAATACAAAAAAGAGTGTCTAGTCACTAGACACTACAACTCACCCATCTATAGCCGATATGAGATCGTTCACGTGCCCACTATACTGGTCCCACTTGCCGGTGAGCGTTGTCAGGGGTTCGATTCCCGGTAGCTTGTCTTCTATAGTGTGCTCTATGCCTAACGCCGTTGATAGTTTGGCGCTGGAAAATATATAAATACATGTTTTACACAGTTATAATTTATATTATATAATTTCATTTCTACGCTCTGGTACTTAAGAAAAGATTTCGGAGTGTCATAACACAAGATTCTCTCTGAATATTGAGCTTTGTTAGAAAAAACGTAGAGCTAAAAAAAATTATATTAAAATATGTTTTATTCAATTATGCGAACTAATTTTGTCTAATTACATATTAATGTATTGTATAGCTATTAAGCTTTATACTACACAATTTGGGTTATAATCGTAGAATAACTATTTCTTAATGTTAACCAAACTTCAACTAAAAATAAATATATACTAACTTCGGCCGTCGGCCAAGACCGCCATGGTACAGTGTGACAGCGTTTGACTGTAAAATCGGTGGCTGTGAATTCGATTCCCACTCGAGTAAATGATTTGCATTTAAATTTTCATTTCTCCGCTCGGGTCTCATGACAAAGTGTGGTGTTAAGTTCCACCACTCAACACATAATACTTTGATTTCGGGCGGAAAGTAGAGCACGGAGTGTCTTGACACTAGGCCCTCCCTAACTACTTCGCTATGCGGGGCGTACAACTGTAAGTATATGTATTAACTTAATAAATGAAAGAACAAATCAAGCCATCATAGTGCAGAAGGAAAGCATCTGAGCATTGACACGATGCTTACGATTATTATCATTGGTGAGAAATGCTAAATATTCAAATTATTTACGCTTCTCTGCTTTGGTAAGATATTGTATTGCACAGCGTTGAATTCTGAAATCCAACACAACCCAACCCGCATACATATACATCAAAAATAAACTGCACACGGAGAACGGAATATATTGTCACCATATTCTCTCTACCTAACGGTTATATAAATGATTTAATCATTTGTTTAGTTTTTTTCTATAAAAAGCTAAATCAAGTGGGTAATCCATACTTATATTATAAATGCGAATATCTGTCTGTTTGTCTGTCACGCTTTCACGACTAATCTACTAGAACTAACATAGGCTATTTATTTTTTCAAAAAACAACCTCTAAAGGGTTGAAATAAGGGATGAAAGTTTTAATGAAAAATCTACACCACTTGACCGATTGTAATGAATTTTAGTGTAAATATACTTGATAATCTAAGGTTAAACATAGGCTACTTTATTTTTACAAAATCCACCCCCGGGGGTTGCAATATACGAAACAGCTATGTAGTTCACGAGGTGAAGCAGCGAGCGGGACGCTAGTTCATAATAATAAAAGTATGACACCTAATGCCACCTATTAAGCCCAGTAAGTGATTACATGAAAAATATTATATTATTTAAACATAATACTACCCTACATACTAGAAGCTAAAAAACAAAACCTTTTAGAAAAAATTAAACGCATGGCTTAGCGGTCAGAGTGCCTGGACACTTTCCAGGAGGCGCGGGTTCGAATCCCGCTGTGATCCAATTTTTATGCGTTTTCTAAATGTCCCTTCCAATTTTCTAAGTGTGGAGTACCACTTTAAAAATGTTAAAAAGACATAAAACCTACCAATAACTGGACAAAACCGTCCACATTCCTTCGAAAGCATCAACAACTTCCTTCCCCGCATCTTGACTATCTTCACTCGTTCTTCCTCGGTTCTGATCTACTGGGAATTCTTCTCCGCTATTCTTCAACAGTTTCTCCACTGTTATTTTCGCTAAATCCATATACTCCGGTATAATTTGACATTTCCTTGCAATGTCTAAACATAGTTCTTTGAAATTCGCCACTTCAGATGATGTTAATGTGTTTGCATCTGAAAATCAAGTTGATAATAAATAGAATGCAATATGTTCCATAAATGCCGAACTGTTTTGTAAAAAAAATATTTTGAAGGATATGAAAAACATATTTAGAAAACGTAAAAATTGAAACCAGCGGTGTTCGAACCCGCGCTTCTTGTTTACCATCCAAGCGCTGTAACCGCTAAGTCTTGTGTTAGAACGCATTAATAATGTTTCGACGTAGCCGAGTAAAGATATTCGGCTACGTCGAAATTTTTATACATATGCTTATTAACCTTTAAACCAATAACATAAGTTGTAATAAGAATTTCCATAATTTAGAAGGAATGGCTCAACGGTCAAGCCACTTGGATAGTTTCCAACAGGCGCGTGTTCGAATCTTTAAACGTTTCTTCATATTTTTTTAAACTTTGAAAATACTAAATAATTTTAACCATATATAAAATTTAAAATTCGAGACATCACTTTCATCTACCTTCAATTTTTATTTTTTTTGCAGCATCACGCATTTTCCCTAATACCAAGTTATGGAGAACCTGTACTAGATTGTAAATGCGAGTAACAAAAAAACTATACCTTTGAAAAAAAAACATCTTTATATAAAAACGTATAAAAGCTTGAACGCAGCGAAATTCGAACCCGCGCTTCTTAGCAACTTAATCTAACCTAACCGTTAAACCATGCATTCCAAAACCATACCTTTCTTCTCAACAACAACAAGAGAATTCTTAAGATCGGTGAACACAGATTCGATTCTCGGGAACACCTCGCTGAACACCGCCATCCAGTGTTTGAGGAGACACTGCAGCACGTCGAGGAGGGTCCAGGGAGGCGCCTTGAATAGCACGTGCTGCCATAGATTGTTGTATTTAGCTCGCATTTCATTCTGAATTGGAAAATAGAGTTTAAACACATATTAATGTTATATAAAATATGCATATTAAACAAAAAACAGTAAGAAACGAAAAAAATAGTTATGAGTAGTTTAAGAAACCCAAAAAAGTATTCATTCTATTTTATATCAAAATGTCGTAAGTAATTTGTGACAATAGCTTATACTATTCAAACTGCTAGACTAATTTTTGACAAACAAAGTTAAGAACTACCATTTCAACCACCATTGACTTTCGAATGAAAAAAAAACCGCATAGAAATTAGTCCATCTGTTTGACAACTACGAGGGCAGACATACGTTCATATCAAGCAATCAATTTACTTCATTACTAAAATAAAAATGATAAGGCAGAAAAATATTTAAAAACCATACAAATATATATTTTTAAAAAACCAAACATTTTATTCAATTTAAATTAATTAAATGTACGTAAATATCCTTAGCTAAACAAAAAAATCTACTAAATTCTCATACCTCTAAACACTAAACAAAAAAAATCCGTAGTGATACATCACTACTTTCTCACTAAAACCAAAAACATACAAAACCCTACCTCCAATATATTAGCCAACAATCTATACATGGTTTGTTGGTAGTGTTTCACATTCGCCAGCAGGTCCGGGTTCGATGCCTGGGGCTTGCTTTCCACTAACTTCTTCAGTTCGTGTACGTCTATTCTTTTAACGCCGTTTATAGTCGCTTTGGTACATAGGTTCTTGTCGTTTGATACTAGGATCTGAAAAATAATATTTTTTAAAATAAATTAAAATAGATTATTGAGTAAATCTGATGGTTGTGGGTTTGATTCTCACTCGGGGGCGTGATAACATTTGAGTTATTGTTGTTTCCCGAACTAGTAAGACCAAATGCGGCGTTAAGTTCTGCCATGATTGAATAACACTTTAAAGTGTTATAGTTAAACCAGGACCGCCAGAACGCAAGCGATGGGAGCTGAACAACTCAATATGTTAATGTTATAAATTATTATTACTTATTTTTTTTAGTTTTACGCTGTATCTCGCACACAGAGGGAACCTAGTGTT
Source organism: Dryas iulia moderata (assembly GCA_019049465.1). NCBI lineage: Eukaryota > Metazoa > Arthropoda > Insecta > Lepidoptera > Nymphalidae > Dryas > Dryas iulia. The sequence goes on from CM032418.1 coordinate 1,938,156, forward strand.
AGGACACTCCGTTCCCCATTTTCCACCAAATTTTGGAGATATTGTCTGTCAAGCGGCGGAACTTAACGCCGCACCTAGCCAACAAAGCGAAAAAAATGGAAACATTAAATATTTCCACTCCTTGAGTGGGAATCGAACCCACGACCAGTCGTGTTTACACACTTTGTACTCAGAAGCCACAATTAGACTTAAAAGATAGATAGATAGAAATATAATGTATTAAAGACTATTAAAAGTTACATTAGCATAGACTTGTAGACCGTTGCTATGGCAACGCACACTTTACGCGTCATCAGACCTACTATTATACAAATAACTCACCACATTCTTTCCTCTCTCCACTTGTTGTAAAGAACAGTTAAGTATTTCATCGTCAGGAACTTCGCACGGGTAGATGTGAGAATTTGCATCACGTAAGGATTGACCTTAAACATAATTTAATATATAACTTAAATTAATTTATAAAGAAAAAATATATGGCTTTCATTTTTTTTAAATAGGGCATTAGGCAAAAAGTACAAGCAGTATTAAGAAATTATTAGAACCGAGAGGATACTAACTTTTTGCCTGAAATCGAGACATTGCGTACATTATGCGGCGGAACTCAACGCCGCGCTTTACGTTTGACACCAGGATAAGAAAATCAGAATAATTTAAACTCCCTGAAGTGTATTTCTTTTTTTTAACTTCACGCTGCATCCCACACACAGAACGGTAGGCAGAGAGAACCTAGTGTTAAGACACTCCGTTTCCCATTTCTCGACATCCGTTCTTCGTCCCCCTTTGTTCGAAACCAGAGCGAAGGAATTGGACAGGGGGAATCGAACCCACAACCAGTTTCATTTGCATTCACACTTTTTGCCTACAAGCCACGACTGGAACCGAACCACAAACACACAAGTGTACACTAAGAAATTGTTCCACTGCACCATAATGGTTTTCGATCGGATTTAAATACTTATTTGAACAATATTTCTTTAAATTAAACAAATAGCATTTAAAAAATCATTTAATTTTCAAACCTTACTAAGAGAACGTGCGACGTTAGGTTCCGTCTACACGAACAATGAAAGACATTGGTTTATTATATTGATAAATAAGGAGCCAGTCGTGGCGCAGAGGCACAGAGTGTGCCTGTAAAGCGGCTGGTTGTGGGTTCGATTCCCACTCGGGGAGTGGAAATATTTATTATTTCCAATTTCTTCGCTCTGGTGTCGAGGCAAAGCGCGGGGTTAAGTTCCGCCACTTAAAACGCAATGCCTCCGAATTCGGCAGAAAGTGGAGAACGGAGTGTCTTAACACTAGGTTCCCTCTGCCTACCCTACTGCGTGCGGGATACAGCGTGAAGCTAAAATAAATACTCTGCTTATTCCTATAAAATTAAGAAAAAAATAATCTTTTTCTTACCTTTTATCCTATTATTTTCAGGCAGCGACTTATATAAATAATCCATAGCTGCCTTCGCTCGTTTACAAAGAACGCCATTTCCGTTGTTATTATCTTTCAGTCTGTCCAATTCATTTATAACGCGCCATGGAATCAAGAGGGTCGGAGCTTCACTGTAACCTGGAAAGAAATATAGTATAATATTAAAATAACTTATTAAGCTTTAAGCTTTATTCATCATAGCACGAAAGGCAGAGACAATTTAGTGTAAATATACTCCGTTTTCCTCTTTCCATTTGAATCAAAAGTATGTTGATTGGCGGAGCTTAACACTGTGCTTTGTCCTGCCAAAGCTCTTAAACGAATGTATTATTTTTTATATTCCGCCAAGCGGAAATCGAACTCGCTGTCGTTACGTAGACTACAAGATTTAAATACAACACTGCACCACAGTTGCCTCAAATAAAAATAACTTGTATATAATCATTACACTAATATGACACTAATACCTATATAATATAAACATTATTATGAAAATACAAAAAAAAGTGTTTCAGTGCGTGCCGACTCATTTTACGAAAACATTTATATACGTTTTTAAAAATGTTTTTCATATAATAGGAGTGTAAATATAACTTTAAAACATTCAAACATTTAATAAATTTCCTTCCCTCTTATTAAAATATTGTTTGTAGTAACAACAAAGATTATCAGGTTCAGGTTCAGCAGAAATTTGTTAAAATCTCTCTACAGAGACAGTAACAATAAAAATAAGATTTAATAAACAAAAACGAATTTCGACGTAGCCGGATCTAGAACTCATGGCTTAGTAATCAGAGTGGTTTCCAAGAGTCGCAGGTTTAAATACCGCTGCATTCAAAATTTAAAAAAAATCGAAAAATATTTTCCATATCAAAATTAATAAATAAGCTCACCTTTAATATGTGAATTGAGAACATTCTTAATGAAATGCAATTCATATATAAATATATTGGTATCGACAACCAAAACTAAATCTGCTCCGTCAATATTGTTATCCCTTTGTATAGGAGGAGATTTTGGTTTTACCTGTAAAGAAGTTATTAATGTTTTCATTTTCTTTTATTTCCACATATTTATTAACTTCAGAACATGTTTGTGACATGGATTTTTTAGCTACTTATCTCTCCCATGGAAAACAGTATGGCAGAGAGAAATGGCGAAAATACATTAAGTTATAGACTTAAGCCCCTTTTATAATGTGTGTTAAGAGGTAGAACTCAACACTATGCTATGTTTGCCAAGGTTCAAATGTTTCATTCATATTTCCACAGAGCCTGGTTAAGAGTTTAGCATCAAGATACTTCATTTTATGTTTTGTACTGTGTGTGCAAGACCCATAGTTTATAAACTATGCTGTGCTTTAGCACAAGAGAACTAAAAGGAATACCTATAAGTATGTATAAGTTTAGAACAAGCTTATAAGTTGATCCTTCAACCAGACACTGTCAAACTGCACAATGGCAGCCCTGATCTTGTTAATTCATTTAAGGAATATTAAAAGCAACACATAAAACAAAAAAAAATTTACATACCTCTCTAAAATCCTCCACTTCCATGGCTTCACTTGTGTTTTTTGAATCTTCTGTTTCAACTTCAATACTTTTATCATCTTTACTTAAAAAACTACAACTACTATTCAATTCTTTTTCTGCTTCCAAACTTAAACTCAGTCTTAATGACTCCATTCTCTCTTTTGCTGTAGAAAACTGTTTAACTTCTTTAGAGGTAGACCCTTTGTATGCCAATTTAGATTTAATGGCTGACATTAACTTGCTAGCCTCGGAAAATTGAGGTGGAGTTGCTGGATGCTTGGAAAATGGGTATTCCGTAGTTTGACTGCAAATACCTTTTTCTATATCAGCAAAAGTATCTTTTTGTTTCTCTTTACTACAATATTCTTCAGGTAATTGAGCCTTCATGGAGGATATAATTTTGTTTGCAGCAAAAAATTGTGATGGAGATGGAATGGATTGTAAGCTGTCACTACTAGGTGACTGTGTTGATTTGGAATCATTGAAACTTGGGCTTTTATCGCTCCTTTTATGTGTTTCATTTGATTTTGGACTTATTTTTGACTTTTTATTTGGTAAATCAGGGTCCTCTTCATCTTTAGCTTCAGAGTTAAGTAATGCTCTAAGCTGTGATAATCTTGTATTTGCTAGGTTTTTGACAGGAGACTGTTTCATTGGTGTCTCATTTTTACTAAAACTTTTAGAAGGTGTACTCTTTGGAGTGCTGGTGTGTTTTGGTGACTCGTTTCTCTTTTGTTCATTATGTGATGCTGACGAACGTTTGCTAGTGTTGGCCATGGAACCACTTGTGTCTGAATAAATAAGATTTGTCCTAATAAAACATTTAATTTTCTACCTATATGACTTTGTAGACTAAAGTCATAAACATATTATCATATACGTTTACATTTTAAAATATTCAATGTATTTTAGAAACTTTACAATAACAATAAATACAGGAAAAGTACAAACCATGTTTCGCCCTCTTTTTACTTGCATTGTCTTCGTGAGAGTCACTTTTTCTTTTGGCCCCCTTTTTTGACTGCTCATCTCTTCTCCTTTTTTCCAATCTCCTATGTTTCTCCTTTTTACAATTTTTTTTGTCCGACTTGTCATCTTCCTTTAAATAAGAAAACAGAAAAGTATCGTCAATAAAATTATAATTTTACAGACAATTAATTATCATTTAAATGTAGTGATTATAGTTCGTTCAAATATATAACTACAAAGAAGGTAAAATTAAAAGAATATGCAAGAAAAAACTTGTTAAATTATGCTAGAATTTCGTAATTCACCTGCGGTTGTGACCACGAAGATTTTCCAGTTTTCTTATTAAAATAATATTTCCTTCCTGGAATTGACTTAGATTGACATAAAACCCATCCGTCCGGTAACTTATTGTCCTCATTTTTATTAGAACTCATTATATGCAATAACAAATAATTAAACAAAATTCATCAAACCTAACAAGATCGTTGAGTATGTTGATCTAATTGTCAAATGAGGGTTGCCACATTATATAATACTCTAGAATGTAGGTAGGTAGGAAAAGATTAAAGAGAGAGAGAATAAAAACTTTGCTTTAAAACTTTTGACAACAATAAACGTTCTTGATTTTATTAATTGAATGATAAATTGTTTATTTACTCAAGTAGTCTTCCATAGTAGTAAAAATTTGTTTGAACTGTGAATGCCAATGGTAAATAATTACCTATCAGTATATCATCTTATTTAAATATTAAAATCTTGTGTTTTACTCCATTACATAAATTCTAATTTTAATATTGAACTCCTTTGACAGAGATAAGAAAAAGCAAAAAATGTTGTAAAGGGTAACATTTAGTATCTTTGTCATTTTAAAACAGCTGATATAACCTGCAGGATTTTTTCTTTTTAGTAAATAAATGATTCAAAGCCAATTATAAAAGAGACCATAATGGAAAAGATAATAAAAATTAGTAAAACTCTACGGAATAATTGGAAAAAGTCAGTATTTGGCGCAATTGTAGTTTATTATGGTGCGGCAAAATTGAAGGAAACATATGAGTGAGTAATAGTAAATTCATCAATTAATTCAAATTTAATAAAAAATGAACAATTTGAATTCTTCATTATTCATTAAATTTGAATTATGGCATTTAAGTTTAAACACTAGATACTATTATACATAAACGTAATGTAGATGAACATGGAATTGGACCTATAAATAACTCGAATTTAAAATTTTCTTTTCGTTATTAACGTTTTTCATACTACAAATATACCCATCTACAAACATACAACTCTAGCCATCATAGTGTAGTGGAAGTGTCAGACTGAAAACGCAATGAATGCGACTTCTATCCCCGTTGAGTCGAAAAATTATGTTCTAATTTTCATAATTGTTAACATTTTTGTTAACACTTTTTAAAATAGCTTACATCTGGGCTTCCAAAACTACTTCAAGCTTCTCTCCACTATGCTATGGATCCTTGGAATCACTTAGCACTCTAAAGATTCCAAAATTTCTTCTCATATACATTTTGCTGTTAAGTGGAGAGAAATATATACATATACCTACTTAGATAATATTAAAATAAGCACCTTTTTACAACAACTATCAAATTTAAAACCCAAAATATTTTTTATAGAATAAATATTCTAATGAAAGCAGCATGTAAAGAGGCTTCAAAATATGGTGACACACTTATACCAATGGATAGGAACCCAACTCTAGTCACAGTCATCTTAAACCCAGTCGCCAATAAGCGTAAAGCTAAGAAGGACTATGAGAAATATTGTGAACCATTGCTGCATTTAGCGGGATTGCAAGTGGATGTCATACAGACAACTTCAGAGGGGCATGCTAAGGAAATAGTTGAAACTCTAAAGGGTACAGAGGCTATAATAGTTGCTGGTGGAGACGGCACTGTGTCTGAAACTGTTACAGGTATTATATTATGTTAATTTAGTTAAGTTAGTTTAATATTTTAAGTTCGTAGAATAAATATAATTTTTAGGTAGCAGAAATTTGTAAAAATCTCTCTACAGAGATGCTAACAACAAAAATAAGTTGTAATAAAGCATATAAGAATTTCGACGCAGCTGGTAATAGAACGTATGACGTATTATACATTTTCTAAAATGTCTTTTTCAATTTTCTTAAGTGTGGAATAACACTTTAAAAATGTTTAAAAATAGTCAGAGAGACTCCGTTCTCTATTTTCTGTTCGTTAATAATTTAAATTATTATTTTCATTAACTGCTATGGTGGCGGGTCAAGCGACTTTTGATTCGGCTAGGAGTGTTAAAACTCTTTGGCGAGCCTGGTATGCGTGACAAAGCGTGAAACTGTGACCGCGACGTTAACACCATTGTATCTGGAAATAACCTTAGATACTCTGTTTAAAAATAATGACTTAAAATTAAATTAATTTCATCTGTAAACACAAACGACTTTTAGTTTTGCTTTGTGTTGTTGGCAAGCATCTATAAATGGGATAGGTGTGGGTTCGACACTTTCATGGTAAAATGTTTTTGCGAGACCGAGAACGACGATAAAAAAAGCAAATTATTTTATGTTATCAAACAAATGCAATATCGCCACGATAGCGATGCCATTAAATAACTTAACAGTCTAAGAAATAATAAAGCCGCTACTATCAAGGTAAGGCACATTCTCCACTTTCATTCCCAAATCAAGACATTGTGTGTTGAATGACGGAACTTAACGCCGCGTTTTGCCTTCTTACGAAATCAGAGTAATGAAAATAACATTAATATAATCTTTCCCCGAATAGCAACCGAACCTACACCAACTGCGTTTGAGATGAGACACTGTTTCACTACGTTACAATGGTTTCGATTGCTTGTTAAATTAATAACTCAATATAGAACATTTTTAATGTCACTAACCCATTCTAATAACATTAAAACTATATTACAGGCTTACTTAGACGAAATGATAAAGCAAATAGATTTCCACTAGGCGTCCTTCCCCTCGGTCGTACAAACAGTTTGGGCAACGACCTATTTCCTGGCGGAGATGGTGTAGATAAAGTCAAACAATTAATACAAGCTTGCATGGCTATTATAGAAAGCAATACAACTTGGAAAGATGTCATGAAAATCGAACCTTTGACCAACGACGAAGAGAGTACTACCAAACCCAAACCTATTTACGCCATGACATCTATAGAATGGGGAGCGTTCAGAGATACTTTAGCAAAGAAGGACAAATATTGGATATATGGACCCCTGAGAGAATACGCCTCGTATATTTTTAATGGCTACAAAGATTCGTTATCTTGGGATTGCAGCGGAACACTAAAATATACACCGCCTTGTATAGGATGTAACAATTGTTTGACCAAAATGCCAGAAGTTAAGCGAAAGTGGGCGTTTTTCATACCTACCAGTGAACCTCAGAGAGAAATTGTTGAAATTGTCAATCCAGAATGTTCCGTAGTTAGCGAATTGTGCTTCAAATGTACTGATTTTAGAGTTCAACCACAGAATAATGATGGATTATCAGCTTTGAGTGTCGGTTTGGGGAAGAATAGATATAATTATACTGAATTTGTATCTGAAGGCTGGAGAAGGTTGAACGGTGGTAGTGATATACCAGAAGCAGTTAAAGCTAGGACGGTGGAAATTCATCCTTTAGAGAACAGATCTGATGTGGTGATTGCGATAGACCAAGAGGAATTTGATGTGAAACCAGTCAAAGTGACTGTGTTACCTAAAATGGTGAAATTTTTTTGTAAATCTGAAGTAAAAGGTTGAAATGTATTGTGGTTGTATTTCTTTTAATGAATAATTTATTTGTACATATTGTATGCATTTTATCTTCTCCTTTTTCAAAGAAAACGTTTTGGAATCGCAAATAATTTTTGGAACACTAACCAAATTAATGCAAGAAATACATGTTTTACGACCAAAAAACATATATACATAATCTGTCTATGTCTGTATGTATATACGACGGTGTTTGATACTTTATCTACAAGATTATTTTTTACTAATTCTTGGAATGTGGAGAACGATCAGTGTAAAATATTGGACATCAGTCTTAATTGTCTAAAACAAATTTTAAATATGTATGCTTCAAAATTTAGGAATTACTAGCTGTAGACTATTTTTTATACATTTGAAAGCAATTTTATTTAAATAAATAAAACTGAAATAATTTTGTACTAAAATAATTTGGACCATTTTATTAAAAGTTAGATCACAGTTTACCTATAAAATACTAAGATTTATAAAATACTAAGATTCTTTCTTTATTTTCTTTATTTTAAAACAATTTCTTTATTTATTTCAATGGTAACCAAAATCTATACAATATTGTCTTTCAATAATTTATTAAAAATTATAATACATATTTTTAGAAAATTTTAGTGTAAAATAACAAAATAAAAAACAATATACTAAGTACATATACATTGTATATATAACATATATCTTTAAATTAAAATTAAAATATTACAACATATTCTGCCTAACATATTCCCATATAAATATAGCGGCTGTAACATGAACATTGAGAGATCTTATGACACCCTGCTGAGGTATTTCCACACAGCTGTCCATTAGAGGGAGGAGGTCACAGGGTACGCCTTCTTTTTCATGCCTGTAAAGTTATAAAAAAGTATGATTTTATTTACATTCAGAACACACTGAGACAGAGGTATTGAGACTGATGAAGTAAAAGGCGAGATATGCGATGCTCCACTTTTTAATAAGATTGGAGATATTGCACTTTTAGTGATAGAACTCAACACTGCGCTTAGTCTTCTTTCCAGGAGGAATGAAAAAAATTTAGATTCTGTGCCACTGTGCCACGACAATCAATCTCAATTATTTTTTCGTTAAAGTTTACTCATATTAAAATGATTATTCTCTAAATTATGCTGTGTAAAAATTTTTATAATTTAATATTCGAAGCAAATACAATAAACATGAGAAGTTCTAAAAGACTGCCACAAATCAATTACTTTCAGCTTTCACACCTTTTCCCGCATAACAGAGCAGACAGAGAGAACCTAGTGTCAAGACACTCCATTCTTCACTTAACAGCCCAAATTTCTAATTTCCAATGTTATGTATTAAATATTTTGCACAAAAACTAGCTCAGCAATTCTAATAATAATATTTACTTAACTTAATTTGTAAGTAATAAACAGGCTATTCAATCAAGAATATTGGCACATTTCTTAATATTTTTTCTCTTTTTTTTATGGAATAAAGGAGGCAAACGAGCTGAAGGTCCACCTGGTGTTAGGTGGTTACCTTCGCCCATAGACATCCACAACATTAAAGTTATGGATACGTTGCCAGCCTTGGGAATGTAGGACAGAAGGTGGGAGGAAATGGGAATGGTGGAATAGGGAGAGCTGGCTTACATGCCATCGAACCGAAACACATCATAAGATATTTGGCGGTTCGTCTTTGACATGTCGCGAGCCAGTCGGAGAACGAATCTCCTACCACCAAACCACTAGGTTACCCGCCTTTTACGGGACGCTACCCAGCGGCGAGGGGGAATTGTATTCTGAACCCGTCCCCCCACGGGAAAGAATCGATAAATACATAAATATCTAATATATAATGGCGTTTCTATATTAAATAATCAGCTAAGAAGGTGTGGCGTAAACGTTCCTGGCCCAATAGAATACCTGGTAGTAAACAGGTGTTCGACAAAATCAAGTCCATTGTGACAATACATAAAAGAAACATACCCCAATAAAAGTAAAGTTTTTTCAGGAAACCTAAACTCTTGTAATGGCTGACTATTAGAAGTTTGTTCTGCAGCCACTATGGAATAACCGTCTACCTTCTTCTGCATTAAATAATCTTTTAGATTGGCTGGACGTACTTCCTCCACGTTGATCCATCGTTCAGCTGATACGCTGTTAGTTGAAAATAATAATTATTATGATAGTTTATTGACATAAGTAAATGATATTACTTTGTCTCTAGATTTTGAAAAAAATCAGCTTCACGATTTTTCCCGTATAACATGATAGAAGGGACCTATTGTCAAGATACTCTGTCCTCCATTTTCCCCCCAGAAAATCGGGACATTGCGTGTTGAGTGGTGGAAGTCAACGCCGCGCTTATCTATGTTACCAGAGGGAAGAAATGAAAAATAAATAATCATTCCCTCGAGTCCTCGAGTGGGAATCAAACCCACAACCATCGCGTTTATAGTCAGACGCTTTGCTGCTACGCGACGGCTTCATTCTAATATCTCCAGTTTTGTTTTTATTCTTAAAAGTAAGCGTTGGCCGCGATACTGGTATAAAATATGTTATAGCCGTACTAGTATATACTAAGAGCCCCCAATGACAAGAACCTTGGTTTTTTTTTCAGCTTTATTGGTTTTCTTATCAAGACACTTTGTTTTCAAGACATTCTACCAAAGGGGATCAAATCTAGAACCATCTCGGGTTACAAGTAAAGATTCTAAACTGTTTAACAAGTAAAAAGACATTTGAAGAAAACGTATAAAAATTTGAATGCAGCGAGATTCGAACCCGCGCCTCCAGGTACCGTCCAGGCGCTCTCACCACTGAGCCACGCGTTCTACTATCCGCTGCGTCGAAGTCTTATACGCTTTATTACAACTTTTTTTTGTTGTTAGCATCTCTGTTGTTCGTAGAATAATCTTTGGGTAGCAGAAATTTGTAAAAATCTGTCTATTTTTACAAATTTCTGCTAATCAAAGATTATTCTACGAACAATCATTTGTCAAGAGACAACGCTATTTATTAAAAACTTTTAAACATTTTTAAACTGTTATTCCACACTTAGGAAAATTGAAAAAGACATTTAAAGAAAACGTATAAAGATTAAGTAATTACTTATACGTAAGAAAATTTTCTTGTGAAAGAATGATTGTTCGTAGAATAATAATCTTTGGGTAGCAGAAATTTGTAAAAATCTCTCTTCAGAGATGCTAACAACAAAAAAAAGTTGTAGTAAAGGGTATAAGAATTTCGACGCAGCGGATAGTAGAACGCATGGCTCAGTGTTGAGAGCGCCTGGACGGTATTCAGAAGCCGCGGGTTCGAATTTTGCTGCATTCAAATTTTTATACGTTTTCTTTAAATGACTTTTTCAATTTTCCTAAGTGTGGAATAACACTTTAAAAATGTTTAAAAGTGTTTAACAAGCAATTAATAAAAATACATTTTTAGAAAATGTATAAAAGTTTACTTAGTTTAGTGGTCAAAACACTTGCGACTGCGCCGGGTTTGACTCCTATTCCGTTCAAAATTTATACATTCTCATTTCTAAAAATATTATTATATTGTGTGCGAATAACACTTTAATATACCTGAGCCCCTGAAACTGTTTGTCCTGCAAATGTCGTATACTATCCATGACGTATTTCTTCACACCAAATACTTCACTGGTTCTCGCCATTCCTCCTAAATTCGGCAGTTTGTCAATTAATGATGCTACCACTATCAGATTTGATTTCTTTACCTGTAAAAAAACAGCAAACAATTTTAAAAAAATGTGGCGACGTTGAGTCCTGTCATTCAACAAGCACTGTTTTCGAAAAATATTTCAATCTGAAGTGAACTTTCTAGTGACTTACGTCGTTTCGGTAGAAATTAAAAAACAGTATATTTGAAAATATAGAATAATAAGAGATATTACAAATTCCAGTTTCGTACATCAGTATTTGTATACCTCTTGGCTATATGTTATGTATTAATCAGTAAGGAAAGAATTTTATATTATAGATATTATAGATATATAGTATTTAAGTCCATAACCAGTGGCCAGTCGTGGCGTAGTGGCACAAAGTGTGACTGTAAAGCGAGTGGTTGTGGGTTCGATTCCCACTCGAGGAGGAGAATTATTTAATATTTCCATTTTCTGCGCTCTGGTGTCGAGGTAAAGCGCGGCGTTAAGTTCCGCCACTTAACACGCAATGCATCCGAATTCGGCGGAAGGTAGGGAACGGAGTGTCTTAACACTAGGTTCCCTCTGCCTACCCTGCTGTGTGCGGAATACAGAGTGAAGCTAAAAAAAAATTAAACCCATAACTAATATATGTACAGTCAAACTAGTCTACAAACGTATTATATAAAAAAAACACCATTAAAAATAAATCTCACCTCTTTCTCCGTATCATACACATCAATATCACTCATATTCTTCCAAGGTACGTACTTCTTTTGTATAGTCCCACTTTCTTTAGACTTGTCCACTGTCGAACTATTTATGTCTATATTTTTACTTTTTTCTAATAAAAATGTATTATCTTTATGGTTATGCTTCCATTCATTTAAAAAACCATCTTCTAACTGGGATTCTATTGCTTTATCTATTTCATTTAAGGCATCTTCTAAATACTTATCATCCATAATGTCCGAATTATTATCAAATTTGGCTGAAGCCCAAAATATGCCACAAGGAGTTAAGTCCTCAACGATATCAAACGAATTGACCAAATAATCCTCCTTTAGTTTAATAAAAGTTTTATCTTTAGCCTCTTCCGTTGATTTTAGTGTTTCTGTAACAATATCTACTGTGTGTGAATATTTTTCGCTACCTAAATCTAAGGTTAGGCTTTTATGGTATAACCTTGCTGACATATACTGTGCGTTTAAACGAACGCTGTACACGGGCCCCATAGTATGGGATAAGAGGTAATCCATAGCTAATTCAAATTCCTCTTTGGTACATTTACCAGTATTTATTTTGTGCAAAACAGTCCAATATAGAATTATACATTGTGACTGTAGAGACATACTGGATACAATCAATGAAGTGCTAGGTTCAGGATTTTCAAACGTATTCTGAAATTAAAATTAAATTAATATATTTAATGGAATAGAAGGAGTCATTGTTCATACTTGTCTATGTTATCTATCTAACTAGACTAGAGTGAGAACTAAGTGGGAATATATAATATCAACAATCCCCGGGAAAATGCGAGAAAAAGCGAGAAAAACGTGATAGCTTCACGTTTTTTTTAAATAGTTAAAAAATACATACATAAAATAGTAAAAAATACATTTCTAAAACGTATCAAAATTGGAACGCAGCGGGGTTCCAAGCCAAAAGGCGCCTCTTTGAAATTATAAAAAAAATACTCTTCAGAAAATAATTCACATAACAACAAAACATAACGTACCTTATAATACATGCATAAACATATAAACCACTCTAGACACGCTCTAACATAGGGCTGATGGGAAAACTTTGCGAGCGTCTCCTTACACCACTCCACTGGACCATCCAAGTTTATTCTTCTACATTTTAAGAACATAAATAATAATGTTTGTACACACATTTGTAAGACTTTTTCGTGGTGAGAATTGCCATGATATCGCTGCTTGTTTTTGAAAATATCATTAACTTTTGCTGTCATGAAATAAACCAGCTTGTTCAGGATCTCTGGATCATCCACTTTGGATAACACGCAGAGGGCACGTATTTTGACGTGCGAGTTAAATATTACTGATCTGAAAGTGTCAAAATAAGGAATTTTATTTTATGTTCAGATATCTTGAATATATAGCGTTAGGCAGAGCGGGAGAGAAAGAGTTACGAGGTGTTGACACTCCGGTTTCCAGTACATTATCAACTGAAGTTGATATTCTGACTAAATCAGAGAAGTAAACGTATTTCCTAAAACCAACCAATCTACAGTCACAAAGTTCGTATTTTTTTTTTTACCTTCACGCTATATCCCGTACACAGCGGGATAGGCAGAGGAACCTAGTGTTAAAACACTTCGTTCCCCACTTTCCTCCGATTTTTGGAGGCATTGCGTGTTAAGTGGCGGAACTTAACGCCGCGCTTAGCCTCGATATCAGAGCGATGAGATGGAAATATTAAATATTTCCCATCCTCGAGTGGGAATCGAACCCACAACCAATCGTTTACAATCATGCGTATGTGCCACTGTTCCACAACTGGCCACAAAGTTCCTAATTGCACGATGTAAATCTAAAATATAGAAATGTAATAATTCAAAACAGTAAAACAGTGGCCTAATTTATAAATTTCTTACCTTCTATCAATTGCATATCTGGGATCTTGCATTATCGGGACCGTTGTAATATCGGTGATTCTAAAATAAAGACCAAAGCGTTCAATAACAATGTCAATTACATAAATAATCTTCTATTACATTTTTGTATTAATATGAATAGTAGTTATATATTATTTAGATAAAAAGAATTAAATCTGACCCTTGTGGATGTATTGACCCTGATTATTGTGGATAAAGAAATAATCATTTTCTTAATTTACATAATTATATTTTTTCAGGTTCACGGTTTTTCCACAACACTGACTACCCCGTCAGTACGTCCGTCAGTACGTCAGAATTCGCAACATTGCGTTTTAAGATGTTCATCAAAGTGGAAAAATTACAATAAAATTAAATTATGATCATTCTACCGAGAGAATCGAACGAACCAAAAACCAAATGGCGATTACACACATACGTTGTCCCACTCCGCCACGATGGTCTTGTATTATATAAATGTTATATATAACAAAAACCAAAAAGGACTAACTTTTTACCTTTGATCTTTCTTTTGTATGCCAGGATAAAGCAAGATTTCACTCAAAAGGAACATTAAATGGTCATATCCATAGAATTCCAATTCACTCATTTGCCTAACTAAATAATATACTGGAGCACTTTTCGTAGAAGCGTCTTCTATAAACTTATTACAATAACGCATAATAATATCATTGTAAGTTTGCGATTTAAAAAATTCGTCCTTTATTATGACTTTAATAAATTCCTCTATACATATTAAATATTGACTGTTTGTCTTCAAATCTTCTATCTCCTTCCATATAGCGTACAAGAATTGTGGCCAGTTAAATGTAATAGTATTACTATCTAGTACTTGAAGAATTATTTTATTAAATATTCTTAAAATCCATTTTAAGCATCCATACCCTCCACTAACTAATGTGTTCGAAATATAATTAAGAATATCATCATTCACTTTATAAGGTTTATTATTAATCAAATGAAATGTAATTTCACATGACTTCTCATAAAATGCATTCCTCAGTCGTCCAGCATTTTCTTTATTTAAATTGTTACTAAATTTAATATTTTCAATTATTTTTAAAAATTTATCAACATCTAACTGATCATGCTCACTATGTGCTAATATTGTTGAGGACTTTAAACAACTATTTAATATAAATATAGCCAAAACTTTTTTGTTGAAGTCTGTCACATCATCTTTTAAAAGTAAGATAGAGTTTTTATAGCATTGCCCAATATAATCATTTGTAATTAATTCTATTTCAGTGTTTAGCGAATCTAGGCCTTCAAACAATGAGTTAAGACTTTCAATATGTACAACATATTCACTTGAAAGTAGAATCATAGTGTATTGTAAGACTGTCTGTAAAACGTTCACAGAATTTACATTTAGGCTAGCAAAATATGCTCCTTCATTTTGTATGGTCTTCTTATAGAGATGCACTAAAAAGATAACATCTTCTAGACATTGAGATTTATTTGAATATGATCTGCTATTTATATCTTGTATTTTAAGAATTGTTTCATTTACATATTCTATAAGCGCAGGATCATTGTGGGCTTCAAAGTATAATAGAGCAAAATCTAAGTTTTCATGTGAATTTGTTACTAACTGTAGCAGTTGTTTCTTATCATCTACTACCAGATCATTTCTAATATATTCAATAAATGGATTTTTGTTATCTTTATTCAATTTCATCCTTGAGTATATACTGAGGTATTCCTTCCACGGCAAACCTTTACAACAATTTCCAACAAAATGAGACATATTTATTTGAAAAGCCTTCCTTATGACTTTATTATTGCAAGGTATCTTTAATATATTTCCTATACAATTCACTAGTTGTGCTTCATCTATATGATTTATCATGTTCTTTATCTTCACATTTGCTAAAGCATCAGATACATGGAACAATGGAACAGGAGACCATTTAACCTGTGATATAGCTTTAAAAATATTGATAAATGTATTAATATTTACAAAGCTACTTTGTAAGTTTCTTTTCAGTAGTTCATAGTCATTTATGTTTTCAAATAAATTTATATTGTTGATTGCTTCCAATATGGGCAATGCTTCTTTCTCGTTTGTAACCTGGATTTTTAATCTATGTAACAAACATTTCAATCTTACTTGTGCATTGTCATGAGAGAGGCCTATATTAAATGCACAAATCAACCAACAATGTCCTATGTTACTAACAATGTCAAACAGCTTTAAAGATGGCATCACAATGTTACTTTGCTTCTCCTCTAGACTGTCTAATAAAATAAAATAATCATCCCACATTTTTTTCAAGCTTATTTTATTGTTACAATCCCAATGGAAGGAACCAACTGTATTAATGTTCATATTTCTATTATCATTAAATGCACAATCAACAGCTCTTTTTCCTAAATATACAGCTTGTTTCCTTAATAATACATTGTCAACAGATGATATTCCCAACAAGACAAAATCCCAAAATTCTGAATGAAAGATAACATCTGATTTAATCACCTTATTGGAACCTTCTTTAATTGGTAAATAATAATTTGAAAGACAGCACAGCACTTTTAATACTATATCTATCTTACTTGTGAATTGCCTGATAAAATTCCATATTCGGTCTAGAATATTGTATCCAATTATAGCTTCAAAAAACTTAGTCACAGTGTTCATAAGAAAATAAATTTGTAATTTTTCATTTTTACTACAAATTAAGTACTCTAAAGGTGTCTCGAGGAAAGGTAACGATAATTTAAAACCGCACTGTAGCACTGCATCTAAAATACTGCCACATATCTTAAGTCGCAACAGTGTTATATTTGATTCATCACTTTCTATATCAGAAGTTGTGGAATTATTTAGAGCCGGCAAATTAATATCAAAAACTATTTGTTGTAACAGATGTTCTGATTTATCTATTATGGTACTTGGATTTAATTTAAGGACAACATTAATTATCTTACATACATGTTCAATATTCTCATCATTTGCGCTATTTATAAGTTTTCCTAAAAAACTAAACTCCTCTTGGTTACAACATTCGCTCTCCTCTCGACTATTAATCAACTGCTTGTACATAAGTAAATTTGTAAAATTTCTTAGGTGTTCATTTGTAAAATTAGATCTTTCCATTATATTTTTTGCTCTCAGATCTATCAATTCCTCGTCTAAGTCAAGGAGATCCATAAAAGAAACCATTTCTGTTGAAAAATCCATTCTTAGGTTACCGACTGTTTCCTCAGGAAAAAATAAATTAATGTGTATTATTCACATAAAACGACATCTGTTAAATTAAAATAATAAAGGCGACTAATGTTAATTAATATTCATGTCATCAATATGGAATAAAATATCCAGTATTTACAAAATAAACATTGCGTGCACAAAGTACTCAATACAAAACACCAGGCCCGCAAGTTGACGTATTCTTTTTGACGTTAATTGCAGAATTTATATCACAAATTCAGAAATTATAATTTATAAACCATTATAATAAACTAACAAAGTCGATATATTAATATTATTATTATTTTAAAATAGACTTAAGTAGGCCTATTATATTCTTTATAAATATTAAGCATTATAATATCTAAGTTACAATTACGCCTGCATTCATAATTTCATATTACTGATTACTGGCTACATTTAAGTTCAAAGTTAATGTATTTGTTATTTTAAAAATAATTGATTTTCAATTTCAACCGTTTTATTTTTTTTTTGAAAATTGAAACCTAGACTATGTTTTAAGGTATTTTATTTTTTTACTAAATTCCAACGTTTCTATACACGTCTGTTTCTATCAAATATTACGTTGTAATTTCTTGTATAGTTGTACATTGTGAATCGTAGTTGATTTTGTTAATTAATTATATTATTACATATAAAATGATAAAGGCCACAGAATGTTTTTATTTTAATAAATAATTTGATGAAAGTCCATTACTTATTTGCACTTGCACGTAAGCGATTAGGCCTCAAATTTGGTTATTGATATTAAAACATTTAATATATTAACATTTCAAATACATACATGTTCTTCAACATTAAAATAAATACACTCATTTATTTCAATAGAACAATTATTTTCAATATCAAATTGTAAAATAAATGTTGAGAAAATCAGTAGCCTTTTAATATGACAAATTTATTAAAAATTATGTTTTAAAAATTACATTTTGTTCACGCATGTGTAACAAAAATTTTCTAGACGGACCGTATTTTATGATTTAAGTTTTACATGTCTAATTTATTTATTGGAATTGGAAAGAAAAATTTTCAGTTTTTATACCGTTTAATATCTTTAAATGTAAGCATTTTAATTTGACAATAGATAATTTTATTTAATTATATAAAAATAAATTAAATATTATAGCTTAGTACATAAATAAATTTCGACATTATTCAATTTTAATACTTTTTTTACATATCATAAAGTTACATTTATTATATTTTATTTAGCTTTAGTTAACGTGTTCTTGAAATGTACTATCCGTGTTGTACTTGTTACGAGTTGTGAAGTACCGAGTACTGACATATTAACAAAAATAAATATTGCCATGTCTCTGTCATTCTCTTCTGTCTGCTGCCAAAATAGAGAATAGATTCGCAAATTGTACATTAGGTTGCGAAAATAAGGGAAAAATTTCCACTGTTACAGCTGTTTAGTAATTATGATTGTTAGTTCGTATTTTTGATAAAATTAAGACTATAATATAAATACATTTGTTGTTGTTAACATTTATATTTGAGCGTTTGTTGAAATGGAAGAAAATTTCTCAAGTGAGGACGACATTAAAGATCCGACTTTGAGCCCTAAAAAAGGTGGTAAGAAATTGAAATTAAACGATGGTAGCTCACAGGACAGTCTCACAGAAACTGGTAAGTACGATGTTCCTGCTTTATTAGTTACTATGACGTATGAATTGAATCCATTTTGTTTTCTTACTAGCATCTGGAAGCAAAGATGAGAAGGAAGAAAACGTTGATAGTGGAGTTTCGGCCGACAAATCTGAAAGCACTAGCAGCGAGGACCGCGCTACTACAAGCGCTGAGGCGCCGTTAAACGAAGTGGTTTCAGTGGCACCTTCTAGCAGCAATGTCAGAGCTATCCTTCTTGATCTAAGGAGGTCCGTACGATCTAGGAATTACAGGAAACGCAGAACACCAGATAGAGGCTCCGACAGTGACTCCTCCAGAGATTCTGATGACCTTTCAGTTGAGGAAGAACAATTGGCAAGACAAGTTGACACATCTGAAGGTGATTCAGCCACAGAATTTTGCAATGGCTCTCCCAGCATGTAAGTTATTTTGTTATTATGAATTATATATCATTTTAGAAGACATTAGATATTTTTTTTTTTATTAGGATTGAATTATTATTTATATTATTGTGCTTTTTTGTGGAGATTTCCATTTTAACTTTATTAACAGTTCTGACAGCTCATCCGTCACAAGCACTGATAGCTACGGAATAGGTGGTGACATCATATCTGGCCCGGCCACTGGGGACACAGACAGCGATGAAGACCCTTGGTTTTGTTCTAATAGAAATCAAAATAAAGGAGAACCACCTGCTGTCCTATCCAAGACTAGACCTAAACACAGTTACTTGATTTTAAGAGGTATGCTTTTCTGATTAAGTTAATTTTTTACTTATTTTTGATCTTTTTTTTTATTAGTTCTAATTAAAAATTTATTCAATATGGATGTCAAAAAAGAATTACTAAAAGCTTTATTTTATAAATACTATTGTTAATTAATCACTTTTCCAAAATTTCATTATAGAAATAATAAATCGGGAGCTCGGGCTGACATTTCCCGTTGGCAAAGCGGTTCAAACCGATGTAATGTTCGAGCAAAAATTTTATGGATCACTCCACGCTGTCTACAGACTTGACAAATTACACAATCTATTGAAACATAGAGGATGTGTTAACTCTATCAATTTTCATCCAGAAGGTAATTTATTTTTAAATACATACATTTAATTAATTTAATTAGGATTATTGTTAGAAAAAGTAGCTTTATACCGTAGGCAAAGAAAACTCAGTGTCAAGAACTTTTATGCTTGCTTTAACTTAAGAAACATTACTCTGCGTACCAAAACTAAATATGAATGAAATAATTTAAGTATAATAATTTCCCTGAGAAGCCATCACTACTAATAACAATTGTAATGTAGTAAGAACATAATATGTAGTAAAAAATGAAATAATTCATATGAAGAAAAATAATAAAATTGAATTTGTATTTTATAACATAGGCCATTTAGAGAAAGTGGGATAGTATCTTACTGTAAACACAATAGTTGAAGGTTTGACCCATAAGTGAAAATTAAAACTATTACTATGTAAACTGTATCTGTCGTGCCAGTTATACCTAAGACAAATCTTTGGAGGGAAGTAGAAAATAAATGGTTGTTGACGTTATACCTTCTCTGACCACCTTGCTATGCCACAAAATCTCATTTTTTATATTTTTTTTAATATTGTGCAATCTTTGCTTTTAAACAGGAAAAAAAAACTTGACAATGACAATTTTTTTTTATCATTCGTTTGAGATATTATGTAATTATGTAAAATGTTAAAGAGAATTCATTATTTATTTTACTTTACACTAGTTATTTATAATTAATTATCAAATTTCGTATCACTATATAGTAATAGTTTTATTTTTTTAAACGTGAAAACTGGCAAATTCTAATTATTAAAATAATATGTATGCATATGTAATAAGGTTGTCTCTCTGTCATTGTCTGAGGTAGCATTGGCTTTGAAACGGTGAAACGGTGGTACATTATTTGACATTCAAAAATGCAGCATGTAATATTTTGAACTAATAACAAAAATAAGTTATAATAATGTATGTATTAGAACAATGCAGTAATAAGAAAGATATAGAACTTATAGCTTAGCATTCAGAGCGCTTAGACAATTTCCAAGAGGTGCGGGTTTGATTCCTGCTATGGTCAAATTATTATATATATTTTCTAAAAATGATAAAATGTGTAACTTCTTATTTTGAATAAAATAATTGAACTTTGACTTTCTTTTCTAGGTCGTCTATTAGCTTCTGGTTCAGATGATATGAATGTCATTGTATGGGATTGGGCGAAGAAGACTGCGTTGCAAACAATAAAAACAGGGCATAAGTCCAATGTGTTTCAAAGCAAATTCTTATATCTGAATGCCCAAAGTCAAATTAATATCGCAACGTGTGCTAGAGATGGACAGGTATGTATTTTTATATATAAAAATAAGTCTTTATCAAAAATAATGCACATGCAATGTTAAGGCATTTCGGTTTTGACTTTTTGTTTATTTTGTGTGTTATATAGTAGAACTCAACACAGCACTTTGTCTTGCTAGAAAAGAGAGGGAAAAAATAATCTTAATAGATCTTCTTTCTAATCGAATCTATAACCATAGTACATATATACACAATATGGCACCACCCAGTGGCACAAGCGTGTGACTGTAAACGACTGGTTGTGGGTTCGATTCCCACTCGAGGAGTGGAAATTATATTTCCATTTTCTTCGCTCTGGTGTCGAAGTAAAGCGCGGCGTTAAGTTCCGCCACTTAACACGCAAGCTTCCGAATTCAGCGGAAAGTGGGGAACGGAGTGTCTTAATACTAGGTTCCCTCTGCCTACCCTGCTGTGTGCGGGAAGCAAAAATATATATATATACAGAATATTGTTCATTTACAACTGTGCAATTTTGACATATATTTTATATATAAAATGCAGCTAATTGTTTTAGTATTAATTAGTTTATATTTTAAAAAAATGACGATATGATTTGAGAAATTTGTAAATGTAATTGTTTAAAGAGCTTGATGAATTTTAAGAAGTGTGGGCTTAAATATTTTTAAACTCAAATTTAAACTGTGTTGAGTTCTGTTATTATAAAGTTTAGGCGGAAAGTGGTGGATGGAGTGTTTTGAAATTAGATTCTTTTTGACTAGCCGACTATGCGAAGAAAAGCGTCAAGATATAATTTTGATATGCTTTTAAATAATGCAGAGTAATATGTCATCAAAATGTAAAAGACTATTAACATGTAGATACGTCCGATTGATCAGATTACCATAGGTTATTTGACTATAACCACGGATGTAGGTTCCTGTCCTATTCATAAGAGAGATTTGCTAAGGATAACTATATTATAGGGTAGGCTCTACTTGAGTCACTACCGCTAGAGTCACTGTGTTAAGTGGCGTAAATTAACTGCCGCGCTCTGCTTCGACACCAGAGCCGAGAAAATGACATTTTTAAAATATTTCCACTCCTCGAGTGGGAATTGAACCTACAACCAGTCACGTTTGCATCCATGTCCATGTATCAAGCCTGTCATACTTTGTGCTTATAGGAAGAGCACAAAGTGAGACTGGCCTCATTTCAAAGCTAATATTATTAATCCTCCTCTATTTCTATTTGAAATTTTAACTTCTTACGTGACCTCCCTCCAGTATCGTCGATACTTTGTTTTCGAAGGTCAACCGAGGTCTACCTCTGCCTCTCTTATCGCTTCCCTTTGCTTCATATGTCTTTCTTACCATTCTTTCATCACTCATCCTCTCGACATGCCCATCCTCTCACTTGCGCATGCCTTTCTTCATTCTTAGTATGAAATTGCCATTCTGTGCATCTCTTCAATGCGAGTTCCGTCAGCTAAGGTAACTCCTCACATACGCAATCCTTCAAAGAGATCTCATATGTACAGCGTTCATCTTTCTTTCATTCTTCTTCTGTAATACTCACGTTTCGCTGCCGTATAGCAGCGTCGGTATCAGCACTACATTGTACACAGCTGAACGTGCGGCGTATAGTGTGTGCTCACGTTCCGCCATCGCGTCAACGCAGAGAGGGCGCCGTTAACTCTGTTACCGGCAACATTACGCATTTCTACATCCATATCATATCTTCCATCTCTGCTAAACATACTTCCCAAATATACCATTTCATTATTAAACATAATCTTGCATTCCGTTCTTTCTTCATGTCTTTCAAATATCAGAATCGTAGTTTTGCTCGCATACATGCTTAGACTATTATCTTCATACCCCTCTTTCAGGATTGTGATCATCTGCATACAACAGGCAGTCTACCTTCAAGTCACCCATTTTCACTCCCATGTCGTTGTGTTTTCTCCTTGTAGACAACTATCCAAGTACATATTGAATAGCCAAGCTGTCATGGCACAATCCTGCTTGACACCCGATTGAATATCAAACCGAGGCGACATGCCAGCTTCTACTCGTACACAGGCTGAGTGATCTCGATAAAGAGACTTTACAGCCTGCAACAAGGGTCTGTTCACATTGTACACCTTCTCCAGCTCCAAAAAGCACACAAAACTTTTTGGTTTACAGACAAAAAAAAATCCGTGGTCATGCTAAGCGAGAAAAGATCTGGTCCATGCACCTTCTTCTAGGTCTAAAGCTTCCTTGGGCCTCGCACAACAGTCTCTCAGATATCTTACATTCTTCTCGCTAAAATTGTTGCATAAATTTTACTACCCGAGCTAATGAAACTAATAATAGTCCTATAGCTTGCTCAGTCTATCTGTGAACTTTTGGCTTTATGTACAAAACCTCGATGATTACGTCTCGCTAATCAGCTGGGACCTCCCCCTGCCTCCAGCACAAGTTGCAGAGATAAAAGAAAACGTTAAAGACGCGCGGCCTATCATATTGGTTCATCTCAGTAGTAACTCTATCTGCTCCCGCTCCTTTACCGCATTTAAAACTTTTTATAACACTACTTCTTTTATACTAATTTCGCCGTCTGCTACATCAAGGCTCAGGATATCGCTGTTACTTGAGACAGAGGCATCACATTCATACGTCTCCTTATTGAATTCTGTCCATGGTTGCAAAATGAATGTTGGCTCTGTTAATATTTCACCGTCCTTCAAAAGCACCTCTTTCAGAAAACCCTGAGAATCGTTTCGTATTGGTGGAGTTGTTTCTCAACCTTTCATCTCTATCATTCTCCGACTTTGCACGCTTCGCCTTAATCAGTGCTTTCGTTTGTTGCTTTTGCAACTTATACTCTTTCTTCTTGATCACTCTCATACTTTTATTCTTAATAGAGACCTTATAATCCTGCCATGCTTTCTCCTTTCTTTCTTCACTCGTCATCCCACCATTCATCGTGCTTTTGGCTAAAGCCGACTTAAACTTAACTTTAACTAGTTACTTATTAGTAACTGAACTATTGTTCAGGAACTCAAAACACTATTCTGACCAGTAACACACGACACACACAGGTGCGCCTGCTGTCGGTCCCGCCCAGCGGCACGGCGGCGCCGGCGCACGCGCACACGCGCCGCCTCGCCGCGCACGCGCGCGCCGCGCACAAGCTGCACGTGTGGCGCGCCGAGCCGCACCTCGTGCTGTCCGCCGGCGAGGACGGGCTCGTGCTGTGCGCGGACGTGCGCGCCGACAGGGCCGCCAAGTGAGTGTACACACACACACGCGCACACACACGCACACACGCGCACTCGCACACACACACGCGCACACGCGCCGCCTCGCCGCGCACGCGCGCGCCGCGCACAAGCTGCACGTGTGGCGCGCCGAGCCGCACCTCGTGCTGTCCGCCGGCGAGGACGGGCTCGTGCTGTGCGCGGACGTGCGCGCCGACAGGGCCGCCAAGTGAGTGTACACACACACACGCGCGCACTCACACGCACACACGCGCACTCGCACACACACACACGCGCACACGCGCCGCCTCGCCGCGCACGCGCGCGCCGCGCACAAGCTGCACGTGTGGCGCGCCGAGCCGCACCTCGTGCTGTCCGCCGGCGAGGACGGGCTCGTGCTGTGCGCGGACGTGCGCGCCGACAGGGCCGCCAAGTGAGTGTACACACACACACGCGCGCACACACACGCACACACGCGCACTCGCACACACACACACGCGCACACGCGCCGCCTCGCCGCGCACGCGCGCGCCGCGCACAAGCTGCACGTGTGGCGCGCCGAGCCGCACCTCGTGCTGTCCGCCGGCGAGGACGGGCTCGTGCTGTGCGCGGACGTGCGCGCCGACAGGGCCGCCAAGTGAGTGTACACGCACACACGCGCGCACACACACGCACACACGCGCGGTCGCACACACGCACGCGCACACGCGCCGCCTCGCCGCGCACGCGCGCGCCGCGCACAAGCTGCACGTGTGGCGCGCCGAGCCGCACCTCGTGCTGTCCGCCGGCGAGGACGGGCTCGTGCTGTGCGCGGACGTGCGCGCCGACAGGGCCGCCAAGTGAGTGTACACACACACACGCGCACACACACGCACACACGCGCACTCGCACACACACACGCGCACACGCGCCGCCTCGCCGCGCACGCGCGCGCCGCGCACAAGCTGCACGTGTGGCGCGCCGAGCCGCACCTCGTGCTGTCCGCCGGCGAGGACGGGCTCGTGCTGTGCGCGGACGTGCGCGCCGACAGGGCCGCCAAGTGAGTGTACACACACACACGCGCGCACTCACATCCACGCGCGTACACACACGTGCGCACACATGCTAAGCGTACATACTAGCCTCACGTGCGCGCTGATATTGCTGTCATGCGAGTATACACATACACAGGTATATGTAGACACACACATACTTAGACATACGCTCGCACACAAATTGCGCGCGCAAACACGATAGACCTACACACATATGAACATAAAAAACCGTACACTCGTAAACATGTACATTAGGGTGGGACAAAAATTTTTTTTTTTGCATTTGATACCATGAAAATATCTTTCAAAATGACAATAACATTATTCTGGTAAAGTTTGAGCTATTAATAAGAGATGGCGCTTTGTAATTTTTGTTTTCCCATACAAATTACACGAGAATTATTTTTTTTTCTTTAGATTTTTTATGCGTGTGAATGGATAACTGTTGATCAAAAAATAACGTATTATAATAAAAACTTTACTTTACCTGAATAATGACTTAAAGAAAATAATTATTTTCTGAAAATTAAGTGAGAGAAAATCTTTTATTATATTTTATGACATTATTTAATAAAAAAGTTCTAATAAGTAATATAATTTCTGAAGTTAAACAAACACACAAACAGACAAACAAAAGAAAAAAAATATGGTTTTGCCTTCTATTATTTTGATAAATGTTCTTAATAATATTTTTTCTATATATTTCCAATGTACAGATAACCATCAGTTAATCTTTATTATATATATTGATGGCCAGTTATTTAGATGGTATTGGGGCCAGTCGTGGCGCAGTGGCACAAGCGTGTGACTGAAAACAACTGGTTGTGGGTTCGATTCTCACTCGAAGAGTGGAAATATTTATTATTTCCATTTTCTTCGCTCTGGTATCGAGGCAAAGCGCGGCGTTAAGTTTCTTCACTTACTACTACTACTACTTACACGCAATGCCTCCGAATTCGGCGGTGCGTGGAGAACGGAGTATCTTAACACTAGGTTCCCTCTGCCTACCCTGCTGTGCGTGGGATACAGCGTGAAGCTAAAAAAAAACCTTTAATTACATATATAGATAAAACCTTTAATTCCAAGTCTAAAATTAATAATAACACATTTTATATTAACAACTACAAATGTAACATTCAGCTAACTAACTAATACTTTTAAATCTACAAAATGTACCAACATTTAGCAAATCTCGTATCATAGCTACATAGCTATAACTAACTAACTAAACTCACCCAAAACCGAACCTTCCAGAATGATCCACGTGAAGAGCACCGAGCACGGCGGCAGCATAGCGCTGTACAGCGTCGCCGGGCACCCGCTGCGCAAGCACGAGGTGGTGCTCGCGGGCAGGGACCGCGCCGTAAGGGTGTACGACACGCGCCGCGCCGTCAACCCGCTCGCCTTGTACAGGCCCGCGCATTTCAAGGATAAGGTGCGTGTTGGGGCGGGAAGGTTATGGTAGGTGGGTGGGGATAGGAGCGTGTGCGCGCGCGTGTACTGCGGGAAGGGACCGCGTGGTGCGTGTCTACGACATGCGGCGTGCTGTTAGCCCTCTCGCGTTATATAGGCCTGCGCATTTTAAGGACAAGGTGCGTGTTGGTGAGCGAATGAGCGGGTGGAGCAGTGGTTGGGGATAGGTGGGGGCTATACATCTATAGTTTTATGTTGTTATGAACGGAATAAGTTATTTCGATATTTCTTTCGTATTATTTATTAAGTATCTGTACCAAATCTATTGTTTTATAAATTTTATTTTAACACTATTAATAAATTGCATTTTTTTTATTATAATTACCGCGGGTTTCAGTTTCCGAGGAAAAAAATCAGGAAATGATTATATCATAAAATCCCGTTGCCGCAGTGCATTAGTGGCGCAGTGGCACGTAAGTGTGACTGTAAACAACTAGTTGTGAGTTCGATTCCCATTTGAGGAGTGGAATTATTTAATATTTCCATTCCCTTCGCTCTGGTATCAGAGGTAAAGCGCGGCGTTATGTTCCGCCACTTAACACGCAATGCCTCCAAATTCGGCAGTGAGGAACGGAGTGTCTTAATACAAGGTTCCCTCTGCCTACCCTGCTGTGTGCGGGATACAATGTGAACCAAAAAAAAAATACTAAAACACATTAATAATTATTCATAAATTTCTCTTCCATTAACAGACATCAGAAACATCGCAGAAGACACGTCTAACGATGCACCTGACGTGCGCAGTGTACAACCACGACGGCTCTGAAATACTCGGCTCCTATAATGATGAAGATATTTACCTGTTTGATACCAAAAACGATGTTTATGATGAGTGAGTATTGTTATAGTCATGTGGGAAATAATTATTTTAATATATCATTATTTTAAAGTAAATGAGTACTATGAATTATAGTAAAGAAACCAGCTAGAGGTCAATTCGTGCTCGTGATCGCGTGATCTATTTTCCTGATTATATTTTATTAAAGTTTATGAAAAGTTGTAGGTTATGAAATATATATTATATGAAAAGTTAGATATTTTATGATTTTAAGGCATTATTTAATAAGAAAGTTCTAATCTAAAATGAAATAAACAGAATTAAGTTTAGAGTTAATTTTAGTGTCCGACCGAAACTTGGTTTTCAGCCGAAACCGAAACCGAAAACGAACCTTCGGCAATGGCTTCAGTTTCGGCCGAAACCGAAACCGAAACCGAAACTGCTGATGACGTCATAAAATTAGTATAACATGTAAAAAAAATAGTACATTTTTTACGTTTTATTGTGATTATATGGAATTTATTACAGTATTTTTTTACATTTTCAATTATATTTAATACTATACATTTTCATAGTTTCACGCTCCGCTTTTAAGGGCTCTGCTTTTACCCGCATAGCAGGATAGTCAGAGAGAAACTAGGGTAAAGACATTCCGTTCACCACTTTCAGCCCGAAATGGAGACGTTGCGTGTTGAGTGACGGCTAAAAAATATAAAACAAATACAAAAACATCTTCTTGTAATGTTCAAACCCGCCATTGGCCTTTTCAATTTCCCCGGTTTGGTAGTGGTAGGTTAAGTTTTAATTAATATTTTTTTATTGTTTTCACAAATGCTTTATCATTATGTAGATATACGATGTCCATGATTACAGCACAGCTCACTAAATTTTTAGGGGTTTTTAATACCTAGTGGTATATCAGATCAATTGCCACCTATGATAATCGAGCGATCCTACGACAGCAAGGCATAGCTTTTTCCTCTAGCTTCATGTCCACAAACTGCCTTTTCCAAGAGCAACTTTTAGTATATACGTATAATTTTAGCTACTTGTTTGCGTCTATTCAAATAGCTCGCAACAATTACGTCAAAAATGAACTACTAAATATGTCATAATATGGTTCGATGACATGTTAGCCAACTCTCTCTGCCCATCCTTGTTTCTTCTTAACCGTCAAGGCAGCCGGCCTTGACACATCCACAATTCCTCTAATATTTTAGATTTGTAGATGTCCATGAGCGAACAAAACCTTAGCTCTTACGATCAGATAGATGGTCCTTCTGTTCGTTTGGCGCCTTTTTAGAAATAATAAAAAGGTAGTAAGTACTACAGGTCTTCGCCAGTTCCCTTTGCCCAGGCACCTCGGGTGGATTTACATAGAGGCTTTTTGAGCTGTAGTGCAGGGACCTGTGAGTTTTGAAGACCCTCAGTCCCCATTAAGGATTTGGTAAATTTATTAGGCATTTGGTAAATTGGTATTTTATTGCCACAATATGTTTATATTTATTAATATATAATTAGACTATATTCTGTATATTTTATAGAAGTCCTGTGTAACAATTGTATAGTTATTTAAATAACAACTAATTAGGCTGGACTCCAATGTAATAATTAGCCCAGGGTCCCCCAAAATTAATAGTCAGCCCCTGGAAGGAGCCATTCAC
This sequence comes from Dryas iulia moderata, assembly GCA_019049465.1. Taxonomy (NCBI): domain Eukaryota; kingdom Metazoa; phylum Arthropoda; class Insecta; order Lepidoptera; family Nymphalidae; genus Dryas; species Dryas iulia. Next base: position 1,967,482 of record CM032418.1, read on the forward strand.
ACAATGTCACACATATTATTCTTAACATACATTTATAATTCATTAAAATCGTTTACCATATCTTAAGACACAAGCTATAAAACACTCAAATGTAGCTAAACGACGTGTGAAAATTTATGAGTACAGAGTTTCGGCATTGCCGAAGGTTCGGCAGCTTTTTTGCCGAAACCGAAACTACGGCCGAAACTACATTTTTTTGCCGAAACTTGCCGAAACCGAAACCGAAACCGAACCTTCGGTCGGACACTAATTATTTTATTTGTGTTAGAAATTGGCGTGCTATATATAATTGCGAAATCGCTATATAATTTACCATAAGATGTTATTTAGGAGTGTTATTTTAGAATATAACAGCATTAGGAGAACCTTTTCAAATATAGTTAGGTAGAAAAATGGGCTGGAAAGGTGGAGACGAGGGTTGGCGTGCATTTTAAAGGGACTTCTTAAGCCTACATGTTCCACGTCCCAGTCGCAAGTCCCACGCGGTGAAAACATGGAATTTTGAGGAGTTATCAGACTGACTGGTTGTAGGTTCGCTTCCCACTCGGGGAATGATTATATTTATATTTCCATTTCTTCGTTTTGGTATCTATAACAAAGCGCGGCGTTAAATTCCACCATTAAGTTTTATTTAAGGCAGAAGGTAACTTCTGCCTTAAATGGGAGAGTGTCTAGACACTCTGACTACCCGCTATGCGGGAAAAAGCGTAAAGCTATGAATAATAATTATAAAGCAAACATTTAAAACTATGATTAAAAATGTATTTTTTATAATTTACAGAAACGCAAGTGACGAAAAAGATGGTTACACGCATCGGTATAGTGGACACTGTAACAGCGCTACTTTCAAGGTTATAGTTAGTCTTTTATATAATTTTAAATATAATATTAAACAGTCTTTCGTGACGAACTTGGGCAGCTTCTGATTGTTGTGGGTTCGATTCTTACTTGGATGCATGATACTTAAATTATTTTCATAAGGCTAGTAGGATAAAGCGCGGCGTTGAATTTCGCCACTTAATAGAAATATCTCAAATTGGTGAAGAAAGTGGAGAACGAAGTGTCATGACATGATCTCTTTTCCAAATCAAAAAGCGTAAAGCTGTTATGTATGTTGTGTGGCAATATCGCAAAATTAACCATAAACCACTTATTGTTTGGCTAGATCAAATATACGAAATTTAAAATTACTTTAACAACTGATACTGCAGTACTATAGTAGTATTAAAACTTTTTATTAAACTGATTCTCTAGATATTGAAAGTGTGTTTATGCACATTTTTTGATTTTATATTCTAAATATATTACAAAGATATCTTATTTTACAATATGACCAAATCATCATCATCACCAAAACATCGATGACGAAATCATTAAACGTTGACGGTCAAATTCAGTTGGTTATTTCATGAACTGCGACCATTTCATGAAATCATCAATTATACTATATGACAACGATATATTGTAGTATGGATATACTAATGTTGTATTATATATGCAAATTTGTCTGTTTGTCTGTTACGCTTTCACGGCTAATCTACCGTTTTGATTTGAATGAAATTCAAAATGAGTATAGTTCAAGATCCAGGGTCAAACATAGGCTACTTTTTTTTTAAAAATCAATGCGTAAAAGGCATATAAGGTAATAGAGGATGAAAGTATGTATGGAAGAAATATAACTGATTGTAATTAATTTTTGGCATAAAGATAGTTAATAAAACAGCTACGTTGTACCGCATGAGCTACTTTATTTTTCAATTTTTTTCCCCAAGGGGTTGCAATATAACGAAATAGCGACAGGTGCCTAGTTCACGCCGCGAAGCCGCGAGCGTGCCGCTATCCATATATATTATAAATACGAAAGTCTGTGTGTTTGTCTGTCACGCTTTCACGACTAATCTACCGGTCCGATTTGAATGAAATTTAAAATGAAGGTAGTAAAAGTGACTGGGTCTAACATAGGCTACTCATTTTTTTTAAAAATCAACCTTTAAAAGGTTGAAATAGGGGATGAAATTTTATATGAGAAATTTAAACCGCTTGAGCAATTGTGGCATAAATATAATCTAAGCTTAAACATAGGCTACTTTATTTTTTAAAAATGCGCCACCGAGGGTTACAATATAACGAAATAATTCACGCAGCGACGCCGCGAGTGGGCCGCTAGTTGTATAATAAAATAGAAAAAAAATTAAGGTTTATAATAATTTATATGCGCTTTAATATTTATTTATAGAACTATATTCCAATTTTAAATATTAAACAATATTCCTTATAGTTTTTTTTTCTATTCAAAGGGTGTAGCATTCTTCGGTCCAAAGAGTGAGTACATAGTATCAGGGTCGGACTGCTCATACATCTACATGTGGGAGAAGGAGACTGAATCCATCGTGCAGTGGATGCAAGGGGACGATAAAGGAGTGGTAAGTCTTGTTTTGTATAATATCTTCTAATAATATTTAAATAATAATAATATTAAGATAATATTTTTAACAGTATGGAAATCTATGAGAATTTGTAAATTCTATGAGAATTTGGTGGCCAGTCTTGGCGCAGTGGCACGAAGGTGTGACTGTTAACGACTGGTTGTGGGTTCGAGTCCCACTCGAGAAGTGGAAATATTTAATATTTCCATTTCCTTCGCTCTGGTATCAGATGCAAAGCGTCACGTTAAGTTCCGCCACTTAACGCGTAACGCCTCCGAATTCGGCGGAAAGTGGGGAAGTGTCTTAACACTAAGTTCCCTCTGCCTACGCTGCTGTGTGCGGGATATAGCGTGAAGCTAGTAAAAAAAAATGAAAATGATTGTATCAGTGGCGAGGGGTGGATTCTTAGAGAAGGGAAGCCGTAACAAAAAAAAAACATGCTCGTGGGAAATCAAGTTGGCCTTTTCCCGCCGCCTTGAGATGTAACGTTTACACAAAGGTCGCGGGTTCGATTCGATCACCGTAATTTTTGCAGTGCTTTTCTTTAGCTTCATGTGTATGTAAGTTTGTATGTATGTTTGTAACCGACTTCTTCCAACTACAACACAAAAAATATAATTTGATAATTAAAAAAATAACTCACCAAATAGCCTGCGTGCATCTGCATGCATTTATCTTTCATGATTGAAGACGAAAGGCCCCACCTCTACCATATATGAAAGCACTGATGTGTTCTTAAACAATGTCTTTCAAATATGATAAAAGTTTTCCTAACAAAACAACGGTGTCAATAAACCTTTTCATTAATTCGCGATTGCGGTCGACTTTCCGGTTGTGAACTTCAAACGAATTTGAAAAAAAGTTTTCGATGCGACTATTACCGAAATCATGAACAACTACGTAACAAGCAACTACGAATATGTTTTTCGGTCTGAACGTGCTTTTTAGCAGAGCTAGCTAAGTTATTAATATCTGTGAAACCCGTTTGACTCCAAACAGAACTCGAATTTGAAAATAGCAGACAGAAAAAAGCAAAAATAAAATAAATAAATAAAAATATAAATAGCCTTTATTTCTCTGACCAATTTCCTTAAAACACATACATTAAAAAAGTTAGGTAAAATTTTACAACTAAACAAACAAACAGCTTTAATTTATTTATAATATTTAAAAAACTTTATTTAACCTACATTAAGCTATTTAACCTTGCATTAATTATGCTTATATTAGTTTATTTCATTTTTATTTTATTTTTTTATTTTTTTGGTTTTTGTTGATTTTATACATTTTTTTTTATTAAGAAAACTTTTAATATCAATATAAACTTCCAAAAATTACAAAACAATTCGCTTTTAAAAATTAGGTTAAATTTCACAATTAAACAAACTAAACATACAAACAGCTACAACCTATTTATAATCCTTAATTAAAAAACTTAATTTAACCTATTCTATCATATTATATTACAATTAATTATGTTTATATTAGCTTATTTAATTTTTCTTTTTATTTAATAATTTTTGTATTTATTTGTTTTTAATGTTAAGAATTCACTGAACTTTTATTATCAATATAAACTTATAAAATTACAGAAAAGTGCGTTAAAAAAGTTAAGTAAAATTTTACAATTAAACAAAAAAAAATTTGCTACAATCTGTTTATAATTCTAAAAATACTCAATTTTACCTATTTATATTAATATATATTAATTTTGTTATATTATAGCTTATTTAGTTTTTTTTTTGAAGTTTTTAGTTGGTTTTTGTGTTTATTTTTTTATTAAGAATACACTGAATGTTTATTCTCAATATAAACTTACAAAAATTGCTAAAAATACATTTTAAAAGTTAGGTAAAGCTTTCCAACTAAACAAAATATATATTAAGTATGTTATATTATAGCTTATTTCATTTTTATTTATTTTTTAGTTGATTTTTGTATTTATTTATTTTTATTCACAATATGGTCAGGTTGTCTTGCGACATAGGCCTCCTCCAACTATATCCCATCTTATTTTCTTTAAATCCTCTTCAAATTCTAAACAGTCTGGGATCGCTTTTAGTATTTAAACATTACAATTTTAGTATTTAAAGATTATGATGTTTTTTTTTTTTTTTGTTTTTACTGTTTTTTATTTTGTCATTTAGGATTATGTTGGAGGGTGGTGGTCTATCAACCCCGCAGTGACCAACTGTATTGGGGTTGTTCGCTGCCATTCGATTACTTTTAATTGCTATTTTACTTGCTACTTGTAATGTTATAATACGCTCCTGGCCCGTTGCCTACGCCCAAGAACCATTCCTGACGTTTATCAATCTACATACATAGCCGTTTACGTATTTGAGACATGATATGTGATTCCTATATGTGTTACTTATATCATAATTGAGTTATATCATCGTCTTTAGATATTCTACATCAGAAGTGGGATATATTATTATCATTTTTATATCATCACATCTTACATGTAATTGAATTTGTTTTGTAAAGAATTAGCAAAACCTTATTTTTATAAACACAAACTTATGTTTTTTTTGTTTCAACAACTTTATAACTTAAAGTAAATGTATTTTATGTTACAAATATTTTACAAAAGTTTTTAATCTTTTTTTTTTAAATAAAAATCTTGCTCGACGCGGGATTGACCTCTGGTTGACCCGATTTTGTTGTCCTTCATACACCACTAGTCCAACGTAAACTTTAAGGCAATGGTTTAATATCGTTATATGGTTGAAGACTTATTTAACCGAACGTTGTGACAAAGGAAGTTACAACTTGCAATTAAGTTAATATTGTCACTATTTATTATTATTATACGGCACTTTTGTCACTAAACAAGTTTGTCACTTAGTACACTTCTTATTAGAATCGCTTTTTAACGTATACCATTCCCCAAGCACAGTTCACTCGATAGAAGATTTTTTGTAATAGTTCGTGGTTAAAACAAGGAGATAACGTTTACACTTGATTTTTGGTGTATATAATTATTATTGATGCAATATTAGGGCTGAAAGTATGTTATTTATGCTTTTTTGAGCATTTATATACACGGAGCTTATTAATAGTACGTTTCACTTCTACCCGCCTTTTTTGTCCTGTTAATTTACAACTGCCAGTCATCCACATATATTTGTCATAAAACGATTTGTGGAAATGTTTGAAAAACCCATCACGTCTCTCGTAATCGATAGTCATATCTGGAAGAGCCCGACCTAGGCTTACGATATGCTTTTTGTTTTCGAAACTCAATTTGCAAAATGAAGTTTCTTCGGTTAGTAAATAATCAGTTAAACAGCATTCTATGTGTAAGAGTGCCATCATACCTCTGAGCAATCCGATTCACAAATAATCACAAGCTGAAAATTAACTTGGAAACACTAAACACTTAAATAAACTATTTAAAAACTCTTTTTTTCATTCACACACGCACGGATTAAACAAACACGTCAGCCATTATGCTTTTTTGTTTTGAGTTACCAAAACCATTCAAAATTAACCAATAGACGTTCAATAAACACTTTGTTTTCGTATTATTTGACATGAGTTTAGCGAATCACGCGCCACTCGCTACTACGCTCTCGCTCGCACGCACAGATTTGATCATTCTCCCTCTCGCCGACACAGTAGCGCCGAAACACGTCAACTGCAAAAAGCCGCAAACAGACCCGGCATATTTGAGGTAAAATTCGGTAAGTTAGAACGAAATAGAAATAGGTCTATTTTGCAAGGAAATAAAGGGACAACTGCGCACTATGGAGATTTTAGTATGGAGATATAATGACGAAGTAGGCCGGTCTCGCGTCGGCTTGTTTTCCTACAAAAGTACTTAGGCGTTTCGATAAATTAGAGTTGGCTAAATACATTTTCAAGTTTGGTTCTTTATACGGTCTAAAAGTGGTAATTGAAAGAAATTAGCCCTAGTATAGTGATATAAGTATAAAAGGGGAAGCCGGTCAGGAATCGGCTTGTATGGCCCTTCGCCACTGGAATGTAATAGGGGGAATTCGCTTCTATAGTAGTGCCCTCTTAATGATTCAATGCGGCTCGGTGGTAAGCGTTAATATATTAGGTTCTATTAAATTAATGTGACTTGATCCAACATGCAATGTGTTTGTGAATTATAAAGGACATTTTTATTTTTTTTAATTTGTGTGTAAACTTGATTTTCACACTTTGTGTTTTTTGTAACTTAAGTTGTTATGACAAAGTTGTTCGCATTCCACTACGACGCCTCGGTGGACGGGCCACCGCCTATTGTAGACCACCGTCGCCTTCAGGGTGCTCTGGGGTTTAAGTACCGAGTATATATAAAGTAACTACCAATATTATACAAAATTAAAATAAAAAAAATATTAAAAAGCGTTTTAAATTTCGATTGAAAAGACTGATGAAAGTCGAAGCGCAGCAGATATATATATTTAGAAATACTCTTAAATGACTCTAAAGTGTTATTACACACTTAGGAAATTGAAAAAGACATTTTTAGAAGGGTACAACAAAATTTGAACGCTAATTCAATCATTTTTTATATGTTTTCTAATTCCAAAATATTATATAAAAATTCTTCTTTTCAGGTAAATTGTATAGAAACACATCCGCGTTTCCCAGTAATGGCGACCAGCGGGCTTGATAAGGACGTCAAGATTTGGATACCCAAGAGAGAGACGGACCCCACGTACGAGGGCATGGAGAAGGTGAATATATATGTTTATAAATGATTGTAACGTGGCGCAGTTATAAAGTCTTAATATAAACATGGTTTGGCGGTTCGATTTTCACTCAAGGAATTGAAATGAAATATTTTATTTCTTCCTTCGTCTGGTGCCGAGATAAAAAGCACGGCGTTGAGTTCCGATACTAACACGAAATGCCTCCAGAATTCGGCTTAAAGTGGGGATCGAGAGAGTCTTTAACATTAAGTTCCCTTTGTCTACCCTGGAGTGCGGGATACATCGTGAAGGCAAAAAAACGTGGGACAGAGCCTGATAAAAACACGGTTGGTTAGGGATTGTTATTCCCATTCTAAAGAAACATTAAATTATATTATTTCATTTCTCCGCTTTGGTACTAAGACAAAGCTTGGAGTTCTGTTCAGGCGACAGCGTACACTAGATTACGAGTTAGGAATAAGTAAATAAACAAAGTACTTGATATCTCTAGTGGAAAAAGAGTTTTGTACTAGTTTTTCTCTGCCCAATGCTATGCACGATGAAGTGTGAAAATGAAAAAAAATTGAGGCATTTATGTAGCAAAATGTGGTGTTAATGGTTTAAAACTTATTCTTTTATTTAAATGATTAAACTAATTTAGTATTCTTTTTAACTTTAACTAGTTGCGGCATGTCGTGGCGCAGTGGCACAAGCGTGTGTGACTGTAAACTGGTTATGGGTTCGATTCCCACTCGAAGAGTGAAAATATTTAATATTTCCATTTTCTTCGCTCTGGGTGTCGAAGCAAGCGTTAAGTTCCGCCACTGAAACACGAAATGCCTTGAATTCGACGGAAAGTAGAGAACGGAGTGTCTAACAGTAGATTCCTTCTGCTTACCCTGCTTTGTGCGGGATACAGCTTGAAGCTAAAAACTGAAAAAAGAATACTTTAACTAAATTGTGTTCAAAAAAATACAAAATGTATAATTGAATACACTAGAATTGCGCATCTTGGTTACTGTTCAGGCGCTAATTTTATACGATTATATATCTTCCTTTTCAACTTTTAAAATTGTAAAAAAATATAACGTATCTTTATATTTTTACAGGTCGTATGCGACAACAGCGAGCCGAGTCCGTTGTTCAATGATTTTTTACCTACCTTCTATAGTCCGTACCGCGGCGGCAACAGGATGTTCACGGACGACGTCCCCGCCTACGGGAATATAGAGTTCGATGGGAACGTTTGTACTGCGTTCTAGATGATTCTATAGGATTTTGTCTTTAATATGTTAATGAGATGCTTGTAACTATTTTTTTGTTGTTTTTGGGCATGGGAAGGTTAATTGCAAATGTTAGGGAATTAGTAAATTGATTAATGTTCATACTTTTGGATTTTTTAACTACATGCATATATAGTTAATATATGTAACTCAAATTTTGTACTGGAAACAAATTAATATTTTTTTTTGTTATTATAAATAAATGTAGAAAATTCTATGTATAGAATATTAAAAATATTCAATACTTAAAATTGCTTAGAGATTTGAAGCTGTATTTCATCCAAGGGTTCAGTTTGTTTGGAATTTTTTCTGTGTGTCTCTATAATAAAAAGGGGAAGTCAATATACGGCTCGTGAGCCACACATACGATAATTTGTATCATTTTGTTATCAGTATATTTTTAATTTAAAACAAAATTTATATATGTGTTTAATTATGGCTCGCGAAATATAATGCTATTAATACTCTTTTTTTTTTAATTCACTTATGTTTCTTTATTATAAAAAATATGTGAAATTTAATGACGCTAAAGTTACAAGGCATCTCATATAACATAATATTATTGTTATTTATTTCCACATGGATTAAACATGTAAAAGAAAAACTTAAACTGTGAAAAAATAAATTGTCTACACCATAATGCGGAAGGCGCGTGAAGATTTTTAAAAATTTAAAAAGCGTAAAATTTATAAATTTAAAAAATTGAATTTAATTACAAGATAAATAATAAATTCCTTTATTTTAAATTTCATTTCATTCTGGTTTAATGTATACCTGTATGTAGTATCGTTACTATTTAATTATTAAATTGTATATAATTGAGGGGTATAAAAGTAAAGGGCTTAATTGTGGCGTATTTTCTCGTAACATTTTTTGGATCGAAGCTGTTTTGCACGTAAGCGTTATTTTCTAAGTGCTTTTTTATAGAATTGCGGTGGATTTTCAGGTGCCTCTCATAATATAGTGTAGCCTTTGTGAGCTCTAAAGTTTCGTATACTCAGTTAAAAAAATGCATTTTTGGACTGAAGCGTCTTTGCTTTTATACCCCTCAATTGTATTGCCAGGATATATTTTTATTGTGTTTTTAATTTTTTTTAATACTAGCATTTTTAGAAATTATTATAATCATTTCACTTTATTCATTCAGTAATGTTTAGAAAACAATCGTTTTAACTCAAAATTGATTTTTTGTTCGACAATTCATTACTCTAATTGTATATAAGTAGTACATATATAAAATAGCTAGTAAAACAACTTATTAGATATTAGAAAGTTTTTCATTAGATAGTTTTTTATATAGATTCATTCATCCAAAAAAATCTAACTACGTACCTACTCTTTTAATATCGCTAGCTGGAAGATTTAAAAAATTAAACAAAAAAGAAAAGACGAAATTTTTTTATATCTTTTTTAGTCAAATTCTAAATTTCTAAATATATAGGTCATTGAAATGTCTTAAATGTCTTACTTTCTTCCAAATGATCGTTAAATACAGCTATTTAGAGTTAGTAACAAAAGAAATATGTGAAATAACAACAAAATTACAATTTTTTTTTTAAATAATATGCCGATATATTATAATATTGTCAACAATACCTGCTTCATAGTTCGAGTAGATTATAAAATCCAAAATGGCTGAAAATATGAATAAATATTCATATATCACATATATAATACATAATTGCTTATGTATAATATTAATTATTATATTGCGTCTGCATTCTTAAACTAAATTATGTTATTATGAGGATGATCATTTCATGTTGTTTTGTTTTACAATAAATTTAGATGTTAAATTTTCATAGTATCTAATTGGTGTTAAGCCAATGTACGTGTGTAATTGTTTTATATATGTTAGTTGATAGCTTTTTCCTGTACCTTTTTTATAATTAGGTATACATTTATATATAAAAAAATATTGTAATTAGATATACGTCTATATGGTTAATAATATAAACAGTGTTTAAAAATACCCTTTTTAAGAGCTAAAGGAGGCTAAAGAAACGCAGCAGTGATAAGTTTTAACAATTATGTTTTGAATTCGAGCGAATAGTGGAGAGTGTAGTGTCTCTAGAACAGGTCTCTTTGTCTACTCTGTTGTGTCCGAAAAATTGTATTGTGAAAAAGAAGTCTAAATGTTTTGAATACATATTTAAATTATCCAAAAAACTATGAAATATTTTTTGTCAATTTTAAACATGTATTACTAAAATGTGTAATTTTTTTCATTATATTGTATTCTGTGTATTTTTAAAATTAACATTATTGTTATTTTTATATTCCATATAGACGTATATTCTAAAATTTGAATGCATATATATAATGTTTTGTAAGTTTTTTTTCCTTAACAACTGATCACAATAATGCGATGCGTGTTATTTTTTATAATCAACTCGTAAAATACGAATGAGAAGCATCTTATGCCTGTGATATGTTTATTTGTGAAGTAATTGAATTTTAGATAGATTAAGGCACTAAGCCATTTTGCATCATAGATTTAAAAAAATATAATCTAATGATACTTACAGCTTACACAGTCATGTAATTTTCATATCACTTAATACTTATTTTTTGGGTTTTCGTTGTAAAGTAAGTCCCTGCGAACCATATGGTGTGTAAGTTAATATAAAACATGATCACTTATCTACATTTTTGTTTTTATTGTTATTTGACCCGAGAAGGCCAATTTGTTTTTAGTAGCTTAAAATTTAGTATTAGGTATTGTTCTTTATTACTGTGCAAAAAATGTAAAATATAAATAAATATATAGTAAAATAATAACGAAATTTTACCATTGTTTCAATGTTTACCCGATATTGTTGACTTATATATAAAAATGCATGAGTTGTGGTAAGGTGTTGAAGATGCTTTGGTATTTTTTAGCATTTTAATTAATACCTTGCCTTCCTTTCTATATATTATTACGTCATGATCTGTATGACTACTGTTTATGACTAACATTAATATTATTATAATGACATTATTACATTACGTACATACATACACTTAAATAAAAATGACGTATCTACATTATACGAAGCCATAAAATGATATTTTTATTTTTATAACAATGAAGCTTACTTTCAAATATAATTAACTGTTTAAAATAACATAGTAAAATATATATGACAAGGAAATATATTCAAAACAACCACCTAAAAGTTAAAAACAGTAATTACTTTTAAAAAATGGATTCCCGCTTCTTTTGACACTGATTTGCTACGCGTAGTGTCGAATGTTGTTTGGTCTACAATACCGGAAGTCAATATATAGTCCAATAAAATGAAACTTAAACTTAATTTCGTATTAGAAATTCCTTTTGTAATAAGAGTTTGTTTTTATTATTGGTTAAATTTAATAAGATATTTTAATACTTAAGAAGTAATTTATATAATCGAAAAAAACATTTTAAAATTGACGAGCCACATGCTTCCTAGTGTTTGGATAATGGCCACTGCGTTCGACCAATAGGAAGCGAGGCGTGTGTAAGCCCGCGCCATCTTCGTTTTCAAACTCATCTCCATCTCGCCCGCCCGCTCACTCGATCAGTCAGTCGCGCGTCGGTTTAGGCCAGCCGTATACCTAACATTACTATTTGTAGTAATTAACGCAAAAATCAGAACAATCATGAGCTCCAACGAAAATAATAGTGAAGTGGCAGTAGACAAGGTGGGCGAGGAGAAATCCGGGGACGCTAAAAGTGACCTAAAAGGAGCCAAAAGGGCAGCAGAAGTAAGTGCACATGTCAAATTGTATGTATTCGTTTTAGACGCTCGCCATTTTATTGAACGTTATTATATGATGTATATTTCGATATCGCACTTTGGTTTTGCACCACGTGGTGGTACTGAATTGCGATTTGCCGCTATTATCCCTAGCATCGAAGCCGGCGTATTTTTGGACTCTTAGTTCTAACATGTAAGCGCGTGAGGCAATCGATGAGTCAGACATCCACTATTTCGTTATGCCATACTTAGTAGAAATATAATAAGCGTGATTTTCATTTTCACCAAGTGGCTACGTTTGGCGGTTCTAAGTTTTGTTTACTCGTTTTCGATACAGAGGCATGACCTTGGCAGAAAAAAACATGGCGCGGGAACGTATGCTTAGTCTGATTACTATGTATTTTGCCAATATAACAGTGCAGAATACGCGAAAACGTTATAAATTACTCCTTTATTATTGATTTTATTACGTGTCTATATAGCTATTTTTAACTTGCTATCTTACCCAGTTTACATTCATAGTAGCGTGACGCTAGACAGTAACATGGCCGGCGCGTGAATGTCAATGTAGTCACTAGCATCAAACAACAATTATTACAAAAGACAAAGCATTTTTATCTTTCTCTCATTGCTCAGTCCTACTATTTGCAATATTAAGCAGGTTTATATAAACTTAATACAATATTGTTCTTTACGTTATCTACACAAGTAGTCAATGACCCGGCATTTATTTGCGTGTAGCAATTTTTTAGTGTTAATAGATTTCCTTTGTTTGGATTATAATCAAGACAGCCGAAAGCATTTTTTAGGCTTGTATTAAAATAAAAATTGTCAGCAAAAATGTTTACATATTAGACAGAACGCTAAATAATTGTGACATTCGCCGTCTCTTTCGTCACAGCGTAACCTAAATTTATGCCAACGAGCGCGTATCAAACATAACCTCAATGAGCAAATTACTATTATTTCGAAGACATTTTATTTTATATTTAACTAAGTGATTATTTATAGTAATTGCATAGAGTATCGCTTGGTATTTGGGTGTCGTTTTGGCGGTTTTAAAATGTTCTACGTCACCGGTCTTGTTATGCGCATTGACCGCCATCCGCTTTGCTTTGCCATGACAAAATAGGCCGTATGACGCCGGCCCCACTAGCGTGTCTTTCCCCCATACTAATATAACCCACGCTTCTTTATTGTTACGGATACTTGTCACCTGCGTTTCATTATCTTGCAAGTAAGCTGCGCGGCGTTTATCAATTAAATTACACAACCGTTCTCGTTTACTTATATTAACAATAGCTTTTGCTAAAACATAACTTATGAGCGTTCATTTTACTACAACAATTGAAAGGATTGTTAAATTATAATTGGGATTGATCTACATGTTGTAACACTATTAATTATCTGTTTTTGTTTAGGACAAAGCAACAGAAGCGAAAAAGGCGCGAAAGGAAGAAAATGGCGGCGGCGGGGAAGACGACGCTCATAGTGAGGACGATGAATTGGAAGGCTATGAAGGAGGCGAAGGCGAAGAGGACGACGATGAGGAAGTAGAGGGGGAAGAGGGCGAGGAAGACGAAGAGGAGTACGAGGAGGGAGACGATGATCTCGAAGGTAAAAAGTAGAGACGCGAAAACAAATGGTGGAGTCAAAGCTTAACTGATTATTTCATTATATAATCTGTAGTCAATGTCAAAATTAATATTGTGTTGTCTGTATGTATTTTATAATTTTATTAGTTATTTTCACTCGATGACTTGCAATAAATACACTTTGTTTATTTTTATACGAAAAGTAAAACAGTCCAATATTGCACATCCAAATTAAATACTTCGGTTATAAAATACTTTTTTATTTATCTGACATTGTGTTATCACTTAATGGCGCGAAATCGAAAAACGCGCGTACGTATGTATACCTACGTACATATATATCTTAAGATTAGCTTGTCATTTAGCTTTTGATTATTATTTTATATAAATATATAAGAGTTCGGTATTGCTTTAAAAATATAACTTAAAATCTATTTTCAAGTAGCTCAAGTGCCAATGTAACAATGTGTGCGCTTTTCCTGCCCTTTCTCTATATCTTTAGACACCGGTAGCTTGTAACCCGAGTAAGCACGTATTCACCGTCATTGTTATACTCAACGTATGGGTCGTTGAAACCTTACAAATTGCGGGCATACTTGCTCGTGCAGCTTCGTCAATTGTTTGAGCGTAATAGTTATTATTGAATATATGTAGTTATTTGACAGAGTGTGTAATGCCGTGTGTTGTTGCAGACGAGGACGTCGAGGAGGAGCTGGCCGAAGAGGAAGAGGACGACGCGTAATACGGCCGTGCCTCTCTATAAGGACAATGTCACAGTGTTAGTGCGCTGTGTGTGTAGTGTGTGTGACGCCCCGCGGCCGCGCTTCGAACAGAACACGCGTGGCCACACTCCCACCTAACGGGTGCACTTCTATTTGAATGACAACGTAATTAAGTCTAATCCGATGCAGATTACAATGTTTTTTTAATCATTTAAGTTGGGTACTGATGCTGTATCAATTATTTTTCGAGCAACAATTTAATTTTAAGACTTAGTAGAATACTGTTGAATTTTGTCATGAAATGTACAAATGTGTTTTCGGAAGTAAACTTTATTTGTAAGTGAATATCCACTCTGTATTTAGGTTAACCTTTAATATATGCCCGAATGGTGAAGTTGTGATATTTTTCTATATACAGTAGTATAATTCACATTGTAATGAAATATAGAAATAACCCGGCACGGCTGTATTAATTAATAATATAGAATAAGCGATTAAGTCACAAAGCTCAATTCTTCATTTTCCTGTTGTCGATGAGAGTTTGTGTGTACATATTTAGTGTAAGGGAAGCCTGAGAGTTCTTACTCAGTCATGTAAAAAATAGTATGATTAAAGTATCCATTTGGCGCTCTTTTACGTTCAATGAATTCCAAGTTCGCCCTCGAAAAGGCTCCGCTGCTTCGTCGATTCCTACACTCCTTTTGCTTAGGAAATACATACATATACCCTACGATCCTAGTTTTTATTGGAAACTGAACTCGAGGAGTTGGGTGCCGACGTGGGAGCGTCCGCTCGATTACGCAGTCGCCTACGAAACTTTTCGTTGCAAATATTAGAAAAACATCACAATTTTGCCATTATCTCCAGCACATCGCGCGCCGCCGCCCGCCGCCCGCCGGCCGCTCCCCTACGACTGATAAAGAGCGCGCCGGCCGCAGCGGCGCGGCGGCGAACACCTTAACCTGCCTGTAATTTTGTCCATATTGTTGATAGGATAGAACCCGCAGTTCGACACTTCATCTTTCGCGGTGCGGAATAAGAGATTTCTAGGTTAGAGAGAAATTAGTACGTAGGTCGGTATATTTCGACGAAGGGACGCGTCGGAGCGCGGCGCGGGGAGGCGGGCGGGGCGGCGCGTGGCCTCGTTCGATTGCCGCCGCCCCCCGCGCCGCCGCGTCCGACGCGCCCGACCCCTCACCGAGCGACGGCGACGCGCCGCGCGCGTGGAAAACTACACCACGCACGCGATACATTGCGCCGTGTGTACGCCGTACGCCATGTATACGCCGTGTGCACGTGAATTGCTATATTTTTTTACTTCCCGTCGCTCGTGTGCGAGAGGTCCGATCGAAAATGAACATATTTAGTTGAATTTTCATCGATACGAACACTTGACCTTATTTGATTAGGATTGACATTGAAATAAAATTTAATTAAATCACCCTTATTAATTGTATCGTCTAGCCTTTCGTTTATGGTAAGAATGAACTGTCGCATATTGTGTACGATGTACGACTAATGTGAATACCTTAGTACGATTTTTATTTATTTGTGATGTTGAACACTATTGATTTTCTACGATGGACGAAATGTAAATACAACCGATTTTAAGTAAAACGTTATTTTGTTTCCCAAGCCTATTTATTTGTCCCCGTGTGATGGGTTTGGTACAAGTAGCTTGCCAAATCCGCCATGATAATGATTTTAAAGATAGCATTGTACGTATAAATTACGCCAGTCGTGCAATTGATAGGCAACGTCCATATTGGATAAGATATGAAAGATAATGTTTAAAGTGAAATAACTTAACGACAAGTGTTAAGATAAATAATATAACTTGTATTTTCCTTTTTCCTTAAATTCAACGGTGTGTTAATTTATTTGACATTCTAAACAAGCATTTCAATGTATGCCGCCATCTTGGTCCTACTCACGTGTTAAGTACTATACACAGTATAATCTATACGAAACCAATTCAAACTAGGTATTACTTGATGTAAAACGTTTTTCGCTAAAGTTAGGTACATATAAATTTGGCAGTTTTAACCAGCGCAAAGCAATGATAAATCTAGAATAATTAGGTGAATAGGAATTATAATGTAAAGTAGCGAATACCTACGCAGTTATGCATGACGCTTAATAAAACTAGTAGTGACATCTAGTAAATACTATTTTTCTATTAAAAAAATTAAATGCTTCAACAATTTTTCGATAGATGTCGCTACCAATGAATATTATTTATCTGTTGCATCATGATGGCGGCAATTATGAACTTGAAATGTATTATTTGTTTAAAAATGAAATTAATATTAACAGTAATAAAAGTCTTAATTTTCTTTTAACATACGGTGTAAACATGTTAAACTATTTTTTTAATGTCGTTCAAAGAAATAAAGTTTACCTCCAACTCGTATGAAAATTATTTTAACGCTAGTATCGAGGTAAGATTTTTTAATAATTACATAGGTTAGAGATTTTTAAACAAATAAAACATGAACTTTCAATGGCTGTTACAATTGCAATTAGTAGTTGCTTTAATTAGAGTTTTAAATTACTAATATATCAACCGTGCCAATTTCACATCAGTATTTTATTTAATTGGTGTTTATAGTTATTCTAATTATCCAAAACTATAACACTACAGAAATTTAAACTACATAACACAATAATTTTGCTGAATGTAGTTTAACATTAACAATAAAGGTTGAATTGAATCTGACTGGTCCCTGATTCCATGCGTCGAGTGCAATGCCGACTAGTGACCAGTCGTAAACAACATTCAGATAGCGAGAGTCGTATTCTGTGTTGTATTAAATCGTGTAACACGCGTATTTATTGTCGAAACATCTTTGTTCCGTTTAAATTGCACATCACTTGCCTATGACTAAGTTTGAGTGTTCATAGTTTAGTGAAAAAATGTGATAGAAAAATTACAATTCCTTACAATAATTTGGCAAAATAGTGATTGGTCAAAATTCAAGGTAAACAAAACAAAAGCCATCACAATTTTCATGTGCTTGATATTTACCCTTTCAATTGTTATTTTACTTTAGGAATAAGTATAAAAAAGTAATACGGTCTAATAGATTTAAAAATGTTTTTGAACAAAGGAATATGATCTGATAAAATGTGTTTGTTTCGTCCCTAACTTTTGTTTATCAACGATTGAAGATAAAAACAATATGATAATATTATGTTATTATTTTGTAGTATATTATTCAATTATTTAACGTTTTATAAATTGAATTTAAAATATCAAATGAACTATTTAACCATCCAATACTCCCGCAAATAGAATGGAGGCTTTTAAAAGTATTTAGCGTTAAACTCCGATCTATATCTTAGAAATTATTAAATATAAAAAGTCAAACCTGCTCAGTTGTAGTCGTTGATTCTTTTTAACTAGCATTTTCTATTATTGAGACTTGATAAAATTAGTATTTGTTAAAAACAACGAATTGCGTATGTTTACTGTTTAGGTATACATACTAGTCCTTGTCTATGCCAAAATTAAAAAGATAGGTAACGCCTATTTACGATAGCTGACTAACATTATGGTAAACAAAGTTTTATTCTGCATTCGTTTTCATAGTGCTAATGGTAATGATTGGCAATTAAATTGTAGTGGTTAAAAAAATATAGATAAAGCGCGGCGTTAAGTTCCGTCACTTAACACGTAAAGCCTCCGATTTCGGCGGAAACTAGGGAACGGAGTGTCTTAACACTAGGTTCCCTCTGCCTACCCTGTATGTGCGGGATATAGCGTGAAGCTAAATATACAGTAGTTTTAAAAATATGAAATGAATTCATTTACGATCGGGATATATTTTTTTATTTATTAATTAAATTAACTGGAAAACAATTACTTACAAACACAAATATTCTTTATTTAAATGAATTCCTGCTTATAAATTGAATGTTGAGTAATGTTTTTATATAAAATAATGATTCTTAAGTATTTTTTTTTCATATTGTTAACGATTTATAAAAAAAAACATACATTTTATACTTTTATAAATTGAAATGTGTGTTTAATATTAATATTAAAACACGTATTAAATTCAGGTATAAATGTATCAGATTAATCAGTTTTAAAATAAGAAAACAAAAAAATGTTTTGATATTATCTCTATATATCACGACATGTTTTACTACTTACTTACTACATAGCCACAGGAAATTTAATATTTTACGAAACGAGGACGTGAAGTTTACTTGCAATTTACGACATCTTTAGCAAAAGTAATCTATTTATATACTTAACTCAGTAATAAATATATAATAATGTGTTATTAGCATAAATTTTAATATAAATATATCACGTAATAGAGATGCGTATATTTTTATTTTATAATATATGTATATCAAGGCGGTGATCTTGACACAGTTTACATAATTGATGTTTGCATTTAATTTCAACTAAACATAGTAAACATTCGAGTTAAAAAGAGAAGTCATTTAAGAAAAAGCTGTCTCATCTTGATTTTTTGTATATAATGAAATTGGCAATTGGTGCCTTATATGGAGAAAAACAGTTTTCTAACTTCACTATAGTATAGGATTTTTAATATCGGCCATTCAAAACAGATTAAAACCCCTAACAAACATTTCCTCTTGAAATGGAGATGTTATATGGTGAGTGGCGCAAAAACAATAAATTTTGTTTCTCTGAGACATATCGAACTCACGACCATCGACCACTCTTATAAACAGATGCTGTCCCACTACGTCACGAAATATTTTGCTATAAAAACAGACTATAGGTCTAGACTAGGCTATATGTACGTAAATGACTCACCGAGTTGTTACTAATCAGTCATCGTCACAAATAAACACATTATATTATTACGATAAAATAGGATTTTTTTGTTGTCTAATCGTGGCGCAGTTAGGCAGCGTTAGATTGTAAATGCGATGGTTATGGGTTCGATTTCCACTCGGGGGAGATGTTTATATATGGCATATTTTCATTTCTCCACCCTGGTATCTAAGATAAGAAGAAGCGTGGTGTTGGATTTTGACACACAATGCGATACATTGCGTGTTAATTGGTGGACAATTCGAGCGGAAAGTGGAAAACGGAGTGTCTCACCACTAGGTTTTCTTTAATTACCATGCTATGAGAGAAAAGCGGTAAGCTGCTTTAATATTTTTTTTTTTGCTTCACGCTGCGTCCAGCACACAGTAGGCAGAGGGAATCTAGTGTTAAGACACTCCGTTCCCCACTTTATAATTAATTTATATATTTTGTATATCGATCGATACGTGATATTAGCAACCATTGAAGTTCATAAACTGTGAAAGTGTAACTTGTGAAACTCGATGCATTCCTCTCGAGTCTCGAGTGCAAAACATAAATACCTATAATAGCTTGTCAGTATTTATATCTATATGTATGTATACGAATACGATATCTGTACTCGTATATACTTTTTACTTTCTCCTTTGTCAAGTTCAAGTACCTACTTATTATTTTTCTGGTTTTAAATTATTGAAAGGAAAAGTTTTTGTAGTATAATTTTATATATCTCTAGCTTCTTGTGATGGCAGAGAGTGCCTAGTGACACATTACTCTGTTCCTCATTATTTGCCATAGGTACAAAGACAAAGTGTTTTAATGGCAATCCTATGGCGTACTTTATTTGTCATAAACCGGCAAAATTATGACGTAAATAATCACAAAGTTATTTATAACACTAAAAACACGTTTAAAATTATGTTTACATTATACTCGTCTTGGTTATTGTGTATTTTTTCAGCTTGCATTTGCGTTTTACTGCATAACAGAGTGTTCAGAGAGAGCCTAGTGTTAGGACACTCCTTTCTCCACGCATTGTCCGAAATCGAGACATTATGTGTTAAATAGAGGAACTCAACAACCTCGAACTCGAAGGAATCGAACCTCCTACTAATGCAGTACACTATGCCGTCATGGCGTCAAATAAACTGTTTTATATATATTTTTTGTTAGTTTCACGCTGTATCCCGCACACTGCAGGGTAGGCAGAGGAAACCTAGTGTTATAACACTCCGTTCCCCACTCTCCCACATAATATACCAAACAATATTTCATTACGCAATGTCCCAATTTTGGACCGAAAGTGGAAAACGGAGTGTCATTACACTATATTTTCTCTGATTAACCTGCTGTGCGGGAAAAAGCGTGAAGCTACAAAAAATATTACCATAATAAAGAATTTTATATCACCACTCAATTAAACTAAATCATAGAGCATTATCATTGGTCATTGAGTACAATTAGTGTAATAAAACATGAGTACTATTACTAAGACAATGACCTGAAGTTCATTGCCTTCAAGTTCAACTTTCGAGATTTTCCTTGTGTGCGATATTCAAAGATTTTCCTACGAAAATAAAAATAAGGTTAATGGCTCTTAATGGATTTTGTTTTATGATGGCATGTCAATAAATAAATAAATAAATAATTTCTAAGACGCTTCTTAATTAATTTCTTCTGCCGCCTAATACCGATCGGTGTGGAATATGTTTAATTTATACAATAAATAAAATTTAAATGTCTTTTCGTAATATTAAAATAATCGCTTTTTACTCAATCCATTTGTATAAATGCAGATTATTTATGACAGTACATATACCTAAACAACATTTTTTACAATTTTATCCGTATGTCTTTTTGTTCGGGCTTATCTGTGAACGGTTAGACCGATCTCAATAGGTAATGCTAGTGCTAGTGAAAACACTAGCAAACACCTGATGTAATAAGGAGTAAATTAAGCGATTTATAATTTAGAATTTATACCATTGAATTAACCATAAAATTTAAACATTTTTGTTAAATTCAACGCGGACGAAGTCAAAGGTAAAAATATTGTCTTACACTTGTACATCTGATACTTTGTAAAGAAAATATTAATTAAACGTCACGAACAAAAACATTAATATTAGAATGCTAATAAAATTGTAGTAACTTTGCAACAAATATAGCATGAACGTGCGACTTTACTTCAATAAATATGTAAATAACAATAAACCATAACATTTTAACTGAGAATTTCCGTACAATGAGGAACAGACGTGTCTAATGATAGCACTTTCATACATACTAGTTTCTAGTGTGTCAAACAGATCACGTTGTACGGAACCAGGCGATTCTCAATGTCAGTAACTGCGGACACGACTGGAATCGCGAATGGGTTACTGTGCGTCATCTTGTTATATTATAGGATTTATTATTTCTATTTAATTAAAGGTAAATGTTGCTATCTAAAGTTTAGAAGTTAAATTAGTTTTGGCACTCAGAAACAATGTTTAGTATTTGATTTACATTTTTGTTTTACTTTTTGTTGTGTTAGTTTTTCATAGTCTTAATTAATTTTAGTCAAGAGTAATTGATGATATTTTTATGATTTTTTTAAACTGAAAATGTTGTAAATAAACATCATTATGTCTTTGTTGCAAATGTCTTGTGTAATGCAGTAACAATGTAGTGGCCTTGGTTTCATTTTTTTAATGAAGTGGCTAAATATCTGAGGGAATGAAAGATTTAGCTAAGCTAATAACAATGAAATATTAAAAATTCTGATCTTCTTAGGGCTAGGTACTCTGTGAGTTTCATCACTTTGCCATACAATGTTTCGCATTTAGGCAAAAAGCGGAGAGTGGAGTGTCACGACACTAGGTTCTCCCTGTCTACCCTGCTATGGTATGCTAATGCGCTTTACGTAAAAGTATGAAGCTGAAAACAAGAAAATATATGAATATATATTTTTTTCAGATGTCAAGACTATGGATTTTGTTAGGGGCGGTATGTTGGATATCAACAGCCAGTGCACTCCGCGTTGGCGTTGGAATAGCTGATGTCACTGGGCCAGCAGCTGAAATAGGATTTGTAAGTTTGATATTATTTTTTCATTTGTTACATTTTAATAATTTTTAAAAGTGACTTTTGTCTAATATTTACATTTTATTTTTAATAATTATTTTTTAACTTATTTATTATTTATTTATTTATTGAAGCCGTCGTGGCAAAGGGACAGTGTCTAACAATAAAAGCAATAGTTCAGTTCCAATTCGGGGAAATAATTATATTTTAATTTTCGTTTCTACCCTCTAGTACCTAAGACAAAGCGCAGTTAAGTTCTGCCACTCAATACGCAAAATGTCTCGATTTCGGGCAGAAAGGCTCTCACCGACAACCCCGCTATGTGGAAAAAAGCGTGAAGCAACTTTATTTTGCTGTTTTGTTTTTATATTGTATTTCTTCTTTTTTTTTTTTCTTTTGTGTATGTATGGCATAAATAAAGAATTTTATCTGCCTATCTATCTATGTCATGAATAGTTGAATGACAGTTAAGACAAAAGAGGGCGATGAATTACGCCACTCTAGACGTACTGTTTCTCGAGACGGAGTGTTGTGACACTAGGGTTCTCTCTGCCTATCTTACTTTGGGGAAAATAGCCTAAGCTCAGCTTCACGTTTTTCAAGACAATCCTTTCTCGTCCGTCCAAGATGGGAACAAACGTGAAGTAGAATGACATTGAATAATGATCATGTTTTTTAATATTTAAATTATATATTAATTTTCTTATTATTAAATAATTTCCGTCGCCTTTTACAAATTATAAGCATAAACATGTTAATAATTAAATTTAGTAAATACCAATATTATATTAGCTTTTATTCAAAAATTTATAAACGTGATTAGACAAATTTAGAGGTTTTTTTAAAAACGTATAAAAATATTGCGATTTCTTAAGTGTGTTAACACTTACAGAATAGTAAAAAAAATGAATATGTGTCCGATTCCAATGATAATTGATGATGATGCTATTTGATGGTTAATTTTCTAATTGGCCTTCTTGAAAATTTGCACACGTGTCTAAATGAGATGATAAATGCATTGTTTATAATGTCCTTACCAGATAAACAAAAAGTACGGCATATGTTGCTTCAAAAGGCGTGTGTATCTCCATCTAAAAGGTTGAAACGTATCTGTAGTTCCTCTACGAGTCTAGTGTTACACGGGGTCATGGGTGACAGTGATCACCTAACCAAAAGGTGACCTGAACGCCCGTTCGCCTTGTACTTCTTATAAAAATATAATAATTTTAAACGTTATAATTAGTTTACATTTTGCCACTAGTCAACACGCAATGCCTCTAAATAGAGATGAAAAGTGGAGAACGAAGTGCCTTAACACTAGGTTCTATCTGAATATCTTGCTATGATTTTTTTAAAACAATGCATTATTACATAGGTATAAGTTTATGATTGTAACATTTGACTTTTAATTACGTAAAAACTTCAAGGTTTAATATTACATTTATTATTCACTTGATCTCGGATTAATGTTTTGATCTTCTCAGAACCCATATATATTAATTGGCACATACAATATATTTCTGTGTAAGCGCTTATAAATTTATGTTACGTAATGGGGACGTGTCATCTTAACTGTTATTAGCAGGTTTAGCGAGGTAGTCGTGGGTTTGATTTTGACTCATGGGACTTACATTTAGTTTTCAAGTATTTTTTTGGTTAATATTTGACATAATGCGATTGTTTTTTGTTTCAAAAATGTTCTACTTGTTAGCAAAGTTAAGAACTAGGCTTTGCTTATATTAAAATAACCGAATATTTACCCTACATATGTAGGGGAAAAATATATATTTTAAATACAGAAAGTGGGGAACGGAGTGTCTTAACACTAGGTTACTTCTGCCTACCCTGCAGTGTGCGGGATACAGCGTGAAGCTGAAAAAAAAATTAGAAAATTAATTCGTTTCTAATAATACATTATATAACCAATTAAAATATTAGGTACCTATGTTTAACATCATGCAGGCACTTGTACGTTAAGTTACTTAACAATGAAAGCTTGCCCGTTTTGGGATAAGCAAATAGCTTTCGTCTAACACAAATAACGCTCCATGACTGAAGGATTTTATAAATAAAATGCATTTTTTTAAGATTTCGTAGAATCCATAATTCACTTTGCAGGAAAAATGATACAAATATTTTTATTATAAACTTCAAAATTATGGCTTGTCAAATATTTCTCAAACAAGATTTTCCTTATTGATTCTATTGTTTTCAATTTCTTAATAAAACGAAATGAATGAAAACACAGAATGTTCAATGCTTGAGAACAAACGCTGTATTGTAAGTGAAGTTAAGCAAAAACCCATTCTTCTTTTGTTTCGATATTTTTTATGAGTCATCCGTGTGTATTTCTTTTTTCCGGATGCTGAGCTTAAGAGGATATTCAAGCAGATTTAAAAATTTTAAAAATATATGGAGACTTACAAATGGGGCCAGTCGTGGTGCAGGATAACGTGTGACTATAAATGACTGGTTGTGAGTTCGATTTCCACTCGAAGAATGGAAATATTTAATATTTTCATTTTCTTCACTCTGGTGTCGAGGTAAGGCGCGACGTTAAGTTCCGTCACTTAAAAGTGGGGAACGGAGTGTCTTAACACTAGGTTCCCTCTGTCTACCCTGCTGCGTGCGGGATACAGCGTGAAGCTTAAAATAAAGCAAAAAAGTTACAAATATTTTTTCCCCAGTTTCACTATTAATTCAGCATATTATAGTAGACAGTACACTCCGTGAGACATTGTGTATAATGAATATATTGAAACTTAACTCCACTTTAGTCCTCCCAGAGTGGAATTAAAAAATATTTAAAATATAATCAATTATCTTATTGGGGAAGGAACAAACAACAATCGTGTTTACAGTGAACGCTGTCCCAATGCAACACAATGAAACCATTTAAAAATACTTTTATTTTTAATTAATTATTTTATTTTTCGTTTAAAGTACACAGTTATATTATATAACATACTTCCTGTATAAATACTAAATATTATAGTAAACAATGACACGAACTTTAGAAAAAAATGTAGAATATGTAATAAACTTTTTTTTAATTCTTTTTCGGCCACGAGGTTTGTCTAAAAAGCTTATTTAAATATTTTCTATTGTTATAAACTACTCTATATTAGCAGCTAACACCTAAACCTAAACGTATTAATAAATATATGAAAATAATTAAATTATAATCGTTTCTCTAATTGGGCATCGAATCTTCAACCAATTATTGATACAACAATACATACTGTCCCATATTTAAAGAAAAATCCGAACCATAAGACGTTGTGGTAATTTTTTTTTAATTTCAATTCCAACTAAACCACTGTAACGTATTAAATGTTAATGGTCTAAATGTCGTGCTTACATTACATTACTTAATAACTCAGGTAATGGGAGGTGACGGTCATAAGGTATAGCAAAGTGTATTGTGTCATCATGTACTTGCATTGTTAATAGAATTCTAGTTCGTTATGTCGATGCATTCTTTTTGCTTCACGCTGTATCCCGCACACAGCAGGGTAGCCAGAGGGAATCTAGTGTTAAGACACTACGTTTTCCACTTCTCTCCTCATTCTGGAGGAATTTTTCTTTCTTGCGTGTCAAGTTGCGGAACTTAATGTCACGCTTTTGCCTCGATACCTGAGCGGAGACATTGGAAATATTAAATATTTCCACTCTGATTGAGAATCGAACCCACGATCAGTCGCATACACAGTCACACTTTGTGCCCCTGCCTTGAATGTTTTTTTTACTTAAATATTTGTTTTAAAATCGCTATTTGCTTACTAAATGGCCACACATGTATGGCAATTTTAAGTACCATTCATATACAGCCTACTTTATAATTCCAAAATCCTCCTTAAAGGGTTTAAATATAACGAAACAGATATTGCTGTGTAAATTATGCTGCGAAGCCGCATACGAGCCGCTGGTAATGTATGAAATAATTTATCCACGTGTAGTTTTAATATATACACCATATTTATATATATGTATCGAGTTATAACATTTCATTATAACTTTAAGTAGATTTGGCATTGAGAATAGTAAAAAAATATTAAAATTAAAAACAAATGAGGAAATACGTAATCACATAATGTATTGTGACCTTAAGTGTTAAAAGTAAGTGCGGCTTACGAATTAATTTATAAGGCTTTACACCGTCTCAACGTTTTTCATAACGTCACTTATATGCAACATTTGTAATAGTATTTTAAATTAATTATGAATGGCGTAACGAACGTACAAATAATCGTTTTGTTTTATCCGTGCCAAGGAAATATCAATATCTGTAATTAATAATTAAGAAAAATGTACTCATTTATGTATATCATATATTACTTTCACGCTTTTTTTTTAAGATAGCAGGGTAGTTCGAGAGAACCTAGTGTCTAACTCCGTTCTGTGCTATCCGCCTGAAATCGAGGCTTTGAGTGAGTGGCAAACGATCAGTCGCGCTTTGTTTTAAATAGCAGAGCGGAGAAATGAAAATTGTTTAAATTTAATCATGACCAGTCGTGGCCCAGTGGCACAAGCATGTGACTGTAAACGACTGGTTGTGGGTTCGATTCCCACTCGAGGAGTGGAAATTATATTTCCATTTTCTTCGCTCTGGTGTCGAGGTAAAGCGCGGCGTTAAGTACCGCCACTTAACACGCAAGCCTCCGAATTCGGCCTCTGCCTACCCTGCTGTGTGCGGGATATAGCTTGAAGCTATTTTTTTTTAATCATGATTCTGAATGAGAATCGAACTCATAACCAACCGCTGTTCTTCTGTACACGGTTGACTGGATTTTTCCAGTAGATTATCTCTGAAAGAGATTTCTATCTCTTCTAGCGATAAGTACACCTTTGTTCACTAATATATGTATTACATTTTGTATTTTTTTTCTGTACAATAAATTATACATGTGGACCAAAAGTCTAATCTATATAATTTCTATGTTTGTCTGGTCATCCGGCTAAACCAATTTCTTAGGCACTTGGAAATAGGCTGATAGCGCATTACATTCCGTGAAATTGAAACTTGTGATTTGTGGTCATCACACCCAGTTTTTTGGGCATTGTAAATTACTTATACATATATACGAAATATATGCTTTATAGTTACGGATTAATACACAAAAGTTTCCATTTTCAGTCTGTGTAAATATACGTTTTAAAATGAAATGAGACTGGAAAACTTCTAAGTAAAGAGCCTATTATGTAGTGGCTGGTACTTTTCTTTTATTACGATAAAAGGAAAGTACCAGCCACTCAGAATGTATCATTATCAAATAGTATTTTACCAAGTTTATCATTTAAATTTGATCTTTTTGTCGCGCTTACATTAGCTCCACTTTGAATATAACAACATTTTGCAATGTTTATTGACCCTTGAAGATGTCCCCTTGTGTCCACAACTGGTGACATTAAAATATTTTTCGTGGCATGGACCTGACGTCATTTGCTTGGATAAACATGTTCAGAATTTGTTTTTATTTAATTTGCAATGTATGCAACTTTGTCTGGATGGAATCTTGCGACACCATTTTGTAATAGATCGGTATCTTAACATCAAATGAAAAGGCTTAGTGAGAATCACTTGAAAACTAAAGCGTTGTGGCACAGTAGGACAAAGTAGCAAATATGATGGTAATGAGATCTATTTTCACTCGGGGAAGTGGTCACAGTTAAATTGTTTTCATTTTTTATGTGGTTATACATACACTCCCGGCGTTGGGAGTACTTTCGTTACTTTTTTTGTCTTTTGTCTTTTTGTCTGCCAAAAGAGAAGAACATGTCGCTGAACAAAGATTACAATCGTCAGTAACATCTGATATGCGAATTTAAGAGAAGTAAAATACCTATTTATTAAAAGATATTATAATTTTGAGTTCAAGTGTCAATTTGGTAAATTGGTAAACGGAAGTAGTATATCACAAAGTCATGAGCATTAACTAGTTTTTTTATAAAGCAATATTAATAATATTTAAAAACTTATATTTTATTTTTTTATTAGTTTTTCTTCGTAAGTAATAGGTGCGAAGGATGTTAGCGGTTCCTTCACGGTTTATTGAACAGGCGAGGTTAGACGTCGTCTACGTGTATAGACAGACAGTTCTCGACTATTCGTACACTTTCATTTGTTACACTAAATTATATCAAATTATAATTGAAATTATCGATTTTTATGTGCTTTTACACATAAATATTTAGATAAAATATTTAGATTGGTGGAAATATTGAATTGTCATAAGATCCGGACACATGAACACATTTCTCAAGTCAATCAGAATATAAGAACTAAGTTTCACTCAGCTTCTTGATACAATTGTTGTGTTGCAAGGTTTCTTAAATTGAAAAACAGGTAGGTATATAGGTAATCTCGTTTAGCAATTTATAAAGACACTAGCGGCCCGCTCACAGCTTCGCCGCGTGAGCTACTTAACTCTTTCGATATATTTCAACCCTTGTGGGTTGACTTTTGAAAAATAAATAATTAATTAAAAAATAATCATTAACTATATTTAGGCTAAAATTAATTACAATCGGTCAAGCGGTTTACCCTTTAGAGGTTGATTATTAAAAAAATAAGTAGCTTATGTTTTACCCTGGATTTTTTAGTACTTTCATTCCAAATTTCATCCAAATCGGACCAGTAGATTAGCCGTGAAGTCAAGACAGACAAACAGACAGACTTTCGCATTTATAATGTAAGTATGGATTACACGACACGGACACAAAATGATTGTAGAATCATTTTGTGTCCATGTCGTGTTTCCCGGACCTAATCAGATTCTAATTAAAGTAATTGTTGTTTTTAGCTGCACCCGCACACAGCAGGGTAGGCAGAGGGAACCTAGTGTTAAGACACTCCGTTCCTCACTTTCCGCCGAATTCAGAGGCATTGCGTGTTAAGTGACGGAGCTTAACGCCGCGCTTT
Organism: Dryas iulia moderata; assembly: GCA_019049465.1. NCBI lineage: Eukaryota > Metazoa > Arthropoda > Insecta > Lepidoptera > Nymphalidae > Dryas > Dryas iulia. The sequence goes on from CM032418.1 coordinate 1,996,668, forward strand.
GCCTCGACACCAGAGCGAAGAAAATCCAACCCACAACCAGCCTTTTTCAGTGACACGCTTGATCAACGCGATTTCAATTTCGCTGTTTTCAATGCGTTCTAATTAATTTTTAATATTTTTTTTATTAAATAATGATTATAATAATCTTAGACAATAATAATTATCATGAGTAATACAGAATGTACTGTTACCTTAACTGAGACATCAGTTGCGTAAATTAATATTTATTGTATGTCAATACAAATAGGCAAAGATATTATAGAAATTTGAACCGGTTTAATTCAGAATGCGGTTGTAATTTTCGTATATGTTTATTAATTATGATTGAATAAACTATAAAAGTAGTGTGCCATATTTTTTAATATTTTATGTAATTTATGTATGATAACTTGAAATTTATTATTTTTGATTTGGGTGTATAATTCACGGTTTTCCCCGCACAACATTCAAAGAAAATCTAGTATCACGACGTACCTCTCGAATTGCGTGTTCAGTGGCGGAACTCAACGCCGCGCTTTACCATGATCACAAGTTGTAATTATATATATTAAATAAACTCATATAATTAAAATACATAAAGAACGAAAAATATATTTTTCGTAATAAATAAACAATAAAATAAATTGTAAAGCTTTATTGGCTTCTTACGCAGTAAAGACTAGCATACTCATGTTTACTATGTACATATATTGATTTATTGCATCTATACAGTTTAAAGGTGGCGATAGTTAACTGTGGAATGTGTACGCTAACTACTTCATTATAACATTTTATTACTGGTACAAATAAATTTTAGCTTTTAGCGAGTCTTACATATTATTTCAGCAAGATAATAAATAGCTTTAAAATATGGCCTATGTATCGTAATTTGACAGCGTGTGAGTCGAAATGCGATGGTTGTAGGTTCGATTACCGATAATTGTGCAGTTTGAGGGCTTTTTCGAAAATTGCCATTTTTATGACACTCTGGGGCTGTTCTTTGAAGCATAACGAAGGCTATTTCATGGGGGAGGCTGACATTTCCCACTATTTATCATAACGTGTACGCACACGCAGACACATGCACACATACCCACCCAAAATAAGAAAAATATATATATTTATTATCTTTTTTCAAAAAACATACCTAACATATCATTTTTCTTGATCATCTCATTTTAAATGATCATATATTATTTTCAATGATGATATATTATTTTCATTTCTTTGCACTGCTACCCCCTGATAAGGCACCTCTTAACTGGCAACATCGATTTCGAACATGAAGTAGAGAATACGGAGTTTTTTAATATTAGGTTCTTTCTGATATTCTGCTACGCGGAAAAAGCAAGAAGGTTCTTGCTTCTTTTTTGCTAAAATATATTATTTCACTGGACTGAGACTCGGGTGTAAATTTTTTAGGACGACAACAAATACATCAAAATAACGTTGGAGGATTTTCTTACATTGAATATTAATTAGTCAAGGAAATCGTGGCGCAGTTGAAAAGTGTTTGTCTATAACCACGAGGGAATGATTGTATTTAAATTATTTTCATAGCTTTATTATGTTAAGAAGATAAACTGCAATATTGAGTTCTACCCCTCAGCACACAACGTTTAGATTTCAGGCTAAAAATGGATAACGGGGTGCGTCTTGACGCTAGGTTCTATATGACTACGACGTTATGCGGAAAAAGAGATTGTTTAAATAATGGGAGAAGTTAGCCTACCCGTACACAGCAGTGTACGGGATACAAGCATACGTATTATTGTGTGCGAGATAGGTACACCGCATGTACGGGAAGCTAAAAAAAATATAATTTTCTTTTTAAAAATACTATTTTTAAGAGAGAAAATGTATACATATTGTATTATTTACGCGTCTCGTCGTGGGCATTGCAAAACTAGTTATTGGTTTCTTTAGGATTTTTTATATCATTGCCCATATTCTTTACTAACATTTTGAAATTGTATTATATCGTATATACATTACTTATATGACCATACAGACACCTTTATGTTCCTCGAACCCAGTATCAAGACTCGCTCGACTTTACTTTCCATTGTTCAATTCTAAGAATTGCCACTTAAACCAGTCGTAACATTAAATTGGATCATGTGTTTGTTGTTAAGATTTTAAGAGAGTTCAAATTATATGTGAATGATATGCTGCTTTGAAGGTCCTGCCAAATTTATATATTGCCAAGTTTCACAAAAATATGATCGTTTTTAATATATATGTGTGTGTGTATGCCTTATTTAAAAAAAAAACAGAAATAGCTATACATGGTGATATATTCTAAATTAATATTTAAGCAAATATATTGACTAAACGTGATTGTTTTTATTTTTTTAATAGTTTCTTTTTCAGACATTGAGTAGAAAATATTTATTTTGAATATTCATTTACAACATTATATAGTGTAGATAAAGAGGAACGTACGTCGTTTCTCTTTTACTGCAGTACTTATAGTGAGACATTCTCCATATTCCGGGCTAATGTGTTGAGTCACACTTTGCATAACTTTACTGAAATGAAAACAACATTTTAAATAGTATTCCTCCCAATTTTATCCAAACACACGGTCATACAAGTAATAAAAAAAAAATGCTTACCGAATACCTTTCAATGTTAAAAGAATCTTCCAAGATAAAAAATAATACCTTCGCATTTAGCTATATAACAGGGTAATCGGAGAGGACCTAGTGTCAAGAAACTCCGTTCTCAACTTTCTGCCCGAAATCGAAACATTACGTGTTGAGTGGAGTACCGCGCTTAGATGCCAGAGCGGAAAATGGAAATAATATGTAATGGGAATAATATTCCTTCAAGTGGGAATTAAACCCACAACCCTTGCGTTTACAGTCAACCGCTGTCCCAATTCGCTATAACAGCGGACGATAGGAGGAATGCCATTACATGCGTGTAATAAATAAGCTTGTTTGCCAAAAAAATATTGAAAAAAAATGATCCAGGTTCTAGCCACTGCACCAGTCGTGGCGCAGTGGCTAGAACGCCTCCGAATTCGGCGGTGCATGGGGAACGGAGTGTCTTAACACTAGGTTCCCTATGCCTACCCTGCTGTGTGCGGGATAAGTACAGCGTGAAGCTAAAAAAAAAGGTGATCTTTCAAGTTCGTTTATTAAAAACGAAACAATCTACCTCCATATAATATTTAACATATATGTATAACATTAAAATTGGCAGATGGGTTACGCAAACTTCGAGCAGACCGGCCATGGCATCCATTTGCGTCAGTTCTCCCGCGCGTTCGTGCTCGAGGACGAGAGCAATCTAACGCGTATTGTGTTCGTATCTGTTGACGCTGCTATGATGGGCAATGGGGTACGGCGAGAGGTATGGAAAATAAGACTGATGTTTTTTCTACAGTTTATTTATTATATTCTACAAGGTAGGTTATTTGATTTGATAATGGGAATCAAATAAAAGTTTTAGGCCAGTCGTGGCACAGAGACACAAAGTGTGACCTTAACGGTGACTGGTTGTGGGTTCGATTCCCACTTGAGGAGGGGAAATATTTAATATTTCCATTTTCTTCGGTCTGGTATCAAAGCAAAGCGCAACCTTAACTTCCGCCACTTAACATGACTCCGGAATCGCTGAAAAAGGGGGAACTGAGTGTCTTAATACTACGTACCCTCTGTTGTTTGAATTGATTACAGAAATATGTGATCTTCAATTTTATTATGGTGGTTATTTTGGATTAACAACAATGTTATCTATATAATTAAATTGTCTTCAGAATTAAAGATATTTATTTCATTACTAAATTTCATTTTAATCAGACATTGGCAATTACTCACTAACTTGACTAGATAATGATCATTTAGATAATTTTTAAGAAAAATAAAAATTTGAACGCAGTGGAATTCGAACTTGGACTTGAAAACCATCCAAGCGCATCAGAGCGCTAAGCCATCAGAACCTAATATTTATTATACGTTTTCTAAGAATATTTTTCATATACTTAACTGTGATAATAAACTTCAAAATTTTTAAAAAAAGTTAAATGAAGTACAAATTCTTGGAAAAATAAATAATTTATTTTGGTGTACCAATTGCACATATATATTATTATGTGGGTTTATGTTTAAAATATATACTCGTATGTCAGTTCAAGTTGAATTTCGTAAGCGTTAAGTGTAAATTGCAATTATACTTACTTTGTGGTACAATGTAAATACATTGTACACAAGCTGTAAACTACCTAAGGCTGTAAATTTAAATTATGCATGCATAAAATGTTTGTATTGCCCATACCAGTATTGCTACCTGTCATATTTTTTTTAATTTCTACTTATATACTTGAAACTGTTTGCAAGTTGTTTAAAATTATTATAAATGGTAATAGGTAATTATTTAGATTACTAACACAACAACGAACTATAGTGCGCTTTTAAAACCGTCGTGGCACAGTAGACGTTTCTCACTAAACAAGATTAGTTGTGGGTTCGATTCTCATTTGGGGGTATGATAACGGTGTAATTATTTTCTTTGCTTCTTTCTGGTAAGTAAGCAATGCCCAACATTGAGTTCCTTCACTCAAAACGCAAAGTTTCGTTTTCCTACGAAAAGTAAAGAATGAAGTGTCTTAATATTAAAAAATATATAATTTTAAATGACTAATAAAGTCTTAATACAAAAATATAACTCAATCCGGAATAGAACCCACGACCTTTAGCTAGTAAGTCACAATTTATTTAATACTTTTATCAGGTAATAAAACGCCTACAAAAGAGATACGGAGATCTCTACAACGAGAATAATGTGATAATAAGTGGAACTCATACACACTCTACGCCGGGAGGTTTCCTGTTGGACTTCCTCTTCGATCTGCCTATACTGGGTTTTGTTAAGGAGACTTATGTTGCGTATATTGCGGGTATATTAAAAGTAAGTTTGTTTTATTATGTTTCTCTTTGAAATTCTCGGGTTCATAGGAACCCGGTCCTTTGGAAGATTTGCGTGGGGGGACACAGGTCCAATACGTAGAGGCCCCTTAGAAAATAATAAAATCTTTTACTGTGACGCATCAGCCGGGATCCATCTCTGAGTAACCAAAGTAAATTGCCCACCAATTGGTCACCGGCTAATGCGTAGGAACTAGAGAAAAGTATTATTATTATTATTAGTTCTCTAAGTAATGAAAAAAAATAGTAATAGAGATACTTAAATTTGTGTTTTTTACCGCTTTAGGCTCTAATTATTTAAGGTATAAATCTATCTATACAATATAGTTAAGTGTTCAAGAGGCTATAGTTTCGCAGTGAGTTTAGCATTTTAAACGCTATTGGTTGTGGATTTAATTTTCATTTGGGGAATTGATTTTTATTTAAATTTTCATTTCTTCCTTCTAATACCAAAGACAAAGCGCGTCGTTTAGTTCCGTCATTCTACACGCAATGTCTCAAATTCAGCTGTAAATGGAGAACGGAGTGTCCTAACACTCTCTCTCTAAGCACAAAGACCATGAGGTCATAAATCCAATCAACGTCAAAGTCAAATAATTGTATTCAAAATAAGAAGTTACATGCTTCATTTTTTTGAACGTCAAATAGTTTGCCACCGGTTCACTAAATTTAATGCCTCAGACTCTCTAGAGAGACTATCTAATATAGGAGTAGTATTTTCATACCTATAATAAATTTCTTATATATTAATTTACCTATTACATTATAATTACAGAGTATTATAATCGCTCATAACAATATAAAACCAGTGCGTATGGAGTACGGCGAAGCGGAGTTGTTAGATGCCAACATTAACCGGTCGCCCACATCGTATCTACTGAACCCACCTGAAGAGAGAGCTAAGTTGGTGAATTTCTTTTGCTTTTACTTTGTATCAAAAAAAAAAGAGATAAAATTGCGAATGCAATATATTTTATATGGAATTGTGGTCTAGTTGAAATTTTTATATCTGAAAGCGATATCAATTAGGGAGTAATCTCAGAATTTCAGAAATATTTAATATTTTCTCAGCATAGCAGGAATTTAGTGTTACACTCTGTTCTTATAGATATTGCGTGATATTGCGTGGTAAGTTACAAAACTTTACACCGCGCTTTGTCTTATGTACTAGAGCGGAGAAATGAAAAAAATATATATGAAGTCATTCCCCTATTGAGAATCGAACCTACAACCATCGTGTTACATTCCAATAACAGTTCAAAGTTGTGCAATTGTACAGCGTCCGATTGTTGCCGCCATTGTTGTGTGCGCACAGTTAATTACATATTATGTATATAAAACATTTTTTAGTTCCAAAAAACGTAGGTTTTTCATATCCATATTTTTTATATCAAATGAATATATTACTTATAATTATTATTTGAAAGTGCGAGTGCTTGGTAGCACTTTGTTGCGTTAGTATATGTACACATGCGTGTGTACGTGTATGTATTCTTGTGTTATAAACACTTTTTATTGAGTTTAAGGGTAGTCGTAACTTATGGGTACACAATGGGACTGTAAACGCGACCGGTTGTACTTTCGATTCCCACTAGACGAATTGACATAATTATTTAAAATTACAGTTTTTTCAGAAAAACAGATAAATAATATTAAAAAATCTTCCTACTTCAGATACAAGTACGATGTAGACAAAACCCTCGTGCAAGTGCGTTTCATATCGCCCTCCGACAAGATGGTGGGCGTCATCAACTGGTTCGCAGTGCACCCCACCAGCATGAACAACACCAACCGACTGATATCCTCCGACAACGTGGGATACGCCTCTTTGCTTATGGAGAAAGCGCTTAATGGAAATAATACGTTGCCTGGCAAGGTGAGCTCAAAAAAAACTTTTTTTTATCTCGAAAGCTATCTTATGAACGTTTGAAATTAATCTATTATCGGTGAAATAAAGTGGACGTCTAAAAATGAAAAATTCATGATGACTTTTTTTTAATCTCAATTTGCAATCTCTCGATATGCTGCGTATTGTTTTTCTTTGATTTAAATTATACATTTGAAATTAAATTTTTAAATATTACTAAATGAAGATAAGTTAAAAATACTTAGATTTAAACAGTTCTTTTTTTTAATTTAACATTTTAAAAGTTAAATTAGTAGTAGTTATTCACGTATTTTGTACATGAAAAACATTTTTAGAAGAGGTATAAAAATTTCTTGTTTTGTTCATTTTTTTTGCGTTCTTTTTAAATTATTTTTTCTTCTTCTTTGAAATATGGCAATTACATAAAGAACACTTTTAATAATCATTAAATGCAATATTTATCATTTTATTACTAGAAAATTTAGAACCAATTCAGTCAAGTGCTAATGTCAGGTGTGACGTAACATGATAAATTAATAGCATATTACATATTAGATTTATAATAGTAATATTCTACCTTATCGTTTAATTAATTTTATTTCATAATATTATTGAAATTTCTGAGTGGTAAAAATTTAAAATGAATTAAATTAAATAAAAAATTGTTGAGTTTAGTCGGCTTTTGACCCTTGAACGTGTTACGTAAAAGAGTGCAGGTGCCAATTTCACTACTTATGCATATTCATATTACAAGAAAATCTTTAAAATATATGTTTTATTAATGTATAGTATAAGCATTTGCTGAGTTTTTTGTTCGTTATTTTAAATTTTTTTGAGTGCATTATTTTCTTTTCTTACGATTTATTTTTGGGTTTAATATTCAATTTGTAGTAATATAAATAGATATTTAAAACTAAAGCTACTATTTTTGTTATAATTTTAATTTGTTATAACTACTTGAAAACAATTGAAAAGTTGCAAATTTGAATAGTCAGTTTCATATTCCAGTCAGTTTCAAAGTCATATATTGTTACTACATGTATAGGTTAATATAGTAGTTTATATTAACAAAATACTAAACTTGATGTTGATTAAATAAAAACACTCTATATTTATAGAGGCCATGTTACCGCAGTAGGAGGTTAGGAATTTGATCCCCAGTCAAGGAAATCCCTGTTTTCGAACGCACTGTTCTGACAAAAAATTTCTGGGTCTGCGGCTAAATGCTTGAAATTCTATTTTCAGGTAAACGGATGTTACTGATGTGTTTCAGTTTGATAAAATGTAAACCAACTCTCCCTCATATTTCCACCATTCCCATCTTTCCTCCTTCCTAGAGTAAAGGAGGGGCCTTTACTCTAAAGGCCAGCAACCCATTCACAACTCTTCTCATGTTGTGAACTCAGTGGGGCAAAATTTAATTGCAATTAACAATTAAATAATAAATATCAAGATTATTTGCTTCTCCGGAAATCACAATTAACAAATTATTCATTGTTAGTTGTAGCGTAAAAGTAAACAATTAATTCATTTTAGGTAATTGTTATCCTTATGTAAGTTTTCCCACAAACAAATAATCATTCGTTAATATTTAATTGCAATTAAGTTTTGCTCAACATTATTTGTAGTTGTTTATGTGCAAAAGTAATTTACCATCAGATGGTCCTTCTGTACATTTAAGTCTTTTTATACATAAAAAAATTACACTACTTAACATTTTTATCATAACAAACTAAATTTGGTGTACCTCAGGGTCGCATAGTATGCGCATTCGCATCAACCAACCTCGGCGACGTGTCACCAAATACAAGAGGGCCTCGATGCGAGTTCTCCGGCAAAGTGTGCGATCAACAGAAACTACAATGTGACCTGCCTAAGGAAAGATGTTTTGCATCTGGACCGGGAAGAGATATGTTTGACAGTACTAGGATTATCGGGAGTAAACTGTTTGAGACTGCTATGGTGAGATTGTTTTTATAGTTTTCATAGCTTTTAATAGCTCAAACGTTTCTTCGGTTGCCACAAAAATAAGTACATTTTCATTTTTACATGCAAAATTTCGTCACCTATTTTTAGCCATTTAGAGGTTGATATGAAAAAAAGGAAGTGGCTTTCGATTGATCTAGCATTTGGAATTCGGTCAAGCCATTTAGATTTCTCTCATAAACTTTATCCCCTGTTTTGATTTTTTAGAAGTAGTTTTTTTTTTTAAATGTTAGTAAGTTTTATGTTTGACCCTGGATCATCAACAATTTTTATTTCGGATTTCATTGAAATCGGATTGGTAGATTAGTTGTAAAAGCGTAACAGACAGATAGACTTTTGCATTTATAATATTTGTATAATTTCATAATTATTGTCGTACAAGAACCACGAATCAGCTATTGTTGTTACGATAAGGCCCAAAGATGTTGACTACAAATGTTGAGACACATTAGTTGAGAAACGAACCTGTTTTGCAGTTAAGTGTTTAAAGGTCATGAGACAAGTGCAATATTAAATATGAATCTTTACAGGCTAGTCGTGGCGCAGTGGCATGAACGTGTGACTGTAAACGACTGGTTGTGGGTTCGATTCCCACTCGAGGTGTGGAAATATTTAATATTTTCATTTCCTTCGCTCTGGTATCAAAGACAAAGCGCGGCGTTAAGTTCCGCCACTTAACACGCAATGCGTCCGAATTCGGCGGAAAGTGGGGAATGGAGTGTAACGTTTCTTAACACTAGGTTCCTTCTGCCTACCCTGCTGTGTGCGGGATACAGCGTGAAGGTAAAAAAAAAACCTTAACAATATTTTCAATATGGACAACTATATTATTTATTGAAATTATGATCTAAACAAGTATTCTGACATAAACAATATGTTGAATTTTTGAACCAGACATCTTATAAATTAATTTTATATTTCTTATAATATAATAATTCTCCATTTCATATTTTCCAGAAAGTTCTAAAGCAACCAGGCGAGGATCTAACCGGTCCTCTCGCCATTATCCACCAGTTCGTGGACATGCCCAAAGAAGAAGTATCGCCTTACGATCCTGTTACCGAAACTTTTAATGCTGTATGTATTATTAAAATTTCTAGAATTATTCTTTATTTTTATGTAAGAATCGAACCTAGGACTTGTAGTATTTCATTTTGTATGTATTACGAATATGGAGGCATTACGTGTTAAAAGGCGGAACTTAACGCCGCGCTTTACCTCGACACCAGAGCGAAGAAAATGGAAATATTAAATATTTCCACCCCTCGAGTGGGAATCGAACCCACAACCAATCGCTTTACAGTCACACTTTTGTGCCTCTGCGCCACGACTGGCTACAAATGAGTTGCGCTGGCAAATAAGTGTCATATGTAATAAAATAAATATTACATTACATCATTAATATTTCATATACTTGCACTAGCCTCTACAGTTGCTCTTAAACAAGTAATATTACTCTACTAGAGAATCATATCTTTTCACTCTTTACTTTATATTGGTATACAGTTTTAAATAGTTACATGTTTATTTAAATACTTAGAAAACGTAGTGGGACCTGTAAATATTCCCCATATGATTATTTTAACATAAAAGTTTAAAACATAAAAATTATAACAATAACTCTAAAATTCCAGAGCACCAAAGTCCAGGGTTGCGTTCCGGCTATGGGCTACAGCTTTGCAGCGGGAACTACAGACGGTCCGGGTGCCTTCGACTTCTCACAGGGGACTACCACTTCGAATCCGCTGTGGAACGCCGTGAGGGACTTCATAGCTGAACCCACGAAGCAGGACGTGGCGTGCCAGGCGCCTAAACCTATATTGTTGGCTACTGGGCGGGTGGGTAGTTTTAATATGTTGAGTATTTAAAAGCGGAAATAATAAACTAACTTATTAAATAATATTGTTAGATATTCTTTCGTTATTTTTAATATATTTTATTAAGAAAGGTGATTTTAGCTTGCCAAAAAATAAATAAGTTTGGATAAGTTATATAAACATGAGTTTACTTTAGAAAGTGAAAGCTGAAGTAAAACTTTTGAAATCTATGAGAGAATGAAAACGTGTATTGCCATTTCGATCTGTTGCACCTACAGAAATAAAGACAATTTAAGTTTGCCTTTTTTATCTTCATTAACTTCATTTTCCTTGCCCGATCACACTTTTCGTGATACTCTCGCCACACATTCATCAGTTAATTAACTAATTCCAGGGTTGCGTAACGAAGTTTTCCTCTAAGTCTAGCTTCTTCAGTATAAATAAATCATATTTACCCTATTACTGAAAAAAATATTTCAATAAGTAGCAACCCTACATTGTCTCTTACATCAAATCGAGACAAAATTCCCTAGCAAAAACCAAATAACCACCAAATTCTCCCCATTCAGGCAAAATTCCCTTACGAGTGGCAACCCCACATCGTGTCGTGCACGCTCGCGCGCGTCGGCGGCCTCACTCTCGCGGCGGTGCCCGGGGAGTTCACTACCATGTCTGGAAGGCGCTTGCGTTCCGTTCTACGGTCTATTACGTCTGAGCGTGTGGTGTTGGCTGGGCTGTCTAATATATATTCTGATTATATAGCCACGCCGGAGGAGTATCAGGTTGGTATTTACTATTTTTGTTTGATGATGGATATTGAAATATTTAATATAAATAGTTTCTCTCGGATGTTCGGGTATCAAACCTGCAATAATCACTTAGTTAAGTAGACTCAGAAACTAGAATAATAATAAATATTCAAAAAGCAGAAGCTTGTTTAAATCTAAAGAGGTTAATATTTTCACTGAAACGAAAGTGAGTAAAAATAAAATATCTATGAGAAGTGTTCCGAAAGGATAGTCTCTAAGTACATTTAAAAAAATGTAGTAATAAATTAATATTAAAATACTAATATATTTTATATGGAACAGGCACAACGTTATGAAGCAGCATCGACTATATTCGGACCCCACACTCTAGATATTTACCTCAACAAGTATATCGAACTGGCAAACGCATTGAAACAGGTAATTTTTACTTTTATTTAAATTTGTATATAAATTATATCAATTGATTATTTTTTTTTCAAAAACATTATTAAAAAATGTATAAAATTTTTGAAAGTAGCGGAAATCGAACCCTTCTAGGAAAAAGTCCAAGTGCTCTGAGCACTATGTCATACGTATAGAAAGTACTACGCTTTCCGCCAAATTTTGAGGCATTGAATGGTAAGTGGCGAAACTCAACGCTGCGTTTTACCTTGACGCCAGAGCGAAGAAAATGGAAATTCTAAATATTTCCACTCCTCGAGCGGAAACCAAACCTACAACCAGTTGCGTTGACAGTCGCACTTTGTGTCCATAACCCACGACTGGCCTCAAACTAAATAAAACGAACTTCAGCATAACTTTTTTTTTTTTTATATTTATTAATATAATTTTATTTACTATTTCAGAATACAAAACTAGACCCAGGCCCCTCTCCACCAGATTTCAGTGAACAGTTAATAACGTTAGTGCCTCCAGTGTTATGGGATTCAGCACCGTGGGGTCACGAGTTCGGTGACTGCGTGAAGCAACCTGACAAGTATTATGGCTACGATGACACTGTTGTTGCTGTTTTTGTTAGTATTTTGATCATTTTTGTTGTTAAGTTTAAATTTTAAAGTAAAGAATTTCATTATGTTGCTTAAGCAATAACATAAAAAAATAGATGTATATTTGTTCTACTTTAAACTATAATAAAAAGTAAATACAGAATGTTTGTAGATATATAATATTCGTATCTAAAGAATAGACTAACTATACTATAATATTCGTATATGAAGAAATTGAGTCTTAAGAAAAGTAATTCAGCGTATTGGGTATTATAATGGGAAGAGTAATTAAGTCCACATAAACAAAATCTTGATTAAATAGTAATTGTGCCTAATATTATTGATACACATTAAAATATGCTTGTAAGATGCGATGATAAAAATGATAATAATATATCCCACTTCTGATGTAGAATATCTAAAGAATGATGATATACCTCACTTATGATATAAGTAACACATAACGAATACGTATGTAGATTGATAAACGTCAGGAATGGTTCTTGGGCGTAGGCAACGGGCCAGGAGCGTATTATAACATTACACACTACACGAACGCATATTAACTACGACACGTAATAGAGACTACGGGGCACCGAACCCCTCGCGATTACAGGGAGAGGAACTCTAAAGCAGTGCCTGGGGCTTGTGACCCAAGTGCAGGCTTAAGGGTACCCTTTATAATCGATAAACACTCACCTCCACTGCCCGAGCTCCTCTCACCACCGAACTTACACTTAATCACGTTATATTATAAGCACACAGGGACAGGGCGTCCCGCCTAGTAACTAGCACTACCGCGGCTCAACGTCAACTATGCAACAGCCTTTTTTTTTTTTTTTTTTTTTTTTTCTCTCGAATGTGTAGTATGCTGTTGGCCAGAGCGGCCTCGACAGCTTCACCGGGCTTTGGGGGAGGCCGAGCTATATGAGCTCTGACCTTGGCTTGGAATCCTCGCTTGTGAGGAAGCCATTAAATGACGACGACGGCATGGCAAGGGCGTCTCAGTTGAGACTCGAACCTCGACTTGCGACACCGTTTTAGTGGGGGACTTTGCTTTGCTCTGTCCGAGCTATGCCTAGCTAGGGGCGCTGGTGCCCGGGGCGGTATCGGACCGTTGAATAACTGGGACCTCGTCTCCACCGGCGGGGACGGTGTGTGTATCGTGTGTGTTTGCGTGTGTGTTTGAATTTACCTAACACTTCAGTAATGGCGTCAGTTTGGGTGAGAATTTCCCTAGGCCTCGCGGGGCGTTTTTTACTGACCGTGTAATCGCAGGCGCTTACCACCAGCGGGTTCGGATGCGTAGCTGCTTTTTCGAAGTAGCTACTGGAGAGTTTCCGGCAGTGCTCTTTTACCGAATCGAGCTTAGTGTCTTTGTGCAAATCTAAGTTACGTACGTACCACGGGGCGCCCGTGGCGTAGCGCAAGAATTTATTTTGCAAAATCTGAAGTCTACGAAGGTCTGTGTGTCCGAATACAACACAGGCGTACGCGAAGATGGGCCTGACACACGTTTTGTACAGGCGGTTTTGTGTTTGCGGAGGGACATCTTACTTTTGGCGCAAAGTAATGGATATAATCTACTTAATACGAAGCTCGCTTTGCGGCGGACGTACGTTATGTGCTCTCTGAAGGAGAGTTTCCTATCTTTGATTACGCCGAGGTATTTCGCGGAATTAGCCTCGGGAATCGGTTTGCCTAGCAGACGGACGGTTGGTATGTCGTCGGTTCGGCGAAGAGGGAAGTATACTAGGGAGCTTTTCTCCGGATTGACTTCTATCCGCCATTTAGTTAGCCATCTACCGAGATGGTTCATGTCTTTTTGCAAGTTATTCGCTATATTGACTGACACTCTGCCGGAAGCGTAGATTGCGGTATCGTCCGCGTAGAGAGCGAGATTGCTCCCACCGACTTTCGGAACGTCGTGGGTGTACAGATTGTACAGAAGCGGGGATAATAGGGAGCCTTGCGGGACTCCGGCTCTAACGGGGCGGCTTGAAGAGAGGGTGCCTTCGACCCGGTATCTGAACGAACGGTGTGAGAGATAGTCTCTCAGAGTGTGAACGAGCCTATCAGGGAATTGCGCTTTCATTAATTTGACTAGAAGGCCGTTGTGCCAGACTTTGTCGAAAGCCTTGGCGACGTCTAAGAAAATTGCAGCTGATGGCATCAATCTCGCTTTTAATAACAGGTATTCCGTGAGGCGGTGTACCTGGTGAACGCTGGAATGTTTGGCTCTAAAGCCGAATTGTTCGGGCGGGGTGAGATTCTTGGCCTCGACGATGGCCTGAAGTCGCGAGAGTAGTATACGCTCGTATATTTTGCCTACAGCGCTGAGAAGACTGATGGGGCGATAATTGGCGGGTGACGCGCGCGGTTTACCCTATGCAACAGCCAGTCCAACGACTGCTTTATACCTTTTCTTACTAACAAGTTTATGTCACTACGCATTAGTCATATCGGCCAGCTGACACCTGACAAGTTGAGTCATAGACGGGATTATAGTATAACAGAGAGGCGCTACGCCTTGCGCCGACATGTATTACATTTATGTCTATATTAATATGTATACATTTGTATACAGGTATCAGGTCATCCGCGTAACAGCGCACAGAGGAGTCGCGGGTTCGCATCCGTGGAGCGCCTCGTGTCGGAGGCGGACGACGCGTGGGTTACCGTCGCTTCGGATGCTGATTGGGAGACTAAGTAATATATTCAATATTGTTATTTATTTAGTTATAAGTACTCTTGTGTGTTAGTGGAAAGTGGAGACCGAAATGTCGAGATAGTAGGGTCTCTCTGCCTACCCTGATGATTTCCTTGAAACTGTGGAAAGTAATGTGTATTTATTTTCCTGTGTATATATATATTACTGTGGAGAACGGACGGCTTAAAGATAAGTTCCCTTTGTAACTTTTTGATACCGGGCATTTATCTGTCAAATACTGATGTCTAAGTCTAAATATATAACACAATCGTCATGTGGTGAAACAACTTTTGACAATATTTTTAATCAACTAATAACCATCGTGGCGCAGTGCAACACCAAAGTTAATTTTGGGTTCAATTCGACTTGGGGAAATGGTTAAGGTTTAATATTTAAGGTTTATTCGTTCCTTCGATCTGGTAACGCAAAAAGCGTAGTGTTGAAACTATTCAACACACAAGTGGAGAATAAAATGTAGATATTAGGTTCTCTGCCCACTACTACGCGACTATGTGGAAAAAAAAATTACCAATCAAAAAATTTAAACATATCAAAGGTATCCTAACAGTACAGTGAAGATTATAGCTTAGTACTAACAGCGCATAATTAGATAAAGGAATAATAGAAATCGTATTTTGTTTATAACAATATTTAAAATTTATTTTTTTATAATAATATTTAAAATGTATTTTTTTTATAACAATATTTAAAATTTATTTTTTTATAATAATATTTAAAATGTATTTTTTTTATAAAAACATAAATTTCTATTCTTATATTTCCACAGATTCATCTGGAAACGCAATTCCAAAATCCTTGGCACCAGCGAAGCACGTGTAGAATGGGAGATCCCGCCGGGCACCGAACCCGGTACCTACCGCCTACATCACTACGGCAGCTACAAGTATATACTGGGCGGTATTTATCCTTACCACGGTTTCTCTGATTCATTTCAAGTTACTTAATTCGTAGGATATTTGTGTATGTATATTTTAGAATTATAGTGATGTAACTCAAGATTTTTTACACATTTTCATAGATTTTTTTATATATTTTGGTATTTGAAAATAAATTAGTGGGTAGTAAAGTATATATGTAGGCAAACAAAAACCTGTAGTGTGGACTACAAATTGTACTGTAATATGTTTGAAACGTTGGGTTTTCTTTGTAATAGCAAATAATATGCGATTAATTCAATTAATATGCGATTAAAACAATTTTCAATACAAATTATCATAAAGTCCTAAAAATAGGTTTTTTATGATTATTTTTTTAAAATTCTAATTAAAATCTTTGAGTTAGATCATTTTGATTCTAACTGTAAGTATAAGTAAGTGATATATAGTATGTATATAAATAGTATTTACTTGATGTATTACAATTTTGTATGTAGCTTGTAAATTGGTTTTGGATTATTGATTTTAAAGTCACTATATTAATATTTTTAAAGTACCATTGGCAAAGAATAATGTTTTAGAAAAACGTATAAAATTTCGTTCAAAAGATAAGAACGTCTAGTTCGATTGTATATAATAAATAGGACGGATTCTAGCTAGTGCAGGTTTGAATCCGGCTGCATTCAAATTTTTGATATGTTTTTCTTAAATATATATTTTTTTTCATATGTCATTAGATTATAAATGAGATTAATTGGTGTGTTATTAGTTGATTATTTAATTATGGCGCAGTTAACGTGTGTCTATTTGAGATAGTTGAGGGTTTGATACCTGTTAATGAAAATGTTGCTCTAATTTTTTATTTTTTTATTAAAAAATCTTAATCAGTGAAAGTCACTAAAATAGATCAAACATATAAAATTATGCTTAATTGTGGTAATAGGGTTCTTAAAGGTAATTTACTCTATATACATATTTATAGGCTCATATTCATATATGATTTTCACTAATATTTTAATTTCCTATAGTAGCCCGATTGCAAACGCGTTGGTTGTGGGTTCAAGTATCACTTGGGGAAAAGATTATATTCAAAATTATTTTCATTTCTCCGCTCTTGTGATAAGACGAAATGCTGCGTTGACTATCTCCACTTAACACGCAATATTACGAAATATTGCATATCAAGTGGAAAATAGAGAATAGAGTGTATTGACACTAAGTTTTCTCTGCGTGTCGTACTGTAAATGCGGGAGAAAAATATATATTTTTTATTTTTTTAATTTGTATTATAGAGTAGTGGTCATAGCTTCCCAAAGATTGTTAGTAAACCTTGCCTTGTTTTTAGTTTGTATGCTAGTCTTTTATATACGTATATTTTAAACGTAAATTTTAAAATAATATTGTAATTGTTTAAGAAACATTATAACTATTTGCTCTACTATTTTGTGTTACTAAACTATTGTGTTCATAATGTATTAATTATACGTATTGTAAATACTTAAAACTAAAGGTATTATAAATTACATATTATAAAAAATATATTGTACTATGTATGTATGTATAAAAAATGCCATATAATATCATAAGATAAAAAATGAAAATATATTTGTACAATAAATAAATATAATGTAATATACGTAAACGCGTGTTACTGTAAAAGTCTGCATTGTGATTTTTTTTCAGTATACAATAAAAGTTCGGAAAATTTTATAAAGAAATAAATTGGACTTTTACAGTGACATATTTAACAAATAATTGCTACTTAAGCGGCCAATCCTTCAATATTATTGTACAATATATTAGCAAGCAAAGAATAACATTGTGCAATATAAATATTTGTACAATAATATTGAACTTTATGTATTGCTTACTGCTGCTTTTGCCGTTATTAGTAACAAACGAAACAATAACATATTTTTGATAACAATCAGAGCTTGCCTTATTGATTAAATTATTGTAGAAATAAAGAAATGATTTATTCGTTTATTTTTTATTTTATCGTCTTAATACTTAGTGCACTTGCAGACAACAGATAATAATATAGGAATATTTTATAAAAGTCATGAACGAGTCAAATATTATATGATTAGCATATTACTTTTATGTCATGTTGATCTATCGAATATAATAAAGTTTGTAACTTTGTTTGTAACGGGGTTGATGCCAGATTAAAAACTTTTGGATTGGAAATCCAAAGGTTTTTAATGTTGCGAAATACTGAAAATTACCGATTATGAAAATTCGTTCGTAATTAGAAAGCTACATTATTCAGGAGTGCTGGCTTTATTTTATTACGATTGAACGGAAAAATTCAGTGAATCCTACAACTCGGAACGAATAGGGGATAAAAATCACAGATCACGAGGCGAAGCCGCAAGCGGGTTGCTAGTATATTATATAATATTACTTTTACCATTTAATGGTCATTTTTCGGCTGTATATAGGTAATAAATGAAAAAAATTAGTTTGCCCCCGGTTCCCTCGTAGCAGTGTAGTTAGAGAGAACCTAATGACTTAAAACACTCCTTTCTTCACTTTCTTCCCTAAATCGAGACTGAGTATCAAGAAGCGGAACTCAACGCCGGGTTTTGTCGTTGGTACCAGAGCAGAATAATGAAAATATTTTGAATATAATCATTTTCGTTCATCTCGAGTGGGAGTCGAACCAATTGCTTTGTCCTACTTGAGCGAAAAAATTAAAATAATATTTACATATATCTTTCATTCATACACCGAGTAGGACCGAACTTGCAACCAATGTTACAGTCAGACGCTGTGCCACTGCGCCACGATGGCGCCTTCATTGTTTTAATATTTTAATAATAAGTTATTATAAGATAATCCATTTAAAATGATAATTAAGTGCATACCATAAATATGTATTGATATTATTACTCTGTTCAAGTTTATCTGACAACTTTATCTGTGAAAGAACAATTTGTAATTAGCCATTTTATCTTTTCCACAGATTATATCTTAAATTTTCTATTTATGTTTCTCTTGGCAGATACATTATCATTATATTATATTATTTACATAAACATTAATATATGACAAAAAAATAATAATAAATATTATATAAATATGGGAACACTTGTCTGTCTGTGTGGCTATTTCTCACACCATTTGTAGACGCGACATGTAGTGGATTCGATTCCAATATTTGGAGGAATTATAATAATTAATTAATTATTTTTATTGTTTGTCAGTTGAGCTCCGCGACTAAACACGTATCGTCTCGATTTCTGGCGGAAGGCTCTAGGATACATAGATCTTAGAGTGCTATACGGGATAAAGTGTGAAACTATATATTTATATATTATCCAGACGTAGTCAATAAATAAATACTTAAGTAAGTACGTTAACAAATCGCTTTAAAAGTCGACAACTATAACAAATAGAAAAAGAACTATTTTTATAGCATTCAACGTGTTTTTCAACATTTAAGATGTTAAATAACACATTTTGAAAACATGCAAGTTTGAACATAGCCGGATTTGAACGTGCGCGTTGCAACCGACATAAATGTGGGTCTGAGTCCTGCTGTGTTTAATTTTTTATTCGTTTTCTAATAAAGTTTTAGAAAAAGAGCTTTTCTCTGCTACTTTCCTCAAATGCATTGTGTGATATATGTATATTCATTCAGAAAACAGAGTGTCTTGACATCATTCCCTATCTACATACAAATAGAAGAATTATATTTCATTTATATTTTTTTATTTTTCATATTTAATCCACAATGCATAAAAAGATATATTAAAAAACGTGGCAAATATGTACAACGAGTTTATGATAAAATCAAAGCATTAGGTTATAATCCCTAGTTAATGATTGATGAAGATTCCTTATCGCTATATCACCATGTGGTCGAAAAACGAAAGAAATTTATTCAATTGTTTTTAATTCATAATTAGTTCTCAATGTACTGAAATAGGATTAACAGTACATTGTGTTTAGATTTTTTTTTAATAAAAAAAAATGGCGATCTCACTAACTGGTAAGTTAGTGATACTATTTGTGTCACTAGCCGTGATAGGTGGTTTGACGGCTGTGATAGTGTTGGTGGTGAATGATAGTGTTAAAGATGATGATTCTGTATCTACCACCACGGCAGCTCCGACTCCTGACCCTGATGTGTATCAAGTGGGGGTCGGTATAGGGGATATGACGGGACCGCCTGTTGAAATTACTTTTGTAAGTAATGTTTTTTTAAATGTGGGTAGATGTTTTTTTGTGTAGTGTGCCAGGGGTGAGCTAACTGTGGCACATTTGATAATTTTGTGCCAAACGTTTATTTGTTATGGATATTCTCTTGCTATTTTTTATATAGGACTCTACTCAATCAGTCAATTTTATAAAATTAATAAATTAAACTAAGTTTGCTCACCACTGGTGTAAAGTGAAATTGTCATAAATTTCTGTAGTCAGTATTGATATCTCATCAAAAACAAATGTACAAATCAGAGCCCAGTTCAATGTTAAGAATAGATAATACCTACTGTTAATATTGAACTTGGTTCCAATTTTAATGTTTGTTGAAGGCGTCCACGAATACTAGAAACAAATAATTTTCAATGTTAGCGTGACAATTTATCGATTTTCTTGGCTTAGTTTACTTAATATTTTTATGTATACGATTTATTTTGTAGGTAGCAAGATGAATGACTAAAGTGTATATTTTGTACGATAGACTAAAACTATTAATATACCTACGTACATATAAAAATCGTCAATCGTGCGTCATGGCACAAGTCGGGTTTACAGTCACACACTGCTCAGTGTGACTGTAACGCGACTGATTGTGGGTTCGATTCCCACTCGGAGAATTGAAATATTTAATACTAGCGGCCCGCTCGCGGCTTCGCCGCGTGAACTTTTTCGTTATATTGCAACCTTCGGGGGCGCATATTTAAAAAATAAAGTAACCTATGTTAAAGCTTAGATTATCAAATATATTTCTGCCAAAGTTCATTACAATTGGTCAAGCAATGTAGATTTTTCATATAAACTTTCATCCCCTATTTCAACCCTTTAGAGGTAGATTTTTGAAAAAATAAGTAGTCTATGTTAGACCCAGTCACTTTTACTACTTTCATTCTAAATTTCATCCAAATCGGACCGGTAGATTAGCCGTGAAAGCGTGACAGACAAACACACAGACTTTCGCATTTATAATATAAGTATGGATTCAATTTCCTTTGTTCTGCGGTGTTGAGTTCTGCGGAAAATGGAGAAGGAAGTATTTTAACACTGGGTTCTCTTTGCCTACCCTGTTGTGTGCGGGATATAGCGTGAAACTAAAAGAAAAGAAAGGGCGAGATTTGAACTCACAAAAGTCCATTTCCAGAAAGAATCTAATGTAAAAACACTCTGTTCTTCACTATTCCCCTGGACATTCGTTGAGTTTCGAAATTTAACACACCGTTTCATCTTACTAACGTTAACGAGATCGAAGAAATATAATTAATTTAAATATTTTTCTGAATGGCAATCAAACCCACAACCTACGGGTATGCAATCAGACGTTGATACATTGCACCACGATAGCTTTAACGATTATCAATGGTGTGTTTGCCTTTTTTCTATTTTATATTACCTTAACAGCAGAGCTTTACTTTTTTTTTTTTTTTTTTTTTTTTTTTTTTTTTTTTTTTTTTTTTATTGTAACGTCAGGAAATCCTTTACGGATACCAGCCCGAGTGGGGACTCGGGACGTGGTTATGTGGGACTCCGGTGAGGCAAGATGGTAACGCCGCCGTTACCCACTAAAACCAGACGGTGCTCCTTCTCGACCGCCATTAGCCGGGCCACGCGGACCGAAACAATCGTCCGAGGACACCGGCGGCGGGAGCCTGCAAGGCACGTCGCGGAGTCAAGGGTGGTGTAGGTCACCCTCGACGGCCTGCTCGGAGTAGCGCGCGGGAGCGACCGCGCGCGCCTACTCGGGCCAGGTGAATAGGCGGTCAGCTAGCCCCACGCTGACCGCCCTCTGGCCGGTTAGGGCGGAAGGCGACGATCATGTGCCGCCCTCCGGCGACCCGGTCGTTTGCGGCGGACGGCAAGGTTGGAGAAGACCTCCCTCGCCCGTTCCGCCGCCTCCTTCTCGAGCACCACCGCCTCGCAGAAGGCTCCGACAGCATCCCACGACCTCTCGCTCTCCACCATGGCGTTCACCACGGCTGGAAGGGAGAGGTCGTCCCCAATGACGCCGCGCAGAGCGCGGCGTTGAGACGCCCAAGCTGGGCACACCTCCAGCGTGTGCTGGGCCGTCTCCTCGAGACAGTCGTCACAGTGGTGGCAGCGAGCGTCGGGCTCCCTCCCAGCTATCCGACACAGATACTTCCCGAAGCAACCATGCCCCGAGAGAACCTGCGTGGTGCGGAAGGTTAGGACGCCATGACGCCTCGCTAACCACTGGCGGAAGATAGGACGAACTGCCTCGATCGTCAACCGGCCGGCAGATGGAGTTGCCAGCCGGGACTCCCACACTTCGTATGCGGCTTCCCGCGCCTCCTCGCGTAGTGCTGACTCTGCCGGGCCCCCGGAGCCCAGGCCTCGGCGCCGGAAATAGACCGACGCCAGGACAACGGCTTCCAGGTCCCACGGCAGGACTCCTGCCAACACACACGCCGCCTCACCGGAGATGGTCCTGTACCCCCGTATCACCCTGATGGCCATCACCCTCTGCGCCCTTCGCAGCAGGGGGACGTTGCGCCTGTTCAGGGCGTCCGCCCATACGGGAGCACCGTACATCGCCACAGAACGGACCACTCCGGTGTACAGCCGACGACTCGACGCGCACGGCCCACCCACGTTGGGCAAAAGTCGCGCCAGAGCCGACGCTGTCTTCAACAGCTTCGGGACCAAGGCTGTGAAGTGATCCCGAAAGCTCCATCGGTTGTCCAAGACAAGCCCAAGGTACTTCATGCTCCTCTTCACGTCGATCTGCACACCACCAACGACGATGTGGGCATCCGGTGGTGCGGCCCTCCTCGGAGCATTGAAGTAAATTGCCTCAGACTTGTCTAGGGCAACCTCCAGACCCAGCCGTCGAATCCTCTCGACGACCTGGGCAACTCCCGCCGTCGCGAGCATAGCGGCCTCGCTATAGGTTCTCTGCTGCGCCAACACCAGCGTATCGTCGGCGTAACAGAGGACCTCCACCCCGTTTAGGGTGTTGCCCCGCAGCACCCAGTCATAACCGATGTTCCACAGGAGCGGGCCTAGCACCGATCCCTGTGGAACACCGCATGACACCTCCCAGGAACCCCAGCCAGCACTCCCTGGAAAGGTCACAGACCTCTCGGAGAGGTAAGACCCGATGACGCGTCGCAGGTATGGAGGCACACGGTGGTATGATAGTGCCTCCTTAATGCAGGGCCAGGGAATGGAGTTAAAAGCGTTAGCGATGTCTAAAGACACCGCTAAAACTCCGTCACCCCGAGCCACTGCCTCCTGCGTATGGGTCTTCACCTGCAGCATGGCATCCACCGTAGAACGTCCACTTCGGAAACCATACTGACGGTCCGAGAGATCTGGAGCTTTACTTAAATTAACTATATGCGTCAAAATTACATGCTATAAAAATGAGTATATCAGTTTCATTCACACTGCTCAAGTATGGTTAACTCTTTTAAGATAGTCTCCGACTTTAATATGCTTTATTTTCAAATCAAGCATGAGACATCGTAGATAGCATTAGCACTTAACAGGCTTCGGCATATAATTACATACACTATACATACATACATTAAATACAACCAGTCAACTATACATACATAAAAAATACGTAAAAAAATTAAGGAAAAATATGTTTCAATAAATTATCTTTTTCAGATGGGTTACGCCGAATTGGGTCAAAGAGGAGGTGGCATACATTTACGTCAATTTTCCCGCGCTTTTATATTCGTTCAAGGTAACACTAGAGTGGTTTTGGTGACCGCTGAAGTCCAAGCAGTTGGCATTTCTGTGAGACGAGGGGTAAGTTATTGCTACTGCTACATAAAAATGTATATTCTCGTTACTTCTATGTTGCTACCCTTTTCCATTTTGTTTCCCAAGGAGAGAACGTTCGTTGTATATTAATTAACGCCTTTCATTGTGTTCCCTCTATGCCGATGTCTTATATTTTATTTATAATTCCTATTTTTGTCTCTTATTTTTCTATGTAATGACACTTAATGACACTTAATTATACGGATCTTTTATATCACTTTTCCATATAGAAGTATTTAAGCTTGAAACTTAGCTTCTTTGCTTTTTTGTGGGCCATCTTAAAAAAAATGCGTATTAAGTGGCGGTACCTAACGCTACGCTTTGTCTTCTATTTTTTTAAATATAATTATCCGCTCAGCATTCAATGCCAACTCAATTTTTTGATAACTTTGACATACTGAATGAATTTTAATACTTTTCCTCTCCTCTTTTTTAGGTAGTAAATAAGCTACGACAGCTCTACGGCGATACGTACACACTCAACAACGTCATCATAACCGGCACGCACACGCACAGCGCGCCCGGCGGACATCTTGTCGATTTCCTTCTAGATGTTTCTATTATGGGATTCTCTAGAGAAACTTATGATGCTTATGTTGATGGAATTACGAGGGTAAGTACAAATTCTTTTTTTTAGCTTCACGCTGTATACCGCACACAGTAGGGTAGGCAGAGGGAACCTTGTGTTAAGACGCTCTGTTCCCCACTTTTCAGCCGAATTCTGGAGACATTGCGTGTTGCGACTGACCTCAGTGCCGCGGTTTGCCTCAACACCAGAGAAATATTAAATAGTATTGAGTGGGAATCGAACCCACAATCGGTCGCTTTAGAGTAACACTTTGTGCCTCTGCGCCACAAGTGGTCACAAATTTAAAGTAGAAATTATATAATTTTTATAACAGCGGTAAGGGACGTAGGGGGAGATCTTAGTTGAACTTCGAGAACACAGTATCGATGATATTGAAGGAAGGTTACATAAAGCATGACATCCCCTCAGAGTTCAGACGCTTTGTATGAAGAGTTTGATGACAGTAGACGAGGCGAAAGAAGTATGCAGGGACCGTAGCGTACCCCGCAAGGGATACAGCGTGAAACTAAAAAAATGTATTTTTATACGAGTACTTTTATACAATACGAGTAAGAATTTCATATAGGGATAGTTTAGTATAGTTATTGGTAGGAGAGAATTTGCTGCTAGATCACTCTGTTTTTATGAATATTATTGATATTTCTACGAATATAAGAAAGTTGTATAAAATGGGAAGCGGATTGTCTTGAGACTGTGTTCTTCTTGACTACCTTGCTAAGAGTACAATATTTCATAAAAGAACAATATTTCCCATATTGTGAACCGACAAAAAACCCATCATTGAAATCTATACTATATATTTTGCCAAAATATTTATACTACAGTTATCTCAACTTAATCTATTTAAACAATTTTTAATACCTAATAAAAGCCTAAAATCCTACCTACGTAATATGTTTATGTCGTGTAAAATTCTTATAAGATAATCTTATACTATGTAATAATTATTTACTTTTACTATTACCGTCGAAGGCCGTCGCGGCGCAGTGGGACCACGCCTGCCTGTGAACACAATGGTTGTGGATTCGATTCCTGCTCCGGGGAATGATTATATCGTCGACAGAAAACGTATTTGCTGTAAGTAGAAAAAGTACAATTCGAAATAAAGCCGAAAAACTTTTTTAAATTTGAAAAAAAATCATAACTCTGTTAATACAAGCAATAAAGACATGATTTTTGGTACGTGAACAAACTTTAACATTACTAATGTGTAACTGAAAATATCTACATGTGTCTAAAATAAGTGGAAGTAGATTTTTCATTACTTACAGCAATTCGTTTTTAATTTATGGAATATAAAAATGTCGTAAGTAAGAACTGAATTTGTATGGCGAGAGAGGATTCTGATTCTTTTGAAAGGAATTTAAATACTGTAAACGATAAATAACAATAAATAAGTATTATCTTAAAGACTTATGTAAGTTTTTGAAATGAAGTTGACATAAATAAGCTCTAAGTAGTAGTAGGTAATAAGGCCAGACTGCGTAAGTCATAATGGATTCTTAACGTCGTCACAATTGCTGTAAGTTAAAAAAAATAGCAAAACACCGGATTTTTGGGTAGTTACAACAAATTGGATGAATATTTTTTCAAAATTGAGAACGCGTAAGTAATTTTTTTTTTAATCCCAGCAAAAACCTACCTAGATCATTCGACGCAGTTTTTTTTTTCTGATTCAAATGATATATAAAACCAAATTTTGATATTTTCTACTTACAGCAAATACGTTTTCCGTCGTCGATATATAACGGGGAATGGAGTGTCTTAACACTAGGTTCCCTCTACCTACCCTACTGTGTGCGGTATACAGCATGAAGCTAAAAATATATTTATTTTAATTATTGGGGCCAGTCGTGGCGCAGAGGCACAAAGTGCGACTGTAAAGCAACTGGTTGTGGGTTCGATTCCCACTCGAAGAGTGGAAATATTTCATATTTCCATTTTCTTTGCTCTAGTGTCGAGGCAAAGCGCGGCGTTAAGTTCCGCCACTTAACACGCAATGCCTCCGAATTCTGCGCAAAGTGGTGAACGGAGTGTCTTAACACTAGGTTCCCTCTGCCTACCCTACTGTGTGCGGGGTGTGTTCCCTCTGCCTATCCTGCTGTCTATGTGTATACAGCGTGAAGCTAAAAAAAATTTTATTTCTCTGCTTTGGTACCAAAGAGCGGCGTTAAATTCCGTAAATCAACACGCGATGTCTCAATTTTAGACGAAAAGTAGAGAAAGGAGTATTATGACACTACGTTCTCTTTGACTATACTGTTATTTGGGAAAAAGATTAAAATTATTGCCCAATTATTAGGTAATCGCAATTGTTTTTGTTATTAAAAAGTTTTTATATTTTATCTAAGCATATATCGTTGATGAATGAATTTGATGTATGGGGATTACGTATATGTTAATTTATGTATGTACATTATTTTTTTTAATTATCGTTAAAATATTAATTAGTAATTTCCTGTAATTTATTGATTGGAAAAAAACTTATAAGTTCAACATTCCGTTCTCCATTTTCAGTTCAAAATAGGGACCTATTTTTAGTCTTATGGACCTATTCTTACTAGTCAAAAGTGTGTTTCGTCGTGATTTAACTCTTCCTGGTCTATTTGTAGTAGACCTCTGAAATTTGGCAGAGATATCGAAAACAGTGTCTTATGTGCTGTGATGATATTTGGTGTAGTTTTTGAATAAATGGTCAAAAAGTGCCCATAGAATTAGGCTGTGGAACGTTAAGTGTTATGTTAGTGTTACGTGTTTGCTTTTCAAACGTTCTTTAACATGTAATAACATTAAATATGTACTTCGCTCAGCTCTTCCCGTCATGCAGAGCAAAGAGGCGGTTCCTAGTTTACCTACCCACAGCGCTACGATGATAATTATTTTATATCGAAATTTGTATAAGTTACTATCTATATATGATTTTGACGCAATGGTGATATAACGAATGTTTAGATTTTGGTTAATAAATAATTAGAATAAGTTTATGCTTATTATAATAAATGTAATATCTTTGGTGAATAGTGGTGGTAGGAATATGCAATGATCAAGCCAAACTGGGGCTATAATCAATAAGGAAACTTTTTTATACGTTAATAATGAATTACGTATAATTTATTCCGTATAAGGTTTAGTTAAAAATAGCCTAAAAAAATAATCAGTAATATTAATGATTTGTAACGTTTCAGAGTATCGTCAGAGCCCACGACAACATAGTGCCAGTTAAAATGTACTTTGGTAGGACTCAAGTGAAGGATGCGCATCGTAACCGATCCCCATACTCGTATGATAGGAATCCTCAAGAAGAAAGGGCGAGGTATTAACACTGTTTTTTAGCTTCACACAATATCCGTGCGGGATACAGCAGGGTAGGCAGCGGGAACCTAGTGTTAAGATACTTTTCCCCATTTTCCGCAGAACTCTGATGGCTTTGCGTGTTAAGTGGCGGAACTCAACGCCGCGCTTTGCCTCGAAACCAGAGTGATGAAAATGGAAATTTCAATTCAATTAAATATTTTAAATATTTAATTGAATTGAAATTTAAATGAAATATTTCATTTCAATATTTCAATTAAATATTGAAAATTAAATTTAATTAAATTAAACCGAACAAACTGTCAGTCGCGGCTTACACTCGGACGCTGTCCCACTGCGGCGCGATAGTCTCTGAATAAGATAGGCTTGGATAAGGCTTGTATAATATAGATGGATTATATAACTTTTAACAGTTTAAAGTGTTCATACTTAGGAAAAAGATAAAAACGTTTTTAGAAAACGTATAAAAATTGAAAACGCTAAACGTGTGCACCATATATTTTTCTATCGGAAATTTTTATACAATTTTTATTACAACTTATTTTTGTTATTAGCATCTGTCTAAAGAGATTTTTGCAAATTCATCTTTGTAATTTTACAAATCCATTTTTATTCGTTTTCTAAAAAATGACATTTTAACATTATATAATTAATAATTAAAACTAATTTTTAGATACGAATCAAACACAGACGATGAGCTAACCCAAATACGTATAACTAAACTAGACGGTTCACTCCACGGCGTTATGAACTGGTTCTCAGTCCACACAACCAGTATGAACATGAGTAACGTTCTGATATCGTCTGATAACCTCGGTTATGCTGCGCTGAAGATGGAAGAGACTCTGAACCCTGGGAGACTTGCTGGGAAAGTGAGTGATTTTTGAGAAAATGCTTTACGCTTTATTATTGAACATAGTGTTGAAACACTATGTGCTACACTTTTCGGCTGTACTTGAGAGGTTGTGCTTAACATTTTTAGAAAACGTATTAAAATTTGTACACAGCGGGATTTGAACCCACGCCTCTTGGAAACCACCCAACCGCTCTGACCGCTAAACTATGTGTTCAACGACAAGCAAAAGCAAAGCGTTGGACGGTTTACTAAAAATGTCTTTTACAATTTCCTAAGTGTGTGAATAACACTTTAAAATGTTAAAAGTATAAGGTTACGTGTTGAGTGGCGGAAGTTAATTTCTTTGTCTTTTTACTAGAGTGGAGAAATTGAGATAGGTTGAATATAGTCATAACTTTGAGTGGAAATCGAACTCACAACTAATCACGTTACAACCATTGCGTCTGGACACTAGGTACTCTGTGTCTAACCTGCGGGAAAAAGCTTAAAGTCCCAAAAAGACATACAAGATATTTACCACACGTAACTTATGATATGATTTTTTTACTAACAAAAATAAAAGCTATATGATATTTTTTAAATTAAATATTTCATTACATTCCAGCCGTTAGTAGTGACGGGTTTCTTCACAGCCAGCCTAGGAGACGTATCCCCTAATACTCAGTTGCCGAAATGCGAGTTCAGTGGGGACGAATGTGATAACCAGTTCAAATTGTGTCAAATGTTTGAACGTTGTTTCTCCTCTGGACCTGGGGAGGACATGTTTGAAAGTACTAGGATTATTGGGGAAAAAATATTCGAAGGGGCTATGGTGAGTTAGCTGGAAGGTTTGGGTTCGATTCTGATTTGGGGTAATAATGCTAGTCTAGTAAATAAGTATATAGTCAAGACACTTAGTTCTTTTCTTTATGTCTGATTTCGAAACATTTGTATTGAGTAGTGAAATTTAAAGCTTCGTTTTGTCATGCCAGATCATAAAAATGAAAATAATTTCAACATAATAATTTTCCGGAGTAGAAATCGAACCCACAGTCATGGCGTTCATAGTTCTACAGGTTGGTTCTTTTCTTTTTTTCTTTTTTTGTTGTGAAACTCATGCTGTGTTCTGTTTAAACTGTTTTCTTTTTTTCTGTTTTACTTATTGTAATAATGAATATTTGAAATTATGCTGTTTAAAATATAAACTTTTAAAGACTTGAGTGAACATAGGCGTCGGTGATTGATATAAAACATATTGTGTTTATTTGGAAATGTGTATTGAATAGTGGAATATACCGCTGCACTTTGTCTTACCAGAGCAGGGAAATGCCTCAGAGGAATAATTTAAATATAATCATTTCCCCGAGTGAGAATCGACCCCATAACCATTTACTTTAAAGTCAAATTCTATACCACTGTTAACAACCAAATTAAATAACTAATTGATTTTATTATTTGCAGAAAGTACTAAATTCTAATGGAGAAGAAATAACCGGTGACATATCCGTTATACATCAGTTTCTTGAAATGGGACTTGAATCGGCGCCGAAGTATGATCCCATTGCTGAGGAATTTATTATGGTTTGTTATACAAGTGTTATATGTTTTATGATTTTTTGAAAGATATTTATATACTTCAAACGTGTAAGAAATTTTAAGACAACGTTTGAATAATTTGAAAGTAGTTTCACTTGGACTTAAAGTCTCCTTGAAACTGTCGGTTTTCTAAAAATATTGATCATATCTTATATGTGAAATGACGAAAAAAGTTTTAAAAACATTTAGTAAGTAACATTATCTCTTGCTAAACGACTCTTCTTAGAAATAACCTTTGGGTAGCATAATTATAATTTGCATGCATTTTTGCATTTACACAGATATTTGGTATAAAACAAACATTGTAAATCCATAGTTTTATTTGAATTATTATATTTATTTAAGGAAAAACTAATCAGGTGTAAGAATTGGGCGTAAAAAATAAGTCACTCTAACACAATGTTCACTATAATTAAATGAATAAAACAGTTTTTTCTACATACAAGTATACAAAATATTTAAAAAAATAAAATTTATTCATAATTTAATCGAAAATGTTTATATTTTTCTAATAATAAATACAATTTATCAATTCCAGAATGAAACGGTAAGCGGTTGCGTACCTGCAATGGGTTACAGCTTCGCTTCCGGTACAACAGATGGCGCTAACATACTAAATATTACTCAGGTTTGTATATTTTTTATTAAACGCAATATTATGCATTAAATAAGTGTAGAGGAGTAACGGAACGCAACCGCGGGCCGCTGTGATTGGACGTTTTCATCGCAGGACACCACGCAGCGCCCATTACAAAAACGTTAGAATTTGAACGCGCACTTCGATTACCAGCCTTTCTGTGTCTGCTACGACATAATTGTTCCTCCGAGCCGAATTATTCGAAAAACGCTAAAATCACGCAAAATTATACGCTAAAATCGAGGAATATACGCAATCATCTGTCCAGTACAACGAAAAGTGCAAGAAAATCGCCAATTAGTATCCTTTCTAATCCTTTTTTCCACTACAGTTCCCGTTTTGAATCAACTTCAACGTTATTCACGTAAGTACTCCGCCTTTTTAAATTCTATCGAAATGAGTACTGAACAGCCACCAAGGCCTAAATCACCTAGAATCACGTTAACTGACGATGAAAGCACTAATAAATTAATAAAAGATCTCGTAAAGAAACGTGCAATCATCAAGGGTCGGTTAACGAGATTTTCAAATTACGTTAATAGTTTTAAGTGCAACGAAATTTTACCAAATCAAACTAGAATTGACTTAAAATTAAGGATGCAAGGTGCCGCTAGTATTTTTGCCGAGTTTTGTGATCTTCAGACTAAAATTGAAGAGTCCGTTTTAGATTCAGATTTAGATGAACAATTGGAACAACGCGACAGGTTTGAAGATTGCTACTACGGTACACTGTCTCAAGCGGAATGTATGCTTAGTGAGGGTGAGTCATTTAACACTAGTTCTAAAAGTGAATCAATAAAATTGCCTACAATATCAGTTCCTACCTTTGACGATTCATGTGAGCGTTGGTTGGAGTTCAGAGACACCTATTTGTCACTAGTACATAATTCACAACATATAACTAGTATTCAGAAATTCCACTATCTGAAATCCTCGTTAAAGGGCAGTGCAGCACTAGTTATAGACTCATTAGAATTTTCAGCTAAGAATTATGAAGTTGCATGGGAGTTGATACTAAATAGGTACAATAATAACAGGTTGCTCATTCACAGCCATGTAAAAGCACTATTTTCCATTCGTCCGTTAAATAAGGAGTCACCAGAATTATTAAGAACATTAATCGATACAATTTTAAGAAATTTACGTGCATTAAAACTACTAGGTGAGCCAGTCGATAGCTGGGACACTTTAATTATTTATATAGTTGTTTCTAAATTAGATAAAACTTCAGAACGCGAATGGGAACAATATCGAAACACAATTCTTAATAAATCTAATGACACCTCATCACGCTTGAAACTCGATGTTTTATTAAATTTCCTAAGAGACTGGGCAGATATGCTGGAAACATTGCAGGCATCACACAATAATATTCGATCTAACGACAACATACATAATAAAAAACAATATTTACAACCACACACTTCTTCTAAATTGCACTGCAACGTTTCTAGCTATAACACCAAGCAACACAACGCGAATAAATCTTGTTTACTATGCAAGTCGAATCATTCACTATACGCATGTCACAAATTTCTTGAATTTAAGTTGCAAGAAAGGTTAAAATTTATACACAATAACAAGTTATGCGAAAATTGTTTCCGTACGGGTCATATAGCAAAGGAGTGTCGATTCGGAACCTGTAGGAAGTGTGATAAGAAGCACAATACATTGATACATATAGATAGCGAAGGCGACCGCGAGCTCATACCGCACAGACCGCTAGCCGACAATAAGGAACCGGTTTCCATGACGCTAGCAGCCGCTCGCGCAGCTATCCCACCTCATTATTCGCAAACTAATTCGACGCACACAGAGGCACTAAGCATGCAATATACATGCACACAGCGGGTTTTGTTATCGACGGCGTTAGTAGAAGTTATAGATAAACATAATAAGTATCACTTAGCTCGCGCTCTTTTGGATTCCGGGAGCGAATTATGTTTAATTACACAATCTTTATGCAATTTACTAGATAATCCAATGTTACAGTCCACACAAGAAATTCGAGGGGTAGGAAATACGATAACACAAGCTACAATGACTTGTGATATCGAAATAAAATCGCGCATTAATTCCTACACTACACGATTACGATGCATAGTTCTACCGCAAATCACGTCTACGCTAGCCGCTATACCTAAACGGGAGGTTTCGCAACTTAAACTTCCAGATAACATTCAGTTAGCGGATCCATACTTTTATCAGGGAGAAAGTATAGATATTTTAATAGGCGCAGACAAGTTCTGGGATTTACTAGGTCAAGGTAAAATGCGTTTACCTAAAGGTCCCTTTCTACAAAATACACGATTAGGCTGGGTCATTTCGGGTCCCGTGCATACGACTACGCGCAGCGCGGGCCACGTCCAGTGTAATTTCACGCAAGCCATTAATGACCAATTACGTAAGTTTTGGGAGCTAGAGGAGCTTAAGTTATGTAAGACGCGTTCAGAGGAGGAGAGGGCATGCGAAGATCATTTCGTCAACACAACTACACGCAATAGTGATGGAAGGTTTTGCGTTAACATTCCCTTTAAATCCTCACTACATAGCTTAGGTGAAACGTATCCTCAAGCTTTAAATCGATTTCTTTCTTTAGAAAAACGCTTACTACGTGTTTCGGAGTATAGACATTTATACAGCGAGTTTATACACGAATACGAACAATTAGGGCATATGACGCGCATCGATGGTATACCATCGAAACCCTATTGTTTTTTACCACATCACGGTGTCTTTCGCGAACATAGCACCACTACTAAGCTACGGGTGGTGTTTGATGCCAGCGCCGCTTCATCTACTGGCATATCACTAAACGATCTTCAACGCGTAGGGCCTCCCATACAAGGGGACCTTATATCTATTTTATTACGTATGCGACAACATAAATACATCGCATGTGCCGATATCGAGAAAATGTATCGACAATGTTTAGTATCAGAAGATCAGCGCAATTTACAACTCATTCTATGGCGCGATCATCCGACGGAACCCTTAGGTATTTATCGTCTTAACACAGTGGTATACGGAACCGCGTCCGCGCCATTTCTCGCAGTAAGATGTCTAAGGGAACTAGGATTAACTTGTGACGATTCGAATATCAAGCGAGTTATTACCGAGGATTTTTTCGTCGATGACGTCATTACGGGTTCAGACGATAAAGACGAATTAATAAAATTATGTCAAAATTTATATAAAGTTTTACAATCAGTATGTTTTTCTTTACGCAAATGGAATTTTAATTTTGAATGTAATTGTGAATTGTCTTAAAAGTGTAATACAATTAAATCTTGACGAAAAGAGCACTTTTAAAACTTTAGGTATCGAATGGGATAATTCTACAGATATATTTACATATAATATGAATATTAAAAGCAACATAAAACCATCTAAGCGCAGTATCTTATCTCATATTTCGCAAATATTCGATCCCTTAGGTTTATTAAGTCCAGTAATTATAATCGCTAAGATTTTACTTCAAAAATTATGGCTTTTAAAATCCGATTGGGACGATGAGCTGCCGCGCGACATGCTAAATGAATGGAACCGGTTTATCGGTAGTTTTACAGCGCTAAACAACATTCGCATCCCGCGGCACGTCATCAGGCCTAATAATTCATCTAATATTGAATTACATATTTTTACGGACGGCTCGCAAGTTGCGTACGGCGCGTGCGCATACGTTCGGTGCATTTCTAATACTAAAGAAATAACTGTGAGATTATTATTCGCTAAATCAAAGGTCGCTCCTATTAAACCTATCACTATACCTAGGATCGAGTTATGTGGTGCGTTGTTAGGCGCACGACTATATCAAAAAATACGGGAGTCACTACATTGTCAATTTAATCACGTCATTTTCTGGACTGACTCGACAATAGTTTTAGGATGGTTGCGAGCGCCTACTAACGCATTACAAACTTTTGTGCAAAATAGGATAGCGGAAATACACGAACTCACAACAAATATTCCGTGGCGGCATGTCAGTGGGAAACAAAACCCAGCCGACATGGCATCACGAGGGGTTTATTTAAATAACCTTGCCACTGCTACGATGTGGTGGGAAGGGCCCCCATTTTTACACGAATTTGATTTCGATTGCTGTACCACAACTTCTGATTCGCATATTATACCAGTGGACTTGCCCGAAATCAAATCTAAGGCTGTACTCACATGTGTCGAGAAACAGGAATTATTCCCTTTTTCAAGATTTTCTCAATACAATCGCTTAAAGCGAACTTTTGCATATATACAACGTTTCATTCATAACACGAGAAATTACAAAATAAATAGACGGACAGGCGCTTTAAGTTCGGTTGAATTGAGAAACGCAGAGTTGGGTTTAGCTAAATTATCACAACTAGAATCGTTCGAAAACGAGTATCATTTAATTAATAAAAATAAAATACAAACTTTAAAATCATCGCTATTAAAATTAAATTTATTTATTGATAAAAATGATAACCTAATACGCGTAGGTGGAAGAATATCGAATTCTGATCATTTTGAATACAGTAAAAAGCACCCTATTTTGCTTAGCTCAAAACATCGATTTTCAACACTATTATTTGCACATGAGCACAAGCGTCTCTTCCATGCAGCTCCTCAACTACTTCTTTATGAAATTAGACAACAATGGTGGCCTGTTGGGGGGAGAAATCTTGCTCGTTGTATTGTTCATGAGTGTGTGCTATGTAAACGCTTAAAGGGTGATACACTACATCCTATTATGGGAAACTTACCCAAGGAACGCGTGACACCTACCTACCCTTTTTTATTCTGTGGGGTTGACTATGCCGGACCAATGCTCACATTAACACGGAAAGGTAGGGGTGCAAAAACCGTAAAATCATACGTTTGTTTATTTGTATGCTTTATCACAAGGGCAGTTCACTTAGAGCTTGTGAGTGACTTAACCTCGGAAGCATATATTCTAGCTCTTAAGAGATTTATCTCACGACGTGGTAAACCACAGGAGATCTTCTCCGATAATGGTAAAAATTTCGTTGGCACTATGAACGAATTTTCTAAGTTCATCATGAGATGCTCTGATGACATAACTGAATACGCAACAAGTCAAAGCATTAAATTTAAATTTATTCCTGCTTATAGTCCTCATTTTGGTGGAATTTGGGAGGCAGGAATACGATCCTGTAAATTTCATCTTTCGCGCGTTGTCGGTAACGCTCACCTAACCTTCGAAGAATTCACTACTGTCCTTGTACAAATAGAATCCATCCTTAACTCACGTCCTCTCTCACCTATTTCATCCCATCCGCAAGACTTTCTACCACTTACTCCTGCCCATTTTCTAATTGGTCGATCGCTAACTGCACCAGTCTACGAGGACATGAGAGACAACACTAGCAGTCTACTCAGCCGATATCAGCGAGTAGAACAGATACGCCATCACTTCTGGGAAAGATGGACGAAAGAATACATCTCCGAATTGCAAACCAGATGTAAATGGATGAAAGGACTCGATACTCTACAGCCAGATATGTTGGTGGTCATCAAGGACGACAACCTTCCTCCACTAAAGTGGCATCTTGGGCGCATCGTCAACACCGTACCAGGAAAGGACGGCATATCCCGAGTTGCCGACATCCGTACATCATCAGGCATCATCCGGCGTGCATTCTCTAAGATCTGTCCATTGCTCTGCGCCGACGACGTCAAGCACGAAGAGATGACTTTGGAACCAGGTGCTTCCAAGGCCGGGGGCATGTAGAGGAGTAACGGAACGCAACCGCGGGCCGCTGTGATTGGACGTTTTCATCGCAGGACACCACGCAGCGCCCATTACAAAAACGTTAGAATTTGAACGCGCACTTCGATTACCAGCCTTTCTGTGTCTGCTACGACACTAAGTTACAGCTCACTTTTCTCCACATGTCTCTCCGCATGTCCTCAAATGTTAGGTTACATTTAAGGGATAAATTAAAAAAATCATAAATAAAAATAATTAAAAAAGTTAATTAATGTTAAAGGTTGAAAAATTGAAAAAGACTATTTATTATTTTCAAAAGATTTTATTAATATAGTTTACGTATATTATTAATTTTATACTCTGTGTTTTCCATTTTCTATCTAAATTGCGAGATATTGCGTGTTGATTGCAAAATTTAGTGTTCGTTTTGGCCTAATTTAGGCATGAAAATAAATTTAACATGTGTAATTGGGAATCGAATCGACAACCATTGAACTCCCAAAGAGATACTGTTTTATTTCACAACTTCTTCGAAATTACTCGTCAATTAATTGTTCTAAATTCCCTACATTTAGTTCTGCAAACACTTCATGCCTTGAATTCCGGTGGTAAGTAGAGAACGGAGTGTCTTAACACTACGTCCTCTATATGTACTTGTTAAGCTATAAATATATTATATAATTCCAGGGCACAATAAACGGAAATGCACTATTAGACGCAGTTAGCGGTTTGGTCGGGCGCCCCACGGAGCAGGACGTGGCGTGTCACGCGCCCAAACCTATATTGTTGGCCACTGGACGGGTTTGTATTTTAATTTAGTTTGTTATTTTATACTAGTTTAAACTTATTTATGATTTTATTATATACTAATTATTTATCTATATATATATGAATAAAACTAGCGGCCCTGCCGTGTGATCTGTAACTTTTATCCTCTATTTGAGCCCCGATTTTCTATTACGATTCTCTAAACTTTCTGTTTAATCATAATAAAATATAGCCCATAGCACTCCTGAATAGTGTAGCTATCTAATTGTGAAAGAATTTTCATTATCGGTCCAATATTTCCGAAGATATACCTTTTACAAATTGAAAAAAAATACCTCTTTATTACGATAGTACGATAGTACAATAGCTTATCCTGATTCATTAACTAACCAATTCATTATCCCCGAGCGATCATTATTGAACTTAGACGTAAATTTGGTCAGTAAGCTTATTTAAGGTAGTAGATGTACTTAGAAAGAACTTTTGGAAATTCAAAGAAATAGTGATTGAAAGTTTGTATGAAAATTCGTCAGTTTTAAAGTTACAAACATGAAATTTTGTTTCTGAGTTACAAATTAACAAATAATACTTTCCTTTATTATATTTTATTATATATTTTCTTGTCTATTTGTCTCTAAGACTTCCTCATCAGATATTACAATTTTTGGTCTATCGCGCTTCTTCATTAGACTTTCCAGATCTACAATAAACCTAAATAGAAAACACGCACTCAAAATATGAATTCTATAACAATATAATAATTAACTTAACTCTTTATTCACTTTCCAGGCTAACTTCCCCATCCCATGGCATCCTCACACAGTCTCCCTAACCCTTATTAAGATAGGCCAAGTGACAATACTGGGTGTTCCCGGAGAGCCCTCCACCATGGCGGGGCGGAGAATGCAGAGAGTGGCAGAGAGTGCCGCGTCACTACGCGGGGAGAGAGGCGTGGTGGTGGTGGCTTCATTGTGCAATGAATACGCCCATTATGTCACTACATTTGAGGAATATCAGGTGTTGATCTATAATATTATTAGTCAAAGTCAAATAATTTTATTAAAAATAAGGAGTTACTTGCTTCAGTTTTTAAACGTCAAATAATTCATCACCAGTTCCCTAAAGTTGCCTCAGACCTGAGAAGAACCGGTGCAGAAACTCAACGGGACTTCTTTTTTTTAAACCAATTGTCATTTATAAATTTATTGCAGATAGTGATACTTTTGAAATGGACTGGAGCAAGCATTCAGTTTTATATTAATTTAGTGGTTACTTATTTTTTTTTTAGTATCTTTAACACTAGATTTACCATATATTTAAATATACCTTTTTTATAACTACAAGAAATATATTTATTACTATTATATATTAGAATATATAATGTTATAATGTTCATAAATCATTACAGAGAAAAAATATTCCATACAATAAACATTTTTAATTCAAATTGTAAGTTACATTAGAAACCATTTATAACATAAGTATGGATTGGCTGAAACAGATATTAAATTTTTATTTGTTAACTGCGAGTTGTAATATTATAAAAAAATATTTTTTAGGTACAACGTTATGAGGCAGCGTCCACTATCTACGGTCCGCATACTTTGGACATCTTCCTTTACAAGTTCCACGAGTTCATGCTGGCGGCTATTGATGTAAATATATTTATATTGTTTATTTGTATATGAGATTTTTTTTTGCTGTGTATCCCGCACACAGCAGGGTAGGCAGAGGGAACCTAGTGTTAAGACACTCCGTTCCCACTCCCATTCCCCACGCACTGCCGAATTCGGAGGCATTGCGTGTTAAGTGGCGGAACTTAACGCCACGCTTTGCATATGAGATATTGTTTTGTGTTTTTCATGTGATTCATGATTTATATTATTTTAGTTCTTAATTCATGGGCTCATTGTAAAGATTCTTAATTAAAATTGTATATAATAGGAATGTAGATAAAAAGTAGCGAATTCGAACTCATACCTCTTGTTCAACATCTAACCGGTCTAAGCAAAGCTATTCGTTTTAGATCCAGCTATTTCTATAATGTTATTACAACTTATAATTTTGGGTGCGTTTAATTTTATAAGCTGGTCTAACAATATTTTTCATATACTAAGTAACGAATGAGATAAACATTTAAAAAAAAATACATAATGTTGAAATGACAACGTAGATATCTTTATAATAAAATTGTTTATACGCAAACTGTGTAATAAGGTAGCACTTTTTCAATTCAATTAACCTTAAACTAAAACAAAATATAATAATAAATAATTACTTCCACTTTACAGGGCACTCCAATCCCTCCCGGAATCGAACCCGCTGACTACAAATCCCGCGCCATCTCCCTCATCCCGCCCGTAGTACTGGACAGCGCGGGACTGGCCAATTTCGGAGATGTTACATTACAACCGCTGGAGGTTGTGAAACATGGTGATATTGTGAAAGCAGAATTTGTAAGTATATTTTGTATTTGACTTAATAATTAGTATACTTATATATTTTTTAAGCTTGACGCTGTATACCGCACACAGGGTAGAGGGAATTTAGTGCTAAGACATTCCGTTCGTTTAAGTGGCGGAACTTAAAATTGCGCTTTGCCTCGACACCAGAGCGAAGAAAACGGAAATATTAAATATTTTTCTGTTCCTTGAGTGGGAATCGAACCCACATCCAGTCGCTTTACAGTCACACTTTGTGCCTCTGCGC
This sequence comes from Dryas iulia moderata, assembly GCA_019049465.1. Classification (NCBI taxonomy): domain Eukaryota; kingdom Metazoa; phylum Arthropoda; class Insecta; order Lepidoptera; family Nymphalidae; genus Dryas; species Dryas iulia. Next base: position 2,036,764 of record CM032418.1, read on the forward strand.
TACGACTGGCCTCAACAATCTTTCTTGACAAACAAATGTTTTTCTTCAACTTCTCTCTAACTGCTCTGCTATGTGATTTATTTATTGTGTGGCAGAAAAAAGCGGGGCGCTTCTTTTTGTAAAACTTCTGTTGTCCTTAAATTATTGCATCAAAATTTTCATTATATTATAACAACGAAATAAAAAAATCTTAATATATGTTTTTTTATTTTTATAAACAGGTAGGAGCAAATCCACGTAACGATCTCCGTCAAGAGTTAAGTTACGGTGTGGTGCAGCGTTTAGAACTGTCAGAGTGGGTGACCGTAGCTACTGACGCAGATTGGGATACTAAGTGAGTTAAAACTAGATTATTTATATTATAAATGTTATATATTGCACGTGACCTTGTCGGCGTAATTAATGCTAATTTACATATTCAAAAATACCATACATACAAATATAAAATACCATACATACTCCTAACGGGTTATATATTTCGAGTGACTTTTCGTTTTTATTGAGCGAAGCGAGCGGAGCGCTCTACTAGAGACTTTTTGTGACGAATAAGCATATTTATTTGAAAAAAATTAAAAATAGCTTCACGCTATATCCCGCACACAGCAGGGTAGGCAGAGGGAACCTAATGAAGACACTCCGTTCCCCACGCACCGCCGAATTCGGAGGCTTGCGTGTTAAGTGGCGGAACTTAATGCCGCGCTTTACCTCGACACCAGAGCGAAGAAAATGGAAATATAATTTCTACTCCTCGAGTGGGAATCGAACCCACAACTAGTCGTTTACAGTCACACTCTTGTGCCACTGTGACCAGTCGTGGCCCAGTGGCACAAGAGACACAAGAGGCATATTTATTTGCTAGCTATTATATAGCTTATTTGCATTATTTACACTAGTCAGAAATTTTTGATATTTCGCTAATGCCAATTTAGAGATGATTATTAAATAAAATTGAAAAAAAATTGTTGCCCTTGAGGAATTATCACCAAAAAGCTGATTTCCTATTGAAGTCTATGGCGGAATGATTTCGCGCGTATAGTTTTGGCTACAATGAACTGCGCGTGCCGAAACAAATGCTTTTCATTTGCTCGCTTCGCTCAATATGTAAACGGCACCCGAGATTTCGCGAGCGTAGCGAGTCAAAATTAAGGGTTTTATTATTTTTAGCCTAGTATTTTTATAATAAAAAAAAATAGATTGACTTTTGAGGCTATCATCATGTAGTGACGTCTCTTGTCATCTCTTTGAAAAAAATACTTGTACAAATATTTATCTGAATTTAAATTAATGACTTGCATTTTAGTAATTACATAATAGAAAGACGCCATCATGGCGCAGTGGCAGCGTCTAACTGTAAATATGATAATTATGGGTTCGTTTCCCACTTGTGGAGTGATAATATTCAATCTATTGTTATATTCCTCTATGTCACAACTTAATTTCACCAGAAAGTGAGTGAGTGAGAGTCTTAACACTTAAGTTCTCTTTAATTACTGTGAAACCTAAAATAAATATAATTTTAATTTCAGATTCTACTGGGAACGTGAATCGACAGTGTTAGGAACAAGCAAAGTGATCATAGAATGGCGTGCGCGGTCGTCTCTCGCAGTGCCGCATCGAATAGTTTATTATGGCGCTTCTAAAGACGTGTTTGGTGATATAACACAGTTTAAAGGCATTTCTAATCATTTTTATGTTGTATCGTAATTTTTTTTTGTTTAAATTGTATTTTACTCGAGCTGGATTCGAACCTGCGCCTCTTTGAAGTTTGTTTTTGTTTAAAGCAAAAACTACTGAACAGATTTTGATGAAACTTATTTGTTATATAGCTACAAGACTTTTGTTATGTATAGGGTATAATTTATTTTGAAAATCTGAATACCTGAGAAGAGACAGAGATGATAGATTTGAATCTGTACTATATTAATTATCTATTAATTAATTTGAATTAGCTAATTTTAATCTTGTCAATCTTTACTTTTATAGATATGGTTAGTTTTTGTAATAATTTATTGTATTGCTTCTCTTTCTAACCTGAGGCTTTAGTGAGAGATGAATAATTGTATATTTATTTAATAATAACAATGTTATATTTATTTAACCTGTAATGTTATTAAGTTTTATTTTGTAAAAGTAATTAACAGCCATATTATTAGGCTAAATATTAATATTATCAAATATTTTTTTTTTTTTTTTTTTTTTTTTTTTTTTATCAAATAAAAGCATTAAGTTGAAGTGTTGAAAAGTGGTAATTTTGAATTGTAAAGAATGAAATGTATAAATAAAATAAATGAGTTTGAAGTTCAGAAAAACTAAATTTGATGTGTAAATTATTTGGAATTCTAAATCTACAATATACTTTTTAGGTAAAAACTAGTGACTTATTTAAATAAATTTGAAAATCTATAACTTTGCATTTATGAATTATTGTAAGATAGAATTAAGAAAATAAAAAGTTTGTAAGAATATGTTATTTTTATTAAAAAAAATTATTAATATATACTTGTTTATTTTTAATACTCATACATAATTTATATAAATAATATAATTTTTCACTTAAAATATATTCACTTTCCCTTTACTAGCTACATAATTTGACGCATATCTTAATATATGTAATTTTAGAAAGAAAAATGGAGTATGGAGTGATTTTACACTACGTTCTCTTCAACTATATATAACAAAAAATACAGAATCAAAAAGAAATAAAAAAACAATAATCACATATGGCTTTATTTTTCATATAAAAAAAAAAAATAAATAAATCGATACCGATAGTAAAAATCGATAAGACTAATCGATGTGTTGATAATCATAATCGATTTTTAAATTACTAACATACTTTGTTTAGAATCGTAGCCAATAACAAGGTTGGCTCTATTGTTTATAATACGACCAAAAATATTGGTCATTTAAATGTATGCTTCTAACTAATATTATAATACATTACTAATTTGTTCGGTTATATTTCCTTATTATTTATTTTGCATATGATTTTAGACTTTATTCCATTAAATTTAAGAGTGATTTTTGTATAATAATTAAACGATTTTATTACCTTTTGTGTTAAATATGTTATTAGTGTTAGAACATTTTGCTATTACTGACTACTTCTTTCGTAACACTTGCTTATGTTTGTTTTTTTTATGATTTACTGAAAAATTTAATGTATTTTTTTAGTATTTTTTAATATTCTTTGTATTTATTATAGTTTATGTCACATGTTATCTTTTAAATGGTTTGTTAAAGTCTTTTAAAACGTGTGTTGTGTAGTTTTAGTAGTAAAAGGTAAGATTTTCTTATAAATAAAATATATTATTAGTTGAAAAATATATATAGCTATAATTTATATAGCTTAAATTGTATTCAATATATGCTACGCTCTATTACTTGTAGAAGTGGATTTTGTTCGTCAGTAAAACATGGAAATAGTTATAGTTAAAATTAAATATATTTTACACTTCAAAGGATTCAGATTTATATAATATAAAATCTGTGTTTTTTTTAAATAATTAAGTGTTAAAAACGAATTATAAAAATAGAATAGACCAAATGAAGAGTGTAAGGTACCTAGGCATGTATCTTAGAATACCTATGGGAAAACATAGTTACGGGTTCGTAACCCAGTTGGGGAAATGTTAAAAATATTTTGGTCTACACAACAAAGTTAGATTAAAGTGATATTAAAATAATTTTATCCAAAATAAAAAGTTACATGAATATTTTAAGAAACCTACAAGATTTTGAACGTAGGCGGTAGTATGTGGTTAGTGGATTTGAATAAGGGATGTAGGTTCGAGTCCCGCTACGTTAAAACTTTTATACTCTTACAAAAAATGTTTTTCTTATCTAACCTGACTCTGAGTAACTCTTCAAAAATATTGAAAAAGAAGTTAGTTACATTATTCACTTTTTGAACGTCAAATAATTTAAAAGTCGGATATTCTTTTCTACACCTATCTATACCTCGCTTTGCGTCGTTTCGTTTTGCGTTTTTTTCGAAGTTGCGTCGCTGCTTAATTTTTACTGATTTTCACTGTGCGTCGTTAGATTTTCGAAGTTGCGTTGTTTTGGATTCGAGTCTTAATTTTTTTTTTAATTCTCTAATGAAGAACTATTGCAACTGGAATTGCATTTTGCTAATGAAGAAGATGACAGTGACCGTTTAATAGAAATCTCCAAAGAACAAAATTTAACCTCCAAACAAATTTATAAAGTGATGTGTTTGATTGACGAAGCTATGGAGATTTTTTTAAAAAACGATCCTGACAGCGGAAGAAGTTTAAAAATTTCCCAGGCGATAGCTACGAATATCGATTGCTACAAGGAAATTTATCTTACGTCAACGTAACCTACAACAACAGCCACTATGGACTCATCAGACAGTGATTCGTTTTAGATAGATAGATATACTTTATTGCACATAAAGAATACAATGAAAAACAAAACAATATACAATATTTAATTAAACTTTCATAAATTAAATGAATATGTACTTGCAAAACGTGCAGTAAATCTGTATATAACAGTCACTTTAAAAAAAAAAGGTCCCGCTGAGTTTCTTGCGCCGGTTCTTCTCAGGTCTGAGGCATTAAATTTAGTGAACCGGTGGTAAACTATTTGACGTTCAAAAAATGAAGCTTGTAACTTCTTATTTTGAATAAAATTATTTGACTTTGACTTTGACTTTATTTTATTAATTTTTTTAGATTATTTTTGTTTGAAAAATTTTACTTTGTTCAATTTTATTTTTAAGAGGTAGTATTTTCGTAAGCCTGGAACCTATCTTCGATCATTCCATACTTTGCTATAGAAAATTTATTTTCACTTTGCGTCGTTTCAATTTGCGTCGTGTTTTTTTTGGAACGTAATCCCGACGCAAAGCGTGGTGTGGGTGTACTCTGCACTACGGAATAATTTGCTCTGTGGAAGATAAAAAAACACAAAAAAAAAAACAATATAATTTGCAAATCATTGTTTTGATTTTAAAATAAAATTACAATCACCAATGATATTTTATAATATTATATTTTTTTATAGCGCTTTTTATAATAAGATAAAGATGTAATCTACTTGGGGTCGTAAACTGTGGCTCAAGATAATATTAGTGGTTACATAACTTGATAATATTAACGCTTTATTATACTATACAAGGTACGTTATACAGTCGTGTTTGTTTAATTTACGAAAAAAAATAAAAAAATACGTAATTAGAAATTATATATATATAATTAAGTACAAAGTTTAGTGATATTGTAAAGGTAAGTAAGAAAATTCTATCAGAAGAGAGTGTTCAGAGAGAACTTAGTGTCAAGTTGTGGCCAGTCATGGCCCAGTGGCACAAGCGTGTGACTGTAAACGACTGGTTGTGGGTTCGATTCCCACTCGAGGAGTGGAAATATTTAATATTTCCATTTTCTTCGCTCTGGTGTCGAGGTAAAGCGCGGCGTTAAGTTCCGCCACTTAACACGCAATGCCTCCGAATTCTGCGCAAAGTGGTGAACGGAGTGTCTTAACACTAGGTTCCCTCTGCCTACCCTACTGTGTGCGGTATACAGCGTGAAACTAAAAAAAGTTAAAAAAGAACCAAGATATTATAATAGCCTAGAAGATATAAGATAGATAATAAAATAGTAAAATTGAATGCAATCTCCTTAATTATTGGTAAATTAATTAATTAAAAAAATTTCAGATAAAACAAGCGATGTCTCGAAATATCACAAAGAAGATTATAAATTCGCCTGAGACATGCGTCGACGACAACCTGCGCGGTATAGTCGCACTCTACCCTAAACTACATTTACATCCTAAACATCGTGTTATTACTTATAGGAGGAAGGTAAACTTTATTTTTTTATAATCTTTTAGAATTGAACCTTATGGGTAACACACCACCTGGGGCACGACATGTAACTGTAAAGGCCATTGATTGTGAGTTCGATTACCACTCGAGGAATTGAAATATTTAATATTTCATTTCTTTCGTCTGGGTGTCTAGGTAAAGCACGGCGTTGAGCTAACTCAACTCGTAATAGCTTCCGATGTGCAGTATTTAGAGTGAAAAAAACAAGAAAAATTTATAAAAAACTTTAAAAAATTAACTCATTTTGCCTCAAACCCGCGTCTCTCCGCATACTATTTTGTTTTACATTTATTTTATAGCTTCATACTGCTCCATTATGTCATATATTAAATTGTATAATGATATATTATAAATATATAATAAATATTCTCTCTGGATAATTATCATAATTATATATAACGCCTATATAAAATAACGTCACTCAAATACCTACATTACATCGAATTCGGGCGACCGGAGAACGGAGTGTCTTGACACAAGCTTTTCTATGACTTCTCGTCGATATAAAAGTGTGGAACTTAACAAACAAGATACACTATTAATAAACATTACTTACAGAATGATTCAGGACGTGTGGCGATACTCGGGGGCGGGGGCTCCGGACACGAACCGTTTACAGCAGGTTCGTATAATCAACTACTTTGTTAAAATATTAATTAAATATGCTTTGAATTAATTTGAATTTAATTGGAGACCACCTAAAGTCGATTTTTTAAAAGATAGACGGACAAACATGATACAAGTATTTTTCTTGGATTCATTTTTGCATTAAAAAGTTTTTGGCAAATCGGTTACATTGTGAATAATAATAAAAGCCGTCGTGGCGTAGTGGGACAGCGTATGATTATAACGCGATGGTAAGAGTCGAACCCACAGGGTTCGACTCCTACCCGGGGGAATTATTATATTTATATTTTCAATTTCCGCTCTGGTACCATAGACAGACCGTGGCGTGGAGTTACGCCACTCAACACACAATGTCTTAATTTGAATGTCTTTCTCTGACTATCTTGCTATACGCGGCCGCTTTAAGAAATTATCTTGTGTATCAAATATGAAATAATCTATTTGTTTTGTAGTGTAGTAATGTACAAATATAAATATGTTGTTTTTAATTTTCTATATAACCTCTTAAAAACTAGCTTGTATAATAGTCACTTAAAGAAATAATTATAATGGCAATACGTTGAGCTGAACCATATATAGATCCTAATTCAGAATTTGAGCTACCTAGATTTTTCAGAATCCTCCCAGATATCAGCCCAAACTTTCCCAATGTACCTAAAATCCCAAAACCCATTAAAATAAATACAGCATTTATTTTAATTACTTTTATACCCAACAGGTCTCATAGGCCCAGGCATGTTAGACGGCGCGGTCGCCGGCGGAGTGTTCGCGTCTCCGCCCACGGGCAACATTTTGTATGCGATAGCACAACTTTATAAATATAATTCTGGTATGTTATAGAAATTTATATTGATTATGTTTATTGAGTTTAAGAGACTATTGATTTTTATCCTTTGTAGGTTAAATATTTGAACAAAGTAGGATTCGAGCCCGCGCCACTTGGAGATTGTCCGCCCGCTCTAACCGCTAAGCTAGGTGACAACATCTGTTTATATGGACATTTTTATACGCAATTTTATTTTATATTACAATTTACTTTTGTTGTTAGCAATGTGTTCTAAGCGTGTGAATAACAATTTATCAATATTAAAAATATGTATAAAACAGATTTTCGTTCAACCATATAAAACTATATATTTTTCTGACAGACCTAAAAAATAATTAATAAATATGTAAACGTAGACTAAGAAAGATCACTTTCTTCTTCTCTCTAGACTTTCATGATAAAATAAATATATTTTTTATATATTTTTTACAAATATATATGTATTTTTTTAGGTGGTGTCTTAGTGTTTCTCGGTAACTATACCGGGGACAGATTGAACTTTGGAAAAGCTTTTGAGAAAGCTAAAATCGCTGGCATTAAGGTTTGTTGAATTATTTATATTATTGTTATAGTTTTGTATCTGTCTATTTGTACATATAAATAAAATTGGAGTGTTTGTTTGTAATATTAAAATAACCGCTTTGTATAGGTGTGGACTGCCTGCTTGTTTCATTATATTGCAAGCCTCGGGGTGGATTTTTGAAAAATAAAGTAGTCTATGTTAGACCCTGAGTTATTTTAAATTTCTACTAATTCGGACCGGTAGATTAGCCGTGAAAACGTAGTAGACAAACAGACAGACTTTCGCATTTATAATATACATGGATAATATTTTAAAAAATATATATTTGTCTGCTTTAGCTAATATCTTTTACTGTTGGACTGATTTTGATGGGAAATTCATGGCCAGATAGTCGATGTATTAGGCTTACACTTAACTTATGTGTAGGAGTAACTACTTTCATTTAAAAATTATAACGTTTTTGTGAAAGTTTACGCTGACGATGTAACAGGCATAGCCAGTATTATTGCACTTTAATTGCATCTTAATTGCACACAATATTGTATTGTTTATTAGACTCTTAATCTTTCTTTATTAATATTTAAACATTCGAAGTTACTGAGCTTATGTTTTTATTTTCAGTTCAATTTTAAATAAATGTAAAAGTAATTATTAACTTTATTATACTTTTTGTTCTTTTTTTAATATTTTATTAATAATTTTAGATGGAAGGTTTCATAGTGGGTGAAGATGTAGCATCAAGTCACAACAAAACCGGTGGCAGGAGTATGTGTGGAGAAATATTCGTTTATAAGGTAAACTTTTTTAAATTATTATTAAAAATTATTATATCAGAGTCCGTCTTGGCGCAATGGTACAGCGTTTGAATGTTATCCCACGTTGTGAGTTTGATTTCCACTCGGGAAAATAATTATATTTTCATTTCTTCCCTGTAGTACTTAAGAAAAAGCACTTTGAGTACTTAACACATAACTGACGTCTGACAGTAAACACGATTGATTGGTATGGTTCGGTTCGCATTAGGGTTAATAATTATATTTATATTATGGTTGTGGTTCGACTGGTTGTGGGTTCGATTCCCACTCGTGGAGCGAAATATTTACTATTTTCATTTTCTTCTGCTGCTCTTGCTCTGGTGTCGAACAATTTTATTTCATACTACTATATTTCTATTGTTTTGTATATATACAAAGTAATTTATTATTTCCATAGATTTGTGGTGCATTGGCAGTTAATGGAAAAGATTTATACTATATAAGAGACATGGCGGCTGAGATTAATAAAAACATGGCCACACTCGGAGTTTGCTTGAGTGCATGTTCTCTACCAGGTATGTTACGTTTATGTTTTGAGGTTATTTAATTTACTTTATTAAAATATCATTAATATTAATGGATAGTTTCAATTAAAGATGTTATTTTGAAGATGGAAATTCCAGACAAATTTAACTCACAATTATGACTTTTTGCTAAATTTGCAAAATGCTAAAAAATAGGGCACATTTTCAAAATTTAGATAAATCAATATATACAAAAAAATGTTGTTTACCCCTGTGTAAGATGGTTATGAAGATATTGTTGTATTATTTAAGATGCAGATCCTGAATTAATAGTTGTATTGTTATTATACTATTTACTACAAGCTATTGCGTTAAAACTAACTAAAAAATACTAAAATATCAATTATTACATATTTAAAAATAGTCAAGATTACATGACGAATAAGTTTCTAACGTTATTATACACATATTCAATCAGAGGTAGCCAATTGAAATCCTATTTTGTACAATTTCAAAATCAAATATTTTTAATAATAATGCTTCATTATTTAGTAAAGTTATTGAGTAAAATCTGCGTAAGAAACTTTTTTTACCCAATAATTATATTGTAAATAGGTCAGCCGCCACTATTCGAGATAGATGCAGATAAGTTTGAGCTGGGAGCGGGCGTGCACGGGGAGGCGGGCATTGAGAAGCTCAAACTAGGGACTGCTAAGGAAATGGTGGCTCTATTACTTGAAAAGGTTAGCTATGTAGTTTTATTAATTGAAGGAATTATTTCAAAAAACGTGATGTAAATCAAGATACTTCTGCTGCACCACAATGGTCTTCGACTTTCTCTTACAAGTCTTGTTAATTAATATTAAATTTTCTCGTGTAAGTGTATAGTAATCATAAAACATCAATGAAAAAAATAAAAATATTTCTTTTTGTCATTTAAGGCAAATATTTATACAATACTAATAATTTTCCATACACTTACATAGCATAGTTATATAGCAGTAGGCTAGCTAGGTTCTTCTATTTGAAAATTTAGGCATAAAATCGTTAAATAAATTGAAATAATAATCTTTATTAATAGATTCAATTAATTCTTACAAATCTTTTTTCTAGATCTTAATTTAGCTAAACTGGAATTGAACCCAATACCATCCTAAGTAATTATTTAGAAAGATTTATCTAACTTTACTTCCACAGATCATAGCTCATCTTAAACTAAAATCTGGTAACCGAGTAGCGGCTATCATCAACAACTTAGGAGGGACATCGCTTTTGGAAATGAATATTATAGCTGCAGAAATTAAGGAATATTTAGGTAAATATTATTTATACCTTCTTGTAATTTCTCTTAATATAGGCAAGGTGTTTAAAAAAGAGTGATTTGACACTAATTAATTTATTTTTGCCAAATAGAAATACTACGAAGTCACCTTCAAGTGAAAGAATAAAATTACATTATTGTAAAATATTACACGACGCTTTTTACATTAATAATCGTCGTAATCATCAAATAAACTAAAAAAGAAAAAATAAACTGGATCTCAATAATCTACAAGAAATATCCTGTGAAGGTTTTTCCTTTATTTAAAGAATATGTATTCTTTATTATATAGTTTTAAATAAAATTCTTTACTATATAAGAATGTGGTAAGCAAGTGTGTCACAGTGATATTAGGACAATGCAGGTTGGTTAATACTGGTAATTACTCATAATTTGTCTCGTTTAAAGTTTTAAAGTAAAAACAATAGCTATACAGTGAGGCAAATAATATTTTAAATGACAAAAGAATCTTTTAAATAATATTTGTTTACTCAGAAACAATACTATTTTTTCTTTACTGTAGAAATTGGGTTAATAAGGAAATTAAACGAAGCAAATGAAAGAATAGCTTTACACTCTTTCCCGGCAGCGTAAAAAGAGTTTCCGCCCTGTGTATTGAGTGGCATAACTCATCGCCACGCTTTATCTCACCAGTGCAGAAAAATGAAAATGTTTTTTTTTATTAGCTTCACGCTTCCGCACACAGCAGGGTAAGCAGAGCTAACCTAGTGTTAAGACACTCTGTCCCCACGCACCGCCGAATTCGGAGGCATTTCGTATTAAGTGGCGGAACTTAACGCCGCGCTTTTGCCTGGACACCAGAGCGAAGAAAATGGAAATATAAAATATTTCCACTCCTCGAGTGGAAGTCGAACCCACAAGAGGTCGCTTTACAGTCATTCGTTCGTGCCTCTGCGCCCCGATTTGCCGCTGAAAATAAATAAAATGGAGCATCAGCCCCTAGGTTGAGAACGAACGCAGAACTATTGTGACAATACAGTCAGACATTATCCACTCCGCCAAGACCATACCAAATCATTTTAAGTGTAAAAATAACAACCAAAATTCTCTATTTACAGATAAAAAACAACTAACACTAGAGCGCCTATACTCCGGCCATTTAAAAACATCGTTAGAAATGCACGGTTTTCAAATATGTCTACTAAATTTGAACAATCAACACGGTGACCTCTGGGTGGAGATGTTAGACATTCCCACGGAGGCTGCGGCGTGGACCGGAAGTGCGGTGTGTGTGAGAGATGATGAAGGACATGGAGATGATGAGGAGGTCCTGCTTCAGGGTGATGGGAAGAAGGTTAGGTTTTAAGGAGGTTTTATTCTTTTAAGTGGTTTCTCTGGGTGGAGATGGTAGATACTGCCACGGAGGCTGCGGCGTGGACCGAAAGTGTGGTGTCTAAAATTGATGATATGGAGATGATGAGGAAGTTCTGGTTCCGGGTGATAGGAACAAGGTTTGGTTCTAAAATCTAAAGAGATTTTATTTATATTTTGGTTCTAAGATCTAGAGAGATTTTATTTTCTTTTAAGTTTTTATGTTTGCGGCGTCGGCCGGATGTGCGGTGTCTAAAAATGATGATGGGGGATATGAGGGTGATGAGGAGGTTCTGGTTCTGGGTGATGGGAAGAAAGTTGGGTTTCACCAGTTTCACAGGTTTTATATATTTTTAAATATGAAATATTTTCTTTATTTAAATGGAATTCCAACCCACAACCAGTCGCGTTTATAGTCCCACTTTGACAAGCCCCGTCCATCACGAACGTGACGTGAACCACGACGTGTTACCCGGTTTACGAGCAATTTGGACTATTGTATCTTATTGTATTTTCCCTTATTTGGTAATCTTTCTTTAATATTCAGTGTTTATTTAATTCCAATCCACAAAATCAAATAACTATTTTATTTTATTGTATATAACTACTATCTTTTCAGACAATTTCAGGGCCATCATTGAAACCATCTGAGCAAGATATACTATTAGGCAGTCTTAAATCAGCAGCACTGGCTCTGGTCTCCAAAGAACAACTCCTCAACGAGCTGGACTCTGGATGTGGGGACGGTGATTGTGGTATCACGCTTAAGAATTTTGCTAATGGTGAGAAGATATTTTAAGTTTTTTTTCTTTTTTAATTTTTTTTTTTAGCTTCACGCTGTATCCCGCACACAGCAGGGTAGGCAGAGGGAAGACACATAGGGTAGGAAATATTTAATATTTCCATTTTCTTTGCTTTGGTATCGAGGCAAAGCGCGGCGTTAAGTTTCGCCACTTTACACGCAATGCCTCCAAAAATTAGCGGTGCCTGAGGAACGGAGTGTCATAACACTAGGTTCCCTCTGCCTACCCTACTGTATGCGGGATACAGGGCGAAGCTAAAAAAAAACAATATAAAATTCAATATAAATATCTAATAAACAAAATAAATTTCAGCTATTCTCTCATATATAAGCACATCATCGCTAGAATACCCTTCAAACGTACTATGGCAGTTATCTGAAATAGCGGAAGCGGACATGGGAGGTACTTCCGGTGGGATTTACAGTTTGGGATTGGCTGCGGCTTCCCAGGCTATGTCTAAGTAAGATCTAGATTTAAATCTATTTTAAAATAAAAGTAACTTAAATCTATTGTAAAATAAAAGTAACTTAAATAAGTAACTTAAATCTATTGTAAAATAAAAGTAACTTAAATAAGTAACTTAAATCTATTGTAAAATAAAAGCAACTTAGACTGTCACTCGTTATTACATGGCGACCAATAAAAGTCCCATCAAAATCAGTCCATTCGTTCCAATGATTAACTGGAACAAACAGACAGACGGCCAGACAGACAACTATTGTAATTATTTTTTTTTTCTCATGAGACATTAAAAATTTTTTTGCAGATTAAATTTGTAGTTTAAAATGCAAATTTATCATAATATTATTGATATAGGTTTTTATAGTTTATTTGAATCATTGTGTTTCAGAATTTAGCTTGTATAAAAAATAATCTATAACAAAATTTGCCTCAGGTGAAAAATTCTTGAGACATTCGAATATTTTTAAAATGTTATATACAGTATATATTTTAAATTGTCTATCACTCAACCAAACACAGCAATTGCTTCTATAATATTCATATTAATATGTAAAATATTTGTGATTTAGTGCTAAAAGAAACGATAGAAACGCGTGGCTGAGTGCGTGGCAGAGCGCAATGGCCGCTATAACCAAGTATGGAGGAGCGGAATCTGGTGACAGGACGATGGTATGGAGTTCAAATTTATGTAAAAAACATTTAATATAAACATATTAAAATACTAGGGTCGTAGCGCAGTGGCATGAACGTATGACTAAACGACTGGTTGTAGATTCGATTCCCACTCGATGAGTGGAAATATTTAATATGTAGTGTCGAGGTTAAGCGCGGCATTAAGTTCCGCCATTTAACACACAATGTCTCCGAATTTAGTGGGAAGTGGGGAACGGAGTGTCTTAACACTAAGTTCCCTCTGCCTACCCTGCTGTGTGCGGGATACAGCGTGAAGCTATTAAAATACTTAATGGCTTAGTTTTACTACTTAACACGCAATGTCCCGATTTCGGACGGAAAGTGGATAACAGAATGTCACGATAAGGATGCGAGAAAAGCGTTAAGCTATGAAAAAAGGTTAAGACTAATTTAAATTACTTCTTAATTATTTTAAATAAGCTTTAAATTAAAAAAATGTATTAAAAATATATATATATTAATAAAAACAAGTTTCGATTTCGGGCGCAAAACGACGATAGCGGAGTGTCTTGACACTAAGTTCTATCTGATTATCTTACGGTAAAAAGCGTGAAATTACTTAATTAATATTGGGTATTGTACAATTTTTTTTTTACTTTCAGTTGGACACATTACACGCATCTTCAGTAGTATTTGAAGAGAATTTAAAAGACGATATCAAGAGTTTGCTAAAGAAGGCCGATGACGCCGCGGAAAGAGGAGCCAAAGCTACCGCCGATATGCAAGCTAAGTATGTGTAATATATACTGCCATTATAAGTGCGAAAGTCTTATTAAAGATACATTTTTAAAAGCATAAACATTTTAACGCAGCGGCATTTGAACCGGTGGCTTTTAAAACCTAAGTCTAAACATAGCTTAGTGATCAGAGCGCTTCGGCGTTTTCTAGATATATTTTTATATCTCGTAAGTGTGTGATTAACACTTTAAAAATGTTTAAAACAATGTATAAATAGCATTCTCTGTTGCCAAACGATTGTTCGTAGAACAATCTTTGGGTAGCACAAATTTGTAAAAAATCTCTCTACAGAGATGCTAACAATATAAATAAGTTGTAATAAAGCGTATAAGGATTTCCACGGAGCGTGTAGTAGAACGCATGGCTTAGTGGTGAGAGCGCCTGGACAATATTTAGGAGGCGCGGGTTCGAATCCCGCTGCGTTCAAATTTTTATACGTTTTCTAAATGTCTTTTTTAATTTTTCTAATTGTGTGAATAATAACACTTTAAAAAGTTTAATTCAGTCTGTTTTACTGTTACGCTCTCACGGTTAATCTACCGGCTCTATTTGGATAAATTTCGAAATGAAAATAGTTGAAAATTCAAGGACATTCTGCTTTTTTTTTTCTAGAATTCCAGCGTGAAGAAATTACAATTTAAATATAACCATTCCCCCGAGTGGTAATCGAACCCAAAACCATCGCGTTAACAATCATACCTCCCACTGGCCTAAATGTTGCTAAAGATTTATTTCTGATATACACATTTGTTTTCCTCTTTTAGTGTGGGACGCGCGTCTTACGTGTCCAGTGAATACCTGCAAGGCGAGGACGCGGGCGCGCGCGCCGTGGCTGTGTGGCTACATGCTATATTCAATTATGTTATAAAAAACTACTAAACTAGACAAAAAGTATATTAATTATACCCAATTATATTAATTTTTGAAAAAAAAGCTTTTAAATACTTATGTAGTGTATGAAAGTAAAATTTTTTATAATAATGTACTAAAAAAATACATTATCATTGATAAGATAAATATTATACACACTTTTGTGCTGAGTTACACGTTAAGTTAACGCATGTTGTTTATGATCATTATGAAAAAAATAGGCTTTTTGGACATCTTCACATGCTTGTTGGTTCGAAATTTGTAGGTCTTGACTGCGAATCTCTCCACAATACAATATTTTTTAAATAAAGTATGTTAATACTGTTCTTATTATTTTGCTTCTTATTTTCGTCTAAAGCATTGACTTGAATATTAATTCACTAGAGCGGTGACATGAAAATAATAAAATTATGATCATCCCTCATACCAGAATTTGAACCAATAACCAAACGCGATTACAGACGGACAATGTCTCACTGCGCCACAATGGCCTTTACATATTCATATCAAAATAATTAAAATCTAAACCATAATAAAGATTACTAAAACACTAAAATATCGTTGTTTCTTAAAAAATATTATATGGCATTACATTTGCGGCGTTAAGTTCCGCCACTTAACACGCAATGACTCCGAATTCGGCGGACAGTGGGGAACGGAGTGTCTTAACACTAGGTTCCCTCTGCCTACCCTGCTGAGTGCGGGATACAGCGTGAAGCTAAAAAAAAAAAGCATTACATTTGATATATTAAACTGTGGACATCAGGAAAAAATATTATATATAAAATATAATTTATCTGTCAAGTAAATTAAAGGAAAATTAGCTAAAAAAATAAAATAAAAACAAAACAATTTCAACAATAATTTTAATTATCACAATTTGTTAACCAGTTACCGTTCCAATGTTATGCTCTTACAGGTTACTTTATTTCTAATATTTATTAAACGGCCAATACACGTGCAATATTATTGCACAATATATAGAAGATTGTGCAATAAAAACAACTGGTGTTTTCTTAACTTTTCCCATTCCCAGAATAAAACTGACCAACTCAAAATATTCGCATTTTTTAGTTTTGCTAAAAAAAATAAAAAGCTTATTCTAAAACTCCATTGTTATTTAGAGAAAATGCATTTTTTTGAGTTAGGTGACTTTAATTCTGGTTCGCGATATGATAGTTTACGCAGAGAGAACTTACTGATGAGACACTTCGTTCTCCACTTCTCGACCATTTATAAAGACATTGCGTGTTGAGGTGCGTAACCTAACGCTACTGTCTTTTTTACAAGATAAGGAAAATTAATAAAATTGTAGAAAAATTATATTCATTCCCTTAAATGGGAATCGAACCCATGATACCATAAAATAGGCTTAGTTTTCTTACAATGTCAATAGTCTAAATTGACCATTGACAAATTGTGCAATATATTTGCACAATAATATTGAACATGTATAAGGCATTAACCACATTTAACAAGATTTTGTTTTATTATAAATATCTTACATTAAATTTGCCTACAATTTTGTCTAAAACTAATAAATACAATAAGCTGTTAAACGTCAAAAACAATGTCACTAAAACGAAAACAAATTCCAAGAGAGAATAGAGAAGAGTCACTACACTCTCTATTTCAATATCAGAATAAGCATTACATTTGATATATTAAGATAATAATATATTCTAAATATTTATAATTTAAAAAGATATTAATTCAGGCAAACTACCCACACAATTAAGTCGTCTAAAGAAATCTTCTAATATTTGCAAACATTAAATAAATTTATTTCAATGCATTTGGTAAGCAAAAATAATGCAGGGTTAAGAGGTCACGTGACATAACTTAACGTAACTTAACACTGCGCTTTATTTTACTATATTTTTTTTTAAATCAATTTTCATTAATATATTTTTACATACTTATCAATTAATTATAATGAAAAAACGAAAAAACAGCTAAATTTACAACAGCATTGCGTATTAAATAAAGTAAAAAGTATCTATATGCTATCCTTTTCTAACTAAGATAATTAGAAAGTGATGGCATCACACGATAAAGCATATAAGCAAGACAGGTCTAAATATTATTAGATTTTTACAAAATGTATTCAAAGAACGTAGCTTTACAATGATTTATTACTAAAATTTAATTAATCATAAAAGAAAAATAAAACAATGGAATTAACAAAAGCATATAACATTTAAATTAAATACACAAAACTAAGTTAAAATAACCACTTCCAGAAAGAGAAAACTAATTCTCATATCACCATACCCTTTTATTTAATGTTAGAAAGAGATGGCTATATTTACGATCATTTTCTCTTTTATAATGACAGCTATTTTATACAGCATTATTATATCACAAGTGTTAGAGAAAGAAAGCTATATCTATCACCGTTTTGTCTCTCTCACCTTTTTGTATATAACAACTGCATATATTTAATAATAATTTTGAAACTACAAACTAATTTTATGGAATAATTGTTAAAAAGAGACAGCTATTTTTGCCATTGTCTCTTACATCCTTGTATACAGTAGCCATTTCAGTGATCACAATAACATGAGTTTTAAGAAGATAAATATAGCTGTCTCTCTCTAACTAGATTTAACTATCTTCATTTTATCTCCCTCACACTCTTGTATATAATAGCTACATATATATTATATTACAATCCATTTACAAACGTTATTATAATACAAACGATAGAGCGAGATAGTTATAACTATCATTGTTTGTCTTTCTTCCACTATGTATTATTGCTTTATGTAATTAATATTATTTTCAGTTTACAAGCCTCACTATTACTATTCAACTGCTAGAACGAGGTAGCTATATGTCTAATTGCTTTGTCTCTCTCACACTATTGTCTCTATCTCTCTTATTTCCGTATCTAAATATAGCTATCTCTCTGTAATAATTGGGTTATAGTAACGTTTACTATACATACTACATATACTTTTGTACACACACTTTTGTATTAAATATTATGACGATATATTTAATATTATTATGTGTTTACAATCCTTCCTATAACAGAATTATGTCCAATAATTAATCCTAAGCCAAAAACTGATTTGGATTTTTCTATTTCTCATATCATTTATTTAATTAAGTTAAAAGTTGAATAACTAATAAATTAAATTGAATTGAATTGATTTACTCACAAAATTGATTGCTAGATCAATATCTAAGGTTAACAGTTTTTGAAATAGAATCAATTAATTATATTGGATAATTAATAGAGAGAGATAGCTACATCCACCATCATTCCATCTCTTTCGCACTACAATATCTAACGGCTACAAGTAAATTTGTTTGTGAAAATTTATTAAACTGATGTGATATATATGTATGTATATATAAAGGAATATCGCCTATTACCATTCATCTAGAGATAGCACCATGTTTCTTATATCATGTTATATAATTAATTTATTATTATTGTTATTGATCAATCAAGCCATTTGATTTTTATGTTTATTCTAAGTTTAAATTGATGTAGATTTCTCGATATCTGTCATTTTTTTTGGCTAAAAAGAATATTTTAGCAAAACATATGTAAATAGATAAAATGTTTAGTTTTCGCGATTATTACATATTTTGAAATAAAACTACTTTTAAGCGAATTCTGATTTCGAAGATCGAAAAATTTCGAACACTTTACAGTCCGTAGTAACACGATTATCAACACAAAATATAAGCGATTAATTCTATTAAAAATAATTTTATTTTAAAACATGTAAAATAGATATTTCATCCCAATTATCCATTGTTTAAGATATATTTAGAAAAAGCAAGGAGTTTTAAGCATTGGCCAGAAAAGTATTAATCCCTATATTTGTTAGAACAGCAATTTATGCCAAGAATTGGCAAGAAAAGAAATTTCAGCCAAATATTGGTTAAAAACGAGTTTCGCCTATCGCTTTTAAAAACTTTTGTTCATGTTCTAGATTAAATTTTATTATGTAAAATAAAACATTCAATAAAATAATAAGAATACAAATTTTTAACCAAAGTATGTTTATTTAAATTAATCTTAAAATTTCATATTTTCATTGATTAGTTAAGGAAAGTCCGATTTATACTAAAAACAAGTAACTTTCAGTCAGTCACTGACTGAAAAACTGACAAATTACGATTGACTTTTCATTTTTTTTTAAATAATTCCGACCTGCGGCTGTTACTGTATGTCTAAATTTTTTAAATCATATTATGTGACATATTGTTTAATAAATAATAGGAAACGCTTAAGAAAAGGAATTAAATTATTTTTTAAAGTAAATATTTTTATAGTATTAATAATAAAAGTTATTTCGCAAAATAAACATATTACACATGAAAAATTATTAAATTATGTTATTTTTGCTTTGAAAGATAATAATAATTTTATTATTAAGAATTTTGCTTCAAAATTACTATGAATAAATATTTTTTCTAAAGATTTGTTATGAAGAAGAGTTAAGTTCTGCCACATTAAGCTCTTTCTGTGTAACTCAGACAAAAAATAATTCATGTTGTCCCCAAAAAATGTTTTAAAAAGAACGACTTTTTGTTATTTTTAGTTAGAATCGAACAAGAATAAAAGCCCTACAGAATATATAGTATGAATATGGACAGTATGAATAATACTATGCTTCAATATATAAACTTTGAAAATTCCTTCATTTTTTTAACACCCAATATAAATTAATAATAATCACAATCTCAAATACCAAAATTATTAATTAATTGCATAATCAAGGATCTACAATGAAGATACCCAAATCAACCAAAAACAAAGAAATAAAGTATAAAAAATTCAATATAATCAGATGTGAACCTCCACTTGTTTGACATTATTCAAACAATCAATGCATTTATTCTAAACTGAAGGAGAGAATTTTTTTCCAGTGCCCATTAAATTTTGCAAATACATTTTATTTCCATTTTTTAATTAATTTATTTAATGTATTAAAAAAGTAGCGGAATAATATTTATAATAATAATTAAACATTTCGTGGGTCGCATCAAATTATTAAGCGGGTCGCAGTTTGAGAACGCCTATTAATAGAAATTCAATATATATCCAATACCTAAATATGTAAGTGACATTATTAAAAATTAATAAAATATTGAAGTGCTATTTTTGGTCTTCTTTTCACCTCTAAAATTATAACACTTAAATATTTAGCATTTGCGCTGTCTAAAACCTCTTTGTTAAATCTGTGTGAAATTATATACTACTGTAAAACCCGAACCATGGTAAATACCTAGATTAACCAGTAAATCTCAAAATTTACCAACTCTTATGGTAAAAGTCCCAACTGTTCTTTAAATTATGAATAATATTTTAAGCTTACATCTCGGTAAACGGTAAACTGATTGACTTTTGATTCGTTTAGTCTAGATATCGTTCCTATTTGGAACTTTTACCTTTAAAGGTAAATTTAGAGACTTTCCATAATAGCTTTTACAGTAACATATATAAAAAGATCATAACGACGCTGAAAAGTATATTTGGCATAAAATTATTAAAAAAAAAAACTATATTTATTATACTTAGAAACACCATTTTAGAAGAAATAAAGTGTTTTAATTTCAAATATCATTTATTTATCTTGAATTTTACTAATGTAGTTTATATGAAAATTTTACAGCAAATACAATTTCCAGCGTTGTTTTTAATACAATTCAATTCCTTGCATTTCATAAATTGCTAGCTAGTGAGTTAGTGACCTAGTGTCTTAGTGACATAGTGTTATAACACTACCATTGCAAATGGCCTAAGTGTTACCAAATGAAGTGTATACTAGAAATCCCACTCTGTGCTCTTCTCTATTTCCATTTCGGAGAGTTTCTCTTCTAGAAGTAAAGCTGATATGTCATCTGTAATATACATCAACAAAAAATATATATAACAAATTTCAAAATAAAAACAATGCATAATAGAAATAATATAAAAAATAAGTGGTTACATAATAAGTGGCTAGTTCTCTAGTGTTGAGGCGAAACACGCCGTTGAGTTCCGTCACTTAATATGCATTACTTTAGAAAATTCTGCAATTCTGCAGAAAATGGGGAAAGGAGTGTCTTATCATTAGGTTCCCATGCCTAATATGCTGTGTATGGGATACAGAGTGATGCTATAAAAATAGATAATATTTAAAAATAGATAATATATGTTGTAGTTTTATACTGCAAACGCGGTGGTTGTAGATTCGATTACAATTCCGACGAATTATTCTACTGTCAGGGACTGGTAAGACAAACTCCGTCGTTAAACTCCGCCATTCAATACGTAGTATATCGTCGACAGAAAACGTATTTGCTGTAAGTAGAAAAAGTACAATTTGAAATAAAGCCGAAAAACTTTTTTAAATTTGAAAAAAAAATCATAGCTCTGTTAATATAAGCAGTATAGACATGATTTTTGGTACGTGAACAAACTTTAACATTACTAATATACTGAAAATATCTACATGTGTCTAAAATAAGTGGAAGTAGACTTTTCATTACTTACAGCAATTCGTTTTCAATTTATGGAATATAAAAATGTCGTAAGTAAGAACTGAATTTGTATGGCGAGTGAGGATTCTGATTCTTTTGAAAGGAATTTAAATACTGTAAACGATAAATAACACTAAATAAGTATTATCTTAAAGACTTATATATGTTTTTGAAATGAAGTTGACATAAATAAGCTCTAAGTATTGGGTAGGTAATAAGGCCAGACTGCGTAAGTCATAATGGATTCTTAACGTCGTCACAATTGCTGTAAGTTAAAAAAAATAGCAAAACACCGGATTTTTGGGTAGTTACAACAAATTGGATGAATATTTTTTCAAAATTGAGAACGCGTAAGTAATTTTTTTTTAATCTTAGCAAAAAACTACCTAGATCATTCGACGCAGTTTTTTTTTCTGATTCAAATGATATATAAAACCAAATTTTGATATTTTCTACTTACAGCAAATACGTTTTCCGTCGTCGATATGCATATGATAAAACGTTGAGAGCCAACTGTCTTAACACTAAGTTCTCAACTATTGCACTTTGCAAAAACGAATTTGAAAATTATTTTTTTATACATTTTACAAAAAATATTTTGTTATATTAAATATTTTGATATATAGCGAAGAAGAGTTCAGCCGTAGCTGGATAGAACGCATAGCTTAGTGGTTAGAGCGCTTAGACTGCTTCCAAGAGGTGCAGGTTCGAATCCCGTTATATACTAAATTTCATAATTTTACACAAAATTAATTATTTCACTCACCAGGATCAGGTTTAACAGGTTTAACACGACCGATGAGACTTGGCAAGAAATCGGTTTTTCTTATTTGCTTGAAGAAAGGATGGTTTAATAGTTGACTTGCAGATGGCCTTTTTTCTGGATCACTGAAATAAGTAGTTTATTTTTTTTTATACATTAACTAAAAAAAGGTAAATAATGTTTAAGAGCGAGTACGCATTAGGCGTTTTAAAGCGCGCTTGTAACGAATAAAATAAAATATTTAAATGGTTGTTAATATAATAATTGTTATATTACATCTAAATTATTTCATGGGGACACGAAAGCAGTATTTTAAAATCTTTTAAAATACTGCTGATGGTCCTTAATTTATATAAATAAAAAAAATAAATATGACTTTGTAATAATAAAATAACCACTAACCATAACTGAACATACACGCATGGTACATTAATATGTACCATGCCACGTAACAAATCAATATTTTTTACAATATTGGTCGGTCTGTTTGTTACGGCTAAACTCTGAAACTGCTTAACCGATTTTGCCGAGACTTTCACAGGCAAGATATGGCAATAAGGAGTAATTTAGGTCACTTTTATATCAAAATTATAACTTGAGCTAAAGCTGGACTCCACGCCAATGAAGTCGCGGCTATAAAAATAGCTAGTAAAAGCTTAATATTAATAAGAAACAAGCCTTACCGCTGCAGTAGCTGGTCACTAAGATGGTGGAAGGCGTCAGAGAGCTTCCTAGTAGCGTAGGCGGCGCGCAGACGCGACATGCCCTCCGCACTGTCCCCCACACCACTGTCCGTGTTATACATACCTACCAAAAAAAACCAAAAACACATACAGAAAACGTATAATAACTTGAATGCAGCAGAATTCGAACCCGTACCTCTTGAAAACTATCGAAGCGCTTTGGACGCGAACATGCTATATGCTTATAACAAGAAAGTGTATAAAAATATCGACACAAGTAACTGTAAACGCGGCTGGTTGTGGTTTCGACTCCCATTCGAGAAATTTAAGTATTTAACATATTTAACATTTCATTTCCTTCGCTCCAGAATTCAGCGGAGAGTGGGGAACGGAGTGTTAACACTAGGTTCCCTCTGACTACCCTGTTGTGGGCAGGATACAGCGAGACGATAAAGGAAAAGTTACAAATAAAAAAATATTACAATAATTCCACAAAATACTCACTTTTCATCTCCCCATCATCCAATGGCTCGGGAAAAGAGGAACAATCCAGCAACTGAGGTCGACTTCCTCTTACTTTTTCCGTAAACATTAATGTAGTGGGTACCTCTGCGAAGGGCACAGCCCCGTTGGCAAGTTCACAACATAACACACCTAGAGAATATATGTCTGATTGTTCGTCGTAGCCTTTGAGATTCTGTAAATATGGAAAAATCGGCATTAAAGAATGTTATAGAGCTGTCACCATAACCCAACCTATTGCATATCCCAAACGTATGTACTATTTTTAACCGTAACCATCAAATATCCAAATTAAAAAAACTACTCGTAATCATAAACGATCGATAGACGATTATCAAATATTCGAAATAAAGAGTTTAGCCTAAGACATTTCAAAGTTTAGGATAATTTCCGATACTAGCGGAGTCTAAATAAGTCTACACTTTTTAAATTTGTCAAAAATAAACTAGAATGAAATAAACTAGAGGCCATCGTTAAACAGTGGGACAGGGTCCGATAGCAAACGTGATGGTTGTGGGTTTAATGCTATTATGGGGAAGTGCTGCAGAAGTAACTACAATATTTATTCTTCAAAAAAGAGCTGTGAGATCCATTTATAATCTTAGAGCTGGAGATTTTTTACGAGATGTTTTCAAACATGTAGGTATACTTACAGTTGCCTCACTGTATATATACTATAATATTTTATTTATCCAACAACATGTTCAGTGCTTTGCTAAAACAGTGACATACATACTATAGGAACAAGAAACTTGTAACACCACATTATCGCCTCCAAAAAGTAAATAAATCATTTATGGGTCAGAGTATACACATATATAATAAAATTCCAAAGCTTGTCTTAGATTTACCACTGGAGAAATTTAAAAGCATCGTAAAAAATACCTTAATAAGTAAGACTTATTACTCTGTAGAAGAGTATTTAAAGGATAAAAATGCATGGAATGAATCTGATGAGAGTCCAATGCCAGTTTAGCTAACCATTGTATCAAATAATAAAATTGTAATTTTATATTTGAAAAGAGCAACTGCTTAGTGTCTGTCTGGCTCTTCTCAGCAGAACTGCCATCCGAGTCGGTGGTAGCTTATGTATATTCAACGATTCAATAGTGCTTACAAAAGTCTATTTGAATAAAGATATTTTGAATTTGAATTTGATGCCCAATCAGAAGAAATGATTATATTTAAATTATTTTCATTTCCCCACCCTGACAGGAAAAGTCATGGCAATGAGTTATATCACTGAATACCTAATTATCTTCAATTCGAGGAATATGAAATAAATTGTGAATAGAGAATACAATGTTCTCCCTGGCTATCATGCTATGTGGGAAAAATCAACATTTATAGCTTCATAACAATTGTATTAAGCTTGAGTTTGAATCTGAATTGACATTTAACTAACCTGTTCCAACAATTCAGGACTCAACCACATAAGATTAGCATTATCATGATCAGGTGGTGGCAAGTTGTGTTGTCTCTGACGTCTTCCCCTCACCATCATGCACGCTGCACTCCTAAGACCTGATACACGGACAGTACCATTTGTGTCTAATAGTACATGACTCGCTCTGACACTCCTGGAAATGTTATTTATATACATATATTGCCTGTTGCCCAAGATTTTATCAACATAGTGGCAAGCACATCTATTATATTTTAAGTTAGTAGCAAGAAAAATGAAAGTTGGAAAAATTTTCACACTTTTAAATGTGCTCCTGTTTCAAAATTTGATTATCATTGATGTCTAATAACTATAAAACTACTGCCATACTGTATCTCATCTTTATACTTCAAACAGTTTTTTTAGATTTCAAGTTGTGTATTCTATCAAAATATTATATAAACTGTACATAAACATAATGTAAAACAAATATAATTCAATACATAAATATATTTTTATATATTTTCTAAAAATGGCTCCCAATTTCCTTAGTGTGCATTGAACATTTTAAAAGTGTGTAAAAATTATTAAATTACTACATGCACATATTTCCATATTTTTACATAAATAATATACAAAGGTCAGCTGCTTTATTCTAACAATTGAGGAAAAATAGATATGAAACATGTTCTTGTTTTTTTATACAATAATAAAAATACACTTACCTATGAATATAAAATTGTTTATGTAAATATTGCAATGCTAACAACACATCTCTTAATATCATAGCACAAGCCAGTTCTGGTAGACCTTCTTGAAAGTATCTATCTAGAATATCTCTACAGGAACCCAAGTTCATGAGTGGTGATACTACATAAAGCTCGGGTCCAAAAACAAATGAAGTGAGGTAAGGCAAAATGTTTGGATGCTGCAGCTCTTTTCTTGTTAGTATATCTTGCTGTAACATAATAATATGAAATTATATATAAATTGATTAAAATTACAGAAATAAATAATTTGAAATTAAGAAGAAAATGTGTTTGTGAGTGTAAAAACAACATTTTTCAACAACCTGTATTAAATTAGCCTTTTCTTTAGATTTGTCAACAAAATATCTCTTGATAGCGACATTTTGGTTGTAAGGTTTGTAAACAGCTGAGTATACTACTGCAACGCCCCCACAGCATTCTGCTATAATTGAAGTCAGCTGGTAGTCGTTAATATCGGGATTAAACATTGCAAGTTTTAGCACGTAAAAAGTATTTAAGTTCTTATTTTCTCTCCCACTATAAACACATAACTTTAAATTTAATATACAAAGGAAAAATAACAACTTTGCAGACGATAAATAAAGTAAACATCTAATAATTATCAACAAAATATGCAACCAACATTTGACAGATCAACAGCGTTCGGAAACTCAAATAAAGTACGTGCGTAAAGAATTTTACAGATTATGCTTAAAAACAGATATTATAGTTTTAGAAGAAAAAACCTTTTAGTTCTATAAAAATAATTATGTAAGTTGATAAAATTATAACTAAAAATAATAGTATTTAGTGAAACTATTTAATCATTGCAATAAAATAAGGATTTAATGAGATAAAATTTGTGAATTACAATTACAATTTACATGCCGGTTATATATTCCAATTGTTTCATTCAAAAGAGTATTAGATATATTTGAAGATAACAACTATTACAGTAATTTTATACTTGGTTGTCGTCCGTAACTTCATTTGTGTGCTAATTTTGTTTTCCTCTTCTATAGTTGGTTTCAGCATTTTTTCTAGAGTTTTCACTGTTAGTGTTCTTAGGGAAACTTATACCTACTGTATTTTATGTAAAGATCTCAGCTTTCTTCATGAAATAATTACAACCTAAATTATGGTGGAAACGTTTCATAAATTTTAATAAACCAATTTTGATTTCATTGTCTTTTTTGTTTGGGTTCATCTTAAAATATGTGTATTGGGAAATGTATAAGAAACTATCAGGAGGTATGCATACAAATATTGTGGGATATGGTAAAACCATTAAGTGGTAAATTATTTGCGGCTCAAAAAATAATTCTTTTTAGAATACAATTATTAAACTTCGATATAAGGCAGTCCAATGATGCACTCAACATTTACATACATACATACATACTCCTAAGTGCACGACGCCGGCAATGGGATGCAAGGGAGTGAAAATGCACTAATTATTAAATATACAAAGAAAAATAAAAAGTGGTCCATATTATATCGTATTGTAATTACCAAATCTGCTTCGCGCTGTATCCCGCACACAGCAGGGTAGGCAGAGGTAACCTAGTGTTAAGACACTCCCTTCCCCACTTTCCGCCGAATTTGGAGACATTGCGTGTTAAGTGGCAGAACTTAACGCCATGCTTTACCTCGGAAATCCATACATCCATATATATATTATAAATGCGAAAGTATGTGTGTTTGTCTGTCACGCTTTCACGGCTAATCTACCGGTCCGATTTGGATGAAATTTAGAATGAAAGTAGTAAAAGTTACTGGGTCTAATATAGGCTATTTATTTTTTCAAAAATCAATCGCTAAAGGCTTGAAATAGGGGATGAAAGTTTGTATGACAAATTTAAACCGCTTGACCGGTTGTAATGAATTTTGGTATAATTGCAGTTGATAATTAAACATAGGCTACTAAATTTTCAAAAACCCACCCCCGAGGGTTGCAATATAACGAAGCAGTTATGCAGTTCACACGGCGAAGCCGCGAGCGGCCCGCTAGTATTAAATATTTCCACTCCTCGAGTGGGCATCGAACCCACAACTAGTCGTTTACAGTCACACCAAATCTGGCCACACCAAATCTGGTAATATTTGATAATGAGAGCAATGTATTAGAATAAGTATATAACACTTGTGTCACTACATATACTATAGGATAATAGATGTATTGCCTTAAGATTTAAATATATAAACAATAAAATTTTGATTTAGAAAACTTTTGTTGATAGCTAGTAGTAACTTGTTACCAGTTATGAGGATTTGGTACTTTGTGCCGTAATGTATTACGACACAAAGTACCAAATCCTCAGAACTGGTAACAAATTACTACTAGCCGGACCTGTAGGTCCGGAAACAGTCGCATCGATAAATATTTTGTAAACAACATCATGAAACAAATCCATATTTTTTTACGACACATTGTGAATATTCTTTTTTGGTGAAATAAATAAGCTCAATATTAATGTAGTTCTATATTTTAAATAGTATGCGTACTTACAGATGCACCTCCCTGAATATAATTCTGCCGGCGCTTATGCCCAAGTGGAATTTGAACTCACTCGAAGTTAGCAAGCTTGCTAACTTCGTCAACATGACATCATTATGCATTATATAATAAAATTTATTCTTAATACTCATAATGCAAGTTGTGAGTTATTCAAAACAGTGTTCTCATAAAACGACAAGCTTCTGTTGTGACCTCGTTAACACATGATTTAGTGGTGAGCAATTTCTTTGAATGCCAAACATGTTGATTTGTTTGTTATATGTAGGTATGTAAATATATACGCTGTATCCCGCACACAGCATGGTAGGCATAGGGCACCTAGTGTTAAGACACTCCGTTCCCCACCATCCGCCGATTTCGGAGGCATTGCGTGTTAAGTGGCGGAACTTAACGCCGCGCTTTGCCTTTGATACCAGAGCGAAGGAAATTTAAATATTAAATATTTTCACTCCTCGAGTGGGAATCGAACCAGAACAAAAACACCAGTCTTTTACAGTCACACGTTCGTGCCACTGCGCCACGACTGGCCCCACATTCGAGATTTATTGAATAGAATATAGCGGAGAACGGAGTGTCTTGACATTATAGTCCTTTAAGGATAATTAAGTGTGGTAATACTATGCGGGAAAAAGTGTAAATTGTTTAATAAATTTTAGATATTGTAGAACAGCTAGGTGGTGTCAGTCTGTATATAATTCTGCCGGCGCTTATGCCCAAGTGGAGTTTGAACTCACAACTTGCTAACTTTGTCAACATGACATCATTATACATTATATTTCTTTTTTTTTAGCTTCACGCTGTATTCCGCACACAGCAGGGTAGGCAGAGGGAACCTAGTGTTAAGACACTCCGCTCCTCACTTTCCGCCGCATTACTTAGCGGCTGCTGTGGACTTAAGTCTTACTAAGGAGATTTTTTGTATCTGTTACGTATGCATTTATTTATGAGGCTATCGTAGCTCAACAGGATTGCATTTGATTGTAAATACTAATAGTTGTACGATTCCCAATCGGGGAAAGATTGTTTTTATTTTTTTTTCTCTCCGATCTCTAAGGATGCTTTAAAATTGATAAAGATTCAAATGTTCATTTCTTCGCTCTGATACCTAAGACAAAGCGCGGCGTTGAGTTCCGCCACTCAACACGCACGTAAATTTAGATTTCAAAAATTGGAGTGTCTCTTACTACAGATTACATTTTCTCTGACGAGTAGTTAGTTAGTTTTGAAATTTGAAAAGGTAGAGTTGCAAATAAAAAATGACAGGTAATGAAATGGTAGAAGATTCGGGTAGCACTAGTCGAGGTGTTCAGACTAAAGAAATAAAACAAGAAAGTTGAAATATTAAAATTTTCCTTCCCACACAATACATATATGGTGTTGAAATGTGTATAAAATCTTGGAAAATATGTCATATCAAGTGAAAAATGAAGGCGAAAATGAAAATTATCCAAGCTTCCATTGATTGATGAAGTATGCCCATAATTGAAGCGTTTACCCTTACCCTTGTATAGTAATAAAATATTTATAAGATTTTACGTGGATACTTATTTCGAATCGAATCTGGGCCAGTCGTGGCCCAGTGGCACAAGAGTGTGACTGTAAACGGCTGGTTGTGGGTTCGATTTCCACTCGAGGGGTGGAAATTATATTTCCATTTTCTTCGCTCTGGTGTCGAGGTAAAGCGCGGCGTTAAGTTCCGCCACTTAACACGCGAGCCTCCGAATTCGGCGGAAAGTGGGGAACGGAGTGTCTTAACACTAGGTTCCCTCTGCCTACCCTGCTGTGTGCAGGATATAGCGCGAAGCTATTTATTTATTTACTTATTTCGAAATTTAACAATATTGTAAAGATACATTTTTAATCAAGCGCAATAAAATCTTAGAGCTTCGAGCTCTCAGTTGGGCACATGTCAACGAAAACACAATAAAATGTAACATCTGGTTTTTATTCTGGTGAATCAATAATAATCAACGTAATCAACAGAATACGATAGTATACTATCGTATACATAGATCTAATAAAATCGACAATTCTATAGTTAAGCAGCTTCACAGAGAGAGTCTAGTGTCAACACACTCCGTCCTCTAATTTTCGCCCGAAATCGGAACATTGCGTGTTGAGTGACGGAACTCAACGCCGCGCCTTGACTTAGGTATCAGAGCGAAGAAATGAACATTTAAATATAATTATTCCCATGAATGGCAATCGAAGCCGCAGCTATTAGGTTACAGTCAGACTCTGTCCCACTGTGCCACGATGACAAATTAAGATAAGGCGATAACATTATGTGAGAGTTTTAATTTTTTTTTTTTTTTTTTTGAAATTTTTGTAATAATATTTCACATACATATTTCATTACTTAAACAACATCTACAACATTAAACTACAATAAGTAGACAAAGCTATTGAGCTATGCATATATAAAAAGCGGCCAGGTTTCCCCATTCTTTTTATTATTTTTAGTTAGTCATACCGCATGCAAATTTTAGAATGTTCTTTCCCTCTGGTTTTTCCTGAACGCCACGATTTAGGGGCTTTAACGCGTGTTGTGTACAAGTACCACCACCCTCATGGTCGACAACGTATCCACAACTTCTCTAATGTTATGCATGTCCATCGGTGAAGGAAATCACTTACTAATACGTGGTCCTCGTACCCCTTTCATAAATAAAAAAACAGGTTTTCAGTCACTTTTGATGTCTTTGAAACATTTTTTTCAGCTTCACACGAAAGTTAAGGACACTGCGTTTTCCACTTTCCGCCCGAGATCGGAACATTATGTGTTAAGTGCGGAATTTATCTTACCAAAGCGGAAAATGAAAATAATTTAATTAAATTCTTCCTAGAATTCAAACCTTCGATCAATCGTATTTACAGACACAAGCTGTCCTACTGCGTCATGATGGCGTCTGAAAGAAATATATTTTCCTTCAATTAAGTAAGCACACAAAACATTTTTGGATAAAAAAAAACAAATAAATACCGGCTCATGTATATTATAATACAGTCACATTAAGCGTTCAAATTTATAAGTTGGTCTATCATAATTCTGTGATATAGTAATGACGTAACAACCATTACATAATACCAAATAGAGTTACAATTTAGTATAAAGCCAAAAATATTCAATAAATCTTCATTTTAACGCAAAAATCCAAAAAAAATAATACGAAAGTCACCCAAAAAATCACCAAATAAGTCAGGCGAGTCAAAATATTGCTGGCGAAACGTTCGGAATGCAAAAATTACCAATCGGCTCGATAAAAAGCTGTAATTGCTATATATATGCGGCGGCGACCGCATCTCGCATACGCTTTATACAATGTACTCACGTCTATATAAAACCGGGGCGAGAGCCAAGTTCTAAAATTAAAGGCCGAAAGCGACCGACAGGCGGCGAATCCGCCCGCCCGCCTCAGTCCACCGTCAACTGCCGACATTCCCAAATCGCGATCGCGCGCCGTCGAAATCAACACTTGGCGTAAACCAGAAAAATATACCACTCTATTTGGTCCGTCCGTGTGCTCGTGTGTACGAAACGAAATTCTAACGTGGATAAGTGACAAGTGTT
This sequence comes from Dryas iulia moderata, assembly GCA_019049465.1. Classification (NCBI taxonomy): domain Eukaryota; kingdom Metazoa; phylum Arthropoda; class Insecta; order Lepidoptera; family Nymphalidae; genus Dryas; species Dryas iulia. The sequence goes on from CM032418.1 coordinate 2,068,777, forward strand.
TTGTGGATTTTCGAACTTCCGTGCTTACCGGTAAAGTTTTCATATATATATATTATATATTTTTAATCTTTCTTTTGAAGTTTATTTTCCATTTTTAATCTATGCCCATGTCTTCTAATTTGGCAACTGTCGCTCAAATAAATCCTTTTAACACGTGCTTCCTACTTTCGGAGTGTAGAGTTTCAATGCACGCTTTCTAAGATAATCTGATACAAACGTTGTAGCCCCGTTTTGTTTTATTTTGAAGTATACTTTCAAGTTTTGATAAACAGCCGGTGTTTTCCTAACCTCAAACGTTCGCTGCTTCTATCTGGGTCGAAAAATATTATATTGAGATGGCCCAATTCTTTCAGTCTTCTCGGAAAATTATAATAAATATTAGAATGTAAGCTTGAACGATCTAATTTATTATAAGTCATCTTTTGACCGTTTATTTCAATTAAGAACGTTGACGAGGCGTGGTATCTATAGCTTATTTGTTGAATAAACTTAAATAGATTCTTTAGTATACGTTATTTCAACTTTTCTATAATTTTGACATAAGTCTCTTTAAAAAAAAAGGAGAAATTACTAAAATGGATTCTAGCTTTCAACTCTTTGATTTCATGTAGAAAAAACAAAAGGATATAATATAAAAGGACTATTTGGCAGCCTTATTTTCCGCATTGCGTCATCTTAGAAGATAAGTAATACCGTCACAAAGTCTAGACCCGAGTGTAGTAACCGGAAGTGCCTAGCTTAGTATTGATTTTAGAACTTTTTCCTTTGCTAAGATCTTTTCAGCCAATTCTGGAGCAGACTTGCGTGCACAGTTTTCAGATTGAGCTATTTTCTTTAGAGAATTACGTATTTTATTTTAGTTTTGTTGAAATTATAATGTAAATTGTAACGGCCTTGACATAAAAAAATCTATTAGGCGTGACATCTTAAAAGTTCATCATCCTTGAAACGTCGTTTTTAGACTGTCGCAGCAAGTAGAGCAGATGTTGCAGAAAATACTAAACGTTTCAGGTGAATATGAAATTACATGATGAAATCTGTTTGTTTTACAATTTAATTACAGTTTTTGTTATATTTTGAAATATAACAGGTGTTAAATAACCTGGATTTTAATATCGCATATTAAAATAAACGTTGTATTTGAATGAGTAGAAATCCGATTAAGTCTATTTGATTGATATTTTGACGATTGATTTACTTTGAGCAATGTTCATCATCTTCATCGGATTCATCTTTATCGGATGAATTAGTAAGTTTAGGTTTTTCTTTTTAACTTTAACTAAATTTTTGTTAATGTCGTCATCGTAATGCAACAGAGACGTACGTTGTTATGTACGTTGAGTGGGTGTTCGAAATTCTCTTGCTGAAAAAAAGACATTCGCAATTATATTTTCTTGGTTCGGTTAGACAAATTTCATTTCTGGAATTTTACTATTGGATTTCTTAATTGGATTTTAACTTGAAAATGAAATGTTGCAGCTATTTCTCATAAGATATAATAATTCTTTGCATACTCTGCTTTGCATACTCTGCTATGTGTACTCTGTCAGTACAGGCGTCAAGCCAAGTGTCAAAACACTTTGTTTTCCCGTTTCCATCTGAATTCGAAGGTTGAATTGAGAATTAACAGTGTTGAGTGGCGTAAGTCAACGGAGCCCTTTATTCTACCCAGAGGTTATCAAATGTGTATCTAGGTAAGATACACATTTGATTTAAATATAATCATATTTCCAAGAGAGATTCGAACTTAACATTTATTTTAAAATAAAGAATACAATACTTAAGTATTTCGCATCGTAAATATTTTAGGTCACTCTGTCTGATGTTTAGGCAGGTCTGTAATTTTAGACCAAACTTCAAACATTAGCGCGCGTTAACATATTTAGGTTAGAAACTAGGACGTTCTTTTATAAAGTGATTCACTGACGATAATGATCAAGTGTAAATCATAACACAAGGCAAGCGAAGCGTTTGTCGATAATTATATATTATTTTAAAATGGAAATGTTGTTTTAAACTTTTTCTTCGTTTATCTTCTTGTACTGATAGTAGATTGATATGTCTCTTTCATTTCATAAGACTTTTAGATAGATCTTGGATTACTTTTTATTTGTATTCTAGCGGCCCGCTTGCGGCTTCGTCGCGTGATCTACGTGGCTGTTTCGGTATATTGTAACCTTCGGTGGTGGATATTTGAAAAATAAAGTTGCCTTAACCTCGGATTATCAACTGTATATATGCCAAAATTCATTACAATCGGTCAAGCGGTGTAAATTTTTCATATAAACTTTCATCCCCTATTCATCCCTTTAGAGGTTGATTTTTGAAAAACTAAATAGCCTATGTTAGACCCAATCATTATAACTATTTTCATTCTAAATTTCATCCAAATCGGACCAGTAGATTAGCCGTGAAAGCGTGATAGACAAACACACAGACATTCGCAATATAAGTATGGATAGGGAAAAAAACCATCAGAACTATTTTAAGGACCAAAGACCAACGAGATAGCTCGTATAGGTTTGGGATGTTAATTACATCAAGTCAAGTAAATGACACGTTTTCTTATAAGAAATGCTATATACAGAAGGGTAGGACTTAGAATGAACACATTCCGTTCTCTACTTTACGTTCAAAATTGAAATATTTTTTATTTAGTGAAGGTAGTCGACCTTACATAATGTATGTTATCCCTCCTAGTAGGGATTGAAGCCACAACTGTCGCAATTGTTCAGTCGCTATCCACTACGCTATGGCTTTGTAGCACAGGCTACAGACTGGCCATGAACAAAGGGACCCTCTTCTTGTTAAGCCAGGAATACGTGATAATAAGTGACGTAAACAATATCTAGAAAATGTAAAATGTAAAAATAAAAAATGTAACACAATAATAAATATCAGACAACTCGAATAATATCCGGATATATCGTCTCTTAAATTAGAAGGCCACAGTGGCGGAAGACATGACGACGTCATTATTTTCAGTTCTTACTTCTGATAGCAAGACTTAGCGTCGCGTTGAGTTACACTGCTCAATGAATACACAATGTCTCGATGTCGGGAAAAGTGCACAACGGAATGTCTTGACACTAGGTTTCTGACTACTCTCTGACTAGGTATATTGTGCTACTGTCTTACAAGAATAAGCATGAAATAAAATAAAAATTAAGAAAAAGATTTGTATTGACTGCAAAGAACGGGTTTAAGGTCTATAATGAAGACTTAAAGACAATTTTGGAATTCCAATGATTTTTTCAGAAAATCTTTCCTTTCTTTTTGTCGTTATTACTTTTACATTAGTAAATGAGGACCGTCGTGGCTCAGTAGTACCTACAGCGTCTGATTGTAAAGCGTGGTTGCGGGTTCGATTCCCACTCGTGGGAATGGTTGTATATTATTTTCATGTCTCCACTCTTATACCTAATTCTAATCGAGGCTTTAAGTTCCGCCACTTAATACGCAATGTCTTGATTTCGGCAAAAAGCTTTGACTATCCTGCTATGCGAGAAAAAGCGTGAAGCTGAAAATCATATTCTTCATTATTTAAAATCGTCTTTCGAATATATTTACTGAAAAAAAAGTAAAAAATAATAAGTAGTACATAGCATATCTTAGAGATATTAATATTGAATGGCAAAACCAACGCTACACTAAACACACTGTTAACAAAAATATTGTAACACTTAGAAAATACTATCTTATGTTCTTAGACACGTACCAAGTGTGTTACGACGACGTCCTGCTGCGACGGCTGACAACTATTTATTGCTTTTATCTTCACTCTTCATGCTTCACGTGTCTATAGATATACGCAGAAAGAGTCTAGTATTAAATCGATTCTCTTATTCCTACAAATATTACAGATAGTTTAGGTGGAATTGTGGAATTACTAAGTTTCGCCTTTGTTTAACTAGAAGAATGTTTCTTGAAATGAAGAAGGCCTGTATAAGAAGGTTGAAGACAGTGGATAAGGCGAAAGTAATGTGCAAAGAGTGTAGCATTTAGAGCTTCCTTCTTTCTGACACCGTTAGGGCTACAGCGTAAAGCTAAAAGAAAATGATTTTTATTTAAATATGATTTCATTCTGAACTGCTATGATCTAAGCCGGTAGCAAACATATATAGTTACTAACTGTTACCCACGGGTTTGCTCGTTTGGATAATGAAAACTAACATTCATTTCATAATACATGTAACGATTGATAATGATCCTTTATATAGTTAATGAAAGACTAACTTGTGGCCAATCGTGACCCAGTGGCACTGGTGGGTTCGATTCCCACTCGAGGAGTGGAAATTATATTTCCATTTTCTTCGCTCTGGTGTCGAGGTAAAGCGCGGTGTTAAGTTACGCCACTTAACACGCAAGCCTCCGAATTCGGCGGAAAGTGGGGAACGGAGGTCTTAACAGTAGGTTCCCTCTGCCTAACCTGCTGTGTGCGGAATACAGCGTGAAGCTAAAAAAAAAGAAAGGCTAACACATAGCTTCTTTTAATATGGAAAGATTTATATAGGTCATAATGGATATTACCACGGAAACAAGATGTTCTATCGCGATTAAAAGTAGCTTCCGTCACTCTTCAGTTCCTTTGCTTTACCCACTTTAAAAATAATAATGTAGTGTCGCTTCGTTGTGATTGCAAAGACGAATAAACAAACATACTTTTTTTTAATATTAATAGGACAAAGAATATAGGCAAAACTTACTTTTAAACATACCTATTGGCTTCATTTATATAATAAAAAGCAAAATTAAAAATTTTGAAAAAACCCACGACGGTTTAATTGTAATTGAAAAAGGATAAAATAACTGTAAATCCCCCGCCTAAATGAATATATGTAACGAGATGATGGGGACGACTCCGTCGGGGGCTGTCATTACTTTAAGTTTGCACAAATCTTCTCATAGGTTTTCTTGCTTAAAAATTAAAATATTAATATGAATTTACAGTTTTGATAACTGGTATTTTAAAAACTTTAAAACGAAATCTATACTGTTAGCTACTATATTTAAAATAGGGATTGCAACTGGCAGCCCCCGACGAAGTCGTCCCCATCATCTCGTTACATATATTCATTTAGGCGGGGGATTTACAGTTATTTTATCCTTTTTCAATTACAATTAAACCGTCGTGGGTTTTTTCAAAATTTTTAATTTTGCTTTTTATTTTAAACTTTTTAAAGTGAATAGATACACATTATATATTATTACATAATATCGAAATACTTTATATTAATCTTCATGCAAATCCAAAAGAAATTATAAACCATTGGGTTTGAAAGCATTGGCTTTCTGGTTATCAAATGCTTATTGCAGCGTCTGGCAGATTGTCACTGTAACATTTCCACGAAACTTAAGTCTAACCAAATCAGTGAAAATCACAAAATCCAATAGTAGTTTTGATTTTGAACAAACCAATTTATACTGGAGCGTCCCGTGGTAGTTCGTGATATGGCATATAAAAACACGCAGCAATTAAACCAGAACCTATCACAGAAAACTGCATCTAAATAGGTTTCTCACAAAAAATAAAAGCAAATGCTTACTGCAGCGCCCCCTGGTGAGGTGTCACCATGACACATATACGAGAACACGCACTAATTAAGCCTGATCCTATCCTCTGCCCAATCGGACTAGTAGTTGTAGCTTTGCATTAAATATTACAAACAAATGTTTACTGCAGCGCCCCCTGGTGAGTTAATACGATAAAAAATATCCAAGAACATGCAGTAATTAAACTTGAACTTATCATTAACACTGCATCCAAATCAAATTCGTCATTTTATCTTTGCACAAACAATATTTTACTGCAGCGCCCCCTGGTGACTTGTCACTGTAATATAAATTTAAAAACATGCTATAAGCAAAGCGGAATCTAATACTGAAAACTCTTTTCAATCGTACTAGTCGTTTTGGTTTTACACAAAAAAATAGAAGCAGCTACTTACTGCAGCGCCCCCTAGAGAGTTAACACATACATGAAAATATGCACTAAGTAAACATACATGACACATATATGAAAATATGCACTAAGTAAACTTGAATCTATCATTGAAAACTGCATTCAAATCGGACTCGTAGTTTTAGTTTCGCACAAACAAGTGTACTTACTGCAGCGCCCCCTGGTGAGTAGTCACCGTAACGCATATATGAAAAGAAACACCAACCTGAACCTATCGTTGGAAGTTTCATCTAAATCGGACTAGTAGTTTTTGGTCTGCATAAACAAATGTTTACTGCAGCGCCCCCTGGTGAATTTTCACCGTAACCAAAAAACAAAAATCTTAAAATATGCACAAAGCAAAGCTAAATCTAGTTCTGAAAATTCTATCTAATCGAATTAGTAATTTCGGTTTTAGACAAACAAATACAAGAAAAATTTTGGTTTTACACAAAAAAGCACAAACAAATGCTTACTGCAGCGCCCCCTGATGAGTGGTCACTGTAGCACATATATAAAAAGATGCACCAATTAAGCCTGAACCTATCCTTGAAAGTTACATGTAAATCGGACCAGTAGTTTTTGATTTACACAAAAAAATGTTTACTGCTGCGCCCCCTGGTGAGTTTTCCCCGTAACAAAAAAAGAAAAATCTTACAATATGTATCAAGCAAAGATGAATCTTTTTATGAAAACTCTTTTCAATCGGAGCAGTACTTTCGGTTTTAGACAAATAAATACAAAAAAAGTACAAACAAATGCTTACTGCAGCGCCCCCTGGTGGTTTGACACGATAAAACATATCCAAGAACATCCACCAATTAAACCTGAATCTATCACTGAAAATCTATTGAAATCAGACTATTATTTTTTGAGATAATTGAAAACATTCGTTTTCACGTAAAATGCTTACTGCAGCGCCCCCTGGTGAGTTAAGGCAATAAGACATATCTAAGAACATACGCCAATTGAACCTTAACCTATCATAGAAAACCGTATCAAAATCGGACTTATAGTTTTGAAAATAATTGACATAGTAATTTGCACAAACACACAAACAAACAAACAAACAAACAAACAAACAAACAAACAAACAAACAAACAACCTCTCACCCCAAACACATATACAGTCGCCGTTCCGTCGCGGGTAAATATGGGCCTCCAAATCTTGCAACGCTGTTATCAGACTACTTGTCGTCCGATATGTTTTGAAAATGTCTGGATCTAATAACAATAAATAAACTTGATATCTAATTATGTCAATTTTTTCAATTAAAAAATAAGTTATTGTATGTTATTTAATTTATGAATCAAAATGAAATAAACCAAATCCTATAAAGGTTAAGAAAAATTTCCCAAAATATAGTCCGGACCAGTAAAAAAAGATTAGCTCTATTAAGAAAATCTAAAGTCATTGCTTTTATCAATGTACAATCACAAAATTGATAAATACCCTCAATATTTTCCATGTACAGACAGCAACACTTATATTTTTATAATACAAAAACTAATCAGTTATACTCCCACAGTGAGTCGATGCTAATTACGAAAGTAACTATTTTAACGAATCGCTTTCTTTAAAACAGTCATTTAAAAACAATCTTTATTTCTATCCGTTATAGAAAGCAGTGGGCGTTTCAATACTTTCCTAATACCTAAGACGCCTACGATTCAAACAATTAGATGTATTCATTTAAACTATGTATAAATTTATAAGAACATTTTTATTTTTTGACTTGATCTTTAATCTCCCTCCCACGAGAGAAAGTTACTTTAAAGTTTTTTTTTTAGCTTCACGCTGTATCCCGCACACAGCAGGGTAGGCAGAGGGAACCTAGTGTTAAGACACTCCGTTCCCACTTTCCGCCAAATTCGGAGGCATTGCGTGTTAAGTGACGGAACTTAACGCCGCGCTTTACCTCGGCACCAGAGCGAAGAAAATGGAAATATTTCCACTCCTCGAGTGGGAATCGAACTCACAACCAATCGTTTTGAGTCACACGCTTGTGCCTTTGGGCCACGACTGGCCACTTTTTTTATTTTCTTATTAATAGAATGAGCTTGAAATAAGCTTCTGTTATCTAATCGAGTAAAGGTATTCCTCGATAACCCGCCATTGGCTTTTACTGGTGTGTTTTGATAAATAACATCTTTGTTTATTGTTTAATTTAAACTGGTTGTAATTATAATTATTGTGTACAAGTCATTGTACGGTACTAACTTTGTAATAACGTTTTTCCCCGGACCCATTATGTAGCTTGTTAAAGCAAGAAAGATTTTTTATTTGAACAACATATATTCAAAGGACGTAGTTTCACGACGCTTTTTTCTACAGAGAAGGTAGAGGAAGTGTCAAGACACTCCATCTTTAACTTTCCGCCTAAAATGGAGACATTGCTTGTCGAGTGGTGGAACTCAATGCCGTTTTGCCTTTACTACTTAAGCGAAGAAACGGAAATTTCAATAATATAATTCCTTCGACGGAATTCAACTCACAACTATTACGATTACTGTTAGACGCTGTCCCACTGAGCCACGACGGCTTCAAATGAAAAATACAGTACGAATAAAAAGGTGGTTACAGTAAGAATGAAATTGTAACGTATGCGATTGATACACGTTGAAATCGTGATTTGTGTTTGGTTCAATTCCCGGAGTAATCTCTATATTTAAATTATATTCATTTATTCATTTTTCCTCATTAGGGGCCAGTCGTGGCGCAGTGGCACGAACGTCTGACTGTAAACGACTGGTTGTGGGTTCGATTCCCACTCGAGGAGTGGAAATATTTATTACTTCCATTTCCTTCGCTCTGGTGTCGAGGCAAAGCGCGGCGTTAAGTTCCGCCACTTAACACGCAATGCCTCCGAATTCGGCGGAAAGCGGGGAACGGAGTGTCTTAACACTAGGTTCCCTCTGCCTACTCTGCTGTGTGCGGGATACAGCGTGAAGCTAAAAAAAAATTCTAGTAAGATACAGTGCAACGATAAAGTTTCGCCACCCAACACTCAAAATATCAAATTATGGCGGAAATTGCAGAATGGAGTGTTTTAACGCTATATTGTCTGCCTATCTTGCTACGCGTATGAAAACTGTGAAGCATGATGTAGTCAATGAAAGATATGATGTACTAACCTAATCACTGGATTTTGTGAAAAATTAGAGTATTTCTAAACAAATTTTAATCATAATTTTTTTGATATACTTTTCGATACGCAGCTCGTAGTATGCAGCAGCTCACTCATATTCCCACAGAGCAGCAAAGTAGTCGGAAAAAACCTTGTGTCAAGACACTCCGTTCTCCAATTTCGCTCAATTAATGTGATTAAATTAATTTTTGATTTCAAAAAGTGTTAAAATCCTCCTTTTCTGAATAATACTTATATGAGTAGTAGATTCACAGCGAAGTCATATCCAAACTAAGGTAGCTATGACAATAATTTCACTACCGGAAATTACTGGGCGGACACATATTTTCAGACATGTTTTGGCTACACGTATCATGAGCACGACATATCATTGATTTGAGCTCAGCGATAATCTAAGCGCCTTGGCTGTGGGCGAAAATTTAGAGATGCTGTCGTATTTTACTTCAATTTTTACATATTGTTATTCTTGTGGCAATATCTGCTAAGTAGGAGCCTAAATATGAACACAGAGATTTTACAATAGAGAAACTCGCACCAGTTATTTTTTAGGTGATATGATGATACTTAAAATGCTGCGTTCAAAAGTGCAAATTTGTGTGAAGACCAAAAAATGTAACATCACAAGGCAGTTTCGGTTGTGGTTATACCCATAGTGCCCACAATGTTGGATCCGCACTTGTCTTGTTGTCGATCTTAATTTAGTGGTTTTTTAGACATAAAAAGTATTTACACAGCCAGAATCTGACAACATTGTGAGTTCAATCTTCATCCTCGACCATAATACCTAAATTATTTTCACTTTAAAGACAAGACGGAGTCCCACCACTCAATACGTAATACCTCGATTTCGGCGGACAAGAAAAATCATAGTGTCTTGAGCTTCTCCTTGACTACAAAAAAGCTTAAACAGCTAATCATAATTTTAAATAATTATTTAAACCAATCCAACAACCATTACTATAGCCAAATAAATCAAAATACCCACCAAATAGATTATAACGATGTCAAATTTAAAAGAGAATTACTGAGACATTTGCTCAGAGATGTTTTGGCTAAGCGAGCCGGTCGCGAGAGGTGCGCATGCGCCGACGCATCAATGGCCAGCGCCAACCTAAGCGCCTTGGCCAAGGGCGTTTAAGCGTAACGATTATATTTAGATCGGTTCTAGTTTTTAGATCGCAACAATAAGTTTGTTTTATATATTTCATGGACAAGACACTTGCTTGTGTCGCTCTGTTATTTGTTATTTTCTTTTTGTGATTTGAAGTATAATATTAGTTTTATTTAAAACCTTTTTTATATTTATATAAACATTTTGAGTTACATTCGTTATATGAACATTTGAAATTCGATTTTCTTATTTATTTATCGATTAAAAAATTCAAAATAGTTAATGTTAAATATTTGTTTTCTAATATTTATTTCTAAATCTTGCAAAACGATAGGAAATAATCAATTTATTTCCATGTTTCGGTTTGTATTTGCGTCACGTGACTAGAGACACTAAAAGGCCTTAACCTTACCTGGAAACTATCCAGGTAATGTTAAGGACTTCGGCATCACGATTGATCTAAGAATGTCCTAGATATTTAAATATTCTATATTTTGTGATGTTATATAAAAATTTTTTTTAGTGTATCCCGTACACAGCAGGATAGGCAAAGAAACCTAGTCTTAAAACACTACGTTTCCCAATTTTTATCGAATTCTGGAAGCGTTATATATGGCGGAACTTAATGCCGGGTTTTGACTCGACATCAAAGCGAAAAAAATGGAATTATTAAACATTTCAATTCCTCGAGTGGTAACAGAACGCATAACCTGTCACGTTTACAGTAACACTGTGTGTCCACAAGCCACGATTGGCCACAATTTACTTCTAAATGGTATTTGAATCCAAATCTATAACGTTTAGTTAAAAACGTCACAACTATGCCATGATGGCGTCAAATAAAAATATTAGTCATAGATTATGTGTGCTGTTCAACTGGAGTGATTTTTCCGTCTAAATTCGTCGATTGTATCACTGGACTGGAGTCGCTGCAGCAACAGGCGCTATTAATAGTTTGGCCTATGGATTTCGTTTTACAAGACACGATGTCTAGAATAGTCTAAATCTAGATCTTGTTAGTTAGCCATTTCTTTTTTTTATAGCTTTATGCTTTTTCCGCATAGCAGGGTAGTCAGAGAGGATCTAGTATCAAGACACTCCGTTCTCCACTTCTCCTTTTGGGGCCAGTTGTGGCGAAGTGGCTACAAACGACTGGTTTTGGGTTCGATTTCCACTCAAGGAGTGGAAATATTTAATATTTCCATTTCCTTCGCTCTGGTATCAGCGGTAAAGCGCAGCGTTAAGTTCCGCCACTTAACACGCAATTCCTTCGAATTTGGCTGAACTCAACGCCAACCGTGTATTATATACTAAAGCGGAAAAATGAAAATGATAGATTATTGCGTGTAATAGAAATCAAACACACAACCACAATGGCCACTTAGATTTAACGGATATAAAAATGAATTAGGTAGGTATTGTAATGTCAATTGTCGTGATCTACACAGAATCTATCATTCAGTTTATTGCAAATTGTTCATTTCTTTACTTTCACCCTGCTTTAAAGTGTTACGGCCTGCATTTAGAATTGCGTATATTGAATCTTAGGTCTTTGTCAGCTTCCCCCTTTTCCCGCCATGCAGGGTAGTTAGACCTAGTAGGGTTAGACCTAGTCTCATTCCCTTTTTCTGCAATTTGTCTTCTTTTTTTTTTGCCAGACTTGGGAATGTAGTACAGAAGGAGGGAGGAAGGATGGGAATGGTGGGAATAGGGAGAGCTGGCTTACATGCCACCGAACCGGAACACATCATAAGATATTTGGCGGTTCCTCTTTGACATAATAGTGGTCGCGAGCCAGTCGGAGAACGAATCTCCTACCACCAAACTACTGGGTTACCCGCATTTTACGGGACGCTACCCAGCGGCGGGGGGGAATTGTATTCTGAACCCGCCCCCCTACGGGAATGTCTTAGGTGCTAGAACAAGGAAATGAACATACGTTTAATATAATCATTTTCCATAGCGGGAATTGAACCCACAGCCAATCGTGTTTACAGTTAGTCCCTGTTTCACAGCGCCACGATTGCCTAATGTAGCTTAGTACTTTGTACTTAAGCTTAGTACGTTGTAATATAAATGTTTCTGCGAGTCGAATAGAACCAAGAGCCATTCATCTATCGTATGAGCTATTGTTTTAGAAAGCTTTACTGCTTGTAAAGTAATGTCCCATTCTCCCATTTATTAAGTTGATTTTCAATAGTAGCTCTTGATTTTGTAAGTCAATTCAATTAAAATGCTGGCGCTTCAAAATTGCTTAAAAATAAATTATATTTTTATTAGAGAGTTTTAGTGTTAGAGTGCGAAACTCAACGTTGTTATCTGTTTGAGCTAACTCGTAACATGTTATAAAAATATTTATTTTTTCAGTAAGTAAAACGTTAGGTCCACAAACAACGTGTAAAGTCAAAGTGAGATTGAATCGTTTTAAAATAATAATCGTCGTTTAATAATAAATATTTTTTTTTGTTACATTGTATAGCACATCTTTTATGTTTAATTTTTATTGTTCACCCTTATCCCTAAGGGCACAATAAACGCCGCGAATATTTTTCGCCGTGCCTTGTCTACTGTCTACTGCCACTGACATGTTCATACATATCCGGCGACGCTTCATGTATTTTTGCATCGCCTTTTCTATTATTAATAATTAAAATACATACTTTAAGGCTAATCTAGGTCTCCCATTTTCTTTTAATCATGTCAACATTTTAGAAGCTTTTTTTTAACTTGCAAATGTTAGTTTAAAGGAATCTTGCAACTCAATTTGATATATCATATTTTACCGATTGATTTGATTGGTTAATTTTTGTATACGCGTTTAGTTTTGATGACAATGCATGGTGACTGTGTGACGTTATTCTAAATCCAACATGGCGGAACATCCAAGATGGCGGACTTTTTGTTAGTTACTCTTAGTGCATTCCGACAATATGAAAATCAAATGAGTGAAAGATTAATTCTATATAAGTTTGTTGTTAATAATTTTTTTACTTTCAATTTGTTAACTATTTATCCTCTCAACGCGCCCAAAACATCTATTAGTAAATATTATTTGGATCATTGAAAAAATATATGAAGTTCGTGGAAATTATTTTTATTTTTAATGTTTGTTTCGTCTCAGATTAATGTTGTATGCGAGTGACCCAGTTTTTCTTCTTTAATAATTAATTATTTTTAACATGTGGACATGCTCTTTCACATTCATCACCTACTTATTATAATTTGAAGTAAAATGATATATTAATTTATAGTTATTTCAGGCCATATACTATATGACGTTCATGCTGGTGATGGTAGTAAACTATTTGACGTTCAAAAAATGAAGCATGTAACTTCTTATTTTGAATAAAATTATTTGACTTTGACTTTGACTTTGCTGGCCATAATAGCGCAATGTGACAATGTTGACTTTACCTATAGTGGTTGTTTTTAAGATTCGCACTTGACGAAATGATTATATTTGAATTATTTTTATGTCCATGCTCTTGTGACAAGATAAAACGCTTTTAAACATTTGTAAAGTGTTATTCCACACTTAGGAAAATTGAAAAAGGTATTTAGAAAACGTATAAAAATTTGAACGCAGCGGGATTCGAACCCACGCCTCCTGAATACCGTCCAGGCGCAGACAGAGCATTAAACGCATGCGCAACGCGCGTTCAAATTTTTTATACGTTTTCTAAATCCCTTTTTCTAGATAAAACGCGTTGCTGAGTTCGGCCAGAGAGTGGAGAACGGAACGGATGTTCTCAGGAATAATAAGTTAAGATGCAAAAAAATGTATAGTGTATAATACATTTAATACGCGTTGCCATAGCAACATGCATGTTTCTTCATATAATAAGGAATATTAGGCTATTTATTTCTTTGGTTATTTATTTCTTTGACGTTCTGTATCTGTTTTTATTCATTTCAACTTTAATAGAGTTAAAGTTAATACTCGTATTATTATTTTCGTACGTATTATTTTCATAAAACAGGGGTAGAAAGTTTCACGTATCTGATAAAGAGGCTACCGTGACACAGTGTTAAAGCATCTTTAGGTTAGTCTTAGGTCGATTACCACTCAGGAGAATGATTATCTATATTAATATTATAAACGGGAAAATTTGTTTGTCTGTCTGTTTCATGTAGAATCTACCGGTCTGATTTAGATGAAACTCAGAACGCAAACTGTTAAAGATCCAGGGCCGAACATAGGCTACTTTCACGCATTTTACGTTAGGTAGTCCGAGAAGACCTAATGTCCAGGCACCAAAGTCCTCCACTTTCCGCTCAAAATCGAGACATTCCGCGTTGATTGACGGAACTAAACGCGCCTGCTTAGACTCTACAGAGAAGTAATGTAAAATTAATATAATCATTCCCTCGAGTGGAGTCGAACTCAAAACCATCGAGTTACAATCAGACGATGTCCCACTGCGCCACAACCGCCTAAGCTACTTTATTATTCAATTGCAATATAAAATAACAGCTGTGTTCTTCACGCAGCCGAATCTGATGGGGGGCTACTAGCATCTAAATAATCTTTCATTCCTACATTCTAGAAAAAGAAGTGCGGCGTTGAGTTCCGCCACTTAACACATAATGTCCCTTGTTCGAACAGTAAGTAGAGAACGGAGACTTATGACACCAGATTCTATCTGCCTACCTTGCTATACAACAAGAAGCGTGATTCTAAATAAAAAAAAACGTTTAACAAATTTTGTTAGTTGCTAATCCCATATAATAACGGGAACATTATTTAACGTAATCTATTTTAAAAATAACATTTAAAGTACCTACGTCCTACAATTAAACGTTTAGACGTAACACTGTAAGTTATTATTGTATCTTTCACCTGTTCCATATATTTCACTCTAATCGAGTTGGCAGTAACCGTTTAGGCTTAGTTTAGGTTTATGATCATTTCTTATGTAATAACGGGTTCTTTGTTCCAAATTTGGATTATTGCACCTTTATCGCCATCATCCACTGTGCGCAGTGGGACACCGCCTGGCTGTAAACTCGACAGTTAAAGATTCGATTCCCATTTGGAGGAATGATTATATATTGTTTTCATTTCTACGCTCTTGTATCTAAGACAAAGAGCAATTGAACGATTCTGTGGATTTGAATTCAAGATGAAACGCGGCGTTAAATTCCCACCACATCATACTCGTGAAAGCAAACTATTTTTTTTTTTTTAGCTTCACGCTGTATCCCGCACACAGCAGGGTAGGCAGAGGGAACGTAGTGTTAAGACACTCCGTTCCCCACTTTCCGCCGAATTCGGAGGCTTGCGTGTTAAGTGGCGGAACTTAACGCCGCGCTTTACCTCGACACCAGAGCGAAGAAAATGGAAATATAATTTCCACTCCTCGAGTGGGAATCGAACCCACAACCAGTCGCTTACAGTCACACACTTGTGCCACTGGGCCACGAATGGCCACATTTTTTTAATCAGATTAATTTCTTTTTTTTATTTATTTTGACATTTTTTGTATCTTCATGCGTATTCTTTAAAACTTCAGTGATAAGTCACTTTCCTGTATTCAATTTTGAGACATTGCTAACAGTAACGGAATCCAAATAAAAAAAAATATTTATGACATAAGAAAACATCACATATACATAATATTATCTCAAGTGGGAAATAAACATACTACCATCGTGTTTTTATATCTATATGATTTTTTTGGTCACCATCACGCACTTTGCCGCATTTTCCTACTCTATTCAAAGTCAAAACTCTCCGTTCTTTACTTTTAATCCGAAAAAAAATGCGTGTTGTGTGATAGAGCTCATCGCCGCCCTTTGTTATGTTTACCAGAAAATACTTCAAACTATGATTTATCCACCGAGTAAGAATCGAACCCAAAACCAAGCATGATGACAACCAGGCGTTGTGCCACTGCGTCACGGCACCTACATATATATCTGTTATGTTTTTCTAAAATACAATATTTAATGAAAATAATATAATATATTTTCAAATTCCACCATTAAACAGTATAGCGGGGGAGCCCTGTCTTGATAGCATGGTTGGATTTGCGCCAGAAAAGCGCGTGCTAGTCGTAATGTAATTTTTTTTCTGAAACTTGTGACCGTCTGGATGGCAGCCATCTTGACGTTTTAAAGGTCGTTGACTACATTTAGCTATATATAATGTATATAATATTAAGTTTAACCTATTATTCCGTAGATAAATGGCCCTGATTCCAATTTAGGTTTATTTTGATAAAAGCTTTGTAGGTACCGTGCTCTTGTTTCTTTTCTTTTTGTTTGTTTATCGGCGTTAAGTTCTGCAATTAATTTCGCAATATATTCAGTGGAAAGTGGAGAATAGAATATCTTGACACCAGGTAGCTAAAGATGGTTTTTTTTCTGCATTTATTAAGGTTGAATTGAATATTCGACCATAACCATTCGAATACTTAACAGTTTTTTGAATTTATAAAATAGAACAAATAAGTAGTCCTTAATTATACAGATGTTTCATAATTTAATTTCAGTAAATTTTACATATCAATGTTCAATTTATTGGCTAAAAATGATACAGCTGATGTAACATTTTTATTATCAAAAGTGTAAGTGCGTAAAACTAATAATATGAAATTCCTTTTTTCAGCAACGAACGAAACGAACACGACAAATAATTTTTTCGGGCAGTTCTTTCTTTTCCGGCATATGAAAAAGACATTTAAGGACGTAATTTGACAATTTATACGTTCTCTACGTATAAAAATTTGTACGCAGCGGGACTCGAACCCACGCCTCCTGAACACCGTCCAGGCGCTCTCCCCACTGAGCCATGCGTTCTACTACCCGCTGCGTCGAAATTCTTATACGCTTTATTACAACTTATTTATGTTGTTAGCATCTCTGTAGAGAGATTTTTACAAATTTCTGCTACCCAAAGGTTATTCTACGAACAATCGTTCGGCAAGAGAGAATGCTATATATTAAATATTTATATGAAACTTATAATACGGTATATGAAAGTTTATAAAAATCGGTACGAAATTTGAGAAATTAGGGATCTGCAATTTTAGTTTAGGCATAGCTTCAGAAACATCGTGTTACATGTACATACAGCAAATATTACTCCATTTTCGTACAAATCTTGAAAAGCTGTCCAAAAGAATCTGATGTTTTGCCCAACATTGTACTGAAAAAATTAATAAAATTGTGTTTAATAACTTTTAGTTATTAATTATCTAAAGTCATTAAAATATTTTAAACTTATTGCTAAAACTATTGTTACATTAATTACTTCAGGTTCAATACCTAATAGCGTTAAGATGGGATTATTCTATACATATTTATTTAAGTTTTTGCAAGTCTTCTTTGTATGATATTTTGGGTAAAGTTACAAGATGAAGAAAAAGGCATTTAGCCAGTAAAATTATACATTCACATACATATATTAGTGAAACGAATTTACACTTCAAATGATTTTTAAGTTGTTTTATACTCAATACTCAGTGTATACACCTGTATAAATAAATAAAGTTTGAATATCTGTTTGTAAAATTCAACTTACCGCTTATACAAAAATAAAAAGCTTTACAATTTATGTATACCTGTCTATTTTCTTGTTCCGGTTAATCCCTGAAACGACTAAACCAATTTTGACGGAACTTTCACTACCAAATAGCTCATATAATAAGGAGTAACTTTAAGCTGCGTTTATTATTAAATTAGAACGTTTTTTATTAAAGTCCTCCCACACATATCCCAACCAGTGTAATATAAAAACAATCATAACATTCCTTCCACTAAGAAACCGATTAATTCGTTTGATTTTGCAATAAAACTTTTGACCCATATAACGGATAACCTCTTCGATAACTACAAAGGTGCACTTAATAAACGATTTGAAGCTCATAAATGCGGGCATCTGTTTTTGTGGAAATGTTTTATAACGCAATCCTTTTATAGGGCCGTCCCGAAATAGAGCGCTACCGGCACGCGATCTAAAGGAATTTATGTTCTCTTTGTCCACGCACGTGACTCGGTAACAGTCGGTTGGCTCAAATATCGGATAATGTAGGGGTTTACCAATAAATCGATGGGTTCTAAGTAAAATATCGTAACTGTGTTTTGCTAACGTTTGAAGTAAGGCCGAAAAAAGATTGGTATGCAGATTTTAAATAAAATAATTGCTTAAAAAGACGCATTTTTAACAATAATTAACGCAATTGTTATTGTAGTGTCTCTCTTTTTATGGTATTCATTAATTTCTTATCATTATACAAATCTTTTACCAACTTTACTGTAAAATTGGTAAAATACAGTTACGATACTTTACTTAGGGACCATCGAAACATTGTTGGTATTTTTTCCAGTTCAGTTGCCCATAAATTGTCGATTTGCTAGCAATGATAAAAAAATATAACGGGCATAGAAATTCCGAGTAACTAGTTCATGTCAACTAAAACATGCCGAAGGAAAACTTTCATAAATATGGTTTAACAATTGCCTTTTATGAAAATGAGCTCTTTATTCAATTTGTTTTCGTGCTTTCTGAATATTTTAGGTTTTACCTACAATAAGTAAGCCATATCTGCCTTTTAAGGATATCTTGTATTTATATTCCCCTTTTATTGTTACAGCGATGCAGATTAAGGCGTGACACATCGGGTTGACAGGAATCAATCCGCACGATGTCGCAACCGCCGCCGGGCCGTGGTCGCGCGAGACTACCGGGTCCTCCCTCCCCCATACACTACCGACCTCCCTCACCATGGGCACCGAGCCCTCCCCCTCTGATATCAGGACCGAGGCACTCGACTGCCCTCGTGTCACCTCCACCGGTACAACCCTCACCAAAGCCGTTTAGACCATTACATTCGCCGCATTTGCGTCAACATTCTCCCTCACCTAGTTCCCATTTTTCAATATCTCCTTATCCCATGTCCCCGACTTTAGGCCAGAGTCCGGAATATTATTATTCGTCGCCATACGAAACGGTTCGCGAGTATGATTACGCGGGAGTGCCGTTGGAACCTCCTCCGCCTCCTCGGCCGATGATTTATGAGGAGGAGGAAGAAAGAGGGCCGTCGACCGCGGAGATCATTGCCAATCAGTCGCAGGAAGGTTACGTGGATGAAAAACTTGCAGAGTATCAAGCTACGATTCAGCTATTACAAGGTAAGATAAACAATATTTCTATAATCGTTTAGATATGGTATATGATATCCTGTAAAAATTAAAATATTAAATAGCTTCACGCTATATCCCGCACACAGCAGGGTAGGCAGAGGGAACCTAGTGTTAAGACACTCCGTTCCCCACTTTTCGCCGAATTCGGAGGCTTGCGTGTTAAGTGGCGAAACTTAACGCCGCGCTTTACCTCGACACCAGAGCGAAGAAAATGGAAATATAATTTCCACTCCTCGAGTGGGAATCGAACCCACAACCAGTCGTTTACAGTCACACTCTTGTGCCACTGGGCCACGACTGGCCACAATGTATCCAAATATGATATCTTATGATTCACAAAACATAAAAAAATCGCCATAACATAATCCGAACGAAAAACACCTAACTCTGACAAAAGTTGATCGTCGTCTGATTCTTTAGTCTAAAATTAATGATATCCTTTCTTTCTACAACAATATTTTTAAACATTATTCAAGACAGATTTTTTATTAAGCATACAGCAAATTTAGCCGTCGATGCAGAGCAAATCAGTTAGTTTATCGCGTTGGTAGCACGCCAAGTGTGATAATTTCAAAGGCGTTCGCGTCAACTGCGGACGCGTCGCGCGGACCCGGTGTCAATAATGCTGGAGATCCGGTTGAGACACGACAAGCAAAGTGCGCTTGTCTATTTCATAATTTGTGTAATTTATAAACAAGTTGCTAGGAGAATTATTAAGAAAAATTTTAATAAATTAATGTTATTTAAATTTATTAGTACCTGTTTTTAAAATGTGGGATGTGGAATGAAGTTTTGTATGAAGTTCTAAAGTTCTAAGTTCGACTTGATAAATATAAAATAAATAAATATTATATAACTAAGCACAGTCAAAAATACAGCTTTTTGAAGTTAATCTAACTTCCTTAGACTTTGTAAGACTTTTAATAAAAATGCAGACGCAGGAGAATGAATTTTAATCAAAGGCTATTTTAGAATAATGTGCTTTTTTTTCCTAGCTTCACGCTGTATTCCGCACACAGCAGGGCAGGCAGAGGAAACCTAGTGTTAAGACACTCCGTTCCCCACTTTCCGCCGAATTCGGAGGCGTTGCGTTTTAAGTGGCGGAACTTAACGCCGCGCTTTTCCTCTGATACCAGAGCGAAGAAAAGGAAATATTAAATATTTCCACTTCTCGAGTGGAAATCGAACCCACAACCAATCATTTACAGTCACACGTTTGTGCCACTGCGCCACGACTGGCCACAACGTACTTACTGTTAAATATAATATTATTTCAGATTATCATTAGCTTTTGGATAATTTTGGTTACTGATATTAAACTTTTGAGGAATATAAATAATTCCGGCAGTTTTTATACTAATTTATCTTTGCATCAAAGTATCATTTGCATAAAAAGTATCATCCTAGGTTTATTTTTATATATAATTTGTTATTGACGAGCTGTCAATCATTTAGACTTCGCTCTCAGGCGAAAACATCCGACACATTTACATCGGACTCTGTGATGATTACGAAAGTAATAGAACAAATATTACACACCTTTTTTTTTTTTTTTTATCGTCAGGAAAATCCGTTACGGATACCCGCCCGGGGTGGGGACCCGGACGCGGTTATGTGGGACTCCGGATCGTTCTTCCGTTTACCCACTAAAAACCTGACGGTGCTCCTTACCCGCCACTAGCCCAGGTCTCGGGCACTGCCCCAATCGTCCGCGGACCTGGGCGGAAATATTACACACCCTACCACACGTTTGACATACACGTTAAAGTTTGACTTTGACTTTATGAAGGAACGATGCTGATTATTTAAATTATGAAAGTATCCTATATATTTTATTCCCCCACAAAGAATGGTTATATTTATTTTGATTTTCATTGTTCCGTGGTGACAAGACAAATTTTTAAGTTGCTACTCGCGTTGAAAGGTACCTGACACTTGGTTCTTTGCATCTACTTTGCAAATACACTTCGATAAAATAAAAAATATACTTCGATGAAAAAGAGGAGAATTATCAAGTACTGTTAATTTTTTAAGAATTTTTGAAACGATTATGTCAAGTAAATCCAAATAAATAAATAAATAAATAAATAGGGCATACAAATGATATCATATATATATATATATATATATATATATATATATATTATATATATATATATATATATATATATATATATATATTATAGATATATATATATATCTATCTATCCTCTCTATATCCTAGATATAATTATTATATAATATTATAGATTATTATATATATAGTAATCTCTCTATATATATATATATCTATATATATATATATATCTTTATTATATCATGTAAAAATGATCTTTAAAACAGAGTTTTATTTATACATTGCCTCAACAATGGATTTCTCAATCAGTTTTCGCGGCCAATTTTATATTCTTTGATGATAACTCAATCGACTAGCACTTTGAAATTTGTTTACACCAGGTTTTATTACAAAATTCTGGTAACTATGTGCTTTTGTTTCGTATGCCTATACTTTGGAACATTCGATTGTTTTTTGTAAGCTAAAAAGCTTCCCACCTTTTACACAGACATAGTACGGTAGGTAGAGAGAACTTAGTGTCAAGACACTCCATTCTTTACTCCTTCGTTGAATCCGAGACATTGCGTGTGAGGTGGCTGAACTCAACGCTGCGTTTTATCTTTTCACTAAAGCGGAGAAATAAAATTAATTTAATTTTTTATGCCCTCAAGTGTAAACCAAACTCTCATTTTATCGGTAAATTATCCATACTTATATTATAAATGAATCTGTGTGTCTGTCTGTCACGCTTTCACGGCTAATCTACCGGTCCGATTTTGATGAAATTTAGAATGAAAGTAGTAAAAATTACTGGGTCTAACATAGGCTACTAATTTTGTCACAATTCAAACACTAAAGGATTAAAATAGGGGATGAAAGTTTATATGAAAAATCTACACCGCTTCACCGATTGTAATGAATTTTGGCGGAAATATAGTTGATAATTCAAGATTAAACATTGAGTATTTTATTTTCAATAATCCACCTCGAAGGGTTGCAATGTAACGAAACGCTATGTCCTTCACGTGGCGAAGTCGCGAGCGGGCTGCTAGTATATTATATAAGAACATTGAAAATGTTCTTATATTATTATTAATACTAGTATATATACTAGCAGCCTTATTGAAACGTCCATTTATTTGTATTTTTGATAAATAAATTACATAATTTCAAGAAAAGTATTAACTGAATCCCTTAGTGCTATGTAAAAATATAAAAAGCATGGAGTAGACCAAAATAAATACTAATGTATCACGATGCACGTAAGTCGTAACACTGTAACAGTGAACTGGTGAGATCATCCACCTTGTGCCAGATTTGACTGCGCGCTTCCTCTCTAAAAACTTTCGCTTTTGCATTTTTAAAAAAGACTTTATTTATATTTTTTCTGTAAAGAGTACCCTGAGGGACTTTTTAAACATTTTTAAAGTGTTATTCCACACTTAGGAAAATTGAAAATCTATAAATGTCTTTTCCTACCCTAAGAGAATCTTGTCTTAAAACTCTGATTTTCGCTTTGCGTCTTAATTTGAGACGTTACGTTTTGAGTAAAAGAACTAAATACTATGGCTTAGTCTTCTCTGAGTGGGACAAAGAAAATAATTTTTATGTTATCTTTTAATATCATTTTTTAAAGTGAGATTCAAACTTACAACCACTTACGCTTATAGTCAGTATCTCTGGGCCATAAGCCAAGCTTCATATTGCAAATACTTTCAGATATACAGTTTATATTGTGTATTTTTCTAATTGTATAAGCTATTTGGTAACCGAACAGTCATCCTCCATTATTTATAAAAGTGATATACTATTAAATTCTATCACAAATAAATGTATGATAAAAAGTATCTAGTTATACGCCTCACTTTCACTGATAGGAACTTGGAACGACACATTTGTGATACATAATGATGTAAATCATGATAATCGTTGATCGAATCGATTAATTGGGGCCATTCGTGGCGCAGTGACACAAACGTGTGATGGTAAAACGACTGGTTGTGGGTTCGATTACCACTCGGAGAGGGAAAATATTTAACATTTCCATTTTTTTCGCTTTGGTATCGAGGCAAAAAGAGGCGGCAAAAGTTCCGCCACTTAACACGCAATGCCTCCAATGGAGAACGGAATGTCAATAACACTAGGTTCCCTCCCTCTGCTTACCCTGCTGTGTGTGGAGCGTGAAGCTAAAAAAAATCGGTGCTGAAGTCTATTTCACTAGCAAGCCAAAGATAAACTAGCTCTAAAAACAAATTACCCTAAATTTTTTACTGCAATTTTTCAATGTACCCAAATTATATAACGGACTTGAGTAAAAACAGAAGCTGTCGGGCGAAAATATACATCACATCCTAAATTACTATGTAATTTAGAAATTTCTTTACAGAATTTTAGAAAAACAAGTGCAATATTTTGAACGTAACGAGTGAGCTGTTTACCGACAGATATTTTTTCTTTATGTTTTCGTGTAAAGTTGTCTCAGCTTCAGTCTTTTTTCCACATAGCAGAGTAGCCAGAGAGTAGTGTTAAGACACTCCATTTTCTAGCTCTCTCCGCTTTAGATCCAGATATTGCTTATTGAGTAGCGTTGTAGCTCAACGCTCTGATTTGACTTCAAAAATAAAATCATTTCCTGGGGTGGGAAATGGGAATGATGATGTCACGATGGTGTACAAAGGACTTATATATTAAAGCGTTTTCTAAGATCCGTGCTATAACTTTCACCGCAATATCATGACTATTTCTCTGGAAACCCATAATTTAATTAAATAAAAGTTAGAAATTAATGAAACATTAAAAATATATTCTATAATGATGTTTATTTTAATTCTCTTAAGCGGTTTAAGAGATGGCAAATGTGCATATTTACGCATTCCTCAGTGACGAATGTACTGGACTTGGCCAAATGGGTCAAATTTGCAGATGACTTTTGGCATTTCGTCTCATTAACGATCCTTCTAAACATTCATATTTATTGAAATTCATATATTGAAATGTCAGTCAAAATGTTCAGCTGTACATCTACTGCACGCAACTAAAGCTTAATCCATTATCTTATATTATAAATGGGAAAGTCTGTGTGTTCGTCTGTCACGCTTTCACGGCTAATTTACCGGTCCGATTTGGATTAAATTTAGAATGAAAATAGTACAAGTGATATAGGCTACTTATTTTTTCAAAAATGAACCTCTAAAGGGTTGATATTTCAACCTTCACGACACTGACATCCCCTATTGGGGATGAAAGATTATATGAAAAATCTAAGCCGCTTGACCAATTGTAATGAATTTTGGCATAAATATAGTTGATAATCTAAGCTTAAACAAAGGCTACTTTTTTTTTAATAGATTTTGTCATGTCAGGAATCCGAATAACCGATGATAGTTGTGTGTTTAACTTCTATATGTTTAAACAATATATTAAATGCCTCCATTTTTAACAGTTTAACTGACTTTGGTTACGACATACATGATACAATGTTATTATATGAACAGAAAATAAGAAGTTAATTTAAAAAGAATTAACAAATAATATAAGATTTATCACTAGATAAAAATAAAATAAATAAATATACAAGTATCTCTCTGGTTTTATGCAATATATACAAGCAAGGAGTGGCGTCGCATGGACTAGTAAGGACGTGGGCGAAGTCGTACCAGCCAGGCCCTTTTTGATCGTTTTTTATTGCAAAGTTTCCTGATGCCTCAAGCATAACTTGTACTCACTGACAATATGAGCTTTGAAAGAAATCAGTACGTGCAATATGACATTTTATAGGAGAAATAAATCATAAAAACAACAGCAGCCTTATGTTATAGGTAGGGCATTGCTGGCTATTTCGAGAATCGAATATTTTTATATATTGTGGCCAGTCGTGGCCCAGTGGCACCAGCGTGTGACTGTAAACGATTGGTTGTGAGTTCGATTGCCACTCGAGGAGTGAAAATATTTAATATTTCCATTTTCTTCGCTCTGGTATCGAGGTAAAGCGCGGCGTTAAGTTCCGCCACTTAACACGCAATGCCTCCGAATTCGGCGGAAAGTGAGAAACGGAGTGTCTTAACATTAGGTTCCCTCTGCCTACCCTGCTGTGTGCGGAATATAGCGTGAAGCTAAAAAAATATATATTTTTATATTAAAAAAAATCTTACTTCGTTTGTGACTTTGTGAATTGACAAACAACATTATATTTTTATATGAAATACATAGAAATATACAATTTCTTTTATAAGCATTATACTTAGACTTATGTTTAAAATTGTAAAATATTAAATATTTCCACTGCTCGAGTGGGAATCGAACCCACAACTAGCGTTTACAGTCACACTTCGTGCCTTTGCGCCACGACTGGCCTCAATATCTTTTTGAGGTATGCAAGTAATTCTATATATTATTATCAAAATTTACGTTGCAAACAATTTTTTTTCTTCCTCATTTCAGTATATCGTGTTTTGAAATATAAAATTGCGGAAACACTTTCAATTTTCAGCGTTATTATATCAATCATCACAGCTCTTATAAGTTATAATCGTTCGTAGAATATATTCGTTACAGCTGATCCTATCGCGTCACACGCCGACGTCTGACGTCATTGTAGCCATTATAAATGTCGTATTAAAGTATCTGGAATATTAATTTGTATTTTGATTTTTTGCTTTACCTTTATACTAGCGACCTCCTCGCGGGTACATCCATGTGAATTTTTTTTCCCCTACACCTTACATCAATTTTCATCCCATATTATAGCTCTTTAGGGGATGTTTTTTTTAAATAAATGGTAGCCTATGTTTAAGCTTACGTCATTAACTATTTTTCGGAAAAAAATCATCTAAATCGACCTAGCGGTTTAGATTTTTTATACAAATCGACACTCCCTATAACCTTTTAGGGGTCAAGTTATGAAAAAGTAGTAGTAGCCCGTATTTAACCCTGGAACTTCAACTATTTTTATTTTGAATTACACTCAAACCTAGCCGATACTCTATCGCCTAGTCGTGAAAACTTTCACTCACCATCTACCTTAGCGGGGATCGAACCTATAACCCTTGCATTTACAGTCATTCACTCCCACTGAGCCACGATTAAAGTATTTTAGCTCCAAATGTTCACTGAACTAGCTTAGTATCTTATAACAAATCTCTCGAACGTCAGTAAAAGTTTTCATTTGATATATGGTAAGCGCGTGCGACGTTATTTTTGGAAGTCGACCTACTTCAACATGCGAATCAAAACTGAATGAATAAGGCATTTCCTGGGATTAATACATGTAATGAGTGTAATTTGATATGTAAGGTTATGTTTCATAATATCCTGAAGGTTTAAATTGTGCTTATTTTGTAGCAAAATGTATGATGTACCTATACTTTTGGAGTTATATAAAACGTACCTAAATGGAAAGACACGAGTCGTAGGTTCTTATATTTTTTTTTTTAAGATTCAATAATTTATTAAAATAAAGGATATGTTGAATTTGAATTTTGCCATTCAAAAATTAAAGGATAAGCAGAGAGAATCTAGTGTTGTCTGAGAACGGAAATGTACCTAATAATAATACACAATGTCAGTAAATTGGGCAGAAATCAATTTACTCCTAATAAATAAAGTTATTTTTTCGAAAGACTAAGTTAGTGGCCAGTCGTGGCCCAGTGGCACAAGAGTGTGACTGTAAACGACTGGTTGTGGGTTCGATTCCCACTCGAGGAGTGGAAATTATATTTCCATTTTCTTCGCTCTGGTGTCGAGGTAAAGCGCGGCGTTAAGTTCCGCCACTTAACACGCAAGCCTCCGAATTCGGCGGAAAGTGGGGAACGGAGTGTCTTAACACTAGGTTCCCTCTGCCTACCCTGCTGTGTGCGGGATATAGCGTGAAGCTATTTATTTATTTATTTATTTATTACTAAGTTAGCTATTACATTAATTTATTACCTACAGTGCATTTATCTTTTATGTCTTTTATTTTATTTTAAAATATCCTATTCACAAAAGTGAATTTAAATGCAGCATTGTAAGTAATATAGTCACCTCGTATTTTATCCTCTATGAGGCAGTCAGCCTTGCTGCGGTCAGTGTGATGTCACGACGCATGCATGTGTAAAATGCAAATGCTTCTCCTGTTATTCTTAAGATTTAAATTTTAAACTTCAAGTTTAATATTTTTAATACTTAAAAATGATAAATTTAAAATTCATTTTTTTTCCATTTTCTTCTTATTCACACACTTAGGAAATTAAATGTAATATATCTTTGTTAAATGTCTTTTTACCCGCGACGGAACGGCGACTGTATATGTGTTTGGGGTGAGAGGTTGTTTGTTTGTTTGTTTGTTTGTTTGTTTGTTTGTTTGTGTGTTTGTGCAAATTACTATGTCAATTATTTCCAAAACTATAAGTCCGATTTTGATACGGTTTTCTATGATAGGTTAAGGTTCTATTGGCGTATGTTCTTATGTATGTCTTATTGCCTTAACTCACCAGGGGGCGCTGCAGTAAGCATTTTACGTGAAAACGAATGTTTTCAATTATCTCAAAAAATAATAGTCTGATTTCAATAGATTTTCAGTGGTAGATTCAGGTTTAATTGGTGGATGTTCTTGGATATGTTTTATCGTGTCAAACCACCAGGGGGCGCTGCAGTAAGCATTTGTTTGTACTTTTTTTGTATTTATTTGTCTAAAACCGAAACTACTGCTCCGATTAAAAAGAGTTTTCATAAAAAGATTTATCTTTGCTTGGTGCATATTTTAAGATTTTTCTTTTTTTGTTACGGGAAAAACTCACCAGGGGGCGCTGCACTAAACATTTGTTTATGCAGAGCAAAAACTACTAGTCCAATTTAGATGAAACTTTCAAGGATGGGTTCAGGCTTAATTGGTGCGTCTTTCCATAAATGTGTTATGGTGACCACTCATCAGGGGGCGCTGTAATAAGCATTTGTTTGAGTTTTTTTGTGTAAAACCAAAATTTTTCTTATATTTATTTGTCTAAAACCGAAATTACTTATCTGATTGGCTAGAGTTTTCAGAACTAGATTAAGCTTTACTTTGTACATATTTTAAAATTTTTGTTTTTACGTTACGGTGAAAATTCACCAGGGGGCGCTGCAGTAAACATTTGTTTATGTAGAGTAAAAACTACTAGTCCGATTTAGATGAAACTTGCAACGATAGGTTCAGGTTTAATTGGTGCATCTTTTCATATATGTGTTACGGTGATCACTCACCAGGGGGCGCTGCAGTAAGTACATTTGTTTGTGCAAAACTAAAACTACGAGTCCGATTTGAATGCAGTTTTCAATGATAGATTCAAGTTTACTTAGTGCATATTTTCATATATGTGTCATGTATGTTTACTTAGTGCATATTTTCAAGTATGTGTCAACTCTCTAGGGGGCGCTGCAGTAAGTAGCTGCTTCCATTTTTTGTGTATAACAAAAACGACTAGTACGATTGGAAAGAGTTTTCAGTATTAGATTCCGCTTTGCTTAGAGCATGTTTTTAAATTTATATTACGGTGACAAGTCACCAGGGGGCGCTGCAGTAAAATATTGTTTGTGCAAAGCTAAAATGACGAATTCGATTTGGATGCAGTTTCAGTGATAAGCTCAAGTTTAATTAGTGCATGTTCTTGGATATGCTTTAGTGCAGTAAACATTTGTTTGTAATATTTAATGTAAAACCACAACTACTAGTCCGATTGGACAGAGTTTTCAGTATTAGATTTACCTTTACTTGGTGTATGTTTTTAGTTTTTTTTACGTTAAGAACTCACCAGGGGGCGCTTCATTAAACATTTGATGGTGCAAAGTTAAAACTACGAGTCTGAATTTGATGCAGTTTTCAACGATAGGATCAGGCTCAATTAGCGCGTGTTCTCGTATATGTGTCGTGGTGACACCTCACCAGGGGGCGCTGTAGTAAGCATTTGCTTGTATTTTTGTGTGAAACCTATTTAGATGCGGTTTTCTGTGATAGGTTCAGGTTTAATTGTTGCGTGTTTTTATATGCCATATCACAAACTACCACGGGGCGCTCCAGTATAAATTAATTTGTTCCAAATCAAAACTACTAGTGGGTTTTGTGATTTTCACTGATTTGGTTAAACTTAAGTTTCCTAAAAATGTTGCGGTGACAATCTGCCAGGCGCTACAATAGGCATTTGATAACCAGAAAGCATTGGGCTTATAATTTTTTTTGGATTTGCATGAAGATTAATATAAAGTATTTCGAAATTATGTAATAATATATAATGTGTATCTATACACTTTAAAAAGTTTAAAATAAAAAACAAAATTAAAAATTTTGAAAATACCCACGACGGTTTAATTGTAATTGAAAAAGGATAAAATAACTAGAAATCCCCCGCCTAAAAGAATATATGTAACGAGATGATGGGGACAACTTCGTCGGGGGCTGCCAGTTGCAACCTCTATTTTAAATATAGTAGCTAACAGTATAGATTTCGTTCTTAAAGTTTTTAAAAGGAATACCAGTTATCAAAACTGTAAATTCATATTAATATTTTAATTTTTTCCTAAACCTGTTTTAACAGCATAAAAACCTAGGAGAAGTTAGCAAACTTAAAGTAATGGCAGCTCCGACGAAGTCGTCCCCATCATCTCGTTACATATATTCTTTTAGGCGGGGGATTTCTAGTTATTTTATCCTTTTTCAATTACAATTAAACCGTCGTGGGTATTTTCAAAATTTTTAATTTTGTTTTTTATTATTTTATATATTTTCATATAAAAAAAATGGTTTTAGCTTCATGCTTTAACCCACATATCAAGGAAGTCTATATATGCACGGACAAAGTTGGGAGGGAATATACATTGAGTTCCGCAAATGCAATATCTCCAGAATTTAAAGGAAACGGAGTGTCTTAACACTAGGTTTCTTTCTAGGTAGGCAGAGCCTATCTTGCGGTGTGCGGCATGCAGCGTGGCGCAAAAAAATATAGCCTATATATAAGATATTTTCAACCGGTATTAATTTTTCAATAATCTTGATAATGCATCTCATTTTACGCATCAAATTGAAGTTTTTTGAACTTGAAAGTCATTCCTTAACTTAAGGATTGTAATCACAACTAGATTTAGTGTGAGAAAGATGTGTCTTGTATCCGGACGGAAAGAGAGAACGGAGTGTCTTGATATTAGATTCTCTCTGAATTCTGTCCCGCGGGAAAAGTCGTTAAGCTTTTACTGTATCAAAATTTAGTTTGATTCCCACTCGGGGAATAATCACATTATTTTCATTTCTTCTCTTTGGTGACGTAATTAAGCGGAAAACAGAGTGTCTTAACACTAGATTGTTTGTATCTACTGTGTTAAATCGGAATAGAGTGCCATTTTTTATTTAAATTATATAAATCGACCTTGAATAATATTGTATCATTTATCGATTTCCTTATTAGGTACATCAGAACCTTTATTTTATTAACATTTAGAACAATAAAAGCTTACATTTTATAACAATAAATGTTCTTATTATTATTATTTATTTAGTGTAGAACATAAGTGTTTCTGAAGTCGATGGATTCATAGATATGAGGCGGCGTTAAATTAAACAAACAATCGAAACAAAACAATGAAGAAGATATATTAACTGTTAATTTTGTAGTGTTGAATATTTTTATTCAAATATATAAATAGATTGCTATCATCTTTACTTAAAATAAAAATGATCGTTGTCTGTATATGGATTATATTATACAGAATAAG
This sequence comes from Dryas iulia moderata, assembly GCA_019049465.1. Classification (NCBI taxonomy): domain Eukaryota; kingdom Metazoa; phylum Arthropoda; class Insecta; order Lepidoptera; family Nymphalidae; genus Dryas; species Dryas iulia. The sequence goes on from CM032418.1 coordinate 2,099,898, forward strand.
AGAATAAATATTTTTCTTTTTCACGCTGTATCCCGCACACAGCAGGGTAGGCAAAGGGAACCTAGTGTTATGACACTCCGTTTCCCATTTTCCGCCGATTTTTAAAGGCATTACGTGTTAAGTGGCGGAACTTAACGCCGCGCTTTGCCTCGATACCAGAGCGAAGGAAATGAAAATAGTTAATATTTCCACTCCTCGAGAGGGAATTGAGCCCACACCCAGTCCTTTACAGTCACACACTTGTGCCACTGCGCCACGACTGGCCCCAAATTCAATATCTACGAATAAATTGGAATCATCTTTACATGAAATAAAAATGATCGCTGTCTGTATATGGAACATGAAAAATATTGTTAGGGTTTGAGAAATTCAAACAAAAATAATGATTTTTAAATCTGTTTGTCTGTGCATTTGTGCACGTTTAACTCTGAATCAGCTTTACCAATATAAAATATAGTATTGATTATTGCATTCTGGACAACTTCCATTAACATGTAGTGTTTATTTTATTTTAATAAGTTCTTAAATAACAAGATTATAACAATTTAATTTAGAAATTTAACGAATCTTCTTTACCTTTACCTAGTGATCTTCTAGTTTACCTAACCCCCTTTCTCTAAGGAACAAAGTAGTAAGATGAAATAGCGAAATAGAAGATGTGTGGTCGAGTTTCTAATATTTTTACGTTAAAAGTAACCTAAATACGTAACCTGTATTTCTAATATTCTGCCAACAATTTACTAACTGTAGTAAAACTGTCAATATTTTATAATGTCAGAAAACATGAGGTCAATGTCCCTATTCTTGGAGTTGTAAGTCTAATTCCGTAGAGGAAATTATGAGGAAGTGGATGCGACGAGTGACATTACTGAACCGTTTGAAAACGTCAGGTCTAGAAAGCTATTTATAGATTTAAATATACCTACATACCTACTAGTAAATTAACAATATGTTGAAAATGTATGAAATTATTAATATTATAATACTTCATAAAAAAAAATATTATTCTACTAAAAAGCACAACTGTAGGTCATTTGACTTTATGGGCGCGATGCAGATTAGGTAAAAACACTAGAGGGATTAAGTAGATAAAAAAAAAATGTATTCTTATAGAGATTGTCTTGATATCTGGTCGAGATTTACTCTCGAAAGACGGAGAGTCTTGACACTAGAATTTCTCCGAATATCTCGTTATGTGACAAAAATCATGTAGTTGTTATTTATGAGTTTCTCCTTTATATGTTCAAGAAATGTTCATTATATTCCCCTACCCAGCAATGAGTATGATTTTATTATAGAAACGGATATACATATATTAAGCACAAGCTGATTTACTCAATCAATCGCCTATACAAATAAATAAGATTGGATTTTCTGTTTGTAATTTTAGTAAGTGCATATGTATGAACACACGATATACATACTAAAATAACATTTTATACAATTTTTGTCTCTCTGTCTGTTTGCTCCGTCTAATCTTCGGCTAGACCGATTTTGATGTGACTTTCACTGGCAGACGGCTGATTTGATTACAATGGACAGTCAAATTTATAGTAAGATCAGTTGTAGATTGAAATTGATATTTCCCTTATATTTTTATTAGCTTTATGCATCTAACATATATGTATATAAATGAATATGTACATAACAAAGTAAGCAGAACATAGAATTAAAGAACTTTTTAAGCTCCTTTTAAGACCTTTTTTTTACAATTAGGTTCAGTGATTACTACAATATAAACGTACATAAAAAATTTTTGTTGACTAGAAAGGGAGAGAAAAGATAGAAACTTTGCATTTGAGTATAGGTTAAAGTTTATTTTAATATTAAAATAATTCAAATAATAAAAATTTTGAAAAAACCCACGACGGTTTAATTGTAATTGTAAAAGGATAAAATAACTATAAATCCCCCGCCTAAAAGAATATATGTAACGAGATGATGGGGACGACTTCGTCGGGGGCTGTCATTACTTTAAGTTTGCACAAACCTTCTCATAGGTTTTCTTGCTGTTAAAAACAGTTTTGGCAAAAAAATTAAATATTAAAATGAATTAACAGTTTTGATAACTGGTATTTATAGACATTAAAATGAAATCTATACTGATAGCTACTATATTTAAAATAGAGGTTGCAACTGGCAGCCCCCGACGAAGTCGTCCCCATCATCTCGTTACATATATTCTTTTAGGCGGGGGATTTATAGTTATTTTATCCTTTTACAATTACAATTAAACCGTCGTGGGTTTTTTCAAAATTTTTAATTTTGTTTTTTATTTTAAACTTTTTAAAATTAATAGATATACATTATATATTATTACATAATATTGAAATACTTTATATTAATCTTCATGCAAATCCAAAAGAAATTATAAACCCAATGCTTTCTGGTTATCAAATGCTTATTGCAGCGCCTGGCAGATTGTCACCGTAACATTTCCACGAAACTTAAATCTAACCAAATCAGTGAAAATCACAAAACCCACTAGTAGTTTTGATTTTGAACAAACTAATATATACTGGAGCGCCCCGCGGTAGTTCGTGGTAGATATGGCATATAAAAACACGCAGCAATTAAACCAGAACCTATCACAGAAAACCGCATCTAAATAGGTTTCACACAAAAAATAAAAGCAAATGCTTACTGCTGCGCCCCCTGGTGAGGTGTCACCATGACACATATACGAGAACACGCGCTAACTAAGCCTGATCCTATCTTTGATAACTGCATCCAAATCGGACTTGTAGTTTTAGCTTTGCATAATTAAATGTTTAATGCAGCGCCCCTGGTGAGTTCTTGACGTAAAAAAAACCTAAAAACTTACACCAAGTAAAGGTAACTCTAATACTAAAAACTCTACCTAACCGGACTAGTAGTTGTGGTTTTGCATTAAATATTACAATCAAACGTTTACTGCAGCGCCCCCTGGTGAGTAAACACGATAAAACATATCCAAGAACATGCACTAATTAAACTTGAGCTTATTATTGAAACTGCATCCAAATCAAATTCGTCATTTTATCTTTGCACAAACAATATTTTACTGCAGCGCCCCCTGGTGACTTGTCACCGTAATATAAAACATGCTTTAAGTAAAGCGGAATCTAATACTGAAAACTCTTGACAATCGTACTAGTCGTTTTGGTTTTACACAAAAAAATAGAAGCAGCTACTTACTGCAGCGCCCCCTAGAGAGTTGACACATACATGAAAATATGCACTAAGTAAACATACATGACACATATATAAAAATATGCACTAAGTAAACTTGAATCTATCATTGAAAACTGAATTCAAATAGGACTCGTAGTTTTAGTTTTACACAAAGAAATGTACTTACTACAGCGCCCCCTGGTAAGTGGTCACCGTAACGCATATATGAAAAGAAGCACCAATTAAACCTGAATTTATCGTTGAAAATTTCATCTAAATCAGACTAGTAGTTTTTGCTCTGCATAAACAAATGTTTACTGCAGCGCCCCCTGGTGAATTTTCATCGTAACAAAAAAACAAAAATCTTAAAATATGCAGCAAACAAAGCTGAATCTAATTCTGAAAACTCTAGCCAATCGGATGAGTAATTTCGGTTTAGACAAATAAATACAAGAAAAATTTTGGTTTTACACAAAAAAAACTCAAACCAATGCTTACTACAGCGCCCCCTGATGAGTGGTCACCATAACGCATATATAAAAAGATGCACCAATTAAGCCTGAACCTATCTTTGAAAGTTTCATCTAAATTGAACTAGTAGTTTTTGCTCTGCATAAACAAATGTTTAGTGCAGCGCCCCCTGGTGAGTTTTCCCCGTAACAAAATAAGAAAAATCTTAAAATATGCATCAAGCAAAGCTGAATCTTTTTCTGAAAATTCTTTTCAATCGGATCAGTAGTTTCGGTTTTAGACAAATAAATACAAAAAAAGTACAAACAAACGCTTACTGCAGCGCCCCCTGGTGGCTTGACACGATAAAACATATCTAAGAACATTCACCAATTAAACCTGAATCTATCACTGAAAATCGTATCGAAATCAGACTATTATTTTTTGAGATAATTGAAAACATTCGTTTTCACGTAAAATGCTTACTGCAGCGCCCCCTGGTGAGTTAAGGCAATAAGACATATCTAAGAACATACGCCAATTGAACCTTAACCTATCATAGAAAACCGTATCAAAATCGGACTTATAGTTTTGGAAATAATTGACATAGTAATTTGCACAAACACACAAACAAACAAACAAACAAACAAACAAACAAACAAACAAACAACCTTTCACCCCAAACACATATACAGTCGCCGTTCCGTCGCGGGTAAAAACAAAAAAATCAAAAAGGCACGGCCATGAATAGTCTATGGCGCGTATAAAAAACTCAATTAAAAAACAAAAAAAAAAAAAACGAAGTGACTTATCACTAAGCTCTCTCCCATCCCAAATAAGGAAACACAGTAAACATAGCGTACAATTAACCATGCCTTCATAGCGCAAACGTTAGACGCTAGAACAGAATTAGACAGCCGTGCCCACGTACGCGCCGTCCCGAGCGTTCGATATTAATAACTTTATATTTAGGATTCACTCATCTTTATTTAAGTTTCAATGTTCGTGTGCACTCTTGGATTAAGAACGTCGTTTTAATGATGATTTACAATTTTATTTGTGATTTTTTGACGCCATTTGTGAGTTGTTGCTTTTAACATGGGTTTTTCGTAATACTGTTCGTTTTACATAATTATTGTATGTTAGATGAGCCCAGTGGTACAGTGGTGCAGCGTCTAGCTGTAATCACGAGTGGTTATTGGTTCGATTTCTACTCATGTGATTATTATATTCAAACTATTTACATTTATCCGCTTTGATCTCCCATGAAGCCTTCCTCTAATGCTATGTACTCGTATGCGATTCTTTATCCAATATCTTCGTTTATGTGAAAAGAGGAAAACGGAGTGTCTTGGCACTCTTTGATTAACCTGCTATGCTGAAAAATAACAATTGAATGTTTAAGTTATATCATGCGGATGGTTTCACTGCCACTACTAAATCAATAAAGGTACAAAAATTCAAAGACAGAGTAAGAGATTTCTATGTAATATTAACTACTTTCCAATTTAACTATTATATGTCTACAATAACAATAATTTCATAATCCCTTACAGCTTGCCTACTTTCCTTAAAGAACTTACATGAAGTTTCAGCTTTCTATGCCTAGTAGATTATATTCGCTTTCTCGGTCAGTTACTCAGCGAGTAACGGAAATCACAAAATGTACCTAATGTGCCGAAAACTACTAAGGACCTACTTGTGGATTCATCTGCGCGATTTTTTATACAAATCATTCATCCTTTCTTGAAGCTTAGGGGTTGATTTTTGGAAAAAATAAATTTTGACCTTGCGTCATCCATTATTTTCGAAAATTAATCGAAATCGGTCAAGCGGCTTAAATTTTACATACAAATTTTCATACATAAGGTCTTTAACTATTTTTATTTTAAATTCCACCGAAATAGAATCAGTATGTTGCCCGTGAAAGCATACAAGACAGACAGACAGACATTTATAATATTAGTATGGATTATTTAATATTTTTTTTAAAATGGGACATTTTAATTAAAATTTCGGCTTAATATTAGTACTTATATAACATCGTATACAAAATATAAGGACAAGTGACTGATTCTATAAGACTGATACTCGTATATAATAGTGAATTGAACCACAAAATGGCTTGCGCCTACGCGACATAGATACTGAGATATATTAGACGAACTAAGTCTATCATTTACACTAGAGTTACGATGGACGTTAAAATTAATAGTAAGCTCAGCAGTAGATTAGCGTTGATTCTACTGCTTTCCCTTATGATGTTTTCTTTAGGTTTACAAGCGCCGAGAAAATATAGAGTTCTTAACTTTATTTTAACCAAAAGAAGTTAGCCAAATAAAAGTAGCCAGTATTTTATTTTTTAAATAGTACACCTGTACGATGAGTTACCCGATTTATATTCAAAAAGTTGTTTCTTTTAGGTTTTATTACCTTATGATTTTCATGTTTCGGGGCCAGTCGTGGCGCAGTGGCATAAAGCGTGACTGTAAAGCGACTGGAAAATAAAAAAATTAAAACTAAAAAATTTGAACGCAGCGGAATTCGAACCCCCGCCTCTTGGAAACCGTCCAAGCGTTCTCACCACAGAGCCATGCGTTCTACTTCCAGCTGTGTCGTAATTCTTGTACGCTTTATTACAACTTATTTTTGTTGTTAGCATGCTAAATGTATTTTTCAATTTTCCTAAGCGTGGGGTAACACTTTAAAAATGTTTAAAAGTAAAGTAACAAGTAAAATTCAGATATTTAACATATTCTAGGAATATTTAATCCTAGAATTTAGATTTAGCTTTTATCCGAGCTAGACCCAGATACGTTTCCTGTTCAACAACAAGCGTTCGTGATTTCAAATCGAGCTGGAGTCACGTTTATCGTGCGGTACTTCTGACGCAGCAACTCGTAGAACCGGGTCACTTAAAATCCCTGGGAAATGAAAAAGAAATTGAATAAAACTATTTGTGTGTATTGGAAATCAAACTACGACTAAACGACTGGTTGTGCGTTCGATTCCCACTCGAGGAGTGGATTTAATTTCTTTTTCTTCGCTTTGGTGTCGAGGCAAAGCGCGGCGTTAAGTTCCGCCACTTAACACACAAAGCCTCCGAATTTGGTGGAAAGTGGGGAACGGAGTGTCTTAACACTAGGTTTCCTCTGCCTACCCTGCTGTGTGCGGGACACAGCGTGAAGCTGAAAAAAAAAGGACGTTATATTTCGTCATCCAACACGTTTCTACGGAAATATAAAACGGAGTGTCTCAGCTCTACATTTTCTCTGCTTACTTGTAATTAAAAAATAATGGGGTATTCTTAAATAAATGATACTAATATCCCATGCCTTGTAATCGACTTTTAGTAACAAGTTATAAAATACGCAATGGTTTGAAAGCCAATTAATTGCAAATAGTCATAGTGCTTCCTAATAGATGAGATCCCTGATGGTATAATAAAAACATATTATATGACTGTTCCTTCAGTCTGGTCGACTGTTCCTTTATGGTCTATATAAATTGCTAAGGTAAAAAATGTTAAGATTCACCACCGCTTTCAATTAATAAATAAATAAATAAAAAAAATGTGGCCAGTCGCGGCGCAGTGGCACAAGCGTGTGACTGTAAACGACTGGTTGTGGGTTCGATTCCCACTCGAGGAGTGGAAATTATATTTCCATTTTCTTCGCTCTGGTGTCGAGGTAAAACACGGCGTTAAGTTCCGCCACTTAACACGCAAGCCTCCGAATTCGGCGGAAAGTGGGGAACGGAGTGTCTTAACACTAGGTTCCCTCTGCCTACCCTGCTGTGTGCGGGATACAGCGTGAAGCTATAAAAAAAAAAATATTTCGGACGATTGATCCAACGAAAGTATTAGAGTGTGCTAGTAACAATATTTCCTTATAAGCTATGTTAGTTTTAGTTAGTCGTACACGTATTCATTTTATTTTATTATGCCAATAAATATTTCTATCCAGTGGTTTTGGATAGAACAATCAACGCAAGTTATTATTATGTTCAGAATGCTGTTACTACTGTCCCTCTTGCGACGCAGCAGGGACGATGCTTTCTTCCGCATTATTGCATAAAATCCGTCTACCCGTGCGTCTGCGAGCATACCTGAGGCACTTCAGAACCAAAATAGTAATAATTAGGGGAAAGCGAAGAAGAAGTTACGCCAGACAATTCAACAATAATACGTAGACTTGCGGAACACGAATGAAATTATTCAGAGATAACCTATTCTGTTCTTATGTCCACTCTCCACTTTCTGCTCAAAACTGAGACATTGTCTGTTGTATGTCCGAAAACAACGTCGCGCGTTGTTTTGCACCAGAGTGGGGAAAACAAAATTAATTACGAGTATATATAATTCCTTCGGGTGGGGATCTAATCCAGAATCGCGATGACTGTCAGACGTTGTATAACTGTGCCACGATCCCGCAACACAGAGGTAACCTAGTGTTGAGATACCCCGTTCCCCACTTTCCGCCGAATTTTTGAGACGTAGCGTGTTATTTGGTGGAACTTTATGCCGCGCTTTGCCTACATACTACAGCGACGAAAATGGAAATATTAAATAGTACCACTTCTCGAGTGGGAATCGAACCCACGACCAGTCATTTACCATCACATATTTGTGCCACTGCACCACGACTGGCCTCTCAATGATCTTAATTTAATTATTTTCGTTTTTCTCCTCTGGTGAAAAGCACAAATCACTGCGTTGACATCCACCGTTCAACACATTATACGCGGTCGAATTTGGGGGCAAACTGAGAACGGAACTGACTTGACACTAGGTCGTAGGTTCTATCTGACTACCATATGGATATCCTACTATGCCGAAAAAAAGGATGAAGCTGAAATCTCCGTTTCCTGCAGGAAGTGCATGAAACTTTATTACATTATTACTTTTTAAACATATTTAAAGTGTTATTCCACACTTAGGAAAATTAAAAAAGACATTTAAAGAAAGCGTATAAAAATTTTAACGCAGCGGGATTTGAACCTGCGCCTCCTGAATACCGTTCAGGTGCTTTCACCACTGAGCCATGCGTTCTACTATCCGCTGCGTCGAAATTCTTATACGCTTTATTACAACAAATTTATGTCTTTTACATTATTACTGTTAAAATATAATATAAATCTATATATTATTATATACATATAGTTACGTATATAGCAAGATGACCTAGACTATTCTGGTCGTCCTATACAATGGCCGCTCGGGTTTCTAGCGCGGCCCGTCCGACCGGTTTGCGTGCGGTTGTATTCTTACTCCGGATAAGTAACATTACATGAATGTATCCCAAGTACATAAGTAAATGCAAGAGATTTTATGAGAATACTCAATTGAAATTGATTGTAAACCTTTTTTTTAGCTTCACGCTGTATCCCGCACACAGCAGGGTAGGCAGAGGGAACCTAGTGTTAAGACACTCTGTTCCCTACTTTCCGCCGAATTCGGAGGCATTGCGTGTTAAGTGTTGAGTGGCGGAACTTAACGCCGCAACTTAAATCTGCATGACACGTGCATGTAATTGTATGTTATAATTTAAGACTAGGTGTTGGGAGGCAGCAATTGTGATATTATTCTTTTAAACATTTTAAAGTGTTATTCCACACTTAGGAACGCATAGCTCAGTGGTGAGAGCGCCTGAACGGTATTGAGGAGGCGCGGCTTCGAATCCCGCTGCGTTCAAATTTTTATATGTTTTCTTTAAATGTCTTTGTGATATGATTCCCTCTCGGGGTAATGGTTGCATTTAAATTATTTCTCTTTATCTGCTATTTCTTTTATGACGAAGTGCAGCGTTGAGTTTCGCCAATCAATAAGAAAGTTGTGGCCAGTCGTGGCCCAGTGGCACAAGCGTGTGACTGTAAACGACTGATTGTGGGTTCGATTCCCACTCGAGGAGTGGAAATTTTTAATATTTCCATTTTCTTCGCTCTGGTGTCGAGGTAAAGCGCGGCGTTAAGTTCCGCCACTTAACACGCAAGCCTCCGAATTCGGCGGAAAGTGGGGAACGGAGTGTCTTAACACTAGGTTCCCTCTGCCTACCCTGCTGTGTGCGGGATATAGCGTGAAGCTATTTATTTATTTATTTTAAATATTTTCATTTGTTCGCTCTGGTGGACAAAGTGTTATTGTGTTATAGTCCGGCGGTGTTATACTCCGTCATTCAACACATTTAGATTACCATGCTACGTCGGAAAAGCATGAAGCTTTTTTTTAAAAAAAAATGTTTAAAAGTAATTTATGTTTTTTAAATTATTTTTATTTTCTATTAAATATTTTTTGTCATAGGTTTTGATATCGTAATTTTTTGGTACTCGTGTTTATGACGAATACTTAAATAAATTTGAGATTAAATATTAACTAAACGATTTTTATGTAAGGGAATTAACATGAATTTCAATACACCGAAATGCCAATGAGATGTTATAAGGTATAAAAAAAATTGTTTGAGAAAAAAAATGATCCGTAAGGTAATTGATCAAATCTTTTATATTTTGCACAAAAATAATTTAAAATTTGAAAGAAAATGAACTTCATGTGTAAAGTTAACATTTTGAAATTTATAACATGAACGAACTTGATGCCTAAAAGAATTTCACATTTCAAAACCAATATAGCGATATCTAAAATAAGCTTTAAACCAGAGCCTTGCTAATATAATTCAAGAAGTTGCGTCGCGCATTGCAGACAATGGTAGTTTGGTAACAGGATGGACCGGTTGTGCGATATATATACTTACATACATACATAGATATTTACATAACAAACAAACGTATATAGGATATATTCTTGATTTGTTCACAAGAGATTTAAATATGTGGCTGTGATATTGTTTGAGACAATAAAAAAGGTAGAGAGAAAAAGGAAGTCAAAGCTTAAAGTTATTTAGTTCCTTATTTTTATTATTTTAAAGTGTTACTAGGACACCTAGATTAAAAAAATATTTTTAAAAGAAAGTGAAGAAAGAGAAGAAAGAAAGTCCAAGCACTGTGACTAGATGTTAGTTATAAATTCTACATCCGATCACATTAAAATTCTTTAATGTTTTTTTTGTTGTTACCATCTCTGTACGCAGATTTTTTTCCTACCTAATTTTGATAAAAAATTACAATAAAAAGCGTGTTCTTAGATATACCATGATAATTTCATATAATAACTTACATAATTTAATGACATTTAATGAGCCTCATTAGAACTGTACTATTACGGTGTATGATTAGATTTTATTAATTAGATTTTTTTAATTGTAACTTAAGATTTTTTTTGCAACATTTCAATTATATCATCCAAAATTATGTTGCATTTGTTACCCCCATTCTATACATATTGTTCAAATTGTAAGAATAAGGAAGATGCCGAATAATAGCGCTGTAGACCTCAGCCTCAGAGCATTGTTATTTATTTATTTGACACTTTAGTTTGTACTTATTTCATTACGTTTTTAATTCTATTATTGCATGCTTAATTAACATATTTAATTTTTTTCAATTTGAATATGAAAAATGTGCAACATTAAAAATAAATAAATTTTTATATATACACAAGTAAATAATATATCTATGTTAAAACCAATAAAACTCCTGATCGTATTTCCACACCCACACAGCCTTTGATTAGAATACGCTGGGATAACGATATTTTCTCACTAAATATAAATATAACCTCTATATTTATAGAAATAAAGTAGAAAATTCCATAATATATCAATAACACCATAAATAGTTCGTTGAACTTTACACACTTTGCGTGTGATTCTTACGTGCAGTTTTTGAAATAGCTTATTAATATATACCTTTATGTAATCAATACGGTGACATTACAGCAATCCTGTTATTATGAATGTAATTGATAGTTACAGCTTCAAATCGTTTAGTGGGAATATTTATTTATATGGAGACCAGTGGTAGCGTATGGACACAAAGTGTGACTGTCAACGCGACTGGTTGGTTGTAGGTTCGATTCCCACTCGAGGAATGGAAATATTTAATTTAATTTAATTTTCGAGTCGGCGAGAGTCGTCGAAGCAAAGCGCGGCAAAGTTTAGTTCCGCCACTTAACACGCAATGCTTCCAGAATTCGGCGGATATGGGGAACGGTGTGTGTTAACACTAAGTTCCCTCTGCCTACCCTGCTGTGAGATTGAAGCTAAAAAAATGTATATATTATATATGTTTTGTAAGCTATGGTCCTCGACTTCGTCCGCGTCGAATTGTTATTATAGCCGGTAGGTAGATTATAGTTAGCAGTAGACTTGGAGGAATAAAAAATGTATAAAATCTCCGTTGGTTCGCTTATATTTTTCTGTTGTTTTTCGGGATTCATCGTAAATCATTTTGAACTTTGTTTTTTTTTTTTTTATGGTATTTTTTTTTATGGTAGGCAGAGAGAACATACCGTCAATCCACTCTGTTTTCCATATTCAGACAGAAATCAAGACATCGTACAAGTGGCAACATTCAACGCTGCGCTTTATCCATACCAGATCGGAGAAATTAAAATATTATATGTAACCATTCCCCCAAGTGGGAATTGAACCCACAACCAGTATACGGTCAGATACTGTCGCACTTCGCCACAACGGCCTCAATAATAATATATGTACATAATTAAAATATTTAATTTATAATAATCATAAATTACTATGACAGGTATTTTATTTAGAAATTTTGATTGGCATCTCTTGGCATGCTCCAATGGTGAATTGCATTCTACCGTGAAATCACATGACTCGGTCCATTCATAACGCGTCATCTACACTTATAGTAACTGTGTGAGAGAATCGATTATTTAAGAAGATCGTATATTCGAATCGATTTTAGTTTTTTTTATCGGAATTAATTTAGTCGACAGGGTGGCCAGTCGTGGCCCAGTGGCACAAGCGTGTGACTGTAAACGACTGGTTGTGGGTTCGATTCCCTCTCGAGGAGTGGAAATATTTAATATTTCCATTTTCTTCGCTCTGGTGTCGAGGTAAAGCGCGGCGTTAAGTTTCGCCACTTAACACGCAATACCTCTGATTTCGGCGGAAAGTGGGGAACGGAGTATCTTAATACTAGGTTCCTATGGATACAGCGTGAAGCAAAAAAAAAATAGTCTAATTAAACAAAGTGTGGGGTTGAATTCCGCCAACGGCACTCAAAAGGCTGGTAGTGGGAGAGAAAGAGAAAAATAAATTAAGTTATGTTTAAGTTAGTGGATTCCTTTATGAATATATAACAAAAGGGGTTGATATTTAATTTATATAACGTTATATTTACACGAACCTAATATGGGATATCTCGAACGGAGAGTAGAAAACGGAGTTTTTTAACACTAGGTCTTCTCTGACTACACAGCTCTGCAGGATAAAGTGGAAGTTTCTTTATTATTTTATTATATTTACATGTTAAAAATTTATAATATCCGTAGTTACCTAAGATATTAACTAAGCGAGTTCTAAGTCTATTTATGTACATATATCACTGGCAAAGTATGATAGTTTTGTAAAGGTAAGACGAAGTTAAGAAATATATAGGATTCTAGGATATCCTAGAGAATCCTAGGCTGAGACAAATAATTTACTAAAGGTTAGCCGATGGGAACTTTGTTCTGAGCGACTAGCACACTGAAATGCCCTAGAAAACTGAAATTAGGTATGTAGGGAAAGTTGCAAGAGAGCACTAAGAGACTCTTAAGGGACTAGAAATATATAGGAATATGGGCAGAATAAACGGAATGTTCTTCAAATAAAGGAAGTCACGGGCTAGAACTCGTCTAATATCATATTATTCTATTTCTTATCCATATTTATATTACAAATGGGTATGTCTGTGTGTTTGTCTGTCATGCTTTCACGGCTAATCTACCGGTCCGATTTGGATGAAATTTAGAATGAAAGTAGTCACAATAACCGGGTCTAACAGAGGCTATTTATTTTTTCAAAAATAAACCTCTAAAGGGTTGAAATAGAGGATGAAAGTTTGTATGAAAAATCTACACCACTTGACCAATTGTAATGCAGTTTGGCGTAAATATAGTTGATAGTCCAAGGTTAAAAATAGGCTACTTTATTTTTAAAAAATCCATTCCACCCATTCCATACACCGCAACAGCTATGTATGTAGTTACGCGGCAAAGCCGCGAGCGGGTCGCTAGTATAAGATATTTTATAGAAGAACTTTTATTAACTCTTGATCCACTCCGAGAATCAAACGTGCGACTAATGCATGCAAAACGAATGTCCAATTACAATGACCTTGTTTTACAATGTTAAAGGGTACCGAAATGTGTCACAGTCTGTTAGACGCACTAATTAAGGGCATCGAGGTCAGCGAAGGGTTCCAAATACGACTTATATCAAGACAGTTGCTTTTATATAGTGCTTACTTTTATGTGTATCCATACTTATGTTATAAATGCAAAGTCTGTCTATTTGTCTGTTATTCTTTCACGGCTAATCTACCGGTCCGATTTAGATGAAATTTGGAATGAAAGTAGTAAATAATCTAGGGTCAAACAAAATTTCCTAATTTTTTTCAAAAATCTATCTCTTAAAGGTTGAAATACATAAATCAGTATATTTTCGTCAATATAAACAAATATTTCGTAATAATAAAATGTTTTTAGTCTATCCTAATAAGCCACGGACGCCAAAGAAGACATTTTTGAGTAACCATATCACTTGTCTTAATGACTGGCAACGCAGCATGCTGATAAGCAGTTTTAAATTCTCGAACAATTAGTGCGCCTTTGTAAAAGGTTATGGAGGGATTAGTGAGGGATGAGTAACTTGAAAATAACTTAAGAGGTTTTTTATATATACGTTAAAGTTTTTGAGAAATATTCGTTTATTAGTTTATATCCGTGTTGACTGAGATTTACTGAAAACGGATTTACGAAAAATATTTTGTGGATTCGATTCACTCAAAAGAATAATTAAATTTAAATTATTTTCATTTTTCCAGTGCCATTTCATTTTTTGGCAGTGTTAAGTTAAGTCACTTTTCGTTTCAAGTGGCGGGACTCAACACCGGGCTTTGTCTTACCAAAATAGAAAACCAAAAATAATTGAAATAAAATAAATCATTTTTTAGAATGATAATCGAATCCATAACCAATCGGACCATTAGGAAATTGAAAAAAACATTTTTACAAAGCGTATAAAAATATGAACGCAGCGGGATTCGAACCCGCAAATCTTGGAAACCCAAGTGTTTAACACTAAGCCGTGCGTTTAAATAAAAGTAAAGCATATATGTGTATTTGAAGTTGGATTATACATCATGTTTTTTATGAAATAATCTGCTGTAAGTGAAGGCGATTTGGGTAGCTTAAGAAGTGTTAGCGATAGTACCTACTTATTGTAAAGAAACCATATAAAGTAAACAGAAGATTAATACTTAAGCAACGATTATAACACCAATCACCATATTTTTATTTTGTTTGTTTTGATTTTCTTGTACGTCTTATTACCTAGAAAATTGGTATACAGAGAGAACTTAGTGACAAGTCACTCCACATTTAATTAATTTCCCTAAATACATACAAGTTTAGATATTTTAGTTGAGAGACTGAATCGCAATGGTAGTGAGTTCCATCTTTGTTCTTGTAATGATTATAAGATAAGTTAATTATAATAATTTTCTCGCTAACAAAAGGCAGTGTGGCGTAGAATTACGCCTTTTAACACACAATGTCGCGAGTATGGTAAGAAAGCGGAGAGTTGAATGTCTCAATACTAGTTCTCTCTGTCTAACCTTTTAAGTACCGTGAATCTACACAAAAATATTCATATTTTTTTTAACCTCACGCTGTAATCCCGCACACAGCAGAGTAAGACAGAGGGAATCTAGTGTTAAGACACTCCGTTTCCCACTTGCCGTCGAATTCGGAGGCATTGCGTGTTAAGTGGCGGAACTTAACGCCGCTTTTGCCTCGACACCAGAGCGAAGGAAATGGAAATAACAAATATTTCCACTCCTCGAGTTGGAATCGAACCCACAACCAGTCGTTTACAGTCACACGTTTGTGACGCGACTGGCCCTTAAAGATTATTAATATTATTTATTATATAACATTGGATTTAATTTCCAATTCTTACACCACAAAACTGTAATAAAACGAAACCCTTTAATTTCTTACCACATGCATCCATTTTGGTACGCAGAATAGAGCAAATAAACATTCATTATGAGTCAACCAACCTTTAACAGTCATTTGATGCATTTCACTTAGTCATTTTCAAATTGGAACACCTATGTATGTTCATGTTAGTATGAAACACTGACTTTCTAGTATCGATGTGAGTGACAGGACAATAACGGAGCTTACATGCCAATACTTTGAATATCAAATGATTGTATTGAAACAGTGCTTTTTTATGCACTGTTGCAAAGTGGGGAACGGAGTGTCTTAACACTAGGTTCCCTTTGCCTACCCTGCTGTGGGCGGGATACAGCGTGAAGCTAAAAAAAAAAATTAAGAAACAGTGCATTTTTACCCGCGACGGAACGGCGACTGTATATTTGTTTGGGGTGAGAGGTTGTTTGTTTGTTTGTTTGTTTGTTTGTTTGTTTGTGTGTTTGTGCAAATTACTATGTCAATTATTTCCAAAACTATAAGTCCGATTTTGATACGGTTTTCTATGATAGGTTTAGGTTCAATTGGCGTATATTCTTAGATATGTCTTATTGCCTTAACTCACCAGGGGGCGCTGCAGTAAGCATTTTACGTGAAAACGAATGTTTTCAACTATCTCAAAAAATAATAGTCTGATTTCGATAGATTTTCAGTGATAGATTCAGATTTAATTGGTGGATGTTCTTGGATATGTTTTATCGTGTCAAACCACCAGGGGGCGCTGCAGTAAGCATTTGTTTGTACTTTTTTTGTATTTATTTGTCTAAAACCGAAACTACTGATCCGGTTGAAAAGAGTTTTTAGAAAAAGATTCAGCTTTGCTTGGTGCATATTTTAAGATTTTCGTTTTTTTGTTACGGGGAAATCTCACCAGGGGGCGCTGCCCTAAACATTTGTTTATGCAAATAAAAAACTACTAGTCCAATTTAGATGAAACTTTCAAGGATAGGTTAAGGCTTAATGGGTGCGTCTTTTCATATATGTATTATGGTGACCACTCATCAGGGGGCGCTGTAGTAAGCATTTGTTTGAGTGTTTTTGTGTAAAACCGAAATTACTAATCCGATTGGATTGAATTTTCAGAACTAGGTTCAGCTTTGCTTGATGCATATTTTAAGATTTTTGTTTTTTTGTTACGGTGAAAATTCACCAGGGGGCGCTGCAGTAAACATTTGTTTATGCAGAGCAAAAACTACTAGTTCGATTTAGATGAAACTTTCAACGATAGGTTCAGGTTTAATTGGTGCTTCTTTTTATACATGCGTTACGGTGACCACTCATCAGGGGGCGCTGCAGTAAGTACATTTGTTTGTGCAAAACTAAAACTACGAGTCCGATTTGAATGCAGTTTTCAATGATAGATTCAAGTTTACTTAGTGGATATTTTCATATATGTGTCATGTATGTTTACTTAGTGCATATTTTCATGTATGTGTCAACTCTCTAGGGGGCGCTGCAGTAAGTAGCTGCTCCTTTTGTGTAAAACCAAAACGACTACTACGATTGGAAAGAGTTTTCAGTATTAGAATCGCTTTGCTTAGAGCATGTTTTTAAATTTATATTACGGTGACAAGTCACCAGGGGGCGCTGCAGTAAAATATTGGTTGTGCAAAGCTAAAATGACGAATTCGATTTGGATGTAATTGCAATGATAAGCTCAAGTTTAATTAGTAATTGTTCTTGGATATGCTTAATCGTGTTAACTCACCAGGGGGCGCTGCAGTTAACATTTGTTTGTAATATTTAAAACGAAACCACAACTACTAGTTTTTAGGTTCTTTTTTACGTTAAGAACTCACCAGGGGGCGCTGCATTAAATATTTAATTATGCAAAGTTAACACTATAAGTCCGATTTGGATGCAGTTATCAAAAATAGGATCAGGCTTAATTAGCGCGTGTTCTCGTATATGTCTCGTGGTGACACCTCACCAGGGGGCGCTGCAGTAAGCATTTGCTTGTATTTTTTGTGTGAAACCTATTTAGATGCGGTTTTCTGTGATAGGTTCAGGTTTAATTATTGCGTGTTTTTATATGCCATATCACGAACTACCACGGGGCGCTCCAGTATAAATTAGTTTGTTCAAAATCAAAAGTACTAGTGGGTTTTGTGATTTTCACTGATTTGGTTAGACTTAAATTTCCTGAAAATGTTACGGTGACAATCTATCAGGCGCTGCAATAAGTATTTCATAACCAGAAAGCATTGGGTTTATAATTTCTTTTGGATTTGCATGAAGATTAATTATAAAGTATTTCGAAATTGTGTAATAATATATAATGGGTATCTATTCACTTTAAAAAGTTTAAAATAAAAAACAAAATTAAAAATTTTGAAAAAACCCACGACGGTTTAATTGTAATTGAAAAAGGATAAAATAACTAGAAATCCCCCGCCTAAAAGAATATATGTAACGAGATGATGGGGACAACTTCGTCGGGGGCTGCCAGTTGCAACCTCTATTTTAAATATAGTAGCTAACAGTATAGATTTCGTTCTTAAAGTTTTTAAAAGGAATATCAGTTATCAAAACTGTAAATTCATATTAATATTTCAATTTTTTCCCAAACCTGTTTTAACAGCATGAAAACCTAGGAGAAGTTAGCAAACTTAAAGTAATGGCAGCTCCGACGAAGTCGTCCCCATCATCTCGTTACATATATTCTTTTAGGCGGGGGATTTCTAGTTATTTTATCCTTTTTCAATTACAATTAAAGCGTCGTGGGTTTTTTCAAAATTTTTAATTTTGTCCTTTAATACAATAATATTGTTTTGGGGGAACGTCTGGTTATGAGTTCGATTCGCACTCGGAGGAATGCTTATATTTTTTTTTTCTTCACTCGAACTCAACACGCAAAGTCTCAATTTCCGGCGTAGTGTAGGACGGAGTGTCTTGACTCTAGATTCTGTCTGAATACCTCTGTATGAGAAAGAAAGGGCGAGGCTGAAAAAAAATCTATATGCGATGTTTGTGGATACAATTCCCAGCTGAGGTAATTTTTTATATTCAAATTTAAAATATTCTAAATTTAAAAACAGCCATTGTGCTTGTATCAGCAAATATAGTATTTTGCAAACAAGCTATTGTAATTATTTTTATTTACTTTTAAACATTTTTAAAGTGTAATAACACTTTAAAAATGTTTTTAACACTTTAAAAAATTTATACGTTTTCTTTAAATGTCTTATTTTTTATTTTTTTTTCATAAAGTCAGTATCGTATAGAAAGCTATCATTTACTTGGCAGACACTATTATTTAATTTTGCAGAAAACGGCTTACGAATTGATGTTACAAGTAAACATATCTAGGAAATAAAAGTATAATTAAAGTTAGGTACTATGTACAACAATAAGATATATGTTTAGCAATTTATTTCTCTGTGGGACTTCTTTAACAAGTAATTTACTTCATTACTATTACTTCGCAACATTTTTCTCTAGTATCCTGTTCTAGCTTCGTTTAGTGTGAATCTAGTAAGATCTAGTCACCGAAAATAGAATTTGAAGATAAAAAAAGAATCAAAAAATGATTAGGAGTACCTTATCTTTTTTTTCTTTTTTTTAGCTTCACGAAGTATCCCGCACACGGCAGGGTAGACAGAGGAAACCTACTTTAAGGACACTCCGTTCCCCACTTTCCGCCAAATTCGGAAGCGTTGCGTGTTAAGTGGTAGAATTTAACGCCGCACGTTTTGCCTCTGATACCAGAGCGGAAGAAATGGAAATATTAAAAATTTCCACTCCTCGAGTGGGAATCGAACCCACAACCAGTCGTTTACAGTCACACGTTTGTGCCACTGCGCCACGACTGGCCCCACTCCTAATGATAAATAAAAAACAAAATTAAAAATTTTGAAAAAACCCACGACGCTTTAATTGTAATTGAAAAAGGATAAAATAACTAGAAATCCCCCGCCTAAAAGAATATATGTAACGAGATGATGGGGACGACTTCGTCGGAGCTGCCATTACTATAAGTTTGCTAACTTCTCCTAGGTTTTCATGCTGTTAAAACAGGTTTGGGAAAAAATTAAAATATTAATATGAATTTACAGTTTTGATAACTGATATTCCTTTTAAAAACTTTAAGAACGAAATCTATACTGTTAGCTACTATAATTAAAATAGAGGTTGCAACTGGCAGCCCCCGACGAAGTTATCCCCATCATCTCGTTACATATATTCTTTTAGGCGGGGGATTTCTAGTTATTTTATCCTTTTTCAATTACAATTAAAGCGTCGTGGGTTTTTTCAAAATTTTTAATTTTGTTTTTTATTTTAAACTTTTTAAAGTGAATAGATACCCATTATATATTATTACACAATTTCGAAATACTTTATAATTAATCTTCATGCAAATCCAAAAGAAATTATAAACCCAATGCTTTCTGGTTATGAAATACTTATTGCAGCGCCTGATAGATTGTCACCGTAACATTTTCAGGAAATTTAAGTCTAACCAAATCAGTGAAAATCACAAAACCCACTAGTACTTTTGATTTTGAACAAACTAATTTATACTGGAGCGCCCCGTGGTAGTTCGTGATATGGCATATAAAAACACGCAATAATTAAACCTGAACCTATCACAGAAAACCGCATCTAAATAGGTTTCACACAAAAAATACAAGCAAATGCTTACTGCAGCGCCCCCTGGTGAGGTGTCACCACGAGACATATACGAGAACACGCGCTAATTAAGCCTGATCCTATTTTTGATAACTGCATCCAAATCGGACTTATAGTGTTAACTTTGCATAATTAAATATTTAATGCAGCGCCCCCTGGTGAGTTCTTAACGTAAAAAAGAACCTAAAAACTAGTAGTTGTGGTTTCGTTTTAAATATTACAAACAAATGTTAACTGCAGCGCCCCCTGGTGAGTTAACACGATTAAGCATATCCAAGAACAATTACTAATTAAACTTGAGCTTATCATTGCAATTGCATCCAAATCGAATTCGTCATTTTAGCTTTGCACAAACAATATTTTACTGCAGCGCCCCCTGGTGACTTGTCACCGTAATATAAATTTAAAAACATGCTCTAAGCAAAGCGATTCTAATACTGAAAACTCTTTCCAATCGTAGTAGTCGTTTTGGTTTTACACAAAAGGAGCAGCTACTTACTGCAGCGCCCCCTAGAGAGTTGACACATACATGAAAATATGCACTAAGTAAACATACATGACACATATATGAAAATATCCACTAAGTAAACTTGAATCTATCATTGAAAACTGCATTCAAATCGGACTCGTAGTTTTAGTTTTGCACAAACAAATGTACTTACTGCAGCGCCCCCTGGTGAGTGGTCACCGTAACGCATATATAAAAAGAAGCACCAATTAAACCTGAACCTATCGTTGAAAGTTCCATCTAATTCGGACTACTAGTTTTTGCTCTGCATTAACAAATGTTTACTGCAGCGCCCCCTGGTGAATTTTCACCGTAACAAAAAAACAAAAATCTTAAAATATTCATCAAGCAAAGCTGAACCTAGTTCTGAAAATTCAATCCAATCGGATTAGTAATTTCGGTTTTAGACAAATAAATACAAGAAAAAGTTTACTACAGTGCCCCCTGATGAGTGGTCACTATAATACATATATGAAAAGACGCACCCATTAAGCCTTAACCTATCCTTGAAAGTTTCATCTAAATTGGACTAGTAGTTTTTTATTTGCATAAACAAATGTTTAGGGCAGCGCCCCCTGGTGAGATTTCCCCGTAACAAAAAAACGAAAATCTTAAAATATGCACCAAGCAAAGCTGAATCTTTTTCTGAAAACTCTTTTCAATCGGATCAGTAGTTTCGGTTTTAGACAAATAAATACAAAAAAAGTACAAACAAATGCTTACTGCAGCGCCCCCTGGTGGTTTGACACGATAAAACATATCCAAGAACATCCACCAATTAAATCTGAATCTATCACTGAAAATCTATCGAAATCAGACTATTATTTTTTGAGATAGTTGAAAACATTCGTTTTCACGTAAAATGCTTACTGCAGCGCCCCCTGGTGAGTTAAGGCAATAAGACATATCTAAGAATATACGCCAATTGAACCTAAACCTATCATAGAAAACCGTATCAAAATCGGACTTATAGACATGTCCGAAACGGCGGGAAGTGGAGGACGGAGCTACAAATAGCTACGTGGAATGTAAGAGGAGGGATGGAACAGAAGATGAATGAACTACTAGATGTGATGGATGATAGAAATCTGGATGTGATCTGTGTGACTGAGACCAAGAGAAAGGGCAGTAACACTACCGATCTGCCGGGCGGTCGCGTGGCTCTCTGGGCCGGCGTACCAGAGAGTGATCGCGGGTGCCAGGGGGTAGGTGTGTTATTGTCCTCTCGATTGGTGTGTGCAATGGTGGAATACAAGGCGATCAACCCGAGGCTCCTTTGGGTTCGCTTTAAGCTGGGGATAACAAGATTATTCTTGTTAGCGGCCTATGCGCCAGTATCCTCAGCTCTATCAGGCGAGCTAGAGGAGTTCTGGGAGAGTGTCAGGGAAGTTCTAGGTAGCGTAAGAGCGAATGAAAAATTAATAGTGTGCGGTGATTTGAATGGATGGGTCGGAACCGAGCGGATCGGTTACGAGCTAATATTAGGGAAGTACGGTGATAGGAGAGTGAATGAGGCTGGTAAGCTTATTTTGGACCTTTGTAAGGAGAAGAATTTGTTTGTGGCAAACACGATGTTTGACCACAAACAAATTCATCAGTACACATGGGAGCGAATGGAAGAGAAAAGTATGATTGACCTATTCCTGGTGGATCAGCGTATTCGGAACCAAGTTATGGACACGCGAGTGTTTAGGGGTGCCGATTTGGGAACAGACCACTATCTAGTTGTTACTAGAATAAGGGGTCTGTTCACAGGCTGGCGCGCCCGCACGAGGTGTCCAAACTTGGAGGCGAATAATCGCGTAAGAAGCTGGAAGCTTCAAGATCCACCCATTAAAAAGGAATATAAAGAAAGGGTGTCCAAGAAGCTAGACAGCTGTGAAACAGGAAATGAGAGTGTAGAAGTATGCTGGCAGAATCTTAGGAATAGTATGATTGAAGCAGCAACAGAGGTGTGTGGTACTGCGAAAAGAGGCTTTAGTAAAAAGCGCGACGAATGGTGGGATGATGAAGTGAAAGATGCCGTAGAAAGAAAGAAGAAAGCATGGCAGGATTATAAGGCCTCTGGTAAGAATAAAAGTATGAGAGAGATCAAGAAGAAAGAGTATAAGTTGCAAAAGCACCAAACGAAAGCACTGATTAAGGCGAAGCGTGAAAAGTCGGAGAATGAAAGAGACGAAAGGTTGACGAACAACTTCCGAGAAAACACGAAGCTTTTCTGGAGAGAAGTTAGTGGTTCTCGGGGTTCTTCGTCAACCTGCAGAATGAAAGGGGTGCTTTCGAAGGACGGTGAAATATTAACAGAACCAACACCTGTTTTGCAACGATGGGCGGAATTCTACAAAGAGATGTATGAATGTGATGACGCCTCTGTCTCAAGTAACAGCGATATGCTGAATCTTGATGTAGCAGACGGCGAAATCTGTATAAAAGAAGTAGAGAGTGCCATAAGAAGTTTGAAATGTGGTAAGGCAGCGGGAGCAGATGGAGTTACTACTGAGATGATCAAATATGGTGGGCCGCGCGTCTTGGACCTGTTCTTTCATCTGTGCAATTTATGCTGGAAGAAAGGGGAGGTCCCAGATGATTGGCGAGGCGCAGTCATCGTGCCTTTGTATAAAGGCAAAGGTTCACAGATAGACTGTGCAAGCTATAGGGCTATCAGTTTGATTAGCTTAGGTAGTAAAATTTATGCTAAAATTTTAGCGAGAAGAATGCAAGAGAGATCTGAGAGGCTGTTGTGGGAGGCCCAAGGAGGCTTTAGACCTGGAAGAGGGTGTATGGATCAGATCTTCTCCCTCCGCATGATCACAGAGAAATTTTTGGCTGTAAACCAAAGAGTTTTCTGTGCTTTTGTGGATTTGGAGAAGGCTTTTGACAGAGTTGTGCGAAAGAAGTTATGGGAGATACTACCTCGGTACAATGTGAACGGACCCTTGTTGCAGGCTGTAAAGTCTCTTTACCGAGATCACTCAGCCTGTGTACGAGTAGGAGCTGGCATGTCGCCTCGGTTTGATATCCAATCGGGTGTCAAACAGGGTTGTGCCATGTCAGCTTGGCTGTTCAATTTGTACTTGGATAGTTGTCTCCAAGGAGTGAAACAAAGTGATATGGGAGTGAAAGTGGGTGACTTGAAGGTAAACTGCCTGTTGTACGCAGATGATGCAGTGCTTATTGCATCATCAGAATGCGAGTTGCAGGCATTGGTCACCATCCTGAAAGACGGGTGTGAAAATAATGGTCTAAGCCTGAATGCGAGTAGAACTAAGATTCTGGTGTTTGAAAGAGACGAAGAAAGAACGGAATGTAAGATCATGGTTAACAGAAAGAAATTAGAACAAGGGAATGAGGTGGTATATCTGGGAAGTATGTTTAGCAGAGATGGAAGATATGATATGGATGTTGAAAGGCGTGTTGCTGCCGGTAACAGGGTTAATGGTGCCCTCGCTGCGTTGATGCGACGGCGGAACGTGAGCATAGCCGCACGTTTAGCTGTGCACAATGCAGTGCTGGTACCGACGCTGCTATACGGCAGCGAAACGTGGGTATGGCAGAAGAAGAATGAAAGAAAGATGAATGCTGTGGAGATGAGATCTCTTCGAAAGATGTGCGGAGTCAGCTTAGCTGACCGAATCCGCAATGAAGAGATACACAGAATGGCAGGTATTAGCGAGAACGTCATTGTAAGAATGAAAAGGGGCGTGCTCAAGTGGTTTGGGCACGTCGAGAGGATGAGTGATGGAAGAATGGTAAGAAAGATTTATGAAGCAAAGGTGAGTGGTAAGAGAGGCAGGGGGAGACCTCGGTTTACCTTCGAAAACACAGTATCGACGATACTGGAGGAAGGTCACGTAAAAAGTATGAGGACCACCCGAAGGGCGTGTATGAAGAGGTTGATGACAGTGGACGAGGCGAAAGAAGCATGCAGGGACCGTAGCGTTTGGCGCTCCGTTCTCTCTGGCTACCCCGCAAGGGATACAGCGTGAAGCTAAAAAAAAGAAAAAAAAACAAAAAAAAAAAAAAAAGGTTTGGAAATAATTGACATAGTAATTTGCACAAACACACAAACACATATACAGTCGCCGTTCCGTCGCGGGTAAAAATAATATTTTGTAAAAAGATATTATTAAACTCAAAAAAACATATTAAAAACATATTGTGGCCAGTCGTGGCCCAGTGGCATAAGAGTGTGACTGTAAACGACTGGTTGTGGGTTCGATTCCCACTCGAGGAGTGGAAATTATATTTCCATTTTCTTCGCTCTGGTGTCGAGGTAAAGCGCGGCGTTAAGTTCCGCCACTTAACACGCAAGCCTCCGAATTTGGCGGAAAGTGGGGAACGGAGTGTCTTAACACTAGGTTCCCTCTGCCTACCCTGCTGTGTGCGGGATACAGCGTGAAGCTATAAAAAAAAAAAAAAGAAAACATATTTGGAAATTTGGCATGAATAGCCCAAAAAATATTTTTTTCGTTTTCTAGAACTGAACCTAAAGTCAATTGAAACCGTCTGGATATGGACTTTTTCAAGAATAAAATATTAATATTTAACAGGTTAATGTTCCTAAAAGCAAATCTCGCTAAATATATAAAACCATCTGTTGGTGAAACTTAAGTTAAAAAAATGTACTAGAAAAGGGTAAAATTGTTATAATAATTAAGTTAAACATGACAGGAATGCATTATCAATACGATTACTCATAAAGGGGCAAGTAGTACTAAGTTGTAATTTTATAGATAACCTTCATTGCTTGTAGTTCAATGTATGATTAGAATACATATAAATATACAATACAAGCTTCTAAATTATTATAGAGATTAATAAAAAAGAAAATCATAAGTTTAACTTAACTAATATAAAAAAGCTAAAAGTATCTTTTCTTTTCAAGATTTTACATTTTAAAATGAAAATATTTTAACCTCATCAACACGACTACTGTAAAGTGTTCGAAACGATGACTTTTCGAAAACATATTTACTAGCACCAAGAATATATACGAATAATCCATTCAAAATAGATACACATCAACTGAAAAAGGAATCTCATAGAACTCAAAAGCGTTACAATGTCAAACCATCATTGAAAGGGTCATCAAGTCAGTAGGGTACCGTGAAAAAGTTCCCAGTTCGCCGAGCTTTATAGAAAAAGCGTACAGTTGTCTGGGCGACGTCTCCACAGCGCTACACTACGCGCTACACGTGGGCTCAGCGCATGCTTGCTAACTTAACGCCGGCTAAGCAGTATCGAGCGATCCTCCGCAAGAGGAGGTCATGCCGCGATGTCGGACGGCCGCGACTCACCGTCGCACAGCGGTCTACGCGATCGTGTCAGCTTCTTCGAGAGAGTATGGTCTGGACGCACCAAAAGTGACTCTGTGGATGCCACAACCGATGTAGACGAGATAGAACGTAAGCTAGAACAGAGGAAACGGAGACCTGAGTCACCGAAAATAGAAGTTAAGCTAAAACACACGAGAGACACACAGTCTCCGTCGAAAAGCTATGAAAGTACGTTCCCCAATTTGAAATTGAGGCACGTCGAGCCTGAGGAAGAGAGGGCCGGTCAGGTCGAAGAGGGCGACCTGGCGACCGGCGTTCGCTTCGTCAAGTTCGAGCGGGTTACCGTGAAGCGAACGGTCACTGAGGTTCAAGATGAGAGACCAGACTCTCCGCAAACTGAGTGGTACTCTGAGTACAAGCATCACGCGCTACACACAGCACCAAGAAAGGATTATGTACGCAGCAAATCGGAGTACGACTCCCATATTGCTGAGATACGAGGTAAATAAAACAATTAATTTATTGAAATAAAAATTAACACTACTTAGAATTTATATGAGGATAAATAATTAAATATTACTTACCATTCTTATATTCAATACTATTTATTACAATTCATTGTATTCAATTCAATATTACAATTCAAGTCGTGAAATTTAAAAAGCCGGCTCTTAAGTAGTTTGTTGTTGTAAGTGACCACTTAATGCGAAAATTCGAACACATTTTAGGCATTAAAAAGGTGTAGAGTAAGTTTAGACAGACCTTTCAGTTTTAATTATGACCTTAACTTAAAAAAACTATATATTTCTATTAATTTAACTTTAAAAAATCTACAATTTTTTGAATTAAAAGTTTCTTTGTTGATGCATCATGTTAACACACCTCCTATGGGAGATACAGAGATTTTCTTGCAAGGTACGTAGAGATACTCAAATTTCCTCAATTGTACTCTCTATTGTAGTTTATTTATAATTTTACTAACTTAGAAACAATTATTTTCGATTATATTCAATTTTACCTATACATGAATTAGGACAGATAACACATATTTCACTGATGGATTTATATTCTTATCTATCGTGTGTGCAAAATTTCCTTACTATGACATAATGCCAAAAATATCGGTATCTTATCTTTGTGTAACTCGGTTAACATAATTATAAAATGTTTATGAACGCACCTAAAAATAATATCCATTGATTTTTAGACGTATTGGATATCGTTACTTATGTTTTGATATCATTGAGGACATGGTGATACAGTGAGCTATCGGACTCCTAACGTGATGGTTGTTGGTTTGATTCCCGTTTGGGGATGTGATTATATATTTTTATTTCTTTGCTATGGTAGGATAAAGTTTGCCATACAATTTATTAGGTCTCGAATTCCGGCAAATGCAGTGTCTTGAAACCACATTCTTCGTTTCTTGTATGTTTTGACATCATTGTTAGTATTTTAAATGAGCTCTAAGGTAAATATTATAGGATCCATTCCCATGCAGGTCAAACTCTAATATAGGAAAAATATGCTAATCATTTTAGTCTAGGTAGTAGAAAAGATTATTTTAGTGCACTCCCTATTAAGTGCTGTCATGCATAGTATTTCAATGTCTCTACGTAGATATATTCGGTAACCTGCGTCGTAAACAGAAAGAAAACCCTGGAAAGATAGACATAGTATACTACTTTCACAGAAACTTCAGAAAAATCTTTCTTTATATTCTTCTTTACTCCCCAAAGAAGCTTCCTTACATGCCAAACTTTATGATTGTACACTCAACAGTTCCGTCTGTGCGTTATAAGAATTTTATAATACGTATATTAATGATGATTACAAATATAAAGGATCGTAAATAAAATGATTATTGCTCTTCAAATAACGCTTCATCAAGGGAAATAATTATGGAAGCATCTTAATTGACATTACAACTCCATACAAACAACAGGATATAAAATATTTCTATTTTTATATATTGCATATGGCCATTGTAGCATAGTTGAACAGCGTCTGGCTGTCGGATGTAGGTTCGATTCTCATATGGGGAAAGATTGTATTTAAATTTTTTTTGTTTGCTCTGGTCTAGTAAGAAGATATTTAAGTGTGGCGTAGAGTTCTACCACTCATAATGCAATAGGTATGTCCATTTTGGACGGAAAATGGAGGTCGAAGTCTCCTATCTTTAGACTCTCTCTGACTACTCTACGCGGGATAAAGCGTGAAGCTGTAAAAACATTCTTACGAGTATTAAAAACTTTTTATTTCGAAAATTTTCCAAATATATTTTGAAAATTTTCCATTTTTTTTAAATTGGTTTAAATTTTAAGTTGTTTCAACTCTATTTTGAATAAAATAAACATTACTCTAGTTATATAACTTAACTATATGTAGACTATAAGATAAGCAAGCTATGTGTTGTATAGTAGTAGTAGTGACGACAGACTAATTAACAGGCATGATGTCATCGACGCTCATCCATTTTAATTTATGTTTATTTATTCTACTTTGTTTGAAATTACTTTTTGTGAAAATTGAGTTGAAAATATTTACTTGCTAAAAATTTTAACTGTTGCATTAATTAAATGGCTTCGTTGAAATATATTTGTAGAAATTTAATGAATATGAATATTTAAGTCAGTGGCCAGTCGTGGCCCAGTGACACAAACGTGTGACTGTAAACGACTGGTTGTGGGTTCGATTCCCACTCGAGGAGTGGAAATATTTAATATTACCATTTTCTTCGCTCTGGTGTCGCCTCTGAATTCGGCGGAAAGTGGGGAACGGAGTGTCTTAACACTAGGGGTACCCTCTGCCTACCCTGCTGTGTGATACAGCGTGAATCTAAAATATATATATATATATATATATATATATTTAAAACAATTATTATACGTGTATGGTGCGGGAGTGTCAAATCACTCTGCTTTCAAAATCTAGACACCAAAAGTGATGTGAAACCTATACCTAAACATAATCATTTACGCGAGCAGTGATCGAACCTACTACCGTTGTTTTTACAGTCACACGTTGTGCTACTGCGCCACTACGACATACCGAATAAACATAAAATTAAAGTTGTAAATTAGAATTTTTCAATACAGTCATAGCACACTCACATGTATAATGACTTAAAAAAACAATAAAACGTTATAACTTAAATAAAAATAATTTTATCTATTTTGTGACTAATCTCGCTGTCTCCTTATTGAAGCAAGAAACTAGAGACCATCATGGTGTAGTGGGACAATATCTGACCTAAGCGATTGGTTGTGGGTTTGATTCCCTCCGGGATCCCGCCATTCTGCGCGCAATATTTCGAATTTGGTCGGAGAGCGGAGTGTCTTGTCACTAAGCTCTCTCTGCTATGCTTGAGGCATGCATCTTAAAGCGTTAAAACTAAAAGTCAAACAGCACAGTATACTGTGACAGTATAATTGGCAATGATGTCATCACGTGACGAACACTTCGCGAACTGTTCACGATTATTTATGCGTCTGCTTCGTTGAATTTCGCTTGAATGGGACGCGGTCGCAGTACAAAATAGTGGTGCGATTGTTGCGAAATAAAAGGTAATTGTGTTTATTTACTCAAGCGAATAAATGAATAAGCGAATAAGTTATTGTTATTAGCAGCTTTACGCTTATTTCCGCTTAAAAGGGTAGTCAGAGAGAATCTAGTGTTATGATACTCTATTTTCCAATTTCCATCCGAAGTCGAGTCATTTTATGTTAAGTGATGTTAATTATAAGAAAATATTAAGAAGTTCAGTCGTCACATAAGTGTGACTGTAAACGCAACTGGTTGTTAGTTCGCTTCCCACTCGAATAATGGAAATATTGAATATTTTCATTTTATTAATTATCGGGGCCAGTCGAGGCCCAGTGGCACGAACGTGTGACTGTAAACGACTGGTTGTGGGTTCGATTCCCACTCTAGGAGTGGAAATATTTAATATTTCCATTTCCTTCGCTCTGGTATCAGAGGCAAAGCGCGGCGTTCTGCCACTTATTTTTGACGAATTTGACGAAAAGTGGGGAACAAACTTGAATATTATTCAAAATGAATTAATAATAGGAACGAAGTCGTACACGCTTTAAATCCTTTATGTCACCGCCGAACCACACAGGTGGTCCACTGATTCTTATAGATGGCTTTATGAGGATTTGTTCGTGTAATGATTGATGGAATACTACTGAGTGCGTCTCTCTTTAGTGAGATTATAAAAGCATTATATTAAGATTTCAAAATATCTATGTGGGTTTTGAATAAAACATTAATATAATATTAAAATTATTCAAGATTAGATTTACTTAACATTATCTATGATATTAGTGGCCAGTCGTGGCCCAGTGGCACAGACGTGTGATTGTAAACGACTGGTTGTGGGTTCGATTCCCACTCGAGGAGTGAAAATATTTAATATATCCATTTTCTTTGCTCTGGTGTCGAGGTAACTTAACTTTTCACTAGGTTCTAGCACTCTAGATGTCTTAACACTAGGTTGTCTGTTGAAACTGCCTACCCTGCTGTGCGCGGGATACAGTGCGGGTAGGCAGAGGGAACCTAGTGTTAAGACACTCCGTTCCCCACACACCGCCGAATTCGAAGGCATTGCATGTATCGCTTACCAGAGCGAACAAAATGGAAATATTAAATATTTTCACTCCTCGAGTGGGAATCGAACCCACAACCAGTCGTTTAAAGTCACACTCTTGTGCCACTGCGCCACGACTGGCCCCAATTGTACATTATATAGTACTTTGTGTATATAACTACACTCATTGTCTCACTGACGATGTCCTCCCTTGTAATTGTCGCTTTTGTTTGTTAATAAGAAACAACAATAGATCCAAGAAGTAGATTGAATAAAACATAATTTCTAAAGTCAAAAGTATCTGGTTACTGTTTACCAAGGTTGCTTGTATTCTATGCGGCGCACGCGCACTTGCACAAGACGGGTAACTTAATATATTTCACAATTCAACTATTATACGCATTTGACGTTGTCTGTGAATATAGAATAGATAATATAATAAAAAAAAATATATTTATAACCTATTTAAAAAAAATGACAATTGCTGTCAAAAATATTTTTGTTCTTTTCTAATCTATATAAATCTTTACTAGTCTTTGATGTGCCTTACTTTTTTACATAACAGTGCTAAGTGTTATAATTTTGCCGTGAACAACTAGAAGTCACATTATAAACAAATTGAAAGAGTTATAATTAACATAAAGTATTTTTTTCAGCTTTCAGCTTCACGATTTTTGCAGCATAGTAGAATAGATAATATAATAAAAAAAATACCTATTTAAAAAAATATTGACAATTGCTGTCAAAAATATTTTTGTTGTTTTTTAATCTACATAAATATTTACTAGTCTTTGATGTGCCTAAAAGTAGTACTTATGAGTGGCGTGAACAACAAAAAATCACATTATAAACAAATTTTGAAAGAATTGTAATAAATATAAAGTATTTTTTTATGCTTCACGATTTTCCCTGCATAGTAGGTTAGAGCTTCGAGGCACACTTTCAAGCAGATTCTACTCAGACAACATATTTTCATTCGTAGCCCAAAATTGAGACATTGCTTGCTAAGTAACGGAACTTAACGCCGTGTTTTGTCACACGCACGGATAAATGAAAACAATTTTGACATATTCAATCTCTTTTTATTTAAAAATAAAGATTGGTAATGTTAAAATTTGATTATGTTAAAAAAATAGATTATTTAAAAAAGAGATACAGACCTTATGTTCGTAGTGATATAAATTAAATTATAAAAAAAATAATCAATCCTGTGGATGGAGATTGAACCCACGACAAGTTTCAGAACACACAGACATTACACTCCACAGTGCCACGACGGCCTTATAAATATTAATAAATAAGCAATTATCATGAAATTAGAAATGAATATAAAAAAATACAAAAAATTAAGTTATGTTCCATAAAGTAAGACAAATTGTATTTAATCTTTACATTTAAGAAGCTTACATTACTTATAGAAATTATTCGAATGAACATTATTGAGATTGTAACAGTTCTTAGTAATTGGAAAAAGTTTTTAAAAGATTTTTTTTCATTATCAATACGACGTAACAAGCAATAAATTGTAAATAAAGGTTTCTTTTACATCAAGTTAAATAAAGTTAGGTGTTAATTTGAAAAATACTTGTTGCGAAGGAAAGGCATATGTCAATGTTTATGCAAAAGTATATTAAACGTGCAGTAGTGTGTGGAATAATTTCTTTATTAATTGAATGTAGGGGCCAGTCGTGTGACTGTAAACGACTGATTGTGGATTCGATTTCCACTCTAGGAGTGGAAATATTTAATATTTTCATGTCCTTCGCTCCGGTATCGAGGCAAAGCGCGGCTTGAAGTTCCACCACTTAACACGCAATGCCTCCGAATTCGGTGGAAAGTAGGGAACGGAGTGTCTTAACACTAGGTTCCCTCCGCCTACACTGCTGTGCGCGGGATAAGAAAAAAAAAGGAAAAAAAAATATGAATGTATCTTTTAATTATTATTTTAAAATACATGTTTTCTAGTTCTTGGTATGTGGACATTTTAGATGTGTAAATGTAATTTCATAGTCCCCAGATTTCATAGATCCGTTATTTTCGTTAGAATATTTTTCTACAAGTATTAATGTTATAATAGTAATAACTATAACAAAGAGAATCCCTTAATATGTCAAGCTCAAGTCAAACATTTTTTTTTAAATATAAATTACTCGAAAGTCGTCTCTTTTTAAAAATGCAACTTAATTGGTTAAAGCGCTTGGACGCTCAAGAGGCTTTTTATAGGCGCGTATTAAAATTCTTCAGCGATTATTTTCATGCAAGCAAATATAAACTGTAATTAAAAACGAGAAATTTATATTCCTTTTTTATTTCACACATTTGCTTCATATAAGTAGGAGAGTATGTGAAAATTTAGTGTTAAGGCTCTCTTTTCTCTACGTCTGAGTTTAAGTCTTCATATTCATTCTTACAAAGAAAAAAAACAGATTTACGCTATATCCTGCATAGCAGGGAATACCGAGAGAATCTCCTATCAAGACGCTTTGTTCTTCTTTTCCCTCCAAAATTCGTGACATTATCTTTTTAACTTTTCTTAAGGTGTAATTCTTAACTTCGTGAAAACGTCTAAAAAGATGTATATTCTGAGTTGTAGAACTTAATGCCGCTCCTTATCTTATCAGAGCAGGCAAATGAAGTAGAATGAATATAATAATTTCCCGGACTGGAAATCGAACCCACAACCATCCAATTACATCCCCATCAGATGCTCTTTAATTTTGCTATAAAAATATATTACGCACTTAGTTTAAACTTCTCATTTCTACACTAACTTAAATAACCATATGCATATCAAAGTCGCAGTAATTTTAATGAAGCAAATCGCGTGGCCGATAAGCAGAAATGCTCGTATGTATGTATGTAATACCTAGCTACATTCTGTTGGATAACATCTTCTTAAAGGTTAATTATATTATAATAGGCCCTATTGTTACTAACAATGTATTTACATGCATTAGTCTGGTATTTATACTTATAATATTAATGTAATCGCTAGCTGTCTGTACGTGGAAGATAAATGAGAAAAAATGTTATTTCAAACATTTATCAATAATCAAACCAAAACTATGATTGTTAAATTTCTTTCAACGTCTGTTTGACTGTTTGTTTACTCACGGTTATCTCTGAAACGACTTAACCGATTTGAATAGAGTTTTTATTAACTATTGTATTCTGGTAGTCTAGTCCTTAATATTTGGTGTTTATTTTATTTCATTTAAATGAGACCGCAAAAGCTAAATATTTTTTTATAGTTATATATTTTACACAAGCGAAACTACGAGTGGGTCAACGCCGCACTTTGTTCTACAAGAGCGGAGATATATAAGTAAGTAAAATATAATATTTATTCCGCGTGAAGATCGAACCCATAACCATCGCGTTGAATAGATGACGACTCCACTGCGCCGCATATCCTCTATGAGTACATAAACTATAAATTTTAATCAAGATAAAAATTCGCAAATGAATTTACATTAAGGTTTTAATATAAAATTTAAAATTAATTTGAACCAAACAAGTATGTACCAACGGAAATAAGGTAATTTGAAAAGAATAAAAATTTACGGCAAATTAACATAAGTTATACAGATAAGGCACCATAAATGCATGTAAAATTTTTAATAATTTCCGTTTTTTAAAAGCTAGTAACTAATATAGCGAGAATGGAGAAAACGGAGTGTCTTAACACTTCTTTCTTGTTCTTTTTAACAACCCTGATAAAACTGAAGACGAAAAACATATGGAGCTTTACGAAAATATATGCTAGTAGACAGAGAGAAAGTACTTAAGACAGAGAGTTTTTTGTTTTCTGTCCGAATTCAAGACGTTGCGAGCTGAGTTACGTAACTCGGCACCGCTATTTATATTACTCTTTTTCCGCCGAATTCGGAGGCTTGCGTATTAAGCGGCAGTGGAACTTAACGACGCGTTTTACCTCGACACCAGAGCGAAGAAAATGGAAATATAATTTCCACTCCTCGAGTGGGAATCGAACCCACAACCAGTCGTTTACAGTCACACGCTTGTGCCACTGGGCCACGACTGGCCACCATATACTGTACATACATATAATATAGATTATTTATGCTTCGAAGATGTCAAACAAAATGTATACATTTATTTTAAAAATTTAATACACAATATGTATATTCACGTTTAATTAGAGCACAACGGACAAGGTGATAAATTTCAATTTGATGCTGCAATCTTCCAACCTCTAGACTGAGACAAGGTTAAACAAATGTTTGTACAGTTTAAGTGACAGATGCACTCCTGTCTCTTGTCTGACTCATATATCAGTATAGGCAGAGAGAATCTAGTGTCAATACATTCCCGGTCTCCACTTTCTGTACGTTATTATTGAAATATTATGTGTTGATTGGCGGAGCTTAACCTTGCGCTTTGTATTTTTAACCTTGCGCTTTGTATTTTCAGCCAAGTGACAAAAGTGATTTTAATACAATCATTTTCCCCGAGTGGAATACCCACAAGCAATTATAACTAAAAGACTTCTCCATATTTTTTTAAGTTTTCAATATTCTTTTTAAATAGAAACTGAGTATCGGACTAGAGTATAGTGCCTTGTCTATCGAAATGAGTATTTATTGTTGATAGTTTTCGCTATGCATTTCAAATAATAACTATTCCAGATAATGTTTGTCTCTTTGATTGTTTTATTTGAATATTTAAGCACTGATTTGAGCACAGACACCTGGACTTGTGTCCTATTTTCCTTAATATTATATTTTTTTTAGCCGTTAACTTACATTGACATATATGAATATCATTATTCAGAACTAAAGCTACAATTTCTATTCTTCTTGTTTGTACAATTACAGACTGTTTGGCTTATATTATAGCAATTTTCGTATTGGGGCCAGTCATGGCGCAGTGGCACAAGCGTGTAACTGTAAACGACTGGTTTTGGGTTCGATTCTCACTAGGGAAGTGGAAATATTTAATATTTCCATTTTCTTCGCTCTGTGTCGGTGTCGAGGTAAAGCGCGGCGTCAAGTTCCGCTACTTAACACGCAATGCCTCCAAATTCGACGGAAATTGGGGAACGGAGTGTCTCAACACTAGGTTCCCTCTGCCAAACCTGCTGTGTGCGGGATACAGCGTGAAACTAAAAAAAATCGTATTTCCTTTTTTAACCCAATATAGTTCTTTAAGTTGATCAAAAAAACACCGTTTGATTGTTTTTTTGAATCAATTACAAGCAGAAATTAAAACTATTACCTTCATAATATTACCGAAAGTTCTCAAAGCCTGCCCAGTCACATGCATGTTTACCAAATGTCGATAGTTTACACTACACTCACCACATACCAAGTCGTTGGTGATGTCATACAGTCATTATCGTAATTCCTCTTATCTTGGAGGTCAAGAACAGGACCTGGAGCGATATTTGGACACCTACAGACAACAATTATAACATCGTTTAAACATGTTTACTGATTAAAAAATTGTTCACGGCAATAGAAAGGTCAGTAGCAGGTAATTGCGAGTCTAATAGTTTTTTTTTTGGTAGGGTAAGCAGAGATAGCTTATATAGAGAGAGATAGCTTATAAATATAGAGTTTATAGTTATTTATTTAATTTTCATATCTTGCGTATTTAATAGCGGAACTCGGTCCGAGCGAGCTTAGTTTAATCAAAGTGGGTAAATAAATATAGGCCATATTGAATTCAATTCCCTGAATTCAATCAATTTCTCCAAACGAAGATTGAATTTACAAAAATCGCGTTTAAGTATACTGCACTCCAATTTTGTAAAATTCTTGTTGTTTTCGAAATGCATATCTCAAAATCCACTAATTTTGAAAACTGAGAGATTTCTCTGTAACTACGTCATTGGGTCTTAGCGGTAAAATGAAATTATTTTCATGATTTTTTAACAATAATGTAGCGTTGAGGTTTGCAAATGTAATGTCTCGATTTCGGCAGTAGAGTGAAGAACCGAATATCTTGGCCCTACCCTACCATGCGTCAAAAAACGTGAAACGGGTTATTATAAATAAATTAATGATATAACCTACTGAATGAAGATTCAATTAATACATTTACGACTTTACAAGTATATAAATATTCTTAGAACACCATCATGAAGC
Organism: Dryas iulia moderata; assembly: GCA_019049465.1. NCBI lineage: Eukaryota > Metazoa > Arthropoda > Insecta > Lepidoptera > Nymphalidae > Dryas > Dryas iulia. The sequence goes on from CM032418.1 coordinate 2,136,742, forward strand.
ACGTAGGTTACGTGCTTCGTCATAACAATTGAAGCAGCAATAAAATAAAGTTATGGATCCATTATTATTAAATATTATTTATTACTCCGGTATTAAATAAAGTTCAAAATAATATAATACGATAAATGAATATAAATACTTTGCTTTTGTATTGATTTTTACATTGTTGTGACACATCTTACATGTTTTATTGACGATGTGGTCGTGTTCAAATCAATTTAGGGGAATGTTACCGGATAATTATAATTATATAAAATTATTGTGTGGCCAGTCGTGGCTCAGTGTCATTGTAAAGCGACTGGTTGTGGGTTCATTTCCCACTCGAGAAGTGGAAATATTTAATATTTCCATTTTCTTCGCTCTGGTGTCGCGGCAAAGCGCGGCGTTAAGTTCCGCCACTTAACACGCAATGCTTTCGAATTCGGCGGAAGGTGAGGAACGGAGTGTCTTAACATTAGGTTCCCTCTGCCTATCCAGCTGTGTGCGGGATACAGCGTGAAGCTAAAAAAAAATATTTATTTTCCTTACTAGGTATTGGATAATGTATGATTAATGATTTTAAGATTGCAGACGGTATACAGAGAGAACTGAATTTAGTGCTAAGACATTCCGTTTAACATTACTGCCCGAATCGGAGATATTGTGAGTGGCGGTACTCAACGCCGCACATCTTGTCATCAGAGTGATGTCCAAATTTTGCAATAAATGAAACAAAATAAGACGAAAATGTTAAAAACGTGTTGAAAATGCAAGTTGAAAATTAGTTCGTGAAGTATAGCACGTACGCATTAGCGTTGGTAGTTAAGTGACTAATGGCCATTACTTAATGGTGCTTCTTTCAATATGTTTATAAGTTCACTAGTACTTCAATGTATTGCTGTAACTAGGAAAGAAAAATATTTAAAAATAATGTTTAAGAATTTTCTTTATAAATTCTACTGCACTCTTATGAATACTAAATATTTAAAAAAATACATTTTAAAATTGAAATCTGTGAGGCTATTATGTATTTTTTGTGTTTTTCATTTGCACTGACCTTCACCTTGAAGTTCCGCACGAGAGGCGCAGTTAGGCGGTTAGCTTTGTATCCTAAAAAACCATGATATGTTGTTAAATAATTCAAAATGAGCTCATATATGTACATGTGTATTATTATAATGCATACATATTCTGAGTTATTTAATTTTTTTACGCCATTGTGGCTCAATTGAGATATATTTGGTTATAAAAGGATCACTTTTTAATATATTCCTAAATTTCCTTGGTATGTTTATAACAAGCTTACTTGAGGTTCCCTAGTCATTAACTTTTTGTAATAGGTGAAAATTAAGGTTTGAATGAAGATTTCGAACTCCAAATTCATACTTTAAAGCTCCTAATTTATTCTTTTCATTTTCAAATACCTTTTATAATATCCATCAGCATAGCAGTGCTGTAAGATAGCATCTGAATTTAAACACAATTGGTTGTGGGTTTAATTCCAATTCTGGGAAACGATTATATAAAAAAAACATCTTCTTATTATATATAGTTAATACTCGAATATTTAAAATGAATAAAAGTGAACAGGGTGAATTTGACTTGTGAAATAATATTTTTAGAATTTATAACCATTATGCCGTTAGGTCATATCTGTCTCCCTACTGAACTAAGTAAAAAAACAAAAAAATATCCTTATAGATCAAGGTTACTCTTATATACTAAAAAATGGCCAAAAAAATATACTTGTATTTAAAACATATTACGTTTATTATATCCCCATTCGGTAGGCACTCTCTATTTCGTTTAAGACAGGTTGACGTCATGCAACGAGAACGGACTTTAATTTACAATACATCGTGTCTAATCTGATCTAAGTAGTTTACGCTCGGCCTTATACGAAACTAGTTTTGTAATTTATTATTATTTGCCAATTTTCTATAATAAATGTTATGTGATCGATCTTGAAATGATGAAGTTAAGTTAATATATTCTTATGTTAGTTGTAATTGTTTTAGCCCGTGGGGGAACGGGTTAAGAATACAATTCCCCCAACTCTTATGTTGTGGATGTCAATGGGCGAAGGTGACCATCTAGCACCAGGTGGACCTTCTGCTCGTTTGCCTCCTAAAATTAAATTAAATTAAATAGCTTCACGCTATATCCCGCACACAGCAGGGTAGGCAGAGGGAACCTAGTGTTAAGACATTCCGTTCCCCACTTTCCGCCGAATTCGGAGGCTTGCGTGTTAAGTGGCGGAACTTAACGCCGCGCTTAACGTTTGCCTCCTGTATTCCATAAAAAAAAAATAGTATACTAGCAAACCGCGGCTTTGCATGTATGCTCTACATAACCATAGCTGTTTTATGTTTTCCGAAGGCCCTCATTCTCGTTAAGTTAAGCATTTTAAATTTTACATACAAAATTTCGTCCCCTATTTCAACCCTCAAGGGGTTGATGTTGAAAAAAAGGAGCCTTTGTTTGTCCCTGGGTATTCAACTATTAACTTGCACAATTCCATATAAATCGGGCCAGTAATTTAGCTGTGAACGCTTAGCAAACAAACTGACAGATTTTCGTACTTTTAATAAAGTATAAATACAGAGAGTTTAGAGTCTAAATCTCTTTTTTTGTTGGTTTCAGAATATATCCTAATTAAAATTTAAATACGCCTTTTAAATTATTGTAACAGTGTACGAGACACTTGTCCACAGTTCAACACTTCATCACAGTTGAACACTTGTTGCAATGAAAACAGTTGAGTTATATAATAAATAATAAATGTCATGTCATGTCAACTATATAATAAATCATAATATAGCTTCGTCAAAAACATTTTTAGTTATCATCAGTTTCTCCTTCTCAATGTCACTCTGGTAATTGCATAGCTACAAAATTCTTAAAACGTTTCGTCCCTGCTATTTATAAAACTGGTTAGAATATGCAAAGATACATATCATTTTGTAATATTTTAAAATGTATATTTGTTTTTAATATTTTATGATTTAAGTTTTGTTTTGATTATTAATTTATGTCAAATAAAACAATTTTACTTCATATTATAAAAAAAAACAGAAGATGTATATTAATTTACTAGTCAATTTGGCACTCTAGTACTGTGCAGTTTCGTAAAAATTTCCTTCCACATGCCATACAACTGTGGAATGGTCCACCAGCGGCAGTGTCTTCACGTCGATACTACATGGACCATACCATAGACACCCATACACTCAGAGCACTAATGGGAAATTTAAACACACAAAGTATAACCATACCCATATTAAAATAATCACACAAAAAAATCGCTAATTTTTTAGATAAAAGCATTAGCGACGAATCGAAAAAAGTTGTACGATTTGCAATTATTGTTGGATCTATTATTATGATCATTATACTAAAATAATAAGAAAAGAAAAGCAAAATTAGTCATCTAACCATATGTTTAAACTTTGACTTAGAATTACTAGTATGTATGTATTAATTATTATGTATGTGTGTTTATAAATTGTATGTGCATATTTGGTTACGTCGCCAGACACATAATGTCTATAAAATAAAAAAAATATAAAGAAGAGAGTGTCCATAGTAACTAATTAACTGAAACTCTCAGTTTTTCCATCAAAAAGGTGATATAAATCATGTTGTGATTATTAATCATATAAAGGTGACCAGAAAAACTACTTTTTTTAGGTTCACGCTGTATCCCGCTCACAGCAGGGTAGGCAGAGGGAACCTAGTGTTAAGACACTCCGCTCCCCACTTTCCGCCGAATACGGAGGCATTGCGTGTTAAGTGGCGGAACTTAACGCCGCGCTTTGCCTCGACACCAGAGCGAAAGAAATGGAAATATTAAATATTTCCACTCCTCGAGTGGCCATCGGACCCACAACCAGTCGTTTACAGTCACACGCTTGTGCCACTGCGCCATGACTGGCCCCTTGGCTGTTATATATGTATGTGCATTTATAAATCGTATGTGCACGTTGGGTTACGTCGCCAGGCACGCAATGTCCCTAAAACTAGAAAAAATAAAGAACAGAGTGTCTACACACTAACTACTACTCACTAACTGTAACTCTAAGTTTTACCATCCAAAAGGTAACATAAACGATCAGAAAAACTATTTACTACAATATATTTCACCCATTACGTTATATAGTGACATAAATGTACAAAACAACATTTCTATATATTGAAAGCGTGTTGATAAATAAAACAAGCGTCCCACTTACTATACTCGTACGAGTGTAGGGTGAGACCTGACCACATTCGCTTCGTCCATAAAAGGATCACTAATCTAAAATATTGAGATAACTTACTACACTTTGAAAAAACATCCTTAAGTGTGGCAGAGAAGGTGGATTTTGGTTGCCCAGTGGTTTTAAATCCAGAGGTACATCGGTTGGAATTCAAATAAGATACAAAAGGAATACCTTTATGTATGTACGTGTAGGTATAACGCTTAAAGTTAAATTATTTACGATCTGTACAGGAGGTTTTAATTTGTTCGTGGTATTTAAAGAGATATTATTTTTGAAAATGTTCATTGTTTCATGAAGGGTAGAGACTTTTGAGTAATGAATACTTTAAAACAATAAATTGTCTTTTTTTCTTAAAATTTGTTTGTATTTCTTATATTATTTTGCTAAATTTTGCGATTTAACAACTAGTTTTTAGATGTGAGTTTGTTGGTGGATTCAATCCATAATGGAATCTAAGTAAAAATTGTGTATAAAAATTTGAACCCGCGCCTCCTGAATACCGTTCATGCGCTCTCGCCACTGAGCAATGCGTTCTTTAAATGTTTTCTTCAATTTTCCTAAGTGTGGAATAACACTTTAAAATGTTTAAAAAAGTAAAAATTTTGTGTTTTAAGATAAATCAATGTAAGTCTATAAAAATACTTCGTAACCTTAATTTCTTTATACTTTCTGTGAGGTAAGCCGATTTCTACGTCAGTATATTTAAAGATTTACTTATTACTTAGATGACAGAACTAAACGCCGCTTTCTGTTTGAAAAGAAAGAAAAAAATTAAATGTTCCCCAGAGAAATGTCCCTTTACTAGGTATCTTTAATACTTTGAAAATTGAGATGATCCTGAAAAGAAATTTAAAATTGATAAATGGTATTCCATTGCGTGCAATTATGCATCCTAATATGCTATCTACAAGTCAAGGCTTGTATAGTATTAGTGTTTAAATAAATTCTAAGAAAAACACTCTTTAATATTCAGAATACTAAAGCAATATCAATTTATGTATGTTAATTTGCGATGTGGTAACCGACGAAATATGACATCATGCTTGTTTTTACCTTACGTTTTGTGCAAAAATTATTATTACTACAATACATCGAATAGATATCATAGATTTTGTACCAAAAATATTATATAACTTAAGAAAAAAATCCAGTCGTGGCGCAGTGGCACAAACGTGTGACTGTCAATGACTGGTTGTGGTTTCGATTCCCACACGAAGAGTGGAAATATTTAATATTTCCATTTTCTTCGCTCTGGTGCCGAGGCAAAGCGCGGCGTTAAGTTCCGCCACTTAACACGCAATGCCTCCGAATTCGGCGGAAAGTGAGGGACGGAGTGTCTTAACACTATTATGTTCTACACTTTCCGCCCGAAATCGAGACAATGCGTGTTGAATGGCGGTACTTAACACACTTTTTTAAGCACCAGGGCAGAGAAATTGAAACTTTCCCCGATTGGGAATCAAACTAACTATCAATAGCATTTCCAACCAGACGTTGTTCCATTGCACTACGATGGCTCATCTATATTAAGTACCTCTATACATCGTCATTTACTTTACATTAATTTAATATAATATTGATTTCTATGAATCAAAACCAATAAAACTAATTGTACATACTGCATACATTTTAAATCAATAACTTTAACTTAATACGCATTACATGAACGGTATAATGTCACATCGATTGTATTTCATTAATCTCATCTATAAATAAATGTGAGCGGCGCTTAGAATAAACTAGAATCGTGGGATTCTTTATTTACATGTTACATGTTACATACATTTAAAATTAGTTCAAAATCTTATTATTTATAAAGCGCAGTGTTTAGTTCCACCACGCAACTCGCTATATCTTGATCTCGGGCGTTTTTCTTTTTTTTTATGGAAAAAAGGAGGCAAACGAGCTGGAGGCCCACCTGATGTTAAGTGGTTACCTTCGCACATAGACATCCACAACATTCAAGTTATGGATGCATTGCCAGCTTTGGGAATGTAGGACAGAGGGAGGGAGGGAGGTAGGATGGGAATTGAGGGAATAGGGAGAGCTGACTTACATGCCATCGAACTGGAACACATCGTAAGATATTTGGCGCTTCGTCTTTGACATAATAGTGGTCGCGAGCCAGTCAGAGAACGAATTTCCTACCACCAAACTACTGGGTTACCCGCCTTTTACGGGACGCTACCCAGAGAGAGAATTGAATTCTTAACCCGTCCTCCCACGGGAAATAATAATAATAAATAGAGATAGTGTCTTGGCACTAGGTTCTCACCGAACAGGGTGGTCCGAGATTGAAGCAGTAAATCTTATAAATGTTATATTAGTAGATACGCTCATTCAAATTCAAAATATCAATTATTTAATTATTTTCTTAGCAAGCACTTTTGAATTATCGAATGTACATAAAGCAAACACCACCTCGAAAGGTATTTCTGCTTAGAAGAACAAGAAACGCAACAGTTTCTCTTTTGAAATATAAAAGTTACAATTTTATAGTTAAAAATAATGGCAGATAAATTGCAATAAACTCAAATCCTGTTACTTCGACGGGATAAAAGCCATTAATTATTCAAAATATGTAATGTGTAAAATGTGCATTTTGCAATATGCATTTTGCATGTCGCATCTTGGACAAAAAAAAGTATGTGTCAAACATATAGTAGCGAGTATGATGTTTATTTTATTAATTTTTAAGGTTTGCAATACTGTCTGAATTCTTTCTCTAACAAAAGCCTAAACTATACCAAATTTCATATTTTTTCATTAATATAATTTTTGTATTAAAGTTTAAAATGTGTCTATCTTAAATGAATTACAACTTTTTGTTTATAACATACGTTATCTTAAAGTTGTGAATATCTTAACTAATATTTGCCTTTCAACAACGATAACCTTGTGGTTTTATGTTGTGAATTACATATAATAAATAAGAAACTAAAAGTAGAGACGAAAGCATTACAGCGCATTAATTAACACAGTAATCATTTTTCTGCATATCGGGGTACTCAGAGGGGACCTAATGTCAAGTCACTCCGTTCTCCACTTTCTGCCCAAAATTGAGACATTGCCTGTTAAGTTATTTCTCCCCGTGGGGGGGACGGGTTAAGGATACAATTCCCCCCCGCCGCTGGGTAGCGTCCCGTAAAAGGCGGGTAACTTAGTAGCTTGGTGGTAGGAAATTCGTTCTCCGACTGGCTCGCGACCACTATCGTGTCAAAGACGAACCGCCAAACATCTGATGATGTGTTCCGGTTCGATGGCATGTAAGCCAGCTCTCCCTATTCCCACCCTTCCCATACTTCCTCCATCCTTCTGTCTGTCCCCAAGGCTGGCAACGCATCCATTACTCTTATGTTGTGGATGTCTATGGGCGAAGGTAACCACTTAACACCAGGTGGGCCTTCTGCGCGTTTACCTCCTTTATTCCATAATAAAAAAAATAAGTAGCGGAACTCAACGCCACACTTTGACTTTGGTAACAGAGCGGACATATGAATATTATACATAATCATTGCCACAAGTAGCAATTGAACCCGTAACCATCGCGGGTAATAAATAGTAATTGATTTAACTTATGTACCTAAATGCGCAGTACATTACACCTATAAAATACAAATATACTTTAACAACATTATTTACGATATTTTTTACGATATATTTCAATGAAATAATTTTAAATAACACTTGCTCTATCACTGTTCAACCTCAAAATGCCAATTAGCCAAAATTGGGTTACCAGTAATAACAGCTTGTGAGGTTTCTTTGCTGTAGTCGTAATCACCTATGGCCAAAGCGGTTTTACCAAATTTGATTTAATTAGTTCGTATTAGATACTTTTTCTCTAGCTTGTTTATATAAAATTTGTTTGTTTTTCCACGTATTTGCAGTCGATGGTAGTTTTATGTTCATTCAAGGATTTAAAAGTACTTGAAAAAGTCTATTTGAATAAAGATATTTTGAATTAAAATTTTAATGACTACTTGAGAGTAGTCAGAGTGAACTTAGTGTCAAAACACTCCGTACATAAAGATAGAAATGAAGCTACATAAAGAAATTAGTAGAAGTAGTAGTTTCCGATTTCCACTTGCCATGCTGACGCCAGAATTGGCCAGCTGTTAAAGGATAAATCGATTTATTAACTTGTTTTAAAATTATATTTAAAAAGAGCAGCTGGTGATTTTTTTGTTGGCTTTCCTCCGCACAATTCTCTTAGGTGCCGGTGGTAGCCTGTAGAACTGACAGAACTGACATATTTATATGTTAGCTGATCTCAAGAATGTAAATGTCTATTTGAAGAAAATACTTATTGGTTAATTTTCTGTATATTTATTTTCTAACTGCCAATGGCTTTGTTATAGGTTCGATTTGACTTGGTGGAACGCTCAAAATTTTATTGTTTTTTTATTATAAAGAAAACAAAGCGAAAGGTTGAGCTCAATACGAAACTTCTCCAATTCAGGTGGAAAGCGGAGAACGGAGTGTCTTGACACTAGTTTTCAGTGCTGTGTGGGAAAAAGCTGTACACCCAATTTATACACAATAATCTCCTTTATAATTTATAATAGTATGAAATACAAAACTAAGCCCAAACACATTGACGTTTTCACTGTGTAAAATAATATCCGAATTTGTTTACAATTTCGTCTCTTGTTCCGTCGCTCAGTTGTATTACGTAAGACGTCAATGTACTATAGGGCCTTATACAAGTCAAGGTTGGTCGAGGAAAACCTTTCAACTTGTTCTGCTTGATTGAATGACTTGAAAATTGAATTATTAAATGAAAAAAAATAATTTTAGTTACAATTTTGTGTACAATTTTTTTTTATAAAAAGGTTTCAAATGGTTGCTTGCTTGTTAGTTCAGAATATAAACCCTTTTCTATATTTTTTTTAAAAGTAGATATTTTTTAGAAGAGATCATTGTGGTGCAGTTGAACAGTGTTTTGGGTTCGATTCCCATTCCTATTATTTTCATTTCTCCCTTCTGGCCCCTAAGATTAATCGCAGCGTTAAACTCCGTCATATAACACGTAATGTCTCGATTTCGAGCGGTAATAAATAGCGGAGTGTCTTGACACTAGGTTCTCTGACTACTATACTATATACTGCGGGAAAAAGCGCGAATATTCTATTTTCACACTTATTTTTGGTCTGATTAAAATTGCTCTCAGCCACGGAACACGTAATATCTCAAATAGGTTGTTAATTTAGATAATTTCTATGTCTAGGTCAGCCTAAATTCAGCTGATACAATTTCAATGCCATTCATATTATCTTAACGCATCTCTTTGGCAATTTACCGCCGATAGAATTTAGTGATATATTATTCTACTCTTTTTTTCCTCCTTTTTTTATTTCGAGTCCAATTTACAATTGGATATTATACATAATTGTAACTTTTATTTGGCTTGTGGATAGTTAGCGTTTCTTTTCTATGGCCTTCTACGGTCTTTCACGGTCTTTTACCACCTTTTTGGCCCAGAATTAAGAATACCTAAACTTTTATTTGCTAGTATATGTATGTCCTTTTATTAGTTAAGTTCACACGACCGTAAGTCGTATGATCTAATACTTGTGGCCTTGGCACGTATCAATTCTCCGTGTTTTGCCTTTTTAGCCTCAAGTGATAAAAACAGCTGAATGTTTTAATGTGTTAGAGGTATTTTTAAAGACTTTATACATCAGTGGCTAGGTTGATGGTTACCTTGCAGGTCACAGATTCGATTCTGGTCTAGTCATTTTATATAAATCTTTTATTTAGTGTCAAGACCTGGATTTTGGACAAAAAATAGAATATCTCATATCTCTAACATTAGGTTCTTTCTACCTACTTAAAAAGCTGAATAAAGTATTATTTGTAAAAGTTATTTTGACACTATCAAACTTAATTACTAAACGAGAAAACATTCCATAAATAGGAACAAGACGTTTACAAAAACAAAATATTTATTCTTTTTTTGTATCAAAATCTATTCTGCTTTTAAAGAATTTAATTGCAATTTTTCCTTATTTAAGGAAATTAAGTTAAGCATGTCCTTGTCTCACTGTGATTGGAACAAGGCAGGACGATGTAACGTTCATTAGTATAATTTTATTTGATTGTGGGATTTTTTTTGGGCTAAAAATGAAAAATAAAAATAAACATTAAGTTTACTTGTTTATACAAATTTATCAATAAATAATTCATAACGATGGCAATGAAAGAATTTATAAATATTCCAAATTTATCCTTGTTCCACTGTCATTCAAATAAAGGGATGAGGTATGCCTACTATTCGTTGATTCCGTTTTATATGACCACAAAAGATTTTTTTGCCTAAAAATGGAAAACAAAGGAAAATGACATTAAATTTACTTCTATTTACCTATTTATATAAATTTATTAATAAATAATTCAAGACGATGGCAATGAAATAATTTATTAATATTCCAACAAGCGGTTTGCCTTTGCATAGCCATTAATTTGATGGATTATACATACATGGAGCTGCGTAAATCATATCGTAACAGAGTATTTTTAGATAACATCAAAATATTCTTTAGTACGCAGTGGGACAGCGCCTGACTATAAACACTGTGATTGTCGGTTCGATTCCCATTCGGAGGAATGATTATATTCAAATTATTATCGTTCCCTACTCCTACCATCTCTAACTTTCTTCCTTCCTTTCCTCCACCCCCTTAAGGTCGGCAACGCATCCACAACCTTTCTAATGTTGTGGATGTCCATGGGCGAAGGTAACTTAACTTACCATCAGGTAGTCCTTCTGCTCGTTTGCCCCCCTTTCTTCAAAAAAAGTGTGTTCATTCATTCCGCTGTGGTACCTAAAATGCGTGTCAAAGGAAGAGTTTCGCCACACAATGTCTTGATTTTAAGCGTAAAGTGAAGAACGGAGTGTTCTGACACTAGATTCTCTCTAATTACCGTTAATATAGCTTCACACTCTATCCCGCACACAGCTGGGTAGGAAAAGGGAAACTAGTGTTAAAACACTCCATTCCCCACTTTCCGCCGAATTCGGAGGAATTGCGTGTTAAAGGCGGAACTTTACGCCGCGTTTCGCCTCGACAACAGAGCGAAGAAAATGAAATATCAAATATTTCAATTCCTCTAGTCGGAATCGAACCCATAACCGTAAATAATAATTAAGTATTCATAAAAGCATAAGAATTTAAACTTAGCGGAAATAATGTCCTAATTATTATACAAATTTTGCACCAAATTTCCTAGCACTTCCGTAATAATGGACTTTGCAAATTTTGCGATATACAAAAGATTATTTGTAAGGATCATTTGGCATAACAAAATATTATTTATTAAATATTTGAAATATTTCCTTCAAGTGTTTTTCACAAACATAGTTTAGGAAAATATTTTTAAGCGAAAAAAAGAAATAAGGTTTCTTCAATATTTTAAAAATATTACAAGATATTTTTCTTTCATCTGTGATATTTGTGTATCTATCTATAGTTATAGGTCTCACGAGACCCCATTGTAAATCAGTTCCGTTGAATTCATGTCATCTGCGAAACGATAGCGTTAGAAATAATTTTCTAGATCAAGAAATAGATTCACTATTTTATTATCTATTAGTTACCATTAATATAAATTAAACTTAATTTGATTAAACATAATAAATAGTTCAAACTTTTTTAATTCATTTTATTTCATACAAGGAAAAAATAAGCTGCTAATAATTATAGCGTTAAAAAACCTGAACCATTATAATAACAATATAAAAAGATACTATTATAAAATATTATAATCTTTAAATTGTCTGTAGGAAATTGATTTCTATTCATGTAAAATGCTCAATAATTTTTTAAACTGTCTTGTCAATTTATTTAAATTAAAGGAGTGTTAAAACAGTCGAAATCAAACCTACAACCATCGCGTCAAATCATACACTTTGCTTTGCGGCATGGTTTTATTTTAATATTAGTTAAACTTTAATTAATGTCTATAGATACCTAGTGCATTTTTATCTTATAGAAGACTAGGAAACGAAAATATAGTGTCAAAACATTCCCTTTCTCCAGTTTCCACTTGAATTCGAGATATTGCATGTTGTAAAGTGGAACTCTAACTAATAGAACAAAGAAATTAAAATACTTTAAATATAATTACCTCGAGTGGTCAAATCAACAACCAATCGCGTTTACAGTCAAATTGTCCCTCTACGCCACAAATTCTTCAATTATACTATCTAACACCCAATTTATAGAACCCAAAAACACTAAAATATTCAAAATTCTCATACAAATATAATATTTATTACAATTAACGTATATATAGGTATATATATATAAAGTAGCGGCCCGCTCGCGGCTTCGCCACGTCATCTACGTGGCTCATTCGGTATATTGCAATCCTGGGTTTGGGTTTTTTGAAAAATAAAGTAGCCTATGTTTAACCTTGGATTATCAACTGTATATACGCCAAAACTCATTACAATCAGTCAAGCGAGGTGTAGATTTTTCATATAAACTTTCATCCCCTATTTCAACCCTTTAGAGGTTGATTTTTGAAAAACTAAGTAGCCTATGTTAGACCCAGTAATTTTTACTACTTTTATTCTAAATTTCATCCAAATCGGACCGGTAGATTAGCCGTGAAAGCGTGACAGACAAACACACAGACAATCACATTTATAATATAAGTATGGATTACGTAACGACGAAAGCGTAGCTCCTACCTGACCGTGTTTACTGTGCGCCGGCGCCGCGACCTTGGCATCGATTCGTTAGGTTTTGATTTGTGTATAGCGTGTCACACTCATATGTTCTGAACATCCGTTTGTATTTGAATATTTTTATTTTTTTTGTGTTATATCTCTATTTTTGAGGCCAGTCGTAGCGCAGGGGCACGAATTTTGACAGTAAACGCGATTGGTTCTGGGGTCGATTCCCACACGAGGGGTGGAAATATTTAATATTTCCATTTGCCATACAACATGAAGCGGAAAAAGAACGAAGTTATTGATTTGGCTACAGATCACTACATTCTTTGAAATCTTTAAATTCCCAAATGTTTTGTAACAAAAAATACCGTTGACCTGATAAGGTATACAAGTGCACGAACCATTTTGTGGAACGGCGGACCTAAACGTCACTCTTTGTCTAGCCACCAGAGCTCACAACTAAAATAATTTAATTTTAATAATTTCCCGAGTGAAAATGGAACCTACAACCATCGCGTGTTTAGTCAGACGCTCTTACACTGCTCTAGAATGGTCTAATTTTAATGTTAGTTAAACTTTAATGAATTCCTTTAGATGCAGTTACTTATAAGTTTTTAATAATGTACTCATAGCCTAACTATTTTAAGATACGAACTGCGGCTACTAAGAGTATTTCGTGGTTGTCCATTTACCGAGCTGACCTTGTTTTAATCCTCGTGTAGTGTTACATAGAGAATGCTTTTTACTCAATGTTAGAATTTCGTTAAACGTTATAATAACAGTATATCATAGATATATTGTTTTTTTGACTTCACGCTTATTCCTACATAGCACAGTAGTCAGAGAAATCTTAGTGTCAATTCACTCCGATATTCACCAAGTATTTTGTGCTTCGTGAATATATTTTAGAAAACCCGTCGAACATTTTACCTTGTAACTAGCCTTTGGTCAACATGTCAATTTTTATTGTTGTGCTTTGTGTTTACGAATTCAAATTTCAATTCTGGGAACATTTATTAAATTCATAGATTGTCTAGTTAGACAAAGGACAACGCTATTATCTACCTATTTGTGACTCTTCTATGACACAATCGAACGTGACATTCTAGTTATTGCTCATTTGCTAATATTGTTATGATATTTATTATCATACGTTATAAAACTTGTTCATAGCAAGAAAAGCGAATTATTATCGTTTAATATAGCTTTAAAACTTAAATGCAAAATTTTGTTTACCGTTTAAAAGAAATAATTAATGCTAACATAATATGAATTTTAAATTGGGGCCAGTCGTGGCGCAGTGGTATAGACGTGTGACTTCAAACACCTGGTTGTGGGTTCGATTCCCACTCGAGGAATGGAAATATTTAATATATCCATTTTCTCTGGCGTCGAGGCAAAGCGCGGCGTTAAGTTCTGCCACTTAACACGCAACCCCTATGAATTTGGTGGAAAGTGGGGAACGGAGTGTTTTAACACTAGGTTCCCACTGTTTTAACACTGTTCACTGCCTATCCTGCTGTGTGCGGGATACAGCGTGAAGAATTTCAAATTTGTAACTGGATTTTGTGGAGAACAAAGTGTTAAGACTAGATTCCCTCTAGGCTAGCTGCTAGCTAGCTAGGCTACTTATAGTATCTGTCAAATTGTCAAAAGTTATATAGCTATTACACTCTACATTATTTTCACATCGAATCCATCAAAATAAGTTTTAAAGTATGGATTTGAAATTGCAATTGCATTGTTTATTTTCAATTTACTACTTTTATTCGTTCAAAAGAAAGAATTTCAAACCTCAATAAACTGTTTTTGAAATTCAAAAACAAATTTAAATATTTAAATAAAAAAATCAATTTCACGTCAAAAAAGCGTCTAGAAACATAAACATTATCAATTGAAAAGCAAAATTAAAAATTTTGAAAAAACCCACGACGGTTTAATTGTAATTGAAAAAGGATAAAATAACTGTAAATCCCCCGCCTAAAAGAATATATGTAACGAGATGATGGGGACGGCTTCGTCGGGGGCTGTCATTACTTTAAGTTTGCACAAACCTTCTCATAGGTTTTCTTGCTGTTAAAACAGGTTCCCAAAAAATTAAAATATTAATATGAATTTACAGTTTTGATAACTGGTATTTTAAAAACTTTAAAACGAAATCTATACTGTTAGCTACTATATTTAAAATAGGGATTGCAACTGGCAGCCCCCGACGAAGTCGTCCCCATCATCTCGTTACATATATTCTTTTAGGCGGGGGATTTACAGTTATTTTATCCTTTTTCAATTACAATTAAACCGTCGTGGGTTTTTTCAAAATTTTTAATTTTGTTTTTTATTTTAAACTTTTTAAAGTGAATAGATACACATTATATATTATTACATAATATCGAAATACTTTATATCTTCATGCAAATCCAAAAGAAATTATAAACCCAATGCTTTCTGGTTATCAAAAGCTTATTGCAGCGCCTGGCAGATTGTCACCGTAACATTTCCACGAAACTTAAGTCTAACCAAATCAGTGAAAATCACAAAACCCAGTAGTAGTTTTGATTTTGAACAAACTAATTTATACTGGAGCGCCCCGTGGTAGTTCGTGATAAGGCATATAAAACCACGCAGCAATTGAACCAGAACCTAAATAGGTTTCACACAAAAAATAAAAGCAAATGCTTACTGCAGCGCCCCCTGATGAGGTGTCACCATGACACATATACGAGAACACGCACTAATTAAGCCTGATCCTATCTTTGATAACTGCATCCAAATTGGACTTGTAGTTTTAGCTTTGCATAATTAAATGTTTAATGCAGCACCCCCTGGCGTGTCATAACGTAAAAAAAAAAACCTAAAAACTTACACCAAGTAAAGGTAACTCTAATACTAATAAGACATATCTAAGAACATACACCAATTGAACCTTAACCTATCATAGAAAACCGTATCAAAATCGGACTTATAGTTTTGGAAATAATTGACATAGTAATTTGCACAAACACACAAACAAACAAACAAACAAACAAACAAACAAACAAACAAACAAACAACCTCTCACCCCAAACACATATACAGTCGCCGTTCCGTCGCGGGTAAAAACTCTGCCCAATCGGACTAGTAGTTGTGGTTTTGCATTAAATATTACAAACAAATGTTTACTGCAGCGCCCCCTGGTGAGTTAACACGATAAAACATATCCAAGAACATTTTATCTTTGCACAAACAATATATTACTGCAGCGCCCTCTGGTGACTTGTCACTGTAATATAAATTTAAAAACATGCTATAAGCAAAGCGGAATCTAATACTGAAAACTCTTTCCAATCGTACTAGTCGTTTTGGTTTTACACAAAAAAATAGAAGCAGCTACTTACTGCAGCGCCCCCTAGAGAGTTGACACATACATGAAAATATGCACTAAGTAAACATACATGACACATATATGAAAATATGCACTAAGTAAACTTGAATCTATCATTGAAAACTGAATTCAAATCGGACTCGTAGTTTTAGTTTTACACAAACAAATGTACATACTGCAGCGCCCCCTGGTGAGTGGTCACCGTAACGCATATATGAAAAGAAGCACCAATTAAACCTGAACCTATCGTTGGAAGTTTCATCTAAATCGGACTAGTAGTTTTTGCTCTGCATAAACAAATGTTTACTGCAGCGCCCCCTGGTGAATTTTCACCGTAACCAAAAAACAAAAATCTTAAAATATGCACAAAGCAAAGCTAAATCTAGTTCTGAAAACTCTAGCTAATCGGATAAGTAATTTCGGTTTTAGACAAATAAATACAAGAAAATTTTTGGTTTTACACAAAAAAATAAAAACAAATGCTTACTACGGCGCCCCCTGATGAGTGGTCACTATAACATATATATGAAAAGACGCACCAATTAAGCCTGAACCTACCCTTAAAAGTTACATTGAAATTAGACTAGTAGTTTTTGATTTGCATAAACAAATGTTTACTGCTGCGCCCCCTGGTGAGTTTTCCCCGTAACAAAAAAAGAAAAATCTTAAAATATGCATCAAGCAAAGATGAATCTTTTTATGAAAACTCTTTTCAATCGGAGCAGTAGTTTCGGTTTTAGACAAATAAATACAAAAAAAGTACAAACAAATGCTTACTGAAGCGCCCCCTGGTGGTTTGACACGATAAAACATATCCAAGAACATCCACCAATTAAACCTGAATCTATCACTGAAAATCTATTGAAATCAGACTATTATTTTTTGAGATAATTGAAAACATTCGTTTTCACGTAAAATGCTTACTGCAGCGCCCCCTGGTGAGTTAAGGCAATAAGACATATCTAAGAACATACGCCAATTGAATCTTAACCTATCATAGAAAACCGTATCAAAATCGGACTTATAGTTTTGGAAATAATTGACATAGTAATTTGCACAAACACACAAACAAACAAACAAACAAACAAACAAACAAACAACCTCTCACCCCAAACACATATACAGTCGCCGTTCCGTCGCGGGTAAAAACTAATAAAATATGTTAAAAATAGCCCGAGCATTAGGTCATCATGTTATCCACACTCTTTGTGTACGTATTCGGGCTTCATTACCGATGACGTGCTCGCTTTATACAACCAGTGGCTATTTAAATACGTGGCATTGTCAATTTGAATTAAACTGGCATGGCGCCTGTTGTGTCACCTTTTACCACCCAGGAGATAATAAAGTTATAAATCATTTTAGAATTATTAGAAGGGTTTTAGGTTAAGTTGCTCAGTGGGACAGCGTTTGACTGTAATTGATTTAATGTGGATTCGATTCCTGCAATGATAAGAAGAAATGATCAGAATATATGGAGAAGAATTATACAATAAGGAGGAATGATCAGAATGTATTTTTTTTCATTTCTTCGCTATATTGAGACAAAATAAGGCGTTGAGGTCGGTTTAGGGCGACCTCTGACTACCCTATATCCTACCCTGTAATATCTGGTTACGCGGAGTTCAGCGGACAGTGTGAAGTTTCTTTCTTTGTATATATTCGGACAAAAAGCGGTAAAAAATGAGAAATACTAGTACTTCGTAAAGATGACATATACCTACTAGATTTAAAGTTATATTTCTAATAGGACAAATTAGCTGTGAACGTTATTATTTTAATATAGACTAACGAAACTTGCTATACGTCGACTTCTGAGGGGAAACTAAAGAACGGAGGAATTAGGCATTAGAATCTCTAGGTGTATTCTGCTATGTGCGATAAGGTGTACAATAATATGAAGGTGTGAAGTTATAAATTATAATAATAATAACAATATTTACATAGGTTTATATAATTACAAGTAGATAATTATAAGATGAAATAGCAGAAATTTTGTTTTATTCTTATATATGTTTATATTAGGATATAAAAGTAGCTTATAAATGTTTAACTATCACAAGTTCTTTAAAAGGTAATTGTCTAAGAATGATTAGACGTTTATGTAACATGAAAGGAGTGATCGATTTATACCGAGAGCAATTATATAGGCATCGTAACTTCAACCATTAACCGTCGAGTTGTAAACTTCAGAACACGGTTTGAAAAGCATTAATATTTTAAAGCTTGTGTCTTATATAATTTTACGAACGTGCAGAGTTATTTCCTTTTGTGTTCAAATCAATAAAATATACATAAAATATAAAATAAAATTGAATTTTAAAATATCATAGTATATATTGATATAGATTTTTACATGCAACCACGATTGTGTGTGGGTTCGATTTCCACTCAATGGAATAATTATAATTTAATTATTTTTATTCCTCTTCTCAAATGCATAATACAAAGGGCAATGTCTCAATTTTGGGCAGAAATTGGAGTAAAGAGTGCCACATCAGCTTTTCTCCGCTTACCTTGTTATATATGGAAGCATGAAGTGTGAAATAACAATTTTTGAATTTTAAGCCGAATATAATTATGATTACCAACAGCTTGAAAAACAGTACTATTGAGGACTCTCGCCAAGAATCTTAACTGTCGTTCTCATTCCTTTATTAATATTGAATTCGAACCTATTGCCCATGTGCAGTTAAACACTTAACGTAATGGAATATCATCGTCCTAAAAACGGAATTTAACTCTTAAATAAAATTATAATTAACCTTTAAGTACTGCTTTTAAATTTTTTACAGATTCTTAAAAAAAATGCATGGAATTTCAATTAAATAACGATTTTATATAATATTGCATATACGAGTATTTTGCGTTTATGCCTTTACAACCGGTTTTTGTTTGGGAAGCGTTAGCGCATTCCAAGGTTGACTTGCGGCTGTGACGAAACGTATGAAGTTTAAGAGAACAAGATTGTTTATTAATTATATTGAGTAAAGTTTTTCTATGACAATCGTGGCGTAGTGTGAATGCGTTTGACTGTAAACACAATGCTTCAGGGTTCGAATCCCACTTGAGGGAAAGATTTTATCGTTCATTTTTTCGTACTAGTGACAACTTGAGGAGACAAAACGCGGCGTTGAGTTCCACCAGCTAGCATCTAGCTAGCTGCAATATCATATGGCCTGACATCTTTTTTATTTTCCGTTAGTGTGCCAAGTAATATTGCTTACTTCATTTTGCAGGTAGCGAATATGCATTCTTGTATTTCCAATTAATTGCTATCAGATAATCGGATTAGCGGCTTATGTTAAAAATCATGTTTTATCGTTAAGCAATGGAATTAATTAAAACTGAATATTTTTGTTAATAAAAGTATAAAATAAAGAAG
Organism: Dryas iulia moderata; assembly: GCA_019049465.1. Lineage (NCBI taxonomy): Eukaryota > Metazoa > Arthropoda > Insecta > Lepidoptera > Nymphalidae > Dryas > Dryas iulia. The sequence continues at coordinate 2,156,412 of CM032418.1, forward strand.
TAACGATGCAGTGAACCTGCGCCTATTGGAAACCATCCAACCGTTCTGATCACTAAGCGATGCGTTCAATGGCTGTTTACTACTTTTTCTCTAAATAAATGTACTAGAAAATGTGGATAATAACGAGTCTATAGATATAGTTTAATATAATAAAACATAACGTGTTCTGGCTAACAAAAAGGACATTAGCAATGTTGTATTAAATTGATATAACAAAAAAAGGAAGTTACATAAATAAAACAGCTATTATTGAACAAACTCTTTGAAATAGCATTTAAAATTATACAACAAAAAAGGCAAAATACATAAATAAAAGCTAATTCAGTAGCTATTGTTGGAAAAACTGTAAATAACAAGGAAATAATGAAAAATAGTAATATATAAATTATTTCATTTCTTCCCTCAAGTTATACAAAACATGGAGTTGTGTTTTTGAAATCTCTCGAATTTGAACAGAAAATGGAGCGTCATCAAAATGCCGCTCCCTTCTAGATTCTCTTTGCTTACATCATCTGTGTGCAAAAGCGTGGAACTAAAAAAAAAACTTTTACCAAAAAAGTACACGTTAAAAATACGCTACAATATGTATTATAGTTGTTTTTTTAGCTTCACGCTGTATTCCACACACAGCCGGGTAGGCAGAGAGAACCTAGTGTTAAAACACTCCGTTCCCCATCTGCCTCCACACCAAAGCGAAGAAAATGGAAATATTAAATATTTCCACTCCTCGAGTGGGAATCGAATCCACAACCAGTCGTTTACAGTCACACGTTTGTGCCAGTGCGCCACGACTGGCCCCTACGTATTATAGTACATACTGAAAATAAATAACATTACATTTCGTGTAGGTATAATCAGAAACTTTCTACTATGTAAATGTACCAATTTTGCATAATAAATACTATTTTTACAACGTAACGTGACTCCACGATCAAAAATTGGATTTTTATTATACACATTCCTAAATGGTTCACGAAATAGTACCTCAATGGAAATAGGGAAAGAGGAAATGCTGAAAAAATCACTGTCGCATGTAAATTCGGCATTATAGTAATAGAATATATCAAAAAAGTAATTTAGTTTACTTAAACGGCTTATTATTACTATATTAAGTTAGTAGTATTTTGATCTCTATTTTTTTTTTCATATTATCGACTGTTATAGTAAATATTAATGTGCTGAACTTAATATATTCTTTATTGAAATAGGCTTTTTCAAGCACTTCTGAATCGTCGAATAAACATAAAGCTACCATCAGGTGGGAAGGTAGATCTAGTTAGCGAACAGTTGCCCTTTTCAAACAGAAAAGCTTATACTTCGTTATTTTGTATAATGGTAGCTAACCTACAATGCAATAAGATCTAATCATATTACCTTTACTACCTTACTATTCTCTTTTAAATAATGTACTACAGTTTAAAAGGTATTAAGCTTTGCTTATTAACAATGTTTTTACAGTGACTTTGAATTTCTGCAGTGATAAATCTAAAAGTGCGTACACTCAGATCCATAAACGATTTTTATAACAAAGATATTGCAGGCGACTTTTTGGAGGCGATAACTTGATATTATAAGGTTATCTAACTACATCAAAAGAACATATTATGTATTCTGAAATACAACATAAATGATTACATGTTGTTTGTTAATATGCATGACATGATGAATTCCTGAATATTGGTTTAGGTACAAATTTAAAAACCTTATTTCTGTATTTCAGAAAAACCTTTTAAAATTCCAAACAAATCTGGATAACACTATATGTATATTTTAACTAGTAGCTTCAAAGATAGGTCGTTGCCCGTACCAGCCGCTACCAATTGCGTGCACCAGGAACTGCCTTTACTGTTTACGTTCACCAATGGATTAATGCAATGGAGGGGCTTAATGATCGTTTTGTAAACTTTTATGAAATACTGAAAAGAAACGAAATGTAATAGTTATGAGGATTATTGGAGGTTTTCATGATTTGGGTGTGTTAGTGATAGGGGGTTCGATTCCTTTTAGGATAAAAGTGCATGTTTGTCTCAGGCGCTGTGCCTTAAATTATTGCGGAAAGTGGAGAACGAAGTGTCTTGGCACTAAGTCCTCTCTATATATTCTGCTATATAGGACAAAAGTGAAGCTTTATATTGTTGGGGCACGGTCTAATTACATGAAATGTGTCAATCAAAAGTCACATTAGTTCCATCTTAAAATCAACATTAAAAAATCGTAACGTACTGAAATTTTGAATTAGTGCACTTAAACTCTAAATTTAATGTCAGTCAAATGCTAACTGTCGTCTCGAACGTGACAAATAGTAGTCAATGATGATAGATTTATATTTGAAACTGTCTGGGTCTACTAAGCCACACTCTGTGTCAAAGATATTTTTTGATCTGTACCTTTACTATTTTTAAGTTACTATTTTAAAGTATTACACAACTTTTTTCTGTAACCTAACTAGACTAAGAACTACGACATCTATTTATATATAAGTAGTTCTAAAAGGAGTCCAACATTTTTTAGTTATTTATTATTAAAACAATAATAAGTACACTATACACATTATATTATTACACATTTTCGTTATAATCAAGATATACTGTTTACAATATTAAATAGAAAAGCTTAAGTGCCCGTCCATATAATAATTTTGAAGTGTAGAAGGCATAATCGATATAAACTCACCCACCTTTTATACTAAGCTCAGCCTACTATGAGAATCTAGTATCTAGTTGCACAGTTATTTATTTTTCGCATTAGTATCGCCATATTAGTAATATTATTGCTATCTGACGCAAGCGAGTCGGCTTAGTTTTTCCACATCGAGACACATAAAAAAAATAAATATAACTATTTTACCGTGTACAATTTAAAGTCATAACCGTCTCTGTGTACTATAAGACACATTCCCAATTAGTACATTGTACTTTTGTACTTCATTGTTTTACACTTACATTATACTTTTAATTGAAGTACATTGATTGTTAAAGGCCAGTCGTGGCCCAGTGGCACAAGCATGTGTGTAAACGACTGGTTGTGGGTTCGATTCCCACTCGAGGAGTGGAAATTATATTTCCATTTTCTTCGCTCTGGTGTCGAGGTAAAGCGCGGCATTAAGTTCCGCCACTTAACACGCAATGCCTCCGAATTCGGCGGAAAGTGGGGAACGGAGTATCTTAGTACTAGGTTCCCTCTGCCTACCCTGCTTTGTGCGGGATACAGCGTGAAGCTGATTGTTAAAGTAGAGGAACAGTACCTACATAGTGTCAAAATAAAGTATATTTTTATTGCTTTTCTCATGTTTTTATAAAAAAATGCAAAGAATTACAATTCCTTTATAATTTGTGTTTATTAGAGGCTTTTGGACGATATGACTCTAATAGTCAAAATTTCTAAAATAGAGAGATACGAGTAAAATGAAATCACACAAAATACATTTTCTGTGTACTGTATTTTTCTAATAAGTTATACTGTATTTCTAATATATTTTCTTATAAAAGTATACTATAGCCGAAATGCTGTACATTTTTTTTTAAACGAGTTCTGTTATTCTTGATCTTGATTTTGTTTCCTTTTCCTTTATTTTTTATTTTTTTCTTTCACGTATTATGTTGCTCGGTCAGTGTACTTAGCTACATGTATAAGAATCTTTATATTGGATAAATAGCCAGTATGGTTATCTTTATATTATTCAATGGTTCTTTGCAATGCAATAATTTATTACAAAGTACGGGTGGTAACCCTATAATATACTAGGACACAATCACAGCAACACTTTAGCCAACTGTAGAATTAATTCATACTATTTATTCCTCTTACATAAACGAAAACAGAAGTGCATGAACTCATAAACTAGAAATAGATATTATCGTTTTATAGAAGTATTCTTGCTATTTGCATTTGGCAGATGTATTCGTAACAATACACGCATTAGCGGATCACTGAACTTGGCAAGTTGCATCGTGATTCAGACCAAATGCACTACACTTGACGACATATACAGGAATAACTTTTGTATGCAATTGAAAATACGACCATTAAATACGTTATTTAGTACTGTTTTCTGTTTTAAGTTTGGTTGAATTGAAGAAATAATGTTTTAAATGGAGAGTGAGTCAGAATTTCTTTAGAGTTTAATGTTGTGATGACTGGATTATGGTAGTTTAAATTGTTGGTAGTTTGGCATTTCATTTTTGTACATAATTATTATAGAGAAAACCTAAGAAAATGAAATAATATAAATAAAATTTAACAATCTTAGATAATGAAAATTAATATTATAGGTATATTCAGTTTGGCCAGTCGTGGCACAGAGGCACAGAAGGCGGTGGAAAGTGGGAATCGGAGTGTCTTAATGATAGGTGCCTTCTGCCTCTACCTTGCTGGGTGCGGGATACAGCGTGAAGCTGAAAAAAAAATAGGTTTCTTTATCGTACATACAACGTGAACTGTGTTGTATTAGTATAATAGATATTTTTAAATGTGATTTTCATAGTTTATTTTATCTGTCACTCTTATTTTGTGAAGTGTGCAAAATGATATAATCTTCTAATATCGATTTTTTATATTTAGACCTGAATCTATCTAAATAGGCGGTCACATACGCGGCGTATAGCAGAATTCACAAAACCATATGTTGTTGTACAAAACCAGGGAATTCTTTATATTTCTTTAAATGTCCAGGACTACCTCGCTAGGGATATTTCTTTATAATGTTAAAACCCACAAGTTCTTGAACCCACAACGGGTCACAATAAATTTCATTATATTAACATCTAAAGATAATGATTGTCTTTTTAAACAAACAATAAATTGTAAATATAATAACTCGTAGACATGTTAACGCGTCAAATACGAGTTGCCTTAGCGACATGTATGTCAAATTCATGATTTTTAATATATTATAATATTATTCTTAAAAATATTACCATTATACTCGATATAAGCTTTAACTACATTTCTTTTTTTTTACAAAATTATTATAAAAACAATGTTAATAAGATCCTAAGTTTCCTATAAATTCCAAAGAAGAGCTCTTTCAAAAATAAACATTTTCAAGCTTTTTCCCATATGGGAAACCCCTAGATTTTGAGATATACCAGGGTAGTCCAAAAGAATCTAGGGGCAAGACAGTCTGTTCTCCATTTTGGCCCTAAATTCGAACTAGAACGTTAATAAAACGAAAGCTTTTTCTTCAAAGACATTTACAATAATTCAAAATAATTAAACATATTTTCATTTTGTTACAGATGAACAAGAAAGAGTACAAAAGAAGACATTTGTTAATTGGATCAATTCGCACTTATCAAAGGTAAATAAATGATAAAAGTTAAAAATATACATATTGTTGATTGATAATAATGTTATAGGTCAGTTATTATCACAATAATAATATTTAAGGCCACCGAGGCGCAAGGACAGCGTCTGACTGGGTTTTCTGGGGAGACAAAGCGCGGCGTTTAGTTTCGCCACTCTACACGCCATGTTTCGAATACTGGAGGATGGGATGAAGTGTGCCTTGACACTAGATTCTCTGTGCTTGATCTACTATGTGGGGAAAACAGAGCGGAGAAACGAAAGTAATTTAAGTACAGCTGCAGTTCAATATTTAGGTACAACGCCATTGATCGGGGGTTCGATTCCCACCTGAAAGATTTTTTCATTTATCCACCTTACCTAAGAAGAAGTTAGGAGTTTAGTTTCGCCACTCTGTACCCAATATATCGATTTTGGGATTGAATTTTTCCAAGTGGGAATAAAATCACAACCAATTGCGCCATACAATCAGACGCTGTTCAACTGCACCACAATGGCCTCTACAAATCCTTTAATATTTTATAAGAACTTATACAGTAGTATATTTTATAAGAACACTCATATGTTATACAGCGCATACCTCCAATGCGGATCGACGACCTGATTTACGACTTGCGAGACGGCACCAAGCTGTTAGCTCTCCTTGAAGTATTGTCTGGCGAAAAATTGGTAAGTTATTAGTATTAATTTATAGCAATTATATTTTATTAGTAAAGAGAAATTAATAAGGATCAAGAATCCTTTAAATATATTACATGCTTTAAAGAATAGGATAAAATATGTAGGTGACTTCCGAATTTTACTAGTCGAAATGACATTGTAAAATGAATTAAGAAATGTTATTAGTATCTCCTAAGTTACAATAAATACTCTTGACAGTAGATATCTACTTATGAAAATAGAGAATTTGATGAAATTTTCTTTTACCATTTTTATAATTTTTAATTTAGAGAATATATAACTTATTGAGATATATGTATATATTTCGACTATAATAAATTCCCAGTCACATGTCCACCGTGCTACAGGTGCGTCAAACAACATAATTGATTATGATTTTTTATAGCAGGCACATGTTTATTATTAATGTTAAACATGTATACTAACGACCCCTTTACATCTTCGCTGCGTGAACTATACAACTATAGTTGTTTCGTTATACTGAAACACTTAAACGTAGGTTTTTGAAAAATCAAGTATCCTATGTTATTAACTATATCTATGCCAAAATTCGTTACAATCGGTCAAGCGACTTACATTTTTTGTATAAATTTTTATCCCTTATTTTAATACTTTAGGCGTTCATTGTTAAAAAAGTAGCTTATAGTTGCCGCTTGATCTTGAACTATTTTTATTCCAAATTCCATTGAAATTGGGCATGTAGATTAGCCGTGAAAGCATAAAAGACAGACAGACTTTCGCATTTATAATATTATTATCGATATAGTATTACAAAAATATAATAAAAGAAAATTATATAGAAAATACAAAAGTATGAGCTTATTCATCGTTTATTTTATCAGAATACCCTAAGGATGCTCTCACGTTGGCAAACATCCATAAATATTACCACCGCATATCCGTTAGCCACTTGACAATGAATCGTTCGATGCGCCTTTATGTAGTACTAAGGCTGATACTTCAAACATTTCTCGAGTAATGCTCGAATAGATAGCATGATTGATGTTTTAACTGTTCACCGTGGGATTAATATATTTTATAGCCATCGTGTATCAAAAACTTCCGATATTAAATTATGTATATAGGTTCGAATCTTAGTTGAAGGAATATTTATGAAAATATAAAGATTATTGAATTACAATGTAGTATTCATGCCATAGATTTTTGGTTGAAACCTAGTGTTATAAAAGCAAAAAGTGACAATAGAATAATTTATTGGGTTTCCTTTATATTCTCAAAGTTGTGGAAAATCATAAAATAAGAGAAAGTATATTTTTTAAAAATAAAACAAAATGAAACAAGTAATTTGCATATAAAATTCGGGAAGGATTTTTTTTTAAATATTAAAATCGAATGAAAATTTTGAATAGTCCAATTAAAAGAGGGTAAAGCGCAGAAGGCCATATTTTTGCCAAAGGCAACGCGTATTATACGCCTCAATGGGTCATTAGTTAACTCAACTAGGCAATCTATAAAATTTCTATATAATTGTTTGTAATTTAAATTTTCTATATATTTTTAAAAATTAAAGTTATATTGTAAGCAATTATACTTAAATTTTTTAGTAAACTTATGTCTACAATATATATTAAGTTTGAAAAAGACATTTAAAGAAAACGTATAAAAATTTGAACGCAGCGGGCTTAGCACTGAACGCATGCTCAGTGGTGAGAGCGCCTGGACGGTATTCGGGAGGCGCGGGTTCGAATCCCGCTGCGTTTTAATTCTTATACGTTTTCTTTAAATGTCTGTTTCAATTTTCCTACGTGTGGAATAACACTTTAAAAATATTTAAAATTACCACCATAATAAATTATTAATCAAAGTCAATCTTTCCACTAGCCAATGGAACGCGGCCGTGTCCTTCGCCGTCCACATTTCCTATCGAATGCGAACACTGCTCTACGTTTCTTAGCGGGCAAGCGGATCAAGCTGGTCAACATCAACGCTGCTGACCTCGTAGATGGAAGGCCAGCTGTCGTCCTTGGTCTTATCTGGACCATTATCCTATACTTCCAGGTAATTATTGCTATCTTCCAGTCCATAATTGGTTTAAAGCTTTCACAACAATTAACATATTTAAGTACAAACATAACACAAATTTGAATGTATTTTAGTACACAGGTGCAGTTATTGTTCTTCTTTGGTAATAACGAAATAAGTAATCTCTGAAAGTTTTGAATTTCGACAACTTTTCGAAAGTAATAAATATTTTGGAAAACTTAACGAAAGTCATAAATAATACAATTTCTATATTTTTTGCAGTGACTTTAATAAGTTAAAAATATCTTTCAATTATATTCGATGATTATATAAAAACCTTGGTTCAAACATCAGGAAGTCCGATCGTTTATCAAAATAAATAGCACTTGATGGCATTTGACCTAGAGAAAGGACTTTCTATACACATTGTAGAGTTTAGATACAATCTTGAACACCCACTTTCTCTACTTTCAGTTTGCAATAGACTACATTGACTATAGTATTAGTAGATTACTTTACACCGAGAGTTTACAGTATTCATAAAGTCCAGTTATGTAGACTAATGTTTAGATAATAAGATAACACGGTTGAATGCACTAACTGTTAGCCAGTTCTAATGAGGATAAATCTGAATAGCTTTCAATAAAGAAGTGTTTGACTTGTTAATGAGGCAGTTATCATAAATTATATTGGACCAGATACATAAATGGTTTAATGTATATCTTAAGGTTTATTTGTAAAAAAAAAAATATTAAAAATGGCAGGAGATTATTGATATTAGTAAACACGCAGTGACCATGATTGACTGATCTGGGTAAAAAAATTAGCTTGGTCAAATGGGCGAAGACATTTAAAAAACTTTGAAGATTTTAAAAAATATTCATCGATTGGATAATCGGTGGATGTAATTTCTTCGTCTCCAATCTATTTATTTTTGCTTATTTAATAAAGCCTACTTCCTGCCTTCGCCTTGCATATCCCTGTCATAGATATATTCTCATTTTAATTGGCTTGATATATTTTGTTTGCGCAAGCTTCATTCAATATATTGGACCCACAGGAAAGAGGACGAGAGGTGGGTGAAATGCAAGCTTATATGTATTTGATGTATTTTTTAGATATACTAGTAGAACATTTGGATTGTGTATTTTGTCTTAAAAATGGTTAAATTTTATTTAATTAGGTATTAACTTAAAGAATAAAGTAGATAATGGTAAAAGTATTAAAGCAGGAAGTGATTTGAAAGAGTTATTACTTGTTTTCTATAGAACTTTCAACGAAATCTGAAATTTAAGTGCTTTATTGGCTTTTCCCTCTATCAATGTCCATTGCTATTTCATTTCCATTTGATTTTTTTTTTGCTGAAATTGGTTACCCTTACTACGTGTTAATACTTATTAAGTTTTAAGTGCTTAATAACAATTTGCAACCTTGTGTTAAACCTAGAAAGATTATACGTAGCGGGGTTTAAAGCTGTACCCTCTAAGATAACACGTTCTTAGACATGACAGTTGCTTCACCGGTTAGAACTGTTGTTGTTTTAACGAAAGAAATGTTACTGAGACTATCTTAAATAAAAATATTACGTACTACATTATAAGCATAGATAACTACATCATAACTATTTTTTCATGTATTTTTATGAATATCTAAACATTACGCTTACGAATTTATAATTTATTCCGTATAGATTGAAGAAAACAGTCGTGCATTGGAATACCTCAGTGGTTCACGATGCGCGTCCGTCATGTCACAAGAGTCAGGCGCCGCCACGCCGACACACAAGGCCGAGGACAGATGGAAGCAGGGCGCTAAGAAGACGCTATTGCAATGGGTAGCGAATGCTTTGCCTAAGTAAGTTATTTCTTTATGTATATATAATCAGATTAGTCAGAGAGAATGTAGTGTTGAGACACTCCGTTATCGATTTTTTGCTTAATAAGAGATCATTTATTGAATGTGAATCATTTTATTTTTGTCATCCTACGCTTTTTCAAACATAGCAGGGTAGTCAGTGAACCTAGTGTCAAGACACTCCGTCCTCTCTACTTCTACCCAAAATCGAGCGTTGCGTGTGAATTTTAGCGTTTTTGACTTCAAAAAGTATGTTAGTATATAGGTATGAACCCACTCGGTGATTCATTTATTCCTTTAAAATTTCTTGCTAGTTTTTAAGCTGTACGCTTTGGCTTATTTTGACAGTTTCAACCTCTATTATAGAACATTCTCTCTGACTACTTATACTTGTCCTATAAGTTAGGATTTACATTTCATGCCCTTATAGTAGTGTATTGATATTATATAAAGGAACCTCTTTAGGGTTAGTGAACTAAGTTTACTGTAGGCACTGGTAAATCTGGTTAAGAAACAAGATATTTATACTATAAGACAGCTAAATGAAATGTATTTTGTTTATAACTTAGTAATAAAATTATACCGATACATACAATTATTATACCGATAAGTATTTAAATTATTATTTTTGCATATTTCATAGTTAATATGTATCTATCTGTAATCTGTCTTGGATAATAATAAAATATAAATATAATTTGACTTAAATGCCATCGTAGCGCAGTTTTAGAACGCCTAATTGTAATCACGAGTGTTAGAGAACGGAGTGTCTTGACACTAGATTTACTCTGGCTATGTAAAATTGGGGCCAGTCGTGGCGCAGTGACACTAGCGTGTGGCTGAATTAACTGGTTGTGGGTTCGATTCCCACTCGTGGAGTGGAACTATTTAATATTTCCATTTTCTTCGCTCTAGTGCCGAGGCAAAGCGCAACACACAATGCCTCCGAATTCGGCGGAAAGTGGGGAACAGAGTGTCTTAACAATAGGATCCCTCTGCCTACCCTGCTGTGTGCAGGATATAGCGTGAAGCTCAAAAAAGGCAGCTTTACATTATGTAAAGCTGCCTTTTTTAAATTAATATCGACATATTAGATTAGATGTAAAACATACGACTGATGGGTTTACATGAAATCAACCGTAAATAGGACAGTCCGAGTTGAAAAGTAGTTTTTCAAACGAGTGAAATCCTGTAACCTTAGATTTTCTATACCCATCGATTTGCAGAAAGAGAGGCCTGGCCTAGCTTAACTTGCCTTGCACACAAGTATAGGCTTAAAGAGCCTCTTTTAGATGTATTGAACCCTGTGTCTACTAACAGAGCTACTCTCTATATACATAAACAAATTTGAAAAAGAAAACTAATATTGCCACTTCAAAATATACACTAAAAATGAACTGATGCTAATTCAAGGCAGGCTGAGGTCTTTTAGTAGATGACTTTAGAAAGATTTCAGATTTCTGTTCTACCTCCTACGCCTATTTCTACCACATCCAAATGAACCTTAAATCTACTCGTAGTGACTTCGTTAGAAAGTTCAAAGTATTAATTCACTTAATTTGCTACCAAAATACGTAGATATATAAAATCTTAATAAATAATCTAAATTATCTAACTTTAGATAAACATCATTAAATTTATTGTGGGAATTTAAAACTACTTTGTATTCAATATTTTGCGATATTCAAATTTATTTATAAATATTAAGCGTGTTTGCATTCTCAGATTTCAAGGAACTCCTTGGTCTCTGTGTCCAACGGCTTAGTAACTAAACCGGTCTTTGAAAGAGCATTTCTATTTGTAGCCATCAGACATGCTACCTATTTATAATATTGTGCTATTCAGTCTTGTACCACCTCTTCAATTTGGCTTAAATAGAACTCAATAAAATATATATTTTTAATTTCCACCTACTAGCGATTAAATTAGCCCACCTTTTAGATATTACCAATTAAAATAAAATACCTCATTTTACAACTAAAGAACGAATATAAACCAATATATCCACTTGTATGGGATTTAAACTTAGGCGTGGGTGGTGTAGACAATTTCGAACAATAACGACCAGCCCCTGTGTAACCTGACTGTAGGAAATAGTTCATATCGTTCAAAAAGTAAAGCTTAATTACATATACTATTCGATTACGATTACGTTTCATCCTAAAATTCCTTTTTAACTCTATATATATTATATTACTCACTCTATAAATGTTTATTTCAGAGATGCAAACATCCAAGTAACAGATTTCGGACCATCCTGGCGTGATGGTATCGCCTTCTTGGCCATAATCGATGCAATCAAAGCAAATTTGATTAATTTAGCTGAAATGAAAAGAAAAACGAACAGGCAGCGTTTGGAGCATGCCTTCGACGTGGCAGAAACTGAACTTGGCATTGCCAAGCTTCTAGATGCTGAAGACGTGGATGTAGATAAACCAGATGAGAGATCTATTATGACTTACGTGGCGCAATTCTTGCACAAATATCCTGAACCTAAGGTAATTTAACAGTAAAATAATATTAAATTCATATAACAGTTTTTATAAAATGAGTAATTATACTAGACTAATACAGTAGACTCTTTTAGAGTCTTATCTCGTAAATTAAATCAGCATGGATTATAAATTATGTACAAAATTTTCATTATCTAGTATATAATACAAAATTGATATCATATTATGTCAAAATATTTTATTTTATCTTAATTTTATTTTAAAGTTTTATATTTTGCATTATTTACATTAAAACATCATCAAAAACATTTATTTACAGACAACAGGACCAGATGCAGTAGCAGCTGTTCAAGAAGAATATGAAATGCTAAGAAATTGGCTTTCTGAGCGAGTTTCCATTATTCAAAGGCAGTATGACTCTAGGACATTGTCCCGACATTACGAAGACTATATTCAAGCCGAAAACGAACGTTTAGCGCGACAACCCGTATATCAGAAACTAGAAAAGCTTATGTATACACAGAGCTTAGTTGCCATTGCACCGAAATCTTGGAGAGAATTGGTAGAGCTGTGGATAGAACTTGAAAGGTTACATAGGAAATGGCTGTGGCTCTTAGACTCAGAATTACCTGGTGACTTTAGGACAGTTGGTGAATGGTTAGCCCGTGCCGAATACTTACTCTACTTCGATGAAATACCCACAAGCCTCGACGACAGAACAGCAGCTATTATAAGTGAAAAGTTAGAAGAGCACACTTCCTTCTTCGCAGATTTACCAGAGATCATTGACCGATTTGAAGCAGCTTTACATTCTCCTGATGCATCCAAAATACCAGCTGAGAGACTTCAGTATATGAAGGAGCGGCTTCAAACGGTGCAACGAGCTGCCCCGCAAAGAAAAGCCAGATTAAAGTACCTTGAACATAAATGTTGCATTGTGGCCTTCACTGAGCTTACCAAAGCGAAATTGGCTGCGTGGACCGGCAAGTACGGCAGAATTGATCACGCTCGTGCACTATTAGAAGATTATGATAATTTTGTTACAAAAAATAAGATTTTCCAAGAATTTGATAGGGCGTATATTGACATTAAGCAAGTTGCTGAAGAATACAAGAAAGTCTGTGAAGTTGACAGAACTGAAGCGAGAGAGATTGACTCATTTTTAAGAGAAGTTTCAGAAAATTGGAGACGCGTTGCATCGGACGTCAGATGCGCTAAAAGTGTTTTAGAAGAAGTAATAGCACATTGGGAGAGGTGGACGAATCTATCAGACCAATTTACGTCATGGTTGGACAAAGCCCAGCACATGTTAAGAGTTTCAGAGGACGAAAGACTAGAATTTTTCCAAGATTTGACAGTCTGGAAGGAAAAGCATCAGCTATTAGGTGATGCAGCTGGGTTTTTAGCAGCTACATGCTCTGAAGAAATAACGACAGAGATAAAGAGAAAATACGTAGAAATCACTGAGCGATGGGAACGTATTTGGGAAGAAGCCGAATGGTAAGTTAGGATTTTCATCAATATTTTTACAAAAAATTGTAAAAAAAAATATATTTTTTTAAAAAACATTAAGTAATTAGAAATGAAATTGTTTAGACATCACATTATAGACCAAAAATAAGACAAACTGAGGTAAATCAAAATTTGATTTTTTTTTGCAGTTACGTACGTGGTGGAGATGCACTTCGCCATAGAAGAGAACTTAATCAAGGAATACAAAACTTAGACTCTTGGCTCTTATCTGCTGAGAATCTTCTGTCTAGCCAACCAAAAGGAACGACTGAAAGCATTCAAGCATATATTGACCAACTCTTGCAGTTAAACTCGGAAATAGAAGAAAATGAAGAACTATTTAAATCTATTAGCAGGTAATGATTATTTAAATGATTTGAATATTAAGGTATTTTTTGCTATTTATAAATATAATTATTTAGTTTAAAAATTGCACAAGTCAATTTTAATATCAGGCAAAACCAATTTTAACGTCAAATACATATCGTACTCAGTGTTTTTTACATGCAAGCGGACCTAAGATATCGATCGGCCTGTCCATTCCATACTACAATTTAATATACTCATAAAATCAAAAGTATTCGTATATTTTACATTTTAAAGGGAGTTCACACACTCAGAAAATTGAAAGACATTTATTAAAAATGTATTATATAACATTAGAACGCTACAGGATTCGAACCCGCTCCTCTTGGGAAACCGTCCTATACGTTTTCTAAATATGTCTTTTTCCAAAGTATTTCTGTCTTTTGCGTTCGTATACTGTACGTATAGCGCCATCTCTCTCGCACACACGCCAGTCATAGCGAATAGGCGAGCCGTGATTCAACAGCTTACAGCCAATCACAGGCCAGTATAGGCAGAATTGAAGATTTAAATTTCCAATATGGCGAATTTGTTTTAAATAAAGAGTACCTAATGATTTAAAACTGTCATGCAACGTTTCCACGATTTCATTTTAATATTTTTTTATATATTTTTTGTTGTAATTTCACGCTGTTTCTCGAAAGCCGGTAATTAGGACACATATAGGGTCAAGATACTTCGCGGAGCTCAACGCCGCGCTTAGTATCTATGGATTAGTTAAATTATTGTTATTTTTTAGCTTTAATTAATACCTAATAAGCGCGTTTCTTCTCTGCTATATGGGAAAAATCGTGTAATTATAGAAAAACATACTTTTTTTCTATAAATTAAACTATTTTGAATTACTTAAGTGCCGACGCTCAAAGAGCATTGTTTACAATATTTTAATTATATAAACTTTTTTCAATGATTCTGGTTTTTCAAGAAATGCAGCCGAGTAAAACGTACTTCCTGTACGCAATACGAAATAAAATATGTTTTAAAAAATTCATCAGATAAATCGTGTAAACTGTTGCTGACTTGGACGACCTGTTAACGTCTTACAAAAAGGATTAAATAATTATATATTCCTTAATCCATATGTACCTGAGGTGAATTTGTAGAATGAAAAATGAACTCTTACCGAATTACACTTTCTTACCCACAGTAGTAGAGAGAACCTAGTTAGTTCACTCCGTTCTCCATTTCACGCAAGAAAATCATAATTAACTTCTTAATTACTTGTTAAGTACCATAGACTAACGTTTTATGTCTCTAGAGCAACTGAAATTTTAATATAACGATTTCCCTGAATGAGATTTGAACTCAAAACTATCCCGTTTACCGTCAGATACAGTTTTACTGTGCCACGAAGGACATTTTTCGTTAAATATAAACGTGAATAAAACAAGGATAGTGAGTCAGTTGGTACTAAGCAGGTGCATGTCAGCTGCCTGGTAGTAAAAATTAGCAAATTATTAAGAAATTTCATATTTTTTTTACATTTAAATATTTGTCGTTTGTCGTAGGTATTTTGTTTTAGTTATTTTTAGTAAATGTAAATGTCAGTTAACGTTCTTCGCTATAACTTATCTATTTCATGGTATTTTATTTCATACGTTATTTTATTTCATGGTTTTTTAAATAGTGAATATGAATTGCTTTTATGACCATATTTTTTTATAATATGAATACTTTTTTAATAATAGCGCATTGACACAGTCTATAAATAAACAAATTTAATTTTCCCAATCTAGTAAGACATACGTTGCGTTGAGTTCCATAACCTTTCGGTATCTCAAATTGAGTTCGAAAGCAGAAAAGAGTGTCTTGACACTAAGTCCTCTCTGTCTATGCGGCTATGCGATAAAAACGTGAAGCTGACTTTTGTTTGTCGTTTTCATTTATATTTAAATATTAGGTTCAGTATTCAGACGTAAAATTATATAGAAACAAGAAAGCAGAAGTAAAACTATTATTAAAAATAACAAATAATTTTAATTTTGACAAACAATTGCCATTACAATGTTATAATACAATATATTGTTATATCCATTTTGCATACTAAGTACCTACTGTAAGTTTTCGTGAGCAACACTTGTCGAATTTTAATTAATATTTGTCACTGAAATTGCCAAGGTGATAAAAGTAGCTGTGTTCACTTTAAATACATAAGTATATATAGACATATTAAGTACGAGCGGCCCGCTTGCGGCTTCGCCGCGTGAACTACATAACTGCTTCGTTATATTGCAAACCTCGGGGGTGGGTTTTTGAAAAATAAAGAAGCTTATGTTTAAGCTTAAATTATCAAGTATATTTTTGCTAAAATTCATTATAATCGGTCAAGCGGTTTAGATTTTTCATATAAACTTTCATCCCCAATTTCGACCCTTTAGAGGTTGATTTTTGAAAAAATAAATAGCCTATGTTAGACCCAGTCACTTTTACTACTTTCATTCAAAATTTCAACCAAATCGGACCGGTAGATTAGCTGTGAAAGCGTGACAGACAAACACACAGACTTTCGCATTTATAATATAAGTATGTATAGTATGGATGGATTGACGAGATGTATGTATGTCTGTTTATTTAAATGATTTTTTAACGGGCTTTTATTAACCTACTATATATATCAATCTATCAATCAATCAATATACGAAAACTTTTAAAATTACTTATATTGATATGAACTACTTCTTGATATTATATTTGATTGAAAATTAGCATGAGTCTGGACCCGATGATAGTATTTGTAGATTTCATACTATAAACCTCATTTCCTTGTTATAACGAGCAGGAGTAACGAGTAAATGTTTTAAATCACGTTACTTTTAATTTATTTTTTAATTTATTCTAAAATAAACGAAAAAAGGAATTAGTCTATATAAACTAAACCAGTATTCAATTATATTATTAAAAAAAAAATCTTATTCTACAAAAGGTATTATACAACTTATTGCAATTTAGAGAGAAAAAACGCGATTGTGCAACTGATTTTTAAAAACAACACAAATAGAATAGCGACTCGAAAAAAACTATACTAACAATAGTAGAAAAACTAACAAAAAATACAAGCGCCATTTTAAAAATCAATATTAAAAATGTAAAATTCATCTTTATTTCAAAGTAATAAGGCAGGAAACTAAGAATTTAAGCGAAAACGTTTTAAAAAATGATGTGTACAGACCAACGAGACGATGACAAGTAGTTGATACTCTGCCAAAGTTTTCAAACTTCCGGGTTTGAAGGTGTTACTTAATCGATAATTTAAAAGAGATTCGTTAAAAATAAGGATTTTTAGGTCGTATTATTGCGTAAAACGAGAAAAACAGAGTGTCTTAACACTAATTTCTCTCTGCCCAGTAACCCTGAATATCCCAAAAGACGTTAAGTTTCATCACAAAAAAAATAATAGTTTTTTTAAATGGACAAAAAATAATATTTATTACTTCCTGTATACCCGTTATGGAATATATGAAGGCAAGATGAGACGAATTACTCTTTTGAACGTCCTCTAGGCCGTTTGTAGGTGATATTAATTACTGATGCCAAAATATTTTACATTTTTTCTACGAATTACTTATGTATACAACATGTTGCATATTATTGTTTTTGCAGCTTCATGCTTTTCGTTAATATGAAGCAAACACTTTAATACATATTATAATAGTCAGCGTTCTTGTGATAACAGACATAACCTAGTGTCAAGACTCTATTTTTTCTACTTGCTGCTCGAATTCGATATATTTGCTGTGATAGTTAAATATGTGGGAGATATACAGAGATATATGGAAATTTCTTTAAACACTTTTCCTATAGTATTTTTCGCATTTGTAATTTGAAACCTTTATATTAATCTAATTTGAATTGTAAAATATCAATTTAAAAATTATTTTATTTAAATAACCAACACTGTAGGAGCTTATAAGACTACGAAATAACTTGGCAGAACAGTAACCGGAATATAAGTGCATAAGTAAATAGTATTTGGCATTGTAACATCCTATAGAAAATTTGACGTAAACCTGAGTAATATTTTCAGTGACCATGAAAACGTATTATAATTGACAAATAATAACATCCTATTCGTACCGATGTTCTTGTTTATATAAAGTAAATATACACGACCTTGGTTCTTTCGCATATGAATTAAGTAAAAAAATACAAACCTGCATTCCGTCTGTCCATGTATGTATATGTATTAAACTTACCTCCTTATTTGAAGAAAAGAAATGTATACTATTTTAAATAAAGGGTGTTAGAAATTTGAAGTGAGAATAATTAATAAGAGCTTATGAAATTACTTAATAATGGTTTTTTATACGCAATTGTATTGAAATCATAAATAACCTAATATAAGTTATACATGACTCTAATACAATTGAGAAAGAAATACATAAAGAATTTACATATAAGAATATCTTATATGTAAATTCTCACATTCAAATAAGAACGATAAATATATTTAGAAAACTTATAGATATTTACAGCAACAAGCAACAGAAGCGGGATTTAATCCCACGCCTCTTAGAAACCGTTTAGCATATGAGCATGACTTAGTGCTTTGACAGTTTTCAAGAGACGTTGCTTCAAATCACACTACATTTAAATTTTAAACAAATTCTAAAATGGTTTATCTTTCTTTCTACTTTCGTTTTCTATTCTTAAGTATGAGAATAACACTTAACATTATATATTAAAGACCACAGATATTTACATCAAACTCGAACCGGAATCGAACCTACACTCGAAGACACACGACACCCATACTCACTTCTCATAAGCCTCCACCAGTTCTTTGACATTCCTCTCAGTTTCAGAGGCAGCTTCTTTAGAATGCGGTTTCAATAGAGTTATGACTATGTCGGCGTGTTCCAGCAAATCGTCCTTAGTTTCTTCCAGACTTGATACTTCACTTTGTAATTCCTGCATGATAATAGTATTATTTTGAACAATATGGTTTAAAGTATGGCGAAAGATAGTCAAAAGAAATGTTTAAAATAAAAAGTAACTTGGTTCATTTTTTGAACATCAAATAATTTATCATTTAGTTAACTAAAGTAAATGTTATAGACCTGAAAAAATAGCGGAAGAAACTCAGCATGACTTCTTTCTTTTCTAATCAATTTAATTTTGCTTAAAATGTGTGATATATGATTTCGTAGATTATGCTAATCATTAAGGAAAACTAATTATAATTCTGATTGCAATCAACGATTTTGTGTTAGAACACCGATTTTCTATCGTCATGTTAAAATATTTATCATACTTATATGCAAATTCTTTGCGCAAAAAATCACAATATAATAAGGGACATGTGGCCCTCGTGGCGCATTGTGACAGTGTTTGACTGCAAACGACATGATTGTGGATTCGTTTACCACTCGATGAAATTATAATATTTAAATTGTCATTCCTTTGTTCTGTTACCACTCATTATACATTTCTATTTCGGGTGGAAAATAGACAACATTAGGTCTTCTTAACAACTACAAAAAACTCACTAAGAACTAAATATTCCCAGTACTTATTACATATCAATGCCACAAAAAAATATTGTTAGCAAGTATGGACAATCTTAACCTAAATCATTGACGATAAAATATAAAATGAAACACTTTTTAAAATCCTAACCCATTTTTTTAAACTAACAGCTAATAGGTAAGTATAAATAATATCTCACCTGTAATGCATGCCTAGTGTCCAAAGCGCGACGTCTTGTAGCGGGGCTGGCGTCCAACTGACGAAGACGGTCGTTAGCTGATGTGATTGATGAGGAGAGGCTTCTCTGAGCGTCCAGGAGTTGGGACCAGCGTTGAAGCTGGTTGTCTGCGGTTCTGCATCGTTTTGCTAATCCTGTGGAATATATAAGTTAATTAATGTAAAATTAAATAAAAATATATAATTTAATTAATGAAAATGAAACATCTTGATAAATGCAATCGTGACGTATTTTCTCGAGTGTGACTTAAGTCCACTCAGGCCTAGGTTTGTATACGACTATTAACCACTATCATAAACATTATTTCAAAACATCCAAGTTAAATTTTCATTTTTTTTATATAGTAATTTATTTACATATAATAAAACAACTATAAAAACAAATAATCTTACCATACATACCCTCACAAGCCACATTCCACCTATCACCCAACGCCCTGGTCTTCTGTTCCACACGCTCGCCGCTAGCGGCGTCAGCGCCGCTGCAGAGCTCGCGAGCCCGCTCCCGAACCACGTCGAGGAGCGGCTGTTGATTCTATTGTGGAAAGGGAGTAAAATACTATAGGCTCTGTGTATTTTAAGAAGAAAACACGTTTTTTACGCCAAAGTGTCAAAGCATCCGTTGTGGGAAGGCAGTAAAATTGTGAACTTTAAAAAGAAAACACGTTTTTCAAGCAGTCAGAGAGGTCTAGTGTCAAGACACTTCGTTCTCGAATTTCAACCAGAAATCGTGATATTGCGTGTTGAATGACGGAACTCATCGCTTCGCTTTGCCTTAGATAGTAGAGCAGAGAAATGAAAATAATATAGATATAATCTTTTAAGTGAGTGATATCTAATTTAATCGCGTTTAGAGACAGACACTATCGCATTGTACCTTACCTTACCGATTAAAAAAAACGAAAATCAAATTTATGTATGTAGAAACAAAACGCGAGTTCACTTATGAGAGTTTATTTATTTAGTTTATTTCTCTTCTCAGGTAATAAGAAAGTGTAACGTTGAATTCCACCACTCAACACGCAATATATCGATTTCAGCCGAATTTTTAAGAACGAAATTTTTTAGCACTATTTTTTTCTGGATAAAGAGTGAAGCTGAAAAAGAGAAAATTATAATTATGCCACTATGTCTTAATATGTCTGTTTTATTAAAATATTGCAATTCTTACACAATCTGTGGAATAAAATAAATATTTGAAAAACATATGTATATTTTTTATAGCTTCACGCTATATCCCGCGCACAGCAGGGTAGGCAGAGGGAACCTAGTGTTAAGACACTCCGTTCCCCACTTTCCGCCGAATTCGGAGGCATTGCGTGTTAAGTGGCGGAACTTAACGCCGCGCTTTACCTCGACACCAGAGCGAAGAAAATGGAAATATTAAATATTTCCACTCCTCGAGTGGAAATCGAACCCACAACCAGTCGTTTACAGTCACACGCTTGTGCCACTGGGCCACGACTGGCCACTGGTATATTTTTTCTGTGCTTTATATTGTAAAATATAACCAAAAACAAAAAATATTTGTTTTTTTTTGCTAAAACAATGTTAACAAGTAAGAATACAGCGAAATACCTTAGAAACTCGATTAAACAGGCGTGGGATCAAAATGGCGTTACATATCAAGTGTTTACAATACAATGTTATCAGGTATGCGATGACTGATAGTGAGATAACGATCGCCTTATTCAAGACTCATGCTGGTTAGATGATTGCAATTTTTTTTATGCTATATTTACATGTATTCGGAACTGCGTATATTTAGAAATATAAGATTTGAAAATTTTATCTTACTCATAAGAGATTTTAAATTTAAAGATCTTATTGTTTTTTGATCTTATTGTATTGAGTTTATGTAAAGGATAATTTATGGCCCCATTTCGCGAAAACAATTTTTCACTAAAAAGAAACACACAAAGTCAATATTTGTTACAAAAAAATGTTTTTGATTATAAAATTAGCTATGTCTTAACAAAAGTTGGCTTTATAATGTCTTAATTTTGTATAATTATTTATTTTTTTTCTTTTTTTTAGCTTCACGCTGTATCCCGCACACAGCAGGGTAGGCAGAGGGAACCTAGTGTTAAGAAACTCCATTCCCCACTTTCCGCCGAATTCGGAGGCTTGCGTGTTAAGTGGCGGAACTTAACGCCGCGCTTTACCTCGACACCAGAGCGAAGAAAATGGAAATATAATTTCCACTCCTCGAGTGGGAATCGAACCCACAACCAGTCGCTTACAGTCACACGCTTGTGCCACTGGGCCACGACTGGCCACTATAATTAACTTAATATAATGTCTTAATTTTGTATAATTATTTATTTCCAACATTCAATACATATAATAAACTTGAAACTGCAAATTATATTTTTTTCAGTTACACACAACATCCCTTCACTCTTATTCTTCAAAAGAAAGTATTTCAAACAAAATTCCATTAAGTTTTCTCATGAGCGTTAAGTTGACCATAACTAAAGAATGCAATGTTTATATTCACACGATAACAGTCGCCATCGGCAGATCGTTTGTTTAGATTTTTAATGTAAACTTTTATACACTTTATGTAACTTTTATACACCTCATATATCTTTGCTCTGGTTCTAAATGTGATTTTAAATTCGTTAGGTAGAAATAGGAGATATCTATAGGAGGACCGAGCTCCTTCCCTGCAATTTGATGGGCACCGACATGATAAATGAGCTCCATGAAAAGCTAAACAGTATTATTTTATAAATAAATAATGCTATAAGAGTTCTATGAACATCATTCATCAACTAAAGCCAACTTATTTCACTTAAGTTTTGACTTGTGTATATCTATAAATTCATACAAAAACTGCGCGGGCAAATATTTTGTTCTCTACTGTGTATGTACCAAATAAATAATTTATTTAAATTCTACACTTGAAATTGATATAATTTCCAATTTTTTGAGTAAAAAACACAACACAACGCTTTACATTTAAAACGACTAGTTACTACTATACTAGTCTTGCAACAACAATATTCAATAAATAATTAATATTCAGTGTATATACAGTATACAACATAAGAGAGAATTGCAAACCCAAATTTGGTTGGTTTCATAAATTTTCAAAGAGGAAAACCAGTACGAATGGAGGCGAGCGTCGCAACTAACCTTGAATAGTGGCACGTTAACTCATTGTTTCTATTTATAGACGCGGTCAGTTTGGTAACCTGCATCTGAACTTGTGTACAGTACACACAACATTATTATAGCTTTTGTATTTATTTTGGTGTAAATACTAAATATACAAAATATATGATAATTTGTGTATAATTTCACATATTACATGTCTAAAGTATATAATACATGTGAAAATATGAAGTCAACAAATAATATATAGTACGGTAAATGTTATTACATATTACCGAGTAAATAAATTGGTAAATTTTAGAGGTAAAAGTCCGAGCAGTATTTTGATAATTATAAATTTTGAACACATTGCCTCGGTAAAACTCTAGTTTTTCCTTTTACGAAAAGAGTTAAAGGATGTTTAGTTAGGTAAC
Source organism: Dryas iulia moderata (assembly GCA_019049465.1). Classification (NCBI taxonomy): domain Eukaryota; kingdom Metazoa; phylum Arthropoda; class Insecta; order Lepidoptera; family Nymphalidae; genus Dryas; species Dryas iulia. The sequence goes on from CM032418.1 coordinate 2,179,801, forward strand.
ATAATACAGTTTAGAAACTGTTCAAAATTTTACCATCATTGTCATTACTTCAGTACAAACGAAGTGTAGGATTAGACTCTACTATGCATCATTCAATTTCACCAAGAATGAGTTCACAAAAAGAACAGAGTATTTTGACACTATATTCTACGTCCCGAAAGAAGAAGAAAATGCATGACAAATGAAAATGTAATGATATATGAGCAACATTTGCTGTAGTTGCATTCCGTGCTAATTATACTTCTAAACTAACTGAAAGGATGACTAAATCATTACAGCAAAGCACGTTAATTAACGATTTCCTTCAAAAGTGTGATAAAGCAGTTGTTTATTTTTGTTTTTTTATTGTCTTATATTGCATCTTTAAATCTCAATATTTCTTTGAGCTTTGATGATATTAAAAAGAAAGACCTCATAAATTACACTCATGGCATGGAAAACGGAGTGTCTTATCACTAGGTTCTCTTTGACTACTTTACTATGCGTGAAAATGTTAAAATTTATTATAAGTAACACTAAAATCAACTATTTGAAGCTGAAATGAATATCCGTATGTGAAGAGAATGAAACTAAATGCACTTTCATGTATGAAAACAATCTCGTATGACCACTTGTTTGGTAATACTTGAAACTGGTTTATATTCGATATTCGACCTATATATAACTTAAGCTAAGTATATATACACGAGTATAATATATAAATATGATAAATTCAATTACTGTAGTATTCATTAAATATTTTTTTTTTCCAGCCACACGCTGCACCCCGCACACAGCAGGGAAGGCAGAGGGAACCTAGAATTAAGATACTACGTTCCCCACTTTCCTCCGAATTTGGAGGCATTGCTTGTTAAGTGGCGGAACATAACGCCGCGCTTTGCCTCGATACCAGAGCGAAGAAAAAAGGAAATATTAAATATTTCCACTGCTCGAGTGGGAATCCAACCCACAACCAATCACATGCTTAACAGTCACATGCTTGTACCACTGCGCCACGACTGGCCCCAAATTAAATAATTAATATATAAAATAGTAAAAGTAGGTATATTATAATCTTGTAATATGCGTATAAAAAAGAGAGTTAAAATATTTTAATTTCTCGCATGAATTACTTACCTATAGATAATTGCAGGAATTACTTACCTATAGATAATTATTATTTATATCTTAGTTCTAAGCCTAGTTAGATAAAAGAAAAAGTTGTAAATGTCAGAAAAGGCTAACAAAAAGTACGGACCACGTGTTTGTAATCAGAAAAAAAAAATGACCGCACGAGTGTGTATTATAATATATACATATATAAGTATATAAATACATAATACAAAAGTATATAATATTTACAAAAATAACAATTAAAATTTTGGTCACACACTATGAAACGCGGATGGAATTCAAGATAGCATTGATAATAAAATATGACTGCATTATCAAAAATAAACGTGTTTTATTACAACAAATTACAGATAAAAGATTGTAATTTTGCTTAGTAATTTTCTCTCTTTCTAAAAATTATTTTCTCTTCTATGAAAAACAAAGGGTAATGAGTCTGTCTGTACATAAGTAATCTCTATGTAGAGTCGAAATTTAATTTATTTAAAAACTATTATAAGGTATTTTCTATGACTTTAATAGAACTTGATGTTTACTATTCAAGCACTTTGCATCCGCTTTTTTATTTGTATTCATAAACGATTGAGTCCCCGAGTCACGCTCCACGAATCACGATAACAACAAAATTTATATAACTTTACATTAAATACAGTGAATTTAGCACATTTAGTAAATTTAACCTTACATAAAATACACTAGATTTAAACAAAAAGATTGTATTATGCAAAAACGGAACAACAATATAAACCAAATAGAAAAATCTCGTTCAAATCACCGACCGGCATTTCACAACAACTTGTAACTCACCTTCCTTTTACGCGGAATTTTGACACTTTATAGGGAAAATATATATAAAAAATATATATTTTTTTTAAATACTTATATACAATATATCTATGTTATAACGTAATCACACTGAATGTATGAGAAATAAATAAAATATAAGATAATTTTATGTGGCGTTCTCATTGCTGTGTGTACAAACTACGACTGGCGAGCCATGACTCTGTTGCATGACATCATCAGTTAAGGGGAACCGCACATAATTGAACGATTATTCTGACCCTATGCGGTTTTGCTTTATTATATTTTGATTATTTCCTATATATATTTAAATATACTTAAAAAAATTATTAGATATAATTTTTTGAGAAGAAATATTGACCCCCTCCGATGACCCCCTCATTAGGAGGAGAATAGAGAATGGAATCCTTTGACACTAGTTTTTCTCTAACTAACTGTTCTGACTGTAAAAAGCATAAAAGCTGCTTTTTTATATACATATATTTTTTACTATATATTAAAGTCTTTAAATAATTTTATAATAAATTTATAAAATAATTACTGCGATTAATTAATTAGTGATAAGAATTGCAAATAATTGTTATTCAATTTCTGTTTCTAGGTGACTATAATAATTAATGCTAGTATCGTAATTATACTGAACACTAAAAAAAATAATAAATATATTCCAAAAGGGACCAAGATAGAGCCCTACGAGTAAATAATTTAAAAAATACCTTAGTTTTCTATATAAATAAGGGAAGCTAGTACTTTGTTCCATTTTATATTTCGCAAATTTAGGTATGAGGAGTTAAAGTGACACCCAAGAAAAAATAAATCAAAAACATCGGTAATTCTTCTCTACTCAATTCTTTTATAGGTATATACTAGAGTATGCAGAGGTAACCTAATGTTGAGAATTTATTGGATTACGAAAATCGGGTTTTAAATTATAACTAAGTAAATTACAAGATTTTCCAAAAATATAAGATTTTAATTATTATTATTTATCAAACGTAAAAATTTTAAATATGAAATGAAAATAAAATCTAAGATTACGAAAGTCTTGATTACGTAAGGGACTTAAAAAAGGAAATCTAGTGTTGGGACTTGTTCCTAGTGTCTTAACACCGCCCGGAGTGCTTTGCTTTGCCAGAGTGGGTAAACGAAAATATGTGCTTTAAAAATAACAATTTCCGCGAGTGCCAATCGAATTCAACTTTTGCACTTAAAGTCAAACACTATTTATTAACATAAATTCATTTATAATGTGTTTCCGTTATAACTTATAACAAAAATAAAAGGTTTTTTTTTATTTCTTATTCTTATTTCTACGGAGTGTTTTTTTTTTTTTAGCTTCACGCTGTATCCCGCGCACAGCAGGGTAGGCAGAGGGAACCAAGTGTTAAGACACTCCGTTGTGGCGGGACTTAACGCCGCGCTTTGCCTCTGACACCAGAGGAAATAGAAATATTAAATATTTCCACTCCTCGAGTGGGAATCGAACCCACAACCAGCCGTTTACAGTCACACGTTCGTGCCACTGCGCCACGACCTGGCCCCTAATAATAAAAGGTTAAGGCCCTATAATTTCAGTTCATAACTCACAAAGATGATAGTATCCCAGTATCAAAGCTATTATGTGGAGCACATTATGTTCATACAATAGTTTACAGTCGTAGACTTCCTTTGCACTGCAGTAACTGCACTACATGTACATACATACATACATACATACATTAGACACGACCTGCCCAGTGCAGTGCAACGACCGAAATTACGCAAGGCGGTTAGAGTAAATATCAAAGTTTATATCAAAAGACATTTTCGTGGCTTGTATGGGGTGTATTTAGATCTATAGTTGTATATTAACATAGATCTATCTAGATCAGGGGCGTGGAATTTGGAGCCGGAGTAATAACTTTATGCGACCTGCCAAGCGTTTTTAATAAGTATTCTCCTGTTCCTTTTTCTATATTATTAAGAAGTGTAGCCAAATATTTACAATTTAAGTTAGGCTGACTGCTAAAAAACTGCTCACTGCAGATCTAGACCATGTTTAGATGTATTTCGATCGTTTTGAGTGCAGTACGTATTTGAATAGAAAAATATACAAAAAAGAAAATAAAATTTATTCATAAACGTTATAACTTTTTAAAAAAGTATAATTTTTTCCCTCAATTGCATTACGATACTGCTTTAGAAACTTCTCTACGATTTATAATTTATTTCCAAACTAAATTTTACAGAATTATATTTCAGCTAACATACAAAAGTTACGCTAGAATAAATAACGCTGGAGCGAAAGTAGAAGTACAACGAATAACCGTACCTCATGTATTGTACTAAAGCATTGAAAGGAAACAGTAACCAAAGAAACCGCAGAATAGGATATTTATGTGGTCAAAGTGAAACATGCTAAATGTTACAAGTAGTGCAGTTGGAATATCTTTCGTTAGAAATAGGTTCATTTTTAAATATGAATTATTTTATTATGAAAAATAATAAAGACATTTCTTGTTAGCGTTGAATTCTGCTAATCCGATTATTTATTCCAATATAAGCTGATAGAGATCCTTAAAAAATGTAAGGTATTGTGAGATTCAAAGTTTCCGAAACGATTTTACCAATAGCGTTAAAGTGACAGTTACTGAAATGGGCTAAACCGCTTAAAATGAAATTTTACGAATGTACTTATTATACTGAAAGAAAAAGTGATTTCGTGCATGTTTTAATTAAAAATATATATTTAAATTTAATTTTATTATTCTAATTTCTCAAAAAAAACACAGTAGCGACTTCGGCCACTCAATACACAATATCTCAATTTTGGACGGAAAGTGGAGAGAGAACGCAGTGTTTCTGCATACCCATGCATGCTATGTGTGTTAGAATGACACTTTAAGCCTACCAAAAATATTATAGGAAAAACATAAAAATTTGGATACATTAGGATTAAAACCAGTGCAGTCTTACTCAATTTCTAAATGCGTTGATTCGAGTCCGGTCTTAAATTTTATACGTTTCTCTAAAATACATCATAATTTAATTTTAAAATATTACTAACTTCATTTAAACATGTCGATAATATTGATTAAATAATTCGCAACGTCCCGTCGTCGCCTTAACAGTCATAGGACGTGAGGTGAATTAATATGAGCCGCTAACTCAATTTGGCGCTTCTGCAGACTCCATTATTACGAATGCGATCCATGTTATCAAAACGTTGATATGTATAATATACATATTATAAAGCAAATGTTAATTTTGCAACTGCATAGATATAAGAAATTCAGAAAAGTTCATAAGGAATTATTGCGGTTTCTCATAATTGCGTCGAAGCCGTAAAAATTTAGTAGAGCAAATTCGCTCATTAGAAAAAATCTTTAATAAAATCGATTTTCTCCATGTAAACTTAAAATATGCAATAAGGGCTAAAATATCTTTTTACAATTAGTATAAATTTAATAACAATCTAACTTTCATCAGCCATATAGATAGTATTTCACAATACTTTATCGTCTTTACTATATCCGGGGAATACCCAAACAAAAAGCGAAACTACTGCCATCTTTGGAATAGATGTTATAGTTGACATCTTATACTCGGGGAATTACCGGATCGTTTCTAGTATACTGAAATATGTTGAAATGCATTGCGTAATATACATTTTATAACTTCTCTCTATATACATATATGCATCTGTTTTATTTTCTAGGGCAAACAGAAAAAAGTTAGTGCATGACTTTATAAGAAAAAAGTACCATCAAAACTATTTAACATACAATGAATATCATGAATGAATGATAGATCGTGTATTACTTGAACTGGGACTACATACAGACCTTACTAATATATTATTGATATTAATAACTTTTTATAGCTTCACGCTATATCCCGCACACAGCAGGGTAGGCAGAGGGAACCTAGTGTTAAGACACTCCGTTCCCCACTTTCCGCCGAATTCGGAGGCTTGTGTGTTAAGTGGCGGAACTCAACGCCGCGCTTTACCTCTTATTTATATAATAACTTTTTTGTATTTTCATTATTAAAATTGAGGTGTAAGACTCGCTTAGTGTCTTCTACATATACATTCAAAGTCAAAGCCAAATAATTTTATTCAAAATAAGAAGTTACATGCTTCATTTTTTGAAAGTATAAGTACCTACTAGAAGACAAAGCAAGTACCTACCAGCTAACAATATTATTTTTTTATCACAACAAATATGAAACATGAGAAAGCAAACGTATGAATGTAATTCGCTTAAAATATGCCATAATCACGACTCAGACGTCTCAATTTCGCAATACATAATACAATTGTTGGTTTTCACGTTAAACGGGTGACAATGGATCGGGTGCACTAACCTCGTTCAATATTGCTCGCTACCTTTTATTGTGGAGCATTCGAGTAAATCGGTTACTTGGTTACACAAAAACATGAGTAATTAAAGTATATATTACCATTTAGTTTACGAGCGTGTTTGTTAGGTATTATATTTTTAATTTCAGTGAAACATGTATTATGTTGGCATGTATGACAATGAACAAATAGAAATAAGTAGCATCATTTTTAGCGTAAAACAGTGTAGTGTCGAGACACTTCGTTCTTTATTTTTCACCCAAAATCAAGATATTTCGTGTTAAGTGGCGGGATATAACACCGGTTACTTCACTACACCAGCTTAGCTTCGTTTAATGATAACGATTTTACTAGTGTTATAGAAATATATTAAATAATTGCGTCGGTTTTCAAGTCACATGGCGCTATTCGCCGGAGCAGATCGGCTCCGTATATTTTTTACAATTAAAAAATATAATAAGTTGTTCAAACCATGTAATTCAATCTTTTATCTTATAATTTTTATAACTAAATTTCCATTTTTTTTATTTTGTGTCCAACATCTTTACATACAAACAGATTATCGCATCAAATATTACGAAAGTATATCTTTCTACATTTTGTGTTTATTATTTTCTAAAATTTTGTTGAATACTCCTTTCAGATTGTAGCACTTATGGATGAACAACTCATGTTTAAGTTTTTATTTAAAAATATTTTTTTTTTCAACTTAACAAAAAATGAAACAAAAGATGGTACTCAGAACAATTATATAACCAAAAAAAGCCTAACATTTTTTTTTATATTTAAAACTTTTACTCAACTAATTATAACTATTCATTCATATAAAACGAAGAGGCTATTATATTTATATACATATCTAGATTGAAAACTTAAGAATGTAGATTACATTTCCAGGTTAACTAACAAATGTAGTTTAATTTGTTTGTATTTTATAAACCTTTAACTTACTACCGCAAAACCGCAACTTATATGCGATATAAATACTTATCAAATGCTTTTCACATATGAGTATAATTTTTATCATGTCTATTTTTACAGCAAGAACCATGTATGATATTAAAAAGTAAATGATATTAAAAAAAAACATGATTCCTCTATAAAGTCATTTAAGAAAAAGACTAACTTGACGTTTAAGACATAGTGACATATTATAATCATTTATTAATTTATAAGAATATTTAATAATCACTTACCTCTAGATCATTCCTGGCGTGGTTCAGCTTCTCCACGTACATGCGCAGAGCGTCCACTGACGTCACAGGTTCCTCTTCAATTTCGTTCTTATCCAGTATAGCCTTTATCTTCTCTAAAAGTTGGCAGAAGTCCTTCCAAATCTCTAGATCTTGTTCTAATTGAGCTTGGCGAGACTTGGCTGAGTTCAAAGTATTTTTCAATAACTGATTATGTTTCTGATGCTCCTTAGACAACTCTTCTTGCTCAGGTGTGGTAAGGGACGACCATATTTTGTCCACTATATCCTGCATGCGTTTACCGACCAGATCCTTCATTTCTGGCTCGGATGTGCTGAAGAACGTTTTATGCTCCTCCAGATCAGCCTCAATGTTTTCAAAGTCAGTACCATTTTTACCCATTTCAAGGCGTACAGTTGCCTCATTCACCCAGATGTTTAATTTCTCTACCATCTGCTGATATTGTTGTCTGTACTTCTTATTATCTTGCAAGTGTTTCTCACGGTTTGCCAATTCAGCAGGAAGCGATGTTTTTAAGGAATTGCCTTCTGATACCATTTCTAATAGGGTGCCGGGTATGCCGTCGTCGTTTTTAATCATATCAGCTATTTTTGTGAATTTATCCAAATACGACTGGATGTTTTTAACAAGTGAAGCATGTTCAATAAGTTTCTTGTCAACGCTAGCCACGTCTCTATTGAGCAGTGGACGCGAATGCACGGCTGCCTCATTGTCGTGTAACCACTGCAGAATTTCTGACAAGTCAGATGCAATCTTTTTGTGTTCCGCCGCAGCTCTCTCATTTTCTTGGCGTTTGGCTTCGACGTTTCGTCTCAATGTTAGCAACTGTTGTTTAAGAGATTGTAAAAGTTCCGTTATATTATTTCTATCAATCACTGTGCCTTCAGCAGCAATCTGTTGTCCCTTGTCAGTGGCAGTGGCCAATAGAGCTTCACAACCTTGGATTTTTCCAATAATGTCATCGTAACGTTTAATTTTGTCTTCTAGAGTGTCGTTAGACTTCTCAATTTCGGATGTCAAGTCCGTATATTTAGAAATGAAATCTTCAATTTCTTTTACAAGTGCAAAGAATTGTTCACGTAAAAGTAATAACTGTTTGAGTTTGGATATTTGATCTTCAATTGTGTTCACTAATTCATCTTGTTTAGACAAAATATCTTGAAGATCGTGAAGATTACCTCCTTGTAGTTCGTTGAGCATGGCTTTGTTTTTCTTCAAATCGTCTAGTATGGATTCATATGCCTGAATAACTGGTAGCACGTCCTCGACTTTGCTTCCTATTGGTTTGCTCAACGCTTTCAACTTATTTTGAATTTCGTTCAAAAATTCTAATGCAGCAGCAATCTTAGCGGCAGCGTCCTTGTACTCCTTGATGTGCTTAAGAAGGATATTCTTCTTGTCCTTTATGATGGCGTTTATCCTTGCAAATCGGTCAGACAACACGTTGACTTGCTCTTTAAGTTGTAACTTGTTGGAGTCAGATACACTGTCTGTGATGTCTTTAGATTTGTCCTTTATTTTATTGATATTTTTCTCAACATCATCTGCTTCTTTGCTAAGTTTCTCGAACTTAGCTAATTGTTCTTCCAAAAGTTGTAGACTAGTTGTACGTAATTCAGGAGTTGCTGATACTTCGGCTTCATTCAACCAACTCTGGACTTTAGCGACATCTGCTTCGAATTCATTTCTGCCTTGCAACAATTTATTTAAAGCAGCAAGTTTTTCATCGATATCTACTTTAGCAGATGTGTACGATTTATTGAGATTTTCAAGTATAGCTTGTAATTTGGCTCGGCTTTCAGTAGAGCAGTCTTTAGTCACAGCATTCCCTTGGCGCATGATTTCGCTTAATGTATCATTATGGAAATCGGACAGTTCTCCTTGATGTTTCTTGTGCACTGCTATTTCTTTTTCTACTTTAGAGACTTCAAGCGGCACTGGGCCACCTAATTTTTTAATTTCAGCCAACTTAGCCTTTAGCCAGTTCTTGGCTTTTTCGATGTCATTTTCCAATTTCTTCCTTATGTCAGCGCATCCGCCTAATCTTTCGATTTCTTGTTTAATAAGAGATGCTAACTGTTTTTGTTTAGAGGCCAGTTCAGATAGTTCGGACTCTAATTGCATTTGCTCAGAAGGTTCTAGTTCAGATTGAATGTTGCTTACCTTCTTTTCCAAGGAGTCTATAACTGTTTTCTTACCATCCGTGTCTTTAAGCAAGTTGGCTGCTTTCTTTTGCCTCTCTTTGACCGACTTGCTGTCGTATCCTAGTGGCTCCGGATGCAGGATGTTATCGATTTCCTTCTGCATCCATTCGTTTTGCGCAACAACCTCGCTCTTGGTTCCGTCAATAGCTTTGTAGGTGATTTCAAGCATTTGCAGTTTACGTTGTATACGCTTAGCGATGTCGTTGTATCTTCTTTCAACTGATTTCATCTAAAACAAATCAAATATGTTTAAAACGACCGATTTTGAATTTGAGAAATTATTTTCTAGCTTTAATAATTATAACAAATTAATATAAATTTACATCATTAATCAAAAGTTCAATATATCTAATAATATTATTCATATTACTTACTTGTTCTTCAACTTGTTGGGATTCCAAATTACTAACAATGTTTATAACTTGACTGCCCACAGTTTTAATAGCACCAACTTTATCTTTACCCGCCTCTCCGAATTCTGTGGATAATTCTTTTAAGGCGTTCAATTTCTGAGGGCAAGGCAACCCAGAACCTTTGTCAGCCAGACACATCTTTTTAAGCACTGAGTCGAACCAGTCGTGTATTTCTTGACACTTGTGACGGAAGTCGTCGATAATTGCTTGATTACCCTTTTCTCTTTCGATTGCTTCGAGTATTTTCTTCTCGAGAGCATCTAAATCTTCCTCCAGATTTATTTCGTCTTCTAAACCTGAAATTATATTAATGTTGAAATAATTTATATTACTTAAATAACATATAAAGATAAAAAAGAGCTTTTGATTAAATAGATATAACTTTAGACTTTGTAATGATAATAAAGCTTGATTAGCCGTCGGGGCGCAGTGTGACAATGCCTGACTGAAAAGTGATGGTTGTGGTTTCAACGATTATATTTAAAATTTTCTTTTGTTTGTTCTGGTACCAAAACAAAGCGCGGGGATGAGTTCTGCTTCTTAACACGCAATATCTGGATTTCGGGCACATAATGGAGAACGAAATTTATAGACACTAGATTTCCTCTGACAATTCCGCTATGCGGGATAAAGCGTGAAGCTGTTTTTTTACATAAATAATTCATACAAAAGACTAGAGCGCATTTTAGAGTTTAAAATAATTATAATTTGTACCTTCAGTAGGTATCTCAGTTAGGATCCTATTTCTCTTTTCAGCCAGCGACACTAAAGCGTCGTTCATTGCCGCTATATCTTGTTTGGCGGCTTCAGGACGCAGCTTGGAAGGATTTGTAAGCCAGTCGTTTGCTAAAGATTTGTATGTTTGTATCCATTCTTGAATCTCCGTCACTTGCTTTCATGCTTCCTCCATACCACTGACTGCACATCCCGTAATGTTTTCTAATGGCCTTTGTCACCTAAGGTCACATTTAAATAAAAAATGATTTATTTAATTTTGCAATATAGAAAATATGAAAATTTAATATATGTATTTACTAATTGTGACGAAATTCGAAATTAATTTAAAAATTGTGTAGTTACAAAAAAGTGATGTTTAACTTTTTTTTAAATACATAAAATAGAATAGATCGTCCATTTTAAAAATTTACTATTTAATTTCTACGAGGATTTTAAAATACTCGTTATATATTATTATGCAACTTTAAAAAATGGGGAGTACAAATGTCATATTTTGTATGAATATGCTTACTAACAACTAAAATGTTGAATAACGAAAGTAGGGGGCGTTCAGTTTTAAAAAAGACGAGTCTATACCTTCCACAAAACAAAAATAAATAATACTGTACAAACTGACAAAAATAATAACAAAAACTAAGAAGCGTATTATTAAACACATACAAATTATAGATGGAAAGGAACATGTGACAGAAGAAGTTATAGAAGAACCAGATGACATTGAAGTTATTCAAATGGAGCCGAAAATAACCTCATTCGTCCAAAAGCCCGAAATAGAATTGGATAGAGCAAACTCTGTGCAAAATATACAAGTTATTGAAAACCCAATAGAGGAGAATAGTTTGAAAACAAGCGTTACGAGACAAGCGGGTTCAGAGACCTCTGACAATTTCATAATTTCTTCAAAAGTGGTAGAATCTGATGATATACTAGGTGCAATACCTACTTATAATGTAGATAATCTGCCGTCGTCTCTTAAAGACATTACGGAACAATTTTTATCTCAAGAAGGTGTATTAGAAGAAAAAGATAAAAAATCCGCTGAAATTATGACAAAAGAAATACCAACTGCCAATGAAGGCATCTTACCTACAAGCTTAGAATTAGGTGCTAAACAATCTAGTGCGGATGTGCATGTACAGCAAGTCAAATTAGAAGATAAAGAACCTACGGATAAATTGGGCTCTACGTCAACAGAAGCAAAATCGTCAGAGCCTGCAAAAGTTATTGACAATATCAATCAAAGAACAACAGATATTATGTCAATCAATCAAAAAGAAAGTCAGAGTATTAATATAGAAAACATTCCAATTGCAGAATCCCCTGTAGCTATTGAGCCTTCTGTAATTGAGACCATCAAATCCGAGATTAATATAAGCGGGGAGGAAGGAGAGCTGAATACAAAGCCATCTGAGTCACTCGAAATTACTGAAAAGGACTTACAAAACAATTTGCTTTTGTCACAAATAGCCAAAAGCGAAGTTGGTGTGCTTCAATCAGATATTGTAGAACCTATAAACAACAAAATATATGAAGTCACATCTTTTATTGAGTCTGAACGAATGGACACTCATCTTCGTCAGATGGCCGGTTCTTTAAATGTGGCAGTTGAAACAAAGCCTGAGGAAATTGTTCAGCCAGTTGATAGCACTTCGAAGACATTAACATCAGATTTAATAGAAAAAAATGCTAATGTGAATGAACCATCGCAAACTATTGATATTTCAATGACTTTGACAAAATCAGACACAAATATGAAAATTGAACCTAAGCTTGAAGCGGATATCAAAATAGAAGAATTTGAGACCAGTAAGCCTGTGTTAGTTAAAAAAGACATCCGAGGACAGTTACCCGCTGAAATCAATATCACCGAGGAGCATATCCATGCAGAAAAAAGTGACGAAAATAAGAAATATGATGAAAGTCATATTCAACCACCTTCGGAAGAGCTGACACTTGACTCAAAAGTTCATGGACTTCTAGAAGAAAGTGAAGCGGCACCTATATCCTTAAATACAGAATATATAGCTGAAACAGATAGAAGTATTGGAGGCACTGAGAGTTCATCATTAAGGCATTACATAGAATTACAATCACCAACATCCGTAGAATCTCCAAAACCAACTGAAGTCTTATTAGAAGAAGAATTAAATCTTAAAGATGAAATACACGAAACTATATCTACAGAATTGGAGAAAACTGAAGAGAAAGGATATGAACCTGAAGATATATCTTTAGAACGTGAATTAGTACCAGAAAAAAGGAAAAAACATATAAAACGAAAATCTCACGCTATCAGTGAAGAAACGACGTATCCAAAACAAAGTACGACAGATGATGATACTATAATCTCAACTCCTCCAGAAATGGAAGAACCAATTCCACAAAGAAAAATAAAATCCAAAAAAGGTAAGAAAAAAACACAAGCCATTGACAAATCTGCTGAAGAAGAACCCAAAATAAAACATGAAAGTCCCAAAATTGGAAGTGAAATTGTTACTACTTCGCCTCAAGATGAATCTTACCATACTTTAAGTGAAACGTCGGATATCAATACAGTTAAAATAGTTGAAGAGTGTATAGGCAGTAGCCCAGAAATTATAGAAAAAGAAGTTTCAACAACTGTAACTTATCCAGTACCAATTGTAGAAGAAATTGCTACTACAGAATATTCAGTTCAAACCTCCCCTGAAATACAAGAGTCTTTAACAGAAGACAAAGTATCAGAAAAAGAAACAATTGATTCTGAACTGCAAACTTCTCCTACACCTGTGAACGAAGCATTAATACAAACAACGCCTATTGATGACAGAGAGGCTCACACACAGACAAATGAAGAAATCACTATTTGTGAAAAAGTTGAAGTATCTGATTCTCAAATCCAGACTAGTAGAACAGAAACACCGGATCCAGTGGTAACTTCCGAAGTCACTACGCAGGTCAACCCAAGGGATATTGAAATTCCTGGTGATAAATTTTCGCAAACATCATCACCAGAAGTAGTTGAACACAAACAAATTGTTGAAAAAGATACTCGTGAAATACAAACATCGCCCTTACCACAAATACAAAAAGAAGAAAAGAGCACGGAAATTGTCACAGAAACAACGGAAAGTGTGATACAAACTGTAAAACAGGAGGTAAAAGATCAAGAGACTCTTACTACACCCACCAAAGCTGTGGAAGTACAAGAAATTAGCATTCAGACCCCAGAAGTTCCACTAGTTACTACATATACACAATTTGAGTTGCCGGAAGAAGAAAAGGAACTTACAGAAGAAATAGACTTAAGTTTACAGAAAAGTCCACACTTGTCTGAGCTGAAACTTCCACCTAAAGTAGAAACTATTGATAATACTCAACAAACATCGCCAAGAGATTCTTATGAAACCAGTCCTGATTTCAGTGTTGTGAAAAAAGAAATTGTTATGATTGATAGTGTTCAGCAAACATCACCTAGGATTGACAGTCATGCTGAAATATCACCATTAGATGATGTTAAAAAAGAAGTTGTATCTGTGGACAGCACCCAACAAACTTCACCTCGAGATGTTCAAAGTGTACCATTTATATTAGCAGAGAAAGATTCTGCGAAAGTAGATGTAATAACTATTGATAGCACTCAACAAACATCTCCTAGAGATTATACAGAAGATTCAATATCGACATCTACGGATGAACCATATGAAGTGCACTTACGAGCTCAAATATCTATTCCACAGACAACTAATGATTTTATACAGAATGAACGTCAAAGTGGACAAGTGCTAGAATCTCCTTCGCCTGATACTCATAAACCAAGAAAAAAGAAATCTAAAAGGAAGATAGAATCACCAATTCAATCGCCTAGTAGTCTATCAGATCCTATTAACGCTGAGCTTTCTCTTTCCGTGACGCCAACTAGTGACGATTTATCTAGTAAAGACGCGTCGTCAATAGACGAAGGTATTTCTCAATTAGCTAGCCCTGTTTTCTCGAGACAACAAAATCAGGATCGGCATGTTTCAGCGTCTAGGCCAACTTACTCTGATGTCGTTCAAAGATCTAAATCGAAATCGCCTTCACCATGCAAAACAGTCTTTGTACCTAAAGATGAAAAGACAAGGTTAATCAATGCAATGGAAAAAAGAACCCAAAGCCTAAGTGAACCTCAAAGGGTACCAGAGAACGCATTGACTGTTGCCCTTATTGAGCCGACCGTAGAAAAAGCTTATGATTTAGTTGTAAATAAAGAATTAGAAGAGGTCAAAAACGCTGTGAAAAATAATGATACATCTAAGATAGAAAAGAGCATTATCGTTGTGATTGAAACTATATCAATTTGGTTAGAAGAGATTCAATATAAAATTCAAAGACAAACTGTAGCTGGTGAACCATTATCTGATGAAAAAGAACGAGTGAAAATGTTAGAAAATTACGTACAAAATTTAAAACAAATAATTTATGTGACTGAAGTAAATGAAGAAATAATTCTTTTGATTGAGACTCTGACTCGTCAAGTAACAGCGGTGAGCAATTTAAATACGCAAACATCAGTATTAGTTAAAGAAAACGAAGAGGAATGGATTAAGTTTTTGTCCGATATCAATAACTTAAGTCAATCTGTGGATGCTTTTAAGTCTGAATTAGACAATTTAATATTATCAGAAACACCTACTCAACAAAAATTGGATAACCTTGACAAATTTGAAATAGAAAATGTCAACAATGCCGATTCTGCTAAGAAATTGTTCCAACAATATCGTAATTTTATAGAATTAAATCCTAAAAAAGAGTGCCCATCCAAGTTGTACGCGTGCAATGATGATATTAAACAAATAGAAAACACAATCAATACAGAGAGGGAACGTCTTTTGCAACTCTCTTCCTTAGCTGAAGAATATGAGCAAACATTACAAGATTTTGGACAAATAACGGATGTTGCTGAAGCATTACTAGACGGAAAAATAATTGTGTCTAATTTAGACCACCTTCATGAAGAAATCCAAAAGCATCGGAAATTCTTTGTAAACTTAAGTCACTGTAGAGCTATCCTCGAGTCTTTAGAAGATAATTTGGATAACGAGACTAGAACGAAATATGCTTCCCTTCATCATTCTCTGCATGATCGTGCCACAATTATAATAGATAGGGCTGCCAGTAGAGCTCAACAAATGACTCTAGCTGCTTCTAGATGGAGCGTGCTTGATCAAAATATGAAAGAAGAAAAACAATGGCTTAGAGTGGCAGAACAAAGAATCCCTGACCTATCAAATGTAACATCTATGGATAATGAACAATATATTAACTTGTATCAATCAATTAGCCTCGACGCTTCTCAACACCATGCTAAAATGTTACGTCTCATATCCATCACAGAAGGCCTTCAAGGCTTAATTGTTTGCTCGGGATTAGAATCTGAATGTTCCGTGGCTCTCGACACTTTACTGAACCTGCAAGACGAGGTTGATTCAAGATTAACACGTTTAACTGCTTTCAGAGAAAATTGGCTTACATACGATCACTTAATAGATAGAATAGAAGGGTGGATGAAGCTTGCCAACAAAGAACTAGAGCATATTACACCAGAAAATATAACAACAACTAGTAACCTCCGACGTTTTTGGGAACTGAAGGCCCAACATGAAGTCCATAACAATCTTAAAAATGAATCTGGAGTCCAATTCGAGAAGGCACTAGAAATTTTACCCATATCTGATGAAATGGTTCAACGACAATTCTTCTCAAAAATTGAAGATAAGTGGCGTGACTTGTCATCAAAGATTTCAAATATTCACACAACAGCAATCCAAAATATTTCAGACCGTGATGTTCCCTCTAGTGAGAAACTTAATATACTTGAAGACGAAATGAGAGAACTTCGCTCCATGTTGGATGGATTAAAGGGCGTAATCAAGAGCGAGGATGAACTCAATTTGTACATAGAACGATTGCAAGTAATGACCAGTCGCATTGACAGAATACAAAACGAGCTGGGTAGATTGAGCCTATTACCTACCGCTGAGTCGGAAAGATTAGGCGCTTTGTTGACACAGTCTGGTATACTAGACGACCAAATAGCTGAAGAATTAGAAAGGAGTTTGCTGTTGAAAGAGAAAATAGTTCAAGTGCAAAATGGTATAGCTCGTTGCCAAAAGAGCCAGAGACGAGCGAGATTAACCTTAGAAGAGTGTGAAGCAGCTGAACGTTTAGGCAGTGACGTGGTAGAGGGAGCGTCTCAAACATGCGAGAAACTGATCGAAGATCTATCTGCTCAATGGAGAGATATTCTTGCTTTAAGGCAAGCTTTGCACACGCTACCTACTGCTTTACGTGTCTGTGTGTCTCCGATTGGTGTAGAAAGGGATATATCTGGTTTACAGGTATTTAATATTATTTATTTTGTTTTTTTACATTTATTTATAATTTTTTAAGCAATAATTTTATACTGTCATGTTTCATTCATTTGTAGGACACTCATTCAGAATTAGAAGCAGCCTGTAACGAGCTTAGCGTTCGACTGAGAAGTAAATTACAATTATGGCGACGATTTGAAAGGCAACTCGAGTTGGTACAAGGCGCAGTCCGTGAGGCTGACTACATGGTAGAACTGCTCACAGTGCAGGGACAAGTTGATTACGATCGTTTGCTTAAAGCCACTGAGAAACTTGAGGTGAGTGTTTAAACTATTAACATAACCCACGCCCTGAATTAAACTGACCTAACTCAAAATTTCCACAATTTTTAGTTGCACTAAGAAACGACCATAAAAAGCCTATTCTAAGATTGCATTATAAATTTACAATAAAATGTAATTTTTTGAGTTAGGCCACTTAATATCTGAGGGTGCAATGATTGTTAATACATATATAGATTTGCTATAGTTTATTTATTTATATGTACTTCCTCGTCATGACATCAGCGGAAGTAACCAATGATATTTAAAGGAAAACTTTATTCCTGTTTAATCTGTTTTATAGTTATTATTGATTCTAATTGCTTGAATATAAAATAATTAAAAATATTCTTCAAGCAATCTTGACAAGTTCTTAAAGTACTATAGACAATGATTTCTGTCAATTGTTAATTAAATGGCGGAACCCAACGCCACCCTTTATGTCGATAACAGAACAAAGTAAATTAAATATTATATATTAAGTTTTTCGAGTGGAACGCAAATCCACAACCAGTCGCGTTTAGTTCACACTTTTTGCCCACAAATCACGGCTGGCCTTCTAATAAATACATAAAATTCATAAATGAAATATCCTTACTAATCCTCCAAACAGACATTAAGCGAGTCACTATCACGCCGGAGCGGAGAGCTAGTGGGGTCACTACGCGACGCCGCCGCGCCACTACAAGCCACCACTGAGCCCAGTGTAGCGGCGCAATTGAGGAAAGAACTGGACGATGCGGCGGCGGCCTATGAACATACGTGTGCTAATCTAACGCAGCTATGTGATAAGTGAGTATTGGAGATTGATTAATGGTATTTTTTGTAAAGAATTTTATGTTAAATCTTAGTAATGTTGTATATTGTTATCCATATTTATATTATAAATGCGAATATCTGTCTGTTTGTCTGTCCCGCTGTCTACGCTAATCTACCGGTCCGATTTGGATGATATTTAGAATGAAAATAGTAAAAAATACTGAGTCTAACAAAGGCCACTTATTTTTTCAAAAATGAACCTCTAAAGAATTGAAATAGGGGATAAAAGGTTATATGAAAAATCTACACCGCTTGACCGATAGACCGATAATGAATTTTGGCATAAATATAGTTGATAATCCAAGGTTAAACATAAGCTACTTTATTTTTCACAAACCACCCCCGAGGTTTTCATTATACCGAAACAGCTATGTAGTTCAGCTTAGCTAGTTATTAATATATTTCAAAATGAAAATATTTTTTGTGGCTAGTCGTGGCCCAGTGGCACAAGAGTGTGACTGTAAACGACTGGTTGTGGGTTCGATTCCCACTCGAGGAGTGGAAATTATATTTCCATTTTCTTCGCTCTGGTGTCGAGGTAAAGCGCGGCGTTAAGTTCCGCCACTTAACACGCAAGCCTTTGAATTCGGCGGAAAGTGGGGAACGGAGTGTCTTAACACTAGGTTCCCTCTGCCTACCCTGCTGTGTGCGGGATATAGCGTGAAGCTATTTAATTTTAATTTGAATATCTTATCATTTACTTATCACGGGCCAGTCGTGGAACAGGGACACATGTAAGTGTCACTGTAGTCACGACTGGTCGTGGGTTCGATTCCCGCTGGAGGAATGGAAACATTAATATTTCCCTTTTCTTTGCTATAAGAGAGAAGAAACTCCATACAATTTTATGAGTTCATCATGCGGTTGTCATTTCAAGGACTTTCGACGTAAATATACGCTCAAATTTGGTTCAGATGAGCCCTTTAAATACGCATTAATGCTCACCTCCACTATCCGATTTCTTCTCTCTACCTATATTAAAAAAATGTTACTAAAGACAAGAAAAAACTTAAAAAATATAAAAAATCATTTTATAAGCTAAATATCCAAACATTTAAACAGATACCACAAAGCAGTGGACCTATGGAGGCGTTATCGTGAAGCCGCAGCGTGCGTGCGCGCGTTCGCGGAACACCACGAGGGCGTGGTACATTCACTACGCCCGAACGACGCGCCCGCTGCTCACCAGGTTAGTGATTAGTCTCTCTGCTTTTTGTTTTTGTTTGTGTAAAATTGTGGTTTTTTAGGTCGTTTTGTTGAAAATTTCATGTTTAGCATAATCGTTTACCATAATTTACCTGAATATCGTATTTGGAAGCAGAAGCTATGGTTTTTTGTAGGAATTTCTTTTCATATAATTATAAAAATATTAAATAATTATAAAAATAATTATAAATTATAATTCGGGGCTCTGAGACTAAATCATTTCATACGATCGACAAAGCGTTTGTATTACAAATTTACTCCAGCTACTTTTTAAATACTATTGAGAGGCTTTTAAATACTTTGACCGGTCAAATGATATCAAAATTTGGATCAGATCGTCGCTAAATATATAAGCTAGACACGCTCTTTACGTGTCTACCCGCACATATTATTCGGTGTATGTAGGCAAAGGCAAGTCACTCATTACGCATATTTAAAAAAATCATTACGCATATTTAAATAATATTACTTGCAAAATAAAATATTAAAAATTTTGTATAAATAAGATATTTTTTTAAACTTCGTGCCGCCATCTTGTGTTATTTATCCAAACTAAATTTAACGTTGCAGTAAGGTTACATGTGTCATTGACATTTTTAGAATGTGCCTAATATAATCAGATGACAAACGAATATAAATTAAAACGCACGGCGAGCAAAAAGTGCAGACAGTGATTCACATATATACATATCTGTTATTATGTGTTTATTTGATTTTATAATTATTTCGCACACGAAGAATAAAATTAATAGATATTGTTCAATATACATATATAATAAAAATTGACATTAGGCAAAATCTAGTCTCAAGACCTACATTCGAGACATTGCCTGTTCAATGGCGGAACTAAACGCCGTAAAATATTATAGTGATAGAATTTGACAATATTTATCGTCTTTTATAAGCAAAAAATGCAAGCATTACTTTTTATATATGCATATAGTATACCTAATACCTAGTAATATTTTAAATAATACAGCAAACAAACGTGTTCAAGGCTCTCACACCACACAAGTATCCGAAATAGGCAGTCTATTCTTGCTATCTGATGTCATCTTTCCAATCGTATGACTTTAGTGTGTAGAATAAAAATTGCATATTAATTTTAATTTTAAAAGGACTCGTACGCGGCTAATTTACTTATAGACGTATTATATATTAACCATCATGGCATAGTGAGACAGAGTCGGACTGTAAGTGTCATCTTCTTTGTTGTCACCTCCCAAGGTGGTCAATGTCAGAGCTCCTCTAGCTCGGCCTCCCATAAACCCGCGGAACGCTGTAAAGGCCATTAGGGCCAACAGCATACAGCCCAGTCGAAAAAAAAAAAGTAAATGCGATGGTTGTGGGTTCGATCCGTACAAATGGTAATAATTTAGTTTATTTTTTATTTAATTTGTCCTCTCTGGCAAGACCAAAGCGTTAACGTTTAAGAAAAATTGAAAATGTTGATATACTACTTTTTGACATTTCTTTTTCATTGCATGTAAAAATACATGTAGCTGCTACATTTAGAAATATAATTAATTTAAAATAATATATATTTAAAAAAAACCATCACATAAACAGTTTGTTACAACTGGAATAACTTTTTATTTTCTGATTTTCATATTGAACTTTAATCTACTTATATGCTTTGTACTTCAATTTGCTAAGTCAGAAGAAAACATTTAAGTTAAATCCACTCTGCCTTCTTTCGTTTTCCTAAAAGAGATTTTAACCCACTACTACCTTATTTTATAATCCTGAGCTAAGAACTGAGCAATAACAAAAGCATAACTTTGGGTTAGTATGCTTATCCAAAAAAACCGTTTTACGTATAAAAAAAATATAATAGTCAATTATTTTCGCAATAAAACTGTTGAAGTATAACGGGATTTAGTTTCGCACGGTTCTCGCTGTTTACACAACGGAATTGTATCCGTTCCTCATGCTTAAAAATGAGCAGTTCAAACTATTTTGGTGCTAATAAACTTAAATGAACATATTAAAAACGTAGTAAGCAGTTTCACATTACTTCAGATTTTTTCCGGGTCATCGGATAGGCAGAGACTTAGGGCCAAGACACCTTTCCTTTCCTCCTTTCCTTTCTCTACTTTACACCTGAATCTCGTGTTAAGTAGCGGAACTCAACGCCACGTTCTATCTTATCAAAGCTGGAAACAAAACTATCCTTTAAATGTAAATATATAAATAAGGTAGAAAAACGGAACCTAACGCAGTACAATATCTAACAAGACCAGCGAATATGTTGACGTTAAAAATTTTCATCGAGTGGCATATGAACCGACAACTATAATATACGATTAGAAAGAAAGTAAAGACTGCGCTGCTATGTAAAAATATATACATATCTTCATTTAATGTACTTTCTTTTATTTAATAGAATTATTAAAGTAGTTATTATAACCTAAATATCTGCGTAACTGTTGCAAATCAATTTAAAATTTTGTTTTATGTCTACATCGAATCAGTTAATTCCGTTGACTTTTAGACTTATTCTTTTATAATAGCTTGTGGACCCAAATCTCACTGGTTAATTATATAAGCGTTTGTCAGATCTTGTAACTTCTTAGACATTTTACAGCGGTTTCGTAAACCGCGCTAATGCTTATATTTTGACAGAAAATGGAGAATAGAGTCACTAAGTCTTTTACTTATTATGATTATAATTATTATATACAGGATTACAAAAATAAAAAACTTTCAAAAAAGAAACCCTTTACTTTCCAAATCGTTTGAAATCGTCTAATTACTTATTAACATTGTTTTGTATTTCGGATGGGTAGACATAGGAGGGTAAGAAAAGAGAATATCAAGTCACTCTGTTCACTACTTGCCACCTAAAATCGAGACATTGCATGTTGAATTGAAGCGGAACTGAACGCCGCGCTTTGTCTTCCCAGAAATGAACCATGCAAGTTATTTAAAAATAATAATTTCTTCGAGTTAGAATCGAACCGACAACCAACAGTGTTTGCACTGTTCCACTGCGCCAAAACAACCACACGAAAACAATTGACGCACAACTTATAATTCATTTAACTAATAATGACTTTAATATGCTAAAACAGTTATCAGCTGTGAACACCGAATTTTAGTAACAAAAGTGAAACAAAATCGCACTCTAGTGATAAGAGATAACACGATCCGACCAACCACGAGTCAGTAGTTCGACAGACGTCCCACGGATAGGACGTCTGCTTGCCGAGCGAAATTATTTATTATTTTATATTTTAATACGCGAACAAAATTACGAAAAACTCGAAATAATTCTCGAATAAACTTATTTATGTATATACGAAAAACCGCCAAAAACGAAACGTCAAATTTTTACTTTTTTTTTTAATTTTCAATCCAAGGTCGAAGTGACATAGTATGCAGTCAAGTTCGTATGCATAATTTGGATTTAAATTTATGTGTTAAGCTAAGTGTTAGTTTGTCTTTTGTCAAGTAACTGTCTTGAGTGATGAGTGTATGTGATTTTCTTTATAATTTTTTTAATTTTACGTGTAGCAAAGCCAAGTGATATATGATTATTTTCTACATTACTATTACCCAGTTAAAGTAGTAACAAGTTAACGGAACTTAACACCGCACTTAACATAACATAATGAAACAACGGAATTAAAAATAATTTTGCCAAAAATAAGTGGCCAGTCGTGGCTCAGTGGCACAAGCGTGTGACTGTAAACGACTGGTTGTGGGTTCGATTCCCACTCGAGGAGTGGAAATTATATTTCCATTTTCTTCACTCTGGTGTCGAGGTAAAGCGCGGCGTTAAGTTCCGCCATTTAACACGCAATGCCTCCGAATTCGGCGGAAAGTGGGGAACGGAGTGTCTTAACACTAGGTTCCCTCTGCCTGATACAGCGTGAAGCTAAAAAAAAAAAAAGAAAATAGTAATTTTAATATTTGCGGCTATTATGCGAAGCATCCGAATATACGCAACGATTATAGGCTTAGTTCTTATTCGGGTTCATGATCATATTTAATAGGTTTTTAATTCTCCACTCTGGTGACAAGGACAAAGCGCAGTATTGTGTTCTGTCACCTTAACAAACAATGAATTAAATACTAAATTTGGGTGGTTAGTGCAGAAAGGTCTTCCTTTACTAAGACCTCTTTGCCTTCTGTTATTAGGGAAAAAACTGAAATAAAAAAACGTAGATGAAATTTCAATATAATTATAATGCATTTATAAGGAAAACTCGAACCCATACCTAACATATGTAATTAAAAATATTCGCTGTTTTTTTTTTAAAAACCAATATTTATTTTTTCAAAAAAACAGTCTTTTAATTTAAATAAATATAACTGTTTTATTTCGTCACGTTATTAACACATTATATATCGTTTATTTACAGAACTGAGTCTTAATTAATTATGCTCTCAATTATAATGGTTGATAACGACAATTTGAATGTTATTCCGGTCGTCAATAACACTATAGTAGGTAATATAACTTTGGAATGAAGTCAAATGATACGAAAGTCCAAGGACTTAAGTTTACTTCAAATTTCAAAATCAATCGCTACTCCATTATAGTATTTTAATGTGCTACTTTAGCGCAGTGGTTATAAATTCTAACTATATTTAAAGTTGTGAGGTCGAGTCTCGTGCTTACATATATTTGTATACTATTTGTTAGTTTACATTTGTGTCAGTTGCGCACTTATACATTAAGTAACTTTTAATTTCACGCATTTTCCCGCATAGTAGAAAGAATCTTTTGTTAAACACTCCGATTTCCGGTAAAATATTGTTGGCAAAGAGAACCTTATATCAAGACACTGCTCGCTACTAACTAACTAATTAAAACAAAAAAAAATGTAATAATTCATTTTTAAATGATATTAAATGGATCCAATTGAATTATGTTCCCGAATCTCATATACTCTTCTTAGGGCCAAAATGTAAAGGACTAATAGGACCATTAACATAAAAACTATAACCGTCACGTTTTAACGCCACTTAAACTTTTATCGTCCTTTCTGAGTGTCTCAATATATCAATAATAATTTCATATGTTTTATTGCATAACAAACAAAGATCTAGATTTAGTTATTACATAAGTCAGAATACGATATCCTTAACCTAATACACCAGAGAGTAGACTAGATTAAGTTACTAGAAGGGTTGAAACAGTAGATGGTTACATACATCGGCCTTCAAGCGTGACTCCATTCAATGTGCAATACGTCGAAATACAAATATATAAATGTACTATTTTTATTAATTATTTAAAAATAACAATAAATTAATTTGGCACTTTTCTTAAATTTCAATTTTTCGTGATTCTGTATTGTTTACATCATTTAGTAAGGTACTTCCAGGTCATGATAATTCTGAATGCGGTGTTAAGTTCCTCCACAAAGCAATCGAAAAATGGGTAAAAGTAGAAAGTAATAAATAGTAAACAAAGTAACATATCACAAAGTCTATTCTAAATCGAGAAATTAAAACAATCATAGGCCTAAATTGAAAAAATAGAAGCACAAGCAATATCTGTCCCTATAAAGAGCAATAAGCATACCACTTACTTCTATGACAATCGATAAATCAATTAAAAATTCTACCCCGTACTTACGAGAATTACAGAATAAACTAGTGCTGCACCTACAGACATATTATACTTATTTTATAAAACAAAAAAAATAACTATTCGATGTCATCCCATTGTAGCGCAATGTCAGTTATTGTAGGTTCGATTCTCACTTGGGGAAATGATTAAATTGACGCTCTGGTGCCTATAACAAAGTGCGATGTTAAGTTCCGCCACTTAAAACTAAATCTGACGGAAATTTGGAAACGGAGTGTTGTGTGTGTCAACATTAGTTTCTCTGTAACCCTGCTAAGCGAGAAAAAGCGTGAAGCTAACACTAAAAATAAATCATGTTTTATTTGGCAAACGCTTCACGAAACGAAAATATTCAATGCACGTATGTATATCGGTAGATGCAAGGCAGTTTGATATTTATATATTAACCGTATGGACGTGGGTAGGCGCGCCAATTAATACTTAGTTATGTTTTTTATATCCAGAAAATGTGTTTAAAATACTTAAGTTTAACACAAATGCATGTTATTTAGTAAGAAAAGTGTATTTTTATTAGTGCATGGTCAAAGTTTTATATGAAAATGCAGTGCAGTGTATCAGTTATTAGTGGAAAGTGATTTTATGATAATGTCACTTCAAGAGGTAAGTGATGGCAAGGTTATGTTTTTGTGATTTGAGATTTTTAAATTAGGTTATCTATTTTTTATCTGTATTATAAGGAGATAAGATAATGTAGTGATGTCGTAGGAATATTTTATGTGTGATACGTTCTTTTTTTATTTTTTGTTTTGTATGTAATTTGGTACGAATCATTGATTTTTACTTGTGAACTTCTTAAAAAGTAAAGGTATCTTTGCAAAGACATTTTTTTTAAATATCTCGTAGTTATTGATAAACAGATTTTAAATATGGGTACAAAAAATAAAAGTTGAAAAAAATAATAATTTAAGTGAACAAAAGTTATACATTTTTTCCTAAAATTAAGTAAATAAATATTCAATTCTTAAAAATGAAATAACTTTTCAATCCATTATTTTTGTCTTCTACAATTGTTCTTTGACTTAACAAAGGTCATGTTTAACGTAACTAGTATTTAATTTGTTTATACCTAAGAAACATGAGTATAAGTCTTAGAGGTTTTCCACCAAGGCTTACTAAATAATATTCTAATATATAACAAGAGTGACATCATGTTTCCTTTATAGTAAATATAATTTTAATAACAGATTGGTTATTCATATTCAACATTTATAAACTTCCATGTAATCTGTTAAATAATCTATAGGTAATAATCGATACGTACTACGTATCTATACAGTACATGCATAATACAAATAATCTTATAATCGCGATGTTTGTAGGTTCGATTCCCATTCAACCGACTGATTATTATTTAAAATAAATTTTATTGGGGCCAGTCGTGGCGCAGTGGCACGACTGTAAACGACTGGTTATGGGTTCGATTCCCACTTCAGGAGCGGAAATATTTAATATTTCCATTTCCTTCGCTCTGGTATCAGAGGCAAAGCGCGGCGCTAAATTCCGCCACTTAACACGCAATGCCTCCTGAATTCGGCGGAAAGTGGGGAACGGAGTGTCTTAACACTAGGTTCCCTCTGCGTACCCTGATGTGTGCGGGATACAGACAAAAGTTAAAAAAAAAATCCTCGTTCCGGTACGGCAAAATGCAGTGTTAAGTTCAGTCACTCAACACGCAATGTCTCGATTTCGGCAGAAAGCGGAGCAAGAAGTGCCTTGACCTTAGGTTACCTATAGCTATTTATTAGCACTGAAGCTATTTATTAATATAAACAGTTTTTATTATTGCATTGTATTTAAATAATCAATCAATACGTATGTATATAAAACAGTTCCGTTACACATCGAGTAACTGACAGACAACGCACAGCTCAGACTGCTGATAGAAAGACGGAAATTTAATATATTTTCTCGGCAAGTGTAAGAAACTGTAAATTTTATTTTTCTCTTAACTTTTCTTAGGAAGTCCACGATTGTATTGTTTTTCAACAAAACGTAAATTGTTGAGTACTTACTTATTATTTTACATACATACATAGCATTTTTAAATCAAAAAATATACCTTTACTTTTTAAATATTAGAAGTTGCAACTTAATATGTCATTTGCTTCCCTTGGACTTTGCCTAAAGTAGCTTGTATGGAAATTTTGTTTTTGGGTAGCGTATTTGCTATACACTTTGCAGCATCTATATATCTATATATACATGAATTTGACTTAATAAATATAATCAAAATGACTCTTCATTATATAATTAATAATCAAAAAATGATTATTTTGCATTAAAAAACGATGTAGTCACAAATAGGCAATATCTAAATTCAGTTCAAACATTTCGCAAGCATTGTAAGTAGATCAGAGCTATACAGCGCAGCGTTAATTGTGAAAACAATAGTATCCACAGAATTCGTAAGCAATTAGCACCTAACTTTCCAAGGGCGGGCTTTTATTTAGTGTGTAGGGCTTATACGGTGATAGAAGTGGCATTAAAATATAAGGTGAATATTATTTTATTCCTAATAAACGGAGAAAATACGATTATCTAATATATAATGGTCTAAATAAGATTATGTAATAATAAGTTTAAACAGTTTTTTTTATTATAAGCCTTTCTGGCATATTAGGTCTATATTCTAGACTGATAGTATAAAAATATTATAAAGTTTATTTTTTCGTTTTTTCTAAGTGCGGAATAACACTTTAAAAATGTTTAAAAAGACTTTAGGTCGACCTCACGCTATTCGCCCATAGCGCTGTGGTCAGAGAGTAACTAGTGTCAAGACACTCTGTTCTCCGCATTTCGCTAAATATTCAGACATTGAATTTAGTAAATCATTTGCCAAAGAAATAAATCTGTGTTTGGATAAACATGTTCATATATTTTTTTTGACTAAGATAATATTTTTTATACATATCAAAATGTTATTTCCTTACATTGTCGTTATGTGCGAATTCATCGTTAGTGCCTGCAACCGGCAACTGTACCGATAAAGTTACAATGAACTTAGTGCTATCTGACTCATATTAGCTAATAAGGTGCTTAACCTTACAACTTATATTGTTTGATATGTTATTTTTTAATGCCATCGTGGCGCATTGAGTGTTTGACAATATAAACGGTAGTAGATATACATTTTTAAAAGAATTTATATAAAAAAAAATTAATTAAATAGCTTCACGCTATATCCCGCACACAGCAGGGTAGGCAGAGGGAACCTAGTGTTAAGACACTCCGTTCCCCACTTTCCGCCGAATTCGGAGGCTTGCGTGTTAAGTGGCGGAACTTAACGCCGCGCTTTACCTCGACACCAGAGCGAAGAAAATGGAAATATAATTTCCACTCCTCGAGTGGGAATCGAACCCACAACCAGTCGTTTACACACTCTTGTGCCACTGGGCCACGACTGGCCACTTTTACAAGCCACACACAAGAATTTAGATGTTTTTTTATTTTATTTAGTCAAGTTCCGCTACCTACACAATGTTTTGAGATCAGGTGGAAAATGGATAAGAGAGCCTATACTATCAAACCTGCATAATGAGACTTGCGTAAAGATAAAAAACGATATTAAGTATGCATATTTTATGCTGATTAAAATTGTCGTGCCGTATTAACTTGATGAGTGAAAATCAAAATATTATTTATTCAAGCTATATAATATAAGCATCCAATATCACCAACTACCATAAATTGTCAGTGTTGTCCGTTCTACAACTTACTACTACCGGCTCAGAAGGCACTTCTTCTGAAAAGAGTCACAGATAATCTAAACAGTTGCTCTTTTCAAATATAATTTTACAATAATTTCATAGTTATCATTAGCCTTTAACATTAGAGTGAGTATCAACAGCATTTAATTTAATAACAACAAATTATATCATTATATAACTTCCACGTGTATCAGTCACGTTTTGGGCTTCAGATTGTCAATGAACTAAAGAATCTCACGTGATTTGTAACGGTGATTTCGATGTAACGATCAAAACATGTGACGTTTAAGCGCCTTGAAATATCCGGTTATTCGTGATATATGTATGTGTGTTTTTACATATTTTATAAATAAAATAATATTAAGGGTCTTTAATAATAATCATTTAATTAATACACAACTTGCCATACGTCATAAAAACAGGCAGAACGACATTTCTTGACGTGTTGTTGATTTTTTTAAATAAGTAATTAGGGATATGTATGATTATGAAATTATCTCTATACTAATATAATAAAGAGGTAAACTTTGTAACCTTGTTTGTAAGGGGTAATCTTCGGATATACTTAAACGATCATGAAAATTTTTTCACAAAATTCAGGAGTGGTATAGTCTATATTTTATTATGATTGAACAGAAAATTCAGAGAATGCTAAAGGGGCTCGAATAGAGAATAAAACGCGTAATTAACGCGGCGAAGCCGCGAGCGGGTCACTTGTATAAAATAAACAAATTTATTTTTCTACTAGCTACTTCAGCCTGTCTTGTCTAACATAAAGTAATAAGTACCTCTTAAGCTTTAAGTCTACCAGATTTATATAAATATAAAAAAAATAAAAGCGCTCCATTTTTTTAAGTGATAAGTAACTGCATTAAAATTCAGTTGGAATAACAAGACTTGTTAAATAAAAGTTTGTAAAAAGATGCAATCTTTTCGTTTCACAATTCATTAGATTGACTCGTTCACCTTTCTCATCGGAACAAAGTGGTACAATGCACTGTTGCTTCACCATAATTGACATTATATAAGGAAATATCAACAACATTTGCACGGATATTAGGAAATTTAAATTCTATTGTAAATAGTCGTAATAACTATTATATAAAGACATTTGCATATTAGGACTTAATAATTATATTTTTGATAAATTTCATGTCCTCGACATGTCTAATGCGTAATATTATCTGTTTCATTTATTTTGTTAATTTAGAATACTTTTTGCATTATTATAAATATTAGTGTCGTGTCAAGTTTTCCCCTCGCGTAATAATATATAAATTTATTACGTATAAAATATAGAGTTTAAGTTAATGTTCATTCACTTTAAAACGTCAAAGCGGGGTTTTCTGTGTAATCTGTATTCTGGTAAGATAGAGCGTGGCCACTCAGTACACAATATACTGAATTCCGTCATAAAATCTCTACTTTTCTACTTCACCTGTCTGAACTTGTTTTTGGGAATACATTTTTTTTCATTACCGTTATGCGGTTAAAAGCGTCAAGTTTTAAAATTGAAATGTAATGTAATTAATTACTTAAGTGCAACATGTCATGTCTAAACATATGAAAGACTTCGTTAGAAGTAGGATCGTCTTAATTGCGGGCGCGCCCTTGCGGCAACTAAAGCAAGCTTACAATCGATACGCGGGTGTGGCCAAAACAGGCGGTGTTTGTTTTAGAACCCCGTGTTTAAAAACTTTTAATGTTTATATATGTATGTGTAATTATTTATTAATTTTCCGGTATAACAGGAAACCTAGTTATAAGGCATTCCGTTCTTTATCCCACTTTCAGTCCGAAATCGAGACATTACTTGTTAAGTGGCGTATTTTGGTATTCAAAAATATATTTTAGAAAAAGATTTTCCTCCTCTTAGGTAGGCAAATAATATAAATTATTTCTTAGAAAAAGAAGAAAATACTATATATAACATTAGCCCATTAACAATATAATTTTAAATATATTTTGGAACTTAATATGTAATTTTACTGAAAAAAATATTAGTTTATCTTGTAACATTTGCCATAAGCCTTTTTTATTATTTAAGCTCTCATTTCTTCATTTGAAGATATTTATTCTTCTTTAAAGAATAAACGAAGAATTCTTGCTATGAATTTTTTTTTGATGGTTTCAGGATTTCTCATATTTCAAATGTATTATTTATTTTAAATTTAAAAATGTATTATTTATTATATATTTCGATATCTGTATCGGAACAAGTACTAGATGATCTGGGGCACGATTTTATTGACATTAATTGTGGAAGTCGATCAATGAAGCCGTTAGATTACATTATTGCCTGAAATTGATACGTTACAGATTCAGTTAACATAAAAATCCTATTTGAATACGATTATATTAAATTTGTTTGAAAAAAACACACTTAAATTGAAATATGACGTCAACAGATTGAAAAAAATATTAGATGTTTTTTTAATGTTATTGGCATACTTAATACTTAGAAAATCAAAAAACATTTTTTTAGGAAACTTATAAAAATTTGAATGCACTTAAAGGATTCGAACTCATACCTCTTAGAAACCACCAAAACGTTTTGACCATTCAGATTTTCATTCTGATCAACATGATCTATCATGATTTCTAACGCATGACTTCGAATCCCGCTGCGCTCAAGTTTTTATACGTTTCCCAAAGATAGATATTTTAATCTTCAACTCAACACAAGTGTGTGTAAACTGACGTAATATCAAAATATAGCTCCTGAATTTCATGTCGATGACGGTAGAAATTCCTTTGAACAATGAATTTGTTTTACTTTGTTGCTAATCTTATTTGATACAAGCTGCTTAAACGTCACGGATAATACCAATTTATCGACATACTTTGTTTTCTGAATCTTTTTCTATTTACTAATTGGAACAAAGAATTGGACTTATTAATAGAAATTTGGTAGTTATATGGAGAAGCCAGTAATATAATGTAATGTAACAAAAATATTATGTGTTTGAAATACATTATTAATATAATAAACATTATACACACTATCTTGTTTGTTATACACTTTTGTATAAAGTGACGTACACGTTGCTAAGACCACACGTTACAATATTTTACAAAAAAACACCCGTATATTATTACTGGAATAACAATCATCCAACTTTTTTTTAGCTTCACGCTGTATCCCGCACATAGCAGGATAGGCCTCTGCCTAACGGGAAACGGAGTGTCTTAACACTAGACTCTTCTAGTGTTAAGACACTCCGTTCCCACTTTTCGCCGAATTCGGAGGCATTGCGTGTTAAGTAGCGGAACTTAACGCCGCGTGAATACAATGGAAATAATAATAAATATTTCCACTCCTCGAGTGAGAATCGGACCCACAACCAGTCAGTTTACAGGCACACTTTATGCCACTGCGCCATTGGCCCAAAAAAAAAATATGAAAAACGTAAATCAAAAAATACAGCAGCGTAGTCAGAGAGAACCTAGTGTCAAAACTCTCTGTTCTCTACTTTCTGCCTAAAGTTATTCTTTTATATAATACAATGCGTGTAAAACCTAAATTATATCATTTATTTTTTTATGTAACAAATTTCATACGTTGCTAAGATCAAAATTATAACTCAGCATATAAAGTAGGTCGTTTCTTTAACTAGTAACTGTTAATTCTCAGTTCAGCATTTTATTTCGGCGTTTTGTTTAGTGTAGGGTTCCCATCTCAAACGTAAATCATACCAGGACAAGAAACATAAAATCCAGGGATTTTGGAACCCACAGCCCGGAAGTTTGAACAAAGTATTTTTTCTAAATTATTAATCTACTTTTATTTAAAGATGTTAAAAGCGAAACAAAATGTTTTCAAAACAGTAAAATTTTGAAGTACTATTGGCAGTCTTTTTATATTTCTTAAGCACATAAACAGCAACACGACAACGACGGCGAAAACTAGGCATAGTGAAGTAGGCGTGAACCGCGCATAATTTTAATCAAAGACTACAAATACATACTCACTTCCGCTTTCTAAACTATATATACAAAAATATATAATGTAAAAACAAACCTAATAATTAAATATATAATATTTACATATTAGAAAGAACCTAATATCAAGACACTATACAAATATTTTGTTCATCCTCCGAATATATCCGGGGAAACCCGGATGAATGGCAACCCTAGCTAAGTGTTAATCAACACATTACGCTCAAATGCTAATGGGTTCGACTCCCTGTATACACAAACAATGTATTGGGAAAGTAAAAATAAATGAAGCGTAAACAACTGTTCATAGGAAAAAGTACTATTTAAAGTAAACTAAATATTCAAACGATTTCCTTATTACTAATATTGACTTCCGTTGCTCATAGAAAGAAATGTTCGTGTCATTTGTACATTTATATATTCAGTAATGAAAATAAATAATTTTTATATGTACATAAAATAAATATAAATTGCTTCACGCTATATCCCGCACACAGCAGGGTAGACAGACCTAGTGTTAAGACACTCCGTTCCCCACATTCCGCCGAATTCGGAGGCTTGCGTGTTAAGTGGCGGAACTAAACGCCGCGCTTTACCTCGACACCAGTGCGAAGAAAATGGAAATATAATTTCCACTCCTCGAGTGGGAATCGAACCCACAACCAGTCGTTTACAGTCACACTCTTGTGCCACTGGGCCACGACTGGCCATTTAAATATACTGTATGTATACTTACATGCGCGGTTTTTTTTTATTTTTTTTATTTAAATACTCAAACACTACAGACACCCGGTCTCGTATCCTTTTTGTCCTTAATTCTTTGATCATAATTCTTAAATTACATTAACATGCTACTCAACAACTAAAATGACGTTTTAAATTACATGTCAGTGGGTTCGAATCCAACTCATTAAATTTTTAAAAAATAATTTACAATTTAAATGTATCCTTTTTGGTGAATTAGTTAAAGCGCGGCGTTGAGTTACGCCACTTAACATAAAATGTCTCTTGCTCGAGCCAAAAGTGAAGAACGGATTGTACAGGCTTTAGGCTTTTTGTACAGGCTTAATACTAGGTTTTCTCTGACCAGCCTATGCGTAGAAAACACGAGGCTAAAAAAAAATATTTTAATTTAAAACATTGGAAACATTTAAAAGTATTTGACACGTTTGTTAACTAATAGTTTTAAAATGGTAAAATAATATTCAGTTATTGTAAACTAATGAGGCTATTACCGAATTCGAATTTACATTTTTAACAACTTTATTTACAAACTGGTTCCTAATTAGTATACGTTAGAAAGAACTAATTACTTTTATCGTTTTATATTATTCCATAACTAGCAAATTGCGTACATTGTTTCGTGTTGTGTGTTATTTTTTACTAAAGTATGTGTATTATGTATGCCAAACACATTTTAGTGTGTGTAATCTATGTATATTATTTTAATTTAATTTATATCTAATGCATTACTATTTAAAATATTTTCTTTTACGCTTCTTACCCATAGCAGGGTTAGAAAGAACCTAGTGTCTTGACACTCCTTGAACCTAGTGTCAAGTACTCTTTCTGCTGAAATTATGACATTACGTCATGAGTAGTGAAATTCTACACCACACTATGTCTTGTTAGAGCGGATTTTTTTTATTGACTTTCTGCCCTCTTTCTCTACCTATATAAACTTTACATAGAGAAGGAGAAAGAAGATAATCAATATAAAACTATAATTTTGATATTCTTCAGTTTGTAAAATTTTCATATAATCTAAAAACAGTATTTTTTAAAAAAATCTTTTCAATTTCATAAGATTTTAATAAAAGGTTTCTTTCACGGTTTAACATGTATTGTATAGATTTAATTTCGGCTATATGTATTCACAGTTAGACTACGAGTATGCGTGAGAATGTAGGGCCTTGCTTTCAACTTTCCCGACCCTTGCCGAAACGAAGAGAAAGGTGATATGAATCATTCGCTCCTTGAAACTAAACTTGCGTTTAATGTTGATGCCGCGATTGTAAAGATATATTGAAAACTAGCGACCCGCTCGCGGCTTTGCTTGTGTAAAATGAAGAATTAGACAGTTATTTTAAAGCTATTTTGTTTAAATAAAATATATTATTGTACCTTTTTTGTTTATTAACTGAATTTCTAACTACTTCAAAATGAAATGAAGAAATTATTTTGCATAGATCTTTATTTTGATACTAGCGGCCCGCTCGCGGCTTTGCCGCGTGAACTACGTTACTGTTTCGTTATATTGCAACCCTCGGGAGTGGATTTTTGAAAAAAAAAGTAGCCGATATTTAACCTTGGAATATCAACTACATATATTCTAAAATTTATTACAATCAGTCAAACAGTTATTTTTCATATAAAGTTTCATCCCCTATTTCAACCTTTCAAGGGTTGGTTTTTGAAAAAATAAATAGCCTACGTTTGACGTTTTACTTTCATTCGAAATTTCAACCAAATCGGACCTCTAGATTAGTAGTGAACGCGTGACAGACAAACACACAGACTTTCGCATTTATAATGTAAGTATGGATTGTAATTATGTATGTGTAGTGTCTTTTCACATATGTTCAAAGTCATAGATCTAGTAAATCTGTTTTTCGAAACCTATTCGTTTTAAATGTATGATTTCATATTTACATGCAACATATAATATGTAGATTATGAAATTATTCACAAATGTCTTAAATGACTATATATTTT
This sequence comes from Dryas iulia moderata, assembly GCA_019049465.1. Classification (NCBI taxonomy): domain Eukaryota; kingdom Metazoa; phylum Arthropoda; class Insecta; order Lepidoptera; family Nymphalidae; genus Dryas; species Dryas iulia. The sequence goes on from CM032418.1 coordinate 2,215,269, forward strand.
TAAAGTTTTTTAAGCTTAATCACACACTTAGGATATAAACAACATTTATATTAAATAAAATATAACAATTTCAACATAGAGGATTTCCACAAGGCGATTGCAAATCCCACTTCGCTTATATTCTTCACGTTTTCAAATAAAAGTACAATAATTTTAATATAAATATTCCTAACAAAATTCGAACCCAAAGCCATCGCATGCAGGTTTTTTCTCTTATGGCATAGTTGTGATAATTGATCACAACTATGCCATAAGAGAAAAAATCCACTTTGAACTCGATCTAAGTAACCTTACTTCAGATAATTGTCTATTTATAAAGAACTAGGTCTTTAATCTTAGCTTCTGTAGTTACTTCCTGTGACTAATCATTCGTGATCAATCCATTACGCGTTTGACCCCCGCCACGTATTAGAGTTAGTACTTTTGTGGGTGCATTGTATGACGTACCTTTATAACGTCACGCTATTTGCTTACATTAAATGTATATATCAGATAATAGGAACGTGTATCTTATATCATCTTTTACGTTATATATAATTTAAATAAAAAATGGTTAAATTATTAACACTTTTCTTTTCATTAATTTTCATATATTGCTGTTTTTAAAGGTTGACGCTATTTTCCGCATAGCAGGTTAGTCGGAGAGAACTTAGTGCCGAGACACTCTTTTCTCCACGTTCTGAATTTGAGATGCAATATCTAGTGTAGAGCGTTTATTATGCTTGTTTCTCCTGTTTTTATCATTTAATTTTGACAATATATTTGTTTGATATGTTACATATGTCTCAATTTCACCATAGCAAAGCATATAAATTTCTTAATCAATTAACCAATATTTTTGGCTGAAATATTTTAATTTAATATTTTTTGATAAAGTTTATTATATTAAATGTATTACAAAATTCATACGAAAGTCTCAAGAATATTTATCTAAATTCCAATACATTACAACATATGTATAACAGGTTTTTTTCTTACAAAACATATAATGACTAGAAGTTAGCTTATTTCAACGTAATTTGTGTAAATTAAACGTTTTATAATTAATTTATAACTATGAAATGATTGCCTGTAATTATATATGCGTTAGTTAGTTCGCAAACTTTTGCAATATTTAACTATTGTTTACGAATATTTATTGTGACGCTAATTGTCTTTGGTACAAGAGTTTAAAGTTCACATCTAGTACAACCGTACTTTAGAAACGTAATCATGCTAATATTATATGCTATATATAATACACGCTTCTTGCGGCATAGAAAGATGATAGGCCTAGGCAAAAACCTAGTATACTCCGTTCTCTGCTTTCCGCCTTATCAAGCATTAAAGGCAATATCTTTGCCTTTTAAGTGGCGAAACTCAACGCTGCGTTGATTCTTTCAAAACGTGAAATTGACAATGATTTATTTATAACACTTGTCAGATTGGGGGATGGAATTAACAACCACCGTTCCGGAAGTTATGCTTTAATTGACGCTTCTTTGATTGTTTTATTATTTACTTAATAGTATCTTCGAGAATGATTTCTTATTTGCCCGTCTGCATAATATGCTTAAGAAAGAAACAAAGGTCCCTTACATATTAGTAAATACATAAGTAGATAAATAATTAATATACACTACAAGCCTGACTCAGAATCGATAAAATGTTCATACAATAAATCGATATCTCATTATAAATTGACATGTTAACATCAATTTCTCTTTCACTTCGGTATGAAGATCTGGTTTGTTTCAGGGCAAATGCACATTTAGATTAAATTAATTGCGGCCGTTAAGATGGCGCCAATGAAATTATTTATTTATTTTTTTTCCTTTGAACACTATTGAGAATTGTGATTATATTTTTTTTATCTCTTTATTCTATAAATAAAATCCATATGAGCGGTATAGTGGAGGCGTGTCTGCATAGAATAGTAGTGGGTTGGGTTTACCTGTTATTATATTTATATGAATAATATGTTTTTTGTTAGCTCTGGTTAAATAATTGGACCAACTATTAGTATTTTTATAACTAGTGCATTCAAGACACTTGGCGTACGGCCACTTGTTTGCCCAACAACGTGTAATAAAAATTAATAAATTTACCTTTACAATTAAATAAGTTTTAATTATATTTAATCTTCTAAATTTGTTTGAATTTTGCCTTTTAGTCTTATTGTGGCATAATGCAAAACAAAAAATGTGGCAAAATTGATTGTCGAAGTGTTGAATCCATGTTCGGTCCCCACTCGGAGACACGATTATTATATAAATCCTTCCATAGTTAGGTATCACCAATCACCATGTTATATTTCGAAACTACGGAAAAAAAACGCAGTGTCTTAACACTAAGTTCTACTTCTCTCTCCCTACACTACATAAGCAATAAAACTTAAGAACACATTAATTTACAAATTCTTGGATGATGATGTTTAGATTTGAATCCCGTAAATTTCAATTTTTATACGTTATTTAAAACAAGTCTTTTTAATATCCTAAGTGTGTGGATAACACTTTAAAATGTTAAAATATTTTTTTTAAAATACTGTATTCCTCTACATTCTAGACCCAAGTGTCTCTTAAATCTTTAATTATTTTTAGATTACTCCATATAGAGAACAAAAGCGTCTGTTGACCTTGTATTACCTTTTTCATCGTTCACATTTGTTTATTGACTCATACAGTCATTTGTGATAAAACTTATCGCACCTCGCCATGGTATTTATAATGTTTATATAATATATGTAAATATTGACTTAGTTTTATTTGAATTATAATGTTAAAAAATAATTTAAACATTTTGTGATATGGAACTTGGTATTAACAAAGAACAAAAGGAAAGGTATGCGTTTGAACGACTGGCCTGGACAGTAGTCAGGAGGCGCGGGTTCGAATCCCGCTGCGTTTTCATTTTTTTTACATATTACATATTTGGAATAAGTATTTCAAAAGCATTTCGTTATTCATTATTATAAAACTATCACCTATTCTAAAACATAAAATAAACATGAATGAGTTAGTAGAATAAACAATTACTTACGATTTATAATTTTGAAAAATCGACGAAAAAAAAAAAATAAAATAGCTTCACGCTATATCCCGCACACAGCAGGGCAAAGGGAACCTAGTGTTAAGACACTCCGTTCCCCACTTTCCGCCGCAATTCGGAGGCATTGCGTGTTAAGTGGCGGAACTTAACGCCGCGCTTTACCTCTACACCAGAGCGAAGAAAATGGAAATATTAAATATTTCCACTCCTCGAGTGGGAATCGAACCCACAACCAGTCGTTTACAGTCACACGCATGTGCCACTGGAGCACAACAGGCCACAAAAAAAATCTACTAAATAAGAATTAATGGGATATATCGCTTAAAAACATATTTTAGAACATTAACTGTGTTTACATATGCTTGTAAATATATAATTTAGTTATTTAACAGTCATTTTAACTGGTTTGAGATCACATGGCCTTGTATATTCTGTAAGTTCAAACGTATTATAAATTTTATAGTTGTTATGTTATTTGTTTATTGGTAATAATAGGCTAGCTTCGTCATATACGGCCTTACTCGTCATATACTTCGTATATATAATTTCATATTAACACGTGGGTTGTGCATAAGTTTTAAGTTATCCTTATTTTCCTTAACGCTTTAGCTTATATAAAAATATTAAATCGAACCATGTCGCAGTATCGCCATTGTGGCGTAGTAGGTAGCATCTAATTGTAAACACTGGTTCTGTGTTCGATTCTCGCTCTGTGGAATATTTAAATTTATTTTCATTTCTTTACTCTGTCACCGTAGACGAAGCGCAGCGTTGACTTCAGCCAATCGTAAAGACGCAAAGTCACAAAAACCAAAAGAAGGAATAGCAAAATAGACAGATAGAACGTAGTATCAAAACACTCCGTTCTCCGCTTTCTGTTCGAGCTGAGAAGTAGTAAAATAGAATTATACATAGTAAATTATTATAATTTTTTTTATAATAATTTTAATAATTATAATTTAATTTTTATAATAATTAAGATATAATTTTTGTTTCGGATGGAAATTGAACCTACAACCGTCGCGCTTACAGTAACCCTGTACCTTCGCGTTACGATAGTCTTTGAGTTATATTTAATTATATAACTATTTATAAGGAAGTAATAATAAATAATTAAATTAAACAATATCATTATCTATTTTAAAGTCAGAAAATGTGTTATTCTAAAGTAATGTATGCACCTATACATTAATAGTAGTCTCTATTGAAAAACAGGAAATACTATTTAATTAGGACTAGTGACAATATGGAATTGTACTGTTCTAGAGCAGTATGACATATTTTCCTATATCATATTCCCAGATATAATTGTGTTTGTTTACATACATGTATTTACAGAGTTATGTAGAAGAAAGCAAAATAAATAAATTTTATATTTATATGTGGATATCTGACTAAAATAGATTCAAATATGTAGTAATGGAGATCCTATTGTCGAGATACTTCATTTTTCTTTTGCCAACGTATAATGTCACTTGCGTTGGCGAAACACATTTCTGCATTTTCTCTTCCCGGAGCTGAAAACGTTCTCTCAATAGGATTTATTTTATTTTTCACTACCGGCCCGCCCGCGGCTTCGTCGCGTGGACTGCCTAATTATTTCGTTATATTGCGACTCTCGAGGGTGGATTTTTGGAAAATAAAGTAGCCTATGTTTAATCTTGGATTATCAACTATATTTATTCCAAAATTCATTACAATCGGTCAAGCGGTTTAGATTTTTCATATAAACTTTCATCCCCTATTTCAAACCTTTAGAGGTTGATTTTTGAGAAAATAAATAGCTTATATAAGACCAAGTAACTTTTACTACTTTCATTCTAAATTTCATCCAAATCGGACCGGTAGATTAGCCGTGAAAGCGTGACAGACAAACACCTATGTGTCTAAAGTCTATACTTTCGCATTTATAATATAAGTATGGATTTGTCTCGCTACGCCACGATAAGCCTTAAAAGCTTAAACCCGTATATAGTAAAAAAAGATTAGATTATTACAAAACGTTGAATGACCATAACCTTATCGTCTATGTTGTTATTTTTGACAAATGTCACCGGAACCGAGTGTCGTAATGAGCCCTTGAGCTAAATTATAATGATTAGTTATAGGTATATTACGCTACTGATGATAAACATTCGGTTAATCTGTTATTATATAAAACATATTATTTATTTAATTAAAAAATGTAATTTAATTTAACATCAAATGCCTATTTTTCATTTTGCCATATTTTATATATTTTGAATTAAAAACATTTTTTTTCATTATTCATCGAATTAAATTATTTGTTCAGTTGGTGTGAGTAGTATAAATGGTTAAATTTCTTAAAACTGACTGAATCACTTGAATTGAAATTAAATGATAAACAATTGATTGAAAAGTACAAAATGCTATTGTTATACACATACATATATCTAAATTAGGTAGGTAAGAAGTAGCTAAGAGGTATAAGCTATAGAAAAAACTATATAAAATATCACATTTCAGCTGATCGCCTTAAATTATATAAATAGGCAGTCACAGAACCTAGTGTCAAGACACTCCGTTCTCCACGTTCTGCCCAAAATCACAGCAAAGTAATAAAAATTTAAATATAATCATTTCCTCTAATACGAATCGAACTCCAACCATCGTTTCCAAACCGACTTTGTCACTTTACGCCCTGACGACCTCCAGATTAAAAAATAATAATATTTACTATTGACATTTATTCAACAGGCATGCCTAGAACAAGAAGCCCGCGTGGCAGAACTCCGTTCTCTAGCGGCGCGCGTCGCAGCCGAGACCGGGTCTCGGGCGTTGCAAGCAGATGCGGATGCCTTGGCTAGGAGACTGCAATTGGTCTCTGGCGCGGTCCAGGCCTTGGCCGATTTGGGTGAGGCCAGGCAGCTAGCCAGAGCCAAGGCACAACACGCCAAGGAAATGTTTTGTGATATGCGACAGGTGGGTTTTTGGATGTTTTTTATGTGTGTCTGTACGAGTTAATGAGATTGGTTTGTTTGTTTGTAATAATATCTTATATCACAACAAATGAATCAGTTTTAGCTAAATGAATATGTGTGTATGTGTCTTCACGATATACACATATATCAAAATAACATGTTTTACAATTTTTGTCTATCAATGTTATTTTTTTGTAAAAAATCCAAATGGCCAGAGACATGGACATATCTAGTTTAAATTTAAATTTATCGTGTTTTTTATTAATTATTTTATTAATGACATTTTTAAGGATGTAAGTATGTATGATATTTTTTATATTCAATCTAACCATACATATCTAATATTAGCTGTGTCTGCAATTTTGTTTGCGTGAAATTTAACAAAAAAATATTTAAAATAGAACGTATAATAATATTAATACAAACAAACAGCAAAAATATTAAATATGTTATTTTGTTCAATGTTTTTTGACATACGTAAAAATATTTTAATAAAAGGCGTTAAATTAATTATTCCAATTTTATTTATGTAGATTAATTTCTTTTGTACTAATTGAAATTTTCAAGTAATTCGTAAATACACAATAAACTAACTAAAAATAAATTTATTTCATAATTTAACGTAAATGAATGGTTAAACTACAGAAATATTTTACTTACAAAACGTAATTCCGCTGGGTTTTAGCATAAAGTTAATAATATGTAGCGTATAACGGTGTTTGTAACAGTATTATTGTGGCATCGAGTCACGCACCCGAAAAGGGATTGGTAGTGCACGGGATGTGACACGCCTTTTTCGGTAAGCGGGTATTATAAGTATGACTCTTATTGTAATGATATTGTTTTTCTTATTTTGATTTTTTTAATGCTGAAAAAATATGTTTTGTATAAAGATATCAGAATGTAGCGGGATGAGTGAATGTTTTTTTTTTTCATATTTTTTGTATGTTTTTATATTTAAAAACATATTTTTTATATTTTTCATGTCTTAAGTTTAAATATTTTATAATATTTGTTACATGACACGTAGTAATGTAGTAAGTTGTATGTTTTTTTTCTTATTAAATAAAATTAAATTCGAGTCTATGTACGCTAAATTTCCTTTCGTTTAATTTAGATTTTAGATTATTGCTACAATATATTCTTATGGTTATTTTTTGTTGTTATAGGATTTGACACCAGTCCAAGAAGATGGAGAAATAGTGGAAGACAAATTAATAGCTTTAAGAGATAATCTTATAGCTCTCGGCAAGAGTGAAGCAGACATTGCTCCTGCTAAAGCGGAACTCCCTGATATCGATAGAGACGTTTCAGATGAACACTCGATAGTCAGGATATTAGAACTATGGCAGGCCATGTTCAGAGACACCTTCCTACATTACCACCGATTATCTACTGCTTTAGTCAGATCAGGAGACGCTGCGACCGCGCTTAGGCTATGGAATGAGTATTTACTTGATCTTCAATCTTTCCTATCCGGTACAGTCCCAGCTGATTACGAAAATCTAACAGAACACAGGCGTCTTTGTCGTGTACACAGAAACCTTTTAACATCACAGCGATCTGTGCTAATGAATGAAAATAGGGAAACGAAAAATCGCGATTTAGCTGATAAATTTGATACCCTTACAAATCTTCATAATGAAACGCTAGCGAGGATAGTTGAAAGACACGATGAAGTGTGTACACGTATCGCTGCATGGGATGAATACAGAGAAATTTACACAGAACTTCTTAGGTGGTTGAAGGAAATCGAAAGAGAGAAGGAAAAATTACAGCTTAGATACGTGCATATTAAGAGAATAAATAAAACTCTTACAAACATACAGAATCTCGCTGATAAACTACCGGAAGGCAGGAAACTATCGGAAAAACTATTGCAAAATCTAAAGAAAATTCTAGTATTCACTGAGGAAACATACGCAGCGTCTGTCAGAATGGAATACGCAGGAATTGTTAAGAGGGTGGATAATTTACAAGCTAGTCTCGACACGTGGCGTGACTTCCTCACTCGAATACTTGGTCTTATTGGTGAATACGAGAAATTAACTAACGATTTACAAAAATTATACATTAAAACTCAAGGTGATGTTATGTCATATTCCGATGAAGACCGATTGTCTAGACCTCAAATTAAAAAAGCTATTGATCGATACAGCGACTTGAGAACTAAAATTGATAAGACTGAAACGCAAATTGAAGCTCTGAGTGTCATCCAAGAACAATTGAAAGAATGCCTTAGTCCACAAGACATAAGAATTGTTAGCCAAAAAGTATGGCAGTTGAGACAACAACGTGCTGACTTAGAACATCAATTATCAATAATAATTCACAGGCTACAGGAAAGATTGGAAATCTATACATTATTTGACTCAAGGCTCTCTCGATTCAGTGAATGGATGACAACACTCGAGTCACGTCTTGACGTCGCCACTTCACCTAACGATATAATAGCTTTAGATCCGCAAGATCTTGTTAGGAGAATAACTTCTGACATTCAAGCGGAAACGGCCCTGAAGGAACGAGAATTTGAATGGCTTGTTGAAACTGGAAATACTTTAGTGGATCTCTCTAAAAAGGATGAAAAATCATATAGCAAAAACACTTCTAAACAACTGAAAGACATACAAGAAAGATGGCATAAATTACAAGAAACAGGAAGAAATAGAATTACCAAAATTAACGAATTACTGGAGACAATTTCAAAACTTGAAGAACGTTTAACGGAAATTAGAATGAAATTGCATACCATAGAATCGAATCTTACTACAATAGTTATTCTAGAACACTTAACAACAAAAACCGTCGATGCCAAATTCCAAGAACGTGACGAAATCCATAAGAATATTGAAAACGAAAGTGGAGAAGTTGGGAAAACGTTGAACCTCTGCGAACTAGTTTTCAACGACCCTGATGTCCTCAAAGGTAATTTTGACTTGCGAAATCTACGCACTGGAGCCGATATCGTTGAAAAGAAATGGAAAAATATTTGTGATATGTCTGAACAGCGCAAAAAAGCATTAAAAGAAATTCGAAAATCCGCTGAATTAGTAAACTCATTATTACCCAAAGTAGAAAAGAAACTAGACGCAATAGAGAAACGAGTGGAAAAAATCGAAACACGGAAACAGCGGGGCGAAGCAGAAGACGAGGTCATATCAAAGAACGTTATTAAGGACTTGGATGTATTAGAATCGGATATTAAGAAGTTAGAAGATGCATACAGTCGAATTGTATCAGCAAGAGGTATCGAAGTACGGGGATCTGCTGCAGATGACGCGTCTCGACTTCGGTCTTCTATAAGGAAGTGGCAGCAGTTGAGAGGAAGACTTGACGCTGCTGGTGCTGACGCTCATAAGCAGTTCGTATCGGCTCACGGCAAAGCTGTTGTAGCTTTGGCTGAGGCAGATGTTAGACTGACGAGAGCTTTGCATCTGGCACCAACGCCTATAGATAAAATTGCCACTCTTAAGGAATTAGATGTGAGTATTGGTGTTCATTAATAAATGTTAAATATAGTTAGTATATTGTACTTAGGTTTATTTGGATGTAAAGAATCGAAATCGGTATAGTCACAACAAAATCTTACTTAATTGTTATTAATAGTCAATAATCTTACTTACTTGGTAGATAACCTTAGACTTGACCACGCGGCTCGGTGACCTCTCGACGTGATTCCATTGATATTTGCACGATGATACATACTGATTGGAATGTGTTCTGTTTAAACAAGCTAAATTAAATATTTGTACATGTTTTCAAATATTATGAACATAAAACTTTTTAATTATGTCCAGACTATATATTTCTGGAGGTAATATTAATATTTACCATCTATACAAAAGTATACCGACCCTCGTGGCTTCGCCTGCATAGCTATACAATTAACTCAAGGTTATATTTCAAGGTTGAATTTTGAAAAAGTAACCTATGTTTGACCTGGGTCTTCTGTCAAATTCTATCCAAATTGGACCTATAAATTGGTCATTAAAACGCAACAGAAATACAGACGTTCGCATTTATAATATTGATATTGGTTAGCAAGATTTATTTCGTGTAAAATGTTTTTTTAACTAAATATATTTTTTTATTATTTTTTTTTTAGCTTCACGCTGTATCCCGTGTGCGGGATACAGCGTGAAGCTAAAAAAGAAAGACACTCCGCTCAAGAAAGCAGGGTAGGCAGAGGGAACTTAGTGTTAAGACACTCCGTTCCCCACTTTCCGCCGAATTCGGAGGCATTGCGTGTTAAGTGGCGGAACTTAACGCCGCGCTTTACCTCGGCACCAGAGCGAAGAAAATGGAAATATTAAATATTTCCACTCCTCGATTGGGAATCGAACCCACAACCAGTCGTTTACAGTCACACGCTTCTGGCACTGGGCCACGACTGTCCACAATTTATTTAATTATATAATTTTTCCAACATCTTATCACTAATTAACCCAAAAATCTCCATAAAACAGGGTGTAGAAGAAGACCTACGTGAATGTTCAGCGCTAGTAGACGAAGCAGACCGTCTGTCAGTGTCGGTGACCACCATCCCCGGCGTGGCCGACATGGTGGGTGAATACCGCGCCCTGTTCGCCGACGTCAGAACTAGACTGGATATAGCCAAGGCTGAAGTTGTGGGTGATGTTGATTCTGCTGTGCAGGTGATTAATTTTTCCTTTTGTTATAGGATTTTTAGTATATATAGTAGGGTAGGTAAAAGAAAGCTTGTGTTATTGTGTGTATTTGGCTTCCATTATTTAGCTAAATTCTGGAGCCTTGGAAAATAGTGGCAGGTATTAATGCTATGCTTTTGTCAGACACCATAGTAAGGAAATTGGATACTATTTTGATTTCTTGAGTGGAAATCGAACCCACGATCAGTCGAACTTACAGTCATATTTAGAGTCCAAAAACCACGTCTGGCCTCTATTTAATTAATTTATCCATTTGATCTGCTTGTTTAATTACAATATGTAGCAAGCAAATTAATTTTTAAAAAGACATTTAAAAACATATAAAAAATTAAAGCTACAGGATTCGAACTCACGCCTTTTGGAATGTTAAATTTATACTTTTTCTGAAAAAAAATGATTTTCAATTTCTTAAGTGTTCGTAGAATAATCTTTGGGTAGCAGAAATTTGTAAAAATCTCTCTACAGAGATGCTAACAACATAAATAAGTTGTAATAAAGCGTATAAGAATTTCGACGCAGCGGCTAGTAGAACGCATGGCTCAGTGGTGAGAGCGCCTGAACGGTATTCAGGAGGCGCGGGTTCGAATCCCGCTGCGTTCAAATTTTTATACGTTTTCTTTAAATGTCTTCTTAAGTGTCATACACTCTTAAAAATTTATACAAATAAAATATTATAATGGAGTACAGAAAAATATGTTAATTTATAAAATAACAATTTTTTAACAAAAATAATTATATTCAGGTCGACACACTTAAATGGGAGACCGACGCATCATTACAAGTAGACACTTTAACATCAAAAGAGACATACAGAAGCGAACTTGCGACTGCCGTCAAAGAAACCTCAGATTCGCTCGAAGCACTAAGAACTGCTTTACTCCAAGAGGTAAAAGAAGATGCTAAAAGCGATGAATTAGCAACAGCAGCTAAAGAAATTGCCAAGGCGGGAACCAAACCCGAACAAACCTTGGAACTAGCAAAACATTTATCAGAATTACTATTAACTGAATGCGATGCGACGGAAGACGAAGCAATGCTCAAAGAAGTCGAATCGTTATCTCTGAGATACGAAGATCTTTTAACTCAAGCTAAGAAACGTGAACTGCAAATAAATAATTTGAGGTTAGTTTTGTTATTATTTAGTATTACAGTGTTTTTTGTGTTTTTTAATAATAATATATATATTGATTTTTATGAATATTTCTCAAGATTTCAATAGAGGATTTTTTTTTGAATATGGGAAATTGTGCTATGTATGGCATTGTATTGTAGACGCACTGGCACGTTTGGTGGCGGGCTTCCTTTTTACACTTTAACAGAAATTAGCACTAAAACACTTTATTTATTTTAATTGTATTAACTATTTTTTTGTACATTACTATAAATATTCTTCTATAAATAATTTCAGATTCTTTGTCCCTTATGTTGGCTGGAATTGCCAAATTTAGATTAATAACATTTCCAAACCGAAATACTTCTACTAATAACTTATTTTGTATTTTTAAATGACTTATATCTGTTAGTGATCAAAAATTTTAATAATTTGTACTAGAAATATAGTTTTAACATTTCTAAAGTGTTATTCACACTTAGGAAATTAAAAAAGACATTTTTACAAAACATATAAAGATTTTGAACTCAGCGGGATTCGAATCCGCGCTTCTTGAAAACTGATCACCCATCGTTCTGATCGCTATGTTCTTATGGTTTAGCGGTTAGCGCATGGACCAAGATGTCTCCAAGAGGCGCAGGTTCGAAGCCCACTACGTTCAAAATTTTATACACATTTTTAAAAATGTCTTTTTTAACACAAATAAATAAATAATTAGTTATCGAGTGTCTATCGCTTGTTAACCTGGCATGCGATATTAAACGTCGTTTTTGATCCTAGGTTGCCCCACTCCGCGTCGTACGCTCTCACGTGCGAACAGTGAGTACCGCTTCCTAATATATTATATGGAAATTCGTTTACGATTTATTATTATTATTAATTATTTAGTTAAAAAAATATATGAAATTTATTTAATAATCTATAATATATGTAGTGTTGATGATTAAACTAATATTTGTTAATATATGAATATTGATTTTTTTTTAATAATATAGGTTTTTTTTTTATTTTTTTTAATGCTAAAACACTAAGCACTTGATTGGATTTATAATATCACTTTTGCACTTTCACTTTTAATATATATAATAATTTAAAATTGTCAGCGAATTTCTCACTAAATTAGTTTTGGCTGCACTTTATTTTTTTATATGCACTCGCTGTTTACTTGGCACAGACTAAATAACATGAAATGTCAACTGTTTTTTTTTCTTAATTAATAATTATATTTTTTATTTTTTTTTATTTTTATTCTGTGACAAGTAATTTTGTAGCAGATAAAGCTTAGTTGTGTTTAAATAATGCATGATTTGTATTTAGTATTAAATCCAATGTATTAAAGTAATACATACTAATTATAATAAATGAGATTTTATCTCGCTTATATATGCACATCAATATGTAAAAATATATTATATGTATTTTATTTACATAAAATTATTTATGTAGACTATTGTTACGGATTAATTGTATAGTACGCGCATTTTATCTTGACCAGTCATATTTACGCTTTCTTTCTGTTAACTAGCCAATGAAAATTGACGAGTGTGGAGTCACTGAGACACTACACAACATGTGTAATAGAGTCACTAATATTTATCTCTCGTTTGTTACTACCAATCACTCCCTAAAAGTCGGTTCTCCGACGCCTATTGTACCTAGATTCAGAGTTTCAACTTAAAATGCGTGTACTATATCGCATCATACATACATTACCATTGCTTAAACAATCAATTTATACTATATCAGGTTTTATTTAAAATGTAACTAAATTTATATCAATTTGTATAACTTTACGTTATTTAGTATCAATTTTAAAATTAAGCTTTTCATTATTGGTGAAATCATTTACATATGTCATTATTATTTTAAATCTTAATTTCATTTTTAGAAGCAGTGATAAGGAAAACATTTAATTGCAATTAACAATTAAATATTAACAATTGATCATTTCTTTGTGCGAAAATCACAATTAACTAATTGTTAATTATACTGTCAAAATCAACATCTACTTAATTTTCACCTAATTGTGATTATTATTTGATTTGCCCCCAAACAAATAATGAATTGTTAATATTCAATTGTTAATTGCAATTAAATCTTGCAAAAGAAGTTTGCTTACAAGCATTTTCTCTATTTTAGTGAATCTGGTCGTCTGACATGTCCTCTATGTTCGGATCGGAATTGGAAACAACTTGACAATGATCTTTGGAGACTCGAACAATGGTTGCAATTCGCTGAAGCTACAGACGAGGCGAGGATCGATCCTCCAGAACAGTATGACGCTTTGGAAGATGCTATACAGGTAATTTTTATATATAACTAGCGACTTGCGACGTGATTTTTTTTATATAAGTTTTCAATTCCTATTTTAGTCTTTTGGGTTCTGGTTTTGTAAAAAAAAAAAAATTGGTAGATTGTGTTTGATCTTGCGTAATCAATTGTCTTTCTGAAAAAAAAAAAAAAATCGAAATTGGTCAAGTGGTTAAGATGGTTTAGATTTTCCATACAAATTTTTATTTTGTATTTGGATGCAGAAGAAGTGGGGATGGATGCAGAAGTACATATCATAATAAAATATTTACACAAGTAAAAATTGTAATTGCAACTATCGCATTCACTTTAACTATTACTTGCCTATTTACCTATTTATTATTATTATAAATATATAACAAAAGAATTTTCTATATGGCAAAATAGTCGAACATAATCTACTAATTAGGTTATGTTATTCTCTACTATCAACACACTCCATTCTCCATTACCAATAATTTACTACAAAAAAAAATAATTTCCTATTCCCCGTACAGGACCACCGCGAGTTCCTCCTGGACCTGGACTCGCACAAGGCTCTCGTAGTGTCGCTCAACGTGGTCGGCCACCACGTGACGCGCCACGCGCGCTCCGCGACGGACGCGCGCCGCGTGCAGGAGCGCCTCGCCGCCGCCAACGCGCGCTGGGACGGCGCGTGCGCGCGCGCCGCCGCCTGGCAGGGACGCCTGCAGACCGCGCTCGTCAACAACAACGAGTTCCATCATATTGGTGAGTGGGCGCATTTGGGAAATTCGAATATATGTTTTAAGAAAACGTAGAAAATTTTAAATTTGTATAGGTACGTTTGAATCCGCACCTCTTCAAGATGTTAAAGCGACTTCGAATACTGAGTTCAAATTTGTTTATATATTTGAGGGTGTCAATTATATTTACTTATTTTTTTTAATTAGGTTTGAATGTCAATGGTGATTATAACTTAGTATTGTTGCATATATCGTCGATGATTAAAAATTTTAAACCTTTCAATATTTTTTTTTTATTTTCATTTATTTAAGTTTGAGTAGAGAATATGTATTAATCTTACAACATAATATTCTCACAAAATTTTACAGTTTTTCACGCCCGTTCCCGCATAACAAAATAATAAAAAAAAAATCTAGTGTTAAGACACTGACTACTGCTTTCCGTCCAAAATCAAGACATTGCGTGTTAAGTGGTGGAATTCAACATAAATATAGATTTTTTCCGTTTTAATACTTAAGTCGAAGCTTCTGAATTTCGCTACTTAATGCGCAATGTCCAGAATTTAAACAGAAAGTGAAAGATGGAATTTCTTGTAGTTTTATTTTTTTTAATCAACCCATCAACCAACAGTCGTCCAGCTGGTGTCCCAACTAGCAGCCGCTGAGAAATCAGTGCGGGCCCGAGAACCTCTCCGCTTGACGCGCCCCGCACAGGAACTGAGGAAGGACTTCCGGAGGTTCAGCGAGTTGAGGGACGAGTTGAGCAGAGCGGAGCCGAGGGTATTGGCGTTAAGAGATGCAGCTCAATTGTTGACTGACGATGCTCAGGATGTTTGTCGACGGTGAGAAAAAATCTATTTGTATATATTTCTTTTTTTGTTTTTGTATCTAGGGTAGGCAGAGGGAACTTAGTGTTAATACACCCTGTGTCCCAGTTTCTGCGGATTCGAAGGCGTTACGTGTTATGTGGTGGAACTTGATGCCACACTGTTTCCATATTTGTGTTTTTTCGAGTGGGAATTGAACCCATAATTAATAAGTCGCGTTTACAGTCATACTTTGTGCCCCCTATATATAATAGTATTAAAAAAAAATAATAATTTAAATTATATTTTTTTTAATATTTGATAGGTTTATTAATAATAATATTAAAAATCGTAAATTTAATTAATATTCATTTATGTAATAATTTAGAAGAAAGTATATGGAGTAAAATGGGGTGCGGAGTGTTTTAACACTGTGTTCCCTCTGCCTACCCTGCTGTGTGCGGAATACATCGTGACTTTCGCTCAGCTCCCCCCAGCATGCACGCTGGCGGCCCTAGTATACCATAATATTTTTTTATCTCCACGTATATAAATCAAGTCTTATATTAGTTATACATTGCTTACCCAGGTTGGGCGAGCTCCGTCTCCGTCTCCAATCCCTACGCAAGCTATCGGGTGTATACGCGCTCAAGCTGGGGGCCGCTCTGGCGCGCTCCCCCCAACACGGCTCTGCTTTGGCCGCCGCTGCTGCTACTGCTGCTACTGCTGCTCAGGTATTTATTGTATAAATATATACACTTATGTAAGGTTATACATACATGTTATATTTGAGGTTTAGATTTGGATAACTTCTTAAAAATTTTAATGATTGTATGTTAAGACTTTACACAAAATTTTTAAATAATTAATTAATAATCAAATTTTTCGTTACCTATAATAGAACATTTTTGATTTAAAAAATGTGGATTAAATGCCAAGTAAAACAGTCAGTCAATTAACTGTTACATAAATGAATGAATTGCTTATTTATAAAAGTCAAAAACACTCTTTTAACAAAATTATTTAAATTTTAATCTTAAAAGTCGTATTGATTGTTGACTTAGTACTTGTGAGACGTAATTAATGTAATTTAAATATGGCAGCTATATAAAACATAGGTTATTTAAGTTGCTTAACACAGCTTAACACGGCACTACAAATATCAAAGATTTCAAGCAAGCTTTAATAGATATAAAGCATATAAGTATTTTTTTGGGCTAAGTGCCTAATTTAGTATTTAATAAAATTTTAAAGACGTTTAAAAGTAGCCAAATTTGAACCTGCAACCACTTAAGCCCAAAAAAAATACAATATGCTAAGTACTATGTCACTATCCTATAAATACGAGTAGGAAATAGGAAAATATTATATACAACAAAAACAAATGTTTAAGTATACATCACCAAATATAGATATATTATAGATACTACTATTTAAAATATATTTATTACAATACAAACCCCTTGTGATAAAAATGTATGTTTATTTCCAATTTTCAAAATATGACAATAATGACAAATTTTGAAATGTTAATTGTTCATATTATTCATAAATTGAAAATAATGACAAGTTTTGAAATTTTACTTATATATTAATTTGAAATTTGTAAAACATTGGAAAAATACACAAAATTTTGAAATATTTATTTATTCCAACTTATACAACAAAATTTGAAAAAAAAAAAAGACAAATGTGAAAACTTTTATAAATTTTCCATTTTAAAAATTTGAAAAGAGAACAAATTTTGAAACTTTTCGATTTTCAAAATTTGAAAAAAATATATATTTTGAAATAACTAAAATTTGAAATATTTTAAAATGAATAAATTGAAAGTAACACCGTCCTCACCGTAGTAGAAGCTTCGCACAGTATTTGACCCTAGCTCTTTGTCCTTAGCTGATGGAGGAGGAGCCGCCCGCGCTGCCGCCGCTCGACCCGTGAGTACCACGTATATAGACACTAGCTTAGTTTATGTATCAGTTGAAATGTCACTATTGTATGTTGTAATGTGAAGAAATTTAGATAATATTTAGTTTTTTTTTGGTAATAATTATAAAAAATAATTTGGAATACTTCACTAATTACTAGATCCAATACGTGGTTTCGATACCCGTTTTAAATGATAAAGTCTGTCATGTTTTTTTTTTTACTTTAAATCAAAACTTAGGAAAAAATGTGCTTTGTTAATAATTGAAAAACCACTTTATAAAATTTGAACTCATAGACAAAACAAGTCATTTCCTAATAAAACTAAACTGACGACACGCTAATACCTATTTGCAATACTAATTATAAATAAAATTTGTATATATTTAATTCCAGATCCCTGAGCGAAGAACATGAAGAAGAACAACTAAGCAGCGTACAACGAGGTCTCCGCTTCGTGAGCCGCGTGGCGCGCGCCTCTCTGCCCTTCCAGGCCCTTCTCCTACTCCTCTTGGGGGCCGCAGCTTTAGCCCCCCTGTCCCCTGGAGACTGCCGGGGGCCCCCTTCATTACAACCAGTACTGAGATACCCCCACGGACCACCGCCTCTATAAGGCCCTCATATATTTTGAATATAAGTCAAAGATATAGAGAATAAACTGATATTGGCTGTGTAAAGGAAGTTATATTGATCCGAATTAAGGTTTTGATCGGTGTATTCTCTATAGTCTATGATCGCAGAATCGAACGACAGGTTATGTAATAACGTTTATAAACTATGATAGTTTTTACTTATTTAACAGTCATCTTATTTAATTAGATATTAGTGTGTATTACATAAGCTGTAGTTGGCTGCTGACGACCGCCGCCCCTCTCGGCGGACGTCCCCACTCGCTGTCACTGTCACCTGTCACTGTCAAATGTCAACTGTCAATGTCAGTGTGGACGTCACGGTGACAGCTGTCAAAGGCCTCACAACTACATTTTCACGCAAAACGTAGTGTCCGAGGCTTGTCCGACATTCCAAACTCGACTGGTGCTAGCCCCCGTCGTTGCGTAAAATGTAAATACGACATGATTTTTGTATATTTGTAACGGTATAGAGACGGGGAGACGCCAACGTTTCATTATTTATCTGTATTTAAAAATGGCGCCGCACAAATATGGCTTTCTATATCCACGCATTGTTACTTAACTTAGGTGAGGAACATAAAGCCTTGCATTGATTATCAGTCTTTTATTTAACAACCCCTATACTTACAATATACATTATTATACATTATTTAAACTAGTACTAATTATATTATTTACAAAATATATACATTTTTTAAATTACACGTTTCTGAATTTGAATCTGAAACAATAATAACAGTTGAAAAACTCTTATTCTCTTTTTTTACACTTTTACAAGTGTCATCTACAAACTTAAAGTATTAAAAACATTAGAAAACCTATAAAAGTCATTCTGGTCAGAGCGTTTGGATGGTTAATAGGTTGATGTGGGTTCGAGTCCCGCTATATTACGGTATTACGTGTTTTTTTTTAAACTTATTACAACTAGGAGTTCAATTATTTTATAAAAGTCTCAATACTTCTACAATTTCTACTACATATACTTTACTATAAACTATAACGGTAAGAGAAGTAAATAACGACTAACTTTCAAGATAAATACGGGTAGCTGCGTGTGCGCATCTTCCGCCGCGAGCGCCGCCGTCTGACCGACATCGGACGCACTTCTATGCTCATATTTGATTCCATTTGCTGGTTTAATTAAATATATTATATACATTGTGGACAGTCGTGGCCCAGTGGCACAAGCGTGTGACTGTAAACGACTGGTTGTGGGTCCGATTCCCACTCGAGGAGTGTAAATATTTAATATTTCCTATTTCTTCGCTCTGGTGTCGAGGTAAAAGCGCGGCGTTAAGTTCCACCACTTAACACACAATGCCTCCGAATTCGGCGGTGCGTGGGGAACGGAGTATCTTAATACTAGGTTCCCTCTATATTCCATTAATCATGCGTAAGTGTTATGATACAATTTTTCTTAATTTACTTTGCTATGCGGCATAAAGCATAAGAAATATATATAAATAATTACACCCTTATTTTAATCCTATATTTCTACACAGAACAGTTAGAATTTCAACTTTATTGCGATAATTTTATAATAGAATCAACTTATTTTTAGAAATATACGAAAAATAAAATAAAAATAATATATTACAAAAACAATAAAATTTGAAACGAGTAAGAAAATCAAGGTTTTTGTTAAAGACAGAACAAAACAGCAAGAACATCTGAATAAATAAGATGTAAATCATTAATTTACTATTCATGAAAACAAACTCCACCGCTCTTTTGCCACGCGGAAAGAAGGCAGCAAATAACCTAGCGTCAAAGTATTCCGTTTTTCGACCAAAACCGAGACCCAGTATGTTTAGGGGTAGAACTCAACGCCGCGCGTTGTCTAAGGCTCTAAAAGGCGAAAATTAATAAATATAGGTTCATATAATAACTAGCGGCCCGTTTGTGGCTTCGCCGCGTTAACTGCATAGCTGCATTCGTTATATTGCAACCCTCGGGGGTGTATTTTTGAAAAATAAAGTAGCCTATGTTTAACTTTTTCATACAAACTTTCATCCCCTATTTCAGCACTTTAGAGGTTGATTTTTGAAAAAATATTTAGCCTATGTTAGACTCAGTAACTTTTACTATTTTCATTCTAAATTTCATCCAAATGGGATAGATTAGCCGTAAAAGCGTGAAAGACAAACAGAGAGACATTCGCATTTATAATATAAGGACTCTCTCAAGTCGGAATCATATTTAAAACAGCATGTGTGTAACAACAGACACTATCCACCTGCGCCACGAGGTCAATTTCACTAATTTTAAATTACTAAAAATACTGAAAATTTACTTCTGTTACTATTATAACAATATTTAATAGTTTAAATTTAAGAACTGTTTTAAAATTTAAGCCCCCAATTTGTCTTCTTTCAAAACTTCAAACTCACTTGATAATTTTAATTACACATATTTTGATTATAAAAAGTTACAGTTTTTGTACTCGTTAATATTGTTCTCAAAGAGTAAAGTATAATTAATTTTTTTTTTTTAGCTTCACGCTGTATCCACACAGCAGGGTAGGTAGAGGGAACCTAGTGTTAAGACACTCCGTTCCCCACGCACCGCTGAATTCGGAGGCATTGCGTGTTAAGTAGCGGAACTTAACGCCGCGCTTTACCTCGACGCCAGAGCGAAGACAATGGAAATATCATTTCCACTCCTCGAGTGAGAATCTATATAAATCTTTGAACTTGAATCGAACCCACAACTAGTCGTTTGGCCACAAGTATAAAATACATACCTCTAAAGTGTGATGTCGCTGAGTCCAGTCCCCGCGAGCTACAGCTTCCAGCGCGCCGCTTCGCAGTACGTATGTTAGTAACACTATCACTATCTGTTTATGCAAAAATATTATTTTAAATTTACTATTAAAGCTTCACGTTGTATCCCGCACATATATACAGCAGGGTGGGCAGAGGGAACCTAGTGTTAAGACACTCCGTTCCCCACGCACCGCCGAATTCTAAATCCATTGCGAGTTGAGAGGCACCTCGTACTTTGCGACACCAGAGAGAAGAAATTGAAAATATTAAATATAATCACTGCTCGAGTGGGAATCGAACCCACAACCATTCGTTTACAGTCACACGTTTGTGTCACTGGACCACAACTGGTCCCCAAATTGTAATTAAACTACTTTAAAACATTTTTTAAGTGCTATTCAACAATTAGGAAAATTGAAAGACATTTAGAAAATATAATAAAAAATTAAACGCAGCGGGACTCGAAGCTGCACCTCCTGAGCCATGCTTAGCAGTGAGAGCGCCTGGACGATTTTCAGGAAGCGAGAGTTCGAATCCTGTAGCGTTCACTCCAGTATGTATATTTCGGAGTAAGCATCCTTCTCACTACTATAACGTTTTACAATATCTATACCTATGTGAAATAAGCAATAGTAATAGGGGCCCAGTCGTGGTGCAGAGGCACAGAGTGCCTGAAAAGCGACTGGTTGCCGATTCGATCCGATCCCACTCGAGGAGTGGAAATATTTAATATTTCCATTTTCGCTCTGGTATCGAGGCAAAGTGCGGCGTTAAGTTCCGTCACTTAACACGCAATGCCTCCGAATTCGGCGTTGCGTGGGGAACGGAGTGTCTTAACACTAGGTTCCCTCTGCCTATAGTACAAATATAAATAAGAGAACAACCCACAAACCTGCAACAATATAATAAGCACGTTAAACAGATACAAGGCGAGTGTAACCCGCGCGAGAGGCGCGTGCAGCGCGTCCAAACACGCGCGTGCGTGCAGCGACGCGCGCGGGAGGGACTCGCTCCATACTGAACGGGGTTCCCACTGGAGATCATCATGTTTATTATTACTTTTAAAGTGTTATTTATTTGCACACTTGGGGAGGGAAAATATTTTTAGGTGAGATATTTTTATATTTCTTTTTTTAAAGACATTTAGAAATCGTATAAAAAATTGAACGCAGTGGGATTCGAACCCGCGCCTCCTGAAAACCGTCCAGGCGCTCTAAAAATATTTAAAAATAAGACATTTAAAGAAAACGTATAAAAATTTGAACGCAGCGGGATTCGAACCCGCGCCTCCTGAACACCGTTCAGGCGCTCTCACCACTGAGCCATGCGTTCTACTAGCCGCTGCGTCGAAATTCTTATACGTTTTATTACAACTTATTTATGTTGTTAGCATCTCTGTAGAGAGATTTTTACAAAGTATTCAGGAGTCGCGGTTTCGAATCTCGCTGCGATTAAATTTTTATACGTTTTCTAAATGTCTTTTTCAATTTTCCTAAGTGTGGAATAACATTTTAAAAGTATTTTAAGGGTATAAAAAAAATTAATGTATGAATATGGATAGAGACTCTTCTGGTGGCAAGGATACCCAAGCGCTCTGACCGCTAAGCCATACATTTTACTTCCAGTCGCGTTATATATGTACTTATATAACAATTAAAACATTTGTGTATAATTCTTATTACAAACTTCTTTTTTAAGCGACTTCCAAAAGGAAGTGGTTCTCAATTCGTTTGTATTTTTTTTGTCTTACCGCCGATTTTTTTACTGAGTGAATCGATTTTGATGATTCTGTTTTTACACATTAACGTTTTTCCCGACTAACAGGGGAGTCAGAGAGGACCTAATGGTAACGGACCATACTCCGTTTTCCATTTTTTCCGCTGAATTCGAGACCTTGCGTTTTGCACGCGCCTTCTCTTTCACCAGAGCTATGATCATGATATTTTATGATTATTTTATGATCTTCGAGTAGTGCATCGTATTCGGAATCGAACCTGCAGTCCAGCGAGCTTATAGTTAGATGTTACACAATATATCACAATGGTCTCTACATGACGATGGCATATTTAGATATAAATGCATATATTTAAATATAACTATAAATCATCATAGTTTAATAAAACAAAAATAACAAATAGTTTCAATCTAACCTGTTGTAAAGGATCGTGGTAACAAGGAGACAACACATACGGAGAGCAACACGAGTAAGGCGACACTGGAGGTAGGACTTTACCGTCAACACTTGTCAATCTGGTAAAAGATACATTAATGGTTCAGCTAATAAAAATAATAATATATTTACTTATAAGGTCATTTTATTTCATTTTAATTGTTCACTTAAATAAAGGTGACACCTCATTAAACGCAGAGGTAACAGGTTTAAAGTCGAATATTTTTTTTACCCGCTTAATAAATAACCCGATAAATCCTTCATAAGCAATTGCAAAGTCGCGATGGAACTTTTGAAGTATTAACATTATAAAAATCAATAATGAATAAAAATATGCATTACTACATTAAGGGGGGGGTAAGGTCAAATCATACGGAAAAAAGTCATGTTTTTGTGATTTTTTATCCAACGACACAGTTTAAATTTGTTTACCCAACCAAAAGTATATTGAAGTATGACATTTGAAGAATGTGTTATCAAATTTTTACAAAAAAATATTAAAAAATACGGCAATGGCAGCAATTGTTCGGACATGTCTCGAAAAAAAGTTGAATTGCGGTGCCCCTCATAACTTGTTGCTGAATCATCTGAAATCAAAAAATTAAAGTTCATTCGTTAGATAATAGTTTTCCCCAGGTAACGCTGGGCGTGTTTTTTCGAAAATTCAATTTTTTATATTTTTTCGAACACTTTAAAGTGAAAAACACATTTTTTTAGGAAAATATCGGCTAATTTGTTATTGCGAAATCAAAATTATTAACAAAAAGGAAAAAAACTCTCCAGCGTTACCTAATAAATTGTGTACAGAAATAGTGTTTAAAATTTCAAAACGATCGGTGCAGCAGTTTTGAAGATATGAGGGGCACCGACTTTGAAAACGTAAGTTGTGAGAAAAACGCTTTAAAGTTTTAAACACAAAAAAATCTGTGTGAAATGTTTATAAGTGAATTTTATCAACATACCTCACACTGAGTCATCAATGCTATGTCCATAGAGAATGTTGCTCTCATCAATGATGTCTAATGCATCTTTTTGCTCCTGCCTACGACGAATCCTGCCTTCTTTGGTTTGTTGTTCAGCTTTCTGCTCTGCTCGGCTTATGCGTGTGGAGTCAGTTAATCGCGCCCAGTCATGAGCGTTTGATCCACTACTGATTTCCATGTCTTGCATGAAGGTGAGTAAAGCAAAGGAACCTTCATTGAAAACACTGGCTGCCACATAAGCTGCAATTTCAACGGTGACAGAGGTTCCACTCAAGTGCTTCGGTGAGATTTTCCAAATAAGTTGGTTCAAACTCTCATTGTTGTTCTGCGTGAAGCCTCCGACGCATCGTTCCAGGAGGGCATCTTTGCTCAGATCTTCGTAAACAGGCTTGATTGCATCCAAAATAATAACGGTAACAATAACGCGCTCGGCTCGGAGTGCTCGAGTCGGATCGGGTATATGTGGGTACAAAACTCCGACAGATATAAAAATACTCATAACTTCGTCAATTTTTCTCCAATTGACTTGAAATTTTTACATAATATTCTTTAAATATAAAGCATTTAATTTAAAAAAAATAAAAAAAATGATAAAATAAAAATTTAATACGTTACCCCCCCCCCCCTTAACAAGAAAATTGCTGCGCAGTGGAACAGTGCCTGACAATAACCGCAATGATTGTGGATTCGTTCCCCATTCATTGAAAGATAATACTCAAATATTTTTTATCTCTCCGCTTTAGTAAGACAAAACGCGGCGTTGAATTCCTCAAAAGCAAACTGCCTTCCAGTTAAAAAATGCCAAATAGAAAAGAACTATTTACTTCATAACTAATTCGGAATCTTCGTTTAAAAAATCCATATTGATCCAAGGAACTTCGTGCCAATCGCTCGGGTGCTCCACGCCGCAACAGTTTAATTCTACCTTAAGTTTCATAAAATCATATCATTATTACATACATATATGATTTATACCTATAAACAAAATTGAAGTGTCTGTTTGTTTGTTTGTTAATAACCACTTTTTACAGTTCTTACAGTTTTTGTCTGTCTGTCTGTCTTTTTGTTCTCGCTTATCTGTAGAATTGATGAATCGATTTGGACGAGACCTTTCACTGGCAGATAGCTGATGTAATAATGAGTAATTTGGGCCTTTATTTAAGAATTATACATTTATTAAATTCCACGCGAGGTGCATACTAATAACATATTCTTTATATTTTAATGCAGAAAATTAAACAAAGCAAAAAGCATTAAGTTAAGTTAATAAAATAAATATTATAGACGCAATCATATATTTTAAATACATTTTTTCATAAATACATGTTGACACTAGTTTTTTTTTTTCTGGGGAAACGTGGGGAAACCCTGTTACGGGTGTCCAAATGCTACATGTATGTAGCGCCATACTGATTATGTGAGGCTCATGCTTCTGCATCCTACTCACTAAAACCCCACGGTAGCCCACCAAACTACGTTACTCGAGGCCACGGGTACCTTCAAACTCTACCGCAACCTCGAAGCAGTTGCTTAAGTTGCTAAGCTCCTCTTCTTATTAATCCCCCCGGTTTCATTCTCCCTATCAATTACCACGCGCCAGGACCAATAGATATATAGTCTCTCCTCGGCCTTTTGGCTAAGATCAAAGTGTAGTATGTTGACACTAGTAAATTATATATTTGGAACTATATATACTCCAGGTATATTTATTACTAGGAATTTATATATCATTCAGCAATAAAAACAAAATTTAAAATAATCTCCATCAAAACTCTACCTGCATAGTATCTATGAGCTTCTTCCATGAAGGTTCTGTGAGATAATGTATGATGCCAGTGCGTAAGGACGATGATAATTCTTTCATAAGAGCCTAAAATTAATTAAAATATCGTCATAACTTAAAAATATTATCTATATATGTTTGTATGCACGTAATATTTCTCAGTAATAAATAACAATGTCACTTATTTTTCTGTTGTTTCGTTTGTCTATGTATTGCTTAAAATATTTTCATTTCCCGCTCTGACTCCCGGCGTAAAAGTTTTTGTGTAGAGCGCCTAACTGTAAACGAGATGGCCGCGGGTTCGATTCTGTCTTGGTTAATGTTTTTGGAATTGGAATGATGACTTTTAAATTGTTTCGTTTGTGGAAAAACAAGTATTACACCAATCGTCTTCTAACGCCATAGTTTTTTTTCTAAATCATGACTTTGTAAAGTCATGATCTTGATATTTTTTATTTTGTCATTTGATTTTGTTATTTGAATATTGAATGAAAGAATGAAACCGTAATTATAGCCTACAGTGGAAAATAAAATACTGAGTAATAAAACATTATTTCTTTTAAAGTAACAAATGGAATAATGCTTAACGTTTTCCATTCCGTTTGGTTATGAAATACATTTTTTAGTAAACCTATAAAAAATTAAACACAGTAGAATTTGATTCTGCGCCTTGAAATACCAAGCTCCAATCTAAGCGCACTGACTATTCAATCATGCGTCTGCTGTCATTTTTTTTTACTTTCTAATAAAATCTTCATATGCTGTATGAGTAACACTTCAAAAATTTTAAAATAATTATATAGCAATATTAACCTTTAAAGTACTCTTGCAAGCAGCATGAACCAGTAACCCATTAGCAGCGACCAAGCAACCACTGATCAACCACAACCTGGTCACAGGCCCGGCTCTGGGCCAGTGGGGGAAGTCTAACAACCAGCTCAGCAAACGAAACCCGCTAGTGTAATGTAACTTCATGCAATATGCTTGGAAAAGTATTAAGGCGTATAGTAGGTAGACTGTAAACTGAAATATTTACTTAGGTGTTAATAGGTTAATTTATGAAATACACGAGGAGAGTGAGAGTAAAATAGGAAAAAAAGGAAATATTTTAGAAATTGCTTCAGAGAAATCAAAACGTTTTGCCGGTTTAAATTTATCACCGTCATAGTCAGGAAGCGAATTCAAATGCTAAATTTCAATAGCTGGTGCTATTTTGTTTTATAGTAATTATAGAAATAATGATAAAAAATATAAGATATAAGCAATATCTACTCACCTGTGAGCTATTACAGAAATAAACCGAATGAAAATATAGAATATACACTTTTGATCAATGGGAACATAAGTATTGTCAGTTTTATATAAAGGATAGCTCGAAAGGCAGATCTACAAGGAAAAGTCGATGAGAAACTCAATAATTGCTATTATTTATCAGCTACGAGCTTTAATTTCTCTAAAACAGGGTAAGCAGAGAGAAACTGATGTCATAATAATATTTTCACCGGTTTCTGAACTCAACGCTGGTTTTCAAGCATATAAGTAATAAGCATTTAATTATTTAACGAAATATTTACCTTATGAATATTCTTCAATAAAGACATAACTTTAATAGACGCGTTATAACAAAATATCATCATAACTAGAGAAATCACAAGTTGAGTGATCAAAAGCGCGCGAAGGACTCCCGCCACGCGCTGTCGGCCATCTTTAGTGAGTACACCCCACGCCATACAGCCACATGGCGTGACATACTAGATTGTTTTACTGGAATTTAAAAATATATATCAAAATAATTAACAATTACATAATTTTTTAAATTAATAAATTTAATATATATTTTTAAATAATATATTATTTAATTTTCACCTTGCCCGCTACATGTTCCACAGAAGAGAAGTTTTTGACAACCTAGTGTCAAAACACCTTATTCTACGCTTCCCGCCTGAATTCCAGATATGGTATTTGGAGTGATAGAGCAAAATTTTATGCTTTCAGAGTAGTGGATATGAAAATATTATAAGTTGTAACACGTCGAAATATAAAAGAACTTAATATAGTAAACTGGCAGCAAGTGAAGAATGAAGTAAGTATATGAATACTAAGTCCTTGTTATATAGGCAGATCGCCTATCTTGCTAAATTGAAAGACAACTAAAGCTAAGGAAATAAGTAGTTTTAGGAAATGTGTAAAATTGAACCCCGCGGAGTTCGAACTCTGAACGCTAAGACTTTTTCCAAGAGACCGAAGATGAGATTACTTCATATTCTAACTGTGTAAATAACACTTAAAATGTTAAAAATATTTTCATTTCAGTAAATAATATCTCCTAATCCTACTAGAGTATTATAACTAGTTTAACAAATTTTATATTCCAGTTCGAAAAGACGTTATCAAACATTGAATTGACAGAAAATTAAAATATTGTTAGATTACAATATATTGTTATATACATTTTGAGATACCTACGTATGTAATATTTTGAACACTTTAAATCTGTCTAATTTATATTATTACAAATAACAAATATTATATGTGGAATGAAATTTTTATTATAAAAACACTAAATCATGAGGCAATATCACGTTTTAGGTTACATACATATACGAGTATATAACAGCTATGAACGTCAACATACGTCTTTGTCAAGTATTTTTTTATTATAAATACATTATGTCTAACCAGCTCTAATATAGGAATATGTACCTACATACAAAAATTTAAGTATGATAATATAAACATTTTGTTTATTTTGTGTATAATTATATATACACAAGTTTTCCTGAATAACAAATAATTTTAAAATAGAATAGATGTCAAAATTAACTAGAATATATTCTTAAAGTTATTAAATGCATAACTACTACTGATAAAGAAGGAATAAAAAATGCACCTTCACACTTTTTTACGCATATAAAATCAAGTCAAAGAGCAATTAGTGTTAAAATACTACTTTTTCCGTTTTCCATTCGATATCGAGATATTGAATGGCGGAAGTCAATGCCACGATTCTTTCGTAATTATTAACATACTATTTAAGTCTTATCGTATGTATGTATCTTAGCGACGTTTAATCAATACCAAGCATAACATTTACACTTTTTTAATATCGTAGTACTGGTAGGAGGATATAATTCAATATTAAAAATAAACATAATATATTGTCAACATAAAAGACAATTCCTTTGTTTTTCCGCATATTAGAAAACCGATATATAATTATTTAATAAGTTCAATGAACTTTTAATTATCTTAAGTTGTGAAGTTCAGTGACCTTTGAACAAATTTCATGAGGTGAAGAAAAGCTAACTAAAATGTCGGAAGTAGAAATAAAAAAGCGGGCAAAAGTCACTTGGAGCGATGATTTGAGCCATAACTCTGAAGAGGACAGAGGTAAGAAAGGCACTTGATAATTCTAAAACAGTATAACACACATTTTAAATTATGTAATTTGACTATAATTAACTATAACTGTTAATATCTAATTCTTAAATAAAAATAATGGATATACCCTTTTAAATGCAATAAAATAATGTAAAGGTTTCGGAAGATTTGGGCCAGTCGTGGCGCAGAGGCACAAAGTGTGACTGTAAAGCGACTGGTTGTGGGTTCAATTCCAACTCAATACGTAAAGCTAAAAAAAATCTAGAATTGAACCCGCATATCTTGGCAAATCTTAGCGGTCTAACAACTTTGCGAATTTCATACGAAATACAACATTTAATAAGAAATTAGACAGTGGTAGCCGTTTATCGCCCATGAGACGATTCATAAATAATATACGAGTATGTACGCATGTTAATTCTTATCATATTGCCGATATACTCGTAGCTCCCTAGAACTTTATCAATAATAGAAAGAAAATGACTTAAAATATCTTTAACAGAACGGGAGCGTCTCGCACAGTTAGAGCGAGAATTAGCAGAACAACCCGTAAAACCTGTTTACGAAGCTGCCGAGTTACAGAAGCTAGTTTATTACGTGATGAGAATGACAACACTATACGATTTAAGAGATGAAGATTGGAATGATCAGGCCAAGCGAGCAATAGAAGAGTGGATTACTGAGCCACGAGCTTTGATTCTTTGTGTATATTTCAAAGGCGATCGACTTAATGCGTCTTGCGATATTCCTCTATCACCAGTATATGATATGACTTATTTCTTGAGACAGCCTGATTTTGTTTTCAAAGCGGAGACCTTTCACGATGACGTTGTTTTTGGAACGTTCGTCGATTCTGTGGAAGCTAACATGATAAATGTGTTGGAGCTGATGTACGCGCCGTATTTCTTTGCCATTACTACTTGGCCTGAGAGTAAGTGATCAAGCCCATATGTTTTTTATCATTGTAAATTTGAAATTGCTTTTGTTTGCCAGTCGGTAGCACTTTCAGCCTTGATTTGTTGATTATTTTAAAGCCTAGTCGAAATAAAGCGACTAAGCTTTTTCGCACATAAGCAGAATCTAGTATGATTCCGAGACATTATTTTGTTGGACTAACCCAAAGTAGAAATAATAGAATAATCATTTCCTCGCAGCGTACCCATAACTATTTCATTAATATATAAACGTTTTTCTGTTTCGCCAAAATGACTTCTAATCGAAATATACTTTGGCATATTTATCAACGCACTTAGATGTACAATCTTGATCATTTTTAACCTTTTAAAAACTTTACAGGCGTCAAGAGTGAATTCTGTTCCCACTTGCACACATTTCTGGCCAAGCTTACGGATATGTATTACAAAATGCTTGGCCTCACCGTCCTATATATACCGAGAGAAGGCCAACATTTATCCTTTGAGAGAGCTAGTATGGACCGAGAGTTAGTCAAGAGACTGGAAGGTGTAGTCGTATACTGGACTCATCAAATAAAATCTTGTATTGAAGATCAGGCGTCTGTTGCTTCCCAGAAAGAACTTTTATGTCCTAGCGACGAATATGATTTTTGGGTTTACAGACGTAAGTAAATATGACTATATCATAAATATCAATAACTATAATAATAACAATATTAAAAAAAATTGGTCAGCGATGGACCTCGCCTCTAGAATATAAGATTAATAATAAATCTCAGTGGTTTTGAATTATAAAGCGCCAAGCAACAAAATACTAAGTTACATATGACATGGCACCATTGCGCCCATAGAGAGACTTAGTTATTAAAAATATATAAATATGTGTATATCTGTACTAAATAGACTGTTATAGAAATATTTTTCATATCTGAAACTAAATAAACCCATACAATCTTTATTTTTAGATGAGAATCTTAGTGCTCTAATACACCAATTAAAAAATCCAGCTGTCAAGCACATAACGAAAATACTAGTCACGACGCATTCAACATTCATTCACCAATTCCAAACTCTATGCGAGGATATTATGCAGAAAATTAAAGAAGCTACTTCTAATATAGAATATTTGCAAGTTATAAAGCAACCTTGTGCTGTGTTGGAGTGTGTGGTCGACCCAGATGAAATATCGAAACATGTACCAACAATTCTTAACCTCTTTAGATTCATATGGATGGAATCCCCATATTATAACTCTGAAGTTCGTATAACGAACTTATTCAAAGCTTTGAGTAACCAAATTATTATCCTTTGCAAAAATTACATTAAATTGGAAGAGCTTTTTAGCGGCAAGACTAAAAAAGCTTTAGGAGAATTCACAAAATGTATTGATTGTTGTAAAATGTATAGAGAAATTTATGATGTGATGGCAGAAGCTCATAGTGATGTTAAACCAGGATCGTGGAATTTGGACACTGGCGCCATTTTTAACTATATTGACTCATTTATTCAAAGATGCTTTGATATGTTGGATGTTTGCAACTGCATGATTATATTTGGAAGGTATCTAATGCTATTTTGAATGTAAAAAGATGAATTTTAAGAAATCACTCATTTCTTTAATTTTTTTTGTAATTTGTGAAATAATATGATAAATAATTAGATATAATAAAATCTATATGATATAAATAAAAAAAGTCAAATACCTAAATAATTCATTCGAAATATTTTCTCTTCGTAATGCTAAAATTGACTTTTTTCACTTTAAAAATTGTTTATTTACAGTCTGTATACTAGAACTTAAGTCGCGCTTTGCCACCACACCAGAACGAAAAAAATTGAAATATTAAATATTTCCACTGCTCGAGTGGAAATCGAACCCACAACCAGTCGTGTTTACAGTCACACTTCGTGCCCCTGCGCCACGACTGGCCCCCAATGAGAAAGTTGCTAATAAATAATATGCTAATAGTGAAGCTAATAAAATCATTTCGTCCAAAATATTAAAGTAGGTACTTCAAATATAGGGACAATTCGCCGGATCCACGGTCACTAAAGATTTACACTTGTCTATATTGCCTTCTTTCATTTTTCTTTCATTTTATGGATTCCCTTGTCACCAGAATCGACGAACTAGAAGTAATAAGCAAGCCAATGTTCGGAGGGGCTCGCGGTGATCAGTTCGAGGCTAAATGCGACCAGATCGAGCACATGTTCCACGACGCGCTCGACAACGTGAAGGCGGTCGCGCGCTCCATACTGGACGTGCAGGCGCCGTCGTGGTACGACGATATACTGCAGTTTAGGACTGTTATTAAGGATATTGAGGTTGGTTTTGCGTTTTTTTCTATGTTTTTTTTGCTAGTTTTAACCTTTTTTTTTCGTATAGCAGGGTGGTCAGAGAGAACCTATTGCTAAGGCACTCCATCTTTCAGTTTCCGCCCACATTTAAGTTGTGTCGTAAGTGGCACAACTCTCTAAGCCTAAGATACCTAAACGAAGAAATAAAAATAATTTGAATGCAATTCCCACGAAGGGGAATCTAACCCACAACAAATGTTTACAATGAGAGATTTTTTTTTATGTTAGATGAATTTTTACTCAAAAATTCTGTGATTAGATTATGCAAAATTGTTAAATTTGCTAAGTTCTAAAACAGAAATATTCGAGTTATTCGTTGGAGGTAGAATAGCTATCATTATATGTGTCTGCAACTCTTTAAATCAAGAAGAATTATATTCAAAAAGATTATTCTAGAAAAGTTATTAATATATATTAGAATAAGGTTTTTTGCTTTGTGAATTCTAAAAACTTATGTTTTAATAATTGTTTATTGCAGATAATAATAGAGAATTTAGTGGAATCTGTATTTGAAGGCGTGAACCACGTCGAAGAGGCAGTTGTAGCTCTTTTTTCCTTACATAATTATTCTAAAAGAAAGAATCTAAGAAGAATTTTTAAAAGAAAAACTGCTGAGGTAAGCGTTTCAATTTTGGCATTTTTTAAATATTATTATTAATATTAAATATAAGCACTTTTGAATCGAAGGTAAAAAATTTATTAGTGTCTAATTGACCAGTTGAAATAAAAATAGTTTAATCGTCTCTCCTACTGAATCATCTTGGGTTTAAATAGATATATAGATATATGATATAATTTAAGTGCCTTCTGCACTAAAATTACATATTATTTCGACCCAGTAACCTTTTTGAAGAAAATGTTTATTTTTTACATAATAAAAATGTATGTTTGTCATATTGTTTTAATCCAACTCAACAGTAAAAAGTTATTGGAAAGTTCTTGAGGTAATCATTTTAGCAAATGATTAAAATTTCTTAATGCTACATAGTGTAGGTACATACTGAAATTTTAATGATTTTAATGATGAAGTTGTATCTTTATCCTTGCACCAATCTAGGTAGGCCCTCAGGTATATAAAAACAAAACATTTTTAGAAAATGCATACTACCTCTATATATAAATAATTTTTAGAAATTGCACAAAAAATATAAATATATTTTAGAAAATGCATAAACTTTTTATACGTGTTAACATTTTTAAAGTGTTATTCACATATTCTAAATGTCTTTTTATTTTAGCTTTGCGCTGTATCCCGCATACAGCAGAGTAAGCAGAGGGATTAGATACTCCGAGAGAGTATTAAGATACTCCGTTCTCCACTTTCCGCCGAATTCTTAGGCATTGCGTGTTAAGTGGCGGAACTTAACGCCGCGCTTTACCTGGACACCAGAGCGAAGAAAATGGAAATATTAAATATTTCCACTCCTTGAGTGGGAATCGAACCCACAAATAGTCGTTTACAGTCACACGCTTGTGCCACTGGGCCACAACTAGCCACTAGAAAGAATCTACGAAGAATACGTTTACCAATATAATATGTTCGTGAAGGTATGGGCAATGTTCAGCGACGAAGTGCAAGAAGCTAAAAAGGAGACGGTGTCGTCGCGCGGCGCGCACCCCGCCGACCTGCCGTCCTTCGCGGGGAGGGCTGTGTTGTTGAGACTCAGGAAGAATAGACTTGTTTATTTGAAAAAGGTTTGTTTACGATGGTTTTAGGTTCAATTGCTGTATGGTAAATTGTTGTAGTTATTATATAGGGGTTAGCAAATACGATTTGCAAGCTGGAGCATAGTTGAATGTATGAGTAATAATTTTTTTGGAATTTTTCTTTTAATTTTTTTAAGCAAGTAAGTAACATCGTAAGATATTTAAATACTTCGTTTTTTTCTACGCATATTCTGCATCATAAAAGATAAAGAAGTAGGTACTTTGCTCAAGTATCTTCGTCAATTGCCTGCGGTTTATTCTGTAAGACTTGGGTTCTGTCCCTCGAGACTCGACCGAATAATAAAACATTATTACCTTTAAGATCTTAAACTGTTATTCACACACTAAAAAGATAGAAAGATTTTTTTGTAGAAAACATATAAAAATTTAGACGCATCTGGTTTCAAACCCGCGCCTTTTGGAAACGCAACGCAATTCGTCGAAATCCTTCTACGCTTATTACAACTTATTTTTGTTGTTAAAATAATAAAAAGCTGTCTTTATGAAACATTGTTTTTTATTGTCCCTTCAGGTAATGACTGACGCATCAGTGTGGCTCCTCCCGTGCAGCAACTCTGAGGATGTCATAATGCATGTGAACAGGCTGGTCGGCGCTATCGACTTGGCTATTAGAGAACTGTGGATATCGTGGACTGTAAGAAATACTTTTTTAGCTTCACGCTGTATCCCGCACATAGTAGGGTAGGCAGAGGGAATTTAGTGTTAAGACACTCCGTGTTTGTGACATTACCAATTGACACCAACTTTGTAACATTGTGTTCTCTCTGACCATCCTGCTTTGTCGGAAAAAGGGTCAAGCTACTAAAAAAAATAATCTCTCCTCGATTGGGAATCGAATCTACAACTGTGCCACTGTACCATGATGATCTCTATTTATTTATTATTTTATATTTGGAAATATATTTATAATTTTATGTTACCATAAATTCAGTTATTTTTTAAATTTTAGCACAATGTAGATGAAAAATGTGCAGCGGGACTAAACAAGACTTTGATGAGGAAGAGTGCTGAGAATCAGGGACTGCTGGAGTGTAATATTGACGTGTATGTAACTTTTTTAATATGCTATTATTTTTTAGCTTCACCTGTACTTATCAATCAAAGGAAATAATGGATATTGTGTCCAATTCTCGAATTTTCTTGAAAATTGGTGAAATATCCTGATCTGGTAACAATGGAATAATTTCATTCCTTATTGAATTGCATGAACCTTCCAGGGCAGCGGTATATAAGTTATTTATTTTTGTATGGTTATTTTTACGTGCCTTTTGTATAAAAAAATAATTGTAATCGCGGCGTTAATTTGCATACACTGCGACGTTGCATACAACTCGACAAACTGGTTATACGAAAGCAGCGTGAAGCTGTAAATATTGGAATAAATATTAAATATATAATTTTATTTATTTTATTTCAGAAATATTTTAGATTTGTGCAGAGAAGCTAGCCACTGGGAAAACTTAGGTCTAGATATACCGCTACACGCGTATCAGGTAACATATACGTTGAAATTGTTTACTAATACTACTAATGCAGATTGCATTAAAATATTTGAAAGTGACAGAGATTGTTTAATATTAACAAAAACATGCGGAGTATATAGTGTCTATAAATAACGTTCTCCTTTGCCATATGCGAAATGTGCATGCAGGTAATATAAACTTTAAAACTTTTGGTAAATTCTGGTATGTAGGTATATTTGAGGTGAATTTTGGTAAATTCTGGTATGTATACTTGAGACCAGTTGTATAGCATAGTGGGGGTAACGCCTTACTAAGGCAAATGCTATTTTCTTTTAGCTTCACGCTGTATCCCGCACACAGCAGGGCAGGCAGAGGGAACCTAGTGTTAAGACACTCCGTTGCCCACTTCCCGCCGAATTCGGAGGCATTGCGTGCTAAGTGGCGGGACTTAACGCCGCGCTTTCCCTCGACACCGGATGAGGAGTGGAAATATTAAATATTTCCACTAAATATTTGAAATGTTAAATATTTCCACTCCTCGATTTCCACGCTATTTGTTATTTTCATTTCCTCCCCGACTGTCGTTAAGGCTCCGTCAGTCAGCACACGATTGCTCGATTGCAGACGGAAAGTCAATAGCGGAGTGACTTCACTCTACGTTCTAACTGACTACTTTTCTATGCGGGAGAATGTGTGAATCTTAATACTTACTCTACAGTAGTCCTCCAAATTACTACATTAAATATTATTTAATAATTAATATCTAGGTATATATGAAGTGCAAAACCATTTTCTACGTCTATGAGAGTGTATTAGCCGTGGTCAAAGGATACAACAAGATTCTAGATTCACTCTCCGACGAGGAGAGATTGCTGTTCAAGCCGCTTACTTTGGTAAGTTTTTATTTTTAGTCCATGACGTACAAAGAGGGTGTTGTAAGACCGATTTTGATGTGGTTTTATTTAAAGACTGTGCAACATATTCTCAAACGAAAAGACTGTTTTCCATGCAGTTTCATTTCATTGGAAACCAATTTTGCTAGTCGTAATCAGAACATTTTACATAAAATTTAATATTTTTAAATAATTATTACTTGTTACCTTGTTTTGCATATAAAAAGGTAGTGAAAGTAGAGTCTAAGCACTTCCGTATTACACTTTCCACCCGAATTCAATATATTGCATCTTTACTAGCAGAACTCAATAAGCTCCCTTAACAAGGCTAGGAAATGAAAATGATTTAGACATACTCATCTTGCCGTGTGAAAATAGAACCAACTACTATTGCGTTTAGTCAGTCGCTGTCCCGTTGCGTCACTATGGTCTGTACTCTATTTTTATAAATATTTTTATACACATTTCTTATATTAGATATTTGTGATAATTAAATATTATTTATATATGTCACTTTACAAATTATTATTAAAAGTTGTTTTAAATCAATTAATCTAAGTATTATAATAATTGAACTCATCGTTGCGCCGAAATATATAAGAATTTGTTTTAAGAAATAAAAAAATAAATATTGTGTTAAGAAATACATAGAAATTTGTCGTTTCTGTAGAATTTCAAAATAATATGTTTTTAGGATAATATTATTGATTTTCTTTTTCATTATAAACAAATTTCTTTACAGAATAGATATTTTTCAGAGGATCTTTATATTTTTAAATATAAGAGTTTTATGTATATGTAATCGTTTATTTACATATTTTGTTAACATAATCACAATAATAAATTATATACAACTTATAATAATCTTGATATAATGAAAAATCAACCCTTAAATGAAACAAGCACAACAGTCATTTTGTATCAGATAATCATGAGTAATATTATCAACACAACCAAAAAAAAACAATAATTAACTTTACATTACAATGGAATTTATTTTCTAGTACTAGATATCACAGATTAAAAACACCCCAAAACAATTTAACAGGTTTATTAACTTTTATCTTTAATATCTCATAGTCTTGATACTAGAACATAACTGAAAAACTCACAGGCATCTAAATAAACATAAAAATTATAAATAGGTTCCCGGCAATCACGAATTTGCAGTATGTCATGGGACATGTAGTACTTAAAACACAAGGATAGCGTAAATGTAAATGCAATTGCCTGTTAAATGTACATTAAAACTAGCCACCACTGTCCTAGCTCCTCTGTCTACTTAGCCAAATTTAAAATTATTCACTATATATAAATATGTTCTTAATTTCAGTCTAATCAATTAATACAGTGGAAGTGGGGCAAAGATATTAGACCTACTAAGTACCACAACAAGTTAAATAAATGCTTGTAAATAATAAATAAACAAAATTGAATAACTCCAGTAACTTCACCCTCTTAAACAGCAACTTTCATTTGCTTAATTTAATTAATCTCAATGAACTACATTAGTTTATTACAATTAACTAACTTAAACAAACATCCAAATGGTCATTCATTTCACTTTGTTCAATCATTTCTAAACAACATGGACAAGGTGATTTAGTTCCAGTTGCATTTAAAGTTAAAGTTTCATCAAAAACGTCATCATCATCTTCTATTACTATTGTATTACTAGGACAATTAGTAGAAGTTCCTTCTATAGGTATAGTAGTATTGTTATCAAAAAAGGCCAAGCATTCGTCTAAGTGTTGATCTACATTAATTACTAGTTTATCACAGCATGGACATGTAAGTTCCTCTTTGACTTTAATATGTTCTTTGCTAGTACTGGGTTCGATTTTTATATTTATTTCTTGCTTGATTTTCATATTTGTATCTATTATATCTATTGGTTCTTTTTTTGGTACTAAAAGGTGATTAGTCACGGTGTTTAAATTAGTATATATATCTTTATTATTATTATAATTATAAACAGGCTCTTCTTTCATTTTTGGCACTATAATTTTACTATCATTTGCAATTTCACTTTCACTAATTATCACAGGATTTGTTTCTTTACTAATATTCTCGATTATTTCTTTGTTTAAACATTCATCTAAATGTCTGTTTATATCAGCATTGTTTATTTTGCTACTACAAATGGGACAATCAACTAAGTCTGTTTTAACAGGCACTACTGAAAACTTTTTATTATTATCACCTTCTATAATTTCAAAATCTTGACCGTACAAGTCTTTTAATAATGATGTGGTGTATGATTTGAAGTAACTATCAATTTTTTTCATTTTTAATGGTGGCGAACCTATATGTATATCATCAGCTTTATGCTTTTTTGAATTGGGAGATTTCGTATCTAAATTTGTTGCTTTAGTGTTAGGTTTCAGAATATCTTGACTTTTATTTGGAAATACGGTGGGTAATGTTTTATTTGCCCACACATTTCTAACTGTTTCTGCGACATCTGATGAACCTGCACTTGTTTTATTTAACGCTACACCTTTACCACTGAATGCACTAGGAGTTTTTGATGCTTGAGGATTGAACACTATGTTATTCTTTTTAGATACAACTACAGTATGGTTGCTATTTTTAACTAAATTAGTTTTGATTGGTACTTTGTTTGATTCTTTAAGAATTGGTTTGACAATTTCTTTGCCAGTGCTTTTACTATTAATATATTTAGTTATATCTGCGTTAGGTTTGGGTGGAGCGGGTTTTTTATCTTGCTTTTTGTTTTCCTTTTTCTCTGGTTCCTTTATTTTTTGAAAGGTGCCACCACATTTTATTCTATGGTCTTCCCACCAATAGTCTGAAGGTCCTGGTGCTCTGTTCATTGATCTACGTACAATGCCAAAGTGTGGTCTTCTACTTTGACACGGGCCATTACATCTCCACCAGTGTGTTTGGTAAAGTTTTACCTGAAATTATTATATTTAAGATTGTAACATTATTTTTTGGAACTAAAATACTTTGGAGATTATGTGAATTTTGCAATAGTTTTAAAATAAATTGTAAAGATGTTGTATGATATGTACATATAATTTACATTAGAATGAACATGGAACTGTAATTGTTGTGTAGTAAATTCCTATCTCAAAGTACAACTTCATCTAGCAAACTAGAAATATTAATAATTATAGTTTAAATATAAACCTATTAAAATAAATACATTTTGCAAAATGAGGAATGATCCCTACTATATCACTTGTACAGTTAGCTATGTTAATTACCTTAGCTTAGCATATTTCTGATGCAATGTACAACTAATGAATAAGAAAATGATTGTACCAACACATAAACAAAGTGTTATTTAAACATCTAAATGTGACATATTTTTTATTCAAAAATAAAAACATATCAAATTGTGAAAAACAACAAATCAGAAATAGTTTAATACCTCATCATGAAAATCATGATATATACTGATATTCAAACCAGCAGCTTGATTTATCCTATGCATATGGGATTTGAAATTTGGTCCATGTCCGTCTCTGTCTCGGTCCCTATTAGTTATGAAGAGGAAGGCGTGAATCATCTCATGTAACAGAGTTTCTACTAGATCTTTGCGAGATCTCAATTTGAGTAGTGGTTCACTTAAAGCTATATCGCAGAGGCCACCTCTGTCATATCTGAAATAAGATGTTTTTTTTATTAATTAATGTGGAAGAAAAGCAAGTTCACACATTTCCTTACTTACCAACCCTCCAAGGCAGAGATAACTTAGTGTCAAAATAATCTTTCCTCCACTTTCCATTCGAATTTCAGATGTTCTACATTAATTATAAAAAAGGTGCCATTCTTTATCTTATCAGAGTGAGTAAAAGAAAATAATTTAAATAAAATGTCCTTAGTAAGGATCGAATGTACAATAGTCGCGATTACAAATGCTGTACCACAGTATCATAATGTTAAAAAAACGATAGAAAAATTATAAGTATAAGCAGTTATTAGTATAATTGTTACAATATTTACGTTTTATATAAAGTTTGAACACATATGCCATTAAAACTTAACCAAAATAATCTTAATACTTACGAACATATTCCAGCGCAAGAATACATTCTCTTACTCCAG
Source organism: Dryas iulia moderata (assembly GCA_019049465.1). Lineage (NCBI taxonomy): Eukaryota > Metazoa > Arthropoda > Insecta > Lepidoptera > Nymphalidae > Dryas > Dryas iulia. Next base: position 2,255,933 of record CM032418.1, read on the forward strand.
CGTACTACAGCTCTGCTTGACAATTTAGTCCAAAAAAATAGTTTATCGAAATGTAAAAACAAAGAGTGCACATTAGGTGTTGGGTCTACCAACTCCAATTCTGGATCCCCTAAATTCATTTTTGAACAATTTCGTCATCAGCATAAGATATATGACTTAATATTTGTAAGCCCTTATAATTTTAATATGATTTATATATTGTGTTTTGAGTAAGCAGAAATTCAAATTTTACACATACAATCGTTGTTGACAATTGAATATGAACGTTTACTGTCAAACAGAAAAGTCAACATTTTATATGTTCAGAAAATATATTTAAGCATAATTTTAATAATTTTAAATACTGAATATATTTCATAATAGAACTTTATTATAAATCTAAACCGATTAAAACTTAAACCAAAATTGAAATAATATAAAAAATAAACATTTAAATTGATACAGTGCTGCCATTTTATTTCATTAAATATTTTTTTAATTTTATTTATTGCCTGCTATTCGTAAATTATTATTGAATTTTAGGCCTTTTGGGTTAATGTGTTCTGTGATTTTAGGCATGCGAGAAAAAAGTGCAGCCCGGTATTACAAAACTAACTTGGACTTCAACTATGTCTGATGCGTATATTGCGGACTGCGTGACTGAAATTGGAGAAGTTAGTAGTTATACAACAAAACGTATTTATATTTAATTATATTAATAGTTTTGCTATTTCAAATGTGTACTTATACTTTATCATTTTATGAGTACAATTATTTAAATGTAAATGATATTGCCATTTATTTTCTCTGATTACTCTGTAAGGGATTAAGCGTAAAGCCAGTATTTTAAATAATTAGATTATATTTGATTTAAAATTATATTACATTTTTACTCTAACATTAATTATCCGAAATATATACTGTACTAGAAAATAGAATCTGCTTATAATATTGTTATTTCTTACAGCTCCAAGACTTTCTTACAACATATAAAAATAGTAATATTAATTTAGTTAAAATAATGGAGAAGATTTGTGACACACCGCTAGTAGAGTTCGATATTTACAATGTATTTGAAATAAAAGAACTAAGAAGTAAAATAAGAAAAATGCAGGAACAAGCAGCTACGAAGATACTAGATATGTATAAAGAAATAATAACGTATATTATTATTGTATATGAAGGGTTCGAAACATATATAACACAAGTATGTATTAAAAATTTGTAAAATACTTCAATTTCACAAACGTAAAAAATTTTTTTTAGCTTAACGCTGTATCCCGCACATAGCAGGGTAGGTAGAGGGAACCTAGTGTTAAGACACTCCGTTCCCCACTTTCCACCGAATTCGGAGGCTTGCCTGTAAAGTGGCGGAACTTAACGCCACGCTTTACCTCGACACCAGAGCGAAGAAAATGGAAATATAATTTCCACTCCTCGAGTGGGAATCGAACTCACAACCAGTCGTTTACAGTCACTTGCTTGTGCCACTGGGCCACGACTGGCTTCTACTATTACACACACCACATTGGCCACAATTATTATTTGTATGATTTATAATATATTATAGATGGCTGACCATTGGATTAAGTATGTAAGACGTTTTGATCGATTATTCGAAGACGCGCTACGTTTAGCTATTAAGGCTACTATGCAAAATATGTACAAATGTGTACATGGTGATGGTAAGTATTTATAATTATACATAATGAAGATGAATATATAGTGCACGCATTTTATCTTGACTAGTCATAGTTACGCTTACCGAAATTTCGCTGATACAGTCAACCAGCTAACGAGAGTTGAACGAGTGACTGAGACTCAAGACGCCATGTATAACGATATCAGTAGTATTTGTTTCTCAAGGGACTCACTCACCGCCTCTTATCACCAATTACTCCCTATAATTTGTTTCTAGAACGCCTATTGCGCCTATGTTCCGACTTTTCAACTTAGAATGCGCGTACTATACGGATTATTATTCAAAGTGACAAGTATTTTTTTTAAAACATAATATTTCTTTAAGGTACAATGGCCCCGTCTCCTCTAATAAAAATGAGTTTATATTTAACTGGTAAAAATATTACGTATATACCATGCAATAATGATTTGAGAGAAACGTTCAACACTATTCTTGATGAAATTATTCATTTAACCGGCACTATTCCGAGATTGTATGAAAAATTCGGATTACCGGCTGGTGGACTCAAAAAATTTAAAGACGTTATTCAAACTGACACAGATAGTAATAAATTGCAATCATTGATTGATGCAGGTAATGTGCTAATTATGTTTATTGCTGCTATACTCGTATGATGTATACTACTTTGACTTTATTTTTTTAAGTTTTTTATTAAGTTTTTTATAGCTCCACGCTTTTTCGTTTAGCACAGTCTGAGAGTACTTTCGAGAAATTATATCTTATTAGAATATGCAAAATAAACTTACATTATACATAATTGACATTACATTGTACATGATTTTACATAATTGTTTGTCAAAGTGGGGATCGAATCCACATCCAATCATGTTTACAGTTAGACGTTAGATATAATATTTTCGATAGTGATAGTGCCAATAATAAACATAATTTTTGACATTTCAGAAATAGAGTATAATATTGATCTGGTCAATGAACACATAAAAATGTGGGATCCATACGCACATATTTGGAAAGTCAATAAAACCGAGTTCATGGTGAAGTACCGTGAGGAAAATCACACAGCGGCAAATTTTGATGATCTCATCATAAGCTACAATAATCTTGCCAATACTGTGCAAGTACAGGAAACGATTAATCAGGTTACCTAAAAGAATGCCATAAATTGATTTTATTTTTAATTATGAACTATGAGATAAAAATAAATAAGGTCATCGTGGTGCAGTAGTTGTGGGTTTGATTCCTACTTGCTGGATTATAATTTCTTAAATAAATACTGATTCATAATCATATTTTTTTAAATTATTATTGACATTTTTAGAAAATTATTTTATTGAAAGTGTTATTAACATTCTTAAAAAAATTGAAATATATTTTTATGGAACGTACAAAAAATTGGACGTAGATGGATTCGAACACGCACCTGTTTGATATCGTGTAAGTTGTTCTGACCGCTTAGAACAGAACTCTCTAATTATAATTCTACATGCAATTCAGAATAGTGGAATACGGAGTAACTTGACACTAGGTTCTCTGACTACCCGTGGGGGGACGAGTCAAGAATACAATTCCCTTTCGCAGCTGGGATAGCGTCCCGTAAAAGGCGGGTAACTCAGTAACTTGGTGGTAGGAGACTCGTTCTCCGACTGGCTCACGACCACTATCATGTCAAAGACGAACCGCCAAATATCTGTTGATGTGTTCCGGTTCGGTGGTATGTAAGCCAGCTCTCTCTCCCTATTCCCACCATTCCCATCCTATCTCTCTTCTTCCCTCCTTCACCCTCAAGGGTAACGCATCCTCAACCCCTATATTGTTGTGGATGTCTATGGGCGAAGGTAACCACTTACCATCAGGGGGTCCTTCTGCTCGTTTGCCTCCTTTATTCAATAAAAAAAAATCCCTATTGTACGAGGAAAATGTTAGGGCAAAAAAAAAATAATGGTTTATATTATATTTCAGATTCACTTTATCACTCTTAACTCGAGCGAACTAAAGAAATCTATTATAGCCCATTGTTTAGAATGGCAAACGAAATTAGGTGAATTGCTACGAAATATAACTGAATGTGATATAGATGTCGTCTACGCATACGTTGATAAAAGTAGTACAGAAGCTATGACCGTAAGGATACATGTTTCTATTTTTTGTTCTTTTTGTTCTTAGCTTTACGCTGCATTCCGTACATAGCAGGGTAGGCAGAGAGAACCTAGTGTTAAGACACTCCGTTCCCCTCTATCCGCCGAATTTTGGAGGCATTGCGTGTTAAGTGGTTGAACGCCGCGGTACCAGAGCGAAGAAAATGGAAATATGAAACATTTCCAATATTTAATATTTACAAGACAAACCGCGGAATAGAGTTCCGCTACTCAACACGCAAGTCTCCATTTCTTGCGGAAAGTGAAGGACGGAGTGTCTTGTCACTAGGTCCTCTCTTAGCTACCCCGCAAAGCGAAAAAAAACATAAAAGCTAAACTGCATTAATATAGTATATAAATATTGAAAATTTCAGATGCCCTCTGATTTAAAAGAACTAGCCTCAGCAATGGCGACATATGAACGATTATTATCAGAAATACCAATAGTAGAAAAGACATTTCCACCTATTACAGACAAAATGGTTACACTGGGTAAGACATATTATGTTTAAAATTTTATATTGTTAATTTTTTTTGTTTAGAAAAGCCAACGGGAAGGATATGGCTCCGCCTGCGCAAAAATTGGCTAAAACGTATATTTAAAGAAATTTAATCGATTTCTTTTTAAATCGATTTAAAAAATGCTTAATTATGTTTAATTTTATAGCCTTCGTAGCGCAATCGGAACGCGTTTGGTTGTTAAAGCTAAGGTTCTGGGTTCTATTTTCTAACTGAAGAATAATTATAATTAAGTTATTTACATTTCCTCATTCTGATTGCAAAGACAAAGCGCGGTGTTGAGTTCCACCAGTCAATACACAATGCCTCGATCTTGCAGAAAGTGGAGAACGAAGTGTCTTCATACCATTCTGTTAAGACTAAATTATGCGAGAAAAAGGTGCTATAACATATTTAAGCATTTTTTTAGAGAAAATATCCTAATTGAAGATTATTTTATTATAGCGAAGTTTGAAGTGGAAATCGGCTCAGACATGAAAGAACGACATGAAAATATTCCTGTAACTTGGACCGAATATCTTGCGCTATTAGAGGAAGCTAAGAAGGCATTAGAAGCGAACAAAGATAAATTTAAAACGGAGCTTTTGGAAAGAGCTGAGGTAAAGGCAAATTTGTAATTGTATATTTAATTAATTTAGTTATAATATACAGTATAATTTACATTGTTATTAAAATGTAATAAAATATTATTCCTAAAAATATTAAAATTGTTCTTAGTAGTGGAGAATTAGAAATGTGAATATTCTGGGTTGTTTATGTAGAGAGAGAAAGAGAGAGAGAGATAGAAAGAGAGAGAGATAGAAAGAGATGCACTGCACTGCACTTAGTATAGCTAGTATTCGAGCTCATCGTGGCGTAGTAGAACAGCGTCTGCCTGTAAAAGCGTAGTATTGAGTTTAAATGGGGAACGGAGTGTCTTAACACTAGGTTCCCTCTGCCTACCCTGCTGTGCACGGGATATAGCGTGAAGCTATTTTAACCACTCAACGTGCAATAACTCAATGCCTGGCGGAAAGTGAAGAATGGTGTCTTTTGACATTTTCAATCTTCCCCCTGCCTGAATTGCGTGAAAAAACATGAAATTGCAGACATAATTTACTAATAATATTTTAGTCAACATATAAACGAAGTATATAATATGTAGGTATTCAAAGAAGCTGCAAAAGAATTTTGTGAAGATTTCTATAAAACAGCACCATGTAGCTCTGATGTGAGTGGCAAAGACGCGTTAGCGCAGTTACAAGCTTTCAGAGACCAACTCAACGCACTCAGAGCTCAGGAGCAACAGATAAGAGATGGACTTGCTGTGTTTAATTTGACGTAATTTTCTATATTGTACCTGTAATAGATAGTCATGTTTATCTTTTTAACCGGGGAATACATTTTTCTTCAACCCATTTCACAATGGGGACTTTTTTACAATTCGAAGTTTAGTATAATCAAATGTATGATCAGTCATACATCGCCCGTTTTCGCCAATATAAAGGCATATATAAGACCACTCTTAAGATTTTATACATAGGAACAACGTAGAATGTGGAACAAAAAATGTCATCAAGCCCATTGCAGTAGTTAACAAATTAAATTATATAGACGAGTAGTAAAGCTCAACGTCGCGCTTTGTCCTAACAGAACAGAATATATATGAAAATAATTTAAAATTAATCATTTCTCCGACTGGAGATCGAACTCATAGCCATTGCGTTTACATTCAGACGCTGCCTTACTGCGTCACAATGGCGATACTACTAAGTAGCTAAATTTTGATTATCTTGTTATTAGAACACCAGTGAATCTGGACTTACAAAAGATGGAGAAAGAGCTAGAAAAGCTAGAAGAGGTGTGGGGATTTGTGTTCCAATGGGAGGAGTCATGGGAAAAATATAAGACTCAAACGTTTTGGGAAATGGAAACTGATGAAATGGAAGACAATGTTATGTATCTATTTAGGTAAGAAATAAAGGCCACTTTGAATTGCCAAATAATTACCTTTTAGACCTTCAGAATTCAACCTTTAGAATTTAAGTACATTTACTATAATATTAACGAACGTAGTAGTATCAAACGATTAGTACGTAAACATATATTCTGTTTTATACTTAAACAAAAGTGACTTAAGCCAGAAAAGGCTTAACGTAGTAATGAGTGCTTATCTTGAAGTATTATGATGAAATTAATAAATGTCCCCAATACTTCAATTACACTTTTAGCATTTATCGTAAAATATGAATGATTGATTAAGTCTCTACATATTTTAGAAAATTAACTTTATATCTCTTATACTTTCAGGAATTTCAATCGACTCTCTCGCCAACTTAAAGACAAAGGATGGGATATTATTGACACAACTCGCGTCAAAGTGGACGCGTTTAGACGAACTCTACCCCTAATTGGTGATTTAAAAAATCCTTGCATGAGAGAACGACATTGGGGTAGAATAAAAAATGTAATGGGCGTGTAAGTGTAATTATTAAAATTAAAATTACAAAAAATATATAAACTTCTTTATTTTTATTTCTACTACAAATTATATTTCCTTTATTTAAATAGTGAATTTGATCAAAACTCTGAAGATTTTAAACTAGAATTGATTATGCGACTCAATTTCCAAGCGTATGCTGAAGATATTGCTGAAATATCTAACGCCGCTACAATGGAGCTTAATATTGAAAACGGTCTTAAAGCAATCAGGGAAGTGTGGAAAGCCACTACATACGAAATGCAACATCATAGAGGAGAAATGTATAAGATAAAAAATGTGGAAGATGTTATGCAGGTTCTTAAAAATTGATACTCTTACTTTTTATTTAAATGAGTGTCCATATTATTCTGCAGAAAAATCTTAGTTATGTCTATTTTTCCACTGATTTCAAGTTTCTTTAACGTTACACTATTTTCATTCACTGAATGTATTCCGATCTAATTAGGATCTCTAATGTGGACGTGCAAAACAAAAATTTTATTCTTTAGATAGGTAGATAAGACAGATATTTGTTCTCCAATTATTGCTTATGTTTGGAGGATGTTGAATGGCAGAACTCAACCCATAATAACAATTTATAATTTAGATGTGATGATGCCAATACACACTATGTAATTATATTCTAGTAAAAAATAAAATGTAAATATGTACGTAAAATATAATTATTTCACTATATTGCAAAACAGTTACGCTCAGACAAGTTTCTTTACATTAAAAACTAACATTGTGTGGATTAGTTCGAGTTTGCATAAGTACGTCCATACCTCTTTGTCCTTATCGTTTAATTTCGTATATAGTTTCTGGAAGACCATCAAGTCCAACTTTCTTCTATGAAATCTACCAAATACGTAGAGCCATTTATCAAAGAAGTTGATTATTGGGAAAAGTCTTTGGGATATGTAGCTGAATGTATTGAGGTAATATTAAATTATAATATCAGCAACTCAGCCAAAATACTCAATATTGATGATAATTTAAAGATATTAAGATTTTTTTTATAGTGGCCAGTCGTGGCCCAGTGGGACATGTGTGTGACTGATTGCGGGTTCGATTCCCACTCGAGGAGTGGAAATTATATTTCCATTTTCTTAGCTCTGGTGTCGAGGTAAAACGCGGCGTTAAGTTCCGCCACTTAACACGCAAGCCTCCGAATTCGGCGGAAAGTAGGGAACGGAATGTCTTAGCACTGGTGTTACCCTGCCTACCCTGCTGTGTGCGGGATACTGCGTGAAGCTAAAAAAAAGATAAGATTTTTTTTTATAAGGCAAAATAACACTTACTTATTTTATTAATAGATCTCATTGCAAGTGCAACGACGTTACTTGTACCTAGAAAGTATTTTTAGTGGAGAAGATATCAGAAAACAATTGCCTAATGAAGTAAAGGTATTCGATGCGTTAACAGCAGATTGGACAGAAGTTACTAGCAAGTACTGTATTTGTAAAATAATAATATATCAGTTAATTATCATAGATATACTTTATTTGAAAATATTCATATTAATAATTATTTTTAGTATGTTTGCTGGGACTAATGCAATAGAAGCATGTTTATATAAACCAGCTCCATATTTGTTCAATAAACTTAATACAATGGTCGATAATTTAGATGGCATATTAAGAGCATTAGAAAAATATCTTGAAACAAAGCGTCAACTTTTCCCACGATTTTATTTCATTTCAAATGATGATCTATTAGAAATATTGGGCAATTCAAAGAAACCACAATTAATTCAAGTTCATTTAAAGAAATTATTTGACAATGTAAATAAAATAAGGATTGATAAGGTAGGCTACCTCTTTTTACTGTTTTAAATATTTATTAAAAAAAATACACTCCGTTGAATTTTGAATACTAAGTATGATTTATTGTTTATAAGTTTTTTTTAAAGAAAACATTGTCCGTGATTATGTCTTTTGTATCAATACGTGTTTTAATATGGCAACGTTTTACGTTGGCAACTAATTATAATCTGTCGACTGTCGACTGTCAATTCACTTCAAAATTCGAACCTCTTGGTTGCCGCCATTTATTTACATGCTTTAATTTCTTATTTATTTTACGGCAAAACCGTATTTGTAAGTGATGGCTGAAGATTTAGTAAAAAATTGCCGCTTTGTACCCTTGAGTAGCTTGGTAAGTAAAGTTTTTATATACTTATACGTGAACATAACCTATTTGATGTTAAAATTTACTATTTTAAATTAAAATATTTTATGATTCCTTATTCTTCTGTTTCATTAACTTGCAGCAAAGAGCTATGGATTTGCTTGAAAATCCTTATCGTGAACCGGATAAGCGTTGTAAACGTAATTTAGTTCATTTACAAACAAACAGAAGTCTATACGACTCGGAGAATAGAAGGAAAAAATGGAGAAATGCCTTCCAAATGGCCATAAGACATGCTATATATTCTCATGATTGGGACAAGCTTGTGTATTTGTTGAAAAAGTCACCCATATGGGAGCATGCTCCCAATAGAGCTGATGAATTGCATATATATTTAAAGGTGAGTATACTCTTATTTATTACCAGTATCTGTCTGGAAATTTATTTGCGTGGGATTAATGATGGTTTTTGGTAGGACGGGCCCACTAAAAAGGCCCATCTCGTTTAATTTTTGTTAAGGCTTTATTAATGCCCTCATATCTTAAAGTATAGTATGGTCTACTATGGTTTTATATCAGGTAGGTATATGGTTTTATACTTTTGTATAGTAAAATCAATAATAAAATCAATAATAGTAAAATAAAAAAAATAATAATTTTGGCTAAGTTTAAAAGTTGCACATTAAATAAGAATTCATTTCATTCAAATCCGCCTACTAGCTCAGACGATGTGCATATACTGTTCTTACAGTTTTATTATAGTTTTTTTTAAGTTCATGCTGTATCCCGCACACAGCAGGGTAGGCAGAGGGAATCTAGAGTTAGACACTCCGTTCCCCACTTTCCGCCTAATCTGGAGGCATTGTGTATTAAGCGGCAAAACTTAATGCTGCAAGGAAATGAAAACATTAAATATTTCCACTCATCGAGTGAGAATCGAACCCACAACCAGTCGTGTTTACAGTCATACTTATAGCCTCTGCACCACAACTGGCCCCTAAAGATAGAATTTAGATAAATAAACTTGGTTTACCAATTATAAACTAACTAAACTTGAAGCATGAAGTGCATCCAAAGTAGTCGGAAAATGAACAATGAAGTGTTTCAATACTTTTTTCTCTTCATTTATCCTATTGTGAGGAAAATGCATGACATTAATCCACAAAAAAATAAAAAATCATTTTAAAATACATTTATAAAATGCAAAATATTATTTAAGAATATCTTATTTTTTCAGGCACTAACAATTCTGCTAATGTATCACCCATCCGCAAAGGCACAGCTACTGTTAAATGACTACTTGCATTTGGTTTTGTCCTGTCGCTCGGATCAAGATAAGAAGGCAGTGTATAAGGCATTATTGACCTTACAAGAAAAGATTCATGGCAGATAAACTTTTTTCATTAAGAATTATTAATATTTAGTTTAAATTAAATAAACTTAGTTTTAGTTCTTTTCCAAAACTTTTGTTTTATAGCTATGAGAATTAATGTTGGCTGTGAACAACTTTGAATACTGTATGCTTTATTAATTTATTTCTATGTGATATTAAGTTAACAACTTTTCTATTTATCATTCATTATGTTTAAGTGAGTGTGAATTTTAACTAAGTGATTAATTATGAATATGTTTGGCTTTTATTTTTCGTATTTATGGATTGTGTCACTATGTGTTGGTGTTAGGATAAACAATGTAATGTTCCTATTCATATATCTAAGTATATAATTGATATTAAATTTTGTTATAAAAGATTTAGTGTAAATTTTCATTGCCTTGCAGATTTCCCAGATTGTTTTATGTTAGCAAGTTTATTCGCAAGAGTAGGCAAATGAGAATAAATACATTTTGGTTATTCCACTGAGTGGGAATCACATGATGTCTCACGGTGCCACAAATGCCTCATTACCGTCCTTATGTTATTAGTTAATAATTTGCCAATAATTTATGTAAAAAGAAATATTTACTAGTTTATTATTATATATTATAATAATATTTAGTAAAATAATATTCTTTGTTCTTGTAAAATGTGTTATTTTAAAATTATATTTTAAATTAAGAAAATATTTTATTCTTATAAAAATATAAATATAGCAGTGTCTGTGTCATTGCTACACTATATTTCTTTATACTATACTATATGAACAGCAATGTTATATTAACAATAATTATATTGAATTCATCTCTTATATTTTTGTCTGAATATTAATAATTTTAATTTTACAACCTTGTTCTCTGCTTGTAGCAGATTAGGTACAGAATCTAGTGTTAAAAAATACATTCTACACATTTCAACTGACAATCAGTGTTGAGCTGCGGAACTCAACTTTGCTCAACTTAACCAGAAGAAAGAAATAAAAATCTTCATTTTCCTTGGGATTAAGCCCATAGTTATCCTCTTTCTTCATTTTTAGTGTTATTTTAGGGCTTAAAAATATTTTTTGAAACTTATCAAAAATTAAGTGTAGTGATACGTCAACCAGTGCTTATTGGAAACCCGCTTTGTACCTCAAAGTGCTCTGAGCTTTCCAAGAAGCCTGGGTTTAAGTCCCACTAATTTGAAATTATTATATATTTTCTTAATGTCTTCACAACCATACTATTTACTGTTAGGTACTCACACTGCTACAAAATTTTTATTGTTAATGAATAAATTTAATACATTCTTGTAGAATGCTGTAGGATTGCCAGTCGCTAAAGCTATGATGTCCGACGATGGGGAATGTATTGAATGGAAGTACAATCTAGTGTTAGACGGTCCAGCAGAAGTGTGGTTGTTAGGCTTGGAACACACTATGAGAGTGGTTTTGAGAGAGGTGGGTTGTTTTTCATAGAAAATATTGATTTTTTAACGTTTAGTTTCACCTTTATTGATATAGAATTCTTAGTAGGTATATGTAAATTATTAGTGGTCAGTGACTACTGGGTGTAGGGAAAATATTTTAATATAACATTTTCTTAAATGTTTTTTATTTCGGCAACGTTTTTTGTTTATTTCAGCAAAGTGTATAAATTGTACATTTATAATTATTGAATTAATGTCAATTTATTCAATTTAAAAATTGTATCCATCCAATTTCTTGATGAAATGACAAATCTTTCTTTTTCATGATTTATTAGTACACCAAATGGAATTTAGTTTAATCAGACAAAACGTATGATATAAAAATGGAGGTTATTTTATTATTTAGCTTCACGCTGTATCCCTTGCGGGGTAGTCAGAGAGAACGGAGCGCCAAACGCTACGGTCCCTGCATACTTCTTTCGCCTCGTCCACAGTCATTAACCTCTTCATACACGCCCTCCGGGGGGTCCTCATGCTTTTTACGTGACCTTCCTCCAGTATCATCGATACTGTGTTTTCGAAGGTCAACCGAGGTCTCCCCCTGCCTCGCTTACCACTCACCTTTGCTTCACAAATCTTTCTTACCATACTTCCATCACTCATCCTCTCGACGTGCACGTGTGAAGAATAAGTTTATGTAGAAGTATAGATAGAGATAGATCTAAACTCTTCTTAAAATGTAAAGGTTAAAAAAATATCTTATTATAGCAATTGATATTGACAAGAGCGGCTTTAAGAAAGTGTAAATATCAAAGGGAACTATGGATTAACGACTGGCCTGGTCAGCTTGGCATTACAAGTAGTAAGGTAAATGCTTACAATAAAATTAAGAGATAAAAACGAAGTAGGGTTCGAACCCGTACCTCTTGAATAAAACGTTAATAGTCGAAACTATTTTATTAACTTACGTATGCTAAAATGCAATAATAAGCTGGAATCTCATTTTTCTGAAACTTTACTATTACAGTTTTTATTCACAATTTTTACAAAGTCCAAAAGATCTGAACATAATTTTGAAAACAAAATTGCGCACAAATCTGCTTATATTATAGAATAAAGCAGTTTAAAAGCTTTTTCCTAAGAATTTCTCCATCGAGACCTTTCATTTTGAGTGACAGAACTCAACGCCGTACCTTGTCTTAACCAGTATTTGAAACAATGAAAATTTTAATACATTAATTCCTTCCAGGAATCGAACCCACAACCACTCGCGTTTACAGTAACCCTTTATTTGAAAAAGACATCTAGAAAAGGCATAAAAAATTGAACGCAGCGGGATACGAACCCGCGCCTCCTGAATATCTCCCAGGCGCTCTCACCACTGAGCCATGAATTGTTTATACGTTTTCTAAATGTCTTTTTCAATTTTCCTAAGTGTGGAATAACACTAAAAATGATTAAAAGAAAAAAAGCCCTTTATTTATTAAATTAATTTTAAACCCTTGTTAGATTCAATGGACGTCCGATTGTACACGAACATTATGTCGTTGTGAAATTATGAAGGAAAAGAAGCCTTTAAAAAGATTGCGTAAAAAACAAAACCAGATCTTGGCGACATTACAAGCTATGTCCAGAAAGGAGATATCAAAGATATTGAGATGTAAAGTGAATGCACTGTGCGTTATTGAGATACATTCTAGAGATACTGTTGATAGGATGTATAAAATGGGTTAGTTGCTTTTTGATAAATAATTAGTTAAATTTAATTTTAGTTTTTGAATTATGTTATGAGCATTGGTGGTGTTGGTGGTGGTGAAAATGTATAATAATTTTGAATATAGCGGGATTCGTATCCCGGACCTCTTGGAAACCATCATATGACGTGGTGGTTAGAGCGCTTGGACGGTTCTCAAGAGGTGCGAATTAAAGATCCCCGGTACATTTAAAATTTTATATACTATGTCTAAAATATAAGGATTGATTGAAGAAAATTTATTTTAGCTTCAACCGCATTTTTTTTGGCGTTGCAGAGACTAATAACTTAGAGAACTTTCTCCCTAATACTTTATACTCCGGTTTCCACCCGAATTCAATTGCTTGTTAAGTGAACGGACCTCATGTCCAAATTTTTCTTACGAGGGTGGGGGAAAAGCAGGATATAATAAACCTCCGAGTTGAAATAATACCATCACCCTTACAATCATATTGTTTCACTGTGCTTTATTAATTTATTATTTTTCTTGTTACTTTTATAATTTTTCGAGGTTACAGTGGCACAATGTGACAGTGTTTAGCTGTGTACTCGTTAGTTGTGGGTTTGATTCCCACTCATTCCTCCGCTTTGTTGGCAAGACAAAGAACGGCGTTGACTTCCGTCCGCAATGTCTCAGATTCAAACAGAAAATGGAGAATACAGTGCCTTGAAACTAAGTACACTCTGGCTACCTTCCTATGCGGAAAAAACATGAGACTGAAAGGAAAATTAATCGAAATTTTCTACCACAGGCTGTATGTCAGTGACAGCTTTTGAATGGTTCTCCCAATTGAAGTTTTATTGGGACCGTGAGAGGGAAGATTGCTATATACGACAGACTAACACTAATTCTGTCTATACATATGAATATATTGGCAATTCTGGACGTTTAGTCATCACGCCTTTGACTGATAGGTATTGTTTCTGTTTGTTTTTTATATTAATAGTCTTATTGACGAGTAAATTAAGTGTTGCCGCGGCAAAATGTTTGGAATTTTGTTAATAGTGTAAGTTTACACATGATAGTGTGTGTAATATTTTATGTATTTATAATGAAGTCGTGGCATAATGTGATAACGTCTGCCTGTAATTGCGATTGGTTGAAGGTTCGATTTCCACTCGGAGTAATGATTATAATTTAATTGCATTTATTTCTCTGGTGAACAAGGCAAAGCACGGGGTTGAGCGGCGCCACTCAACACAACTTTTAGAAATGGGGTGGAAAGTCAAGGACACAGTGACTTTTTTTAGCCCCTTCAAAGGTTTTGTTCCAATCATTAGAGATTGACGCATAAACATTTTAATAGGCAAAATGTTTATCATAATGTCTTTTTTAACAATCAATCTCCTTCGTGTGTTCTCCATACAAGGTGACATTAACAAAGTTATTTGTGCTCTATTGCATTTTTAAAGCACTATAATCTATACTTATATTATAAACGCGAAAGTCTGTGTGTTTGTCTGTCACGCTTTCACGGCTAATCTACTGGTCCGGTCTGGATGAAATTTAGAATGAAAGTAGTAAATGTTACTGGGTCTAACATAGGCTACTTAGTTAATCAAAAATCAACAGCTAAAGGGTTGAAGTAGGGGATGAAAGTTTATATGGAAAATCTAAACCGCTTGACCGATTATGATGAATTTTGGCATAAATATAGTTGATAAACTAAGCTTAAACATAGGCTACTTTATTTTCAAAAAATCCACCACCGAAGGCAGAAGTTCACGCGGCGAACCTGCGAGCGAGCGGGCCGCTAGTTAAATAAACAAAAATAACTTATTTCAAATAATTTTAATATAGTAATGAAAATTCTACTTTTTTAAAAGATTTTCTCTAAATATTATAAACTATGAGTTTTATAATGCAAAACAGATGTTATATAACACTAACGACGGCTCTACATCTATTCCGAGGGGGAAGTCCCCAAGGCCCGGCCGGTACCGGCAAGACGGAGACCACCAAGGACCTGGGCAGGGCGCTGGCAAGATGGGTGGTGGTCACCAACTGTTCTGATGGACTCGATTACAAGAGCATGGCTAAGTGTTTTGCAGGTATATTTTAATTTTGTACTCATTTCATAAGTGTATTTAGAGATTTCATTGTAAGAAGTTGTAGGTACGTTTACGCGTTTTCTCTTGTAGCCGAGAAGACAGACACTTTGACCTCTGAAAATTCGTGACATCGCGTGTGTTGAATGGTGGAACCCAATGGTGTTATTTATCTTGCCGGAGGAAATTAGTGAAAATAATTTAAATATTAGGTACTATTGTCTCGTGGGCGTCGAACCTACAACCAAATCACGTTTGCAGTCAAATGTTGTTTCTTTGTAAACCACTGTAAACTTTATCTTACGTGTAGCTTCGCAGAAAAGCTTCTTTTTCGTTTTGGAATTTGACGTGTATTAGTGTAATAAGAAAATGTTTAGTCTAATTTACTATTTATTTTATATAAATGTTATATTTTTTTAAATATTTTATACTAAGCGGTCATTTAATTGGGTATACTGAAAATCCGATGGCTGCTGTCCGAGCCAGTGATAACTACGTATAGGACTAACTAAGTATAGGACTAACTAACCTGACTATCAGAAAATCATTATATAAGGAATAATTGAGTTTTTAATCTTAATTGATGTTTCCACTAGGCATAGCCCAAAGTGGTTGTTGGGGATGCTTCGACGAGTTCAATCGCATCAACATCGAAGTATTATCAGTAGTGGCTCAGCAAATACTTGCCGTTCTTCTAGCGCTGTCTCTGAATCAGAAACGATTTGTGTTTGAAGGCGCCGATATTAAATTGGATGGGAATTGTGGAATTTTTATTACTATGAATCCTGGGTGAGTAGCATTATGTTTTTTAAATAAATATAGGAAAAACAAAGACAAACAAATTTCAATATAAAATAGATTTAGCTTCGTCATCGTGACTTATTGGGACGTTCGATTGTTTTCGTGATTACAGTGGGTTCGATTTCCGTACAGAGAAAAAGAGCCCGCAAAGTAATTTAAAATTTGGGTAGACCCCGTTGCTAAAAGGGCATCTTTTTGCTCTAGCTATTAGTAGTATTACTTTCTTATTAAGATATTTCGACTTATCGATATTTTGAAAACATATATATGTATGTAGGGCATAATTTAATTCCAAACAATTAAATATTAACAATCGATCTATTGTTTGGGCGAAAATCACAATTAACAATTAATTCATTGTTAATTGTAAATATTAAAAACTATTTAATTTCCAGCTAATTGTGACTTTTATGTGATTAAATTAAAAAAAAACTAAAAGAAACATTATTTGTTTATGGGGATATACAAATAATATTTAATAGCAATTGGCGTTTAATTTTGCAAAATACTATTATATCCTAATTGTATGAATAACACTTTTAAAATATTAAAGTATTATTGCCTTATTTACCTTACAGTTACGCCGGTCGTACAGAACTACCGGATAATTTAAAATCAATGTTCCGACCTATCGCCATGTGTGTGCCTGATTCACTTATTATAGCGGAAAACACTTTATTCTCTGATGGGTTTACGGCTTACAAGATAAATGCTAAAAAGGTTAATTTTAATATTTGATTATAATTTATGTATATTCATTGTTTTGTTTACGGGACAAAGTATGAAAGTTGTGACTTTCCGTGTAAAGCTTTGTCTTTGTGGCGAAATTTAACTCCGTGCTTTGCCTCGCCACTGGAGCGAATAAATTAAAATATTAATTATTTCAATCGTGAAATTAAAATAATTCATACTTCAGTTTCTTCGCTGCAGTGGGAAGTGGGAATCAAAAATGTAAAACATTTATGTGCTTTTTAATAACTTATTGTTATACTAGGGGCACGCTCGCAGCTTCACCGCGTGAACTACATGACTGTTTCGGTGGTGGATTTTCGAAAAATAAAGTAGCCTATATTTAACCTTGGATTATCAACTATATATATTCCAAAATTAATTACGATCTTTCAAGCTGTTTAGATTTTTCATATAAACTTTTATCCCCTATTTAAACCCTTTAGAGGTTGATCTTTGAGAAAAATAAGTAGCCTATGTTTGACCCCATATTATTTACTACTTTCATTCTAAATTTCATCGAAATCGGACCGGTAGATTAGCCGCGTAACCGTGACAAAGAAACAGACAGACTTTCGCATTTATAAGTATGGATATATTTAACTATATTTAATACCTCTAGGTGTTCACTCTATACCAACTCGCAATGCAGCAGCTCTCCAAACAAGATCATTACGACTTTGGTCTAAGATCCATGGTCGCATTGCTCAGATACGCCGGTGTTAAGCGCCGCGCTTACCCTAACTTACCTGAGCAAGAGGTAATGTTACTGTTTCTGTACATTCTTCTTATATATTTATTGGTTCTGTCTTGTATATTTTAGTTTTTGTTATTTGATATCGTTATAAACGAATTGACATTTGGAGAACGGAGTGTTTCCTTTCTACTAGATTCGCACTTCTTGCCATGCAGGAAAAAGCGTAAAACTGAAAATATATACTAATCGTCAAATGTATTTCTAAATTTGGGCAATATTTTTTTATAATAGGGACTTTCCCGATTGAGTCAGTTTTTAGCACATAATGTGTATATTCTTGGGCCTTGCCCCTTAATGTGATAGCTCTCAAACAGAGGTTGTATATATTCATATATAATGAACACAGCGAGAGGTTGGAACGCATGGCTTAGCGGTCAAAGCAGGACAGCTACCAAAAGACACGGGTTCGAATCCCTACGCCCAAATTAGTACACCTTTTCTAAAAATGATTTTTCCATACAGATGGTGATTCTAGCCATGCGTGACATGAACGTAGCACGGCTAACAGCTAAAGACGTGCCCCTCTTTGACGGTATTATGAGAGATATATTCCCAGACGTAGAAATACCTACATTAGATTATGAGATGCTGGAGACTGCAATCTCCGCTGAGATGAGATTACTCACTTTACAGCCAGTTAAGGCGGCCTTGCATAAAGTTATACAGACTTATGAGACTAAGGTAAAGAGTTTTTTGTAATATGTACTATAATCTTGAGTGTGCTAAAAATTCGACTATTTAGTAGAAATGCTTTTTGAGTCGATTACAATTGGAAGTTGTAGGAATTACCTTAATTGGCAATTTGAAGGTAGCATTTGAATAAGGAATATTTAAAAATAATAATAAAAAGATTTTTTATTTATAAGGATCTTTAAAATAAAAATATTATTATAAAAGCCACTGTATAATTTCTCACCGTCTCTTAGTGGATATGACATTCCTACTATAAAGTAAGTTTCTATACGACTAATAATATTGATTGTCTTATTATAATTTGCAAACCAAAAGTTATAATAACCAAACTTATAATAGCCATTTTGAATTTAATATATTTTGGATTTTATTTTAAAATAATAAATATCCTTAGTTTAATAAAACATAAACAAATATTAATCAAACAACCTAGGAAAGAAATGATTGCATTAACGTGAAGCTCAATGTCTCACTTTGTCTAAGCTACTGGAGTGCAAAAATGATTATTCCTCGGAAAGAATATTGAACTTATAAGCAATTGCGTTTACAGACGCGTCAGACACCATCTTAATGAATAAATTTGATTCAAAAATTAAAATTAAAATTAAATAGCTTCACGCTATATCCCGCACACAGCAGGGTAGGCAGAGGGAACCTAGTGTTAAGACACTCCGTTCCCCACTTTCCGCCGAATTCGGAGGCTTGCGTGTTAAGTGGCGGAACTTAACGCCGCGCTTCACCTCGACACCAGAGCGAAGAAAATGGAAATATAATTTCCACTCCTCGAGTGGGAATCGAACCCACAACCAGTCGTTTACAGTCACACTCTTGTGCCACTGGGCCACGACTGGCCAATTAAATTTGATTCCTCTCTAAATAAGAACTTGACAAAAAAAAGCAAATTTTATTCCAGAATTCCCGCCACTCCAGCATTCTCCTAGGCGATACGAACACAGCCAAAACGGTCTCTTGGAAGATGCTAGCAGCGACTCTAAGCAGGTTGCATAGAGAGAAGGTACCGGGGTTCGAAAACGTGCAAGTCTACCCGATGAATCCCAAATCTTTGACGTTGGGCGAATTGTATGGGGAGTACAATCTGGCTACCGGGGAATGGAAGGATGGTGTTCTGTCCTCCATTATGAGGACCACTTGTCAAGGTATTTTTGGTGGAAAGAGAGAATAGAGTATGTGAGAGTGGAAGAGAGTTGTAGTTTTGGTACTGAGGTTCAAAAGCGTGTAAATATATGCGGTGAACCCTAACGTCTAATATCAATAATTGATAATAATCCAAAAAATGCCATTTTTTAGATTGATTTAGTAATCGTTTTTTTGAGTAAAGAAAAGGTTGAATATGCAATCCTTTGATGGCTATTGGCACTATTCAAAAAATTGATTAGGACCGATTATTGATATTGAGCGTACGTCTTTGACGTTGGGCGAGTTGTACGGGGAATTCAATATGGCTAGGTATTTGTTGGAACGAGAGAATAGAGAGTGAGAGAGAGGAAGAGAGTTATGGTATGTATCTTTTTTAATTTTTTTACTATGAATGTATTGTTATTTAGTGATAATTTTTTAACCCATGTATAAAATTAACGTCGTGGGATTTGAACCTGCGCCTCTTATGTACTGTCCAAGCGCACTCATTACTTCGATATTCTTATACACTTGTTACAACTTATTTTTTTATTATTAGCTTTTCAGTCAATTTTACAAAAACTTTCTACGCAAAGATTATTTTTAAGAACAGTTGTAAGAGATTTGAAATTAAGACAGTCCTATTTATTAAATATAAAAATATTTATAATATTATAAAAATATAAAAATCTATAAATATAAAAATATTTGTATTAATATTTTTTAAAGTGGTATAACACACTTGAGAATTTATCAAGAAATAGCCACTTATCATATTATTATTTTAGTTCTCATTAGGTTACATAGCTGTAGTAGAGGTACGATGAGATTATATATAAAGTATTTATTTACCAGAGGGTAAGATTAAATGCAATGTTGGGTTCCGCAAAATAAACAAGCAATTTCATGAATTTTTGAAAACTTTTTTCCACAAAAATCATAATATATTGTTTAACAACGAGTTAAGCAACAAATTCAGTTTTCTTATATTTTTTCAGATGAATCGCCAGATCAAAAGTGGATTATATTCGATGGGCCAGTAGACGCAGTGTGGATTGAGAATCTTAATTCTGTTATGGACGATAATAAATTGCTTACTTTAGTTAATAGTGAGAGAATATCTATGCCTTCACAGGTATGTGCTTAGAAAAGATTATTTTTTATATTAATTCAATGTAATTCAATGTGGCCAGTCGTGGCCCAGTGGCACAAGCGTGTGACTGGTTGTGGGTTCGATTCCCACTCGAGGAGTGGAAATATTTAATATATTTTTTTTTTTTATGGAATAAAGGAGGCAAACGAGCTGAAGGCCCACCTGGTGTTAAGTGGTTACCTTCGCCCATAGACATCCACAACATTCAAGTTATGGATGCGTTGCCAGCCTTGGGAATGTAGGACAGAATGAGGGAGGAAGGATGGGAATGGTGGGAATAGGGAGAGCTGGCTTACATGCCATCGAACCGGAACACATCATAAGATATTTGGCGGTTCGTCTTTGACATGATAGTGGTCGCGAGCCAGTCGGAGAACGAATCTCCTACCACCAAACTACTGGGTTACCCGCCTTTTACGGGACGCTACCCAGCGGCGGGGGGGAATTGTATTCTTAACCCGTCCCCCCCACGGGAATTTCCATTTTCTTCGCTTTGGTGTCGAGGTAAAGCGTGGCGTTAAGTTCCGCCACTTAACACGCAAGCCTCCGAATTCGGCGGTACGTGGTGAACGGAGTGTCTTAACACTAGGTTCCCTCTGCCTACCCAAATGTGTGCGGGATACAGCGTGAAGCTAAAAAAAATATATTGATTCTATAATAGTTTTTGGTGGAAATTATATTTGTTTTTGTTATGATAGATTATAATTAATTTATATAAAATGCATACAACTTAACCTAACCAAATTTGAACTTGCACCTATCAAAACACAACTAATACCAAAGTTAAAAAATAAATAACTACCAACTAAATTTTCAGGTATCTCTATTAATAGAAACACTAGATTTAGCTGTCGCGTCTCCCGCTACGGTGTCTCGAAATGGTATTGTTTATAACGACTATAAGGACTGGGGCTGGTGGCCGTTTGTCAACTCATGGTTGGAATCGATTAGCGATTTGGAGTATAGGGAGATGGTATGTTTGTATATTGTTTTTTTTTAGCTTCACGCTATACTAAACTCAGCACGATAGGCAGGTATTGGGTGTGTGGCGGACCTCAACGCCGTGATTTTTGTCACCGGAGTGAGGAATTCCTCGAATCCTTGGGAATCGAATCCACAACCAGACGCAATTACAGTCATGCTTCGTTCCCACAAGCCACGACTGGCTTCAATATAGTGAAGTCTTTGGAATTGAAATTTGTATGTCTCTTTGTATAAAATAACATGTCTTCTAATGTAAAACATATGCATTTATATATAACTTTATGCTCTTTCCCTTATAGTAGAGTAGTTAGAGAGGACCTAGTGTCAAGGCACTCGCTCGATGTCGAAATAGCGTTTTGAGCGACGGGACTTAACGCCGCGCTTTGCCTTGGGTACCAGAGCGAGAAAACTTCTTTTTAATATTATCATCATCATCCAACAGTTTCGTTTGCAGTAAAACGTTGTACCAGTGCGTCAATTTAAATTATTATATATTAAACTTGCCTGTGCTTGAGGCCGTCGTGGCGCAGTGGGACAGCCTCTGTCTGTAAAGCGGCGGTTGTGGGTGCGATTCACACACGCAGAATGTTTACCTTTTTGATTTTTTCGCTCTGGTACCTAAGACAAAAAGCTGAACACGTCATCTTGATTCCGAGGGAGTGTCTTGGCACTAGGTCCTCTTTGAATACTCTATCTATATTGTAAAAAGCATGAAGCTTTAAACATTGTTTGTGTTTTTGTCCAGCTACGTCATCATTTCCAAAACATCCTAACACCAGTACTAGAACTCAAAAGGCTACATCTAGTGGAAGGGCAAAGTGTTAGAGGACAAGAGTTGACCGGTGTACGATCTCTGTGCAGACTGTTGGGCTTGCTCCCGGCGCCCGGACCGCCGCTAGCCGACCAGGAGGATAACGAATCTTTGTCTAAAATGAGATTTTTGTTTGCGTTAGTGTTTGGTTTTTCTATATTTCATTTCGTTTTTATATGTCATTTTTTTCTATATTTTAATTTTTTTGCTTTTTTGTCTGTATTTGTGGGAGCGGGAATTGAACTCGCTACTATTGTTGTTGATTCCATCAAAGGACAAGTAATTGACCAGTTAAGTTTTTTTTGGAAGGTTTTTGTCTTTATGGGAATGGGAATTAAGCTCGCAACTATAGTTGTCGAAGCCTAAAAAAGATAAGAGTTGACCGGTGTAAGATCTCTATGCAGACTGTTAGGCTTGCTCCCGGCGCCCGGTCCGCCGCTAGCTGTCCAGGAGGATAACGAATCTTTGTCTAAAATAAGATTTTTGTTTGCGTTAGTAGTTTTTATTTTGATTTTTTGCAAGATTTTTTTGTCTATACATGGGGAGGGGATTCGCAACTGTCATTGTCAAGAATTGACCGTAAGATCGAAATGTTAATACGTTTGTTATAAGTTAGGTTTTTTGCATTTTTTTCTATGTTTATGGAAGTGGGAATTGAATCCACGGCTATCGTTGTCGACGCCATTTTGGCGCAATGGAACACCGTCTGTCTCGACTTAACGTAAATGCGATTGGTTGTACGTTCGATTCTTACTCGATATAATGATTGTATTTAATTTTTTTTTATTTCTCGACACTGTTGAACAAGCCAACGCACGGCGTTGAGGTCCGTCCCTCAGCACGTGTCTTGAATTCTCTCTCTATACTTCTATATGGAAAATATTGCAAACCTTCTAAATCTCTCTACAGAGATGCTAACAACAAAAATAAGTTGTAATAAAGCGTATAAGAATTCGACGCAGCGGATAGTAGAACGCATGGCTCAGTGGTGACAGCGCCTGGACGGTATTCAGGAGGCGCGGGTTCGAATCCCGCTGCGTTCAAAATTTTTATACGTTTTCTAAATGTCTTTTTCGATTTTCCTAAGTGTGGAATAACACATAAAAATGTTAAAAGTAAGTTATACTTCTGTTTTTTTATTAGTGTTTTATTTTTTCATATATATACTTAAGTAATCCACATTTCATACTCCTTAACAGAGCAACACATATTTCTCCAAGAATTAATATATACTTTAAATACCATTATTATATGCTAAAAATATTTAAATTTTAGGCTAATTTGGTCAGTCTGCGCCACACTTGAAGAAGAATCACGTAGGAAGCTTGACAATTGGATAAGAGAGCACGAAGGCGTTTTTCCTCTAAAAGATACAGTATACGATTACTATGTAGATGAGAGATTGAGGCAGTTCAAACCTTGGGAGGATAAATTACCTGATAATTGGAAATTTAACCCTAAGTAAGCAAAAAATATGGTAAAATTTTGTTTATTTTTTAGTTGTATTTTTTTTGTTTATTATTTATATGTCTGGATATTTAAGTGGGAAACGGAGAACGGAGTGTCTCCTGAATAAATTTTCCCTCGTCACCCACTTATGCGGTATAGAGATATTTAAAAAAAATGTTCAGTCAGTTAGTCAGTGTCAGTGTCAGTGTGTAGCTATAAACCTTAAAATGAACATTCGTTTCAAATAAGTCAGATAAAGGCAATTAAAACTTCTGGTTGTATAAAATTTGATGTTGGAATATGCCATTCATCTCATTTTCTCTTTCAATCGTTGGACAGAGAACGGAGTCGTTTATCACTATATATTACTAACCCAAAATTTACAAATTAATCGCAAGTTATGAATTATTATCAATTTACATTTATCACTTTTTATCAAACATTTGAATATTCCCCGTGGGGGGACGGGTTAAGAATACAATTCCCCCCCGCCGCTGGGTAGCGTCCCGTAAAAGGCGGGTAACCCAGTATCTTGGTGGTAGGAGATTCGTTCTCCGACTGGCTCGCGACCACTATCATGTTAAAGACGAACCGCCAAATATCTTATGATGTGTTCCGGTTCGATGGCATGTAAGCCAGCTCTCCCTATTCCCACCATTCCCATCCTTCCCTCCTTCTGTCCTACATTCCCAAGGCTGGCAACGCATCCATAACTTTAATGTTGTGGATGTCTATGGGCGAAGGTAACCACTTAACACCAGGTGAAGCTTCAGATCGTTTGCCTCCTTCATTCCAAAAAAAAAGCTTTATTTTGATCTAAATTTAAAAAAATCTGGTTTATTTTTAATTTTGTTTTGTAACCCACAGCCTAGGTTTCCACAATATCTTGGTCCCTACAGTGGAGTTCATTCGAGTACAAATAGTCGGCCTGGAGGTGGTCAGAGCGGGTCACGGTGTGCTGGTCGGGGGGCCCACGGGCACCGGCAAGACATGCTTGTTGCAAGGCACTTTGGCTAGCTTGGATCCTGAGAGGTTGGTTTATATAGTATTTTTAGTAATTATTCAGTTTGTGTCAATTTGTAAATAATTTTCTTGTTTGATATTTGTTCCTGTGTTGAATTCCACCACTCAACGCGCAATGTCTTAGTCTGTAGTTAGAATTCATTTTCGAGATATTCTGTGACTAGAAGAAGACAACGCCACGCTTTGTCTTAAATATTATAGTGAAGATATAAAAATATATTTTTAAATGTAAATATATTTTTCCTCCTTGCGCGAGAGAACACAATAAATCCCGTTTATAATTAGACACTGCAACCTAGATGGCCTTAACTCTTTATTATGGTAGAAATTGTGATAACATTTTTGTTTCAATTTCCTAAGTGAGCGAATAAATAAAAATCTTAAAAAAGTTTTTTTTAATTGTTTTTTTATCAAAAAGTATTTAATTAATAGAATTAATAAATTTAATTCTAGATATAGTACACAAATAATCAACATGTCAGCTCAGACCACTGCGGCCAACGTCCAAGATATAATAGAAGCAAGGCTCGAGAAGAGAACCAAAGGGAACTATGTGCCAGCCGGAGGTGAATTCTTTTATACTTAATTCTAGAATGAAGAAATTTGCTTTCCTTTTCCTTCTACTTGTATTCATTTTTTTTTCTTCACCCCCGATCCGTGCATCGTAGGGCTCTAACGGATGCACCGATTTTAGTGCGGATTTTTTCATTCGATAGCAAGTTTCCTTGCGGTGGTTAATATTTTGTAAACATCAATTTAAAGAGTATCAGCTATTTTCCCCAAATAATTTAAAGTATTATTTGATGAAAATTGGATATTTTCTAGGATTTGTTCTTAAACTTACTTAAAGGTATTTCTCACTGGGGGCTTTTTAATTTTTTAATTGAATGTGACTTGTAGTTTCATATATCTTTACCACATAGTCTACATCATTTTTTTATTGTTACGACTAACTTTGAGTTAAAAAGGGTTTGAGTCACAAATCCCCCTGAGACACACTGTCATATCGTTAAATTTTATTCTCTTAACATATTAACCGTGGCATAGTTAGGTGGAAGAGGGTACCGGTGCATAATAAAATAACATCTATAAATGCTAATGTTTTTAAATTGAAAAAAAATATTTAAAATTTACCATTTTTCTGGTTTTTATGCTTTTCTCCATTTAAAACTGAGGTTAAAGTATTCCGGTGCAATGTACAATTTAATATATACTATTAAACATATAGGTAAGAGGATGATAGCGTTTATGGACGACATCAATATGCCTGTACGAGATGAGTATGGGTCTCAGCCTCCCTTAGAGCTGGTCCGTCTCTGGTACGACTACGGTTACTGGTTCGATAGACAGAAACAATGGAGGAAGAATGTTAAGGTTAGCAGGTGTTTTTTAGAGTTTACTTATTCTTTCTTTTATTTTTTATGCAATTTGTTAATATTTACAATAATATATAATTAATTTAATTAGTGGCAAAATATTGCCGTTTGTTAACAAACTACTAGACAATAAGATCAAAACCTATTAGTTACGGTAACAGCTCACATAAAAGCACTGCAGAAAAACGGATTTTGTTAGTACAAAACTTTTTGGTTTTGTACAAACAAAATATATTTTTCTAATCTACCAGTAGTTTTTATTGGTCTGATTTTGACGCGGTTTTTAGTGTTTATTTCAATTAGAATTATACTCTTAGTATTTTTTAATTTATTCTTATATTACAATTGGGTATACAATTAGTTACAGAACATCTATTTCCAATATCACTTTCTAATCTAGGAAACTATATCCCTTGCACACAATTAAAATACATTGATGACTATAAAATGCTTTTAGCATGATATCCTTTCTTTACCTAACAATTATTTAAGTTTTAGTTTTTTAAATTTGTTATCTTTACCACATACATACATTCATAATTCCTTCATGACCCCCAGGACATGGTGCTATGTGGTGCAGCAGGTCCTCCAGGAGGCGCGCGTTCCCCTCTCCCGCAACGTCTGCTGTCGTGCTTCCACTCGTTCTTCCTGCCTCCCCCCACGCAGCAGCAGCTCATCAAGATATTCGGTACCATGCTGTCTCAGCACTTGCAAGAGTTTGACGAGGAGACTAAGACTGTTGGTTAGTATTGAGGGATTATAATTGCGGGTATAATTATTTGTTCGGCGGAATATAGAGAACGGAGTGTCTTAATAATTTATATGTAGGTCTTTGATTACTGCGAATATTGGATATTGAAGACTTTTTGACACCCTGTCTTAGTATTTGCTAGAGTTTGACGAAGAAACCGAAAGTGTTGGTAAGATTAGAAGGGTGATCATTTTTGAGTATAATATTTTGTGGCACAATATGGATAACGAAGTCTCTTAATAATTTGCAAAAAATGGGATTATTATTGAAGTTATCGTTGCACAGTTGACATATAATTTTTTTAACTGCAACTGGTTTCAAGACAATTCGTGCTTCGATTTCCGCCTGAATATCTCGATTACATTCTGTATTGAGTGACAGAGTGAAATAATTAAAATTATTTATATTTAAATAAATATCTCTGAGTGGCAATCGAACTCACATCCAAACCTGACACCTGACATACTGTTCCACTGCGCCACGATGACTTTACATTATATAATGCCTAATAAATTGCGTTTTCAGGTAAAATCGTTATGACGGCCACTATCGATATGTTCAATAACATAGTGGCTAAGTTGCTGCCGACTCCCAGTAAGATGCATTATCTCTTCAACTTGAGAGATATATCTAAAATTTTCCAGGTAAGCTAAAATGTTTCTTTTTATAGTTTTAAAAGTCGTGGGCCAGTCGTGGCGCAGAGGCACAAAGTGTAACTGTAAAGCGACTGTGGGTTCGATTCCCATTCGAGGAGTGGAAATATTTAATATTTCCATTTTCTTCGCTCTGGTGTCCAAGCGCGGCGTTAAGTTACCACTTAACACGTAACGCCTTCGAATTTGGCGGAAAGTGGAGAATGGAGTGTTTTAACACTAGGTTCCCTCTGCCTACTCTGGTGTGCGGGGGATACAGCGTGGAGTTAAAAAAAATAATAATTATAATTTGAAAAGTAATTTTCAGTGAATTTTATATGTAAAATGTATTTTGTTGCAATGTCATCGAGTATCATTGATTACTACAATATCAGCCACAATTCGTTTTTTCTTAGATTTTTATTTTAATCTTTAAACTTTGTTTCCTAGTAATTTCATAAATTTACATGGAATTTTCTATTTCTGATACCTGATTCATGCTATGAAATGCATTTCCAGTGGCTGCGTATAAAATTTTAAATTGTAGCGCAAAATATTAAAAAAAAATTACATTAATAGATATTTAGCTAAAAAACATGAAATTAAAAATAATTGAATTTAATATTAATTAAATAATTTCAGGGCCTTCTTAGAAGTAACAAAGACTATCAGAACACAAAGCCTCGGTTCCTCAGACTGTGGGTACACGAGTGTTTCAGAGTGTTTTGTGATCGTCTCACTGAGGATAAGTGAGTGTATTTAATATTTATACAATATTTATTATAGAATATACAATATAAAAATGTAGACTCAAGTATCTATTCCAATATAATGTAATAATAATATAAGTATATATCATCCCTTGTTGTTTGTGCACAATTAAAAACTTTTTTGTTTTCTCTCTCCATTTTGTACCAAATTCGGGACGTTGCATATTGGGTAGCGAAACTTTGTATTGTGCATCAAAGCGGTGTAATGAAAATAATTCAATTTTGATCTAATTTGTAAAAATCTAATTAACTATATAAATTAACGAAACTGTAATAAATTACTTCATTGTAAAACTTGAATTAAAACTGAACTTCCGCGAAACGACATATTACATTAATTAATAATTTAAGAAAATATGTAAATATAAGTATATTTTGTATCGCTTAATTAAATTTCCATTTCAGAGATCGTGACTGGTTCATGAACCAAGTGGGCGATATGCTGGGGAAACATTTTGAGCTGACTTTCCACGCACTCTGCCCGTCCAAGAGTCCTCCTATTTTTGGACATTTCCTCAATCCTTTTGAAGTGTATGACGATTTGAATGATCCTGTTGCGTTGAGAAGGTAATTTTAGTTTGTATATTTAAGTTATGACATCACAATTGTCATAAAAAATCTATATTTCTGTTAAGATTTTCAGTTAGTATCAATGTTAAATAGTATTTTGTTTTAAATGAAACTATTGTACTGGTATCTGTAAGTACAGACTACTGTTATATTGAGAATGTCGAAAAATGTATTTTCGATTACCTAAATGTATGTGATTAATCCGGTTTATATATTATCATTTACAATTGACATAAAATCGCGATTGTCGATCATATTATAATCTGTATAATTAAGTACAATTTAACATTTGATAACTTTTTGACCCAATAATATTTAGTTTACCTTTGACCGTTCTTAACAGACTATAGTTAATGCCGTTCAAAATGTCCAAAAATCCAGTTTAAATCGTCCCATATAAAAAATCTTCACCAATTTATCAAATATTTGTACCACAAACAACCATTTTACTAATATATTCCCCACAAAATACAGATACATAGCGAACCAACTAGAAGAATACAACAGTTGTCCAGGCGTAGTCAAAATGGACCTCGTATTGTTCAAAGACGCAATAGAGCATATATGTCGTATCGTAAGGGTTATATCTCAACAACGTGGTCATATGCTGTGTGTTGGTATTGGTTAGTTTAATTGGCTGTTTCTATAAAGGTTGTCGGGGGTTCGATTTAAAAAAAAACTATTTAAGGTTATTGTAGTGCAGTGTAACGTTGGTAGTCATGAGTTTGATTCCCACTCGAGCCGATAATATCACGGTATTACTTAAGTAATTGAATGATAGTGATCAAGTATTGCATGTTACTTTTAAACATTTTTAAAGTGTTATTCCACATTTAGGAAAATTGAAAAAGACATTTTTAAAGAAAACGTATATTGAGCAATGTGCTCAGTGGTGAGAGCGCCTGGACGGTACTCAGGAGGCGCGGGTTCGAATCTCGCTGCGTTCAAAATTTTTATACGTTTTCTTAAAAAATGTATTTTTCAACCGAATGATACTTTCAACTAGTTTCTATCGATTAAATAATTTTCTTATTATTTGTTAGGTGGTTCCGGAAGACAGAGTTTAACTCGTATAGCCTCGTACATTAGCGAATGTAACTCTTTCCAAGTTGTGGTCACTAAGACGTATGGAATTAAGGACTTTAGAGAAGATTTGAAGGTGAAAATTATTATAATATGTTAATTAAAACCGTTTGTTTTAATATAATATAGTCAAGTATCTGACGTAATCACGATTTGTTCTGGGATCGATTTTTACTCAGAGGAATTTTATTTTAATTATTTTCATTTCGCCAAAAAGCGCGGCATTGAGTTCCGTCATCCAACACCAATTTGGATGGAAAGTGGAGAATGGAGTGTCTTGACACGAGTCTTTCTCTGACTTTTCTTTGTCTTTAGTGCCAAAGAGGAGAAATGGAAATGATATAATAAAATTGTTCTGTGTGTGTGTGATAATCAAACCCGTAACTAATCACATTCATAATCCTATACAGACACACTGCGCCATTGCCTCAATAAAAAATAGAATATATTTAACTAGTGTCCCGCTCGCCGTGAACTACACAACTATTTCACTATAGGCACATAGACATCATATTAGAAACCTCGAAAATTATCAGTGTTTTTCTACTATATAATGCATGTATTATACTTATAAACCTTCCCTTTTGAATCACTCTATCTATCAAAAGAAACCGCATCAAATTTCGTTGAATAGTTTTGAGGATCTAAGCATATATACATACATATGTATATTTAATAATTTAATAAATTAAAAAAAAATATAACACTTAATATAATTTATTTTTCTTCCAAAGGTCCTCTACACAAGTTGCGGTGTAGATACAAAGAAAACAACGTTCATATTCTGCGATACTCAAATTGTGGAAGAAACGTTTACGGAGATTGTCAATAACTTGTTAAGTAGCGGTGAAGTTACTAATTTGTATAAGGCTGATGAATTTGAGGATGTTAGTACTATTTTTATTTTATTGCTTTATGATTTTTTCTCTGTTATAGGATAGACAGAGGGAACCTGTCAATTGCCTTTTACCGATTTCCATTTGAAATCAAGATTGTGTTGAGAAGTATCGCGAAATTCAACCTTGCTTTTTAACGTATATGAAAATAATTTTAATATAATCGTTCCCTGAGTGGAAATTGAACCTAAAACTGTGTCAACTATACCTATACTGTAAATGAATTATTTGTTGTTTTTTTTATAGCTTCACACTGTATCCCGCACATAGCAGGGTAGGCAGAGGGAACCTAGTGTTAAGACACTCCGTCCCCGTTGAAATATTTGTATGAATTGATATCTCAGTAGATAATCGAGGAAAATGAAAATAAATTGACAGAACTGAGTGGGAATCGCACCCACAACCACTGTGCCACGATGACATTATCTACCATATTTGTTTACAATAACTAATTTAAATACCACACTTATATTTAACAGATAAAACAGGCTCTAGAGAAACCAATGAAGGCAGCGAATTTATTACAAACAGCGGAATCAGTTTATTTGTTCCTAGTAGATCGTGTGCGAGCCAATATGCATATTGTGTTATGCTTTAGCCCTATTGGAGATGAATTTAGGTATTATTCTTTTAGTTTGACGCTTTTTTGGCATAGTAAAGTAATCAGAGAAAATCTAGTGTCAAAAAAACTTCACTTCCTGTTTGAAATTTAGGTAAAGTCAGGTCCGTTCTTTGTCTTACCAGAGCAGCAAGATAATTGAAATTGAATATTAAGAGCAATCCACAGAATATCAATCGAACAATGAAAATTAACTAGTTCAAATATAAATACTATTATAATACCTAGCTATTTTCCGCATAGAAAGTTAGTTAGAAATAGATAGTATCAAACAGTTAATTAAAATTTTCACACGAAATTGTTTAGTAGGAATACTCAACAGCTCTTATTTTATTAGAGCAGAAAGACACGAGTAATCCATACTTATATAATTATATATATATATATATATATATATATATATATATATATATATATATATATATATATATATATATATATATATATATATATATATATATATATATATATATATATATATATATATATATATATATATATATATATATATATATATATATATATATATATATATATATATATATATATATATTTTTATGGAATAAAGGAGGCAAACGAACAGAAAGTCCTCCTGGTGTTAAGTGGTCACTTTCGCCCATAGACATCCACAACATAAGAGTTGTGGATGCGTTGCCAGCCTCGGGGATGTAGGATAAAAAGGAAGGAGGAAGGATGGGAATGGTGGGAATAGGGAGAACTGGCTTACATGCCATCGAACCGGAACACATCATCAGATATTTGGCGGTTCGTCTTTGACACGATAATGGTCGCGAGCCAGTCGGAGAGCGAATCTCCTACCACCAAGCTACTGGGTTACCCGCCTTTTACGGGACGCTACCCAGCGGCGGGGGGGAATTGTATTCTTAACCCGTCCCCCCACGGGCAAAAATTATAAGATCGATAATAGTCTACATATAATCGATCCACCCCAGACGCTGTCCCACTGCGCAATGATAGCCTGAAAACTGACTAGTGCTTACATTAACAATAAAAATGATTATTATATTTTTAACAAATTATTTATTTTATAAATTATCGTTTTTAGAAATCGTATCCGACAATACCCAGCTCTGATCAATGCGACGACTACAAATTGGTTCTTAGAGTGGCCGAGAGAAGCGCTACTTGAAGTGGCGTACAAGTTTTTAGAAGGTGTAGAACTGCTCGCTTCTATCACTGGTCAGAGAGTAAGTTTAATATTTAAGCTGAAATTTTTAGCATTTCAATTATATGTATTTCATCTTTATTAAATATTATTATAACTATGATTTTTCTTGATTTTAGTCGTTTAAGATTCAGTGTATGATTTGTAGTTCAAAGAAGTATCACACATGACACATGCATGTATTTTAATATAAAGATTTCCTCAAGTTGTAATCAAACTCAGTACTATGGCGTGTATCATCAGACACACACTGTGCCAAATTCTGATAAAACTATAATTATTAGAATTAAACCTTTGATAAACTAAAAAACTAACCAAAGCTACGCATTTTTTTTAGATATTAACAGCACTTTCACGCTTTAAACATAGCAGGGTAATCAGAGGCAGCCTAGTGTTATGACACTCCGTCTCCCATTTTCCAATACGAAATTCACATTATGTGTTGTATGAACTCAATGTCGCCCTCCTTTTTTACTAAACAGACACGAAAATAATTTAAACATAATCATACCTACGATTAGAAATCAAATCCACAACCAATCGCATTTACGATCACATTATTGACTCTCTCCTTTACCCAAGGTGCGGAGAAAGGAGTCACTAATAGAAAGCAGAGAGGATTCGATGCGAGCGTCAGTCGCCTCCATAATGTCGTTAATACATTCTTCAGTGGGACAGTATTCAGTGAAAATGTGGAGGGAAATGAGAAGGACCAATTATGTCACTCCTACTAATTATTTGGAACTCGTGTCTGGATATAAGGAGTTAGTGAGATTTTGATGATTTTATTATTTTCTTTGTCTAATCTAATATATGTTGTATACATCTTGTGGTATATTGTCACATAATATAAATAGATAGATAGAAACTCTTTATTGCACATAAAGTCAATACAGAATACAGTACACAATAAATCATAAAATAATACAGAGTGTGTTGAATGGCGGAACTTAACGCCGCATTTTAACCAGAGCCGTAAAATAAATAAAAATAATTGAAATATGTATTCCTCGAGTAAGGATCGAACCCACAACAGATGCTATTTCCTATATACATTATAGATATATAAAAAAATCAATACTTGAATTTTACAATATTGTTATATTTATTTTCTAGAATGCTGAGAACAAAAAGAATAGAAATAGCTCTACAAGCGAATAAACTCAGAAATGGTTTGGGTAAAGTGGAGGAAACTACTAAATTAGTTGGGCAAATGTCAGAGGAATTAGCTACTGCTCAGGTTAAGAAATACACTCAGACTTAGAGATTAGATTTTTTTTGATTGAGTATTTTTTTAAATAACAGTGAATCCACCGTTTCGTCTGAACCACCTTACTTCGCTACAAATTGGCATTGACTTGACTTAACTTAACTTACTTTTAACATATTAATTTTTTTGTATTGTTCACACGCATAGTAAAATTGAAAATGATATTTAGAAAACATATAAAAATAATGCCAATAAAATAGATAAGATGTAATAAGCGTAAAAGAATTTCGCAGCTGGTAGTAGAATCCATGGCGCACGCGGTCAGAGCGTCTGGACGGTATTCAGGACGTGCGGCTTCGAATCCCGCTGCGTTTAAATTTTTTATATTTTTTAGGGTCTTTTTCGACGTTGAACTTGATTGAAAAATTTGATTTACTCCTTGCCAGTGTCTGTATTTTCTACGTCGTACAATTCGAGGATCTTTAAGTCAAAAGTCAATAACTATAGTCAATAAACACTACATCAACGCTTAGCATCAACCTTGATGTGGTCAAACGTGAGCCTACATAAAAAAGGTAGTTGTAAAAATAGGTTTTTACAAAAGAGTTTTCTTGCAAGAGTGGGATCAACTGACTAAGATCCCTTTTCATTACGCGGCTCAGTGTTGAATTTAGTAGGCAAATTACTATTCATCCTAGTTGTTTATAAAGTGTTAGTCTTACGTGTTATATTGTATATATATTATATTGTAAATGCTATGTTACAGGTGTGTGGTGCTAAATAAATATATTGTGAACTAAACGTGTTTAGTGAAGTGATCTTTTATTATATACTAGCTATGCTCGCGACTTCGTCCGCGTAGAATTATTTTAGAATAAAAGAAGCCTTAGTTACTCCTTATTACATCAGGTCCCAGTTAAGTCCCATCAAAATCGGTCGAGCCGTTCTAGAAATTAGCCAGAACAAACAGACAGACAAAAATTGTAAAACATGTTATTTTGGTCTATGTAACTGGTTATTTTAATATTACAAACAAACACTTTATTTTTTTTTTATTAGTACAAATCTAGATAAATTAAGTTAAAAGAGGCATTTATCATTTTTAAAGTAAATTCTATAATATTAAAAAAAATCTTACCAAAATCATGTAAAACTTTTACATTACATTACACTATGTGTCCAAATCGCAATTAGGTGTGTATAAGTAGAACAAATTTTGGAGTCTTTCACCACCGAGAACATAGACATATGTCTATGCAATCTCTCAAATTCAGTCATTCCCATACTATATCATTGCACTCTCCAAGTACTTCATTACCCTCCAAACCTTACTGCACTCCATCAATTTTTGTGAAAATTACGCTATTTTCATTAGCGCATTTGCTAGTAACCTTCTAATTCTAAAAGTCAGCCTAAACTGGAAGAAAAATCTTCCCTGAAAAGGTCAGATTTGGACGAAACGTTGGAATCACTTTCAAGTATTGTACGGTTAAGTATTATAAAGCTTTCCTTATTTATAATTTTGAATATAATATTGAAAAGCAGTGCAAACTCGGGGAACGTCCAAATTACATTCACTTACTAGCGTAGTTAGTAGCAAATAATCTTATTCTTAAAAGTATTTCATATAGTATAGGCTGCGTCTCCTTTACTTATTTTTAATATTTACTAATTATGAATACCTACCAGATGAAGTAAAATGTCCTTTTTTTGCTACTCTCCTCTATTTGCAGTCGATAACTTTTTAATGCCTTTCCTTTGCTTTCTTCCAAAGTGAAGGTCTTCCTATACTTTTTCCTTGAAGACCTCCTATATATTGATGGTTCTAGGTTGATCTGGATGGATGACCTAAATTACATGTCGTTTTCCAGTATATTATAAATATTTTGAAAAAGTTTTGTATAAACTAAATTAAAAACAACATGAAAACAAAACAGGTGCAAGTAGCAGAATACACAGAGCAGTGCATAGAGTACATGGGCGTGATCAACGTGCAGCAACGCAACGCCGACGAGCAGCAGCGCAGCGTCGCCGCGCGCAGCAAGAAGACGCAGGAGGAGGAGGTGCAGTGCAAGAAGCTGGCCGACGCCGCCATGCGCGACCTCGCCAGCGCCATGCCCGCTCTCGAGGAGGCTGTCAAGGTGGGTGCGTGTGTGTGTGCGTGTGTGTGTGTGCGCGTGTGTGTGTGTGTGTACGTGTGTGTGCGTGTGTGTGCGTGCGCGTGTGCGTGATAAGATAGGGTGGGATCGTGAAAACGGTATGAGATGGAGATAGCGTGAGATAGAGGTAGAGCGACGGAAATCTTGCTGGGAGAAGATAGCTATAGAGTTACGTAGAGATATAGAGTTACGTAGAGGTATGAGATGGAAGTATTGATGTGCAGATGTATCATAATTAAGATGCAATTTATTTCAAATAAAATTGTTTTAAGAAAACTTAATAAATATATCTATTAATAAAAATAAAGGCTGTTAAGTTAAACATTAAGTGTAGGTCCACAATTTTCATGTGGAAATAGATAGTAAGGTTGAAGTCGAGATTAGATATAGAGTGAGTGGTAATGAGTTGGAGATAAAATGATGATGTAATAATTATATATTGTTTTATTTATATTATGATTTACATATATTTTATTTCACTTAATATATTTTTAAGAATAATATAAGTAAAGTTATTGTATAATTATATTCATTGGTTAAGGTTATGTTATTTGTTTTAATAAGTTGTGTATATTCAATTGAAGATAGAGTGCGGTGGAGATAGATCAAGATAAAATAGTGGCTTTTCAGCGTTATCGTCTTAAAAGTGGCATTTTAATATAGAGAAGATCTACATTTTAATTTTTAAATCGATTTTATATTAGTTTTGTCACGAAACAGAGATACATACATATTATTTTTTTACGCTTATAATTTTATATTGATATGTGTATATATGTTTTACATATATTCATAATAAACTACTTTTTTAGGCTTTAGATGCTCTAAATAAGAAAGATATTACTGAAGTGAAGTCTTACGCCAAGCCACCCCAGAAAGTCGAGATGGTACTCGAAGCCGTGCTGATTTTATTACAAGTAAGTTTACTATCTTTCATTGTTGAATTGTTTTTAAACATAGTGCGACGTTTTTTTTAACAATTTAATTTATATATATTTAATTTATATACTATACCTACATACATAAGGTCTGTACCTTTTTTTTAATATATATTTTTTTATATATAAATTACTTTTTTCATTGACAATATCAGCTTAAAACTAAGTAAGCTTTATCTAAGTTTATAAATATATCATAAGAGAGTCCAGTTTTCTATACGTTTTAGTTTTTCAATATTAAATAATTAATAGTGTGACGTTGAGTACCATAAGCCAAGCATTATGTCTAAAATGGGTAAAAAGTAAATAATATGACACAATTGCTTTCTGAACCACATGACTGACATTACTGACATTTATATCTTAATTGATAATTTAAATGTGCTTAAATAACCTGTTTGAGTAAGTGTAAGTTAATTTTAACTTTGAGATAGTGTTTCGCTTTTTCCCTTGGACCTAATGTTAAGACACTCAGTCCCATAATTTTCCGCCTAAGGTGTATTTGATTTTTATTACACAAAAAGTGGGTAGAATGTTAAAAAATATATTAAACTTACGGGCGCGGGCTCGATTTCTGCTAAGTTTAAATTTCTATATTTTTTCTACAAATGAAGTTCCATTAAGTTAATTTACATTTTAATATTCAGAAAGAACCAACTTGGGCAGAAGCTAAACGCCAGCTCGGTGATCAATACTTCCTAGATAGATTACGAGAGTTTGACAAAGATAACATAGCGGATAAAACTTTGAAGAAAATCGGTACTTACACCGCGAAACCGGACTTCGATCCGGAGATAGTGGGCACTGTGTCGTTAGCCGCCAAGTCTTTGTGCTTGTGGGTCAGAGCTATTGAGAAGTATGGGAAGGTTTATAAGTGAGTTGATATGTAAAGAATATTGTTTTGTTTTTGGGGGTCCATGATGGAATGCTTGCCCGTAGCGATCCCCGCCAGCCCTACTTGTTAGGGCTGCAGAGTTCCATCCGCCACGTACACCAGGGCAATGTATGATAGGGCGTCCCCCCGAGGCGACGCGCACCTGCGCGTCCCCGTTGGTGTGAGAAGTGGGGAGGGGGGAGTAGACGAGTGCGGCGTTGGGGACCGCCACCCGACACGCCATGTCCGAGACGGCGGGAAGTGGAGGACGGAGCTACAAATAGCTACGTGGAATGTAAGAGGAGGGATGGAACAGAAGATGAATGAATTACTAGATGTGATGGATGATAGAGATCTGGATGTGATCTGTGTGACTGAGACCAAGAGGAAGGGCAGTAACACTACCGATCTGCCGGGCAGTCGCGTAGCTCTCTGGGCCGGCGTACCAGAGAGTGATCGCGGGTGTCAGGGGGTAGGTGTGTTGTTGTCCTCTCGTTTGGTGTGTGCAATGGTGGAATACAAGGCGATCAACCCGAGGCTCCTTTGGGTTCGCTTTAAGCTGGGGATAACAAGATTATTCTTGTTAGCGGCCTACGCGCCAGTATCCTCAGCTCTATCAGGCGAGCTAGAGGAGTTCTGGGAGAGTGTCAGGGAAGTTCTAGGTAGCGTAAGAGCGAATGAAAAATTAATAGTGTGCGGTGACTTGAATGGATGGGTCGGAACCGAGCGGATCGGTTACGAGCTTATATTAGGGAAGTACGGTGATAGGAGAGTGAATGAGGCTGGTAAGCTTATTTTGGAACTTTGTAAGGAGAAGAATTTGTTTGTGGCAAACACGATGTTTGACCACAAACAAATTCATCAGTACACATGGGAGCGAATGGAAGAGAAAAGTATGATTGACTTATTCCTGGTGGATCAGCGTATTCGGAACCAAGTTATGGACACACGTGTGTTTAGGGGTGCCGACTTGGGAACGGACCATTATCTAGTTGTTACTAGAATAAGGGGTCTGTTCACAGGCTGGCGCGCCCGCACGAGGTGTCCAAACTTGGAGGCGAATAACCGCATAAGAAGCTGGAAGCTTCAAGATCCACCTGTTAAAGAGGAATATAAAGAAAGGGTTTCCAAGAAGCTAGACAGTTGCGAAATAGGAAATGAGAGTGTAGAAGTATGCTGGCAGAATCTTAGGAAGTGTATGACTGAAGCAGCAATAGAGGTGTGTGGTACTGTGAAAAGAGGCTTTAGTAAAAAGCGCGATGAATGGTGGGATGACGAAGTGAAAGATGCCGTAGAAAGAAAGAAGAAAGCATGGCAGGATTATAAAGCCTCTGGTAAGAATAAAAGTATGAGAGAGATCAAGAAGAAAGAGTACAAGTTGCAAAAGCACCAAACGAAAGCACTGATTAAGGCGAAGCGTGAAAAGTCGGAGAATGAAAGAGGTGAAAGGTTGACGAACAACTTCCGAGAAAACACGAAGCTTTTCTGGAGAGAAGTTAGTGATTCTCGGGGTTCTTCGTCAACCTGCAGAATGAAAGGGGTGCTTTCGAAGGACGGTGAAATACTAACTGAACCAACACCCGTTTTGCAACGATGGGCGGAATTCTATAAGGAGATGTATGAATGTGATGACGCCTCTGTCTCAAGTAACAGCGATATGCTGAATCTTGATGTAGCAGACGGCGAAATCAGTATAAAAGAAGTAGAGAGTGCCATAAGAAGTCTGAAATGTGGTAAGGCAGCGGGAGCAGATGGAGTTACTACTGAGATGATCAAACATGGTGGGCCGCGCGTCTTGGACCTGTTCTTTCATCTGTGCAATTTATGCTGGAAGAAAGGGGAGGTCCCAGATGATTGGCGAGGCGCAGTCATCGTGCCTTTGTATAAAGGCAAAGGTTCACAGATAGACTGTGCAAGCTATAGGGCTATCAGTTTGATTAGCTTAGGTAGTAAAATTTATGCTAAAATTTTAGCGAGAAGAATGCAAGAGAGATCTGAGAGGCTGTTGTGGGAGGCCCAAGGAGGCTTTAGACCTGGAAGAGGGTGTATGGACCAGATCTTCTCCCTCCGCATGATCACAGAGAAATTTTTGGCTGTAAACCAAAAAGTTTTCTGTGCTTTTGTGGATTTGGAGAAGGCATTTGACAGAGTTGTGCGAAAGAAGTTATGGGAGATACTGCCTCGGTACAATGTGAACGGACCCTTGTTGCAGGCTGTAAAGTCTCTTTACCGAGATCACTCAGCCTGTGTACGAGTAGGAGCTGGCATGTCGCCTCGGTTTGATATTCAATCGGGTGTCAAACAGGGTTGTGCCATGTCAGCTTGGCTGTTCAATTTGTACTTGGATAGTTGTCTCCAAGGAGTGAAACAAAGTGATATGGGAGTGAAAGTGGGTGACTTGAAGGTAAACTGCCTGTTGTACGCAGATGATGCAGTGCTTATTGCATCATCAGAATGCGAGTTGCAGGCATTGGTCATCATCCTGAAAGATGGGTGTGAAAATAATGGTCTAAGCCTGAATGCGAGTAAAACTAAGATTCTGGTGTTTGAAAGAGACGAAGAAAGAACGGAATGTAAGATCATGGTTAACAGAAAGAAATTAGAACAAGTGAATGAGGTGGTATATTTGGGAAGTATGTTTAGCAGAGATGGAAGGTATGATATGGATGTTGAAAGGCGTATTGCTGCCGGTAACAGGGTTAACGGTGCCCTCGCTGCGTTGATGCGACGGCGGAACGTGAGCATAGCCGCACGTTTAGCTGTGCACAATGCAGTGCTGGTACCGACGCTGCTATACGGCAGCGAAACGTGGGTATTGCAGAAGAAGAATGAAAGAAAGATGAATGCTGTGGAGATGAGATCTCTTCGAAAGATGTGCGGAGTCAGCTTAGCTGACCGAATCCGCAATGAAGAGATACACAGAATGGCAGGTATTAGCGAGAACGTCATAGTAAGAATGAAGAAGGGCGTGCTCAGGTGGTTTGGGCACGTCGAGAGGATGAGTGATGGAAGAATGGTAAGAAAGATTTATGAAGCAAAGGTGAGTGGTAAGAGAGGCAGGGGGAGACCTCGGTTGACCTTCGAAAACACAGTATCGATGATACTGGAGGAAGGTCACGTAAAAAGTATGAGGACCCCCCGGAGGGCGTGTATGAAGAGGTTGATGACAGTGGACGAGGCGAGAGAAGTATGCAGGGACCGTAGCGTTTGGCGCTCCTTTCTCTCTGACTACCCCGCAAGGGATACAGCGTGAAGCTAAAAAAAAATTAAAAAAAAATAAATAAATTGTTTTGTTTTGATTATTATACGGTGATAGTTATTTTCAGCTTCATTCTGACTCGATTATGTTTAAATCATTTTCAATTTCGCCCTCTGGTAGACAGCGCGTTAAGATCTGTTAAGATCTGCCTGTTTGTCTAGATTGTATTTGGCTTCCTTGCTATAGACCAAAAAGCGTGAACTGAAAAAATGAGTAGATAATAGTTAAAACAATATTTAAAATATATATTTAGAATGTATTAAAAAAGCCGTAGGATCCTTCTTTAATAATATTTGAAGTATTTTTTTCTGCTTCACGCTTTTTGTATATTTAGGATGGTAGTCAAACGGGACCTAGTCACAAGACACTACTTTACTTTCCGCCTAAAATCGAGACGCTGCATGTTGAGTTGCGGAAGTCAACGCTGCGCTTTGTCTTTGGTACTAGAGCGAAGAAATGAATCTATATATAAATCTATAATA
This sequence comes from Dryas iulia moderata, assembly GCA_019049465.1. NCBI lineage: Eukaryota > Metazoa > Arthropoda > Insecta > Lepidoptera > Nymphalidae > Dryas > Dryas iulia. The sequence goes on from CM032418.1 coordinate 2,297,745, forward strand.
TAAATAATTAGTCACTAGACTCAAGTGATCCCAAAGCTGTCACGTTTTTATTTTCTTCATTTTTATCATAATCTATATAACTACAATTATACAAATACAGTACTACAAAGCCATTTTATTTTAACTACAGAATAGTGAAACCTAAAAAGGAGCGTTTAGAAGAAGCGCTAGAATCTTTACGAATGAAACAGCAGATATTAGCCGAGGCTCGAGCCAAGTTAAGGGAACTGAGCGAGATGATAGCTCGCTTGCAAAAGGAGTACGACGAGAAGGTGGCGCAGAAGGAGGAGCTCGAGAGGAAGTCGAGGATGTTGCAGATGAAGTTGGAAAGGGCTGAAGCTTTGATTACTGGGCTTTCTGGTTAGTATGGCGTTTTATTTGTAAATTATGTATATTTTTATAGAAATATATTTGATTTGATTTGATGATCTGTAAGATCTGTAGTTTTTTGCGGTTTTAACCTGCCTGTAGAAGTTTGGTTCTGGGTTTGATCCCCATTTAGGAGAATGTTTTGGAAGGAATGGGGATAATGGAATGTTAAGATACTAAGTTCTCCTTGACTACCGTGTGCTACACAGGAAAAGGCGTGAAGCTGCTTTTTTATATGATTTTGTTATTGAGATATTGTAATGTATAAAGTAAATATTTATATTTTACATATGGCTAGGCGTTGGAAGAATTTCGAATCTGCGCCATAAAAATGACGGGCTAAGTTATTGAATTATTATTCTATCCATCATCATACCATTCACTTCCAGTAACGAGTGTTAAGATATTTTCAAAACATAACGTGTTGAGTGACGCAACTCTACGCTGTGTTTTGTCAATTTAAATATGTTTATATTGTAATCTAAAGTGGCCCTATACCTGAACCCCATATACCAGAATGGGCTCATTTAATCGTACAATATTAATCTTGTATTAATAGTATGTTAAGAACAAAGTAAATATCATTTTCTGTTCTCCCATTTTCTGTTCCTGCAATAGGAAACTTTGTTAAAGTTTACAAAAATTTTAGGTGAACGTGAAAGATGGGAGCTAACAGTGGAGCGCTTGGACAAAGAGTTTGAGAATTTGCCCGGAGACTGTCTTATTGCTACCGGTTTTGTGGCCTATCTGGGTCCTTTCATCTCGGAGTATCGGGAAGCACTTATGGACGATTGGTTCAGAGAGGTATATTCGTATTTAACATTTTTTAAGTTTTATTAACATATATAAGGGTATAAACATAAAAACAATAAGTTGTATAAGGGTATAAACATAAAAATAATAGTTGTAATAAGCGTTTAAGAATTTCGACATGGAATTTAGAAGCATGGCTTAGCAGTCAGAGTGCTTGGACAGTTTCCGAGGTTTGAATTCTCTCTATCAAGATTTTTAATTTTCTGAAAATGTTTTTTTTTAAGCGAAACTCGACGCTGATCTTTGCCTTAAGTACGAGTGTCTAAATTATTTAAGTATTATATAATTATTTCTCAGAGTTGGCATTGAAACCACTATCATCTTGTTTGCAGACAAACGCATGACATAATTATTGTTGTAGGTATATAACGAAACTCTGCCAGTTACAATGGAGTTGAGTATGAAAACGTTCTTATTAGACGACGCCACGTTAAGAGATTGGAACTATATGGGATTACCGGGTGAGATATTTTAACGCTATCTCTGATTACGCTAAATAATTATTAATTATAATTTAACTTTAAAAATGACTATTGATGGATGGACATCTTAAAAAAAGCTTAGGGTTTCGAAAATCGGAAATAAAATGTATAAAATATTTCTATATATTATAATTAGCGACCCGCTCGCGGCTTCGCCACGTGAACTACCATTTTCATCATCTATTGCCTCTTTGGGACTGTTTTTTTTTTAAGAAAGGTGGTAGTCTATGTTTGACCTTGCCTCATTAACTATTTTCCTGAGAAAATTCATTTATTTCAGTCAAGGAGTTCAGATCTTTCATTCTCACTATATACTAAACATACATAAGTTTCATCCACTGTTTCAACCTCATAGGGTTTGATTTTTTAAAAAGTAGCCTATATTTGACCCTGCGTCTTCAACAATCTTCTTTACGAATTCCATCTTAATCGGGCCAGTAGATTACCCGTGAAAAACATAACAGATAGAAGAGATACAGATTTTTGCATTTTTATAATAATAATATTAATGTGTACGGATATATCTAGTACAATGTTAACTAATGGCGCTACCCGTTCTAGAAAACGTAGTGACATCTGCTGTCATATAGATTAAATAAAGTTTTATAGACCGGTCAAGTGTATCTTTGATTAATGTTATGCTTATTTTATTTTATAATTATTTAATTTAGTGATATTGAAACAAATTTAGCTTCACTCGTGAACTATCGACATAGTTTGAATGTTTTTTTTTAATTTTATTTTTCTGCGAGAGTTTGGTTGAATATCAGGATGAAAACTATCCCATATGTTGCTCTACCCTTTAAGCTAACTCCATACAAAAATTCATCAATTTCTACCCGGTAGATATCATTATACAAATGATTTACTTATATCGGTTTTTTATTTTTTACAAAAAAACTACATGGAAAACCGGGATAAAAACTATCCTATATGTACCTTTGGACTATAAGCTACCACCATGCTAAATTTCATTCATTTCCATCCAGTACTTTTTGCGTGATTGACGAACAAATTAACAGACAGACAGACAGACAGACAGACAAAAATTCTACTGAGTGGATTTTTGGGCTCTGTTATCGATATATTAACGCACCCAATTAAAATTTTTCTGAAATTTTTCATGTACAGAATTGAGTTTTCTACTCTTTTAATATATATTATAATTATGTTTCACTTTTTATAATTTAAATAAGTTAGATTAACAAATGTGTATGTTTGATGTATAAAATTATATAGATGAAATATTGTAGATATATTATGTACCTAAAGACATACAGAGACCATATTTTTTAGCGGAGAGATATTAGTGTCAAAACACTCTGTTCTCCATTTTCCTCTTGAATGTCACTAACGTTGTGTGTTGATTCATTTAGAATGAAGTTTAAAATAATACGCCCTTCTCTACAACATAATGGCGATTCATTTATCATTTTTAACATTTAATTAATAAATATTTTCAGATGACAATTTTAGTGCAGAAAATGGTATAATAGTGGTCAGAGCGACTCGATGGCCGTTAGCCGTGGATCCACAAGGACAGGCGCTTATATGGATCTCTAGATTAGAGGAGAAGAATGATATACAAGTAAAATTTACATATATCTATTAAATGTTAGATTTTGGTTATAATGTCAAATAAATAGTCACGCTTTTTCTCACACAAGGGTAGTCAGAGAAAATCCACTGTCAAGAGTCTCCGTTCCCCAGTTTTTGTTCGAAATCGATTTGTTAGGTGTTGTGGTCGAACTCAATGCCACGCTTTGTCTTGTCCAAGCACATAAAGTGAAATAATTTAAATATAATCATCCCAATCCCCGGAGCGGAAATCGAACTCACATCCATAGTGTTTACAGTCAGTCGCTTTGACATGTTGGTGTCTAATTTACGCTATTTTATTAGTATAAAAATGAAACACGAAAATAAAAAAAATCCTTATTTTTTTTTATTCCAAAGATTGTGGACTTCGGTCAGCCCAATTATCTTAAAATCATGGAAACCTGCCTATCTCAAGGCAAACCAGTAATAGTTCAGAATGTAAGTGAAGTCCTGGATCCCTCTATAGCTCCGATATTGGACAAGGCGGTTGTGAAGATTGGTGCCGATTTGGTCATCAAGTTTAATGAGAAAATGGTTCCCTACAATCCGGAGTTTAAAATGTATTTGACGACTAAGCTTGGTAAGTTATTTTTGTTGAACATTTTGAGTAGGTTTAATAGGTTGATTTGGTACGTATATTTATTACATGCCTTTATCTACATAAATATGCATGAATTTTGAAAGAATATATTTTTTTGATTCCCATAGAAATTTAAGTAAATGTATGTTGATCTCTAAGGCGTTGTCCTAATTGGGAGCGATCGTACGATGGTGCGATGCGTTCTCGTCGTGCGATGAGTTCAAACATACAGACTTCATCAGAGTGTCCTATTTGAACCTCACAAGTAATCGTGCGAGCACACGAAATGCTTAATATCGATCGTACGATGCGTTTGATCGTGCGATCGTGTAATTAAAATAAACAAATCTCTTTTGAGTGTCCTAATTGGTTACCTACGCGATGCGTCGACGCATGAGGGGCGCGGGACGAGAGGGGCAAGGGCCAACACCTGTGACACACGGCAGTCGGCTCGCTTTTTTCAATGTCATTTGCAATTTTTAAAGCAATATTGCCCGACAGTAAAAACTGTGCATCTCTGTAAAGGCCATCGTTAAACTGGCGTGAGCGCCGGCCAACGAGCGACGGCATCACACGATGGACATCGTGCGATCTATTAGGACACCTGTTAGGTCATCGCACGACCACTTTGATCGTGAGATGAAAAACGCATCGCGCCATCGTACGATCGCTGCCAATTAGGACAACGCCTTATACTTACTTAGTGATCGTAGTCAAATGAATACAAGTCCAAATGGGCTGGGAGTTGTCGATCAGTTAGTATTTTGTAAATGAAATCTGGCTATACATAGCTTCTTTATGAGTACATCTTCTACGAAAATGTTATTTTCATACGCGACATTGCGACATGAACGTGTAAATATAAGACTATAATATTAAATTTTTTACTATATTTTTCAGACCACTATGCTTTTTCCCCCATAATAGTAGGTAGTCAGAGGAGAAGGGGAAAACGAAGTGTTTAGACACGAGGTTCTCGACCTATTGTCGAGACACTTCCTTCTCTACTTTCCGCACCAATTAGAGACATTGCGTGTTGAGTGGCTGAACTTAAAACCTCACTTTGTTTCGTCATTAGAGCGGGGTGCCCCCGAGTAGCAGTTTCAAGTCGTGTTTACAATCAGACGCTGTCAAAGTGTACCACGATATTTATTATATTATATTTTTAAAGGAAACCCAGTATACTCACCGGAAACGCTAACAAAAACGACAATGGTCAACTTTGCGGTCAAAGAACAAGGTCTCACCTCGCAACTACTCAGTATAGTGGTGCGTAAGGAAAGGCCGCAGTTGGAGACTATGAAAGATCATCTGGTCATGACCATTGCTAATAGCAAGAAAGTTTTGGTTAGTATTATTAACTTATTGTTATTGTATAGTTCATCCGTTTTTAAAATGAACACCCTTTTACTAAATGTGTTTGTTTTTTTTTATTTATTTAAGGTTAGCTAACAGTATTATAATATTATTATAATACTGTTGGCTAACTTATGTACAGAAACTACAGACAATGTCGATTTAAGTTAAATTATTGTAAAACTTTGTTAACACGTTCACTGCCAAGCAAAATTATGTGTCTTTCCGTTCGGGTCACGTCGGTCAATGCTGGTCGACAATGAGACTTTCCGTTCGGGCCGCGTCGGTCAATGCTGACCGCGGCATCGGATACTTTCGATTCATTAATACAGGCTGTAGGGCACTGCTATCTAATTAAAAACCATACGTATTGACCCGCGTGGCTCACTAGTTACTCTAAAATAAGTTGGTTTTTCAAAAATGTAAAATACTTGGAAGTAAGACGACAATTTCAAGTGCTGACCGACGTTCAATGACGTCACAAATAGTGACATTTGGATAGAAATGTGATTTTTGCTTGGCCTGTAGGGATAGCATGCTGTCGGTCAGCATTGACCGACGTGGCAGTGAACGTGTTAAGGTTAACACTACATGCAAATATAAAAGTAAAACGGAATTTTAATGTGAAAAGACATGCAAATAATGCAACACTTGAGTTGCATTATCTGCATGTTGAGATTTTACTACAAACTCGGGATTTACACACTAAGGAGTCAACTGATCGGGCGATTGGTCTATATTTCCATAATTGACTTTATATGGAGATAAGCGCATGTTGTGTTTTAATTATATTGTTATTAATAATAATGAATAAACAATTAATAATAATACACAATAAATATTATCTGGTGTATGTGGATTTGAGGACACCATGGTGCAGTATGATCACAGTTTGGGCGGAATTTAGCAACTCATTTTGTCATTGATTCGAATTTGTCAAATTTGATTTGTTTATGTGTGTATAAAAGTAATTTATTTAATTAATATTTTTTACTCATAGGTGGACTTGGAAAACGACTTGTTACGTATAATGTACGAATCTCAAGTGCCGTTACTAGAGAATGAGGAGCTTTTCCTCACATTACAAACTTCGCAACGCACTTCGCTGGAAGTGAAGGAAGCTTTGCTCACGTCACAGGATACGGAGAAAGAAATTGATACCGCTAGACAGGTATTTTATTTTATATATCTATAACTATAATATGTATGCGTTTCAATATTGAAAGAATATACTAAAATTTATTTAATAATACTTTAATATAAGAAATTAAAAATATATGTAGTTAATATCATAATAATTCCACTCATAGCGCAGAGGCACAAAGTGTGACTATAAAGCGATTGGTTGTGGGTTCGATTGCCACTGGAAGAGTGGAAATTTTTATTATTTCTATTTACTTCGCTCTGATGTCGAGGCAAAAGCGCGGCGTTGAGTTCCGCCACTTAACACGCAATGCCTCCGAATTCGGCGGAAAGTGGGGAACGGAGTGTCTTAATACTATGATCCCTTTGCCTACCCTGTTGTGTGCGGGATACAGCGTGAAGCTAAAAAAAGTCATAATAATAAGGAAGTATGAGCCTGATGGGTACTTTATGTAAGCCTAATTATGATTATTTTCTTCTCTTCTGAACGCACTGGAATTCGAACGCCCATATCTTGTAAACTATTCAAAAGCTCCCACTATGCCATGCGTTTCTATACACATATTACAACTTATTTTTGTTTTTAGCATCTCTATAGAAAAAGGTTTTTTTCTGGGTAATGTTTAACGATGCAATGATATCTTAGACAATTGTGGTAGTCATATAAAACATAATAGTTAATTCTAAAATTGATATTTAAAGTATAAAACTAAAAAAGAGTATAAAAAGTAAAGTACAAATGTACTGTAGTATATTTAAAAGTAAGTTGCTTCTAAAATCGATATTTGCAACTATAATCGATATTTAATTAATGTTTTCCAATAAGGCTACGTACCAGTAGCAGTTCGAGCATCACTATTATTCTTTGCGTTGAACGATCTGTCCCGAATCGATCCAATGTACCAATTCTCACTCGATGCGTATATCGATTTGTTCATGTACTACCCAGAGAGATTCGAACCCGCACCTCTACTTCACCGATTTAATGATCCGATTGCCTATTGATACGGTATACATCGTGTTTTGTTGCAATTCTTTGAAGGTTTATTACAACTTATTTTTTGTCACCACCTCTGTAGAAAAAACTTATTTATTTTTGATGTTTAAGTATGCATGTGATATTATAGAAATGTTATGTTATGGTAGTCATCCAAAAAATAATAATTCATGCTAAAATCTATATGTAATTAATGTTTTTCAACAGGGCTACGTACCAGTAGCAGTGCGAGCGTCAGTATTATTCTTTGCGTTGAACGATTTGTCCCGAATCGATCCGATGTATCAATTCTCACTCGATGCGTACATCGATTTGTTTACGTACTCGATTGACAGAAGTCCTAAAGGCGGAGAGCTGGAGGATAGGATAAATAATCTCAATGAATTTCATACTTTTGCTGTTTATAAGTTAGTGTTTTTGCCTTTTTTTCTGTAACTTTACGGTCTATTGTATTAAGAGAGAAGTTAGTATCAAAACACTCTATGTTCTGCTTTTCGCCCGAATTCTAGATATTGATTTGTAAAATTTAACTTACCGCTTTGTCCTACTAGAGCAATGAGATGAAGATAGTTTAAATATATAATTATTTTCTTAAATGGGGATCAATTGAACCTATAACCATGATCCTTACAGTCAGACAGTGTACCACGCCATGACGGCTCAAAGTTAAGTTAATGCTTCTTTTAATTTTTTAATGTTTTTAGCATTTAGTTACTTTTAAACGAAAATGGAGAACGGAGGGATGTGTCACTAGGTTCTTTTCACCCATGTATCATGTAGTGTTGTAGTTGTGTTAAAGTATATTTGTAACTAATTTGACGCGATAATTGTGGGTTCGATTCCCGCTTTAGTAACTTGTTATTGAAAACTTTATTTGTATTTTAAAAGTAATTTTTAATATTATCTATAGGAATACATGTCGCGCTTTGTTTGAACGGCACAAGCTCTTGCTCTCTTTCCACATGGTATCGCGGATTTTGTTCCAAATGGGTAAAATGAGCAGTCACGAGTATTTGTTCCTTTTGAAGGGCGGCGTGGTCTTGGATAGATCTGAACAGCCAGACAATCCAACGAGTGAGTGTGTTTTTAATCGTATTTTAAATTTGGTTTTTATATTAACACTAGCTCGCGACTTCTTCCGCGTAGAATTTGATAGCAAAGAAAATAAAACTAGTCTTAAGTTACACCCTATTACATCACTTTTATAAATAACTATATGTATGTGTATGTATGTGTACACGTATCAATTTTTTTACAATTTTTTTATGTCTATCTGTCTGCTTCTTCTATCTTTCTTCTGATACTCTGGAACAGCTGGACTGTATTTTAGAAATACATTCCTGTTTTCTTAAATTCTATGCAGATGGAATCGTCTAGTATTAAACAAATAATAATTATAATAATAATAAGTAATAATTTCCTTAAATAATATTACTTAACAGATTGGTTACCAGACGACTGTTGGGATAATGTAACCGAATTAGACAAACTGCCAGGTTTTCACGGTGTCATAGATAGCTTTGAGGTGTTCTCTAAGGAATGGAGGGAATGGTATTTGCACCCGGAACCAGAAACTCAACCTCTAATTAGTTAGTATATTTTTTATTAAAAAAGACATTTAAAGAACAACATAAATAAGTTGTAATAAAGCGTATAAGAATTTCGACGCAGCGGATAGTAGAACGCATGGCTCAGTGGTGAGAGCGCCTAAACGGTATTCAGGAGGCGCGGGTTCGAATCCCGCTGCGTTCAAATTTTTATATGTTTTCTTTAAATGTCTTTTTCAATTTTCCTAAGTGTGGAATAACACTTTAAAAATGTTTAAAAAATATTTTTTTATCTCTAGGACTATATTGTTTAACTTTTTGGTATTATCACCTTCGCTTTCGTAGTACAAATGTTGTGTTCTTCCAGTTAACATACAGTATTTCGGATTTAGATAGAAATAAGAGAACAGAGTATGATGACACTAGGCTCTCTCTCTGTCGCCCTGCTGAGTGGGAAAAACGTGAAGCGAATAAATGTTATTTGTTTGTAAACATTATTAAAGTGTTATTCCGCACTTAGGAAAATTTAATGATTTCTTTAAATGTCTTTTTCAATGTTATTTATTAAAGCTTTGAGTTACATCATCACAGGTAGACAACAGAGTGTCTTGACACTAGATTGTCTTTTATCTTACTTATTTTTATCACGCTGTGCTTTAAGAAATCTACTCTAATTTATTAAATAATCTAGTCTAATTAATTTATTTAATTATATTTGTAGGTGATTGGAACGACATTTGCAATGAATTTCAACGTATATTATTTGTACGGTCTCTAAGAGTGGATCGAGTGTCGGCGTGTATTACCACTTATATAGTGAATGTACTGGGTCCGCGGTATGTGGAACCTCCTGTTCTGGATATAAGGGTTAGTTGGATATGCCTTAAGTGTTATGTTTTTAATATTTTTAAAGTGCCATTCACACACTAGAAAATTGAAATACATTTTCAAATCTTTAAAAAAACATTTTTAAGTAGCACGGGCTGGAATCCCTGGGCGTTATACGATTATCCATCCTGTTTCTTAATTTAAGAATTGCAAAATAAAATGGAAAGTGCTTAATATACTAATATAAATAATGTATTTAAATATCGAAAAAATGCAAAAAAAAATAAAATAATGCGTATTCAGAGAAAATTTGGAATATCCTTCACTCGGGTCTAATATTAGGATAAATGCACAGAAAAATCGACCATTTTCAGTCTAAATAATTATATGAAGTAAAAATAAATATTTGAAATTATTAAAGGTTAATTAGCATTTTTCAATTTACTTTAAGCTCTCTTTGATGGGACAATGAATTTCCCTACTATAATAAATAATTGATTAAGTTCGTAGCATACACCCGATTTTTATCTGTTTTCAAAAGTTGTTGTAGCACAGTATAACAGAGAGGCTGTCCTGGCGCAGAGTCCAACTATGTAGATTCGATTCCTACTCCTAGGAATGATCATAAGAATAAATTTATTTCAGTTTCTCCGCTCTTGGGTACAACACAAAAAGCAGCATTGATATTTGCCATTGAACACTCAATGTTTCGTATACGAAACATTGAGTGTTCAATGGCAATTGGAGTGGAAGGTGGATAACAAAATGTCTTGACACTGTGTTCTCTCTGATTAAAAAATGTATGAACTTAAGTTTTAAATAATTTGCTAAATCTTACAATTTTCCATCTTTACATACAGGCAGCGTGGGAAGAATCAACTTGGAAGACATCGCTCCTGTTCGTGCTATCTCCGGGAGTCGATCCCACGTCCGCCCTCATACAACTCGCGACCGATGTGAAGATGTTTGATAAGTTCCAGTCGCTCAGCTTGGGTCAGGGACAAGCTCCTACGGCTGCCAGGTAATAATATTACAAGGAAGTTTCATTACGTAAATTAAAGGTATTTTAAAAAAAATGTGTTAGTAAAACTTACGTTTCGAACACTTTACAGTAGTCCCACGGACTACTGTAGGTTGTACTGTAGGTTTATAAGTCGAATGATAAATTGATTTATATGCGATTAATCCAGTTAAAATGATTTAATTTTAAAAATGGGTAAAAATAAATTAATCTTGATCCCTCTTATAGTATTTGAACGGCAAATAATTTACCACCGGTTCACATAATATAATGCCTCAAATTTATACTTAAGTAATAGACCACGACTAGTATAATGATACTTATACATACACCCACACGCACGCAACGTCTGTATATATATTTATATATAATAGAATGATTATATATGCGAATGAGTGATTATATATCCAGTATTACCATATCCATTACCATCCCCATCAGAATGCTATCGCAAGGCATGAAGGAAGGCGGCTGGGTGTTCCTGGCCAACTGCCACCTGGCGTGCGTGTGGCTCGGCGCCTTGCGCGGGTTGGACAACCCTCGCATACACCCGCGGTTCCGCTTGTGGCTGTCGTCCATGCCCGATGATAAGTTCCCGTTGAATGTGCTGCAGAGATCTATTAAAATGACTACGGAACCACCTCAGGTTTGTATTGTTAGGGGTTGGTGTTGGCACTCGCCATCTTATGGTTTCACATCATTTGAAAACGCCATCTATTAATTGAATCTAAAATAATCTGATAGTCATTTTTACGTGATATTGGTTTGGATTTAATTTATAGATGTCACTGTTAATTGCTTTACTATTTGGTTGATTTGTTACAAAATATGTATATTAATAATAGTGTGTTGAACACAAATGAAACGGTGTATCTCAATTTTATTATTACTTTTAGCTTCATCCTTTATCCCGCATTCAACTGGGTAGATAGAGAACCTAGTTTTAAGATACTTCGTTTCCCAGTTTCCACCGAAATCTGGAGGATTATTCTATTCCTATTGTGCTTTACGCGTTTTGTCTCCATACCAAAGCGAAGAAAATGAAATATTAAATATTTCGATTCCTCTAGTGGGATTTGAACCCACAAACAGCGTTTCTTTCTAATCTAGCTTTCTGCTCTTGCACCACGACTGGCTTCAAAATATTTTTTGTAAACATATGATAAATTTATTTATGAAAATAAAATTATCTTATAATTTTAATTTTTACAGGGGCTGAAAGGTAACCTAGTGCGCCTATTCGCTAATCTAAACGAAGAGAAGTTTGACGAAGCCACTCCCAAGTACCGACGGCTTTTGTTTTGCGTTTCCTTCTTCCATTGTTCCTTGATTGCTAGAAAACGGTTCAGGCAACTTGGATATAATGCTGTGTACAGCTTCAATGATTCTGATTTTGAGGTTAGTTGTGTATAATATAATTAGGTATTTATATTTTTGGTAGTCAGAGAGAGCCTCGTGTGAAGACACTCGGTTTTTCACTTTGTGCCCGAAATTAAAACTTCTAAGGTAGTTTATCTTATAAGCCATTGCCGAATAGAAATAATTTAAATATAGTCAATCCCCCGAATGGGAATCGTATATCGACTCCAAAACCAATCGCGTTTACAGTAAGTCGCTCTGTCAATGTGCCACGACAACTACATATTTATATACATGTGTAAATTATAAGATTGCTATTCACACACACATCGAGTATGATTGGACGCATCAGGATTCGATCTCGACATGAGTTGGAAACTATCCAAGCAAGCGCTTTGACCGCTAAACCACATGTTCTACACCCTATTCTAATTTGTTTTTTTATGTTATATACTTATTTATTTTTCTTATAATTCTTCTTTCTCCAGGTTTCAGATAATCTTTTAGCGAATTATCTAGAAGAATACGAGGAGGTTCCGTGGGATGCATTACGTTATTTGTTTGCGATTATAAATTATGGCGGTCATATTACCGACGATTGGGACAAGAGAGTTCTTATTGCGTATATAAATCAGTTCTTCTGTGAAGAAGCGCTTGATACGCCGTTTTATAGGTAGCGTAGACCGTAGACCGATATTTTTTTTTAATATATTTTTCACTCACAGGATTAAAGTGCCATAACCTAAAATAATACAAGGAAAACCAAAGATTGTGGAAATTTTGTGTTAGGTCAATTTAAGTGTGAAGTGTCACTTTAATTTCTTAATGAGCAGCTTCACGCATAGCTGGGAAATAAGAGAGGATCTAGTGTTCGTTCACCGGAGACACTCCGTCCTCTATTTTCCGCTTGAAATCGAGACAATACGTATTAAGTAGCGGGTCCCCACGCTTACCAAAGCGAAAAATTAAAATTTAATGGTAATCTTTTTCTAAGTGGGAATTGAACCCACCACCATCGCTTTGCAGTCAGATGTTGTTTTACTTTTTTTTATATTAATTAGATTATCTGCTTGCTATTTTCATAAAGGTTTCTAAATTATTAATAATTTGTTTATTTATACATACGTTTACTATAAAATCTATCTCTAAAACTCCAGGTTATCCAGCATCCCATCCTACCATATCCCGCGGGATGGTAGTTTAGAATCGTACCGTGATTTCCTAGACTTACTACCGGGATACGAACGTGCTGAATCCGTGGGACAACACGCGTCCGCTGATGTCGCTACACTTGCACAGGTAGACAGATTCTAGTGTTTCTTTTTATTTTACAATTTAATTTATACCACTACGGACATAAGGTCTGTACGTTTTTTAAAATAATCTTTTTTTTTATATATAAATTCCTTTTTTCATTAACAATAAGAGATTCTAGTGTTAAGACACTCCGTTATTTTTTTCCGTTACTTGGAACCTGAACATAAGATATGGCATTAGTGGGGTTAATAATGTAAATGTAATCATTTTTCCGAGTGAGGGTCGATTATTATTTTGAAGTACATGATTTTTTTACTTATTGGTTGTTTTTTCGAACATTTTGAAGTTTTATCCCGCAAATCATGGAAGTTAAGAGAATCTAATGTAAAGTAAAGACACACAGTTTTTCACTTTTCTCCCGAAAACACGACATTGCGTGCCGAATGCTGGAACCCAACGCTGCATTGTATCTAACGCAGAGTGGAGAAAAGAAAATATTTTAAACATACTTATTTCACTGAATGTGTATCGAACCCTTTCGAAAATCTTTCGTATTTACAATTAGACACTATGCCACTCTGGGCTGCGCCACAGTGGTGTTTCATCCTTTCAATTTTTTATTTATTTATACAAAAAAATTTATTTATATATAATTTTTACTTATATAATATATTTTTAATAACAGGACGCTCGTATAATGTGTTCGACGTTGTTCGCTCTGGCTTCGACTGGTGGAGGCGGCGGTGGGGGAGGCGAAGATCAAAAGGCTAGTAATGGAATTATCAAAAAAATGTATGGATGAAGTAAAAGGATGATAGGAAATAGGGGGAACAGGCAACGGGAACACAACCATAACCCATTAAGCTGAAACTTTTGTGTTCATATTTAATTAGATATTTGGCGGTTCATATTTTATATGATGATGGTCACAAGCAGTGACGTTACACGGGGAAGAATCGCACCAATATTTTTTTTATTATATTACGGTGACATTGAAATTTGAAATCGGGGCTTAAGTTACTGAACTTGTGTCTAGACCAGTGGTGGGCAAACCTTTTTAGTAGAAAAAAAAATAGAAATTTCAAAGGAGGACCAAGATTTTAGGTATAGCTCTTATCGTTTGTTTTTGTAACTACCACGTTTTTGTAACTGCTACTCAAATATTTTGGCTCTCGTATTTTTCCAAGTGCTAGACCAAATCTTCTACCACTAAGTTAATGAGTTCTTATTATTATCAACTTATTCTTTAAAAATCAATATTAAAACCGCAGGTAGACGAGCTAGCAGCAGAAATGTTATCCAAGCTGCCCTACCACATCGACGTGGAGACCACCGAGCGTATGATGGGAGCGGAGATAGTGATGCCCATGTGCGTCTCCCTGTTGCAAGAAATCGGATATTTTAATGTGCTCATTTATAATATTGTCGCTGGTTTGAAGGTTTGTTTGTGTTTAGTTTGGTACCAGTGTTGTACTCTATCCTATAGATATTAGATTAAATCCTATTGGTTTTAGATTAAATTCCCGTTTTAGTAAAAAGTGCGGCGTTGAGTCGCGTCAATTAACAATAATGTTTCGAGGGAAAAGTTAAGAACAGAGTTTTCATTAGGTACTTTTTACTCTGTTATGCAGGGAAAGGCGTGAAGATGAAAATTTGTAGCTTCACGCTTGTCAACAGAGGGAACCTAGAGAGAGGGAGGAAATACGTCTTCTACTCTCCTCATACCTAAGACTAAAAATGTATTTTTTTAAATAAACCACCCCGTTTAAAGTGTAAAATAATAACATTAAGAATACTTCTAGTCGTGGCCTGTGTTCACAATCACACGATTGTAAACGCGACTATTTGTGGGTTCAAGTCCCACTTGACGAATATTTAATATTTTTTTTCATCTCGTGTCGGAACTTTGCGCGGGGTTGATTTTCGCCACTGAACACGTATTATCTCGATTTCGGCCGGAAAATGAAGAACGGAGTGTTCTGACACTAAGTTTTCTCTGACTACCCCTATGCTGAAAAAAGTGTGAAACTGTTTATTTATTAAATGAATATCGGTAAAGTTACGTGGATGTTTTACTTACTTTTGTTTAATTCCATATTTTAATCTTCTTCTAATTATTTTTAAGGAACTACGTCGTGCAATAGAAGGCTTAGTGGTTATGTCGGACATGCTAGAGATCATGTACTCATGTATTTTTGAGGGAAGAGTACCGTCGTTTTGGCAAAAAGGTAAGATATTTTAAAAATATTTTAGGCGCAGAAGGTGAAATCCCCGAAGCAGCCAAAGTTGCGTCCGCCTCGGTCGGCGGTTGCTGCTATTAAACTGCCGCTGACAAGCTTTCGTAATGCTTCGTCCTTATCCGGGTCAAAAAGAGCGTCCGGTTCAGGGTAGCCAAAGCTGGTGTCAGCCAAATTATTGACGCATTTTACTGATAATTCTGCGACTACCGTTATTATTGTAATAAAACGACAAGCTCACGACTATGACTGTTTTATGTCCATTATCCACTTATTCACATCTACCTTACAAATACATATATAACTTTTTCCCCTTACAAAAAAAATTATAAATAAACTATAAATAACCATCACCACATATATATCTAAATATTAAAAAAAACAACAAAGAGAAAAAAAAACACATCTTGACGATCTTAAATACACACAACTTAAAACTAAAGTAAATCTAATTAATTTTTTTTAGAAATAATAATGCTAATTTTTCCCGCGCTTTACATGCCGCTAATCGAATTTGTGCCTCATCCATCCCACTAGGCGATACATTAACTGCAAATCGTTCAACATTTTCTGCATCCCTCCACTCTTCGTCACCCAGTACCTTCTCCGCATCATCATATTTTTCCTTCCTCTCTAAGGAAGGAGAAGATGATTCTTGCAGCGATATAGGTTTTGGAGCCCTAATGAGGTGACGACGATTTCCTCTGTATATTCTACCCGAATTGTCGGTAAGAAAATAAGACCGTGGGTGCGGAGCCGGACTCTGAACAACATACGACTTCTTACTTTATTATTAACTGCTATTACCTTCTCGCCAGAATTTAATTCAGGTAAGTTTCGCGCCGACCTATCATAGTTTTTTTAGCATACATACGATTTTTAACTATATTTAGATAATCGTCACTATTATTACGATCAGGTTTTAATTTATTCTCTTGTCTAGGAAGTTTTGTGTTTAATCGCCGACCCATCAATAACTGTGCTAGCGAGCTCACTCCGTTACGTGGAGTAGCTCGAATGTTAAGAAGTCTTAGATGTAAATCTGTCCCTGAAATAATAGATTTTTTAAAAATATTCTTTATGGTTTGCACAGCTCGCTCACTCAAACCATTGGCTTGAGCATAGTAAGGTGAAGTTGTTGTGTGCCGAAAGCAATCTAATGAAAATTGCCTAAATTCTTTAGATCTCTAATAATAATTCTTAAATTTCACTAGGTGGCTGAAATAAGTGTATTCTCTAAGGTATAGTATAGTCATATTACAAAATCGACTTTATGGTCTCAGAAAAATACGTCGATCATTGGGGTTTTGTCGATTATTGGTGCTACTACGTTATTCTCTTTCTATATTTAAATTAGTACTTTAGTGTAAGAATGAGTTTTTTAAAACAATCTTTCACACAGACCCGTGTAACTGTTCCCTCTGCTTACCTTGATGTGTGCGGGATACAGGGGGACGCTAAAAATAGCTAAAAAAAAGTGACGTATACATATAACTTCCCCAGCGCGACCCTCCTTGAAGCCTCTGGGCGCCTGGTGCCGCGAGCTGTCGGCGCGCGGCGCGCACCTGTCGGCGTGGGCGGGCGCGCCGCGCTCCCCGCCCACGCTGTGCTGGCTGCCCGCCCTCGTCGCGCCCACCGGCTTCCTCACTGCGGTCATGCAGGTAACAGCTTCCCACTCGAGGAGGGGAAATATTTAATATTTCCATTTTCTCCCCTCTGGTGTAGAGGCAAAGCTCGGTGTTGAATTCTGCCTGTTATCACGTAATGCCTCCAGGAACCAGCGAAAAGTGGGGAACGGGGTGTGTTAACATCACGTTCCCTCTGCCTATCCTGCTGTGTGTAGAATACATGTGACGCTTATAAAATAAAAATATAATAACGTTTTTTTGGACTTTTTTGGCTATGGGTTTGAACCCGTGAATACCAATGTACTGAACTCCATATAAGCTGACGACGCTCCTGAAATATTTAAGGAATTGTTCATCATTTAATTGCACTGTTATTTTTTGTTTTAGCTAATTTATATATTTTTTTAAGTTTATTTCTTTCTCTTTCTTCTGTGTAAAATATTTATTTCTCTTTTTTTCTCCATTAGACTACAGCTCGTGGTGAAGGATGGCCGATAGACACGCTTTGTTGGGAATTTAATGTAATGCCGCTAGAAGAAAGTGGTTTCGTACGACCGCCTCGGGATGGAGGAGTTTATATTAGGTAGGTCACAGATTTGTTAAAATAGTGTAAATATCAAATAGTGGTTCTATGTGTATAATACTTAAAAAATATTTTTATTTTAAAGGCGATCGTGGGGCTATGTGACAAAGTATTAATGAGTAATGGTTGTGGGTTTGATTCCCACTTGGGGAACGCCGTGTTCTACCACTCATTCGAGGTCATCTTTGCCTACGATATTATGCGGGAAAAGCGTAAAGAAAAATAATAATTAAAATAATATATAAATATTAAATATTGACTTTTTAAGTATTTTTTTCAATTCCAAAACACATTTCAGAGGTCTATACCTAGAGGGAGCCAGTTGGTTCCGCAAGGACGGCCATTTGCAAGAACCCTTGCCCATGCAACTGGTCTTCCCAATGACCCCCATACACTTTAAACCGGTCAGGGCTACTGGGAGACGAGTTAAAAGTAAATAATTTTATTTTCTTTTCTTTTTTTTTAGCTTGTAGGCAGAGGGAACCTAGTGTTAGGACACTCCGTTTCCCACTTTCCGCCAAATTCGGAGGCATTGCGTGTTAAGTGTCGGAACTTAACGCCGCGCTTTGCCTCGGCACCAGAGCGAAAAAAATTAAAATATTAAATATTTCCACTGCGAGTGGGAATCGAACCCACAACCAGTTGTTTACAGTCACACGCTTGTGCCGCTGCGCCACAACTGGCCCTAAATAATTGAATAATTTTATTGTTTTTAATTGTTATGTTTTAATGTCATTTAGTTTGGTGGTTTTAATGAAATTGTTTATATGTGGTGTGGGTTCGATACTGGATTCTGTGTAAGTTGATTTTGTATGGAGATTGATTGTGGTTTATAACTGAACTTATAATATTTTTTTAAAAGTGACAAAACAAAATTGTATTGTTGTATTATTGGAACGTGTCTGACTAGATTTGGCTGGTCGTGTGTTCAAATATATTATTTTATCTTTTTAATTTAATTTCCCTTTTCTTATTGTATCTACGTCTAACTATGGCATTGTTTTCGCCATTCATCATACAATATATTTGATTTGAGCGAAAAGCGAAGAACCAAGTATCTTCTAGGTTTCTAACTCTAGATTCTCTCAGCCTAATCTGCAATGCGGGAAGAGACATGTCGACACAAAAATCTGATTGCGATATTATGCGATATATT
This sequence comes from Dryas iulia moderata, assembly GCA_019049465.1. Taxonomy (NCBI): domain Eukaryota; kingdom Metazoa; phylum Arthropoda; class Insecta; order Lepidoptera; family Nymphalidae; genus Dryas; species Dryas iulia. The sequence goes on from CM032418.1 coordinate 2,316,700, forward strand.
GTCTTTTAAAAAAAAGGCGGCTTCATGATTTTCGCGCATTGGGAGGCTTTATTTTTCGCCCAGAATGGAGACATTGCATATTAAGGAGTTCAACGCCGCGCTTTGAAATATAATATTATATAAAATTTGAATATAATCATCCACTATGTGGGAATCGAACCCATAACCCATACATAATCGAACCCCTATACGCCTTTTCACTGCGCCATGACAGCCTTCTTTCCTTTATACTTATAAGTTTTAATAGATTTTATATACGATATTGAATTTATATCTATATTAATTTTAACTATTGTAACAGATCGATACGTCTGTCCCTGTTACTACTATCCTTTGAGAATGGGTGCTTTCGTGGTGGCTGTTGATCTTCACTCTGGGAAAGAAACTTCAGATTTTTGGGTGAAACGAGGTACTGCTTTGCTATGCACTTTGGCTACTTAAAATATAATATTATTTATATTATTACTATGAATAAATAGAATATTATTATTAATTTTTTTGGTTAATATTTTTTTTTTAATTGGTTAATTATTTTTTTTTTATTCTGCGAAGTGATAGCTATTTTTGATGTTAGCTCTTATACTATTTGTTTTCTTGATTAAGGTATAATATGATATTTCGTGTGATTTTAATTTTATTGACAATTTGCTTAAATAAAGATGTGCGTTGTTGATGTTTTAATTTAGTACTCTTCATATGTTTAATTTGACCTCCTTGTTTTTGTAATTTATTTAATTAATATAAATAGTCAGCGTCGACGCCGTCTTAGCTCATCGTCTGACTGTAAGCTTGAAGGTTGTGGGTTCGATTCCCACTCGTAGGAATGAATGATCTTTATTTTCATTTCTCTACTCTAGTTTCCGGTGATCTGGTCAAAACGCAGTATTGAGCCGTTCAACAAATTCTTCAAATGCTACAATTGGCCAGTGGAAAGTGGGGAACGGATTGTCTTAACACTAGGTTCCCTCTGCCTACTCTGCTGTATGCGGGACACAGCGTCAAGCTATAATTTCGAGATTTGATTGAGCGCTCAAAAAGGAAATATGCTTGTGTTGTTCAAAATTGATTTACAAAAAGGTGCAGAGTTGGTTATCTTCCTATTTACTAGCAGCTTATATGTACTACAAGATACAAAAGTGGCTAGGTTTTGCGCAGCGCTTAAGAAAATATTAAAATATGTTTATTTTAAAGAAAAAAAAAAACAAACGAAAGAAACAAAGATTCTATTAGTTTCTTTATTGCAAAGAACTGCAACTTTATATTTTGATATCTACTAATTTATATTTTGATACTCAAATTATTTCGTGAAATAAAAAATATACTGTAACGGTAAACGGGAGGCTGTCCTCCCTCGCAATAAGCCTAGCCTGCTGTATGCCGTTCGGCGCAATGCCAGTGTTGGCCAAACAAAACCAAACCAAGCCAAAGACAAAGCCAAGGCCAAAGCAAGAGCCAAAGTCAAGCCAAGCCAAGCCAAGCCAAGCTAAGCCTAGCGAGCTTTTATGTACAGTAACCGGCAATAAATAATGCACATCGATGCTTAGAATGAAACTGTCGGTCATATCAAAGTCATTACAAAGTTATGTCGATAAAAAAAAAAATGTAAAACAGTGAATATTTAAAAGGCGTTTTTTATTCCAAGTATTTATTGATTTACACAAACATAGTTTTCAGAATCCATTGTCAACTCTATTTATAATCTCGGTCCCGCTTCACACAAAACACCCATTCTGTCATTCACTGACAGTTCCATGTTCGAATTTTTATTATAATCAACGGACAGCATTAATATTTCTAATTATGTAAATCAAACTCATTATTACAATGAATAATTAAAATACATAAAGGCTCGCTAGACTTGGCTTGGCTTGGCTTGGCTTTGGCTTTGCTTGGCTTAGACTGGCATTGCGCTGAACGGCATATAGCAGGCTAGGCATATTGCAAGGAAAGCTGGCGTTACACATGTGTCAAAAAGATCAAGCTATCTTGCACGAGATATAAGTATTCGCCGTTTTTATAGATAGAGATAATATAGAGATAATTGAAAGAGGTAACTCGTTTTTACATAATATTTATTTACAACTTATAATATTACACTTATAAGTAGGTGTAAACCAAATGTTAATATATAAATTTAATACAATATTATGCTTGTTCAGTTACATCATAAATTTTAAAAAAATATTCAGATTTTAGAAAATTACTTTATATGGCACTGTGAAGAAAAAAAATGTAGTCTAGGAGCTAACTTGATTAATATGGAATAATCTTAAATTTGTATATATTTATTTATATATAGTGATATTTCACAATTTTTTTATTTTTTTAAGTGGTAAATAACAAAAGCAAAACTATAGATTAGTCAGTCCGTAAATATATATAGTTTGATTAATAATAATTAGTATACATAATATTATATAGGCCTTAATATGAAAATTTATTCATTGCTTTATTGTTAGGTCATTTTCGTGTATAAAGAAGCTATTTGTGGCGAGCCGTGGCTCAGTGGCACAAGCGTGTGACTGTAAACGACTGCTTGTGGGTTCATTTCCCACTCGAGGAGTGGAAATGTTTAATATTTCCAATTTATTCGCTCTGGTGTTGAGGTAAAGCGCGGCGTTAAGTTCCGCCACTTATCACTCAATGCCTCCGAATTCGGCGGAAAGTGGGGAACGGAGTGTCTTAACACTAGGTTCCCACTGCCTACCCTGCTGTGTGCGGGATATAGCGTGAAGCTAAAAAAAAGAAGTTATTTAACTGAACTGAATGGATTGTGCGCCTTTTTATTCAAGGAACTCTTTGCGTTTACACTCAGACCTTATCGTGATGGCTTTAATTTCATTACTTTTAAAACAATAAGCTGACGTGACATATTTGAACGGCTTATAGTAAAATGAATTAATTTTGCAGGTAATTATTAGTTAATTAATGTTAAAAATAATATTTTTTAACAAGCACATTTTTCATAAGGAAGAAGTCATATTTATGAATTATGTATGAAATTTGTATAAAAAAGATATCTATTTCTTTATAATACCTATATTTAAACTAATTGACTCTTAAACTCTATATAACGATACAGCACAATACATACATACTGTTACATCTATAAGCATAGATTTACGTTTATCTCGCACCCTGTAGTTTCTTAGAAACTATACGCTATCTTGTTCTGAAATCTTGACTTGAAAGAGGGTCATTCGACATTGTTTATTGATTTTCCCATTTTTTCTCATCAAATCTTCGGTTAACTTAGCTATCAGTCTGTCTTACAATCAAAACCTGTCAACTACTTCGAATATCTAACGTTATTCCATCTATATATTGCTGTATACACTTACATATGATTTTTGACTTATTGTTCAAGTACCGGTACGATCGGTACAAAATTTGAGACTACTACATTAGTTTCTGACCCCTAAGCCATACGTTCTATTACCAGCTGCGTTGAAATTCTTATACGCTTATTACAACTTATTTTTGTTGTTAGCATCTCTGTAGAGAGATTTTTACAAATTTCTACTACCCAAAGATTATTCTACGAATAATCGTTAGGCAAAGAGAGAATGCTATTTATTAAATACTTTTTGAACATTTTTAAACTGTTATTCCACACTTAGGATAAATTGAAACTACTACATTAGTTTTTAACCTATCAACCTTTGTGGCTATATCGTCTCGAGTGGAATCTCCTTTTGACTCGTCTGTATGGGCATCTGCCGGTACTTGTGTCGTAGACCCCGTATTCGCATCTCGGCGGGTTGCAATCGCCTCGGTCTAAGCAGACTCGGTCTCTCAAACCGAAGTGTTCCTTGCCCCTGGCCAGAGATAGGCAATTACGTTTTCTGATATCGTCCGGCCAGTCGCAAACGCACGAACATGTGCTGTCTTCTATGTGGTTTCGGAAGAGCGTTGGGCATGTGCACCTGATAGAAAGAAGAAATGATGAATGTTATATTTTCATGGTTATTACATATTTTGAAATGGAATAAGTTTCCGGATTAATAGCGTATATTTTTAGTATTCGAATTAATTAGTATCAAATTACGGATGATTATTTTTTTATTCGATGCTACACATTCTCCGCCTACTCTGCTTGCGAAAAAAATCTAAGCTCAAAGCTAAAAATTCTTTTAAAATACTCTTTTTTACATTTTTAAAGTGTCATTCACACACAAAATAGAAAAACATTTTCAAAGAACGGATAAAAATTGAGCCTCTAACTCTTAGATAATTTAAAAAACACGAATTCGAATCCCACTGCATCCATTTTTTTATACGCTTTCCTAAAAACATATTTAAAATAACAAAATAACACAACAAGTATATAATACTTTTAAAAAAGTGTTATTCCACACTTAGGAAAATTGAAAAAGACATCACTGCTCAGTGGTGAGAGCGCCTGAACGGTATTCAGGAGGCGCGGGTTCGAATCCCGCTGCGTTCAAATTTTTATACGTTTTCTTTAAATGTCTTTTTCAAGTATATAATACTTTTAAACATTTTTAAAGTTATCCTACACTTGGGAAAATTGCAGAAGGCATTCCCGCGCCTCCTGAAACCGTCTCTCGTTGCGATCACATTTTTATACGTTTTCTAAATGCAATTTCAAGTATATCATGATTCACCTTCTCAACTGAGGAGGTGAGGTCTGCTCATCATCCAGTATAGGCTCCTCAGTGGGAGCTCTAACACGGAGCTCCACTCTCTTCTCCTTCTTCTCCTCCCGTCTCTCTTCCCGATGCTCGATCCTAGTCCTGGCGGTACTTTGTAGCGTGTCGCGTGACACACAGGCGCATCGCGTGTGGTTGAAGAACAGTATTCTAGCCGCTGTTAAATTCTTGTCTGGTCTGTTTAGCTGGAATGTGGGAATTGTTATTATAAGTCTATAAATATTATGTGTTATTCTCTTATTCTAATAAGCTTATATAATTTTTAGTTTTTAAAAAATAGTTATATTAGTTAGTCAAATCGTGGTAGTGTCTGGCTGATGAGGATGATATAATTATATTCAAAAATTCAAATTGAAATTCAAATTCAAAATATCTTTATTCAAATAGACTTTTGTAAGCACTTTTGAATCGTCAAATGTACATAAAGCTACCACCGACTCGGAAGGCAGTTCTGCTGAGAAGAGCCGGCCAGAAACTCAACAGTTGCTCTTTTCAAATATATAAATTACAATTTTATTATTTGATACAATGGTAGCTAACCGGCATTGGACTCATTCAGATTAATTCCACGCATTTTTATCCTTTAAATACTCTTATACAGAGTAATAAGTTTCACTTATGAAAATATTTTTTACAATGATTTTGAATTTCTCCATTGGTAAATCTAAAACAAGCTAATATTATATTTTATTCTCTTATTCTAATAAGCTTATCTATTTTTTTGTATATCAGTTTGTAAAATTACGCAGTTAGACAAATCTGTGACCGCGTCTGACTGTACTGGGGAATTAATTATATAAATTACTTTAATATCTCCTCTCTGGTGACACAATGTCTGCATATCTTGTGGAAAGTGGAGAATAGTGTCTTGACTAGGTTCTCTCTGACGTTACGTTGTGTGCCGAAAGCAACGTGATAATTAAAAAACGGCTTAAATACAAAGATTACTTCTTGTCATGTGTCTCCTTGCGCCATCTTGCGCTATAGGAATTGGAACGGAGTGACTTCACACTATGCCCTAGTTTTAAAACATTCCTATACCCAATTTTGACGCCCCCCTGTTATTATGCTAGCGTATAGAGTGAGACCTTTCCGAGTGGTAATCGAACCTACACTCATCGCTTTGAAACTCAAAGTGTTCAACTGCACCACAAAGCACTTCTATAATGGAAATATTTATATTATATAAATGTATATAAACAAAATTTAGTGACAAAACATAAAACGTACCAAAAACGGTATAGCAACGTATTTCCCGTCGACCGGCGCGCACACTTCCGCCTCGTCGTAACAACATCCGGAGTCTGGCGCGCAGCGGTGGAGCTGCACACATGGCGGCATGTACCTGCAATTATTATGTATATGGATGAAAATTATCTTATTTTGTTAAGTTTTTAGCTATTTTTAAATTTTATTTTAGTACTGGTTGTTTTGGGGCCAGTGGAGACGCAGTGGCATAAACATGTGACTGTAAACGATTGGTTGGATTCGGTTCCCACTCGAGGAGTGGAAATATTTAATATATTAGACCTGAATGAGAATGACTCAAAAATATTTCAATATAAAGTTTTTGTTATTTTATTTTAATTTCTCCGCTCATGAGGTAAAGGGGTGCGTTGAGTTCCACTACTTAGTATATAATGTTAGTATTTTAGGCGGAACTTAGAGAATGGAGTGTCATAGCACTAGGTTTTGTGTTAGTTAGCCTTTGCGGTAGTTCAAAATATATTTTATATTTTTGTCTTTTTTTGCCTTCACGTTGTCTCCCGCACACAGCAGAGTAGGCAAAGGGAACCTAGTGTTTCACTTTCTGCCGAATTTGAAGGCATTACGTGTTAAGTGGCGGCTCGAATGGGAATCGAACCCACAACCAGTCGCTTTACAGGCATATTCTGTGCTTCTGTGCCACGACTGACCCCCTTAAATATTTTTATACTATTTATTTACATCTCTTATATCCTTAGGGGTGTTATATATAAATTCTTTTTTTTAATTCCAAGAGTGTCTTTTTTTTTTATCTACAAGGCAAATGGTATTAGGAAACAGCAACATTCACTACTTAAACACTTTCTCTCTAATATAACAATTTTGTAACGTCGTCGTAACCTTTTGAAAGTGGGTACTTCAAGTTAAATAAACTTTGTTTTGTTTTGTTAAGGAAACGTAACTTTCTTGACTTGACGTGTGTGAATTATCATCACATTTACGTTTCTTATAGGTAGGCAGATAGACCTAGCACTCCTGGACACTGGATATCGGCTTTCCGTTCGAATTCGAAAGATTGTGTGCTGAGCGGTAGAAGCGAAAGCTGCACTTTGTCTTAGGTATCAAAGCGAAGAAATGAAAATAATTAAATTATGATCATTCCTCTGGTGGTAATCGAACCTAGAACTAATTGCGATTAAAACCAGAGTATGTCCCACTGCGCCACAATGACCTTAAATTATCATCTTAAAATAATCGAAAAAAATATGGAAATCATTTGACTGAACTTTTTATTTATATTTACGCTTAATATTATTAGAACCAGTAGTTATGTTTACTAATAGGATTTTAGTGTCGGTTATTAGTTTTAACAATGTTTTTACCATTTCTTTTTCACGTTGTGAAAAAAATTTAATATTTCGCTAAAAATATGTCTATTATTGGTAATAATTAGAGAGTAAAAGAGTGACTTCGTAGTTAAACTTACACAGTATCAGCAGCCGGTGCTAGTTTCCTAACGAAGAACCATCTGGGCTGAGGTGTCAAACATTTCCCAGACTTGACCACGCTCGCGACGTTAGCGACCGCTCCTTTGCGAAGTAAACTTCTTTCTTCTGGCGTTGCGTGAGCTGGAATGGGGGAGTTCATATTTTATATACATATATTTATTTATAACAGGGGTGAGCAACGCGTGGCCCGCGGGCCACAAATGACCCGCCAAACATTTTTGGTGGCCCGCCAAACATTTTTGGTGGCCCGCCGAGCGTTTTAAATTTTAAAAATATGCGAATATATACTGATATTAACTATTTTTTTTATTTGTGTGGCCATTATTAAAGTTTAAGTGGCCCGCTGCTTGAAAAGGTTGCTCACCCCTGATTTATAAGATCTTTTGTTTTCACGATTTTTATAAATTTTCAAATGAGAGCTGTAACCTCGCACTACTGCAAAATGTTTGAAACGTTAGGTTTTTAAAATCTATTTTAGAATATTAAAAATATAATGCGGATTTGATTATTGTTGTCTATAACGCTTTATTATTTACTTGTACTCATAATAAGTGAAGAATGGAGTGATAAGCAGAATTTTCTTATTCTATCATACATAAGTTTGAAGACTTTTTTTATATCGCGCATAATAGTAGCGGAAACTTAATATCAACAAAAACACTGTTCTCTACTAGAAAGTAGACAGAAGTCCAAAATTGAAATATCAAGAGCGGCCTTACTCAACGTCCCGCTTTGCATTCTAACCAAGCCTAGCAATAAAAGTGAATTAAATATATTCATTTCCCCAAGTAGTAATCGAATCCACAACCAATCGCGTTTACACTCAGAATTCTATAAAAAGTTATACTTACAATCATCTAAAATCCGCGGCCTCTCATTAGTAGCGGCAATAGGATCAACAGCCGACACTATAGTGTGTCGATATCCATCTAGTCTAGTAAATGCAGACGGAGTAACCCCCAGCACTGGACGGGTCGTGGAACTGATGTCGTCGTCTATGGGATCCCATTCCTCACCATCGTCGTTGGCGTAGTCGACGGCGAGGTCTGCGTCGTCCTGGAATTTAAAATAATAGTTTCTTTAGTATTTGCGTTTTAAGAAACATTTTCTAAGGATATGTTATTTTAATTTGGTGTGAGGCTATTGCAGCGCAGTGGGACAATGTCTGAGTGTAAACGAAATAGTTGAAGGTTTTCAACTACAGAATTACACTCACGAGAAAGACTATATTTAACTTCTTTTTTTCCGCTCTGGTAATTAAAAAAAATCGTGTCGCTGAGTTTCGCCAATCAAGACGTACAACAAAGTGTCTTAGCACCAGGTTCTTGGACTATCGTGTTATACGGGTAAAAGCGTTAAGCCCTAACAAGAAGAAAATCTCTGTATATTATTAACTAGCGGCCCGCTCGCGGTTTTGCCGCGCAACCACATACATAACTGTTGCAGTATATTGCAACCCTAGGGGATGGATTTTTTAAAAATAAAGTAGCCTATGTTTATCCTTGAACCTATATTTATGCCAAATTTCAATTGGTCAAGTTTCATCCCCTATTTCAACCCTTTAGATGTTGATTTTTGAAAAAATAAGTAGCCTATGCTAGACCCAGTTATTGTTACTACTTTCATTCTAAATCTCATCCAAATCGGACCGGTAGATTAGCCGTGAAATCATGACAGACAAACACACAGACATTCGCATTTATAATATAAGTATGGATTTGTTTATACTAATAAGTAACTGATAGAGTTGAAAAGAAACTGTTGACGTGTAAAATACTTAGCTTACACTTGGCAACATGTCCATTTATACAAGAGCGTATGTCAAACACGTAGTGGTAAATGTAGTATTTATTTATCGTATTTATAATCTATGAATAATATTGGTTATCTGAACGTCTTCTTAATATAAAGTTTAAATGTGCCTTTACTTTTCCATTCGCATATTTTTTTTTAAAAAGGAATTGAAGACTTCTTTTACATAATAATATAAAAATAAAAATTTATTTACGTAACCGTGTTTGAAGTACGTGGGATCTACATGCCAAGCATGTAACTTCTTATTTTGAATAAAATTATTTGACTTTGACTTTGAATACTTTCTGGGGTCTGAAGAAACATATCCTTTTTTTTTTTAGCTTCACGCTATATCCCGAACACAGCAGGGTAGGCAGAGGGAACCTAGGGTTAAGTCACTCCGTTCCCCACTTTCCGCCGTATTCAGAGGCAAAAAAAGGAATTAAAGTATCATAAGTGAGACCGATATAATTGAGGTGGATACGACACAGTGTGACAGCTACTTTATACGCGATGTTTGTGGTTTCGATTCCTGCTCGAGGGACTGATTATATTTAAATAGTTGTAATTTCTGCTCTCTGGTGACAAGGCAAAGCGCGGTATTGAGTTTCGCCACCTAACACGGACAGAACTGTATTGTAACTATGTTCTCTCGAACCACTTTGCTATGCGACAAAGAACAAGAAACTGAAGGAGAAAAAGATTTATAGGACAGGATACAAGAATTATAGCATCCTATTGTGCAATAATAGCAAAATATTAAAATAATTCCTTAATGTAACATCAAAAACATACATAAAACATAATACTACATATGCAATAATAATATAATGTTAAATTTACTCTGCTATAAAAAGCTTCACGTACAAAGCTTTTATCTTCGAGTCATAAAATATTTATAGCTCTAAATTGAAAACATTACTCAAACTTTTCTAATATGATTAACCCTACTTAGCAACAAGTGGTATAGTACGTGCATTTTATCTTGACCAGTCATATCTATGCTTTCCGAAATTTCGTTTCGGTACAGTCAACCAGCCAATAATAGGTGACCAGTGATTGAGACACAAGACACCATGCGTAATGGAATCACTAGTATTTATCTCTAGCCCGTTTAGCTTATTTTACCACTAATCAATCTCTAAAAGTCGGTTCTGCGACGCCTATTATAGCTATGTTCCGAGCTTTCAAGATAGAATGCGCATGCTATACGTATGTATATAGCGTGCACTCAGGGCAATTTTAAAACAATTCCTTCTATGCCCCTTCAGGAGGGAACCAAGAATAGAAATTACACGCGTCTGCTTCTTTTCATAACGATTGATTTTATTGCCTTCAAGGTGTAAGTATAATTAGCCATTTCCTTTTGAGCTGATTGTTTAGGTTCGGAATTTAATCAGGTGCTCTTCAATTTTAAACAGACTAAATTAACTGTGTACTTTAATTTGTTTAACTTTTAATATTATTATTAAATTCTATGATCTTTATTGCGTTTTAATAACATATAATAAATATAAAATTGGAGATAAAGTTAACAAAAGGTTTGGGGTGATGATATATCGATGAAACGTAATGCATCACAGATATATTTCAAAAATAATGCAGGGTAAAGGTTGGATAAAGATTTCTATGATGGTAGGAGCATAAACAAAAATTAAATACTTGAACATAAAAAAGGGGCAAATTATTGTATATCTGTTTTTTAAGTAATTTATTTAATTTCTTATGTTCGGCCTACATACATACAGTTATGATACTTTACTTGGGGGCAATCGATATACTTCTATAGTGTTATGTATAAAATATAATAAATAAATAACATGAATAAATTGTAATAAAGCGTATAGGAATTTCTACGCAGCGGATAGTAGAACGCATGGCTCAGTGGTGAGAGCGCCTGAACGGTATTCAGGAGGCGCGGGTTCGAATCCCGCTGCGTTCAAAATTTTATACGTTTTCTTCAAATGTCTTTTTCAATTTTCCTTAGTGTGGAATAACACTTTAAAAATGTTAAAAAACATATAATAACGTTAAAGATTAATTAGTTGGTTTTTGAATTGTTTTAAAGAAATGAATTTAAGTTGGTAAGTTGTAATTATGTATGACAAGGTTAGTTTATCCTAGGCTACTCGCTATCCGTTACCTATATAATACTATATTTATTATTATATATAAAAATATTTACGTCACATTTTAGATAAGTATATCTTATAAGAAAATTCCACGACGTGTGTGGGTTTTTCAGAGCTACTATATTATATCAATTTTACATAAATACTTATTTAAAACAGTTTATTATTGTTAAGATATATATGTATCACATATTTTCTTTTTTTAATAACTGCCTTGTGTATTGATAGAACTTCTACAGACAAGTAAGCAGTTACACCTTATCACATACCTATAGAGTGCAGGCAGAGAGAACCAAGTGCCAATACACTTTGTACATTGCTTTCCCAGACTTCGACACGTTGTGTGTTAGAGGCCATGTTTTAACGTCGCTCTATATACTATCAGAGCGAGTAAACCTGAAGTGGGAATAGAATTCATAACCATCGCACTTACAATGATGCTTTATCACTGTGCCACGATAACTTTTAATTTATTCTGTGTGATGCACATGTCATTGATATAGGTCAACGCATATTCTGAAATTGAAGGCACAACTTCCGACAGGCGGAACTTAACGCCGCGCTTTGCCTCGACACCAGAGCGAGAGAATGGAAGTATTAAATATTTCCACTCCTCGAATCCGCAACCAGTCGTTTACAATCACACGCTTGCGCCACTGGGCCACGACTGGCCCAACAATATATAAATTTACTTATTAAATGATTTTTCTTTGAAAAAAAAAAACCCTATACTTCTCTATTAGTGATAATAGTAGAAATAAGCTAAAATTTAATAAGATAATAACATAGAAGTATTTACAAACAAAATCTATTGAATCATTGCCTACAATTTGTAAAAGACACCAAACCTAGCTAGTTTTGGGGTCAAAAGGAAAGTGAAAACGATTTACCGCTCCACTCGAAAGGTTATCGATACACTATATATACTATACGAAGTGTCTGTCAGTACGTTACAAGTAATTTGTATTGTATTATACATATATGAACTTGAGTTGAGTCGTTTTTTTTATTATAAAGTTGTTTGGGACCAGTCGTGGCGCAGTGGCACGAACATGTGACTGTAAACGGCTGGTTGTAGGTTCGATTCCCACCCGAAGAGTGGAAATATTTAATATTTTCATTTCCTTCGCTCTGGTATCAGAGGTAAAGCGCGGCGTTAAGTTCCACCACTAAACACGCTATACCTCTGAGTTCGGTGGAAAGTGGGGAACGGAGTGTCTTAACACTAGGTTCCCTCTGCCTACCCTGCTGTGTGCGGGATACAGCGTGAAGCTAAGAAAAGAACATTGTTAAGGTTTGTTAAGGACAATATTATATTACGTAGGTATCCATCTCTAATACGAGATCTAATGCCAAATTATTAGGCTGGCAAGCAAGTTTTCTTGATATAAAAATCTGATAACAATGTAAAATAAATGGAGCATATGTTTAAAATTAATTTCTCGTGGTGTTCGTGTCAAGGACATCAGATTTGTGTTGCATAATATTATATTGTCAATTATATGAGAAATTCCACGACAAAATTCTGTCTACAGAGATGCTAACAACATAAATTAGTTGTAATGAAGCGTATAAGAATTTTGACGCAGCTGGTAGTAGAACGCATGACTTAGCGGTCAGAGCACTTAGACGGTTTTCAAGAGGCGCAGGTTCGAATCCCGCTGCGTTCAAATTTTTATACATTTTCTACGAAATATTTATCATTGGATTTATATTAAGCTAAAAAAGCGCTGTGTGCGTAGTGGCCCGAACGTGTGACTGTAAACGACTGGTTGTGGGTTCGATTCCCACTCGAGGAGTGGAAATATTTAATATTTTCATTTCCTTCGCTCTAGTATTAGAGGCAAAGCGCGTCGTTAAGTTCCGCCACTTAACACGCAATGCCTCCGAATTCGGCGATGCGTGAGGAACGGAGTGTCTTAACACTAGGTTCCCTCTGCCTACCTACCCTGCTGTGTGCGGGATACAGCGTGAAGCTAAAAGAAAAAAACGATTCAAACCTACTACCATCGCTAAATAAAATGATAGCAATAAGCATAAAGCAATTTAATATATAAAATTATATTAATTTAACGCTTAAAGTTAGAAAGTTTCAAAGTCAATAATGAGTTACGTGTACGAGGAAATGAATATGCGATTAGACAACTTCACATCGGTTTTAGTACCTTGGGTTGGGTTGGTTATTAAAAGTAATTTAATAACTTTAGAAATGATCGTCTTGTTAATAGCCCCTTTCATATTAAGGAATATAGTAAGATTAGTTGGTATATTTCTTAAGGTGAGAGGAGCTTATAATATTTTAATTGATTTCAACTTAAATATGGATAATTTTGTGATGACTATTGTTATAGTTTCAGAGGCAGCATAGGACAGTCAATTTCTGTCAGGTGATAGTTATAGATACCAAAACTCAAAGACTTATATAACACACAAATTTTTTCTGCATTTTTCATTTGGTTCACTCAGCCTACTCTACAATCACTTATCACTACAAATGTTCCCGAGCTACTTCTTAATTCGGGAATAATATACATACATATACATATTATTTAATGTGTCATTGATATATTAAGTTTTATGGTAAATCGTATTTGAGATCATGACGCTGTCGGACACCGCCAGACTGCAGATGCAACAGTCAAGATGAAAAATAAAAATATTACAATTATTTTCATTTCTACACTTTGGCAATTCATAGCACTTACAGTTTAACCAATCAACGGGCAAAATTAGACGGAAAGCGAAAAACGGAGTGTTTTAACACTAAGTTCTCTCTACTCAGTTATAGAAGAAAAAACGTGAAGCTTCTTAGTTATTTTTAATGGTTAACAATCATTCCACGCATACTATTCTCGATGATAAAACGAAACATCACAGCAGCTATCTATTTCAATCCTTTCAATAGCTATCTCCGTGAATAAATCCATGACTGTACAATGACTTGTATTTGCACTGTTCTGATCGCGCATACTTATACTCTACTAGCGGCCCGCTCGCGGCTTCGCCGCGTGAACTTCTTCATTATATTGCAACTCTCGGAGGCAGATATTTAAAAAATAAATTAGCCTATGTTTAAGCTTAGATTATCAACTATATTTATGCCAAAATTCATTACAATAGGTCACGCGGTTTAGATTTTTCATATAAAGTTTAATCCCCTATTTCAACCCTTTAGAGGTTGATTTCTAAAAAAATAAGTAGCCTATATTAGACCCAGTCACTTTTACTACTTTCATTCTAAATTTCATCCAAATCGGACCGGTAGATTAGCCGTGAAAGCGTGACAGACAAACACACAGACTTTCGCATTTATAATATAACTAGCGGCCCGCTCGCGGCTTCGCCGCGTCATCTGCGTTGCTGTTTCGGTATATTGCAACCCTCGGTGGTGGATTTTTGAAAAATAAAGTAGCCTATGTTTAACCTTGAATGGTCAACAATATATATGCCACAATTCGATACAATCTGTCGAGCGGTGTAGATTTTTCATATTAACTTTCATCCCCTATTTCAACCCTTTAGAGGTTGATTTCTAAAAAAATAAGTAGCCTATATTAGACCCAGTCACTTTTACTACTTTCATTCTAAATTTCATCCAAATCGGACCAGTAGATTAGCAGTGAAATCGTGACAGACAAACACACAGACTTTCGCATTTATAATATAATACTCTATACTCTATATCTTACATAGCAAGATATATTTTAACGTTCATGATATTATATTTTATTATATATTTCATTAATAGTGCCTGATCTTAGATACCAGTGTGATGAAATAAAACTTTAAATATAACAATTCCCAATCGAATCGAACCTACAATCATCCCGTATCTTTATACGCCACTTTTTGCACCGCTACGCCACGACGGCGTTAACGATACTACGATGTATATTTATTTTTCTTATTTATTCAAAATATTATATTTTCTTTATTAATGAAAGGTGAAAAATTTAACAGGCTTAGGTGTTAGAATAATACTTCTGTAGAATCAATGGCTGTGCGACTCCACCTTATCCACCAGGTAGGTAGGTAGTGCACCTATTATTTTTTTTTATCTTCACGCAGTATCCCGCACACAGCAGGGTAGGCAGAGGGAGCGTAGTGTTAAGACACTCCGTTTCCCACTTTCCGCCGAATTCGGAGGCTTGCGTGTTAAGTGGCGGAACTGAACGCCGCGCTTTACCTCGACACCAGAGCGAAGAAAATGGAATTATAATTTCCACTCCTCGAGTGGGAAT
The DNA here is from genome assembly GCA_019049465.1 of Dryas iulia moderata. NCBI lineage: Eukaryota > Metazoa > Arthropoda > Insecta > Lepidoptera > Nymphalidae > Dryas > Dryas iulia. The sequence continues at coordinate 2,332,254 of CM032418.1, forward strand.
CGAACCCACAACCAGTCGTTTTACAGTCACACAGTTGTGCCACTGGGCCACGACTGGCCACAGACCTATTATTAATCATCACATTTTAAAATATTTTAATACAAATATGTTTTGAATCTATCATATACATACATTACATACATGTAACAAGACTTCATGGTTATCAAAAACGTTTCGATGATATAGTGTAGGGTCAAGACACTCTATCCACTACTTACTGTATCTTACCAATTAGTATTACGAATGCCACCGTGCTTTGTATAAGAACAGATAACATTTTTTTAGCGTCACGATGCATCTCACATGTAGCAGGATATTCAGAGGGAACCTAGTGTTCAGACACTCCGTTCCCCATTTTCCACTGAATTCTGGAGGCATTACGTGTTAACTAGCGCCCTAGACACTAGAGTGAAGAAATTGAAATATTATATATTTCCATAGTTAGTGGCCAGTCGTGGCCCAGTGGCACAAGAGTGTGACTGTAAACGACTGGTTGTGGGTTCGATTCCCACTCGAGGAGTGGAAATTATATTTCCATTTTCTTCGCTCTGGTGTCGAGGTAAAGCGCGGCGTTAAGTTCCGCCACTTAACACGCAAGCCTCCGCCGGAAAATGGGGAACGGAGTGTCTTAACACTAGGTTCCCTCTGCCTACCCTGCTGGGTGCGGGATATAGCGTGAAGCTATTTTTTTTTTATATATTTCCATTCCTCGAGTAGGACTCCTATTCACAACCAGTCGCGTGTACAGTCACACTCTCTCTATCTATAAGCCCCGTCTGGTCACGTCGTAAAATGATAAAATCCCAAGTCATAAGAACAGATAAAAGAAACTAATATAAAAATGTTTTAATTATAATTATTCTCCTGACAAGGAATCGATCCTCCAACCATCCCACAGGTTGCAGTTGGACACTACACCGCAGAAACATCATAGTCAACTATTTTTTTTTTCTTTTTTTTTCAGCTTATCCCGCACACAGCAGGGTAGGCAGAGGGAACCTAGTATTAAGATACTCCGTTCCCCACTTTCCGCCGAATTCGGAGGCATTGCGTGTTAAGTGGCGGAACTTAACGCCGCGCTTTACCTCGACACCAGAGCGAAGAAAATGGAAATATTAAATATTTCCACTCCTCAAGTGGGAATCGAACCCACAACCAGTCGTTTACAGTCACACGCTTGTGCCACTAGGCCACGACTGGCCACAAAACTAATTTTAGTAAATAAAATAAACAAATAAACACATTTATAATATAATTAAAATGCGTTCTCATTCCCACAAAGAGGAATAAGGTGACAAAACCGGTTAGAATAAGAACTTATGTTGATAACCGCAAATAAAAGTACAAGCTGAAATGAACACTATAATGTATTACAATTTCTATCCCATGTAAAATACTTGGTGACAATCGATCATGATAAATAATCGATACATGCGAGAGATTTTATATTAAATTAAAATCGATTTTAAAAATTCTCAAGTTATTTATTTATCAAATAACTTTTATATTACATACTTTTACTTTTAAATACGTTGGTTTATATGAAATTTATATTGTAAGCAATAAATTCTTAAAAAAAAGACAAGGAATCCAGCTTGATACATTTTTTATTTAGCCGATAAGTCAGAGTGTTAATGACCATCCGCATTTAAAGCTCGATTCCTAACTAGGGAAATGATTATATTTAAATAATTTTTTCTTAAGGTCTCGTACCCAAGACAAAGGTGGAGAACAGAGTGTCTTAGCACTAGGTTCATTTTGACTACCCCTTTACGCGGAAAAGGCGTAAAGCAGCAATATAAAAAAGAACAAAAAGTGAACTTGACCAATATATATATATATACATATATATTATATATATATATATATATATATATATATATATATATATATATATATATATATCTATATATATATATATATATATATATATATATATATATATATATATATATATATATATATATCTCGATACCATTCTACGATTACTTACTCATAATTATCAAATCTAAACACTTAAACATAACAAAATAATCATTTATTTAATCACAAGCCGCTCGCTCGCGTCTTTGCCGCGTAAGCTAATTGCCTATAACTAACTGACTATTTCATTGTATGACTGTTTCATTGCATTGCAACCCTCGGGGGTGGATTTTTAAAATATAAAGTAGCCTATCTTTAAGCTTGGATTATCGACTATATTTATACCAAAATTCAATACTATCGGTTTAGATTTTTCATATAAACTTTCATCCCCTATTGCAACCCTTTAGGGGTAGATTTTTGAAGAAATAAGTAGCATATGTTACACCCAGTAACTTATACTACTTTCATTCTAAATTTCATCCAAATCGGACCGTTAGATTAGCCGTGAAAGAGTGACAGACATACACACAGACTTTCGCATTTATAATATATAAGTATGGATAGAACTAGTTCAGTAAATACAAGTCCTACACTTTCTTGGTAGCGACTTAAAGCGTTTTTCCTTATACTAACATTATTACCTGACCTTTGCTGCCCATTAGCTAACCATGTATACAATTGTTGTACGCTTAATTATATTTACTAAAGATAACTTATGGATAAGTAACAGGATTTTCGATATATTTTATATCTATTTATTGTTATTGTTGAGGCCGTCGTGCCACAGTGGACAGCGTGACTGTAAAGCGATGGCTGTGGGTTCGATTCCCACTTGGGGAATATATTCAATTTTTGTTTCTTTGCCCTGGCACAACGTAACGCGTTGAATTACACCACTTAGCACGCAATGTCTCGATTTCAGGTGGTAAATGAAGGAGTCTCTTGACACTAGATCCTCTGACTATCACACTATGCGGGAAGAAACATAAAGCTGTTTTTTTTTTTTATTTATTGTTATTTATCATATTTATATGTAGTAAAGTAATAATTCTGTAGATCGAGTTGTTACTTTCAAATTATTGCGTTCTACAATACTGATCGTTTATAAAAGTTGATTAAACCAATAATTATTTTCAACGTATCTCAATCAAATCAATCGACCCATCTTCATTCAAACAGATACTAAAATCATTAAAAATCAGAGCAAAGAGTGTCTTATCACTATATTTTCTCTAAAAACCGCAAAAGTTCTTTGAAGATAAAAAATGCCTATTATTTATGCAATAGATACTCAGACGATAAAACACAAAATAATTATATATAAAAACTCGTTCTTTTCGTGAATAATGATGATGTTTTATTGCGAAAACTCGATGCGTACCGGAGGCTGTGAATAAATAATTAAAATTGTAATTTCCGCTATAGTACTTAAGAGGTAGTGCTATTTTACATTTATTCGTTACTAGCGTCTCGCGGCTTTGCCCCGTGGCACAAGAGTGTGACTGTAAACGACTGGTTGTGGGTTCGATTCCCACTCGAGGAGTGGAAATTATATTTCCATTTTCTTCGCTCTGGTGTCGAGGTAAAGCGCGGCGTTAAGTTCCAAATTCGGCGGAAAGTGGGGAACGGAGTGTCTTAACACTAGGTTCCCTCTGCCTACCCTGCTGTGTGCGGGATATAGCGTGAAGCTATTTTAATTTAATTACTAGCGGCCTGCTCGCGGCTTCGCCGCGTCAACTTCATGACTGTTTAGTTGTAGTGCAATCCTCGGGGGTGGATTTTTAAAACGTAAGGAAGCCTATGATTAAGCTTGGATTATTAACTATATTTATGCCAAAATTCATTACAATCGGTCGAGTGGTGTAGATTTTTCATATAAACTTTCATCCCCAATTTCAACCCTTTAGGGGTTGATTTTTGTAAGTAATAAGTAGCCTATGTTTGACCTTAGATTTGTTACTACTTATTTATAGAGTATTATTCACACACTTAGAAAAATGAAAAAGACTACTGTGCTAAAAGACACATATTACATTTCTTAGCGAATACAGGGTAGCAATAAGAGGGTCAGATAAAAAAAATAAGGCCGGCATAAAAATATTTTTTTAAACGAAAATATCCCCTCTAATAGGGATCGAACTCACGACCAACGCTATAACAAACCAAAGGCACTTGGTCTCAAACTGTGAATGTCAAGATTAGAAAATGTTGACAGATAAAATAAAGATTTAATTAAAAAAAATAAAATTATTAAAGGCCTATCAGCTATCAATGAATATTATGAACAAGATTTAAAACGTTTCAATGTACAGATTAAAATATTCCAATGTACATATTATAACTATAACATTTATTTAATTTATTACTATTCATTTATAAACTCAGATAAAGCTGCAATTAAAAAATATTGCGCATTTAAAAACGGGGATTCCCCTTAAGAGATTGAGGGAATTTGCATACAGATGCAAGTTGCCTTTACCGTCGACAAGTGTATACGTACGTACATATATAGGATAACCTACACAAGCATGTTATGTCATAATTCTTTGAAGTGCATACACAAATAGCAACTACTTAGCTGATAAAAACGATGCATTCCGTTACTTTTGTTTGTTCAATTAATAATTTGTTATCTTTATCTTAATATTTGAGTAAATAATTTGTGTAAGCTTAAATTTAAGTGTAATGTTATATATATCAGTAGTGGCGCAATGGCACAAAATGTGACTGTAAAGCGACTGGTTGTGGGTTCGATTCCACTCCGAAACGCCGGAAAGTGGGGAACGAAGTGTCCTAACACTAGGTTCCCTCTGCATATCCTGATGTGCGCGGGATATAGAGTGAAGCAAAAAAAAAAGAATAAAGAAAGTCAAACCTATAACCACTACACATACACTATACAACTGGGCCGATATAGAGGAAAACATTTAACATAATTGAGTACCATTAATTAAATATTATACGCATAATTTGTAACGCCATTGGAGCTAGTTATAAGTATTTGACGCTATAAGCTATGACGAATCGGACTCACCAGGTTCGATCCCTTTTTTCGGTCAATGTTTACTAGAGTCTCGCTCGCGGCTTCGCCTGTGTGAACCACACACCTATCTCGCTATAGGCACGCGCCACCGTTAAAAATCTCTAAAATTATCAGTGTTTCTCTACTATATTTTACATGTATTATGCATATAAACCTTCCTTTTGGATTCAAAAGGAAGGTTTATATGCATATGTTCTCGCTATTAAAAGAAATCTCATCAAAATTCTTTACGTAGTTTTGAAGTTCTAACTTACACACAGAGAGATGTGGGATGCGGAAGATATTTTTTTTTGCTTCACGCTGTATCCCGCACACAGCAGGGTAAGCAGAGGGAACCTAGTGTTAAAACACTCCGTTCTCAATTTCCCCCGAATTGAATTAATTTGGCATTCGGGCACGGCAGGCATTGCGTGTTAAGTGGTGGAACTTAACGCCGCGCTTTACTTCTGATACCTGAGCGAAGGAAAAGGAAACATTAAATATTTCCACTCCTCGAGTGGAAATCGAACCCACAACCAGTCGTTTACAGTCACACGTTCGTGCCACTGCGCCACGACTGGCCCCGAGATAAATAAATACATTGTATTGTATAATCAGAGATCCAATTTAGGCTCTCAAAGCGTGTCTGTCCAAAACATTTAAAACGCCACTTAAGCTTTTATGGGAAGATTTATTAGAAATTTCTATTGGAAAACCCGACTGTGTTGACCTTTCACCTTATATATCACTCGATAAGGTCAATTGATGCGTTCTGATATACACAAGCGATTATTGTACTCGCGCAAGTAATTTAACATTTGTGAATATTGATTTATTATTGTATGTATGAGCTAGTTAAATTATAAAAAAGACATTAAAAGAAAACGTATAAAAATTTGAACGCAGCGGGATTCGAACCCGCGCCTCCTGATACCGTCCAGGCACTCTCTCCACTCAGCCATGCCATTTCTTTAAATGACTTTTTCAATTTTCCTAAGTGTGAAATAATACTTTAAAAATTCTTAAAAGTAGTTAAATTATTTTCTAGGTAAGGTAGGCAGAGAAAATTTGGAATCTAGACATTTCGGTTTCTACTTTCGGCTATAATTTGAAACGTTACATGAGTGGTGGAACTCAACGACGCGATTTTTTTTACTAGAACGGAATTAGAATTGGATAAAAATAAATATTATCACATTTTACCCACAAAAAGTTGTCGAGCCCTCACCAAATCACGTTTGCAGTCGCTGTCCCACTGCGGCTCATGAAGCCTGCATATGGATAGTTAAATTCTCTCTAAGAATATATTTTAACACGTTTCTATTAGTCAGAAAATCTTTGAGTGGAATGGTATTAATTTATTCAGTATCAGAAACGGAGTGTTTTGACCATTAACTGTTCTCTACCGCCAGCTTTGCAGAAATTGCATAGATTTATCATACAAGTTTACAAGCCTTAATTTAAAATATTTATTTTTAGAAAAAAAAATTGCCTATATTTGACCCTGGATCTTTAACTATTTTCATTTCGAGTTTCATCCAAATCGGACCGCTAAATTAGCCGTGAAAGCGTAGCCGCGTATATTAGTATGGACAGAAAACTTGTGTAAAATTTATGTACAAAAGCGTCCCATTACTCATACTTGCAGTCGCTCGTAAATTACAAAAATTACACATCGCCTTGTAATGCTTCACCGCGTTTGTTTTTTGATAACCTAAAAATACGCGAGTACTTATCGCAGCTTTGAAACTTGGCTTGGATGGGATTCTTGCATATAAGATATATCACATAACTATATTATGAGTTTTAAGGAATTACTTATAGTAAGATATCTTTTTGTTGTGTGGCCAGTCGTGGCCCAGTGGCACAAGCGTGTGACTGTAAACGACTGGTTGTGGGTTCGATTTCCACTCGAGGAGTGGAAATATTTAATATTTCCATTTTCTTCGCTCTGGTGTCGAGGTAAAGCGCGGCGTTAAGCTCCGCCACTTAACACGCAATGCCTCCGATTTCGGCGAAAAGTGGGGAACGGAGTGTCTTAATACTAGGTTCCCTCTGCCTACCCTGCTGTGTGAAGAGATAAAGATAAAAATATTTGTGTTTTTCAACAATTGTTCTTTCATCTGAGACCATAATGGAGCAATGGGACAGCGTCTGGCTGCAAACGCTATTATTGTGGAGTCCATACCCACTCGGGTAAATGGTTATAATTGACTTGTATTTTATAGTTCGCTCTCGTGCAAGGCAAAGTGCAGCTTTGAGTTTATTAATCAACATTCAATGTTTCAAATTTGAGAGTAAAATCGTAAAAAAAAAATGTATTACATATGATAAAACAAGAATCGTGTTATCGTGATAAAAAAAGGTACAAACCTTATGTCCGTAGACTGATAAAATAGAATAATAAAAAAATTTGAGCGGCAACTGAAGAACCTATCCGGAGAAATTAATATAATTTAAAAATATAATCACTCTACCGAATGGGAATCGAACCCACAGCCAACCGCGTTTACAATCAGACACTGGAGTCTTTTTTTAAGACATACAGAAATATATACACAATAATATTTAGTTATTTTTAATCCAAATGTCGACCTTTGACATTATTATCACAACGAAATGATTTTTTTGCACAATCTTTGCTTTAGCTTTATTCAAGAATTTCAATTAACCTAATTTTTTGGTACCATATTTATATTGTGCCATTGACGCATATATTACGCGTTTCCTCGGCAACGTGTGATGTGTGCCGCGTGAACAAACTGTTTTATTATATTGCAACCCTCGAGGATGGATATTTGAATAATAAAGTAGCCTATGTTTCACCTTGGATTATTAACTATATATATTTTAAAATTCATTACAATCGGTCAAGCGTTTTAAATTTTTCATATAAACTTTCATCTTGTATTTCAACCCATTAGCGGTTGATTTTTCAAAAAATAAGTAGGTTAGGTTAGATCCAGTAACTTTTACTACTTTCATTCTTAATTTCATCCAAATAGGACTGGGAGATTAGCCGTGAAAGCGTGACAGACAAACAGACAGACTTTCGCATTTATAATATAAGTATGGATTAGACATTCGCACTCCTCAACATAAACCGTAGCTGTGCCAAATTTCTAACTTCTAAATCTGTAGAGTTTACGTAAAAACGAAAGGATAACAGTGATAAAATCGTAATAAACCGTAATAAAATCTTTTTCTAAATTTTACCCTAGCGGCTTTTACGATTGTATTACAAACATACAAACTTTCACATTTGCATTAGTAAGTAGAATTTTGGGGCCATTCGTGGCGCAGTGGCACGAACGTGTGACTATAAACGACTGGTTTTGGGTTCGATTCCCACTCGAGGAGTGGAAATATTTAATATTTCCATTTCTTTCGCTCTGGTATCAGAGGCAAAGCGCGGCGTTAAGTTCCGCCACTTAACACGCAATGCCTCCAGAACTCGGCGGAAAATGGGGAACGGAGTGTCATAACACTAGGTTCCCTCTGTCTACCCTGCTGTGTGCGGGATACAGCGTGAAGGTAAAAAAAAAGTAGAATTATGTATACTTTTGTGTATTACAAAATGAGTTATAAGCTTGTACATATTGGATAGAACGATTGGTCAAAACTTACGCAAGAATTGATTTTGTATATAAACGTAATTGTGTTACGAATGCCAAATTAATCTTAAGTTATCTTTGGTACAGTAACTGATTGATTGCAACATGTACCTACATTTATTTGGGTAACACCGTGCTTATGGTGTGCTAGTGCTCTCCTATGACTTTCTCTATGATTTTTTATATATGTTAAAAAGTTATATGGTCATTATTTAGAATTATGAAAGGATCTATTTATACAAACAAACTTTTTTTTTTGTACTAAATGTTTATATTTTTAATAATTATTTTTTACTAAATGTGTATTTTTTGATGTAAACATTTAATTTCATGTACCGAATCTATAGCAAAATAACTTTCTTTACACCTTTTGTCTTTCGGTCTGTTTGCTTGTCCCTAATCTATAAAACGGCCGGACTGATTTTGATGGGACTTTCACTGACTGATTGGTAATGTAATAAAGAGTTACTTAGGCGTATCCTACGAATTACGACTATTATGTTTAATTTCACGTGAATGAAGACGAGGCAGACATAGAACAAATATACATTTTATGCGTATTAGCTATGCATGTCTGTTCTCTTAATGTGAATCATCCTTTTACAAATTGCTCTCTTGGTACACGAAATATGTGGGTTCGATTCCCAATCGAGAGATATTTAGATATATTTTTTTTCCGCGACTTACAGAGGTTTTAAGTTCTGCCACTCAGTACGGAATATTTCAAATTCTTTTTGAAAGCAGAAACTGGAGCGTTTTAGGTAGATTCTTTGTTTAAATAAAAATATTACTACAATTATTTAAACAAATAGTAACACGTTCGTTTGAAGAAGATTTATTTTTTAGCTACTTAAAATTGTAAAACTAACTCTCTCTTTGTAAAATGTAGTTTTCTTATCTTAACACATTTATAAAACTTTACAGAAAATAGCTTTTAAGTGGTAGGGCATAAAACATCAAAAAGTAGCAGATTTTTCTAAAAAAATCGCTTAAAGTGATAGAAATATTACATAAATCATTAAAATGCGGAACATTTATTAGCTTATACAAAAGTACATAAATTAATCTTTCTTAACGTCAATTATCTATCCCAGTTCAGTAAGCAACAGTTAAACTTATAAGATTATAATTCACTAACAAATTATTCAAACGAGCTACTAATTCAACTAAATACACAGATAAAGTCGTTGATAATGTCATTTTGTGTATACGTTGGCCATAATCAGTTGGTTTTAATAATAGTTCAAATGCGGGCGCGGCGTTGCTTGCGCTTTCGTAAGCTCCCATTAGGTAACCTTTACTGAGCAAATAATGAAGTAGCTAGAAGTGGAATTAATTGAAGGACAGTTGGTATTGGTATACATTTTTTATTTTTTTGAGCTTCACGTTGTATTTCGCACACAGCAGGGTTGCAGAGGGAGCCTAGTGTCTTAACACTCCCTTCCCCACTTTCCACCGAATTCGGAGGCTTGCGTGTTAAGTTGCGGAACTTAACGCCGCGCTTTACCTCGACACCAGAGCGAAGGAAATAGGAATATAATTTCCACTCCTCGAGTGGGAATCGAATCCACAACCAGTCGTTTACAGTCACACGCTTGTGCCACTGGGCCACACGACTGGCCACAAAATAAACATATTACTAAGAAATATAAAACTCGATACAAATACATATGTATGACAAGTTAATGTTTCCACATTTTATCACGGCCCGTGAGACTCGTGTCTAACATTATGTACAACCTTGCAACTTTACTACTTTAAGATATAGATTTCGAAGAAGATTTTCTAGCATTTTATTTTGCTACGTGTCCAATTAAATTATGATTTTTTTCTAGCTTCACGCTGTACCCCGCACACAGCAGGGTGGGCAGAAGGAACCTAGTGTTAAGACACTTCTTTCCCCATTTCAGCCGAATTTTGGCGGCATTGTGTGTTAAATTAAATATCATTATAATAATACATGAATAAAAAAGTTTAGACCGCTTTTTACCAAAATTATGCGGTTAGTACGAAATTTGGCATATTTAAAGTTGGTAATAAAAATATGGCACCATGAAACAGCGTCTGACTGAATACGAAATTAAATAAAGTAAATTCGATCGTTAATTGGAGGAATTATAATTATTTAAATTATTTTCATTTTACCTATCCGGTATTGGTCTCGAAGAGAACGCCGATGACACTGTCTGCCGTTCTACTGTTTCGAATTCAAGCGGAAGGCAGATTGCTAACTATTTTGAAACGAGGTTCTCTATGTCTTCTAAAAAACTGCGGAGTTAATAAAATATTTAATAAAATGTTACCATGTACATGCAACACTGTAAATTTTCAAATAAAAAGTTGCAACGATACGCAACTCTATATTTGAAAATTTATTACTATATATAGATACTTTGAGGAATATTACATTTTCCACATTTGTAAAAGACTGTTGTGTGTTGTTTCTATTAATTTAAGACATTTTCAACATTGTCAATTTCAGAAAAATTTAGAAACTATAATAACAATCTTCCCGTGGGGGGACGTCCCGTGGGGGGACGGGTTAAGAATACAATTCCCCCCGCCGCTGGATATCGTCCCGTAAAATGCGGGTAACCCAGTAGTTTGGTGGTAGGAGATTCGTTCTCCGACTGGCTCGCGACCACTATCGTGTCAAAGACGAACCGCCAAATATCTGGTGATGTGTTCCGGTTCGATGGCATGTAAGCCAGCTCTCCCTATTCCCACCATTCCCATCCTTCCTCCCTCCCTCTGTCCTACATTTTCAAGGCTGGCAACGCATCCATAACTTGAATGTTGTGAATGTCTATGGGCGAAGGTAACCACTTAACACCAGATGGGCCTTCAGCTCGTTTGCCTCCTTCATTCCATAATATAAAACATCTATATTCAAAGGTACAAATTTAGTAATACTATATAAAAATACTTATTACTTACAATACATAAAAAATAAGTACCCAACTGAGTACAATACTTGATAGAATGCTATAAATCTGTTCGTTTGTACATATGACACTCGCCTCATACTATAATAATAAAATAAAATAAGTACAATAGAACTCGAACGAACGACAGATACACGGCTCTGAGTGCTTTGAGCTGTATTAATAACCGCCAAGTCGATTCAATAAATCATTTATTGCACATTTTACATCGCTACGTGTGTGAAATCATGTTGTTTTCTTTATAAGTTCGTCTTTTTGTTTTCATATTTCTATCTCTTGTGTTATGCGGGCCTTTAGAAATGTAAATCGGTTATTGTTATACACGTATAAATATACGCCCATATCAATCATCCAAAAAATCTAAAATCTAGAAAACCTTTTTTTCAGTAAATCATTTTTTTGAGTTAAACAAAATTAAAAACAACTAAAGTAATTGCCAACAACCAATCTAAAGATTAACTTTACTCATAAAATTGATTGCTGATCAATCTAAGGTTGCAATTATTTCGATTAAGATCTATTATTGATATTCGGCGATAGTATATACCTAAACATTATTAGATTTTTCACCTTATAATTATAACCTTCTTTTTTTAGTATTACGTTGTATCCCGCACACAGTAGGGTAGACAGAGGGAACCTAGAATGAGACAGGCTTCGGCACCAGAGCGAAGGAAATGGAAATATCAAATATTTCCACTCCTCGAGTAGTAATCGAACCCATAACTAGTCGTTTACAGTCACGTTCGTGCCACTGCGCCATGACTGGTCCCAATTATAACTTTAATTATATATTAAAGGTTAAGAAAAGTTGAATTCGAGTCGACGAGTACGGCTTCAGGAATGAAGTACAAAAAGGAAGAACCTATTGATATCAGAAAAATCAGAGAGTTTGATACCTTATATGCACTAATAATATTTCCTAACACATAAATTTTAGAATTCAACTATATTAATTAACTTATAAAGTATAACTTATTTATGTTCTCAGTTTTTAATGTATGTAATCAAATTTAGCGATTTGTGTTTTGCATTTCAAGTAGGTTTCTTGAGTAATTATGTTTCATTTTTCTTTTTTTTTTAGCTTCACGCTGTATCCCGCACACAGCAGGGTAGGCAGAGAGAACATAGTGTTAAGACACTCTGCTCTCCACTTTCCGAATTCGGAGGTATTGCGTGTTAAGTGGCGGAACTTAACGCCACGCTTTGCTGCGACACTAGAGCGGAGAATGGAAATATTAAATATTTTCACTCCTCGAGTGGGAATCGAACCCACAACCAGTCGTTTATACACGCTTGTGCCACTGCGCCACGACTGGTCCAAGTGGCCTGAGTTCTGTCAGTCACCACGCAAGAAAAAGTGGAAAGCATGGAAGCTGTAAATAAAAACATTTTTTTTCGGTTTGAAAACTAACTTTTAAGTTAAACTTAAAAGCCTATATTCGTTAAAATATATCCACGTCTTACGTAAAATCAATTGCATAAAGTATTTACACTTATCCTTGGACAGATAGTAAGTCTTGTGTTCTGTTCCATTCCAAAGTGTGGCTACTTTGAATAATTTAAAGTAAAGCGTTGAACGAGCAAACGTTTAGTATGCAAGTGCGCGAGCGGTGAAGGATATTATAACATCAAAGGCTGGTAACGGGAAATTATTGTATTGAAGTCTAACGAAAAGGCCGTAAGGAGGTAAAACTTATATTTGTTAAGATTTCGTAAGAATATAGCTTCACGCTGTATCCCGCGCTCAGCAGGGTAGGCAGAGGGAACCTACTGTTAAGATACTCCGTTCCCCACTTTCCGCCAAATTCGAGGCTTTGCGCGTTAAGTGGCGGAACTTAACGCCGCGCTTTGCCTCTACACCAGAGCGAAGAAAATGGAGATACTAAATATTTCTACTCCTCGAGTGGGAATCGAACCCACAACCAGTCGTTTCGTAAGAATATAGAAATATAATAATAATAATATATTATGTTGTCGTAGGTCAATGTCACTCAGTGGGAGCAGAGTATGTAATCGCGATTGGTCGTAGCTTCGATTCCCAATTGGGGAAACTATTGTATTTTAAATATCTTTTTTTCGTTTTGGTGTACAATACTCTTGCGTTAAAGCTTGCCATTCAAGATTTTGAATTTGGATGGAAAGTAGAAAACGGAGCATCTTGATATTAGATTCTCTCTGACTCTTTTGTTAATTTCACGCGTTGCCCGCATAGTAGCGTCAACGAGAACCGAGAACGAAGTGTCAAGACACTCCCTTCACCACTTTTCACCTGAACACAAGAATTTACTATACTAGCGGACCGCTCGCAGCTGCGCCGCGTGAACTACGAGTACATAACTGTTTCGTCATATAGCACCCTCGAGGGTGAAAAAAGTAGCCGTTTACCTTGTATTATCATCAATATTTATGCCAAAATTGATTACAATCGGTCAAATTTCGATTTAGATTTTTCATGTAAACTTTCATCTCTTATTTAAACCATTTAAAGGTTGATTTTTGGAAAAATATATAGCCTATGTTGGACCCTGGATGTTTTACGACATTCATTTTAAATTGCAACAAAATCGGACCGGTAGATAAGTCGTCAAAGCGTAACAGACAAACAGACAGACTTTTGCATTTAAAATATACTAGTAAGTATGGATACGTATACGCGTTGCAGTGCATTATATAGTCATATATAGTTATTTCACAGTTACATTATAAACCGTGTTACACTCGTGCCATGTTCTAATCAAATCTAATCAGCTATGTAGGCCCTACGTCAGCAACAGATACGATCCATTCAATAATAATTACATTGACACTATACCAAATGAAGAAAAGGTAAAATTAATTGGAGAAACGGTCTATATTTTCTTAATTAAAATAATGCAACTTTGGGTAGACTGTAAAGCATAAAACCTTGTTATTTTCTCGGCATTAAGTTTTTTCAGGAAATCAAATCCTCTTGTAGTGATTCTTAGTAAAGTTCTTATACTTACTTAGATATACCAAATCAATGTTTAGATAAAAAATTACAATTTATCAGAAATGCTCTATAGACTTTTTTGTTGAGCTTTTAGCGTAATTAGAAGTTGCAAAAATTGAAAATGTTCTGGGATTAAATAAGATTTTAACTTCAAATACTAATCTAATCGTTTAAATTATTTATGAGAAAAAGCTCTATTGTGAGCTTACGAACAGAGGACGGAGTGTCATAACACTATAATATAGGAACTAATTATCGTTCACATCAGAAGCATCGAGCTCATTTAAATGTGCACTGCATTTTGTCTTAATAGCTCAAGGCCTAAATAGCTCGATGGGTTCGATTCCCATTGGGGGAACAGTTATATTTATAAATTAATAAAGAACGCTCTGCTTATAAAGACTTTATCTATATAGCGAGGCGTTGAGTACCGCCACAACACGCATTGTCTCGATTAAAGGCGGAGAATGGAGGACGTATCTGTAATACGGGGAACAGCATCCACAATGTCATCCATACTTATATTATAAATGCGAAAGTCTGTGTGTTTGTCTGTCATGCTTTCACGGCTAATCTACCGGTCCGATTTGGATGAAATTAACAATGAAAGTAGTAAAAGTTACTGGGTCTAACATAGGGTCTACTTATTTTTTAAAAAATCAACCGCTAAAGGGTTGAAATAGGGGATGAAATTTTATATGAAAATCTAAGCCGCTTGACCGATTATAATGAATGTTGGCATAAATATAGTTGATAATCTAAGCTTAAACATAGGCTACTTTATTTTTCAAAAACCCACCCCCGGTTGTTGCAATATAACGGAACAATAATGTAGCTCACGCGGGGAAGCTGCGAGCTGGCCGCTAGTTAAAAATAAAATAAATAAATATTATTCACAAATTAACACAAAATATAATTGAATTGAAAGTTAAAAGACCATGTAACTTCTAACTAAAAGGAGCGAGACGCCTGCCCACTAGTAGTGCTAAGTTTTTAATATAAATCAAAGAATTTAATTTAATAAAAATCATAAAAGCCTTATCCTGTTTTGCGGGAAAAAAAGGTGAATAGAAACAAAATCAGTTATTAGTAAATGTTGTTCGTTATTAGACGATCGTTTTCATCGCAATTTCTGGCACCGTTCGATATTTGGCACTTGGTATGTATGTTCCTTCGCCTCGTAAAGTATAGTATAAAGTCGCGTTCATTTAATATATTAATATAAGAAATAAATTTAATGTTTTATTCAAATTATTCTGTTTTTAGTTTTATATTGAATCTATTTTGCAATAAAAATAAATAACAACTATTTTAAGTACAAGCTTTTTCGAATTATTCTCAGCAAGATATAATGCGAGTTAAGACGCGAAACTTAACGCCGCACTCAGTCTAACCAGAGCGAAGAAGTAAAAATAATTAAAATATTTCCCTGTGGATTGCACCCAAAGTCATTCAAAGCCAGACGATGTCTCACGTATTACGACAATATTTATATTTACAATAGGCATACATACGAGTATAACACTAGCGGCCCACTCGCGGCTTCGCCTCGTGAACTACACGACTCTTTTGTTATATTGCAACCTTTAGGGGTGGATTTTTAAAAAATAAAGTAGCTTATGTTTAACCTTAGATTATCAACAATATCTATGCCAAAATTCATTACAATCCGTCAAGCGGTGTAGATATAAACATTAATCCCCTATTCGAATCCTTTAGAGGTTGATTTTTGCATTTATAATATAGGTGTGGATTAATAATATTTTGTTACGAAATAAAATGGCTTGTGTATTCAGCCAGCCTATAGAAATGTAATTTTTCAAAACACTATAACCACCCATACACACTCTAGCTTCTCTAAAGTATGAAATAATAAAAAACAACACACAGTTATAAAAATATAGATATTTTGTTTTTTTTTTTTTACCTTCACGCTGTATCATCATCATCATCATCATCATCTGTGTTAAGACACTCCGTTCCCAACTTTCCGCTGAAAACGGAGGCATTGCGTGTTAAGTGTCGGAACTTAACGCCGTGCTTCACCTCTGATACCAGAGCGAAGGAAATGGAAATATTAAATATTTCCACTCCTCGAGTGGGAATCGAACTCACAACCAGTCATTTATAGTCACATATTCGTGCCACTGCACCACGACAAAAAAAAAACAATGTTTCCTATTTTTCAACATACCAAAATCTATCTATCAATAGAAGCGCTACTTAATTAAGACAATTCAAACAAGAAGAATAAATTCTACGTTAAAAGACCAGGTGTTTTGTTTTATTTAAAATACTTGTTGCTAACCGCAGTAGCAGGATGTAGGAATGTAGAGGAATCACGATTTGGAGCACAAAGTACGTGAATGTTTTAATAAATGCCATGGGTGGTACTATGAATGTTGTGGTGCCGTTAATTGCTATGTACGAAGCTATCTCAGAAATTTAGGTCTACATGGATAAAATAATAATTAGTTTTTGTTTGGTAGATAGAGGAGCTTAATGCGTATTTTAAAGGTTCTTTTAAGCCTATATGTGAATCGGCAGTCCCAGGCCGTACCCTGAGCCCCAGTCTTCTTCCTGCTGCGTGACGAATCCATGAAATGGTAAAATCTATAACGATCTTTATCAGAAGAAAGTTTGAAAAATAAACTAAACGAAATTGCTTTCTAGGTATTCTGGCTCTAATACGGGAATATTGTACTGTTATATATTACATCTGGATGTATACGTGTTTTGCGACTCTTCATTAATTGGATAAGAACGATCGTGGTGCAGGGACAGCATCTCATTTATATCCTAAGTTCTGGTGAACTAGACAAAGCGCGATTTTGAGGTTGCCTTTCAACATGCGATGTTTCTAAATCAGAGGGAAAATAGAGAAAGGAGAGTCTTAACACTAGGTTCTATCTGAGCAAGCTGGTATGTGGGAAAAAGTAATTAAATTATGAGCACTCAACCCAGCGGCAATCGAATCCACAACCCGATTAAATTTAGACTTTTTGTCACTGCGCCACAATGTCCAGTCCAAATATCTACAATATATGATTTAAAAACACCAAATTAGATATTTACTTCACGCAGACAGTGAACTTGTGACCTCAGTCTTACAGAGTACCTATATACTGTGAGTTATTTTTAAATTATAATCGCGAGCGCAGGCGTGGTAATAATATAATCGTAAAAATAGTACATCAGTAACTTCCTCTTGTCTTTATTTTAATCAACGTGGATGTTCTTTTACCGCTATTGAAATGCTCATTTGTTTTTATTAAAGTCTTGATTCTAATAAAACAAGCTTGTTTCTTTTTTTAGCTTCACGCTGTATCCCGCACACAGCAGGGTAGACAAAAGGGAACCTAGTATTACGACACTCCGTTCCCCACTTTCCGCCAAATTCGGAGGCATTGTGTGTTAAGTGGCGGAACTTAACGCCGCGCTTTGACTTGACACCAGAGCAAATAAAATGGAAATATTAATTTCCACCCCTCGAGAGGGAATCGAACCCACAACCTGTCGTTTACAGTCACACGCTTGTGCCACTGCGCCATGACTCGCCCCAAACAAGCTTGTTAGTAATCATTTTTTTCTATTACATCAAGAAGGATATGCTGAGAGAATCTAATGTTAATACATTGTGTGTAGATTGGTGTCTTATCAGATTGTATTGGTGAAAAATATATATACTTATACTAGGAGCGCTAACAGACTCTCAATTTCGACTCGCTCGCGAAATCTCGGGTGCCGTTTCCATATTGAGCGAAGCGAGCCTATCTTAAATAATGTCTATGGGAAACTACACTTTAAACGATTATTCCCCATTGCAGTAGAATTTTTTTTTAAAAAATTACAAGCTATGGGACCATCAGTTTCATATAAGCTCAAAATTTTATAGTAATAGGTTCAGCTGTTTTTAATTAATGCGCGGACAAAGAATGCAAAGTCTCTAGTAAAGCGCTATGCTCGCTTCGCTCAATCATTATTGCCTAAGGTGACAACGGACTCACAAGCTTTGGACGATAAATATTTATTTAATATAGTAACCACAGTAGTAGTTTAACCACAAGTGGGGAACGGAGTGTCTTAGCACTAGGTTCCCTGCCTACCCTGCTGTGTGCGGGATACATCGTGAAGCTAAAATATATAAGTTAAGATATTCACTTTTCCACTTTTCGTACTATATATACTCGTAGTTAAAGTTTAATTGCAAATTGAAAGTTATAGTAGAGAGTTATAAAGCCAATATTTGTGTAATAATAATAAACCAGTATAAAAATCTTTGTATATAATTTTCATATACATGGTTAGGTAGAGCAGTGATTCTCAACCTTTTTTTTGTAGCGGCACATATTTAACGATTTCAAAATTTGGCACAAACAAAAAGATTTTAAATGATATAATTTAATAATATTAACATTATTATATATTTGCAAAATTTGGCGGCACACTTTTGAAATTTGGCTGCAGATAAAAGTGCCGCGGCACAGTGGTTGAGAATCACTGGGGTGATGTGATAACTTATAATTAAGCAGAAAAATGGACAGAATGTCAAGACATTCTATCGGAGTAATGAGAAAAATTATACATCAGAGTAAATAGTGTCAAGACACTAGCTTCTCTCTGGTTACTGATTATTGATAAATAAATAAATAAATATGCGGGGAGAAGTACGAAGCAGTACTTTATATTCAAAGTTAAAGTGCAACTGTGCTATCATTAAAAATCAATTAACATATTCAAAACAAAACCTATTTATAAAAATCGTAAAATTAAACAAAAAATATACTCAGAAAGAAAAGAAAAATATAATTTATTAAAGTAAAAAATAACAATAAGTCTTATTACTCAATAGTTGGCGGGCCGGCTGCGCGCTGCGACGCGGTTAATTTTAACTGGACGATCACTCGAATGATTTACAACTTATGAGCCGGTACGTGTGTAATTGTTAAGCTTCGCCCTTTGTTGCGATTCTTGCAATCTATTTTGTAAATTGATTTTTTAATATAAATATAGATGCCGAATATATGGGGAATATGGGACTGGTCATGGAGAAGTAGCACGAACGTGTGACTGTAAACGACGTGGTTGTGGGTTCAATTCCCACTCGAGGAATGGATATATTTAATAATTACATTTTCATCGCTCTGGTACTGAAGCCAAGCGCGGCGTTTAGTTCCGCCGCTCAACACACAATGCCTCTAAATTCGGCGGTGCGTGGGGATCGGAGTGTCTTAACACTAGGTTCTCTCTGCCTACCCTGCTGTGTGCAGGATAACAACATGAAGCTAAAAAATAAAAAAAAACTGTATTTTTTTCTCTGTCTGTCTGCGACTGTGAAATTTTAAGGCTGGGATTATTTTAAAACAGTGGTGATCAACCTTTTTTAGAAACAATTTTTTTATCTACCTTTGTTTGAAACACATCTTTTTTTTTGAAATCACACTTCGTAATATTAGCGGGAGAATATCTGTCATATAAATAAAAGATTTATGGGTGGCATTAAATTCGCATGCGATCTGAGGGCCGCGGATTGCGTCACCTTATAACCTAAAGATTTTATTATGTTTCAATCTAAGTTTATTAGTTTGTAATCTTGGTAGTTCCCGTTCCCGGCCTAATTTTGAGAAAGTTACCTAATTAGTGTTCCCTAAAAAACCCTTACATGCTGAACTTCACCTTTCCCAGCCTTTCTTAGATTTTACTAGCGACCCGCTCGCGGCTTCGCCACGTGAACTACCACTTTCATCCTCTATTGCCTCTTTGGGATTGGTTTTTTTTTTATAAAAGGGGGTAGTCTATATTTGACCTTGCGTCACTAATTATGTTCTTGAGAAAATCATCGATACATCTAGTACAATGTCTATACTATTTGATAACATATAGCGATAACTGTTCTAGTAAGAAAACGTACAAAATCTGCTATCATATATCTAGATGATAGCAGATTTCGTACATATATGCCATCTGGTATATAGTATTATAAACCGGTCATAATATCTTAGATAAGCTTCAGGCTTTTTATTTTATAATTGTGTTACTTATTGATATTAAAAAAAGGTTTACTTGCAAATAATCAATGCAATTTGACTTTGCCAGTTTTTATACCCTATTTCAGCACCTTTCAGGTTATTTTTTCAAAAAAAAAGAGGTATCCTATCTTTTCCTGAGAAAATTCATTCATTTCAGTCAAGGAGTTTAGATCTTTCATTCTCACTATATACTAAACATACATAAGTTTCATCCACTGTTTAAACCTCCTAGGGTTTGATTTTTTAAAAAGTAGCCTATATTTGACCCTGCGTCTTCAACAATCTTTAGGTATTCCATCTAAATCGGGCCAGTAGATTACCCGTGAAAACATAACAGATAGAAGAGATACAGATTTTTTAATTTTTATATTAATAATATATTAATATTATATGTATGGATATCTAGTATAATACAATATCAACTATATAATAACAGATGGCGCTACCCGTTCCAGAAAACGTAGTGACATCTGCTGTCATACAGATTATATATAAAGTTTTATAGTCCTGTCAAGTGTATCTTTAATAAATGTTATACTTATTTTATTTTATAATTATTTTAATTAGTGATATTGAAACAAATTTAGCTTCACTCGTGAACTATCGACATAATTTGAATGTTTTTTTTTATTTTTTTTTTTCTGCGGGAGTTGTGTTGAATACCAGGATGAAAACTATCCCATATGTTGCTCTAACCTCTAATCTAACGCCATACAAAAAAACATTAATTTCTACCAGGTAGATATCAGTATACAAATGATTTACTTATATCGGTTTTTTATTTTTTCCAAAAAAACTACATGGAAAGCCGGGATAAAAACTATCCTATATGCACCTTTGGACTATAAGCTATCACCATACTAAAATTCATTCATTTCTATCCAGTAGTTTTTGCGTGATTGACGAACAAATTAACAGACAGACAGACAGACAGACAGACAAAAATTCTACTGAGTGGATTTTTGGCCTCTGTTATCGATATACTAGCGACCCGCTCGCGGCTTCGCCACGTGAACTACCACTTTCATCCTCTATTGCCTATTTGGGATTGCTTTTTTTTATAAAAGGAGGGTAGTCTATATTTGACTATCGTCACTAATTATGTTCATGAGAAAATCATCGATACATTTAGTGCAATGTCTATATTATTTGATAACATATAGCGATAACTGTTCTAGTAAGAAAACGTACGAAATCTGCTATCATATGATAGTAGATTTCGTACATATATACCATCTGGTATATAGTATTATAAACCGGTCATAATATCTTAAATACACTTTAAGCTTTTTATTTTACAATTGTGTTACTTATTTATATTAAAAAATAGCTTTACTTGCAAATAATCAATGCAATTTGACTTTGCCAGTTTTTTACTTTTCTGCGGGAACTGTTTTGAATACCAGGGTAATTTTTAAAAAAAAGAGAGATGGCCTATGTTTGACCTTGCCTCATTAACTATTTTCCTGAGAAAATTCATTCATTTCAGTCAAGGAGTTTAGATCTTTCATTCTCACTATATACTAAACATACATAAGTTTCATCCACTGTTTCAACCTCCTAGGGTTTGATTTTTTATAAAGTAGCCTATATGACCCTGCATCTTCAACAATCTTCTTTACGAATTCCCGTCAAAACATAACAAATAGAAGAGATACAGATTTTTGCATTTTTATAATAATAATTTTAATGAGTGTGGATATGTCTAATACAATGTCATTTATATAATAACAAATGGCGCTACCCGTTGCAGAAAACGTAGTGACATCTGTTGTCATATAGATTATATAAATATATAGATTATATAAAGTTTTATAGACCGGTCAAATGTATATTTAATAAATGTTATGCATATTTTATTTTATAATTATTTTAATTAGTGATATTAAAACAAATTTAGCTTCACTCGTGAACTATCGACATAATTTGAATGTTTTTTTTTTAATTTTATTTTTCTGCGGGAGTTATGTTGAATACCGGGATGAAAACTATCCCATATGTTGCTCTAACCTCTAAGCTAACTCCATACAAAAATTCATTAATTTCTACCCGGTAGATACCGATATACAAATGATTTACTTATATCGGTCTTTTATTTTTTCCAAAAAAACTACATGGAAAACCGGGATAAAAACTATCCTATATGTACCTTTGGACTATAAGCTATCACCATACTAAAATTCATTCATTTCTATCCAGTAGTTTTTGCGTGATTGACGAACAAATTAACAGACAGACAGACTGACAGACAGACAGACAGACAGACAGACAGACAAAAATTCTACTGAGTGGATTTTTGGCCTCTGTTATCGATATATTAACGCACCCAATTTAAATTTTTCTGAAATTTTTCATGTACAGAATTGACTTTTCTACTCTTTTATTATATATAGAGAAGAGATAAATGTGAAAATGAAATTAAAATTTATCACTTTTAAGAATTGCTGTTAATAATTTTGTACTCTCGTTAGTAGAAGTAATTAAATAAAATAAGACTCGTGTATATTCGTCGAACAGGTTTATTTATAACTAGTTGCTGCTCGCAACTTCGTTTCTGTGTACTTTATGACCTTTTCCACACTAATTTCACTTTTTATTATAATGTGGCATAGTCTTCTTGGATTTTAATGTGTTACTTAAACTTTACATCTAAAATACAAGTAATTAACTGTATTAGATTATATTAAAATTGTTAAATTGTAAACATAATTTCACCTTCTCGCACCAATTATTTTTGAACATTATTTACGTATATATTTATTTATACATAGGTATACTAGCGGCCCGTGGCTTCGCCGCGTCAACTACATAACTGTTTCGTTATATTGCAACCCCCGGGGGTGAATGTTTGAATAATAAAATAGCCTATGTTTAATCTTGAATTATCAATTATATATATTCCAATATTTATTACAATCGGTCAAGGTTTTTCATATAAAATTTCAACCCCTATTTCGCTCCTTAGAGGTTGATTTTTGAAAAAATAATTTAACCCCATATGTGACCCTGGATTTGTTACTATGTGAAATCATGACAGACAAACAGACAGACTTTCGCATTTATAATATAAGTATGGATTTATATTATATATTTTTTCAGGCAAAGGATGATGCAGATACAGTTCACGTACTTGATTCTCTCCGCTTTTGTATTCCACTTGTTTTATAAATTGCTTGACATTTAAGAAAAATAATTATTTACAAATTATACGATACGAGCGTCATTATTACCAGCTTCAACCCTTTGTTGCGATACTTGAACCTACTATGAAATTATTTTTTTCTTCGCCATTTCCACATACCTATACCTAAATATTACATGTAATTATACATAAAAAAATATGTAATGACTGTCTGTGCCATCATAGACGGTAATTCCACTGATAATTAAATTTGACAATTCATTTGCCTTAAAGACTGGTTGTCATTTTAGTGATTACGATACGAGTATAATTTTAACGACCGCTGGTAGCTTTTTGTTGTGAAAGTTTATATGGAGAAGAACAATAGCAGCTTCGCTTTTTCCCAAATAGCAAGGTAGTCAGAGTGTCAACACACTCCGTTCCCCACTTTCCTCGTGAAATCGAGACTGAATGTTCAGTTAGAACATCAATATTTATAATAATGGATTAGAAATACATTAAATAATTACTACTAAATATTACAAACCATATGTGTTGGACATATACTGTTGTCCAAAGTGATATATGCGTTGCCATGGTAACGAAGACTTTAAAACATTTTTTAAAGTGTTATTCTACATTGAAAATTGAAAAACACATTTAGGAAACGTATAAAAATATGAACGTACAAATATTTAGAAAACGTATAAAAATTTGAATTTCAATACCGTCCAGGCACTCTCACCGCTGAGCCATGCGTTCTACTACCAGCTGCGTCGAAATACTCATACGCTTTATTACAAAATATTTTTATTGTCAGCATCTCTGTAGAGAGATTTATTTTTTTAAATATGTTTTTCCATTTTTCTCCTGCTTTTGTTTCATCTCCTGCTTTTGTTTCAGTTAAGACAGACTCCTTTTTCTAATTACTATATACAATTAATTGTTTCAGACATACAGAACCTACGAGTATAAGGAGTATCACAATATTCCGACCTCCACTCTCCGCTCGAATTAAAGACTTTGCCTGACAAGCGGAACTTAACGCCGTGCTTTGTTTATAATGTTCAATTAATTATTTATAATATAATTAATAACAAATTGTATGGAAATCGCAAAGTATTTCCACTTTAAGTTTAGAAATGCGCCGCACGTTCTGAAATGTGAATGGCTCCTAACAGTTGTAGAATTAATAAGATGCTTTAAATAGATTAGCTACGCGTTTTCAATAATCAACTAGCGTCTACCGTCTATCTGGTAGTTGAATGTCTATACTATAATATAAAATATTCGATAGTCGCTATCGAATACGTTTAAACTATACTTGTTAGATGTACATAGGTATCCGTACTTATATTATAAACGCGAATGTCTGTGTGTTTGTCTGTCACGCTTTCACGGCTAATCTACTGTTCCGATTGGGATGAAATTTAGAATTAAAGTAGTAAAAATAACTGAGTCTAACATAGGCTACTTAGTTTTTCAAAAATCAACCTCTAAAGGGTTGAAATAGGGGATGAAAGTTTATATGAAAAATCTACACCGCTTGACCGACTGTAATGAGTTTTGGCAAAAATATAGTTCATAATCCAAGGTTAAACATAGGCTACTTTATTTTTTAAAAATCAACCACCGAGGGTTGCAATATACCGAAAGAGCCACGTATAGTACGCGGCGAAGCCGCGAGCGGGCCGCTAGTACTTAAATATATTCGTCATAGATGCAAATTCAACTTAAAAAATCATGTCAATGTAAAGATTTTTTTTAGCTTCACGCTATATCCTGCACACAGCAGGGTAAGCTGAGGGAACCTAGTGTTAAGACACTCCGCCCCCCCCACACTGTCAAAATTCGGAAGCATTGCGTGTTAAGTGGCGGAACTTAACGCCGCGCTTTGCCTCGACACCAGAGCCAAGAAAATGGAAACATTAAATATTTCCACTCTTCGAGGGGGAATCGGGCCCACAACTAGTCACTTTGCGCCTCTGCTCCACGACTGGCCCCATGTAAAGACTCTTTTCTTTATTTAATTTGGAATCGCGGCGTTAAGCTCCGCATAACATAGACTCACGATTTTACCCGTATAGCAGGGTAGTCAGAGAGAGCATAGTGCCAAGACATTCCATTCTGCAGATTCTGCCCGAATTGCCGTGACACATGTTCGTCGACGTTGCGTGTTGAGTGGCGGAATCCAACGACGCACTGTCTCTCATTAGTAGAAATGATAACAATTTGAACATTATTATTTCCCGGAGTGGAATTCGAACCCATAACCATACCGACCATAGTGAAACGCTTACATGGTTCCATACACCTTGTAGGCTCTAACTAACTTACCAATAGATAAATGGAGAATATTTTTTTTATTTTACCATTTTTTTTTACTTTAATAGAAAAAAATGAAATTCAAGTTTATGACAGCCATAAAGTTATTCTTAAGTAGTTATGTTTATATTATATCCATACTTATATTATAAATGTGAATGTGCTTGTCTGTCATGCTTTCACGGCTAATCGACAGGTCCGATTTAGATGAAATTTAGAATGAAAGTAGTAACAATAACTGGGTCTAACCTAGGCTACTTATTTTTCCAAAATTCAACCTCTAAAGGGTTGAAATAGGGGATGAAAGTTTATATGAAAAATCTACACCGCTTGACCGATTGTAATAAAATTTGGCATAAATATAGTTAATAATCCAAGGTTAAACATAGGCTACTTTATTTATTACCCCCTACTACTACCTATTACCCCCTAGATTTGCGATATACTGCAACAGCTATGTAGTTTACGCGGCGAAGCCGCGAACGGGCCACTGGCATAATAATAATTGTATGAACCACGTCGAGCTTTACATTAGCTCATTCGTTTAATTATAGCTTTTATTCGCTTCTGAGGTTTATAGTTGAAACTTTAAATATATAGAAACCTTGAATACGATGTGCATTTACGTGTCTTTGATATTTACATTCGATGGGAAATTAAAAAAAAATGTATTTAGCATATATGTACTGTATATAAGATTTTAGGGGGCAGTCGTGGCGCAGTGGCACAGACGTGTCACTTCAAACGACTGGTTGTGGGTTCGATTATCAGTCGAGGAGAGGAAATATTTAATATTTCCATTTTCTTCGCTCTGGTACTAAGGTAAAACGCGGCGTTAAGTTCCGTTAATTAACACGCAATACCTCTAAAATTCAGCGGTAGGTGTCTTAGCACTAGGTTCCAAAAAATCTTATGAGATTACTAATATAAATCTATCGCAGTGGCACAGTGAGTGTCTGACCGTAATCACGACTTGTTATGGTTTCGATTACCACTCGGTATAGTGGACATTATAAAATTATTATTAATTGTTCGCTCTCATGTATAAGGATTCGGGTGGGAGTGGATAACGGAGTGTCTTCACACTAGGATCTCGCGGAATACCCTGCTATGCTATATAAAAGGCGTGAAGGCAAATACCTTTAAAAAAATTTTTTTAAATAAGTTGTTTCGTGTTTTTTGAGTAAGCAACTGATTTTTTACACTTAAAATATGTCCTGGTGTATAGGAAACAGCAAATAGCTGTTTTTTAATATATTTTTTTTAGTTCAACTAATAGTCAGAGAGCATTAAATAACACGGGCCGCGTTTACATTTGTTACTTTTTTTTACTAATCTGCATTTTTTTAGCTTCACACTGTATCCCGCACACAGCAGGGTAGGCAGAGGGAACCTAGTGTTTAGACACTCCGTTCCCCACTTTCCACCAAATTCGGCGGAACTTATTACCGCGCTTTGCCTCGACACCAGCGCGAAAAAACTAAACTGTATATAATTTACATGTAAGTAATTTACATTTTAGCCCCCAAGAAGAATTTGAACCCGTAATTATTTCATTTAGTTAACCATTACGAAATTAACTCACGATAGCGTGATTTAGTAAGATATTACTATAATACATAGTCAGCTATTAAACTAATCGACATATTATAAATGTTTGCCTTTCGTTACCTCTTAACCTGTGACCTATTAATGGAATTTATATAGTACATAGTAAAGTATAGATAGTAGCTACTTTTATAAGTATTAATGGTGATTCTGTTTCATTTAGAAACCTAATATTTCCCATTCCGTTTACCACTTTACGGCATTACGTGTTGAGTGGCGGAACTTAACGCCGTGCTTTGCCTTGACACCAGAGCGAAGAAAATGGAAATATAATTTCCACTCCTCGAGTGGGAATCGAACCCACAACCAGTCGTTTACAGTCACACGCTTGTGCCACTGGGCCACGACTGGCCACTAGCGAAGAAATTGAAATAATAATTATTTCAATTCCTCGAGTAGGAATCGAACTCATAATCAGTCACGTTTACAATCACGCTTTGCGCCTATGTGCCACGACTGGTCTCAACTTCTACTACAAATAATGTACTAAATATTGATTTAACACCATTGTTGTGTAGTGGCACAGCATTAGCTGCAAACGATGGATTTGGGTTCGATATCGATTAGAAGAATTATTTATATTTACAAAAAATATTTTCTTAGCTTTGCTTAGCTTCTGCAGAAGCATATGACAACATTAATAAAACACTGCTTTGAGTTTCGCCATCCAGTATATGTACAAAACAAGAGAAAACCGGAGAACGTATATATGTATATACTTTATTGCACTTTGTAAAAAAACATATCAATACAAAATTAACAATATTGTTGGCAAAGGTGAACTTATCTCTGATAGAGATTTCTTCCAGGCAACCTATGGGTATGAAATGAATAGTTTTGCGAGTTTAAAAGCGCAGAGATGTTAATATAAATACATAGACCTATAAAAACTTAAACAGTCAAAACTTAAACTTAGTGTCTTAACACTACATTTTCTCTGCCTATTTCACTACATAAGAGAAACATGTGAAAATAACTAAAACATACTTCTATTATATAAATTTTATAGTTTTCTATATAAATCGTAAATAACTGTTTCGAATAAACCAAAGATCATAATATATTTAAATACGGTGGAGCGAAACTCGGTTGACATTTATGCGTGTGAGTCACATTTTCTCGCAATACACTTGTTGGCAAAATAGCTTGTTGCGGTCATTATTTAATAGACAGACAGACATAAACATCGCGAGACGTATATATTAATAGTTGAAAGAAATGTCGAGCCCTTTGTACTGAAATTATGCGACGGAGACGAAAATTTGTAGAGAAAAGTGCAGAAAGTTATTTTTTTTAATTATAAATATACCTATGGGGCCGGTCGTGGCGCAGTGGCACGAACGTGTGACTGTAAACAACTGTTGTGGGCTTGATTCCCACTCGAGGAGTGGAAATATTTAATATTTCCATTTACTTCGCTCTGGTATCCGAGGCAAAGCGCGACCTTAAGTTCCGCCACTTAACACGCAATGCCTCCAAATTCGGTGGAATGTGGGGAACAGAGTGTCTTAACACCAGGTTCCCCTGCTGTGTGCGGGATACAGCGTGAAGCTAAAAAGAGAAAAAAAAGAAAGAAAAAAAAATAATTAATAGTTTTACACTTTTCCGCATAGCATAGTAATTAAAGAGAAACTAGTGACGCGTCACTTCGTTGGCTGTATTTTTGACCTGAAATAATTAACCACGGATTCACTAAAATGAATGCCACAGACTTTAGAAAAATCGGCGCATGATTCTTAACGGGACTTTTTCCAAATTAATAATTTATACATTAACAATTATTTATTAGTGACAATGATAAAGCGCGACATTGCATTCCGTTCCCTAAAATGGTACTCTGCACGTTTAGTCACCGCAAGAAAAAGTAAAACGCGTTAAAATCAAAAATTAAACGTATAATAAATTAAACTTATAATAATTAGAACGAAGCTGGATTCGAACCCGCGTCTCTCATTTGCTCTTATTTGTTAACAACAACATACTTGTTGTAATAATATAGAAACGACACTGCCGGTTATAAAACGCATGGCTTAACAGTTAGAAAATGCTTGGACGGTTTTCAAGAGGCGTGGGTTCGAATCCCGCTTTGTTATTTATTTTTTAAACTTTTTAATATTCCCTAAGTGTACGAATAACACTTAAACATAATAAAAATAAAAATTATTTGCCACTGCAAGTGTCATTTACATGTCTGTTTCTATGAAATATAATCAAGTAGTGTTTATTACCGCCACGTTTATTATATGACTGTGGCGTGTGCATTTCATTAGAAATTACCACTATGGAAATCGAACTCGTGACTTCCTAATGTTTTTGTAGGAATATGTAGGAGCAATGGAGCAACTAAGAAAATATACTTATATAAACGTTTATTATATGTATTACTAGCGACCTGCTCGCGGTTTTGCACGTATTTTTGAAAGCCCGCGTTCTCGCTTAACTTAAGCGGTTTTTATTTTTCATACAAATTTTTACCCTTATTTTTTAATAAAATAAGTAGAGTATATTTCACCTAATCATAAACTATCGTCCTGGAAAAAATCATCAAATTTGGCCAAGCTGTGTTAGGCTACTTTTTTGTAAACACTGTTCTAACTTTCATCTTAATTGTGAGGGGATTTATAATTTTTAAACTTGGTAAATCCCAATTCCCAGATTCCAAGAGAGAGAAATTACTTAGTGAAAAGACTCTCTGTTCTTTGCTTGCTTTCCCAAAGAGCAAGAGGACACCTTTTAATAGCGACTGCCTTTCGCTTTATGAGATTCATTGGAAAAATATGACAAAATATAGGATAAAATATTTTTTTTAGCAGTTTCTTGAAATGATAAAGACACTGTGTTCTCCCCTTTCTGCCAAAATTCGAAAGATTTTGAATACAGTCAGAGAAAATTAGTAAAGTTACTCATATATCTGACTCTCCAGTTATGAAGTAAAAGGTATGAAAAAAATATTAAAGTTAAGACAACTCTTATTTTATATATAAGAACTTATTAGAATTGTATATTAATACGGTTGCATCAGGAAGGCTTTATAATATTAATAAATACATATAAATTTCAAAATCTATGCATTATTTATATGCTCATAAATTTATTATATATAATAAAAGGGTTTACAACTTTAGTACTAACTTTAAAATACCTTATGTTATCTAAATCTCTCTTCTTTTTATTTGATTTTTTATTATTTTTTTTATATTTTCTTTGTTTTTTAATTAAATAATTTTTTTATTAGATTCCATGCCAATATTGAGGCATCAGTTAAAAAAGTGGTATTTCTTTCTCCCCGTAGTGGAAATATCTATTTTTAAAGCAAAAAAGAGAAGACTAGAAATGAAAAAAAAACGGCAGTTCACTATCATCGCTTAATCATATATCTTCCTCGCCGGAAGCGTTCAACACTAACTAATTCAGGGTTTCCCAACCTTTTTTTGATCAAGGACCACTTTTACAATCCTTGCAGCTTGTGTCATTTAGTAGTTCAATGAGTTGTATAACTTTGGGCAGAGCTGGGTACAATACCGGCTAAATTTAAAATCGTTCGCGGACCAGCATATTCCTTCTGCGGACCACTGGTTGGGAACCAGTGAACTAATTGGATGGTAATTATAATTAGGCAATATATCGATTTTGGTCAGAAAGAAGAGAACGGAATGTCAATGGGCACAAGATTTCTTAGGATATAATATTTTATAAATCTTAGTTTTAAGTCAGTACTTAGAATATCAGTATATTGTTAGAAAAACAAAAAATTACATGAAATAAAGAACATCTTTAACAAAAGGTCCAGAATATATGTCCGTAGTGTAATAAATAAAATAAATTAAAAAAATGTACTTTCTGGTAAGCCGGAAATATCTTGGCTCTAGATACTACCTTTTCTACTTTCCATCGGAATCCAAGACATTGTATGTTAAGTGGCGGAACTTAACGCTGTACTTTGTCTTACCAAAACAGAGACATGGAGATAATTTAAATATTTTATTTAAATTCCCCAAGTGGGAATTGTATCTATAACCATCACATTTAGGGTCAGATGTCCTCTCACCGCGCTATGATAGTCTTATAAATTGATAAAATTAAATTAAATAGCTTCACGCTGTATCCCGCACACAGCAGGGTAGGCAGAGGGAACCTAGTGTTAAGACACTCCGTTCCCCACTTTCCGCCGAATTCGGAGGCATTGCGTGTTAAGTGGCGGAACTTAACGCCGCCCTTTACCTCGACACCAGAGCGAAGAAAATGGAAATATTAAATATTTCCACTCCTCGAGTGGGAATCGAACCCACAACCAGTCGTTTACAGTCACACGCTTGTGCCACTGGTCCACGACTGGCCACTAAATTGATAAATATTATTAAAATAATGAAAAAACGTGTATCTTGCATGTCTTATCACGATTCATTCAGCTATTTGTATATTGTTTGTAAACGTCATTTATCTTTATCAAGTAAAAGTATAGTTAGTAGTGGATATAAAGAAATGTTATAAAATATAGTTAATTAAGTCTAATTTTTTTCTTAAGCATCTATACATATATATTTTTTTAATTTAATATACTAATAGTAATTTAATTATATTTTAATTTAAAAAAAAACATATTTTATTAAAAAAATATCATTTTTTTCTATTTTTTTTTTTTTTATGATTATTTATTTACGGATATTTATAATAAAAAAAAATATAGTTTAATGCAAATATTTTTATCTCATAACATCAATACTTTTACACACACCGTATATTTTGTTAAATAAATATTGTAAAGACCAAAATTAATTGTATGCACTTTTTTAACTTGGCTATAATACGAGTAATATATATTTTTTTAAATAAAGCTTTTAAACGAATTAGCACGAGTAAGAAAGCTTCTTATCTTTAATTAACGTATGTACACACTACACATACATATATCTTCATACTTTATTTGCTAAAATAAAATTTAAAAGGTTTTTAAAAAGGTTAAAAAGAAAGCTTTTAAGAACATCTCAGAAGTTTTTAGAGTCTAATTAACTCGCGCATCCTTTTTAGCGTTATTCTTTTCTAAATAAGAAAAAAATATTGGACCACAGGTAGAGTTCGAAACCAGATTCGAAGAACCCATACTCTAAAGTTTAAATGATGGGCCAATTTCGATATAATTTTCACAATTTTAATACTAACTTACATAACAACACATCAAAAACCAAAATAAAACAACTAAATTAATTAAAATAAATAATAATTACCAAACAAACTCACATCGTCATTCCAATCACCGTCACTGTAATCTTCCCTATAATTTTTGTCATCTTTCAAATTCTGGAACTCCTGAACCACACCTTTGAGCTGATCGTCACTTATCGTACCCCACATTTGCATAGCAGACAACAGTTCCTCATCTTCATCAGTCAGTTCCTCAGGTTTCAAAGAGTTAAGCCGATCTAGTTTAGCATAGAGCTTGCTATTGAGTTTTTTAGATGGTGCTATAGTAAATTTTTCAAGTTTTTCATATATATGATTTAATCTATCCGCAAAACTTGGTTGATCTGTCATGTATGCCTGTATTCCGTATAGACAGAGGAGGACGAACAACACGTAACGCATCATGCTGCGGCCGCGGCGGGACGACTACTGGCCACATGGCGCGACCGTAGGGTATACTGCCGTGTTACTGACTTATTAACTTTTGTTATCATGTCTGTTCTACTGTATTATGTTTTAAATATCTGTTAGAAGATGTATTTTAGTATAATTAAATTATATTTTGGATTATTATATTTTTATATTAATATATTTTTACGAATTATATATTTTTTTGTGGGTATATGATAATAAAACTATTTTTAAAACACATTTTTGTGATTATAAATTGAAATAACAATAATTTAATTCAAAATTAATATAAAAATAATACAAAAACTGTAAATTTATAGTAGATTTGATCGTTAAGTAGTTTTGGTCACCCTACAACCAGTATATATATCCACCTAAGTTTATATACATGGGATATATTAAGAATCGAGACGGGTTCCATTCATACGCTTCTGGATTTCGAGTGAGGAGCGTTGCACTTATTAATCTACTTATATTGATTACCTGTTCGACACTTTCGTTTTCGTTTATTTTTGTATAACCTTTATTTTATATTGAAAGTTGAATTAAAATATTTCATTTTATTAATAGAATCAGTCAGTAGCTTCACGCTGTATCCCGCACACAGCAGGGTAGGCAGAGGGAACCTAGTGTTAAGACACTCCGTTCCCCACTTTCCGCCGAATTCGGAGGCTTGCGTGTTAAGTGGCGGATTAGAATCAGTCAGAATTATACATATTCCCCGTATATAATAGTAAGAGATATTTTAGTGTTAAGACACTCCGTTCTCCACTTTCTAATAAAATCAAAGACATTGGGCAGAGGAACTTTTAAGGCTACGTTTTGTCTTTTTGCCAGAATGGAGCAATTAAATACATAGTTTAAATATAATTTTGCCTCTGAGTGGGACTCTAAAGCACAGCTGGGAATAAGTCAGTTCTTTTTTGTTTTTTTAAGGTACGCAAAGGGTACCTAGTATTAAAACAATTCATTTCCCGTTTTCAGCCAAATTGAAGAAATATTGCGTGTTAAGTGGCGAAGCTCAACGCTTTGCCAGACGACGACACCAGAGCGAAGAAAACGGAAATAACAAATATTTCCACTCCTCGACTGGGAATCGAACCCATATCCAGTCGCTTTACAGGCACACTCTGTGCCTCTGCGCCACGACTGGCCCCAGTGTATTAGCAATAATATATTTTTTTTTAGCTTCACGCTTTATCCCGCACTCAGCAGGGTAGGCAGAGGGAATGTAGTATTAAGATACTCCGTTCCCCACTTTCCGCCGAATTCGGAGGCATTGCGTGTTAAGTGGCGGAACTTAACGCTGCGCTTTACCTCGACACCAGAGCGAAGAAAATGGAAATATTTAATATTTCCACTCACGAGTGGGAATCGAACCCACAACCAGTCGTTTACAGTCACACACTTGTGCCACTGGGCCATGACTGGCCACTTTAAAAAAAAGCTTAAGAGAACTTAGTGATAACTCACTGTGTTTTAGCTCTGACAGAGATATTACGTATTTAGTGGCGGAATATAACCTGTCATATTAATTTTATTTCCAATCTCAAATATGTTTCAGGTAATTAAGCTACCTTGGGTGGTAGACTTGTATTGCTGAGTCATTTGATCGACAAAAAATCCATTAGTGCGTATAAAAACTATTTTATATAAGCTCTATGTAACATAAGTATTAATTAATTCAAATTATATAAAAAAAATTATCAAATTTAGTTGATTTTGCAATTTTTAAAAGACATTTGTACAAAAAATCTATAAAAGAAAGTGAATGTGTTTCATAATAAAATGGTAAAACATATAATTTATGTTTTATTATCCCCAGTTTTTATTCAGAGGCAAAAACAGTAAATTGCTTTGAGGTATTCGTTGCATCAAATCAAAATATGTGGTACAATTTACAAGAGATGCTGCGCACTAGGATTACCATGTTTTAAGATAAATAAGGACTATATTTTTGTAGATTTAATGTTTTTTTCGCATAGAAAGGTAGGTAGAGAGAAAGTAGTGATAAGACACTCCAATTTTAATTTACTCAATAAATTTCTACTAATTATAAATTACTTATTATGTTTGGCCAAAGGAGTGTCTTGGTACAAGGTACTCCCTTAATACTTAATGCGAAATGCTGTAAGGAAAAAATGTAAAGTTAATTATTATTTTTTTTTTTTTTTAGCTTCACGCTGTATCCCGCACACAGCAGAGTAGGGTGAGGGAACCTAGTGTTAAGACACTCCGTTCCTCACTTTCCACTGAATTCTGAGGCATTGCGTGTTTAGTGGCGGAACTTAACGCCGCGTTTATACCTCGACATCACAGCGAAGAAAATTGAAATATTAAATAAAACCCACAACTGTGCCACTGCGCCATGACTGGCCCCTATCGTGATATTTTGTATCATAATATATTAATATAATACAACTATGAATTTCCTTAGTATTTTTTTTGTAATTAAAAGTAATAAAAAATCCCAAGTTCTTAAAATGACAAGGCCAAGTTAAATTAATGTTATGGATTTTTGCTTAATATATTATATATTAATATTTATAGTTCGGTTTTCTTTTTTTTTTTATTTATATAGTATTTGGCATTTCACACATACAACGTGTAATTGTTCCTAGAGGGAACAATTATTTTAAAATTATCTCAAAAATGATCCCGGGACAAATCACAACGTCGAATTCACTTGAGTGGTGAACTCGCATTGTCTCGAACTAGAGAACGGAGTGTCTTAGCACTAGGTTCTCTCTGATCTTCTATGAGGGCCTAAGGATGATATCGTATGGCAAGGTAGGTAGTATTTCTAAAATTATGTACGTACTCTAAATTATATAAAGTTGATACATTTTGTAGCTATTAATGTTTCCGTCATTTAATCGGTTCCTATCCTCAGTTGTGAGTTAAAATACTACGTGGGATAATATTAATATTAATGATTACATTATTCCCACGTGGTATTAATTTTGACATGTCATATAGTATTTCATATTAATTCTACCATTAGACAACAGCGCCGTCAACTGTATGATATACGTATATCATGACAAATCGAAAAACGAAAGCCCTAGGAGTAATTTTAAGTAGAAGTATAATCTTTATAAATTACACATTTCAAATAAATTATATTATTGTAATAAAAACTCATTTTTAAATGAATCTTTGGTTTTTATATTTTTTTAACACTTAGAAATGAAACTGTTAGAAGATAGTCTTGCATATATACGAACACAGACTACAGTAAAATGTTCAAAATGTGGATTTTTTAAAATTTATAAATTAGAATATCAGAGTGTGGCCAGTCGTGGCCCAGTGGCACAAGCGTGTGACTGTAAGCGACTGGTTGTGGGTTCGATTCCCACTCGAGGAGTGGAAATTATATTTCCATTTTCTTCGCTCTGGTGTCGAGGTAAAGCGCGGCGTTAAGTTCCGCCACTTAACACGCAAGCCTCCGAATTCGGCGGAAAGTGGGGAACGGAGTGTCTTAACACTAGGTTCCCTCTGCCTACCCTGCTGTGTGCGGGATACAGCGTGAAGCTAAAAAAAAAAAAAATATTTTATTACAACCTTTTGTCAAAAATGATGTCCCAAAATATAAAGATGATCGAATGGTGAACCTACTTTCGTTTAAAGCGTGTGGGGTCTCCATCCTTTGCTACTGCACTATGCATGACAAAAGCAATAATATATACTTAAGTTATTTGTCCAATAGTTGTTAACCAGTGGCCGGCCGTGTCTTCGCCTACGTTTGGAGACTTTATTTATATACATATGTTAATATGTATGTTTGTACATTTATGAAAAAAACTAACCATTTCGGTTGGATGACAATGGAAATGTTCATATTTCGATTTTATTACCTGTGAATGTATAATTTATTGATTTATTTTTTTGTTACATTAGCTATAGCTTATTTGCAGTTTAAATATAAGTCTCAGTGCTTTTAAAATTGTCACACTACAAATTAATAGTAACAAATGCCATGGGCACCTGTAAGCCCATGAACAGAGTTTCTCTATTAAAAAAAAAAAGAAAGAAAGCTTATTTGAAGTACTTCTGCGGGATAAAGCGTGAAGATATGTTAAATTAAATAATATTTTTTTAGTCTTATACGACAATAACTCAGTCCCGTTATCCTAGTTCAATGTCTAAAGGGCTAAACAAACTTAATTTGCAATTTGTAAGAAAACTATAATCATTTATTGCAAAAGTTTAACTAAGTGTGTTAATTTATTTAACGTTATGTTGTCTAATATATTTAAACCTATATTATATTTCGATAATGTTCGTTTATAAATAAAATAAAATGATTTGAAGAAATATTAATTTTAGTGTTAAATTTCAAAGCTAATCTATAAAGCTTATAGAAAAAAAAGATTTTTTTAGTAATAGTGATAATTTGAGGTCATTGTGATACAGTATCGCGTTATTGTGGTAGTGACTTAATGATTCTAGTTTCGATTCCTAGTCAAGGAAATTATTATATTTAAATAATTTTGATTTCCCCTCTCTAGTAACAAGATAAAAAAAGCATAATTCATATTACATAGTAAATAGCCAGTAAATGGTAGTTTTATACATGAGCTTTGATGAATTGTAGCTTTTTACAATTTATTATACAGGCGTACCAACATTATAATAACATGTTAAAAAACTAGAATCATTAAAAGGCACACATTCATCAGTTTCTTCAAGTTTTACATTAATAAGGAATTTACAAAGTATGCACTTATAATTCGTAGTCGAGATCAGGTTTTACAAGGCTTTGGCTAGTGTTGAGTTTTTTCTGTGTATTACTTGAATAATTATTTTCGATTTACTTTTTCTGAGGTCAACTCTTTCTGAGGCCGTCGTGGCGCAGTGGGACCGTTTGACTGTAAGCGCGATGGTTATGGATTCGATTCCCGCTCGGGTGAATGTTTATATATGGTTTAAATTCGTCGCTATGTTACTTAAGACAACGTACGGCGTTGAGTTCCGCCACTTAATCACTATTTACCGAGTAATGTCTCTCATATAAGTTAAAAACGAACATAAACTAAATTTTCTCTGCCTAATACTTCTGCCTATTCTACTATATGGGAGAAATGTATTTGGTGACAAAAAATAATAATAAATTTAAAAATATGTTTTCTTATGTAAGTAAACAATATATTTTTGCACAAAAACAATATCCCTCTTTATATCGTCACAACATAATCAGATACAGAAAAAAATATGAGTCGATTATACTGTCGATATGCGCTTTTTACCAACGTATCGATACATATCGCATAACGGTCCGGATAATCGATTATTTAAGGAATGATATTCAAGTATTTGTTGTATAATTTTTTTTACCGTAATTTTGTGTAAGTCCAATCTTAAAAATAAAATAATACTCCGACAGTCTTTATGTATATGTAAATCAATGGAAATTATTAAAAGACAATATATAATTAGATAATGCTTATTACTAATATATTAAACACTAACGGCCCGCTAGCGGCTTTGCCGCATAAACTACTGTTTCCTTATATGCAGCTCTCGAGGGTGGATTTTTGAAAATAAAATAGTCTATTTTTAACCTTGGATTATCAACTATAAATATGCCAAAATTCCTTACAATCGGTCAAGTGGTTTAGACTTTTCATATAAATTTGTATTAAACCCCTTAGAGGTTGATTTTTGAAATAATAATTAGCCCATGTTTGACCCTGGATGTTTTACTACTTTCATTCTAAATTTCATCCAAAATCGGACCGGTAGATTAGCCGAGAAAGTGTGATAGGCAAACAAACAGAATTTCGTATTTATAATATAAGTAAGTATGGATTAAATGATAAGAAGCTACATCTTTAATGCGCCGGTCGTAACTTTAAATTCTAGTTGAACTTATAACTTGGTAATAATACATACATACATAAGGCTGCTGTGGAGCAGTGGAACAGCGACCGACGGTAAACATGCTGATTGTGGGTTCGAATCACACTCGGGGAAATGATTACAAATACTTATTTATTTTATTTCTGCGCATTAATACCTAAATAATGTGCGGCGTTGAGTTCCGCCACTCAACACCCAATGTCTTGATTTCGGACAGAAAGTTAAGAACGGAGTGTTCTTCTATGTGGAAAAAGTGCACACATATATTTCCTCCTTCGATAAGACAAAGTAAAGCATTTAAATTTGCCACTAATATAGAGATGCTTTTTTAAATTTCAACCTTTTCCATTATTTTAAAAGTGAATTTATTTTACTATCCAACTATAGAAGCTTTGCTTTTTCATTTCAAGGTATTCACATACTATATTTATACTTATGTTTTTCATGACATATAAGTTAGGTATTTATTCATCACATTTAGTCACAATAATTTTATTTTCGAAAACAAAGAAAGCTTTTGTTCTCATTCATAATATAATATTTTACTAAAAAGCACATTTTAGCTATTAAAATCCAAAAGCTCTAAGAAAACTGGCCTGAAACATATAGAAGATGACTATACATTTCTAAAATTATACGAACACAATAATATGTTGAATAAATTACACTTCCTTGTTCCTTTGGTTTGAGTCAGCGTACTTCAATCACTGTATTTACTGAGTTCAATGTCGATTTCTCCGCAAATAATGCGGTCACGAGCACATCTTATATGCAATTCGTAATCGAAGCCCGGTTTTTAATGTTAGGTACTCATGATGTATGAAATAGTTTAGTGATATTCTTTTTAGCTTCACGCTCTATCCCGCACTCAGTAGGGTAGACGGAGGGAATTTAGTGTTAAGACACTCCGTTCCCCATTTTCTGTATTTGCTGTTCTGGAGGCATTGCGTTTTAAGTGGCGGAACTTAACGCCGCGCTTTGGCTCGTCTCCAGAGCGAAAAATGGAAATAAGTAATATTTCCTTTCCTCCAATGGGAATCAAACCCAAAACCAGTCGTTAAGAGTCAGACTTTGCGCCCACAAACCATGACTGGCCCTTTTTATTGATATGTCACTCCGTTTCATATATTTTAATTTTAGTTTGTGAGTGACTAAATTACTTGTTGTTGTTAATTATAAACGAAACAAGGTCATACTGGTACAGTGGGACAGCGTCTGAATATATTCGCGATAGATGTTGGTTTGATGCCTACTTAATAGTAGTATATTTAATAATAATTTTTTATATAAAAAAATATTGCAAAAGTGTAAAACTGTAATATATTATATGTAATTTCTTTTCTTGCTTTCAACACGTGTTGTCTCGAATTTATATGGAAAGCGGAGACTGGACTGATAACAAGTAAGAAACCTATAAGTATTAAGTGATTCTTTTCTATATATTTTTGTTTTAGAATAGGAATAATTAACAAAGTACTTCGTGTATTTAATTATACACAAGACAAGGTCATTGTCGCGCAGTGGGAAAGTCTGTGATTGTACACACGATGATTGTGGGTTTTAATACCCACTTGGAGTAATAAGTAATTAGATAGAACGAAGTAGCATCGTAAGTTCACCTTGCATACCTTTTCCTTTTTTTTTTAGCTTTACGCTGTATCCCACACACATTAGGGTAGGCAGAGGGAACATAGTGTTAAGACACTCCGTTCCTCACTTTCGCCGAATTCGGAGGAACTTAACGCCACGCTTTGCGTCGACACCAGAGGGAAGAAGATTTATTATTTCCAACAATTATTTCTACTTCTTAAGTGGGAATGGAACCTACAACCAGTCGCTTTACAGTCACTCTGTGTGCCTCTGCGCCACGACTGGCCCCAAAGCGTGAAGTTGCGTTTATATATTTAAAAATTATCTTTTAGTTGTTGGTTTTGTAAGAGAAGTCGCAGCGTTTAGTTTCGTCTTAATGTTTTAATGTCTAGAAATTGCAGAAAAAGTGAAAGAACAGAGTGTGTCTTAACATTAGGTCAGTGCCTACACTGCTGTAGGTAAAATTTCCGGAAACTTAAAAAAATGTCCAAAATGGGAAAATATTTTACTCAATGACTCGCATAATACAGAAAATATAATCATGTGGTTATGTATAATATATGAAAAGCTAACGAGAATGAATCATCTAATTACACACAGATGTAAGTGCTGCATGGATTCACTTGAAATTCATCATACAAGTATCATGAGCAATAGTTAAAAAGATTAGGGTTAAAAAAAATTGAGGAAATAAGAACAAGTGATGAAGTTTTCAGGTTAACCTGTAATTTAAAAAATACAGGCTTTTTCCTGCATGGTAGGGTCATCAGAGACAATGTAATGTCGGAACACTCCCTTCACTCGAAGTCTCTGGATTTCGGCTCAGTACCTAAGAGCAGTTTAGCTTTGTTTACCACTTTTTACCACAACATTTCATGTAAGATTTTTTTTTATTGAAGAAAGGGGGCAAACGAGCAGGAGTACCTGATGGTAAGTAGTTACCTTCGCCCATGGACATCCGCAACATTAGAAAGGTTGTGGATGCGTTGCCGACCTTAAGGCCTTAAGGGGGGAGGAGGAGGGAAGATGGGTATGGTGGGAATAGGGAAATCGAACTGGAAGACATCATCAGATGTTTGGTGGTTCTTCTTTGACATGATAGTGGTCGCGAGCCAGTTGGAGAACGAATCTCCTACCACCATGCTACTGGTTTACCCGCCTTTTACGGAGGGTAATTGTATTCTAACTCGTCCCCCACACGGGTTAAGAATACATGGCAAAGACAATATTATAATCTCTCGAAAGGATAATGATCTATAATCCCCGAATGCAATCTAATCAAAGCTAGCTGTTTATTTTGCAAACGAGTGTACTTAAGTCTATAAAATAGTGGACTCTTTAGTCCTTTAGTAGATGTATATCTGTATAGATTTATTTTTTTTTAAAGCTTCATGTTGTATCCCGCACACAGCAGGGTAGGCAGAGAGAACCTATTATTGACTCCGGAGAATAATCCGTTCTCCACTTTTCTCCGAATTCGTAGGCATTGCGTGTTAAGTGGCGGAACTTAACGCCGCCGCACACTTTATGCCTCTGCGTCACGACTAGCCCTCGATCTGACTATAGATATCTATAAAGTCAAAATGAAATTAAATAGCTTCATACATCGTTGCTTATACTAATTACTTTTTAAGACCTCTCTTTAAAATATACGTAATATGTTTTTATATCTCCAGCTTAGTTCAGTGTAGTTAAAGTGACCGTAGTGTCAAAACACTTCACTCTCTTATTTCCATCTCGAAATCAAATAAACAACGACAAATAAAAAATGTTGAGTGGTGGAACTCAACGCTGCGCAACGTAGGTTTATATCTCCAGATACACGCCATTTTGGTCCAGTTAAAGATAGCGTCACTATACCTACATTCAAAATCTCTCTATAATACAAATACAATATGAAGAACAAAGTGTCTGAACACAACGTTTATACAAAAAAAAATATATACACATATTTTTAGTACACTTATAAATTTTCTCCTTAAAACATCACTTTCATACATTATTAGTCATTGGGTCTAAGAAATTTACCAACCGGCACATTTTATCTTATCTGCACATAATCTGACCGCAATTAGGTCACGTACCTTCGCACACTTAAAACAATAACATTGTATAATGTTAAGTAAAGTGTCTTGTAATAAACAAGCGATGCTTTCGGCTTCGGCCGCGTTGATATTAACAATAAATTTATATAAAAAGCAAAATTAAAAATTTTGAAAAAACCCACGACGGTTTAATTGTAATTGAAAAAGGATAAAATAACTGTAAATCCCCCGCCTAAATGAATATATGTAACGAGATGATGGGGACGACTCCGTCGGGGGCTGTCATTACTTTAAGTTTGCACAAATCTTCTCATAGGTTTTCTTGCTGTTAAAACAGGTTCC
Organism: Dryas iulia moderata; assembly: GCA_019049465.1. NCBI lineage: Eukaryota > Metazoa > Arthropoda > Insecta > Lepidoptera > Nymphalidae > Dryas > Dryas iulia. Next base: position 2,375,189 of record CM032418.1, read on the forward strand.
CAAAAAATTAAAATATTAATATGAATTTATAGTTTTGATAACTGGTATTTTAAAAACTTTAAAACGAAATCTATACTGTTAGCTACTATATTTAAAATAGGGATTGCAACTGGCAGCCCCCGACGAAGTCGTCCCCATCATCTCGTTACATATATTCATTTAGGCGGGGGATTTACAGTTATTTTATCCTTTTTCAATTACAATTAAACCGTCGTGAGTTTTTTCAAAATTTTAATTTTGCTTTTTATTTTAAACTTTTTAAAGTGAATAGATACACATTATATATTATTACATAATATCGAAATACTTTATATTAATCTTCATGCAAATCCAAAAGAAATTATAAATCCAATGCTTTCTGGTTATCAAATGCTTATTGCAGCGCCTGGCAGATTGTCACTGTAACATTTCCACGAAACTTAAGTCTAACCAAATCAGTGAAAATCACAAAACCCAATAGTAGTTTTGATTTTGAACAAACTAATTTATACTGGCGCGCCCCGTGGTAGTTCGTGATATGGCATATAAAAACACGCAGCAATTAAACCAGAACCTATCACAGAAAACTGCATCTAAATAGGTTTCACACAAAAAATAAAAGCAAATGCTTACTGCAGCGCCCCCTGGTGAGGAGTCACCATGACACATATACGAGAACACGCACTAATTAAGCCTAATCCTATCTTTGATAACTGCATCCAAATTGGACTTGTAGTTTTAGCTTTGCATAATTAAATGTTTAATGCAGCACCCCCTGGCGTGTTCATAACGTAAAAAAAATACCTAAAAACTTACACCAAGTAAAGGTAACTCTAATACTAAAAACTCTGCGCAATCGGACTAGTAGTTGTAGCTTTCTATTAAATATCACAAACAAATGTTTACCGCCCCCTGGTGAGTTAACACGATAAAACATATCCAAGAACATGCAGTAATTAAACTTGAACTTATCATTGACGCTGCATCCAAATCAAATTCGTCATTTTATCTTTGCACAAACAATATTTTACTGCAGCGCCCCCTGGTGACTTGTCACTGTAATATAAATTTAAAAACATGCTATAAGCAAAGCGGAATCTAATACTGAAAACTCTTTTCAATCGTACTAGTCGTTTTGGTTTTACACAAAAAAATAGAAGCAGCTACTTACTGCAGCGCCCCCTAGAGAGTTAACACATACATGAAAATATGCACTAAGTAAACATACATGACACATATATGAAAATATGCACTAAGTAAACTTGAATCTATCATTGAAAACTGCATTCAAATCGGACTCGTAGTTTTAGTTTCGCACAAACAAGTGTACTTACTGCAGCGCCCCCTGGTGAGTAGTCACCGTAACGCATATATGAAAAGAAACACCAATTAAACCTGAACCTGTCGTTGGAAGTTTCATCTAAATCGGACTAGTAGTTTTTGCTCTGCATAAGCAAATGTTTACTGCAGCGCCCCCTGGTGAATTTTCACCGTAACCAAAAAACAAAAATCTTATAATATGCACAAAGCAAAGCTTAATCTAGTTCTGAAAACTCTATCTAATCGAATTAGTAATTTCGGTTTTAGACAAACAAATACAAGAAAAATTTTGGTTTTACACAAAAACGTACAAACAAATGCTTACTGCAGCGCCCCCTGATGAGTGGTCACTGTAGCACATATATAAAAAGATGCACCAATTAAGCCTGAACCTATCCTTGAAAGTTACATGTAAATCGGACCAGTAGTTTTTGATTTGCATAAACAAATGTTTACTGCTGCGCCCCCTGGTGAGTTTTCCCCGTAACAAAAAAAGAAAAATCTTAAAATATGCATCAAGCAAAGATAAATCTTTTTATGAAAACTCTTTTCAATCGGAGCAGTACTTTCGGTTTTAGACAAATAAATACAAAAAAGTACAAACAAATGCTTACTGCAGCGCCCCCTGGTGGTTTGACACGATAAAACATATCCAAGAACATCCACCAATTAAACCTGAATCTATCACTGAAAATCTATTGAAATCAGAATATTATTTTTTGAGATAATTGAAAACATTCGTTTTCACGTAAAATGCTTACTGCAGCGCCCCCTGGTGAGTTAAGGCAATAAGACATATCTAAGAACATACGCCAATTGAACCTTAACCTATCATAGAAAACCGTATCAAAATCGGACTTATAGTTTTGGAAATAATTGACATAGTAATTTGCACAAACAAACAAACAAACAAACAAACAAACAAACAAACAAACAAACAAACAAACAAACAAACAAACAAACAAACAACCTCTCACCCCAAACACATATACAGTCGCCGTTCCGTCGCGGGTAAAAAAAAGATATTCGAATTTATAAATTCCTAAGGGTGGAATAACATTTTAAAAATGTTTAAAGCAATAAATTTATAATTTTAAAATAAAACTAGCCCTAAGCTACTTCTTATTATATCAGCTATTTATCAGTGAAAGTCCCCCCAAAATCGGTCCAGTTGTTCTAGAGATTAGCCGGAACAAACAAACAGACTGACAAAAATAGTAAAAATATTATTTTGGTATATATACTTATATACATATTCATTTAACGATTATTATAACATTACAAACAGACAGTCTAATTTTATTCATGTGTGTCAAATTATGTTCCAAAAACAACAAAATAACGAGATTTTCTTATATACATATATAGATAAATACTATACATATAAAAGCATCGTAAAATGACCCAAAATTTTACATACAACCTATTTCAGAAAATATTAAAATAGGTCATAAGCCACATAGGTCATATACACACATTTAAAAAAAAAAATGAATTATTTGGTATTGCATATGTGTATTATACCTATGAAATTATACATATATATATATATATATATATATATATATATATATATATATATATATATATATATATATATATATATATGTATATATATATATATATATATATATATATATATATATATATATATATATATATATATATATATATATATATATACCTATGAAATTATGCATATATATGACTGATTGTGGGTTGGATTCCCACTCGAGGAGTGAAAATATTTAATATTTCCATTTCTTCGCTCTGATATCAGAGGTAAAGCGCGGCGTTAATTTCCGCCACTTAACACGCAACGCCTCCAAATTCGGCGTTGCGTGGGGAACGGAGTGTCTTAACACTAGGTTCCCTCTGCCTACCCTGCTGCGTGCTGGATACAGCGTAAAGCTAAAAAAAAAAACACATATATGTTTAGTATCCGGCAACAAATAATGCACATCGATGCTTAGAATGAAACAATCGGTTAGCTTCGACTTTGTAGAGCGTTGTCTCGGTCGCTTAAAATAATAACAGACCGATATCTATTACAAGCTGTTACAACGACAATAATAGTTGTCAACTTTAATGATGTGGATTCCTTTTTTTAATAATTAAATTTGACGCCTAAAAATGAAAAGAATGAAAATACAACTAAACGAATAGACAACCTCCACCTTTTTTGAAGTTGGTTAATTAATAAAAAGAAATTGGAACTAATCGGGACCTATTATAATAATCATATTTATTTTATGTGTACATGGATCTCGATTAATCCTGTTTTTTGTAAGCTTAACTTGTTTTTTTGCATTTTACATAATTTCACGTGACTGACCGTACAAGAGTTTTCCTCTTTTTGTTAAAGATGTAATTGTAAAAATAAAAGTTTGGGGGCAGTAACAACTCTGTATATATATTTGGATATGAAACCGACCGTACTCTGCCGTATCTGTATAAACACTGACAAACCAGAGAGAAACGTCACATACCAACTAAGTGACAAAGACAGCGCTCTACGAAACCGAAACTGACCGACTGTTTCATTCTAAGCATCGATGTGCATTATTTGTTGCCGGGTACTATACATACATATATGTTTAGCATACACTTGTATAAAGTGACATGTACGTTGCCATGACAACGCATATTTTACACGTCAAAGGGGTTATTAGTAAAGGCAAATATTCAAATTATAACATCCAATTAACCTACCTCCGTGATTAAAATTAACACACCTTGTACCAGAAATTTGTGATTTGCATTTACATACTATGAATAATTACAAATAGTAATTATGATTCAGTAAAAATTTGAAATGTTGGTAACTTAAGTGTGGGTTCAACTCCTACATTGAAAAATATTTAGAAAGCCTATTTGTTTTTTTTTTTAGCTTCACTCTGTATCCCGCACACAGCAGGGTAGGCAGAGGGAAAACCTAGTGTTAAGACATTCCGTTCCCCACTTACTGCCGAATTCGGAGGCATTGCGTGTTAAGTGGCGGATCTTAACGCCGCGCTTTACCTCGACACCAGAGCGAAGAAAATATGAGGTATTTCCACTCCTCGTGGGAGTGGGAATCGAACCCACAACCAGTCGTTTTTAGTCACACGCTTGTGCCACTGCGCCACGACTGGCCCCAAGACAGTACGTCCATGTAGGACATGTTTTTCCAGCTTCAAGGTTTTCCCATATTGTGAGCATAGGGAACTTTGTGATAAGACACTCTGTTCCCTGTTTTCGGCCTAATTTGAGGCGTAATATATTGAGCGGCGGAACTCAACACCGTGCTTTGTCTTATCAGCGTGGAGAAATTAATATAGTTTATGTAATCATTCTGTCGAATCAAAATAGAACCTACAACTAGTCGCTTTTTAGTCATATTAAACTATATTTTATGAGCAAATTAGTTATGAACAAGGTTGTCCAAGTTAGCGACGCAAAGGCTAAAGTTCGAGGAACCTTTATACCGAGAATTGTGTTTTTTATTTTGAATTCCTTACATTTTATTGGTCGTTATGTCTTAAATAGTTTTATTTTCAAATATTCCTAAATTTTTTTTTGGACAGAAAGAATCTATTAATAAATTACTTGTTTTCAATTTTCGCTTATTTAGATTTTTAATTACGTTGCATTGTGGGTGGCGGAACCAAACGCCGTATATTGCGGGGTAGGTAACTTCCATTCCTCAGTTTCCGCAGAAATACCGTTTCTGTCTTTCTCATGTTATGTGGCGGAACTCAACGCTGCTCTTTGCCTCGACACCAGAGTAAGTAGAGTCAAAGAAATAAAATATTAAATATTTCAATTCCTCGAGTGGGAATTAAATCTATAACAAGATTCGTCTACGATCCATTCGATACGTCACACATTGTGCCCACAAGCTGCGACTGACCGTAATCTAAGTGAAAATATTTCAATTGTCGTACATTGTTCTAACTGAAAATCAAACCCACAACCGTTATATGAATAGTTAAATATTTCTTCGCTGCGTCACGAGGAGGACATAGTTTACGATTAAAATAAACATATACAGTAATTAATTTAATAACTCACAAGACAGACATTAGTAAAGACATAAGACACTTGTAATTGAGCTCTACACTTAATTGGTAATTTTAAACACGTAAGTTTTTAGTAGTTATAAACTTAGTATTAGTTCTTATTATATTAAGTGTCTATTTGGTGTGGTGATGAAAATACAGCTTCACGCTGTATCCTGCATACAGCTTGGTAGGCAGAGGGAACCTAGTGTTCTCCGTTCCCTATTTTTCGCAGATTTTTGGAGGCATTCCATGTTATATGACGGAACCTATCGCCGCGCTCTGCCTCGGTAAGTAAATAGAAATATTAAATATTTCCACTCCTCGAGTGGCAATTGAACCCACAACCAGTCGTTTACAATCACACGTTTGTACCACTGCACCTGGCCCCAATAAGTGAAAATACAAAGTTCCCCTAACTATCCCGAGTTAGGGGGATCTAGTATCCAGACACTCCGTCCGTTATTTTTTGCCCGAAAATCGAGACATTACGTGTTGAGTAGCCGAACTCAACACTGCGCTTTGTCTTTACCAGAGAGATAAAAATTTAAATATTTCTCCGAGTGGGAGACGCTATTCCACATCTGAGTGCATTCAGAATGAAAATACAATTTTAATATAACCATTCCTCTTAACGAACGCACTACGATAGCGTTTACAAACAGGTGCTTTGTTATTATAGATGAACGAATGGATATGATTAACATTTTTCAAGTGTTTCTCACAATCTTAAAAAAAAATGAAAATCATTTTTAAATCAAATATACTAGCGCAGCGGAAGAATTATAATAACGCAGCGGGATTCGAATCCACGCACTTAGCTAATTGAAAATATATTGTAAAAATACGCATAAACAATAAAAAAAATGATCGCAGCGGGATTGAAACCTGCGCCTCTTGGAAACGGTCTAAGAATGAATGAATAGTTTAGGTTACCATTATATTCTTTAAGAACTTTAACTTATTACAACTGAGCTCTAAAAGTTTTACGTAGCCGGGTCTAGCATATTATAATGTATTGAAATAAAATAATGATATTTTAATGAAATTACCCAGCTAATGATATGATAGATGATTCTATATGATTAATGAACCAAATACGGTACTTTATATTTAAATTTCTTGCTCAACTTTAAATCTAATTAATTTCTGTTTCTTGTATGTTAGAAGAGCTCAGAGGAAATTGTACATTGAATATATAGGAAGCTTTACAAAAGGCCATCATTGCGCAGTAAACTAAGTTGACTCATGATTGGGTGTTCGATTCCCACATCGTTCCCTTAACGATTTACGTTTAATTGATTTTTATTCTTCCGCTCTGGTATTTAGAATAAAGCCCGGCGTCAAGTTTAGCCACTCAACACGTTATGTATCAATTTCTGAAGAGTTGAACCAATGAAGGCTACAGTCGCATGCTGTCACGCTAATATATAAAACATAATTAAAAGAGTACGTTTTCATATATGATAATTACATAATATTATAAGCAATTACATAATTCATATTCCTTACTGAATCAAAAGCTTTAGTAAGGAATATGAAGAAAATTTTCTAATCCATTGTATGGTATCATGACTTTTAGATATATCTCTGGACAACAAAATATTTCGATCTGAACCTGAGCTTATGACTATCGTTTTGAACTTAAAATAGTATTAAAAAAACATACCTTGGAATGCTAAAAATTATTCATTTTCAAAATATTTATCCCAAAGCATTGTGTTACTTACTTGCTTTATTTCTGAATTGGCGTAAGACCCTGCGCACATTGTAGAATTAAGAGTTAATTATAGTTTAAACGTAATATTTTGTCAATAATAATATAAAAGATATAATTATATAAAAGATATAATTATATCTCTATTAGGTATAATATGACATGTGTCAGGCAAACACATTCTAGTTTTGAATTCAAATCTTTCTCAAGGAAATGTTTTTGGTAAAAATAGTTTTACTCTGATTTAAGAAAAGTGACGTATATAATACCACACAAATTTGCAGAAATAGGTAATAAATAGATAGAAAAGTTTTGCTTTATCTTTTTGAAAGGTGTCTCTGAAAATGTATAGTTTTATACTTTTTACCTGTGTTCAAGTACAAATTATAAATATTTGCTTTAGTTTGCAAGTTTAAATTCGTGAAATACGCCGCTTAGCATCAAGAAAGAGATGCCGATAAATGTTTTATCAAAGTGATGATATGCATATAGTTGAAACTCCAAACAAAGTTTGAATTTACATCCATGTAAGCTCAGATACTGTCACCATAGGTTTGAAAAACAATTTACAATACAATAAATTCTATAGTATGAGGTGACCATACCGCATATTTACACAGCGGCCTACATTAGAACGGTTTCCTCCATTAAACAATTTACAGTTTTACTGCGAAACGTGCTCTAACGCGCGTTAAATTTTCGCGCTATTCTCACTATTTCACATATTCCACGGTATGATTGCCTTTGGCTTAGTATTCAGTAATAATCTCCAGAATATAGGTCACGGGATCTAGTCCTAAGTCCTAGATTTGGATAAAACGATCTTGATTTTTATTTTTCTTACATAAGGTTAATTTATTTCGTATGTGTTTTTTTATTTTTAAACATTTAACATTTCTTCTTGTAAATTAAATCATTATTTATTTTATATACATACTCAAGAGAATATAATCTAATTACAATTTAATTTAATAAAACCTTATTAATGTAATTTACAAGGAGAGCTCATCAGAAAGCAATTTCTTACAAATAACCATCAATAGTAAATTATTATTAAATAAATATTTGGTAGGTACATATGTATTTTTGTTGGACAGCCAACTAACATTTTAAATTTACAAATTTCGAACTTTCCAACTAACTACATAGAATAGTATGAAAGAGCTCTATTGCAGGTATTTTTTGTACGAAATAAAGATTTTTTCTAGTAGAGTTAAAAAAAACCTAATGTCAATACACTCCCTCCTTCATTTTCCGTCTAAAATCGAAACATTATAGTAGTTTTTTTAATAAATTCTTTTAAAATGTATCTGTCCCCTTCATATCAGATTTTGATTAAGATTTATTACACGTCGTTTTTGCTACCGATACTGACATCGATCGTTACCGCCTCTTATATGCGCTAAGATATTCAGAATGCAATAAAAACCTTCAAACGACTACGTTCAAAGTAAAGCATCAGTTAGTGTGTCATAAAATTATGATTAATAGTTTGTTTGTGTTAAGAGGAAATTTTAATATTTTGTTTAAATTAATATATTAGCATATACTATATGTCTAGGAGAATTATAACTGGGTCAAATTTGTATGTATGTAAGTAAGTATGGGTGTATATAACAAGAAATCCGGCCTAGATTTGTGTAATGTTTGGATATTTTTGTTAAGTAAATTAGATTTAGGGTACTTTTAAGTTTTTTTCAGAATATAAAGGTAGGGAGAGAATCTATTCTCCACTTTTCACCAGGATTCGTAACGTTGTATGTGAATTGAAGGAATTAGCAACACGCTTGCCTTACCAGAGCGGTGAAAATAGAATAATATAAATATAGGTAATTATTCACAAAAATGAGAATCAAACCCACAATCATCATTCACAGCTACACATTGTTTCACTGCGCCACGATTTATTAAATTTTTAAGTTTTTTTTATGACACGATCATAGTGTACCTATAGATATATCTGATTCTACAGAGTGATTGTTGATTTTCTACCCCTCTGAAGGTAAAGATTCAAACTTTGAGGGTCCAATTTGCTAGAATTCTCCCTGACAATATAATATTTTCAAAGATATACCTACCTACTAATGAAGCTATTGTGGCTCAGTGAGACAGCGTCGGACTGTACAAGTGACGGTTCTGGGTTCGATTCCCGCTCTGTTTTGAGTTGCACTTGTTTGATCTAACACGCAATTTTCTGCGGGAAAAACGTGAATGAAAAAATAATATACAGACATATTTATATTTTAAAAATCAATCATAATATAGCATGGTCAACTGTTATTACCGCCACTTCTCTATTAAAACTTAGATTGATATGACGCGTGACCTAAGCTCTCAGGCATTTAGTACATTCTTAGTCCCTAACTCATATGTCGTAAACATTTTTATCTCACTCTAATAAACTCCAATGTTCCTTAAACTCAATTTACGACGCTTTAAAATTTAGAGGCTGTCGGGGAATAATGGGTCAGCAATTGACTGAATATTGCGATGGTTTTAGGTTCGATTCCCACTCGGAAGATGATTATATATTCCATTTTCATTTCTACATTCTGGTACCTAAGATAAAGAGTGTTACGCTCCACGACTTAATACGTTAAGTCTCGCATGTCAGACAGTACTATTTTCTCACAGTGGAGAACGGAGTATATTGATACTATGTTCTCTTTTTGTTTAGCTTCACACTGTATCCCGCCCACAGCATAGTAGGCAAAGGGAATCTTGTGTTAAGACAATCTGTTCCCCACGCACCGCCAAATTCGGAGGCATTGCGTGATAAATGGCGGAACTTAACGCCGAGCTTGCCTCGATAGCAGAGCGAAGAAAATAGAAATATTAAATATTTCCACCTATGAGTGGGAATCGAACCCACAACCAGTCGTTTTACAGGGGTACTCTGTGCCTGTGCGCCACGACTGGCTCCATACCTCTTCCATCCTCCTTCCATCTTCCTACTATATAAAAAGTGTGAAAGTTTCACGCTTTGAATTTACAGGTTATAAAATTAAAAAGGAAATTGTTACTGTAATAAAAGGATGTCTTGAAAATTCCTGTCCCCTAATTTTTTATTTACTAGTTTTTTCAACATTAAAATGACAAAATTGATAAACGTAAATAAAAATATAATCTAAATATATATTTTCATGTTATTATCAAATGTAGGTAGATATCACCGTAATAACATTTAAGAAATGATTTAGAAGGATGGTAGCGTCAAACTGTTTGCGTGAAGGTTATGGGTTCGATTCTCACTCAGGCTTCACGCTGTATCCCGCACACTGCAGGGTGGGCAGAGGGAACCTAGTGTTATGACACTCCGTCCCCCACTTTCTGCCGAATTCGGAGGCAATTCATGTTAAGTGGCGGAACTTAACGTCTCGCTTGCCTCGATACCAGAGCGAAGAAAATGGAAATATTAAATAATTCTACTCCTCGAATGGGAATCGAACCCACAACCAGTCGCTTTACAGTGACACGTTCATGTCACTGAGTCACGACTGGTCTCTCAGGGATCGATTGTATTTAAATATTTTTAATTTCTCCACCTTGATGTCAAGAAGCGCGACGTTAAGTTGGTCCACTCAACACGCAATATCTTGCAATCGGACGGAAAGTGGAGACCAAAGACTTGAAACTAGTTTCTCTGTGTATGAGTATACACAGAAATGTGGAAATAAATCGTTTGACTATATAAAAACAGATGTTTTACTAGCAAAAAAGGCTTACAACATCTGGCGTTCCAAGCCCTTTGACCATGTCTGGTCACGCCTTATAATTGCACTTCAATTTAATTAAGAAGTCTGCGTGTTTGTCATGTTTAGTGGAGGCGTGGAGAAAGTGTTAATGTCAATTCTATTTAAGACACTGCTTCTAGGGTTATATGTACTTGGACACCATTGTGGTATAGTTAGTAAGAATTCGATTATGTACGCGATGGTTATGGGTTTGATACAAGAGGGTAAGTTAAGCAGACTAGATTTATAAATATATTATTTAATAAAGTCCCTGAAATATTTAAAAATATAAAAAAAAATATACATATAAATATATATTTTCGTATTTCACTTTCAGTGGGACGGGTTCTGATTGTAAACGCGATTGTATGTGGGTTTTTTTCTTACTCAGGAGAAGTTTTATAATTAAATTATTTTCATTTTAATTCATCTTTGACAGAAGTAGCAGTAAGATAAGCAACTTTATTTTTTTTTTTATATTTTTAACATCAGGAAATCCTGTACGGATATTTATATATACGGTATTTTGAAGAAATATGAAAACCGAAGTGTTTTCACAATAAACCTTATGTCTACCCTGCTATGCAATAAATAAATTAAAGCTAAAAAATAAAAATACGTATACATAAATATATAAGAAAAATACTTTACTCCAATCTTGTTAGACAAAGCGACGGAGCCAATGTGTCACGTATTTATTAAAGGCGTGAAGAGAGTGTTAATGTCAATTCCATCTGAGATATTCTCGTGCGGTGTTGGTTTACGGAAGATGTATCAAATTAAGCATTTATTTTGAAGTAAAATGGTCAGATTTATGTCATGGAGTCTATTTTTGATATACACTCTGTATAATAGATGTAACTAAGTTTAACCATCACATTATATATAAGATTGGCATTGTAAGGACGGTTTTTAATTTGAATCATTATCCTGAAATCATGAAATGTGGCCAGTCGTGGCCCAGTGGCACAAGCGTGTGACTGTAAACGACTGGTTGTGGGTTCGATTCCCACTCGAGGAGTGGAAATATTTAATATTTCCATTTTCTTCGCTCTGGTGTCGAGGTAAAGCGCGGCGTTAAGTTCCGCCACTTAACACGCAATGCCTCCGAATTCGGCGGAAAGTGGGGAACGGAGTGTCTTAACACTAGGTTCCCTCTGCCTACCCTGCTGTGTGCGGGATACAGCGTGAAGCTATTTATTTTTTTTTAATTTAATGAAATCCTTTTCTGTGTATGCCACGTCGCTTTGGAACCAACTCCCTAAAGCTATCCAAAAAAGTCCTTCCATTGATAGATTTAAATCCTCTTTAAAAAAATATCTGCTATCTACTTTAACTTCATAGTGGCTATAACTTCATTATCTCTTATTTTTCTATAGTATTTGTGTATGTATAAGTATTTTCGTATTTATTATTATTATATTTATTGTTTTATATATGTATGTATCTGTGTATGTATTTGTGTATGTATCTATATATGTATAAGTCTATGTTGTGTGTATGTATATGGTTTTGTTTACTTTTAATTTATTTTATATTTTTTTTTGATTCTTATATATTCTGTAATTGCACGATCGTCTATCTCGGTGCTTGCAACTCACTCACTTCCACGGGTTGACTGGCAGAGATCTCTTTAAGAGATAAGTCCACCTTTGTGTACTAACATTGTGTTAATATTTCTCTTGTATATTTTTGTTAAATGCAATAAAGAATATAATACTAAGAGGTTATTGTGGCGCAGTGGGATAGATATCATTTGACAGTAAACACGATTAGTTGTAGGTTCGTTTCCCATTTGGGCGCATAATTATACTTAAATTAATCCGATTTCTCCTTCCACAAGTCATATGTCATATTTAAGGTAGGAATAACATATAAAAAATATACATTAATGAATATTCTTTAGAATTTATCCTTAAGGCAATCAAATTACATGAATGTTACTATATTATACTGTAACTAAAGAAATATAAATAGATAATATATAATATACATAGTATAACAGTTTCACGCTTTTTCCCGCATAACATATCCTGCTAGAGAGAACTTAGTGTCAAGACACTCTGTTCTACTCCTTCCACTCGAAATAGGTACTTCGCTTTTGAGCGGAAGAACTCAACGCTGCGCTCTGTCTCGCCACCAGAGCAGAGAAATGACCATAATTTAAATATTACTATTGCCTCGAGTGGAAATCAAACCCACAACCAATCGCGTATGCAATCAAAAGCCAACACATCGTCACGACGGCCTCTAAGTTAACAAAAAAACCCCATAAATTCATCAAATCTTTATTTATTTATTAGCTTCACGCTGTATCTCGCACACAGCAGGGTAGGCAGAGGGAACCTAGTGTTAAGACACTCCGTTCCCCACGCACCGCCGAATTCGGTGTCGGTGGCGGAACTTAACGCCACGCTTAGCCCTCGACACCAGAGCGAAGTAAATGGAAACATTATTTATTTCTACTCCTCGAGCGGGAATCGAACCCACTACCAGTCGTTTACAGACCCACACTTGTGCCACTGCGTCACGGCTGGCTCCTAATATTTATTCATCAAATCAAAGTTTACAAACTCATAAATCAGACGACCAAAGACGAGACAACCGACTAGTCTAATAATAAAGTGTTACCAATTCAACAGTGATGTAACTGTTTCCCAAACAGATGTTAGGAATCTCTTTCTGATGTTGACTAATTAATTTTTTTGATTGACAGACGGACAAATTGCCTTTCGTTTATATGTGTGTATTTATTTATTTTCGACTGATTACGTAATGGGTGACAAGTAGCTGTGTAAAGGATGTTTCGATATTTTTTGCTCTTTTGGTTTTTTTTTAAAATATATGTAGGTTATGGGTGATCGATTGAATAGATGTTTTGTTTTGATATTTATAGTTATTAAAGATGTTTATTGAAATGAGATCGATAAATATATTATTTTAAATTTTAATTGAAATTATAGATTTTATATTGTAATTTCTTCTTCTTCAAAATATTTACTACTACATCGTTCGAATTCGAGACATTGCGAGTTGCATATATGTAAGTAGTTTTAAACAACGAAATGTACCTCATACTGCAGTTAATGCAATCGTATGGCCACGTTGCTCGCCGGCCTGAGAGCTATGTCGGAAGAGTTTGCGTTGATACGTCCGTCCCTGGAGCAAGACCCCCAGGACGCCCAAGAAAGCGATGGCTGGACACCGCGAAGGAGGATATGAGAGCCAATGGACTTACCACCGGCGATGTCAAAGACCGTGCAAAGTTAAGTAGGAAGGCATACCCGGAAGACATATAAAGCCGGGATAGTGCTAGAAAGAAGAGGAAGAAGACCGCAGTTAATGTAATTAACATAGATATATTTAAGGAATATATTATATTTGTAATAAATTTTATAGTAAATATTTACTTACATATATTTTTTTTTCATAAGTAAGGGATAGTCAGTGACAACCTATTGTTAAGACACTCCGTTCTTCACTTCCCGATGGAAATCGAAATACAACGCAACGCCGCAATTTTTTTATCTTAGGTACTAGAGCGGAGAAATGAAAATAATATATAATCTTTCCCCCGAGTGAGAATCAAACCCATAATCATCGCATTTACAGTCAGACGCTGTCCCACTGAGCCACGACGGCCTTAAATAAAAAAAAAATATTATTGCAATAATTTTACATAAAATTTATATCAGTGGCCAGTCGTGGCCCAGTGGCACAAGCGTGTGACTGTAAACGACTGTTTGTGGGTTCGATTCCCACTCGAGGAGTGAAAATGATGTTTCCATTTTCTTCGCTCTGGTGCCGAGGTAAAGCGCGGCGTTAAGTTCCACCACTTAACACGCAAGTCTCCGAATTCGGCGGTGCGTGGGGAACGGAGTGTCTTAACACTAGGTTCCCTCTGCCTACCCTGCTGTGTGCGGGATACAGCGTGAAGCTATTAGATTAGATTAGCAATAATTTTACGTTCAAACAAAAGCTGCAGTATTTTTTAAAGAAATACTATGAAGCCAAGAAGAACACAATGTTACACTTGCAAGAAAGATACATACTCTATCAATTCTGCGTATTGAAGTTATTGCTATGATTATAATATAATAAGTCTTCAAGTGAATTTCTAGGTACACTTTTAGCTTTTAGTGCGTCTTTGTTGAAATATATGTCTGACTGCATACGCTTTGGTTTGGGGTTCGATTCTTGCTCAGAGTAATAACAGATTACTCGAATTAAGGTTACAATGATATTTGTTATAATGGCACAGTGTATTAATGTTATATGCAAAATGGCAAAATTTATCTGAGATTTTTTTTTTTTAAAAAGTATCTTCTTATATGTAAAAGACTCGTGTTGAAATATAAATAAAATATAATTCTTTTTAAAATATATTCATTGTAAATATGGATATTTTGTTTAATGAAGAATGGCACAATAATAATAGAAGATGAAATCTACGACAACCGACTCTGTAAGTTATAAAATTTATCGAAAATTGTTCTTTAATTTGTGAAAAAAAGAGGTACATTTCATACTTTTTTATTACATGTCTAATTAACCACTAATAAAGACAATTTTGAAAGGAACTCCTTAAACCTACATTCGGCAATTCTCAAGCTCGGCCCCGAGCTCCTCTCTGCAACACGATGAGTATCCATGGTAAACCCATGGGATACTAATAAATTGCTTCTCTAGAACGTTTTCTATACGCTTGAGGCCTTATTCTCATTTCCTTCCCACATTAGGCATTAATATTACAACATACATATATCCATACGTAGGTGATAGGTATATGTAGATCGGATACAATTCGTTGCAAAATACTATTTTGTAACACAAGTGTGAATCGTAAACACTGAGGTTATTAAAATAAGTGAATGTGCGAACATTTTACACTACACAGAAATATATTTCTAGATAGAGCATGTTTAAAATATCTATTTAAAATGGGTAACTCAGTGATAACAAGCAACACATCAAATCTATAAACGTATTTATTAGTAAAAACGTGAAAAATATTATTATTTAGCATCGCGCGGCGTTAAGTTATGCCACACAACAGGCAAATCGTATACTGCGTATTTTGGTTACGCATAAAATCCTATAAAAATACTTCCAAATGTATGGAGAGAGAAATAAGGAGTGACGTATCAATCTTCACTTTTCGATCTATTAGTCGACTGAGACTATTATGGCGCAATGAGACATCGTCTTAGACGAGATAGTTGCGGGTTGGAACAGAGTGCCTTGGCTTAGTTCTTCCTGACGACTCTACTATGGCGGAAGTAAGCGTGAACCAAAAAAAAATGTAGGTTAAGAAAATTGTGAAGTTTTAATTAGGTTTAAATGTAAAGTTTTAGTTTAGTGGCCAGTCGTGGCGCAGTGGCACAAGCGTGTAAAGCGTGACTGTAAACGACTGGTTGTGGGTTCGATTCCCACGCGAGGAGTGGAAATTATATTTCCATTTTCTTCGCTCTGGTGTCGTGTAAAGCTCGGCGTTAAGTTCCGCCACTTAACACGCAAACCTCCGAATTCGGCGGAAAGTTTAAAACGAAATGTCTTAACACTAGGTTCCCTCTACCTACACTGATGTGTGCGGGATACAGCGTGAAGCTAAAAAAATAAAATAAAAAATAAAATGTAAAGTTTTAATGGAAGACTGACTGTCTTGATAGTAGGTCCTCTCTCACTACCTTGTTGTGCGGAATAAAGTTAAAAAAATACAACTCCTTTTTTAAATTCACACACATACCTATATGTACATACAGTCCGATTAAGCACGTAAGAGTTCAAGTTTAATGAAGTTCAGTTTATCAACTTCAAGTCCTTTCTATTAAATTTCAAATTGATTTATTTGATCAAAAACATCTTAATAAAAGAAGAACTTTTAAATGTAATAAAAAAAATTATACTTCCAATTTATTTCCATATAATGAACAAATTTGAATTTCAACTCGATGAATTTGGTACAAGTTGAATGAATTTGAAGTTTTTTTTTTTTAGCTTCACGCTGTATCCCGCACACAGCAGGGTAGGCAGAGGGAACCTAGTATTAAGATACTCCGTTCCACACTTTCCGCCGAATTCGGAGGCATTGCGTGTTAAGTGGCGGAACTTAACGCCGCGCTTTACCTCGACACCAGAGCGAAGAAAATGGAAATATTAAATACTTCCACTCCTCGAGTGGGAATCGAACCCACAACCAGTAGTTTACAGTCACACGCTTGTGCCACTGGCCACGACTGGCCTCTCGGACACTGACTGGAATTTGAAGTTAATGCATGTATTATTTATTTTGTTATAAATATACATGAACTTTATTATTTACTCATTTTTCTATGATTCTATATAATTTAATATTTATATATTTTTCTATGTTCCATCCAGCAATGTATACAAACTCAGATGCAGACATTTGAACGTTCAACTAACCTTAAACATAGGATATTCTATTTGTTATTATTGCTTAAACATTTGAAAATGTATTTACTTAAACTTAAATTTAGCTTTACTGCCTACTACTTGTTAAACTGCGAGTCCTCGATTTAGTGTCGAGATTTAATTGAATTTAGTAAGTGTTTACTTATCCCTTTATAAGTGACCGCTGTATTGAAAACGAAAATTTGTATTCTTTTAAACATTTTTAAAGTGTTATTCCACGCTTAGCAAAATTAAAAAAGACATTTAAAGAAAACGTATAAAAATTTGAACGCAGCATGATTCGAACCCGCGCCTCCTAAATACCGTCCAGGCTCTCACCACTGAGCCATGCGTTCTACTATCCGCTGTCGAAATTCTTATACGCTTTATTACAACTTATTTTTGTTGTTAGCAATTTATTATACGTTTTCTTTAAATGTCTTTAAATGTGTTTTTCGAAAATTAGGATTAATTAACGAAAATTAGGATTTAGTTTTCGTAGGTCTTTAAATAATTTTAAAATGGTATTCACATATTCAAGGGATTGATATTGTAGATTCGAACCCGGCTTAGCGGTTTTCAAAAAGCCCAACAAAAAATTAAACAATTCTTATACGTTTCCTCTAAAAACTTGGGATAAGGATGTGCAGTATTTTATTAAGTAATTGATATACTCTTCACTGTCTTTTACGATTTATAAGAACTCTTGGCATTTAAAAAACATATTGCATGCAGTGGCGGAACTTGATGCCGCGCTTTGCCTCTGATATCAGAGCGAAGGAAATGGAAATACAAAGAATTAATAATAATAAATAAGCTCGAATAGGCACTATTAACGCACTACATTACGCATAACTTTATAATAACGTTATTCCAAGCTCTACTATGACGTGTATATAATTTATAGAAATAACAAGTGATTGCTCCGAACCTATGTGCATTTGAAAAGATACATTAAATAAAATATATTATGTATTTATACATTGATTGATTGATTGATTTAAATAATTTAAATTGATTGATTTAAAAAATAAAATTTAAAATATGTTTAGGTATAGTCATAATTTTCTCAAGTAAGTGAAATGTAATTTGTTTTTTGAGAAATAAACTATCTTTAACCATAAATAACAGTTGATAAGTAATGTTTAACGGGCAAAGGTATGTTATAGGTATGTTTTGGGTAATAACTATGAATGTACCAGATTCAACTCCGACTCTCATTAAATTTCTCAGAAGGTAAGAAGCGGGGATTCGAATCGAAATAGAAATCCATTGCGTTTAATTTATTATACATGATTTTTTCAAGCTTCACGCTGTATCTTTTGCGGAGTAATCAGAAAGAACGGAGCGCCAAACGCTACGGTCCCTGCACAGTTCTTTCGCCTCGTCCACTGTCATCAACCTCTTCATACCCGCCCTCCGGGGGGTCCTCTTGCTTTCACGTGATCTTCCTCCAGTCCTCCAGTATCATCAATACTATGTTTTCGAAGGTCAACCGAGGTCTCTCCCTGCCACTCTTACCGCTCACCTTTGCTTCATATATCTTTCATACCATTCTTCCATCACTCATCCTCTCGACGTGCCCAAACCACCTGAGCACGCTAAGCTGAGCTGCGAGAAACTAACTATGCTGACTCTGCACATCTTTCAATGAGATCTCATCTGTACGCCATTCATCTTTCTTTCATTCTTTTTCTGCAATACCCACGTTTCCCTGCCATATAGCAGCGTCGGTACCAGCACTGCACTGTGCACAGCTAAATGTGTGGCTATGGTTACATTCCGCCGTTGCATCAATGCAGAGAGGGCACCGTATACATTTTTAAAAAAATATTTTTAACTAAACCTGTATATTTATAGATTTTAATAGTACAATGATTCTTTAAAAATGCAATGCAGGGAGAGCCTGTAAAACATGGTTTAACCGCATAACTAGAACTAGTAATTAGAGTCAGGACACTTCGTTCTATACTTTTCGTTCAAAATCGAGACATAGCATGAAAAACTTGTGAACTCACCTCGAGGGCATCAAAAGGAAAATAGTTTAAATATTCCCCCGAGTGGGACTTGAACCCGCAATCTATCGCGTTTACACGTCGACTTACTTTAGACGCTTTAGCCACATTATGCACCACTGCGCCACAATGGCCATATTCTTCTTTTTTATACATCTATGGGAAATTCTACCCACTTCATGGTTGTCATGCGATTTACTAACAAACATACAAACTTTCATACTTATATTATAAGTGTGGTATTATTAGTAAACAACCGTCATGTATCCTTGAGAATGATTTATAGCGTGCAATTCACTCGGAGCAATGATTCATTAGTCTTTTTTTAAATGTAGGGAAATTAACTCAGCGATGGAATGGTGTTAAGACAAGACTTGATTAATTTCTCGTTTGAATTTTTAATATTTTAATTTTATTTTTTAACACACATTTTGAGTCTTTTTTTTTTTCGTCAGGAAATCCGTTACGGATAACAGCCCGAGTGGGGACCCGGGACGTGGTTATGTGGGACTCCGGTGAGGCAAGATGGTAACGCCGCCGTTACCCAGTAAAACCTGACGGTGCTCCTTCTCGACCGCCACTAACCGGGCCGACCACGGGGACCGAATCAATCGTCCGAGGACACCGGCGGCGGGAGCCTGCAAGGCTGGTCGCGGAGTCAAGGGTGGTGTAGGTCACCCTCGACGGCCTGCTCGGAGTAGCGCACGGGAGCAACCGCGCGCGCCTACTCGGGCCAAGTGAGTAGGCGGTCAGCTAGCCAACACATTTTGAGTCTGGACTAACTAAGTATAACTTTTAACCTTAAGGCTTTTCCGTATAGTAGTGTAGTCAGACCGAACTAAGTGTCAAGACACTCCATTCTCCACTTTTCACCGGAAACCAGAGCGTGATGAGTGGCAGAATTCAACTCCGTGCGTCTTAGGTACCAGAACGGAGAAACAAAAATAATGAATCATTATTTCCCGACTGAGGCTTTAACCCACAAACATACGGGATCACAGATCACCAGTTTCTGCTAAAGCTACAAAATATGACGATAACACAAGTAAGCATTAGATAGAATATCTCGTCTACGTATCCATGTGTATGGAATCTAATACAGGTAAAACCTTTGTACAAAAACAAGGAAGCTAATTATATTCCTAATAACTAATTAATTAAATGAATATTACACACAATTCCATACCTTTAACATACATATACCTATAACAAATGACATAACCGTAGCTAAGACAAAACAAATTTTACACGTCAACAGAACTCCTAGTCCATACTTATACTATAAATACGAAAGTCTGTGTGTTTGTCTGTCATGCTTTGACGACTAATCTGCTGGTCCGATTTGGATAAAATTTAGAATGAAAGTAGTAAAACTTAATGAGTCTAACATAGGCTACTTATTTTTTCAAAAATCAACCGCTAAGGGGTTGAAATAGGGGATGAAAGTTTATATGAAAAAACTAAACCGCTTGACCGATTATAATGAATTTTGGCATAAATATATTTGATAATCTAACCTTAAATATAGGCAACTTTATTTTTTAAAAATCCACCCCCAGAGGTTGCAATATAAAGGAAGAGGCACGTAGTTTACGCGGCGAAGCCGCGAGCGGGCCGCTAGTTGCTTATAGTTTTGTGCTAGAAAAGCGAAAATCGTGTTGGAATCTCAATAGAACGCCGCGTTGTCTGCCGGGAGCTTACAAGACATTGTACTTGCTACTATACTTCAGTTAGGCCATTTAATGTTTTAACTCTAGTTATTTAAGTGTTAAGGAAAGTGCAGGAGAAAGTTTGTACAGAGTGTGTCGACCCGCGGACATATGGTGACCACGTGATAGTAGCTTATGATTGTTAGTATTTAATGTTATTTAAACTATTCGGATATGGTTATTAAGCTTGTGCCTACACGCTTTTTCGTGAATAGTAGGGAAGTTAGAGAGAATCTAGTGCTAAGACACTCCGTGTTCATATTTCCAACCGGAATGATACGACCTGAAATGGGTAAATTTTGTGTAATTGTAAGTATAATAAGTAAGTAGTATAAGGCCTAATACTTGGACTATTTTAGAATAGTAGATAGTTATGTAACAAGAAAATGTAACAAGAAAATGAAAATGTAAAATGTACATGTTAACAAAAGGTACAGACACATGTCCGTAGAGCATAAAAATAAAGTTTTTAAAAAAGGCCTGAAATGGGTAATATTGCGTGTTGAGTACTACTAACTACACAACGCGATTTGTGTAGACATCAGAGCAGAGAAATGAAAATATTATTTAATTATTACTCCTAGCGGAAATCGAAGCCATAACCATTGCGATTACAATCAGACGTTGTCTCACTGCGTCATGAGGGCCTCGTACTATGTTATTAAAAGAATTTTAATAAGCCAAAATAAGGGACTGCTCAGCATTTTAAACTGAAACACAATATCAGTGAAATTATTAAACATATTAAATTACATCAAAATTGTCTGAACATATGGTCTTGATAATTGCACGCAAACCCTTACACAAGCTGAAACCTGGTTACGTTTAATGACTTTTACTTCGAAATTATCGGGAATCACAGAATGAAATGACGCCGTAGGAGTTACCAGTTTCTTACGCCTTTTTAGAAAAATGCTATATAAAGGGAGTTAAATGTTAACAATAAATTGCAAAATGTTAAAATTAAAAGGGTATAAGATCCTTTTGGATCAAAATAATGATTCGAAGCGACGGCGAGAGCATCGAGGTGCATTGGGATAGTACCTGATTCTCGTTCAGAGGAATAATTATATTAAAGCTTCACGCTGTATCCGGCACACAGCAGGGTAGGCAGAGGGAACCTAGTGTTAAGACACTCCGTTTCCCACTTTCCACCGAATTCGGAGGCATTACGTGTTAAGTGGCGGAACTTAACGCCGCGCTTTGCATCGACACCAGAGCGAAGAAAATTGAAATATTAAATATTCTCACTCCTCGAGGGGGAATCGAACCCACAACCAGTCGTTTACAGTCACACGCTTGTGCCACTGCACCACAACCGGCCCCTACAACGTAATAAAAGTTAAGATAGGTAAGCTATATAATACAGACAGAAATAATAACACATAGTATAGAACAAATCTTAGCTTTAATAATTTATTTATTATAATTTTATACAAGCACTAGTTGCCGCTTAATTTCGTCAATCGATATGAAAAATTTGGACTCGAGAAATTTGATTAAAAAAAACATTAAATTAAAATAATTGTAACAAGTCCATTGAAGAAAAGTGTATTGAGATATAATTATTTAGTTTTTGGCGTTAGCGTCAGGGGGTGGGAGACCCAGTCTTTCGGCGAGCTCGTGGGGAACATCCAAATAGGTCCTCTCAAGCCCCACGGTGAGGATAAGGGCCCTAAGTCTGTCAACTTCTACGTTATCACCTTCGCTGGACCAGACCGTCATCGAGGAGTTGAGGCTTGCAGTCTCTCTGAGGAGATCCAGTAGAAACGGTTGGCTGTTGGACGCTAGACCGGCACGGACCTTTGAAATTTTAAGATAATTTTACTAATTAAATATTCAAGATAATGAAATAAATGATTAAATAGCAGGTATAGTTTGAAACTCATAAACAAGATATCATGGTGTTATGGTGTTATGAGGCCGTCGTGGCACAGTAGGTCAGTATATGACAGTATATGATCGTAAAGCAATGGTTGTGGGTTCAATTTCCACCGTAGGAATGATTATATTTAAATTTTCATTTCTTCGTTACGATATTTAAGACAAAGTGCAGCGTTGAGTTTCGCCATTCAACACGCAATGTCGGGCGCAATATTTTTGGGCGAAAAGTGGAGGACACAGTGTCTTGACTCTAGGTCTTCTCTGACTACCCAGAAAAAATTGTAAGTTCGATTCCCATACGAAAAATCATTTACAATTTCTCGATCTATTTCGACAAAGGCAGGAATTGTGATCCACTAACAGACAAAGTTAATTTACCGGGAATGTAACTGTTTGATTGATACGCTGTTCATTGACCAATCTCAGCATTGCTCCTATCTGGTCTCTGCTATATTCCCCCTCTGTTATATTCCCTCCGTAGTGCGTCGTCCAGCCAATGGAGAGGACGGCGCGAGGATGCTTCATGCCAAGACTGATGAACTTCACTGGGTCTACTGGCTTGGTGGTGGCTTCGACTGGTCCGGGGAGGATATCCGCGTTCAGCCATAGAGGAAAGGTTACCTGTGTATCATATATTGTTGTTAGGGAATCATAATTTTACGTAGTTATAAAATATTGAAAGTAGTAATTGATAAATTTATGCAAACATGTCTAGAGGAAGCATTCAAACAACTTATTTAATTTTTGCCTTAAACTTCTACGATGATGTCTTGTCGGTTAATTTTTATAATAAAGATTGGTTGTAAGCTGTAAAGGTAGAGGGAATATATTAATATTTACAATATAAAAAAGAAGGATATTATTAAAAACGGCAATGACCTCGACCAACGGATTTTGCCACTTTTATATTATACTAGCGGCCTTCTAACTACATAAGTGTTTCGTTATATTGCAACCCTTTGGGGTGGATTTTTGAAAAATAAAGAAGTCTATATTTAACCTTGGATTATCAGCTATATTTATGCCAAAATCCATTACAATCAGTCAAAAGCGGTTAAGATTTTTTATATAAACTTTCATCCCCTGTTCTACTTCTAAAGGACCTTTAGAAGTAGATTTTTAGAAGAAAAATTGAAGTCTTTTAAATTTAAAAAATAAGTAGCATATGTTTGATCTTGAATTTTTACTACTTTCATGTTACATTTCATCCAAATAGGACCGGTAGATCAGCTGTGAAAGTGTAACAGACAAACAGACACACTTTCGCATTTATAATATGAGTATGGATTAATTTGCTATCCCTTCTGTTTTACTTGCAGAAAGATATTAAAGTTAAACTACTTTTACACACTATAAGATAACTTATAGCTCCAGTAGTAGAAGTCTAATACTTCTTGAAGCATAGCATACAGTCATCTACAAAATTGAAATAAAAGATATATAATTATATTCAAAAAAATCCTAGAAAACACCTTATTTCAAAAACTAATTAGGTTACGTCTACATTCAAAAGTAGTTCTCTGAACCAATTCTATTTTTCTAATAACTATTCAGAACGGACATCAAAAACAGAAAATTGGGACAACAATTTTATTAGAAGCTCGAGACGATACAAAAGTTTTGAATGCATCATTCACACGCCTTGTCAAAATTTATTTATACTATCAGAATGCATAGTGAAGACGTAGCATGAAGCTACTATATTGAACTACACGTCTAAGGCGGAAGTTATGGTTACTATGTGGTACTTATTTCTAAAGTCTTAAGGTCTATTTTTGCTTATCCTGAGATGATTTAATTGCCCAAATGTGTTCAAAGTAATTAGAGCTTAACAAGCTTATTTATTATGATGACTCATGGGTAACTCAGTTGTTCGAATGGTTTAATTTTTAAATTATGACAGTAGGTGACGGCGTTGTGACGCAAATTGTTTGTGTGTTATTGGATTTGACAGTTATGGGTTCGATTTCTATATTCTTTTTTGTTTTTTTTTTAATTAT